>JAZHEH010003259.1:13992500-15374041 GCA_036589455.1 Ateles fusciceps | reverse complement strand
CAGCACACCGACGGGTTTTGGCTTTTTATCCAGTTTGCCAGTCTATGTCTTTTAATTGGGGCATTTAGCCCATTTACATTTAGGGTTAATATTGTTATGTGTGAATTTGATCCTGCCATTTTGATGCTAGGTGGCTGTTTTGCCCATTAGTTGATGCAGTTTCTTCATTGTGTTGATGCTCTTTACTATTTGGTATGTTTTTGGAGTGGCTGGTACTGGTTGTGCCTTTCTATGTTTAGTGCCTCTTTCAGGAGCTCTTGTAAAGCAGGCCTGGTGGTGATGAAATCTCTGAGTACTTGCTTGTTCGCAAAGGATTTTATTTTTCCTTCACTTATGAAGCTCAGTTTGGCTGGATATGAAATTCTGGGTTGAAAGTTCTTTTCTTTAAGGATGTTGAATATTGGCCCCCACTCTCTTCTGGCTTGTAGGGTTTCTGCTGAGAGATCTGCTGTGAGTCTGATGGGCTTCCCTTTGTGTGTAACCCGACCTTTCTCTCTGGCTGCCCTTAGCATTTTCTCCTTCATTTCAACCCTGGTGAATCTGATGATTATGTGCCTTGGGGTTGCTCTTCTTGAGGAATATCTTTGTGGTGTTCTCTGTATTTCCTGGACTTGAATATTGGCCTGCCTTCCTATGTTGGGGAAGTTCTCCTGGATAATATCCTGAAGAGTATTTTCCAGCTTGGATTCATTCTCTCCTTCACATTCAGGTACACCTATCAAACGTAGATTAGGCCTTTTCACATAGTCCCATATTTCTTGGAGACTTTTTTCATTCCTTTTTACCCTTTTTCTCTACTCTTTCCTTCTCGTTTTATTTCATTGAGTTGATCTTCGACCTCTGATATCCTTTCTTCCGCTTGGTCGATTCAGCTGTTGAAACTTGTGTATGCTTCGCAAAGTTCTTGTGTTGTGTTTTTCAGCTCCATCAATTCACTTACTTTCCTCTCTAAGTTGGTTATTCTCGTTAGCATTTCGTCAAATCTTTTTTCAAGGTTCTTAGTTTCTTTGCATTGGGTTAGAACATGTTCTATTAGCTCACAGAAGTTTTCTTATTACCCACCTTCTGAAGCCTGATTCAGTCATTTCATCACACTCATTGTCCATCTAGCCTTGTTCCCTTGCTGGTGAGGAGTTGTGATCCCTTGTAGGAGGAGAGGCGTTCTGGTTTCGGGTGTTTTCCTCCTTTTTGCGCTGGTTTCTTCCCATCTTTGTGGATTTATCTATGTGTGGTCTTTGTTGGTGATTTTTAGATGGGGTCTCTCAGTGGACATCCCGTTTGTTGATGATGAAGTTATTTCTTTCTGTTTCTTAGTTTTCCTTCTAACAGTCTGGCCCCTCTGCTGTAGGA
Organism: Ateles fusciceps; assembly: GCA_036589455.1. Taxonomy (NCBI): domain Eukaryota; kingdom Metazoa; phylum Chordata; class Mammalia; order Primates; family Atelidae; genus Ateles; species Ateles fusciceps. The sequence continues at coordinate 15,372,691 of JAZHEH010003259.1, read as the reverse complement.
CTGCTGAGGTCCACTCCCGGCCCTGCTTGCCTGGGGGGATCACCTGCAGCAGCTGCAGAACAGTAAGGGTTGCTGCCAGTCTCTTCTTCTGCTATCTTTGTCCCAGAAGAATACCCACCAGATGTCCATCTGAGCACTCCTTTGTGAGGTGACTTGTTGGATATACGGGGGTGAGGGAGCTGCTTGAGGAGACAGAGTTTCCTTTATAGGAGCTCAAGTGCTGAGCTGTGAGCTCCGTTGTTCATTCAGAATTGCTGGGCATGTACGTTTAAGTCTGCTGCAGCAGAACTCATAAACCCCTTTTTTTTTCCCCAGGTGCTCTGTCCTGGGGGAGTTAGGGCTTTATTTATGAGTTTCCCTTGTGCTGCTGCCTTTTTCTCAGGGCTGCCTTGCCCAGCGATGAGGCAGCCTAGTCACTGTCTGCCTACAGAGGCTTTGCTGAGCTGCTGTGGGGGCTCCACCCAGCTGCCGTATGAACTTCCCTGCAGTCCTGTTTATACCAGTGTAGTTGAGAACTGCCTCGGCAATGGCAAACTACCTCTGTATCTGCAGACTGCCTCAGTAATGGCGGCACGCCCTCCCCCCACAGAGCTGGGCCGTCCTGGGCTCAGCTGTGCTTGCTGTGAAACTCTCGATCCAGAGCGTTTCCGATGGCTGTTTTTTGTGGGGGGTGGGACCAGCCGAGCCTGATCACCTGGCTCCCTGCCTCAGAGTCTCCCAGGTGTTCCAGCCGCCTGTTGAAAAGGCGCCGGGATCTGTGTGATTTCCCGTGCGGCGACCCACTGCGCCGGCTGAAACTGCGGGCGCTGAGATTCGTGGCGTTTTTTTGCCCGGGAAATCTCCTGGCCTGGCTGCCTGTTTCAGTCCCCTTTTTTAATCAGATGAATGGGCAGCTCTGCCTTCCCGGAGCTCCAATTGCCAGCTAAAACGGCACCCGGAACCACACGTATTTTGTATGGGGAACCGCTGCGCCGGGACGCAGCCCAAAACAGCTGCGCCGGCCAAACCAGCCGCGCTGGCGACCTGTGGGGCTCCTCCCCCTGGGAATCTCCTGGTCTGTGGGCAATAAAAATCCGTCTGGCAATGTGGCGTCCCACTCACCCTCCGCACTTTCACTGGGAGCTGCAATCCTCAGCTGCTCCTAATCGGCCATCTTGGATCCGCACTCGCAGTTTAACTTTTGAACTTTATAACCATTAAATGCAAAACAGTATTCTGAAATCTATAGTTTGGTTTAGCAAAAAAAGAAATTTCTATTCTCCACAGGCCTCGCTTAGACTTGGATATTGCTCATTGTCCTGGAATGCATATATTCGTTCCAGAAGCCTATAGTAATACTCCTCCAGGCTTAGAGGATGCCTGATATTACAGAACTTCCAGGAAGTCACTGTATCCTTATAGATTATTAGTCAGTTCTATACTAAGTTGGATACTTGGAAAGTACGTATTTGCTTGCCTATTTTCTACTCTGGTACTTTGGGTCCTAAAAAAAGAGCACCAGTGACTACTTATCTTTGCTGCAAATTTATCTTTTACACATAACTGTCTTCTGCCTTTATAGTTTCCATGTTTCCTTGTGTTTACTTGTTCTCTTTATTATTACTACTGCCTCCATAATCAAGATTCTTATATTAGTCAGGGTTCTCTAGAGGGACAGAACTAAGAGGACAGATATATACATATATAAGAGGGAGTTTATTAAGGAGTATTGACTCACATGACCATAAGGTGAAGTTCCACAATAGGCCATCTGCAAGCTGAGGAGCAAGGAAGCCAGTCTGAGTTCCAAAGCTGAAGAACCTGGAGTTTGATGTTTGAAGGCAGGAAGCATCCACACTGAATAAAGATGTATGCCAGAGGACTAAACCAGTCTAGTCTTTCCATGTTCTTCTGATGACTTTTATTCTGGTCATGCTGGCAGCTGATTAGATTATGCCCATCCTGATTGCGGGTGGGTCTACCTTTCCCAGTCCACTGACTCAAATGTTAATCTCCTTTGGGAATACCTCACAGACATGCCTAGGAACAATACTTTGCATCCCTCAATCCAATCAAGTTGACAGTCAATTAACCATCACAGCTCTCATCAGCTTATAGCCTGAATTGTAAGAGACTTCTACCTGACTTTTCTGTTTCTTTTCTTACCCATCTTATCGATTTCTTTCTGCCATAATCATAGCTATAATACTTCCTGTAAGTGCCTACAATACTTCCTTATTGTCTACTACTATAAAACTTTGGGATTAAAAGATCTCCAGGAGTTTGGAATTAATTTTTAAAAATACATCTGAGTTAAACTATAAAATCAACTGAATGTATGTGAGTTGTGTCAGCTGAAATGAGTCCCTGGTAACCCATTTGAATATGCTCATTTATCTTGTCAAAGACTGAGCCTCTCAGAAAGAGGAATTTGTCACTCCTAGACATACAGAAAAGAGGTGAATGTTAAATGTATATGTTGGCAAGATCTATCCAAAGATAATCCAAGGAAAGGAAAATTGGCTATGCAACCTGGAATATTTCAGTTTCTAATAACAGAGATATTGCTAGGGTGCAAATAAATATGGGCAGTTGTAATCAGTGGGTTTTAGATCACAATGCCAATACCATCTTTATTGTGAAGGCATTAAACAATAGATTTGTCTAATTCTGGCTGCTCATATCCATGTTCACCAAGCAAATGTGTATAATAAAGGTGTGCAAGAAAGTCATACTGCCATTAAACCTTTCCTATCCCTGTAATGAAAGTTACTTCTGGTAATTCAGTAAAACTATGTCTGATTACTATTTAGCTTCCTGGTTTAGTTACTTTTGTTTGATTACATTATTAAGAGTACCCCAAATTTACTCAGGCATCTATTCTTTTTCTTATGGCCATAGGCTTCTTAGAAGTTGGAAGCAGCCTCCAAGCAGGGGTGAATCCTGATTTGTCTATACTGATCACTGATTCCCATTTTCTGTGCCAGAAACTTGTCTAGGCCAGAAACAGTTTTAGCCTGTGAGATGTAAAGTCTGCTGGTGGATCTCAGGTAAGATTCTTCAACCCTACGTTTGGTAGAAAAGAAAGTATGCCTTCTACTTCTTAAAGTCTTTGTCTTCTGTATGATACTTTAGAGGGCTACAATGACCCCACAAGGGGAGCTAGCTGAGTATCAGGCAGAGAGAGAGAGAGACAGAGAGAGACAGAGAGAGAAAGAAGAGAGAGAGTGAGCCTGTTGCCTTGATGACACCATCATCCCCTGAATTAATTAGCTCTGGACTTGCTCTACCTCTATGATAAAACATAAAACATGAATATAAGACTTAGGTTTTCTGAAACTTAAACTGTCTCAGTTTAAGGCAGTATAATGTTGAGTTAAAAGCATGGGCTCAGGAACCAACTGTCTTATTGCGAATCCTGGCTTTGCCAAATCCTCAATGCGTGAATGTGGGGAATTTAATATTGTTGAGCCTCAGTTTCCTTATGTTTGTTACACAGACTAAAAGTGTTATTACAAAGTAAAGAACCAAGAATTTTTATAAATTGTAATCTTCTCCTAAATATTAGGGAAAAAATCTTATGGCAGAAAGCAATGTGATTGGTACACTTCCAGGTAGTTGGGCTACAGGGAAAAAGATAAGATTCCTGCCAACATGGATATTCCAATTCTTTTACGTATTTCTTATTTTGAAAGAATAAGTTAGCATTTTGATGTCTGCCTCAGTTTTTGTGTATTAAAGCTAACATGGGTCATTCTCTCAAGGTCTGATAATCCCTTGGCATTGGAAATCATGAGTTTTGAACCTTAAAAGCGGTGGACCAGATGATCCAACAGAGCTGCCATCACATTTGTTGTTTCCAAATGCTTCTCTACAGACCTATGCAGTCTGTGATGAGGTGTTCTCCAGCCTCCAGTAAAATGAAAATGTAAGGAGTTAAGTTTTTCACAAGCCAGATTTCTAATTTAAAGGAATGTCCTTTATTTTGAGATAATTTGCATACTCTTGTTTTTTATTCCAGATTGATTTTCTTAAATTTGCTTTAATTTATTACAAGTTGAACTCCAGAGTCTTTCCATGGCCACCCCTAACAATTACTATCCAGTGTGTTTCCTGAACTCCTTTTAGACAGTATTCCCAACTTTCCTCTGACCTACTTGAGCAGAACCTTCACCTCCTACAAAGCCCCACCCCTCAAGTATTTCTTGGAGGCCCTAGGATGTATTTAATGTTGCCATCCCCCATTGAATGTTTGGTGCTGCATGCCAAGCCTGAGAATTATTGCACAGGCTTGACTCCCTCTGCCACGAGAGGGCTGCTCCTGTCTGCTCTTGCACGTGCTGCAGTTTCCTGCTGGCCTCTTACTGGCATCCACCTGGCAGATGTCAAGTTGGGAAAACTGCCCTCTCTTCTTGTTTCTTTCTGAGATGACCCAAAGCAGCATTATTTCAGGCTCATATCTTTCATTTGGGTTTAAATACAGCCTCTGTGGAAGGCTCACATGTTTACTCTCCTACTGTGACTTACATGAGTAACTGTGTCAAGTGTACCAGGCGCTCTCCCCCAAGGGGAAATCCTTTCCAGGCAACTTATTCAGGACCTCGTATTGAAAGACTTTGGTAAAACCAGTCACCAGTACTACTGGCCAGTGTGTCTCAACTACAGCAATAGATGGAATATGAATTTTTTTCCAGAGGGTACAAATATATTTCCATCAGGCCTGTATCATCGGCTTGACAAATATACTTGAAGCTCAGCCATTGGTAGAAGTCCATTCACAGCTCAAGCTATCATCATTTAGGAAGTTTGGGATATGGAAATAGTACCTAAAAATCTAGCCACCAGTTCTTGTCAATTATCCTTAGGCAAATTACTTAATTTCTCTAGACCTTAGTGACTTTATGTATAAAATGGGGATTAAAAATAGTACTTACCTCCATGTAAATTAGGTAGGTTAGTGTCTTATAAGAGTACATAATAGAGCATATGCAATACATCTTTACATCTATGTCAGATATTATGATTGGGATTATTAACTGTTACACTGCCTCCTAAGGTGAAAACATATGAATATTCTTAATTGACTTGGGCTAGTACATTCTGATAGCACTTCTTTTAAAGATTACTTAATGCCTTGGAAAAGAAAATTAATTAATTATGTCATATTGCTACGTTTACTTTAAACCTTACTCTGAAAGGTTTTTAAGTAATCATAGAAGAGATCTTGGGATATAATATACACATATATATATATTAATTAACTATAATAATGTCTTATATTACTAGATGCTTAAAATTGGTAATAGCATTACATCAGATGATGGGATATATCAGCTAATTGAATGGAAAATTTTCTTAATACTGTAGGTTATCCTTACCCTTCTTGTTTATTTATCTAGCAAGTGGCAGGGAAGTTCAAATGACTGCTCACATTGTATCTTTAGTTCAAGTCACGGCTCAACCTCCCAGAGGCACAACTGACAATTCCAGATGTTCATTAGTCATGGAAGCATGGAGACAGACCCCACTGATCAGTTTGTAAGCTGTGGGCAGATCATGAAATTGTCTTGCCGCCATACAGATAAACAAAACATATGTGATATTAGTTTAGAGCTGAAGATAGAATTTGCATGTGAACTTAAAAATCAAACAAGAAGCTACAAAAGCTGTAAAATTTTAGAGAAAGAGAAAATATAATGCAAACTTTGAGGACAGAAATAAAGGTAAGTCACAATGTAGAAGAGAGCCTGGTTGATTCTTTTGTAGCAGTATTCTCAACTTTGATTGTTGCACGGGGCAGACACATGCTGGCTGAAATTATGTCTAGCATTTTACACTAGTGGGTTTGACTGGCCAGAGGCTTGAAACCTTGTGGATTTGTGGCTCTTCAGATATGCTTCTGTATTGGAATGTGTTTGTGTTTGCCTTTATTTGTTTTTAATTAAAAAAAACTTGAAGAAGGAGTTTCTGCCTTGGTTGATTTTCTTTGGAAACCCAGAAAGAGCTCTTGAGGGCTCTGTGGCTCTTTTGTGATGATAAACCAAACCTTTGAGCTTGTCCCAGTTGGAATTCCAGACACTAAAGAAGCCAACTTTAATTATTATTATTGTTTTCTACAGAACTGAGCCCCTTTCTGATTATTCAGGTTTATACTAATAGTCTTCTAAACATATTGCTTTTTTTTTTTCAGCTAAGCTAGGACTACAAAGCAAAGCAGGAGAAACTTCACAATAAGATTTCAGAGATGCCAAGTTTTTGAGTCTCCATGGAATGTACCTGTGGTGTGGGAAATGTTATTGGGAGGGGAAATATTAATAAAAGCAGGCCCTGCAGTGAAAAACAAGTTTCTCAAACTTGTAGATGAGATTGTTACCAGGGAAAGACGGCAGCTAAGATAAACTTGGATTCTGTGAACGAATATGTTTACTGCAATATCTGAATCTCTAAACCGAGACATTAACTGATAATCATAGAATCTTAGCATTTTAAGGAACTTTACAGATTTTCAAATCGAATCTTAATCTTCTGCAAGAACTAGCTGCACCATGTTGCCAATAGATGACTCAGTTTCCACTTAATCATACAAACTAGCAGAAATGTCACTATCATACAAGACAGTCCTTTCCAATTGAGAACAACTCCGAAAGGAAGTCTAGCCTCACACTGGGCCAAAAGTTATTTCCTTTTTAACTTTGATCCACTATTCATAGTTCTGTCCTCTGAAGTTACTTTTTCTTTCATGTAATACCTGTCAATTATTGAATGTAGTTATTATTTCTCCTATTCCCTAAATCCTTTTCTTGTCAAGAGTCCTAACCTCCTGCAACCATTTCTCTCCTTCAAATTAAATACAGTCGAATTAACGTTAATTGAATGTATACATGGGCCACACTCTGGTAGAATCTCAGAAAATAAAAATGATCTACAGTCTGTAGTCTTGAGAGATCACAATTGGAATAGGGAGACTGACAGACATACAATTTTATCATTGCAATACATTCTAACAAATGTAAAATAGAGGCTTGCAGAGGCTGGAGGTGGCCCGGAGTGATTTGATCTGCGTAGGGATGCTGGGAAATTTATGTCTAAACAATAGCGTTTTCTCACATGAAAAATTAAGAAAAGGCATTTCGGGGTAACTCAGAATACGTGTGTAAGACATTGCTGTGTATAAAACAAGTTATGTTAGGAGAATGGGGCACACATACAATATTATAAAATTTTCAATAAGAAGTTTCAGTGGACCCAGACATTTTATTAACATAATCAACTAGGCTCTTTTCCAATCTTCTAACCTGTCTTGAACTTCCATTTCTTTTTTTAAATGTTTATTTTTCCTTTTCTAGCTTAAGAATGACCTTATTTCACAGAGGAGAGAAAGTGACATAAAAATTGGGGATTTGGGTGACCTCACAATATTCTTGAACACCAGATGCTCCTATCCTAATCAACCGATCTGTTCCTCTCTTTCTTGATTCTTGTACCCCTTACCAACACCATTCCACTCCTACTTTTCCATTTGTCAGTGATTGTTTACCCTCCCTGTGTTTCTTATCTTTATTCACATAAAATATTCCTTGAGAGAGTTATCAGTGCCTTTTAAGTACATTATAATAGTTAATTATTTATTGTTTCAAGAGCTTTAGATGCATTATTTCATTCAATCTTTACAATAGGCTTATAAAATGATTATCTCTTCACAATTTACAGATGAAGAAATAAGTTCTCAGAGGATACATGATTTAACTGCAAAACTTCATTCTAGTGCTGGCTTTTAAAATCTACACTGTACTGACAAAACTGTGACTTTTAAATCGTTCCCATTTTCTGCATCTTGGCCTTATTCATAATTAAAAGTGAGAAAATGTCATTTTTATTTCCTGCTAATTTTTTTTCTATCCTAGAGTATATAATTACGTGAGCCATCTTTTTTTCTGAACATTTTGAAATCCCATTTTTTGTTTTAGCCAAGCACTCATTGAACACTCCCAGAAGGACCTTATGTGCAGATACTCTACTGAGGTTCATAGCTGAGCCCAATAAATAAGAAATTAAACTGGGCTCCTTTGGACGATTACTGCAATTCAATTGACTAATTTCTTGGAATTCATGGTTCTTATTGATATATAATTGCTTAAGTCATACAGCCAAATCAAGAATGATAAAGTAAGTACCACAATTTAAACTTCAAATTAGAAAATTACAAGAATCAACATAAAGCATTTTCATTAACTCCTGAAATCCAGTATTTTGTGTACCTTTTGCTGATCTCTCAATTTTCCAGATTCCCAGGCCCTCATCCAACCCAGGGATTCCCACTGGGTAGCCACAGATATTACCATCTCTTAAGCTTTTAAATACCTCAGCCACTACTTTCGACCTAAAAATAACTAGGGCTTGGGATCATCATAAAAATTTGTTGGCGGATGCTAAAAACACAAATGGGCGTTTCTGTTATATTAGCTTTTATAAGACATGAAAAATGTGTTTTGTCAAACAAAAAGACATACTTGGGAGACTTTTGTGGATAAGAAGGATGGCAATTTATTAGAAGACAACAAGGGGAAATTGAGCTGGAAGAAGAACAAACAGAAGTGAAGTTGGAGACTTTGTTAAAGGAAAGTATACTTGTGATTAGATTGCACGATATAAATCTTTTTGAAGGAAAGTAAGCTCACAAAAGCAAGACAGTATCTGTCTCTTGTTCCTGAGAACATGAGAAAAAAATGGGAACATACACATTCTATCAAATGATCGGTACCTGAAGCAAATTATATCCTGTTAACAGAAAAAATGAGTACCATAAAGATGGTGATGGGTTGAAAGAACACACAAGATGTATTAGAACAGATATGTAGTCTTAAAATAATCTCCTATATAACTGGTTTCCTTACATGAAATGAATCACTGAGAAGTGTTTCTGATCTTGTTCCTAATTCTGTTATTTCTTCTACTGTGAAATTCCTGTCAGGATTTTTTTTATAGAAAACTAAAGTAATGCCCTTGCCAATCCCAGAGGAGGAGAAAGGAATAACTCCTGGGAAGAAAGAAGGGGGAAGAAGGTGTGAGGAGTGTTGAAGAAAAGGAATGCTGTTTTGGCATCTCATCCATGTCAATGACAGCAGGTGCCACAGAGGAAAAGACAACCAAATAAAGGGCAAGGAAACCAAGAGAGCAGACACAAAGGGGGAAACAGATCCCCTCTGCCCTGTGCCTCATTAATCTTGTCAAAAATACTTGCTGCTGAGAAATGCTAATCTTCTCACTCCCCAGAGTAGCCTCCTTCACAAGAATGTTTTAAAGGTCTGGTATATCTAATGACTGAGCCATTTAATAAATTACTTACTTACGTTACTATAAAAGCCAGTCCAGCAGCTGTAACCTACATGTAAAGCACTAAATCCTTTTACCTGACTTTCTAAAGGTTTCTCTAAATCATATTTAGTGACAGGGTGAGGTACACAGGAATCAGGATTTAGTGGCAGGGCATACTTCATGCTGTTTCGAATAGGTCAGGAGGTCTGACTTGGATTTCTTCCCAGTAACCTGATCTAGGTGAATCAGCAGGTTATAAATGAAAGTCAGTTTCTAAGATCTCCTGACTTTCTTCAACTATCAGGGAACTTTATAGGAACCTGGTGGAGAAACAGGAAAAGACCAAGAGATAATAAATACCATTGACCAATATTATCTTATTGCAATTTCTTTCCTAATACAGTGTAAAATGCAGTGCCACTTTTGTACAAGCTAATTATTTGTATAGATTCCTGAATTTGTTATTGTTAGTCTGAATAAATACCTAAATGACTGGAAAGTGTTTAAAAGCTCATAGCCTTTTCTAGGTCACAAAGTATAACATTAAATAGTGAGTCTCCCAAGGGCGGGTTCTAATACTTTCGTATGTTTCTATCACTCATCATATGAAAATTCCTCCTTTTAAACCCTCACTTTAAATCATAGGAGGGAAGACAAGGGAGAAAAAAGAAACAAAGGAAACAAAATGTACTGAAGACTGGTTACATTCAAAGTATTGGCATTCATTGCCTTGCTTCATTCTCACAGCAACTTCTAGATGAAGTAAGAAACTTCGGCTCAAAGAGAAGTTACCACAACTATAATAAAATTACTGTTTGATTCTAGCTTTGTCTAATTGCAAAGCCGGAGCTGGAGGTAAATGTTTGGTATAAGCAACTTCCATTACCCCTTAAACCATACCTCATTGGTACTTGTCTTCTTGTCCTACCCATAGCCTGGTTCTGCACCAATTTCTGCAGCAATTTATGGAGTATTTCTAAAGTTTGTTTGTCCTTCTTTATTATTATTTTCAGTTAAAAGATTTCTGAGTTAGCATGGCTCAGTAAATCAAACACTTATATCTACAAAATCTCAGAGAGAACTCAAGGGTATCGCAAGCACCACTAATGACACTTTTCCTTCATTGTAAATAGCACTTGCTGGTTTTGAATGCCATGAACGCATGGGAATATTCAGCTACTTTGTGGGTCAGCATAGAAAAATTATATGAAATATGAAGAAACTGTCTCTAATTTTCTCATCAATTGGAATGATAATAATAATAGCTCACAGATACAAGGATTGACAAGCTATGGAAAGTGCAAAAGGCAGCTCACACGTGTTTAGTCTATACTAGCTTTTATTAATGATGTTTTATACTTATGATTAAAATTATTGGGTTTCTATTCTCTGAGATAAGAGTTCACTAGCTCCAGAACCACACAGTAAAACACTTTCTCTGTTTATGTCCCTTCCAATGTCACTTTCATTGCTTCTATTTTATATTCCAGGAGTGTGATTGATTAGTAAGTATAAGAATAAACTATGGATGATAAGAAACTGGTTATATTTGCAAATACAGTGCTGAGTAACCTGTATATTTATAAATAACTTGAGATTTCTGCCTCCATATGCACCAAAACAATAATTGAAATACAGTTTCTACACACTCACCTTCCAACCCTTTCTCACCCCCCCATAACTAAACATAGAACACTGTATGACCATAGCTGAATAATAAAGCTCTGCCTGTATTGCTTACCTTTTTCTGAAGGTCTTAATGTCTTGCAGGAATGTCTACCCTTGACCTTGCTAGTCCACTACTCTGAAATGTCTAATTTTATTCTTATAATTGTTGTGTACTAGGGTGAGGACAGGCAGGTAAAGGTTAGGCTTGTGATATTCAGAGGCTGGAAACTGAAACCCCCTGTTTCTCACAGCACAGATGTGGTGCAGACAGCCCGAGCCTCTACATTTCCTCACTGTGCCCTAAAAATGACCTTAACCCTGACATAGAAAGAGAAGCAACATCATTGTGAAAGGCGGTTGTTGGCTGGCTGTGTGAGAAGGAGCAGTTTTCTGAGTATGGGGCTGTGTTCCATTGCCCTCTCCTGTGTCATAACACTTCCAGTCTCTCCAAGTTGACCTGGATCCTCTGAAGCCAAAGAAAGGTCAAAGTTAATTCTTAGTGCCCATCAAACTCATTTTATGAGTTTCTCTTTCATGACACAGTGGGAAAATGATTCAGACCAATACTTTCTATTCGATCTTAAAATATATTGGAAATAATTGTTTTTTTTTAGGGTATTTTGCCCAAACAACCTCTGACTTTCTACCTTCTGCTTTATTCTAACAAATAAATAAAAACATATGTGTATGTATGTATACATGTTTATATACACAAAATGATCAAACCAAAACCACAATCTATCACCTCAACAAACTGTTTCCCTTGAATCACTTAATTATTTTTACATATTTCATATCTTTAACAATTGTAAATCTAAAATATAGTTTTAGCTTCTTTAAAGGGTTCAAATTCTTGTTTATCTTCTCCATTTAAGACAGATGTTAGTGTTTATATGATGTCTAGGTTTTATCAAGTCCAGGTAAGAGGCTACTTTCATTTTTTCCTTCTGTGTTTCTCAGGATAGAATAATGGAAAGTGATCAATCCAGGAAATCAAAGAGTTTAAGAAAATGAATTTTTTTAACCAAAATTTATTGAAACAACATGGACAGGTTTTCTTTTTTTAAAAAAAAAAATGACAGGCAAAGTTAGTTTTACACAGTATTTCTTGAAACTATTTAATTAAATTCAAATCTTACGTAGTATAATTCAGTTCTTACGTGGTAACCCCTTCTTTGCAAGAAAGCATCATTTTAGTGTAAGAGCAATTTCTCAAATGTTTACCTTATTTTCTGTAGCAAGTTTTCAACATGATTGTGACTGTCTAAAACCCTATTTTCATTTTTCAAGGCCAGTGGATACTGAAACAAAAAAAGAACAAGAGCTCTGATAGATTTCATGGGCTTCTTGGAGGACCAACATCAGTCAATGGAAGTATGATGCCTTAGCAGAGGTAAAGTGGTCCTCTGTTGTTCCTTACTCAGAAGTACTGGCTTAGAAAGACACCCAAGGATAAAATCTGTTTCTACTGCAGATTTATTCCTAAGCCATTGCTCTGTTAAGCATTTGTATATGGAAATGGATATTGATGAATTGTTTCTGAATATTCTAAATAATAAGAACTTATGGAAGCTGATGACTAATCACAGATTTTAGAGCAGTATGAGTTACATTCATGTATGCTTAAAAGGTGAGTTTTCAGTTCATTCTCCAAATCTTGGCCTGGGGTCTATGAATGGCCAAGCACTAACTGTAGACATGCTGTTGTGGTTCATTTTAGGCTTTCTTGGCTGCAGTAGAGAAGATGCGATGCCATCGGTGCTTTTTCAGGAGCTTCCTCTGAAGAAGATCATGGCTCAGTTACCATGGACACCAAAAGCTATGCAGCTTTTTATTCTTTTTACTTCCTGCATTATGTGCCCTCCCTGGAAATATATTTTTATTGGTAACTAGTTTTTGAAACTTTTACCAAGACAATAGCCTAACCTATTGCTCTTTAAACAAATGCCTTCAGTATCTAATACATAGGTATAGGCCAGTATGAGCCAACTATGCTATTAGGAAACTAATAAATACGTCTCCTTTGCTTCCTACTTAATAAGAAAAAGCAAGACAATATTGCTCATGCCAGATCAGGTTTTGATTGGTATGTGCTTATCCTTCATAAACAAGTGTATTTTATGTGAAAAACACGGGGGGAAATATTTTTATTTTATTAGTTGTACAAAAGCCATGTTGGCAACGGGAGAACAAATAAAATAAAATTGTCTCATGTGGTTCTTATTATGGAATCAAATAGTAATGTAAAAGGCAAGCACACACCAATCATAATTCCATCTGGCTGAACGAACAGGAAAATGTGGCTCCATTTTCATTAGGAAAGTGAGGCATATATTTCACGATGTGTTCATTTGTGGCTCTAAAAGTACTCCTGGTACACTACAACATTTTGTACCACTCAAGGGGTGCCATATCTACTGATACAGGTTAATGCAATCAATGTGACTTGAAGGGAGAGGACTGATCTTAGCCTTCCATCTGCATTAACAGAGCATCAACAGAAGCTAGAGCATCATTTCTTGGCATTCTGGGAAAAAATGCATGTTGAACCAGTACACAGTATGCATAGTCCTTGCAATATACACTTGGCATATTTGCAGCAAGTAAGTTGACATTTATGTAACCACCAAAAATACATTCCAGAATGTTTAGTATTTTCAATAACCAGACAAAACCATTCAAGCTCTGGACTTAAAAGACTGCATCCATAAATATTTTATAAGTTCCTTTAGTGCTGCTTTTTGGTTTACCTTCAAGGAAAAATAAGCGTAGCTATTATCAATAGAAGGCCAATATTCACGTGTAAGAAGTTGGGTCAGCAAGACACTGTATTAATGAATTATCTCTGGGACAACATGGAGTGGTCATTTGGGCCTTTGGGAAGTGTAACATGGAAGACCATTAGTTCTTTATTAAGAACAAGAAAGTAGCTAGCCCTGAGAATGAAGGTTGATTTACCTTGCTGAAACTGGTTTTCTAGCCTTTGTTTGTAATTTGTTGTTGAAGTCTTGCTTTTTTTTTTCTTCTTAATCTGCTTGTGAATAGATGACTAAGTGATCACATTGCCTGGAAATGCATGTGAGTCTCCTCATTTTTTACCCATGTGTGCCACAACTGAGATGGAATGATTTCCTTATCCTGAACATGTTTTGGAGTGCAGAATAGATGATGTTAGTTTTTGACATATTTTGTTAAATAGGTATGAGACTTACATAGGACACATTTACTTGGCAGAAAAGTAAGTGCAAGAGGGGGACTCAAGTCACACAAAAGCTCTGGATTTATAATCCTACTTAAGCATCTATACATTTTATAAATTCATTTAAAATATAGTCAGCAGACAAAAATTGAAACTTATGACTAAAGTAAATGTTTTTGAAAAGTTAATACGGTGTTTTCATCAACAACATCCATAATTATTAAATGTATCCAAAATCTATACTACTGGACATGTTTATTTGATAACTAAATGTCTGATCAAAGGTATTATTGGACCTGAAATGGCCTCTTCATTGGATACTGGTCAGCCATAGAAGATGACGTTAGACTAGTATTCCTAAAAAATCTAAGAGTAGATACTAAGTGGGAGAAAAATTTGTTTGCTTTCTTGGAGTTTAATGTATCTGGAACAATTGGAGGCCATATACAAAAGGGACGGACTGGCTTCTGACTCTATTTTTATTCTTCTTCACTGAGAAAGGCTGACAAAGAAATGCTGGTGAGGTCTTGGCTTTGACATCAGGAGGTCCTGAATTTGAATACTAGATCTCCCACTTAATAACTGATGTTTATTAACCAGATGCTTTTCCTTTGGAAATCCAATGAGAGAATAGATCTTGAATATTTTTACTCACCATTTTATCTCCAAAGGATTATCCTATGTAACGCACAGAATGTTCAATATATAGTATTAGAAAAAAAAGTAAGTGAATGTAAAAATAGCTCTAAACTTAATTTTTCTTATTTTCCTAATTTATAAAATACTAAGAGTTTTTTTGACACAGGGTTTTGCTCTGTTGCCCAGGCTGGAGTGAGGTGGCACAATCATGACTCTGCAGCCTTGACCTCCCAGGCTCCATCTATCCTCCCACCTCAGCCTCCCAAGTAGCAGGGAGTACAGGCGCATGCCACCACACCCAGCTAATTTTTGTATTTTTTCTAGAGACAGGGTCTTGCCCTGTTGTCCAGGCTGGTCTCAAACTCCTGGGCTCACGTGCGCCACCTGCCTAGGCCTCCCAAAGTGCCAGGATTACAGGAGTGAGACACCATGTCTGGCCACTAATATTTATTTTACAGTGTTATTTTAAGGATTAAATGTGATATTTTATGTATAAAATAACATAGGTAAATGTTTAAAAGGTGTGATGGTAATTATTTATTTGATAGGCTACACACTTATATATGAAATACTTTAATTTTTTTCTCTGTCAGATGACTTCCTTGACTGTACTTACAATTAATTTGTTCCTTGAAGGTGAAGACGAGGTAAACTCTGAAGAAATAATAAAAAGAATGGGGATTTAGAAATAATATCATATACATTTGAAAGACATGCACAAACCGAAACATTTTTGTTTTACAAAATACCCAAACCCTAACCAATGTTAATGTATCTTCATCAAATGCCTAGAATACTTTGTTATATACAATTCAAATGTGAGTAGATTATATTGTTAAAAAAATTTCAATTCTATTGATATGAATTCAACAGAAATGAAGAGAGGAATAAATGTCGGCAATTTTCTTTTCTTCCATGAAGACAATCTTTTTGTCTTGAGTCCTGTTAGCCATATAATGTATATCAGCATGATTAAGAAAACAGACCAGGATGGAAAAGAAAGTACTGATCATTTCAATGCTGTATTACAGGGTGACTAGCAACAGAGTGAAGAGGGAAACAGTGAAAGAATTCCGTGAGGTCAATAGCACTGCAGACATGGGAGGTGAAAACGAAGCAAACGCAACCCTACAGGGTATGCCTGCCAAGAACTGCTGCCTTCACGGAAATGCAATACAGCAAGAATGGAAGGCACAGTTTTCTATACCAAATTTTGGGACTTTGTACATGAGTGGCCCCAGGCCTCCTGTGTATGGGCCACTGATTAATCTTTTGAACAGCATTGCTTCTGTTTTCTGAAAGCCAGGCTGGAGCTCAGCGCAGCCGCCGTGCCAAGCCACTAGAAAGGAAAACCAGAACTGGCGCTGATCTTTCAGCACTGTGTTCCCATCTACAATGTTTATTTCTCTAAATCTTTTAACAATTAAAATACTCTCAATTAGTATACAACCATCTTTATGATTTACTATATTCTTTCAACTTTCAGTGTAACATTATTTATTTTAACTTCAATTTACTTTTGATGTGGTGCATGTATACAATTTACCACAGAACCCATTTTAACATTTAACAGCACGCTTCCTTTTTCCTTTCTCAAACTATTTTAAATCACATGTTTTAAATTTTCATTGGATTCAGATATGTTTTCAGCAGATAGACAGTAAAACAAACAGAAACAAATTGATTTGAGTAAACAGCGGAGATGTAACACAAAGCAAAAGTTCAATTTACACTTTTCATGTTTTGCTTACCTTTTTTTTTTTGCCAAAGAGTACATTTTTTTATTTTAACAGATAAGATAATCTCAACTAGAGGCAATAACCATACTATTACAGTCTAGCTTTTCCTTCTTTTGAGCTGATGTTCTTTTCTTTGAATTATCACATCATGTTAATGTTTCTTTACCAGTTAGTACGTGGTTGGGTAGGGAAGGGTTGTAATACAAAATCTCATGTTTATTTAAAATACAAAGACCATAACTACCACCATCAGCATCAACACCAAAAATTCCCTGTTAAAAACAAGTGAACTAAAAAACAAAACAAAAAAAAAAAATGAACTTCTGCAATTGTATTTCATTTTTAAAAAATATTTTTATTTACTTTTTAATTGATATATCTAGTTAGTGAATACTATCATGACATTCCCTTCAGGTCAAATCAAAATCAGATAACATTTCTAACTGTCTACCAAACATGAGACCCTTCCCCCAGGAATGCAGTCTTATCACCAGATATTTCAAAGGACCCATTGGGAAACGTTCTTCCTCTCATTCCAAGATATTTTAAGCAAGTAGAATTTTGGAGAATATAAAATAGAGGAAGACTTCATGACAATGATGCTTCCTGCATGGATTGAGAATCTTGGTCTCCCCATGAGTCTCTGTTGTGTTAAATGATGTACAGTTAAACTTCTTCAGAATGCCTTCGAGTAGATTGATTTGAATGCTTATTATACATTACCTCATTCATTTTCTCTGGACACACATTGAAAGAGAGGCTTTCTCTATTACACTTGAGGCTCAGAGATAAAGTAACTGGGTTGCAATCTCATAGGAGAGCTGTCATTTGACTCCAGGCCTGAATGAACCAACCCCATGGATATCCTGCTGAGTACAGTCCCGCTTGCCCACAGAGACCACATCCTGAGGAAATTTACCTGTACACAGAATAAAGGAGGAGAAACGGGCAGGGAAGGAGAGTCAGTAGTTCAATGTGAGTTCTGCTTTGTCCCATATCACCTCCTTGACTAATCCTGAGTTTCTTGCTCACTTAAAACTCACCTTTCCTGAGTGAGTATATTAGATTCTATTGTTTCATAACAAATAACTACAAAATTAACTCAAAGCAACATCACACATTAGCTCTCAGATATGCTCAGGGTATAACAAGTTAGAAATCAACGTGTTACCTGGGATGAGTTTTTACCTGGTGGTTTTGGGGGAAATTCCTCTTCTATATTCATTCTTCTTGTTGGAAGAATTCAGTTCCTTTCAGTGGGCGGAACTGATAGCTCCATTTCCCTGCTGGCTGTCAGCTGCTCCTGTGTCCTATAGTCTCCTCTCCAATCCTTGCCATGTGGCCTCCATGGACAGTTCACAACATGGATGTTTGCTTCTCCCAGGCCAGCCAGAGCTTGTCTCTTTCCTATTCTTCCACCAGATGGAGAATATCCTGTTTTTGTTTTTGTTTGTTTTTTGAGACCAAGTCTCACTCTGTCACCCAGGCTGGAGTGCAATGGCATGATCTTGGCTCACTACAACCTCCACCTCCTGGGTTCAAGCGATTCTCCTGCCTCTGCCTCCCAAGTAGCTGGGGTTACAGTTACACACTACCATGCCTGGCTAATTTTTTGTATCTTTAGTAGATACAGGGTTTCACCATGTTGGTCTTGAACTCCTGACCTCGTAATCTGCCAGCCTCAGCCTCCCAAAGTGCTGGGATTATAGGCATGAGCTACTGCGCCTGGCAAAAATCCTATTTTTAAAGGCTTACGTGATCCAATAAGGCTTACTTAGATAATCTCCCTTTCTAACATTTAGCTGTACCGTATAACACAACCTAATCACAGGCCCAGAAATTAGAGCAGAAATCTTGGGGCCATCACAGATTTTAGCTTGCCAGAGTGAGATATCATCTAAAGTTATTCAAATATTTAATATGTCAAATGACATTAGAGTAAGAAATAATTTATCCAGAGAAGATATATTCAGCTTTTTTAAGTATATTGTTAACCACATAATTGCATAATTAATAGAATCTACAGGAAAGACATTTTAGGGTAGCACAATAAGTCATTTTGGGCTAATGGTGAATATGTGGGGTTATAATTGAAGAATATACAAGTTGTCGACTGTATTTAATTTCTGGTTTATGTGATCAATATGCTAGTTTTTAAGTTAAAAATGTTTATATAATATTGATCTATTATCAAAATTGGTAATATAGTTTTTATACAGATGAAATTGTTGGAAAGAGGTAAAATAAATGCAATTTCTATAGACCTGTGACTGCTGTGTGCCTCCTGGCTTCCCCCTTTTTTAAATGAAAGTGTGTAAAAAAGTTATGCTGTTCTTGTTCAATCATTGAATGTTGGATATTTGGGGAGCAGATAGCTCATCTCTTTAGATATTATGTCTTTAGATCAAAATGAATGCTTCTGAAGAAACTGTACTTGAGGAACTACACCCAAGAAGATTCATCTGAACCTTGATTTATTTAGATGAGGAAACCCTAGAACAGATGCCACAGTGTGACAAGACTTGATAGTCTTAGGGAAGAGAATGAGTACATCTTGCATGTGGGAGGATAGGAAGTGTTAAAACGCACTCTGAATGGAGAGACCCCCCCCCAAACAGGCTTTGTGTGAGCAACGTGGCTATTTATTCACCCAGGTCCAGGTGGGCTGAGTCCGAAAAGTCAGCAGAGCGTGGTGGGTTAGGAGTTGGTTTTATAGGTTTGGGGTAGATAGTGGAAAGTTACAGAAGTTACATTTGGTGATTTTTGCAAGCTGGGAGGAGTTTGTAGGGTCTGGAGTCATGAAGTTGACCTACCAGTTGAGCAAGGTCAGTTACAAAGTCCAGTTGCCTTATCAGTTGAGGCAGGAATAAGAAACTATAGACGAATGTCTCAAAGTTAATTAGGCACTGCATGCTTCTCCTTTTGTCCAGTTACTTCAGACTTTCTAGTTCCAGGAACTCATCATCTGGAGGTATACATGCAGGTCACAGAGGTTACCATGCGGTCCATGGCACAGTCAGTCAGTCTAAAAGACCGTATAAGAAGGATGTGAATTTTTGTAGCCAGAGAGTACACTGTGACACATTGTATTTTCCAAACATGGCCTGCATGCTTTCTTTACAATGCATTCGTTTGCTGTCAAATAAAAGTCAGATCACATTTTTAGCCGCCCTAAAAACCTTGATACTCCTCCCATTGAGTGGTAAAGTCCATGTCCCCCTCTCCCTGCAGTGGGCAGACTTTAGTGACTGCCTCTATTAATAGAGTATGAGAAAAGTGACACTACTTCACTTCGAGACTAAATCACAAAAATGCCATGTACCTTTCCCTTGCTCTCTTGGAACACCTGCTTTTGGAACACAGAACCATGTTGTGAGGAAGCCCATACTAGCCCATAGAAGAGACTATACAAAGAGGCTACATGCTAGTGTTCTGATTGACAGCCAAGCTGAGGTTCAAACTAATAGCCAGCAACAATCACCAGACATATGAGTGAAGATGACATGTTAATGTGTTAATGAAAATGCCACAAGGTGATTTTTAGCCCTAACCATTGAATGATCTCCATCCTTACAGTCTTCCCACCTGAGATGTCACAATTGTGGAACAAAGAACAGCCATTCCTGCTTTTCCCAGTCTGAATTCCTAACACACAAGATTCATGAGCACAATATAATAACTTTTCACCAAGTTTTGGGGGGTCATTGTGGGTAGTTGCACAGCAACTGAGCACTGGAAAATTAGATAAATTATATAGTAAAACAACTGCATTTCAGTCCTTGACTTTATTTAGATAATTCTAGGATAGTACCCTCTCAGCAAAAGCTATGAATCATGAATAAGTATTATATAAATAAAATTAAAATATTAGGATATATTTAATATAAATATATCATATAAAAATATAATATAATACAAATATTATAAAATAAAAATATGGAAACTATCATTGACATCAACAAAAGTTATCACAGAGTTAAACTGACACATATTTAATGATAGGCATAGTCATTGCTAAGTAAGTAGGTATAAGAATAATGTAATTTAAATAAGTGATTATAATTGGTGTAATATTTTTAAGTTTTTAATCTTACTGGTTAGTTTTTGTTATTTTTGTGTGTGTTGCTTATAAGTTATGGTAGATTTCTATGGTAATGATATAAATCTAATCTGGACACTGCCGACACAAGCTAAATTTCACTTCGCTATAAGATCAGGTGAGATAAAAAGAGCATTAAGTGCCTCTGTAGCTACTTTAAGGTTTGTCATAGCCAAGTGCAGGAAACAAGAAGCTGGAGGCTCTGTATGAGGCAGGTGGATGCAAGTCTCTGGGGAAGCCGATAAAAGTCTGTGTTACATTGGTGGCTAGAGTGGCTAGAAAAAGAGGTAAGGTTGAGTGTCTTTAAAATAATCAGGTGGGTACAAAAGGAACTGAGACTGTACCTAGAATCCTCATAATAGGAAGCTTCCTTGGATAGGAATTAGTTATAGAACAGAGCTCTTTGTTGGGTAAACTCACAGGCATGGGTGGAACTTTATTTAGTGAAAGTGAGTGAATTAACACTAAAGCCTCATTTGTATAATTTTCAACCTGTCCTTCATGGTATCTTGCTTTTTTTAAGGCAGAAATTTAAAGATATTTACAAAATCACCAGCATTGTGGTGCAATAAAAAAGCATTGGTAGAAAGAGATTGGTATATATTCTCTTGACCAATTTTTCCCTTTTCAAGCTTTTAAAAGAAAGCTAATCTGCTTTTTCTTGAACATTGAATGTTTAACAAAATATTTATTACACTAAAACGCCTTGGTTAAACTGCCTAAATTTGTGAGCTCTTAGAAAGATCATGAGTAAAGCTGTATTTATTGGTGATCATGTAGTTTTATTCTTAAATTATCTCACAGAGGACTTAATTGCCTTGGAAGATAATTAATCTCTTAAATTGACTTTTGTGGATAATTTACTGCTTTTCTCTGTTGGTAATTTGGCCTGAATGATCTTTAGCAAGCACTGTTCATTTTTTTCCTTATCTACTGATGTAGAGATAAAAAGCTTCTTTCTTTAGGGCTAGCATTAGAGATCCGCAAGGTGGCTTAGCAAGGGCTTCTACCAAACAAGAGGAAAGACAAGCATCTTTCTCCGACCCTTGGAGAAAGGGTTGTCTCCTCTTGACTACTTTCTTTTTCCATCTTAAAATGGAAGAGAAAGGTGGGATGCAATCCAATAAAGTAAATATAAAGAAAAGTCAAAATAAACAACAAAACTGGAAAAACAAGCCATGAAACAACAACATAGACATCTCAACTAGGAAAATATCAATGGATTTTGAAAAATTTAGAAAAATAAAGAGGTAAAGGTCCACCAAAATCAACCACCCAACAACAAACAAACAAGCAACACAGAATTTCTGCCTGCGAGGTTTTGCATCCTATGTGAGGAGCAGGCTATCAAGAAGGTCCAAATAACTCTTCTTTAGAGATGCTGCTATCATGCCTCTGTTATGTAATGTGTAGAGCTGAACAATCCGTTTCTGTGCCGTACAAGGAATTATTTTCACTACAGGGAAATTTCCTTTGCAAAAATATGACAGTATAGAAACCTGACATGGCTGACTCCATCTTGGTTCTAGCATTGCGTCTATTAAACTCTTTCTTTACTGCAAGCGCATGGTCTCGGTGAGTTGATTTTGTTTTTTCAGTGGGCAGGAAGACCCTGTTGGGCAGTTGCAGTAGGTCATAATGAATTGATTTCCCTTATCTCATCAGCACCTTATGAGCCCGTAAACACTGCATTCCCAACATTTAGATGTTTCCCTCTCAGAAACAAGTAATTCAAAGTAGATATTTCTCCCGAGGTTATATACTTGGTGAGAACAAATCTCCAGGTGTAGAACATCCACTCTCATGCCCCCCACACCACCGTGGGGCATAGTCTTGGAGGCAATTTCAAGATGTTATGTACTTTTTCTTATTATAATATAATATAAATTTAGGCCATCAAAATTCACTGCCTGCTCTCTGCTCCAACCCTGAGGCCCCCCATCAACTCTCCTATCCATTTTCAAATCCCATTTTGGGTTCTCAACCCCCAGTATAAGAGAACTACTGCTTCCATCAACTCACTACTGCTTTAAGTTCTAGAGATTTTCAGCAGCAGGAATTTTGTGTGAGAAGTGAAAGCCAACACCCTATAGAGAGGAGTACCTGAAGCAGAAAAGTGAACCCAGGAAAGGGGAGAGAGCCCCAGGAGAAAGGATTTGCCTGTGTTCAGAGAGGAAGTGTTTGGCCAGGAGATTGAAAGACTTTAAGAAAGGACAGAGATGTGAAGAGGAAGGAAGGAATTAACACTTTCCATCTATGTCTGAAGTCCCTTTTAAATTAGCCTTCACACCATCCAAAAGGCTGAAGCAGATCTATCTGTAATTTAACTTTAAAGTAACTGATGCTTTCAAAATGGAGAGTAAATGTCAAATAAGTAAGGGAGGTAACACATTAGTGTTGCAATGGCCAAATCCTGAGAGTTAACACATCAGTGTGAATCAGCCTCAATCAAAATGCAAATTATATCTGATCATTTCCTGCTTTTTTATAGGAAAGGAGTGGGGCTATAACTAGGAACAAGAGAGATGGAAAAGAAAAGACTGGTGCCATATTTGCGTAAATTTTACATATTATATATAACTTTCAGGTTAATAAAGGGCATTTTTATATGACATACATAAATATATTAACTAATATAATATATGTATATAAAAATGTCCTTTCTTAACCTAAACATTTTGCCTAGTCCAAAGACCAGAAAATGAGTAAACAGAAATTAAATTGAGTATACTAAGTAATTATACTGCCTCATATTTTTTGTTACAAACTTAAGGCTTCAAATACCTTTTCACATATAACCTTAACAGTAAACTCATGCTCTCATATTATTACCAATATCAAAATGAAGAAACTAGGGTACAAACAGTTTAAGCAACTTGCTTATGATAAAGCAACCAACAAATTAATAGAGCAAATATTGAGACTCAAGCATTTTTTTTGTTCCCATGTTCCTTCCATTCTGCAAGAGCTCCTTACCATTTTGTGGTGCCTGGCCTCAGAGGATCAGTGTACAGTGACTGATAGGCTTCACATTCTGAGTATTATACCATGAAGTGAACTCTGTGTCCCATCTTCCATATTATAAAAACGGTTGCCTGGACAAGTGAGGAAGCATTCTGATGTGTGTTGCTTACTGTATGAAGTACTCATGACCTAGAGCTGATAACTATACTAAAGGGAATCATAAAGAAAAGCCAGCATTTTGATACTTTTACAATTTTGCTATTTATCCCTTAGGTTGGGACAGTCTGATTGAAATACTATCGTTCACATATTTTCAAGCGAGAAAAATATAAAATCAATTATAAAGTAAGTATAAATAATTTCAGTGGATAAATTAAAGCTCTGTAGCTTCATAATAATGGCAAATTTTAGCCAGTGCTGACTATGTGCCAGTCGCTTCCATGTGAGGTAGGTACTACTATTAGCATTTTATCAAGGAGGAAGCTGAGGTTAAAAGTGTTAAGTAACTTGCCTAAGAATTCATAGTAAGCACTAGAGCTAAAATTGGAAACTAGGTGATCTGGTTTCAGAATTCATGCTCTGAACCATGATGCCAAACACATACTGTATCCCTACTTTGAAAAGTGACAATCCAAAACGGTACCTTATTTCAGGATAAGTCAACTCTGCCGTTGACTAACTGTGTGGTTACTGTGCCTTGTCCATATACGCTGCATTCTTCCTGAATTCATGGGCTTTCCTAGCAACTAATTGTTGTATTTCATTTTGATAGCTCTGTTTTTTTCCATTGTTTTGCATCTTTTGCAGTCAGGAACTGAGTCTACGTTTTAGTCCCAAATATAACATGGGCTTGGGATATACTCTTTGAAAGACTTATCTAATTTATTTAATGAATAGATGAATAAATGAACGGGTGAATTAGAGTGAATTATCACATCAGAGAGCAAAATGTTTATAAACCTGCCTGGACATAATTTTCTGGGAAAGGAGTTTCTGTTCAAAGCTTTCCCTGAGAATGAACTCCACAGAGAGGTCATGTAGGAAAAGTACAAGAATGTAGCTAGAAACCTAGAGTGAGAGTATAAACTAGCAAATGTAGAAAGTTAATTTTCCTAGGCTTTATTTCCTTACCTATGAAATAAGAGTTTGGCTTGTGATTTCTTTGATCCTTCTCAGTTAAAAATTATATGATGTTATGATTCTGTAAATTATAGCAAGGTTTTAATGACCCATTTGTTTAAACCCTTAAGCATTTTGTTTTTGTCAGTTGACTTTTGCTGAGCTCATGAGTACCAAATCATTCTTCCCTCTCTCTCTTCTTTTCCCTCTCTCTCCCCTGCTCCCTTCCTTCTTCTGTCTCTTTCTTTGAAAGAAAAAAAATATTCCCCCAAGTGGTACAGTTCTTTCTCAGACTCTCTCACAGCTGAAATTATTTACCACATAAAAACCTCAAACCAAGCAGTGACATATCCCTTGTAAAGTATTCACAAGCTATTCAACCACCATTAAAAGTGGAAAATAAGTCTTTGCACATAAGGGGACATTGGCAAATATTAAATAGGCTTCTACGAAGTTCAGAGGGTGAAAGCCATATTACATCATTATCAAAGCTAGATGGTTTCTCTCAAATAATGGGTAACAAGAGAGCCATCTTCATTTCTTGCTGTGCATGTGGAAATCTCTTGGACAATGATGGAAACTTCGGTGAAGAACTGAGCATAGAAGTCTTCTTTTACTTATTTATTTATTTGATTTATTAAATTTTCCTGAGCATCTGGAGACTTGAACATAACTGTAAAAACTGCTAGTACGCATTAATCTAGTCCCTTTCCCAAACTCACAGTTGGAATTCTCCATATCAATCAGACAAAAGCCTGGATTCAGCCCAGGATATTAACGAAAGTTACATTCTCATTTTGCGGTCCTAAACAGAATTATATTCATTAACACATTTTCGTCTCTGATCACTGTCCAAAATGCCTCAGGTTTTTAAAAGTTTATATTGTTTTTCTAATTCCTTTTCTGCTTCCAAGGGTCCAATGTATTGAAAAATGAAGAAGGATTGTTGGAGGCTTTTTTCATCAGGCCTCATGTCTTGAATACATTTTCCTCGGGAAGTGGGATCCCAGGCACTAAACAGAACGGGGGCAGGGTGGGGAGGGGGCAGGGAGAGACATTGGCTGGCAATTTTTTTGTAATATATATGCAGATACTTAACATTGGTAATGATATTATTACTAGATCTGCTAAAGAAAGAGGTATTGGTTACCAACAGAAATTGGTTGCCTATTCTTGTTCTTGAAGTAAGGTCATTTACAAAGACCATGTAAGGGAAGGGCATGTGACTCATAAAGTCATATAGAGCTCTGTGCTTAGAAGGGCTCCATGCTTAGTTTAATGGTTTGCTATTACAGTCTTGAAAGTCTTCATAATTTTTGAAGAGAAGGCCCTGCCTTTTTATTTTGAACTAGATCTTAAAACTTATATAGTCAGTCCTTCTTAGACATATAATCTAACTAAGTAATTCAGTGATGTTATAGATATCAATTTGATTTTTACACCAGGACTAATTAAATTAGAAAAGCAGCAGCAGCTACCGTTCAACAATCTATATGTACTCAAAACTATGTCAGAGACTTTAAATAGCTTAGCTAAATGTACACAAGTGGTAAATATTGGAGACAGAACTTAGAGCTATGCCTTCAGCTTCTTAGGCATACCACTTTCTGTGAGTGTTTGCTTTTAAGTCCTATCAGAGCATGGATTCATGGAAGATATCTGCTGCAGATATAATCCATAGGAGTTTCAGAAAGACTTACATGGAGGTTTTCAACCAAAATCTAAAATATCATAGGGGAATTTATTTGACCTATGCATGGCTTCCTAAATATGAGAAGATTCTTAAACCATGGTAAGATAAGATAACTCCAGATCTGATTTACTTTTCCTATAAGAAAAGATATCACTTTATTAATAGTCTCTTTGACAATGCAAACTATGCCTTGAATCTTCAGAGCACATGACATCCTCAGAATCTAATGACTGTACACAGCGAGTCATTAGAAAAATTGGTTAAAATGGTGCTCTCTATCTCTTCTCTATTGTGAATTATTAATACCATTTTATATTTCTCATACCATTTTTCAGATAGATAAAGGTTTCTGTCCTAGTCACTACTCCTCACAAATGTTTTCTTTAGCCTCTCCAGTGACTCCCATGTCATCAATCCTTTCAGTGGTCACTGTAGGACATTATGGACCTCCAAGCATCTGACCAGAAGGAAACTCCTTTGTCAAATCTTCCATTTCTTTCGTCTTTTTCCTTACCCTTGATGCTAATATTTATAACCGTTGCCAGGGCTTACCACATTGCAAACTTTCCTTGACATGCTTGGATTTCTCTTTCTTCTAAAACTTAATTCAAATGAATTTGTAGACTAAATATTTGCTGTAGCTCATTTACCTTTTTCCTAATTTTAATTCTGTCTTCAGCCAAAATTGAATTTGCTTTAAGATCTTGTTTTTAATGACTGATTTAAAAAAACAAACATTTAACCAATTATATTCTGTCTTCTTTACCAATGAGGAACATAGATGTTTATTTAATAAATAAGAGCTATATATGTAGACAAGTAGCTGCAAAATCTCTCCTACAATGGGCAGTGTTGAAAAGAAGGTCAATTTAAGAGGGGCTTCTAATAGGCTGATAAGGTTTATGTTCCCTTTGGAAACAGTACATGTTACAGTAAATGGAGAAATATAGTTATCGATTTTAAAAATAATAAGAAATATAGTTTTATATATGATCTTATTAAAAATCTGTTATTAACAAATAATCATTGGGAAAACAAATAAGCTTTAACATTTTTTATATTGCTTATCTTCAGCTAATTTTTTTAGGTGTTCAACAAATAGTTGTTGGACTAACAGGTGTATTTTGCAGTGTCTTCTCACATTTGTCTTCACAATGTGACTTCAGAATTCATCTGCTCCCCCTACCACCAACGCACAGGTAAGTACACCCATCAGAAACAAAGACACTAACAAGCAGAGAAAGAAGTTTGAAGTTAAATTATACACGATTTCTATTGAACTACAGCCTCATTCTTATGGATTTTGAATGTAACAGAAGTTATTTGTCCACAAAGGGAACAATATAATAATTTTTAATTATATAATTTGAGCTCCTTTCCAAGGAGAATACAAGTTACATCCCTGCCCTTTTTTCTTTTAAAAAAAAAAAACCCAGCAGAGAAAAGAGAGCAGTGTGATGGTGCTGCAGGCTGGCAACACTTTCCTGGGAGTCTGCCCACCTCTTCCATTATTTCAAACCTCCTGGTTCATCCTTGTCTTTATTCTTTTGACTCTGAGATCTAAAACGGCCAAAGAGGTTTATCTTCTGAATTATTAACAAATTGGAAAGTCCTAGTAAAATTCAGGAAATGAAGAAAACATTACTCGTGTGGTTCAAAAAGCATAAAATAATAGAACATGTGAGAGGGAAGGGCCCCTGGGATTATGAGAGGCCCAACTCTGGAACAGAGTCTTATGTTCATCCTCCAAACACAGGACTGGGGCCTGGAGAAGCCTTGGTTAATCCAAGAGTTCTAGAAAACCGTATGCTTCTTATGCAATGTAGATTGAAGTGGGGTTTTCAAATGTATATCGGTAACACAATGCAAGCTTATTTAAAAATTATTGTTTAATTAAAGAAATTGTTTATAATTGTAAAGTTTGTCATACAACAAACAAATTATATAATAATGTATAAGTCTATTTATTTTACACTTAGGTTAAGAATGGGTTCTTTTTAAGTAATGAGATATGAGGTAGGTGTGAGTAGAGGCAATGGTCAAGTGTGTGGCTCTGGTATCAGTCTGCCAGGGAATAAATACTATATCCATTTATTCCTAGCTATAAGAACTTGGACAAATTACTTCTCTTATCTCCATTTCTCACCTGTTGAATGATGGTAATAATGTCTACCCAATAAGACCATTGTAAGGATTATATGCATAATTATAATTATTTAGATGGATTTTCTACACATGACATAAACTTGAAAAAAATGTTAATGCAAGCTCTGTTCTACAACTAAAGGTAGTTCTGCTACTTAACTGTTAGCTGAATGAATTTGAGAGACTCATACTTTAGGACATGTAATCTAACGAAGCTTGAGAAGGAGTCCTCTCTCGTGTGCCATCATGAACAGCACACTTTATATGTATTTAAGTGTGACTAGTAAGATTCTGGCTATAATTTGAGATTTGAGTGGAAATTTCATCACAAAATATCAGCAGTCACTTTGTTGCTTTTAGCTGTCATTTGGTGATTCTGCTCCAGACTCATCTCTTTCTCAACGTCACAGCCACATTTCCAAACAGGACTTTCTTCTTTCCTTCATCTCCTCAAATGCATGTCGTTTGAGTATGCCTTATGATAAACTTGGGACTATGCCCTCTAAGAGCTGGAAAAATGGGCACACACAGTCTGACAGTCACATTGTAAAGAGAATGCTGATTTGCTCATGGAACCCATGCAAAGGGTTCCAGAGACTATCCACAAAGGCTGTCATATTGTTATACCACATTAAACACAGGCCTGTGCAATATTGGCGTGTTTCGTAAACTTCAGAAAAAAACGAAAACCTCAACTACTTCCAGTCTTTTAATTTCCTTTTGTAACCATTGTTAACTGACTCTTCAATGCAAAATTAAAAGCTAACCCTCAAACCCACCAACCCTCCCTCGATTCCTCCCCCTCCCTTTAATTCCCCCTCCAACCACTTAAACAATAGTCCTATCTCCTCTCAGCTTTATTTCTTAGTGGAGAACTCATTCTTCTCCCAGGCAGATTCTCTCAGTGTGGTGTGGTCTGTTGCTGTGGTCAGCCTGCATGTTCAGCCTGCCAGCAGGCTCAGCCATGTCTGGGGCTGCTGGGAATCCTCTAGCTGGAGAATGTTTTGAATTCCCTGAGTTATCCAATGCATCAGTCTCTCCATATGCACCTTGGGATAGCCAGGGACCTCCTGTCAAGGGGAACCTAGCCATGCCCTCCCTGAAAGAATCTACACTCCTCACCCCAAGAGGGAAATAAAAGAAAAGCACTATTAAAAAAATAGCACTAAATTATGGCTTTTAAGAACTATCTTGCCTATAACTAACTTATCTGTAAATGTAACATATATTCTATAAACCAAAGGCAAGAGAATACCACTTGATATGGTTTGGGTGTGACTCCACCCAAATCTCATCTTGAATTGTAGCTCCCACAATTCCCATGTGTAATAGGAGGGATCCAGTGGGATGTAACGGAATCATGAGGGTGGGTCTTGTGCTATTCTCATGATAGTGTATAAGTCTCACAATATCGGATGGTTTTATAAAGAGGAGTTCCCCTGAACAAGTTCTTTCCTCCCTGCCACCATGTAAGATGCAACTTGCTCCTCCTTACCTTCTGCCATCACTGTGAAGCCTCTCCATCCATGTGGAACTGTAAGTCAATTAAACTCCTTTCCTTTATAATTACCCAGTCTCCATATGTCTTTATTAGCAGTGTGAGAATGGACTAACACACCATTATCTGTAAGCCAAACCACAATTTCTTAAAATTTGCCTTATTTCTCTCCTCCTTCTGCTTTCTTTTTCCCATTTAACCATATGTCCCCATTTCTCCTACTGTTCTTACAGGATCAACTGTGTATCCAGAACTCTCTTCAAGACACTTCGTTTCCAAGACACTTAATGGGCTTTTTCTATCCAAGTGGCCTTCACACTCTCTGACCTAGAGTTTTCTGAACTTGTTTTATATTAGGGTTTGCTTACCCCAGATCTCTCAGGTCCTTGTTGAAGTGACTGGCTGTTCAGAAAATTTAAACTGAATGAATGTGTTAAGAACTATTGACTTCATAAACTCACTTTTTGAAGAGCATTTGCATTTTTTCTTAGGAATCAAGGAGATAAAATATTATATTCTAAGTTATAAAAAAAATCAAGGAAACTGAAAAAAAGAGATTTTTGGATAAAAGAGTAAACACATCACAAACACACATACACACACACACAAAAGGGCTACTGAGAGACAGTGTAGCATGTATGACTCCAGATAAAAGATTAATACTGGGAGTCTGGGGGATTGTAGGGGGTGGGAGGGGTAAAGACTAGAGTTATTAGTTAAATTTTACAGTAAATTGTATATTTGGAAAGTGGAAGTATTACTTTTTATAATATCAAGGAAAATAAAGTTCCACATAATTTCCTAGGAGATTTGGCAATTCTCAAGCTTGAGAAATTCCATGTTCCCATCTATGTGAGGCAGGGGGAATGAATATATCAGAATCCTGAAGAAATAAGTGTTAACTGCTTATGTTGCTTCATTGAAAATTGTGATGAAGCACAGAATAGAGGAAAATGCATGGGTTTTGAAGGGAGATAGACTTAAAATAGAAGTTTTATTCAGTTCTGACTAAGCTAGAGGATCTTTTACATGCTACTTAATTTTGGGGCGGGGGTCTGTTTCCTTATCTGTAAAACAGGGATATTTTTCTTGGCTATCTTTTGAAATTGTTGAGCTATTGTATGTGAAATGTCTAGTGCAATGTTTTACCTATAGCAGATAGTCAATAAACAGCAGCTCTTATTATCATTTATATTTCTAAGAATAAACCCTGCATTACTGTTTAATGGCAATTGGAGGTTGCCAGGAAGGTCAGGAGGTACTAAAAAAATTCTGATTTGTCTTTTGAATAATTAAAGCATGTTTAAATGACATTGTATGCAGTTATTTTCTTCCATTTAAGACTTCATTTTTCTAGTTGCCACTGAATTTTTTAGCACAGTAAACATTCAGCAAATATTTGCTAGACTAATATATCAGTCAATTCTCATACTGCTATAAAGAACTGCCTGTGACTGGGTAATTTATAAAGAAAACAGGTTTAATTGACTCACAGTTTCACATGGCTAGGGATGCCTCAGGAAACTTACAACCATGGCAGAAGGGGAAGAAAGCAAGGACTTCTTCACATGGCAGCAAGAGATAGAAGTGCTGAGTGAAGGGGAAAGCCCCTTATAAAATCATCAGATCTCATGATAAGTCACTCACTATCACTCCCAATCACAAGGATAGCATGAAGGTACCACCCCCCATGATTCAGTTACTTTCAACCAAGTCCCTCCCATGACCATGGGAATATGGGAACTACAATTCAAGCTGAGACTTGGGTGGGGACACAAAGCCAAACCATATCATTCTGCCCCCTGGTCCCTCCCAAATCTTATATTTCACATTCCAAAACATAATTATACCCTTCCAACAGTTTCCCAAAGTCTTAACTTATTCCAGCATTAACTTAAAAGTTCAAGTCCAAAGCCTCATCTGAGACATGGCAAGACCCTTCTGCCTGTGGGACTATAAAATCAATGTCAATGTAGTTACTTTCTAGATATAATGGGAATACAGGCATTGAGTAAATACACCCATTCCAAATTGGTGATATTGGCCAAAACAAAGGAGCTACAGGCCCCATGCAAGTCTGAAATGCAATAGGGCAGTCATAAACCCTTAAAGTTCCAAAATAATCTCCATTGACTTCATGTCTCACATGCAGGGCATGCTGATGCAAGAGACAGGTTCCCATGTCCTTGGGCATCTCTGCCCCTGTGGCTTTGCAGGGTACAGCTCACCTCCTGGCTGCTTTCATGACTAGTGTTTAGTGTCTGTGACTTTTCCAGATGCATGGTGCAAGTTGTCGGTGAATCTACCACTTTGGGGGCTGGAGGACTGAGGCTCTCTTCTTACAACTCTATCAGACAGTGCCCCTGTGGGGGCTTCAACCCTCCATTTCCCTTCTTCAGTACCCTAGCAGAAGTTCTCAATGAGGGCTCCACCCCTGCAGCAAACTTCTGCCTAGACATCCAGGCATTTCCATACATCCTCTGAAATCTAGGCAGAGGTTCCCAAACCTCAATTCTTGACTTCTGTGAACCCACAAGCCAAACACCACGTGTAAGCCACCAAGTTTTGTGGCTTGCACCTGCTGAAGCAATAGCTCAAGCTGTACCTTGGCCCCTTTTAGCCACAGCTGGAGCTGAAACAGCTGGGACACAGGGAACCATGTCCTGATGCTGCACAGAGCAAGGGGACCCTGGGCCCAGCCCACAAAACCATTTTTCCTCCTATGCCTACGGGAGTTCTGTGATAGGAGGGGCTGCCTTTAAGGTCTCTGACATGCCCTGGAGATATTTTTCCCATTTTCTTGGTGATTAACATTCAGCTCCTTGTTACTTATGCAAATTTCTGCAGTAGGCTTGACTTTCCCCCAGAAAATTGGTTTTTCTTTTTTATTGCATCACCAGGTGGCAAATTTTCCAAACTTTTATGCTTTGCTTTCTCTTGAATACTTTGCCACTTAGAAATTTTTCTGTCAGATACCCTAAATCATCTCTCCCAAGTTCAAAGTTCCACAGATCTCTAGGACAGGGCAAAACACCGCCAGTCTCTTTGCTGAAGCACAACAAGAGTCACCTTTGTTTTAGTTCCAAATAAGTTCCTTATCTTCATCTGAGACTACCTTAGTCTGGACTTTTTGTCCATATCACTATCAGCATTTTGGTCAAAGCCATACAACAAGTCTCTATGAAGTTCCAAACTTTCCCATGTTTTTCTGTCTTCTGAGCCCAGCAAATCTTTAGGAAGTTCCAAGTTTTCCCTCATTTTCCTGTCTTCTTCTGAGCCCTCCAAACTGTCCCCAACTTCTGCCTATTATCCAGTTCCAAAGTTGCCTCCATATTTTTGGGTATCTTTATACCAGCACCCCCACTACCTGGTACCAATTTACTATATTAGTTCATTTTCACACTGCTATAAAGAACTGCCCAAGACTGGATAATTCATAAAGGAAAGAGATTTAATTATCTCACAGTTCTGCATGGCTGGGGAAGCTTCAGGAAACTTACAGTCATGGCAGAAGGGGAAGAAAACATGTTCTTCTTCACATGGCAGCAGGAGATAAAAGTTCTGAGTGTAGTGAAGGGGGAGAAAGCCACTTATAAAACCATCAGATCCCATGAGAACTCACTGACTATCACAAGAACAGCATGAGGGGTAAGCACCCCCATGATTCAGTTACCTCCCACTGGCTCTTTCCCATGACATGTGGGGATTATGGGAACTACAACTCAAGATGAGATTTGGCTGGAGACACAGCCAAACCATATCAGCTAATCGATATGACAATTGGAAATATCTGTATGGGGTAGAGGATAACTCTGTTGATTTAGTCAGAACACCCTCAAGCCTCAAGCCAATGTGGTATTCTTGAATGTCAGCAATAAAAGTTATGAGGGATGTCAGGTTTCTATTTTCAGTGAAGAAATACATTTGCATGTGAGTGTATGTATAAAACCAAAATGTTCTGGCATAAAGCAAATATCCAAGGGGCAAACTATGGGGAGGTTATTTATTTATTATAAGTTATGGATGAGTTCTCAGGGCTCTCTCATAGCTCAACCATGTGTGAGAGTCATGAAACAAAAGAGTCTTAAGAAACATGGAAATTATAAAGCTTGTCCTGATCAGCCCACAAGATAGACATCTAGCACCCTTACATAACCCTGTTGGGGACAAGGTGATTTCTGGGAAGCCTATGTTTTCTGGTACTGCAGAGCACTGTGGAGCTGTCCCTAATGATTGAATATTAAATTAGTAAAGGCAGAATCTACACAATACCAATGGTATTAGTCACGTCTACTGGGGCATCCAATACCAGATGTCACTTTTCTGATCTTTCAGGCTCAGCCTTCACTGTTTTTGGCACATCAGAGTTTGCATCTGAGTACAATTTAAGTTGTAACAATGCAATCATCAGCATGCCTAACTGTTTTTTTGCCTTCCTCTCCTGCTATTTTTAGGCACTGAAGCTATGAAGTTTTTCTGCCTATTCATCTGGGAAGTTAGAGATGATTTTTTAGGTTCCCTTCCCCCCCATTTCTTTTAAGGGAATCAGAGAACCTGTTTGCTGCAGCCTTACAAACATTCATTTTAAGATTTACAGCAACCTTGCGAATAACCATTCTCCAATGGAACATAATAATTTATGCTGGGTGAATAGAAGTGTTCTGACCCCACTCATTTTCCCACCTGTGCACCTCCTGGGAGGGAGGCACTAGTCAAAAACATGAATGTGTGTGTTGATGAACTGTTTGTTCTTACTTTCAACGTTGACTTAAAGTATGATAGTTGGGAATTCACCCATCTGCTTTACCTCTTAAATTGAGTCTAATTTGCAAGTAGGAAGGGAGTATAAATCCAGCTCTACCTCATAGTTTCTAATTATTAAACAATAAAAATGAAAGCAGTGTTATCAAGACCAGGAGTCCTCAAAGTTTTGTCTGTGGACTGTGCTCTAAAAGACCCTAGGATAATTCTCGTGTTTAATCAGTTCTAATGTAATTTTTTTTTTCTTTTCTTGGTATAGTATGCTGCATGTAACATTTGCTTGAATAGTGTCTTTTCTTTTGGATTTTGAGCTTTTGGGGAATAGGCATGTTTTTGAATCAATGTTTAGTATCGTGCTGAGCACCCAACATGACCAAAATGATACCATTGTTGAATTATAACGACATGAATTATATGTGCTTTTGTCACTCCTATAACCCTGGTTCAAAAGTCACTTATTGCCAAGCTCCAGATCCAACTTAGAAGACCCTGTTTTCTCCCTAACTGTGTATCTTGGAAGTTCCAGCTCTAAGGTACAAGGTTCACTCTTTCTGTCTGCAGGTGATACTTGACAAAGACTCTGAGATGATCCCTAAGAAACCACCAAAAAGGGGTATAAGCTGGGGCCCATCAGGCAGCACTCTTTCCCTTTACCTCATATTCAATCTGGTGAGCTTTGCTTTTTTGTATGCTTTATACATTGGCTTTCTCTTCAGGTTTTAGCTAAAGAAAAAGGGTTCTTTTACCAATATAAATAATATACATATTTCTATTAGCCAAAAGGAAAAGAAAAGAGACTTACATGATTTTCAGACTTCACAGAAATGTCAAAGATGGATCTTTTTAAGCAATTAATTAGTGATAAAAAAATATAACTATAAAAATGTTAGGATGTTTGCCTTCCCTTTATCACCCAATTGTCCTATTGAGCTTCCTGACACCCTCAATTTTTTCCACATAGAAGGCTCACCCACAATCACTTGCAAAGTTTCTTAGTACCACTGTTCCTTTCTGGGTTTTTCATCACTCTTCCCTTGAAAATCATGCCAACTTACAGTTATTATACGTTGGAGCTTCCTTTTCATCTGTAGGGATCTGTATACGCAGTTCTGTTCCAGTTGCTCTTCTCATCAAAACTACATTTCAACCCAAGCCAACTTTTCCCCATTAATTAAATCTAATAGACACCAATGGACAGGGAAACATAGCAAAATAGAAAAAGTGGAGAATGCAGTACCTGAACTGAGCTCTAGATCAAGTAGACCTGATCGGTTATCTACAGAACTCTCCACCCCAAAACAACAGAATCCATATTCTTCTCAACACCACATGGCACTTCCTCTAAAATTGATCACATAATCAAATGTAAAACACTCCTCCATAAATGCAAAATTACTGAAAGAATAGCAGTCTCTCAGAACCACAACACAATCAAATTTGGACTCAAGATTAAGAAACTCACTCAAAACCATACAACTACATGCAAAATTGAACAACCTGCTCCTGAATGACTCCTGGGTAAATTATGAAATTAAGGCAGAAATGAAAAAGTTCTTTGAAACTAATGAGAACAAAAAGAAAGCATACCAGAATCTCTGGGACAGAGCTAAATCCATGTTAAGAGGGAAATTTATAGCACTAAATTCCCATATTGAGAAGCTAGAAAGATCTCAAATTGACAACCTAATATCAAAACTAAAAGAACTAGAGAACCAAGAGTAAATAAATCCTAAAGCTAGCAGAAGACAAGAAATAACCAAGATCAGAGCAGAAGTGAAGGAGATAGAGGCAAAAAAAAACAAAACAAAACAAAAAAACCTTCAAAAAAATCAACTAATCCAGGAGCTTGTTTTTTGAAAAAAATAATAAAATAGATAGACCCCTAGCTAGACTAATAAAGAATAAAAAAAGAAGAATCAAATAGACACAATCAGAAATGGCAAGAAGGATAATACCACTGATTCAAAGAAATACAAATCACCCATAAGAGAATACTATAAACACCTCTATCCACATAAACTAGAAAATCTAGTAGAAATGGATAAATTTCTGGACATATACACGCTCCCAAGACTGAACCAGGTAGAAATTGAATCCCTGAATAGATCAATAATGAGTTCTAAAACTGAGGCAGTAATGAATAGCCTACCAACCATAAAAAAGTCCAACCAGACTGAATTACAGCTGAAGTCTACTAGAGGTACAAAGAGGAGCTGATACAATTTCTACTGAAACTTTTCCAAGTAATTGAAAAGGAAGGACTTCTCCCTAAATCATTGTATGAGGCCACCATCATCTTGATACAAAAAATTTTCAGAGACAAAACAAAAAATAAATAAAACTACAGGCCAATATCCATGCTGAACATCGATGCAAAAATCCTCAAAAAATACTGGCAGACCAATTCAAGCAACACATCAAAAAGCTTCCACCATGATCAAGTTGGCTTCATTTTCAGTATGCAAGGTTGGTTCAACATACACAAATCAATAAATGTAATTCATTACATAAACAGAACTAAAGACAGAAACCACATGATTATCTCAATAGATACAGAAAAGGCCTTCTGTAAAATTCAACATCCTCTCATGTTAAAACTTCTCAAAAAACTAGCTATTGAAGAAACATGCCTTAAAATAACAAGAGCTGTATATGACAAATCCAGAGCCAACATCATACTCACTGGGCAAAAGCTGGAAGCATTTTCCTTGAAAACCAGCACAAGACAAGAATACCCTCTCTCACCACTCACATTCAACATAGTATTCAAGTTCTGACCAGGGTAATCAGGCAAGACAAAGAAATAACGTGTATTCAAATGGGAAGAGAGGAACTCAATTTATCTTTGTTTGCAGATGACATGATTTTATATCTAGAAATCCCATTGTCTCAGCCCAAAAGCTTCTTAAGCTGATATGCAACTTAAGCAGTCTCAGAATACAAAAACGACGTGCAAAAATCACTAGCATTCCTATATACTGACAACAGGCAAGCAGAGAGTCAAATCATGATTGAACTCCCATTCACAATTGCTACAAAGAGAATAAAATACCTAGGAATACAGCTAGCAAGAGAAGTGAAGAACCTCTTCAAGGAGAACTACAAACCACTGCTCAAAAATATCAGAGAGTACACAAACAAATGGAAAAGCATTCCACGCTCATATATAGAAAGAATCAGCATCATGGAAATGCCCATACTACCCAAAGTAATTTATAGATTGATGCTATTCCCATTAGACTATCACTGACATTCTTCACAGAATTTAAACAAAAGCTATTTTAAATTTTACATGGAAACCAAAAAGAGCCCATATAGCCAAGTCAATCCTAAGCAGAAAGAAAAAAGCTGGAAGCATCATGCTACCTGACTTTATACTAAAAGGCTAATGTAACCCAAACAGCATGGTGCTAGTACAAAAACAGACACAGAGACCAATGGAACAGAACAGAGAACTCAAAAACCAAGACTACACATCTACAACCATCTAATCTTAGACAAACCTGACAAAAACAAACAAACAAACAAAAAATGGGGAAAGGATTCCCTATTTAATAAATGGTATTGGGAGAAAAATTGCAGAAAAATTGAAACTGGACTCATACTTACCTCTTATGCAAAAATTAACTTAAGATGGATTACAGACTTAAATGTAAATCCTAAAATTATAAAAACTTTAGAAGAAAATATAGGCAATACCATTCAGGACAAACATTTTATGACTAAAACATGGGCAAAAGACATGAACAGACACGCCTCAAAAGAAGATGTTCATGCTGCCCATAAACATATGAAAAAAGCTCAACATCACCAGTCACTGGAGAAATGCAAATCAAAACCACAGTAAGATACCACCTTATGCCAGTCATAATAGAAATTATTAAAAAGTCAAGAAACAACAGATGCTGGTGAGGTTGCAGTGAAAAAGGAACACTTTTATACTTTTGGTGGGAATGTAAATTAGTTAAACCATTGTGGAAGACAGCATGGCAATTCCTCAAATAGTAGCAGAAATACCATTTGACTGAGCAATCCCATTACTGGGTGGGTATATACCCAAAGGAATATAAAACATTCTATTAAAAAGATATATGCACATGTATGTTTATTGCAGCACTATTTACAATAGCAAAGACATGGAATCAACCCAAATGCCCACCATCAATGGTAGACTTGTTAAAGAAAATATGGTATGTATACGCCATGCAATACTATGCAGCCACAAAAAGGAATGAGATCATGTACTTTGCAGGGATAGAGATGGAATGTGAAACTGTTATCCTCTGCAAAGTAATGCGGGAACAGAAAACCAGACATTGCATGTTTTCACTTATAAGTGAGGGCTGAATAATGAGAACACATAGACACATGAGGGGGCACAATACACACTGGGGTCTGCCAGGAGTGGGGAAAACATCAGGAAGAATAGCTAATAGACAGTGGGCTTATCACCTAGGTGTTGGATTCATCTGTGCAGCAAACCACCATGACACACATTTACATATGTAACAAACCTACACATCCAGCACATGCATCCAGCACATGCATCCAGCACTTAAAATAAAAGTTGAGGAAAAAAATTATAAAAACCAAATAATGAAAAATAAACTGGAAAAAAAGTGAAGAATTAATCTGTAGGCACAGATGGAAGCTATCTGAAACATTTCTTTAGTATTTCACCTCTTCAAATAGTTCCAATGGAATTATTACAGTCAGAAGGTAGAAGCATATAAGATAGCTTCACTGACACCAAAACAATAAGTAATCAGTGGATTGGCCCAAAATTATAACTAATAAGGAACTCTGGCTACAAAGAAATCTAAAACTACCAAAGTTTAGTAGAAGCTTTAGAAAGATGAGTGAACAAAGATCAGAGGATAGCTGAGTCTGAAAGCAGAGAAGCAAGATGGTCTTTGTTCAAATAAGAAATCAGATAGACTTTTATGAAACCTATGGGCTGCATATTAAATTTAAATATGGAGAAGTCCCAAATACAGAGATTACTCTGCCAAGTAACAATCTCACAGATTTGCAGTCTTGCAGACCTAAAATTGCAAAGTCTTGTGATCTGGACAGCTGTAGTCTCATTGTTTCACAGCCCAAATATTTCATACTCTGGACACTCATAGTCTCATAGTCTTGCAGTCTTATGACATGTCATATTTAACATGCAGTCATCTTAAATCTGTCTACAGGTCTAGTAGTCTAGCAGCCTTGCAGTTTGGAGGTCAAGCAGACTCAAAGTCTTACAAATTTGAGGTCTGACAGTGTTTGGTCCCAGTGCAATCCAGAAGAGAGAGAGATGAAATCACTTTCAAAGTATCTAATCCTAGAAAAAAATGGAGTATAACCAAATCTCCAATCAAAATTCCATCCGATTCAATGTCTGGTGAAATCAACAACATTTCATCTAGTGGTGGTACAGGAAGCTAGAGGTAGAATGAAAAACAAAAAGATAGCACATTAGACTTGTGGGACTCGAACTCC
Source organism: Ateles fusciceps (assembly GCA_036589455.1). Taxonomy (NCBI): domain Eukaryota; kingdom Metazoa; phylum Chordata; class Mammalia; order Primates; family Atelidae; genus Ateles; species Ateles fusciceps. The sequence goes on along the minus strand of JAZHEH010003259.1, from coordinate 15,332,386 downwards.
AAGGCTTTGTTGGAGGGGTTAAAGCCAAACAACCTTACCCCAAAGTAGCTTAATTTATGACTAGATAAAACTGATCAGCCTTTCAACCTATCTTTCTAATAAACAATATGCCATTCCTTACTGAGAGAGCATAATATGATATGTTAAAAATAACAATATATGTATATGTATGTAGTTACATAATATCTTTTTAAAAATCTGTTGTTTTGAATAGGTCTATTGTTTTAAATAGTTTTATAATATCTATTGTTCTCTAAGATATAATATGCAACACACAAAATATTACAGGATATGCAAAGAAGTTTTAAAATATGACTTGTAGTCAAGAAAAATGAATCAATAGAGAGATACACTAAATATTACAGGAATAAAGGAATTTAAGATGATAATGACAAAGGATCTATAGAAAAAGATGCATATAATGATAAAAAGATGGGTAATTAGTGGATATTAGGGAGTTTTTAGAGACACAAATAACCAACTGGAAAAGCTTCAATAATAAATATAAAATTTACTGAATAATATTAATAGCAGATTGAATACAACAGAAGAAAGAATGACTATGGAAGTAGATCATTAGAAATCATCCAAGCTGAAGTAAAGAAGAGATTACAATAAGAAAAAAAGCATTCAATGACACATTAGACAGTATTCAGGAGTCCCTGAAGAAGAGTAAAGACAATGAGCCAGAAAAACTAAAGAATTATTGGCTGAAAATCTTCTACTTTGATTAAAAAAAAAAAAAAAAAAAGACAGATCTAAAATGTTCAATGAATGAACCAGAAACAGAATAATTACCAAAGAAGGAACACCTAGAACAAAATTGTCAATTTGCTGTAAACTTGATAGAAAATCCCAAAAAACTTGTTTTATGTAAAAGAGAACAATGATAAGAATAATGACAGCCCTTTCATCAGATACAATAGGAGCCAGACAGCAGTGAAACATTGTGTTTAAAGAGACAAAGGAAGAGATTTGTTGATTATATATTAAGTGAAAATATTTTTCAGAAATGAAAGTAAATTAAAGCAATTTCAAACCAATAAAGATTGAGAGACTTTGTGGCCAGCAAACCTAACTATAATATATTCTGGGGAGAGTTCTCAGGTGAAAGGAAATGATACCAGAGGAAAATAAGGATCCATGGGAAGCAATAAAAACTGCTGAAAATAGTAATACAAGAGTAAATATGAAATTCTTATTTTCTTATTTTTTAAAGTCAACTAGCTATTTAAGTAGAAAAATAATATATTTTGGAGTTTATAATACAGGTAGAGATAAATATATGATAAACATAGAACAAAGGGCAGGAAAACACATAAACAATGTAATAAAGTACTTACATTAAATAAATTGATATAATTTTAATTGAGGATAAGCTGTGATAAAGTAGAAACACATACTGCATGTATTAGTCTGTTCTCACATTGCTAAAAAGAACAACTTAAGACTGAGTAATTTATAAGGAAAGAAGTTTAATTGACTCACAGTTCCACATGGCTGGGGAGGCCTCTGGAAAGTTACAGCCATGGTGAATGGCAAAGGGAAAGAAAGGCACATTTTAAGTGATGGTAGAAGAAATAGCACTAATTAGAAGTGCTACAATTTTAAATCATCAGAGTTTGTGAGAAGTCATTCACTATCATGAGAACAGCATTGGGGAAAATGCTCCCGTGATCCAATCATCTTCCATTAGGTTCTTCTCTCAACAAGTGGAAATTACAATTTGAGATGAGGTTTGGGTAGAACACAGAGCCGAATCACACCATTTCACCCCTGCCCCCACAAATCTCATGTCTGTCTCACATTTCTAAACACAATCATTCCTTCCCAACAGTTCCTCAAATTCTTAACTAATTCCAGTATTAACCCCAAAGTCCAAGTCCGTAGTCTTGTCTGAGACAAGGGAAGTCCCTTCTCCCTATGAGCTTGTAAAATCAAAAGCAAATTAGTTACTTCCAAAATACAGTGGGGGTACAGGTATTAGGTAAATACTCTCATTTTAAATGGGATAAATTGGCCAAAACAAATGATCCATAGGCCCCATGGTTGAGTGCCTATGCCTTTTCCAGGTGCATGGTACAAGCTGTCAGTGCATCTATCATTCTAGGGCATGGAAGAAGGTGGCCATCTTTTCATAGCTCCACTAGGCAGTGCCCCAGTGGGGGAACTGTGTGGGAGTCCAACCCCCACATTGTCCCTCCGCTTGCCCTAGTAGAGGTTCTCCATGAGGGCTCTGCCCCTGCAGGAGACTTCTGCCTGGACATCCAGGCATTTCTACATGTCCTCTGAAATCTAGGTGGAAGCTCCTAAAACTCAACTCTTGTCTTCTGCACACCTCTGAAGCAGACACAACCACAAGGGCAGAAATCTGATTGTGATGAACCTGGGCTGTGACTCAAACACTTGCAAAGGACAGGGATGGGACCCTTACTTATATGACTCTGCACTCAGGAGTTATAAATCATTGACACTTTGAGTTGTAAGTTTTCTGGTACCCCATTTATGTTTTATATGATGTTTGTGGTTTTTATTTGCTCTGTGTCCTTGGACTAGCCACTGGAAGACCTTCATGGTCAAATTTCTATCCTGTCTCACAATGATGTTTTAATCCCTCAATAAAGTGCTATATTCAAAAAAAAAAAAAAGAGTCCAACACCATGTGGAAGCCAAGGTCCAACACATGTGGAAGCCACCATGGCTTAGGGCTTACACACTCTGAAGCAACAGCCTATGAAGTACATTGGCCCTTTTTATCCATGGCTGAAGCTGGAGTGGCTGGGATGCAGGGGACCATATCTTGAGACTGCACAGAGCAGTGGGCCTTTGGCCTGGCCCATGAAACCATTTTTCCCTCTTAGACCTCTGAGCCTGTGATGGGTGGGGCTGCCGTGAAGATCTCTAAAATGCCCTGAAAACATTTTTCCCATTATCTTTGGTTTCTCATTACTTATGCAAATTCCTGCAGCAGTCTTGAATCTCTCCCCTAGAAAATGGGATTTTCTTTTCTATTGCATTGTCAGGCTGCAAATTTTCCAAACTTTTATACTCTGCTTCCCTTTTAAACATGAGTTCCAATTTCAAGCTTTCTCTTTTTTTAATGCATAGGACTGTATGTTTTAAGAAAAACAAACAGTTACATCTTGAATGCTTTGCTGCTTAGAATTTATTCTGCCAGATATCCTAGTTCAAAGTTCAAAGTTTCACAGATCTCTAGGGCAGGGGCAAAATGCTGCTAGTCTCTTTGCTAAAGCATAGCAAGTGTGACCTTTACTCCAGTTCCCAATAAGTTCTTCTTTTTGTCTAAGACCACCTCACCTGAACTTCATTGTCCATATCACTATCAGTATTTTGGCTTGTTACCCAGTTTCAAAGTCACTTCCACATTTTCAGGCTATCTTCATAGCAGCACCCCCACTATTCCGATACCAATTTTCTGTATTAGTCTGTTTACACTGCTATATAGAACTACCTAAGACTGGGTAATTTATAAAGGAAAGAGGCTTAGTTGACTCACAGTTCTGCATGGCTGGAGAAGCCTCAAGAAACTTACCATCATGGCGGAAGGTAAAAGAGAATCAACACATGTCTTACACGGGGGCAGGAGAGAGAGAGAGCTAAGGGAAGTGCAGATTTTTAAACCATTAGATCTTGTGAGAACTCACTCACTGTGAGAACAGCATGGGGAAAACTTCTCCAATGATCCAATTTCCTCCCATCAGATTCCTCCCTCAACACATGAGGATTACAATTTGAGATGAGATTTGGGTAGAAGCATAGAATCAAACTGTAACACTATAATTCCTAGAGCAATCACTTGAAAAGACTAAAGAAATTGCTAGGGTTTGAATATGGTTTGTTTGTCCCCATCAAATTTTATGTTGAAAGTTAACCCCCAGTGTGGTAGTGTTGGAGGGTGGGAGATAGTCATGGGGACATATTTCTCATGCATAGATTAATGTCCTCCCTTAGGAGTAAGTGAGTTCTCTGATAGTTCAGGGATAGATGGTTGTTAGATAGAGGCTGGCACTTCCCACCTCTGCATGGATACTTTCTCACTATGTGATCTCTGCACAGGCTGGCTCCCCTTCACCTTCTGTCATGAATGGAAACAGCCTGAGGCCCTCACCAGATGCACATGCTGAATCTTGAACTTTTCAGATTTGAGGCAAATAAACCCTTTTCTTCATAAATTACCCAGTCTCAGTTATTCCTTTATGGCAATACAAAATGTATTAAGAAAGAATAATAGCTTATAAGGCAATAGATGAGAGAGAATATAATATTAGAAAAATAATGCAAAATGAAACAGGAAAGGAAAAAAAAGAATAGAGAGCACAGACAGAAAACAAGTGGCAATTTGTACACTTTTCTACACATTAAGTGTAAATGAATTAAACATTGCAGTTAAAAATCTAAAGTTATCACACTGGTTAAAGGCAAACATCCAAGACAAACACAGGTTGTCAGTAAAAGGTTGGAAAGGAATATGCCATAAAGACACTAAGAATAAGCAAGTTATTTACTATATTAAAATTAGGCAAAATTGTCTTAAGACGTGTATAATAGAGATAAAGGCAGTAGTTTCTATTAATAAAACATATTAGAAAGATAGTATATTTCTAAATCATAGATAAAATATATTACAAATTTTATAATCTTAAAAATAGCAGTTAATAAAATATGAAGCAAAGAAAAAACAAAACAAAGGGAAAAAATACACATACAGATTTTAGCATAGTCTCTCAGTCATAAGTAGATCACATAGACCAAAAAAAAATCGGTATAGGTATGGATCTGAACATTATCGAAAAACCTGACCAACAGTAAAACAATTAAATAAAAAACAATAATAATATAAACCTTAAATATTTGGAAATTAGACAACACACTTCTAAATAATTCATGGATCAAAGAAGATATCCAAGGGAAATTAGAAAATATTTTTGAACTCAATTAAAATATTCAAAATCTGTGAGAGGTAGGAAAAGTGATCCTTCATAGACAATTATAACCTTTTCATATTCTTATAGGCCACTTGCATTCAGTGCTTATATTAGATAAAAAGTAATAATTAAATCAATGAACTGAGCTTCTACTTTAGAAAGTTAGAGTGAGAAAACTTAAAAGAAAACAAAAAAATAAACAGCAGAAAACCTTACTAACTGATCAAGAAAAAGAGAGAGGGCACAATTAGTAATATGAAAGAAAATGCATATATCACAACACATCCTAGAGATATTAAAAGCATAAAAGGATATTTTGACCAACTTTTTGCTAATAAACACAATAATTTAGAAAAGATGAACAATTATTTGACAAACACAACTCACCAAAGCTGACACATAAAGATATAGAAAATTCAAATAAACATAAATATATTAAACATATTGATTTTATAATTAAACTTCTTTTCACCAATAAATTTTCTAATTAGATTCGCTGGTAAAATCTGCAATACTCTATTTTTTTTGCAGTAAAATATACATAATATAAAATTCACAAATTCAACCATTTTTAAGTATATGCATTTTTGTGCAACCATCACTACCATCCATCTTCAGAACTTTTTATTATTTTCCCAAACTGAAACTCCATACTTGCATTAAATGATAATTTCTCACCCCCTCCTTTCTCCCAGTCACTGGCAACTACCATTCTACTTTCTGATTTTATGAATTAAATTGCTCTGGGTATTTCATATAAGAGAAATCATATAGCTTTTGTCCTTTCATGACTGCTTTATTTCATTTACAGTAATATTTTCAAGGTCCATCTATGCTATAGCATGTATCAGAATTTCCTTCCTTTTTAAGGCAGAATAATATTCCAGTGTATGTATACATTTGCATGTGTTTACCATTTATCTGTTGATGAATATTTGGGTTGCTTCCACCTTTTGGCTATTGTAAATAATGCTGCTATGAACATGGGTGTACCAGTATCTGTTCAATTTCCTGCATTCAAATCTTTTGAGTAAATACCCAGAAGGGAAATTATGAGATAATATAGTAATTCTATTTTTAATTTTTTCAGGAGCTCCATACTGTATATATCATTTTACATTTTTATTATCAGTACACGATTTCTCTCCAACACTTTTTTTTTGGAGGGGGGGTGCAGAGTCTCACTTGTCACCTAGGTTGGAGAGCAGTGGCATGATCTTGGCTCACTGCATCCTCCACTTCCTGGGTTCAAGCGATTCTCTTGCCTAAGCCTTCCAAGTAACTGGGACTACAGGCACGTGCCACCACACCTGGATAAATTTTGTATTTTTAGTAGAGATAAGATTTCACTATATTGGTCAGGCTGTTCTCAAACTCCTGACCTGGTGATCTGCCTGCCTCAGCCTTCCAAAGTGCTGGGAATACAAGCATGAACCACCACACCTGGCCTATTTTATTTTATTTATTTATTTATTTATTTCATTTTTGCCTATTTTATTGTTTAAGTAACCATCCTAGTGAGTGATATCTCATTGCTCTGATTTGCATGTGCCCCTAATAATTAGTGATATCGAACACCTTTACATATTTTATAGGCCATTTGCATGTCTTCTTTGGTGAAATGTCTATTCAAGTCCCTAGCCAATTTTTTAATTAGGTCATTTGTTTTTCAGCTATTGAGTTGTACGAATTCCTTATTAGTTTTGATAATAACACTTTATCAGATAAGTGGTTTGCAAACGTTTTCTCAAATTCCATAAGTTGCCTTTTTATTCACATGTTTTCTTTGCTGAGCAGAAGCTTTTTAGTTGGATGTTATTCCATTTGTCTTTTTTTCTTCGCATTTGTTGCCTGTGCTTTTGGTGTTATATCCAAGAAATCATTGCCAAGGCCAATGTCAAGAAGCTTTCTTCTGTGTTTTCTTCTAGGATTTTCACGGTGTCAAGTCTTAGACTTAAGTCTTTGATCCATTTTGAGTTTATTTTTGTGTATGGGGTCAGATAAGGGTCCAGTTTTATTCTTTTCCATGTCGATATCCAGTTTTCCTAGCACCAAATATTCATCAGTGTGTGAATAAGTTACGAATTGTGGTACATTCACATAAGGAATACTACCCAACAATGCAAATGAATGAATTAGTATTATGCTTAACAACATAGATGAATTTCAGAAACATTATTTTAAAAGGAAATAATCACAAAAAATAGTGCATACCATATGACTGTATACAAAGGTCTAGAATTGGAAAGACTAAGCTACAGTGATGATAATCAAAATAACAAGTGGATGAGTATGGACCAAAAAGGATATGAACTAGCTTTCTGGGTGGTAGAAAAGTTCCTCATGATTAGTAGAGTGATAGTCACAGAAGAATATACTTTGAAATAGACCTTAAAATCTGTGCATTTTAAAAATATAAATTATACATCAATAAAGCAGATTGTTTCAAAAAAAAAAAAAAGTTGTTCCACCTTCTTTTCCTGAAGAAAAGCAGTGAGTCCACGGAGTAGATCAGAATGAGGATTAGCATTTCTTACCATTGTCTTCCCAGGAAGCAACATTACAGGATACATCAGACCATCTTTCTTTAATGTGAATTTAAGTGTGCTAATGTTCTTGGCAAGATTTCTGAAGCCTTCCTCATGTAAAGGGTGTCAATGGGGTGTATCAATGTAAAGTGAGCTCTCTTGGGGTACTATGTGTTTACCATGATTCCTTGAGGCATGCATGAAAATATACTGCTGCAGTCTGTTACACTGATGTCAATGAATTATGTCACTTAATATTCATTTTATTAAAAAGGGCATTTCCATGAGTTATCTAACTATCAATAGCCCATTTATTTTCCCTAATAAGTTTACCAACGTTTTTATTTATCTTTTTTTCAATGGCAAGCCATTATGGTAGAGATTATTCAGCAGGACCCTTGTTAGATAGCAGAACTTTAATTTGTAAATAGCCTCCGTCCAGACTTTTGTTGGGGGTAGAATTGCCTTAAGTTGTTCCAGATTGATTCACTCTATTTCCTATTTTTAAGCATTCACCAGGAATAAAATTTCTGTTTTCTCTTTCCAAAATTTAGAATTACTGTCTTTGCAGCTCTTATTTCAAGAAAACTCTTCATTGCTCTAAGTCAAATCCTTTGTGCAGAGATGCAGTCAACAGGCAAGGCAAGATATGTACTGTGCCAAGCAACCTTTAACCTGGCATTGGTAAACAGCAGGCAGAAGAGGTAATAAGTAGTCAGTTAACATAAAGAGGTGGGGGCCCAAGCACAACAAAGTGAGGAAGGTAATTTTATTCATCAGGGATAGGCTAGTTACACTATGATAATAAGCAATCCAAAAATTTGGGTGGATTAAAACAATAAAGGTTTATTTCTTACTCATGCTGCATTTATATCAAAGGTTGCTGAAGATTAGGGTATGTTGACTCTATTCAAGTCATTCTCACTTAGGAACCTTGGTGGATGGAGCCTCCACCATCAGACAACCACTGTCACTTCCAATCACATTTCACTGTCCTCATTGGAAGCAGGAAAGTCCAAACCTTCCAAAGTGGAGAAAGAATGGGTATTAGTGAGTAGTAACGTTGCTGACCACATTGATATTTTAAAAATACAGGATAATCAAAGGTCCTCAAAGGAGTGTGCGTCTGCAAGTAGCACAGCTTAAAGATTTACGAAGTAAATGAGCTCGAGGACAGATTCAGAGCTCCAGCTCCAAGAGGTGGAACTGGCAACCGTAAGAGGAACCAGAAGACTGGACAGAAACTTGGAAATGAACAAAGTTACATTTTCAACCTTGCAAACTGTGGCAATGAGGACAGGTGCTACTAGGGTTCTTGTCAGCAGGAATTAGATGTTGAAAATCAGAGCATCAACAAGAAAAGTTTGGGTCTAGGTGCAGCTTGAGAGCCAGAAGGCCAACCCGGGTCACTATGTCTTGAAGCAACCAACAAGGAAAATCCTAGGTTGTACTTGGTTAGTTCCTCTGAGTGGAAATTGAAGTCTCTAAATTTCTTTGTGCTTCAAGTCTGTATTTAGTAATAACTGTGGGGAAAGTAGACAAGAGTAGAGGCAGAGATGATGAGCTGGGTTTGACGAGGTCTGATATCCAGTGTCTGGTAGTGTGCTTGTCTGAGGTGATGAAAGAAAATGTATCCATGAAAAAATAAAAAATTGACCACTAGCCAGTCTATAAATATTCTAGAACAGATTCACAGAAGAGCAACTTTCAGAGAAAACTTAATGGAGGAAGTTGGCCTGGTGGTATTTTCTCAGCCAGGAAAACTTCCCATGGCTGTGGGTCTAACCCAGTTTCCTACAAAGATATTTTCTACCTTCCTGACAGCATGCATGATTTTATAGGAGTCTCCCTCCAGAAACAAGAGGCATACTGGGGAAATGATCTTTAAGACATTTGGTTTGGTTCAACTGAAACCCAAGGAACCCTTTCTCAGGTAGATCACAATTTATACCTGCGATACGAAAATAAAGTGTTTCTAAGTCATTCAAGGAACTGTGTTTTATTTCTTGCATTAGCTTATAGTAAGTAGATAACAAATTCTGGACAATGTAGTGTACTTCTATGGCATCAAATTTTTTCTCTCCAGGAAACTTTCAAATACAAATTTTGTCCTAGACTCCTCTTTCTGAGCCTCAGCTACATACCGAGCCGCGTGAATATGTCCCAAAAATAATTTTGCACTATTTCCCCCCCAAACTGGATTCTCCTCTTAATTAAATGCCCTAAGAAAGTAAGCCAGTTACCCAAATCAGAAATCTCTGATTCCTCCTTGCCTCTTGCTTCTTCTAAACAATCAAATCCAGTCAATTGCCAACTCCTAATAATTCTAACAACTTAATAGCTGTCAAATCTATTTGTATTATCCATTCCCACTGCTTCAGGTCCTCAACATTATTTATCAAGACTATATTTTTGCCCGTGTTCTCCCACCTTCATTCTCTGCTCAGCCCCTTCCCCTGTTCTTGATACTGCAGTAAGAGGCTTCCTCCTAGAATGTAACCATCATGTTAATCGTCTTTTTAAAAGCTGTTGCTCTAAAAAGAAACTCCATTCCTGTCTGCCCACTGCTACTCTCTCTAACCTTTAGTTCTCCCCAGACTCTTCCAGAGTCCCAGCACTCTGCTTTCCAAAGACACTGAACAGCTTTCATGCTCACAAAAGAACTCTGCCTTTTTTGGCTCTGGACTCTTACACCCTCTGGATTCCTCTTTCCCCCAACAAAACCCTTAAGCAGTGCCATGGCTCAGGAAAGCAGGCTGATGTGTCCTCCATGCCATGGTGAAACCAACTAACCACATTTATGGTAATGGAATACCATGTTCATGTGTAGCTTTGACCTGCATATATCTGAATACTGCAGTTATTCAGTGTTAGACCCAAAAGGCAATAGGTTAGTTTTTCACAATCTTACTGGTTTTCTCCAGTCTCCAAACTAGAGACAAAAGAGTACATACAAAACAATTTTTAAGTTTATTGCTAGTGACTTTACTTCTAATTTCTTTTTAACACAGTGATAAAATAATCTTAAAATACAGTCTAAGGCAAATTTGATTTTTGTTGAAAATACAGTGATCTAATTATACCCACCCCATTGACTAGAATGTGCTATTTTTTAAAAAAACTATTTCAGGCTGATAATTTTGCTCTTCAACTTAATCTGAAAAATAAAAATAAAATAAAATAACTTCAGCCAGCTGTTCTACAAATGCCAATGATAAGAGAAATTAGGTGAAACAGTATTGATAGATTCATATAGACCTACCACCTTATCAGAAATTTAGCCGAAGCCTTTTCCTTAGTTGGGGGTGAGAGCAGCAAAATGAAGAAAAATAGATTCTTTTCATTAAATTAAAACAAAAGTCTCAAAGTCTGGTAATATTCATTGTCAAAAAATAAAGAGATACATGTATGCTGGGCTTCATATTTTAACACAAAAAACAAGATATTTAGTTTTAAATAAGGTGCATTTAATTAATTTCTTATTAAATATATTATTTATTAAATACATTATTTATTGACTTTGAAGATACCAGTTCTAGGTTTCGTCATGTTATATGCAAATTAACAAATGTTCTCTAATTGCAAAAGGAAGCTCTGAGAGAGAAAATATTTTATGTGATTATTTTCTTTGTTGCTGTACAGGATTATGTTCAACTTCATAATCAACATTTAGTAGTAGAACTAAACTTAATTCTATTAATTCTAGAATTAATTATAGACTACCAGCACTAAAATTGCAATTAATACTAGAATAAACTGAAGAAGTGACTTCTACCAATAGAAAGTTGTGGTTTGAGAAGTCAGGAATACAAAAATAAAGCATAAGCAGTAAGCTGAGTTTAAATTTAAAATATTAGGCACAGTAAGATTTGGCATTCATTTCACCGAGTGCCTCCTCTACTCACTTACCCTTAAGCTCAGGGTTAGACTGGTGATTGGGAGGGGGTGGCAAGCTGAGGGTGGGATGTGGGGCAAATGATTGTAGCCAGGAAATCAACTCTGAACCAGGCAGCAAAACTAAGCAATGAATTTCAGAGTGCAGTCTGGTTCACACCAGCTTCAGGCTCAAAAGCCTCCAGTTGTAAATAGAACCACCAGTTGTAAGGCAGCTTCCTGTACTCCAAACTGTTCATGGGAATCCTGAGGGTTTTAAGTGGCCGGACATGAGTGTGAAATTCAAATGATCATTTAAATTCCATTACAATATTTAATAAGCTATTAGACAGGAAAACAGCTGGCACAAAATCAGCGCTGAGAGCAAGTAATAATTCCCAATGCAGAGTGCACTAACCCCTAGGTCATTGTGAATCGAAGCAGTAACTTAAATTCAAAACCACACTCAGGATTCATGGGCTAATACTGTCAGTGACTTAAAACTGGATTTCTTCCATTGATAAAGAGGATGGTTCACTGCCAGGCAGCTGGAGACTACCTGGTAGGGGCTTTTTGCACAGCCTGCATGAGTCTCTAAATGACAAAAAAACAAAAAAAAAAAACAAAAGAAACCCTAATACTTTTCAAATTTTAGATGTCCTGGAAAGCTTTTAATTCATTTTGTTGTTTGGTTTTCATTTGTTCCTATTAAAAATAAGACACCATACACATATCATACTTTATTAACAGTTGTTGAATGTAGTCTCCAGGGGAATGGAATGGTATAAGGTACCATGCTTTGTAAAAAATAAATATAATATACTGCCCATGACAGCTTAAATAATAAAATAAGACTCCCTGGTTGCATTGTGCTTACAAATATTTTCATTGCAGTTATTTGAATTCAATAAAATCTAATAAGGTACTCTTAGCCTCTGGCCAAAACTGACACAGAATTTAATTTGCACTAGTCAGCTAAAGACACAAAATGTTCCCGGGGAAAATTCTGCTGTGCTATACAAACACGAAACACTTACTGACAGGTTCATGGAAATCCTGTGCTTATGCAAGTGGCGGGGGTGATGCTGATAACACCACTGGAATGAAGTAAAGTGTTCACTATTTGACATAATAATCTAAATTGTTTCTAGACCTTAGTTTCCTCCCTAAAGGTCAACATTTTCATTTTTGCAACTTCTAGCTAAGAGCATTGGCAAATTAAAAAAAACGGGGGAGAGAGTTCTTTTTAAAGAAATTTGGTAGAAAAGAGACCATTTGAAATTGATTCTAAATTACTTTTTGGTGGTTAGTACATGACCTCCCACAGCCATTTGAACTAGAGATGAAGGTAACTTTCTCTCAGTAAATGGAATAGGGGATTTTTCTTTTCTTCCTGAAGAGTCAGGATTATTTGACCTTATAAATTGGTCTCATTACAGAGCTACTGACAGACAGACATATTGGTTGCTGCCAGTAGGCATACGGGCTGAAATTTGGAGGAGGAGGGAGAACAGATGGAACAGGGAAAAAGAGTGATGGACGGGTCCCTCACACAGAGACCAGCTGGTTGGGAGCAGGTCATGTCTATTACTGCTAAGCTGAGAAAGATAAGAGTGTCTGCAGTGGGAAAGGTGACCTCCATCAATCAGTTTCTTCATTATGGCAAGAAAGAGCCTTGTGGTCTGAGGGTGGATGAAGGGGGATGGTCATCCCACACCCCACAGGTGGCAACTCTGAAGAGGGCTTATTTTTCACATTGCCAGAAAAAAGAAGAATGTGCCCTTCATGAATTTGGGTTGTGTGGGTCCTTCGGAGAAAACTCAGTTTGATGGTTTAATATTATTTTCAATTGTTTAATATTATTTTCAATTGTTTAATATTATTTTCAATGTTGAGTCAAGCATTGCATGAATGTCACGCTTTATAATGTAAGAAAGCAACATTACAAAGGTTTTCCAGGTGAACCCCAAGTTCTCTTCTGTCTGTGTGGCAAAGTCCAAGGCAAATGGAGTGGAAGCAGGAAGGCTCTTTAAGATTTTCCAGAATATAAGCTCCTTCAGAGTAGTGACTTGTTGGTCTTGCTCATCTCTAATACTCAGGTGCATGAAACAGAGATGTGGAGTAAATATTTATTGAATAAATTAAGTTGAAATTATAGAAAATACCTCAAAATGATTTTAACTCCCAAGCAAATACATGTTCTGGCTCGTTCTCTGACATCTGTTATCACCTTACCAACTCCTCTTTTCCAGCTCTGACATTCTGGAGATATAAAGGCAACTTTGGTGAGGCAGAGCAGCAAATGGAACGTTTGACACTAGAGGTAGTTAATAGGTACACTCAAGTGGTAAAGGGTTGCACTGAAGCTTTACACTTCAGTGACGACATGACAAAATTTGGGGAAAGGAATGCTTTTATTCTGAGGAGAATATCTTTCTGCCATACATAAGACTATGAGACTGGTAGTCTCTGTGTCAGGACCCTGGAAGGCAGAATAGAAGCTCATTTATTTTAATTCTCAGTATCCCAAAAATAGTGATGCTCAATTAATGTTGAACAACTAGCTTAAATGATTATTTTCTATTCAGAAAGTTTTTTAGTGTAGAGTCCATAAACTAATTTGGCTTTCTTAAATATTTGGGGGAGAAAAAAAATGACCACAGGGAATTAGAGATGTGATCCAGACAGACAGCATTTTACTTGAAAATATTTTGCCCTATAGTACTTATTTTAAGAGAAACATATTATCTTAGATGATAACAATGTTAGTAAAAATATGGTCACATGGAAATTAGGACTGTTTTGGAAGTTAGAATAGCAAATAATTGAATCTAAAATTTGACCTTAATTATTAATAAAAACCAATCTAATTATGAAGAAAGTGTTATTGATTTGTGGATGTATTTGAAGCTTACCGACCTGATCAAATTAGTTAAATAAATTTCTATTTGTATTTCCTTTTATCTTCTGATTGGGGATTAATAACATATATTACCCTTTAATATAGGAAAATAATAAACTTTTTTGAGCTTTCTAAGCAAATTGATTTTTTTTAATGTATCTGTCTTTAAAAATATAACCTCTCTGTTAAAAGATTATGCTACATGCTAACATAATATAAGGGTACATATTTAATTAGTTTGCATATCCTAAAAGACAACTGCCTATTTGATGAAATTAGAACATAGTTTGAATAATTAAAGAGAGTTTGACAAATTTGAAAGTGTGCCCCTATTTAAATTGTGTGAGAGTGTTAACCTAAGTGTGTAAGATTCACTTCAGGGATCCTACTGGACTCACAGGAATGACACATTGCTGACCTCACTAAGTGGTTTAGATAGGGGATTCCTAATTGATAATGATGGGTTTGAATGAACAAATTAGTCTTGGATTGAAGGGGACTCACTGTTGAACATGTTAGGGGAGGAGAGACAAAGTGATGAAATGCTTCGTCTCTGGAATGAGAGGGACTGAACTCCAAATCTGGTCATACAGCCTTAGGTGAGTTAATTAATTCTCTTTTTCCTATGAGTCCATGTGGACATTAAAACAGATAACGTGTATGAAGCACTTACCATAGTGTCTGGAAGAGTCAGCACTCAGAGAGAGAGTAATGGTTTTATTTTTGCTGTACTGTTAGTTTGCTAATATTATAGTTTGGTTTTTAAATGCCCCAAAGATATTTCATACTTTTTTGTTCCTACTCTTTAAAAACTATTCTTTGAAAAAAATCTAAGAATTGCTTTTCTTTCTTCTTGCTTTTCTTCACTTCTTCTCTCTCCCTCCCTCCCTTCTTTCTGTCTAGCCTTTCCTTTGCTTGCCCCTTCCTTCCTTCCTTCTTTCCTTCCTCCCTTCCTCCCTCCCGTCCATCTTTCTCCATGTCTATATAGTCAACAGATTTTTGAATATTTACTCTATGAAAATCCAAAATCTTCTGCAAGTAGGACATGTGAAAATATAATATTACAATTTAACTGTCTGTAAACAGAACATTTTATACTGTCTGAATTATAGCATGATGGGAAAAATACTCCATAATGATAAGGACAAATGCCCAATATTAGTATCATTTGTCTTCTTTAAATATAGAGGAGAATGTGAATTCCTAAGGGTATTTTTCATTGAGTAATATTGATCATAGTATAAAAAATGTGTGATAGATTGATATTATGTCTCCTTTCAGGTTTTCTAGTGGTCTGTAGGACCTTACTCTCTTGACTATCCTGAAATATATAATAGCATCTTTCCTGAATTCATTTGCTTCTCCCAATGTGTAACATATTCGTTTATTGGTATTTATTAAAATAAACTTGCTGTCATTTACGGTGAGAATGTATGCCAGTTCCCTACCAAGGAATTCTTCCATTCTCCTGATTCAATTAGTACATAATTATTTTCATTTCTGTTGATTCAAAAAAGACAGGAAAGTGAAAATAGTAAAAATAGATGTGTTCAAGTATTTATAATCTATACTTTGAATTTGTTATTTGAAACTTCAAATATCAACGTACAGAAATTGAGAATTGACTACAGAGGAGAGAGACCCAAACACAATCTGGATTATTTTTCAAATGCTTTAGGTTTGGTAAAAACTAAAATGTTTATTGCCAAGCCCTTTTCCTTTTTAATTTTAAAAAATCATGTGTGTTTCAAGGGAAATTTAATCCACATGTTTCTGATTCCTTTGCACTTAAGTTGTCAAACTGTTTTGTAATCACAAGTCTCTATCTTTTTCTCTATACAGAAAGTTGAGTTTTTCCAAGTGTGCATAAACAATAACCACTTGGAAGAATAAACTGAATTTCAAATTCAGAAATCAGGGATGGGCAAAAGTGTGCATATTTCACCTGTTCTTGGGAAAGAAAAATATATTTAGGATTTTGACTCTGACTCAAACCTTTTGATGTAGACATCACTTGCCCTTGGAAATATGTGATTCTTCTCTCCAGGAAAAGTATATTTAGAGTTCAAAATATACAGTAGTAGGTGTTAAATGACCCATGAAGCAAGAGGATTCTAAGTCTTTAAAATTATAAGTAAATATGACCACATATAATATTAGAATTTTATAGCAAAAACTTATTTTAAACGTTATAATATTCACAGTTTGGTTTATTTACAACTCTTCATCCCTTAGATATGAGCTTAACAAAACAGAAGTGATAGCTTTTTTTGGCCCCGAATATTCTACCTAAAATGAGTTTAAATTACAAATAGAATAATATACATGGGGAAAAACATTGATTTTAAAACTTGTGTCATCTCTGAAAACAGCTCAGAATTGACCACATTTACATATTTTCCTTATAAAACATTCTGTAGTGAGAGTTCAACTAATAAAGTTTACTATAATAGAATGTCCAATTTGGGAACATTAAGAACTTTTGTTTTATGAGAACTCTGCAATAGTTACTCCCATTTGGATCTCTTAGGAAGTGCTAATTCCAAACACTTCCTCCTTTATCATGAGATCAAACCATTTGGACCGCTTATTATCATGTACCCAGTAAAACTCAATCTGTTGTGTTAATTAGTTATGTAAACACACTTTATAGTTGTGGAGACAAAGCAGAACTAGACAACTGGGTAGGTGAGAAAAGATCAAAGATCTTTCTTAATAAATTGTTACGGTAATTAGCGTTTGTCTTGTACTTCTCCTCCAGGGGGGTCTTTTAAACCCAAGCTTGGGAAAACCCGCTTAGTGAACAAGGAAGCTTTGGAAAGACAAATCTTGCCAAGCTTCCAAAACTGACTTAAAATCAGTGGAGTGAGAAAAAGGAATACAAGAAAGGGGACATAAAAAAGACCATGCATTCTTCTCGGGGGAATCCCTACTCTGTTTAATAGCTTAAGAGTGAAATATGGAAAAGAACTATCACATCACATGCAGCCTATTCATGTGCTAGATAAAAGCTTTCCCCTACCCACCACTCACACCAAGACATACCGTGTAGAGCTTTCTTTGAAGATAGAGTACTGTAGTGTCTACACTTCTAGAAAAAAAGTTATTAAAAAGTACCTAAATTTTAGGAAGATAAAGTCTTCCAGAAAATGCCCCACCCTCCCTCAACATTACCTGGGCTTCTTCCTGCTCCTTTCTATCTGACCACCTACTTTACCAATATTCTTTGGCTGTCTCTTCCAACTGGAAAGCCCATGCATAATGACAGGGAGTTTTGTCTAGTTTCCACTGGTTTGTTCAATGACTGAATAAAAGAATGAATACACAGTAGTTTTCTAAAAATTTTAGAAACAGTTTACGGTAATATGGAGTGGTTTTACCACTTACATGCTGTGGAATGGCCTTGAGCAATTTACTTGATCTTCCTGAACTCTGTTTCTCAGACATATATCTAGATTGTTATCTACTTTTCAGGGTTATGTCAAGATTGGAGATGATTTACCTCAGCGTATCTAACACTTAGTAGATGCTCAGTAAATGGTAGTTGTTTTGTTGTTATTATTACTTTTCCCCCGCTTTTTCTTTATGCAAGCCAAATAATCCTAAGACTCTTGGATTATTTCTCTCTGTTTTTACCATACTCCTCTCTTTTCAAGTCATATTTATATTTTCTTAATTGAATAATATGTTTCTTTTTAGTCATCTAAAATATAAATCAAGCAAATATAATAAAAATTATAATAAAAATTTAATAATTTAAACAAATATGGTAACAATTTATTAGAACTATTCTTTAACTTTCTCTTAAAATTCCAACACATTTGTAAATTAGTAACCTTCTCAATTTCTACCTATAATACAGGTAGGGGTGGGCATTTTTGTTTCCGGTATTGATGTTCAAACCCCAGGACAGCAATTATCCACTTTGCCCCAGGTTTTCAAAACAGATTTTGCATGCTTTCTTACAGGGTAGGTGGAGAAAAACTTGTTTCAGATCTGTATCTAGGATTTGTCTTAATTTATATCTTTTATCTTTTAACTTCAGGTCTTGTCTCTAAAAGAAAGTCCTATTCTGAAATCTCCTCCATGAAGGCTGGAAGTATAGAAGAAAAGAGGATTAAAAAGCCCAAGAAATTAAATTTCTAACATATCCTTCATCTGGCCAGATTTTCTGACACTCTGCCTATTTCACAAGTTCCCAGTTTTTATGAGATAGTAAACCTAAAAATGCTCTTTTTTAAACGTATTTTAAAAATAATACATTAAAAATAGTAATATGTCAATGTTTAGCAAATCTATTATTAGAAATTATGAACAAGAGAAATGAAAATGAGTAAAAATATTTTTTAATCTCACTAGCTATACTCTTTGTTTTAGCATAAACTATATGTTTATTATCACAAAAATGTAGTATATGTATAGAGACAGCATTTTGAAATCTGTGTTTTTTTCTTTATAGTTTAGCATAAATATATTTTTCCATGGTTAAACACACAAGCATCATTTTAATAATATTTATTGTATGGACATATCACTGTCTATTAAAACAATCCTCTGACTGTAGATATGATGAAATAAATCTACATATTTGAGTAAAAAAATAAAAAACATGAAATTTTTGAGGTAGAAAACTGAAAAAGATTTGGTAGTTTTATTTTTTTCTTGCCAAGTAACTCACATTAAATTCTTATTTTTTCCCTCTTTCCTCTCAGATAAAAAACCTCATAAATAAAAACACATATAACAAACTATAGACCCATATTAATAACCTGGAATCCTAATTAAAATCTTCTTTGTCTTTTTCACATCTTATCCTCCCTCAATGCGTGCTGCTACTCAAACAGTGCTTAATTAATATTAGATGAATAATTGAACAAATGAACTTACATCACATACAAATACCATCTTATGAGATCTATGACTGCAGTTTTATGAGCTTGTTTGTTTTGCTCTTATGGGAATAAATGAATTGACTAAAATGGTCCTTTTTAGTCCATATCTCGTTAAGTGTCATTATTACCTATGGCCAGGTCAGAGTTCTCCAAAAAGCAGGTCACTTAGATCAGAATTACCTGGAGCACTGGGAATAAACGAAGGCTCCCAGCCGCATTCTGGATCAACTAAAGGCAGAATAATTAAATTGAAAGCCCAGGAAAGTCTGAGAACTACTTCTAGGTGGAGTCAGCAACCAACTAAATTTTGTTTAACAGTCAATTGAAAAAGTTTAGAATGCGATGCACCTCCCAGCATGTGTGGAACTAATGTATCACAGGAAACAGAAATGGGGGGGGAAATCTCATCTGTTTTCATAAAGACAGTGGCATTCCCTTTATGATGGTAAAGATCTAGTGAAGGTAAAGAAGTCAAGTGTAAAGGTCAGTTTTGTTTTGTGTGGAAACAATTTCACTGGGCAATTCTAATCAAGAGAAGAAAAATAAAACAAATAATCTAAGTTCATGAGTTTCTTTTCACTGCTAGCTCTTTTTATATCTGTGGTATCTTACAAAATTCCAGCAAAAGTTATTAAGAAAAATGCCTGTCCACTGGTGATAAGCTGGAATCTAATGTATTAAGGCTGTTTTCTATGCTTTTGGTATACAATAAGACTTGTAGCGATACCTAAGTTTTTTAAGGTATTGTTCAATCTACAAATGCATTAATTACATCACTCTGTCTAATCAACTGAACAGAACCAAAAACTAATCTTAATTTTTTTTTTTGGCAGGAAGATGTGAAAATTAATATGGCATGTAGGTGCTGTTGGTTCCAATTAAAATCAATATCTGTCCTGATTTGTGCCTCTTGTCTCTATGACAGCGAGGGGGCTGGCTAAGGGGATACATCTGCTCCTCTCTCCCAAAGGGGCTCAAAACAAGTGAATGACCTGCAGTGTTTATTATTAAGTTTTCAAAGGGAAAGTTGTTTTGGTCTAATTGAAGCAATAATACGAGAGAGGTTATTTCTGGTCAGTTCCCTGCTGTTTTCACTCTGGAGAATATATTCCAGGTGTTCATGTGCCGCACTGCAGTGCAGTGCTGCCGTCTCTTGAGTGTAGGCATGCTAGTGCCAGCGGAGCAGTAAACTAGCCTTAGCAGTTTAAGCCAGTCTTGGCCTTTGAGAGACACTTTTTTAGTTAACTTCATAGTAAACCAGATGGTTAATGATCACATTCATTAACCATGTTCTCGCGGAATAAACCAATGAGATTTTATACATCTCGAATACATTAAACAAAATTATTTTATTTCCCTTTACTCCAAGTCTTTGCCACACTACACAGAGTAGCTATGTCATGTCAACGTTTTCCTTTTAAGTCATTTTTCTTTCCAGATTAATGAATGGCTCATCTAAAGTAAATGAGGAGAAAAAAATTAAAACCTCTTTATTTAGTGGAAGTATTAGCCATCATTGATTTATAACTGCCTGTTGTATTTCTGTGTTTGAAAAATATATTCTAGCTCTATGATTTTCGAATATCCCCGAGATGTGATAAATAACATCAAGGATGATTGGTGAAGGATATAGACTCTGAAACTGAAATTTGAATGTAAATGTAAATACCCAGTACATAATGTTTGGCTATAACCTGCCTGAGGTACATGTGACTTATCATTTCTAATAAAGGATAAAAGTTGTCACAAAAAACAGTTTGGGAATTTCAAAGGTGACATTCTATTTATTAGCCAACTAATACATGCCATAACTTTTTATATTACTTTGAGATATTTTTTCCTCAAAATTACAAAACAGAAAACAACATATTACTGAGTGGAAATTAATCTAAATTCTGTGAACTATATGTGATATTTACCCAAAATAGCTTAATTTCAGTTAAATTTCCAGGTAATTCTTATTGGTAATTACAGGAACAAAGACTATTCTAAAGTTAAAATTCATCTTCTTTCTAGTTCCAAGAGGAATTTTTGATCTTGATTTTGCTTATTTTCATCTGTGAACCTAATATGAACCCACAGACCAAAACAGTCACATTAAGAATATGGGCTGGATTTCAGGCTAATCAGGGGGAAATGCCTGGGGAGGGTGGTGGTGGTGATGTCTGCTGCTCACTCGCTTAATCACTCAGACTTTTTGAGTCCAGGATACTTCCAGAGTCTGAGTGGTAGCGATTTCTAGTTCACATTCCCAGATGTACAAATCAAAGGGTCTAGCACTGAATGTCCTCAGAGGAGGGGCGGCCCTGGGATGAGAATAGCTCTGCCTCTCCAGAAAGGGAATAATGAGTGGCACCCAGTGTCAAGGGCATCATATTTATGAAGCACTTTGGGTTCTTTGGATAATATTCAAAATGTTTTGCAGAATGATTACTTACGTATTTTCACAAACTCCAAGGAGAAGGCAGAAACCCAGCTCTGGTGGCTGTGTATCAGGCAAAGGAAGCTGACACGTGCATTCCTCTCATTATTCTTTCCCTGCCCTCTAAATACCACACACATAGCAACGGTCAATTACAGGGGGAGCAGGTGAGGTGTACAAATTAACACAGGAGAAAAGTGGTGAAAGTCGTGGGGGTGGGTTGGGAATGAAGAAGAAGAGGGGGAGGCAGGGGCTGCCTGGTCGGGAAGGCAAACCACACAATGCCACTTAATAAACATGACAGTTAATAAAAGAAGATTTAAATTCTTGAACAGGAAACAAGCAAAAAAAAAAAAAGAAAAAAAAGAAAGAAACCCTGCATGCTTCCATTCTGAGTCCTTCCAAAAGGGTTATGATGTTATGGTCTTCATTTGAGGTGATTTGTCCCCAAAGCAAAAAGGAGGATCCATTTTAATCCGTAACTACAAGAGAAATAACCTTTGTAACTGAAATGATTTAAAACAACAAAAAGTAGAGTAATGCCATTCTATTTCAGGGGCCATTGTTGTTAGAGTGTGCTTAGATTCTTTTGCTTATTAAAGGCTGTAGTTGCAGTGCAGAACTTATATTTACTAGTCATAGAACTCTCAGAGATGATGGTGAGATAAGAAGGGAAGTTATCTGTTTCTCCTTCTGTCTTTAGTAAAATCTCAAAGCAGATGATGCCAGAAACCACAGCAATCACTGCCAATCTTAATAGACACGAATGTCTAAGGTTTCAGTATATAATGTAGACTTCATTGTACTTTCAAAGTTAGCATCTTCACTGATCATTTTAACAAGTTAAATAGTCAAATCATAAAATTAGCTCCTGAGTCCATATTGTTCTGTGGTGCAAAATGAACTTAAATCAATAAAGTCGTTTCTAAGATGAAAACTTGGAGGTACATTTGAAAGATCCTTTGTTTTGCATAAGAACCACATTTTTTTAACAATTGGAGAAGGTTAAATCCATGTAGCGCCAACTGTGCTGAATATAAATTAATTTCTTTTATTTTTAAAGTGTTCTTCAGGATCATACAATAATTCTGAGTAGTAATGAGCTTCAATTATCACTTTGTTGGAGATGCTTCAAAGAGATTTATAGTTGACAGAATGTGAAATAAAAGATCATTTACACTATTGTTCTTCAAAACACAAAGGTGACTTTGAAGTATTTGTTTTCTTACAAACCTTCTGTAAGACATGGCAAATTACCTCATATTTTTGTTTTACTCATATAAGGAAACTGAGTCATAAACGGATTAATTCACTATTAAATAAAATGCTTTGATCGCTTATGTTTAAAACAGCTGTTTAATTATAGAGTTTTTCTAAAAGCTGCTGTCACTGACAAAACAATTTGTTGAGTAAAAACAAGTGGCCTGAAAAAAAGCGATAGAGTTTACAACGGTGCTTCACTGTACACAAATGAACTAGCTTAGTCATTATGATAAGCTGGGTTTATGACTTTACCATCTTACTCTTCATGGTAACTACCGTTCTTAGGTTGGTAGGGGATGAGTGACTGGCCCAGCCTTGACTGTTGTAGATAATCTGCAGGTTGTTGTACATCATCTGAGGCAGAGTTTGTAGAGCATGATGAGTTTACCATTGCAGAGACTGTCCTAGAGTAAATATAGATGACATAAATATCATTTTTGTGGCAGGTGTTACAGGTACTAGTACCCATGTTTGCACATTTACTTTATTGTTTTCAAGGTTTGGTAGCATATCCTCTTGGAATTTGAAGACCCTTTAAGATCAAGTTGCCAGACCTTTTGATTTTACAAACAAGAGCTGAAATCCGTAAGGTCAATTGATTTCTCTAAAGTCACATGTAAGTACATGGATACCAGAGGCTAAAGTCCAGGAATAGTGATTATATTATTCCATGACCCCAGGCTGTCTTAATAGATGTATTTTACTGGATCTTTATGATATTCACGTGATATAGGCATTGCTAGCTACACTTGTTTTATAAACAGGAGACATGGATCCAAGGAGTTGTATGACACTCTAACCAAAGTCTTAAAGCTTATTAAGGACAAATGTGGTTTGGTAGCTAGGCCGTGTTCAAAATTTTAAAAGTCATGCAAAAGGGATTTCACCAAGAACTCTTACACTTTTTCAGTTTATCTGTGTATTATCTATTAAGGTCAGTTGGAACAAGCACTGGTTAAATCTCTTGAAGACCTGTAAAAAAACTTACGCGGTTTGTTTTAACTTATAACTTCCAGTGGACTGAAAGATTTCATTGTTGCTAATTTTGAACAACAGTTATTAATGGATGAAGTAAGTTATTTTTGCTTATGAGTTATTTTGTGATCCTAGACTTAAAACTATCAATCAAAAATAAAACCGTTAAAAAAGTTCCTCTTTTGTGTGTGTGGTTTTTTGTTTTTGTTTTTGTTTGAGACTGAGTTTTGTTCTTGTTGCACAGGTTGGAGTACAATGGCATGATTTGGGCTCACTGCAACCTCTGCCTCCCAAGTTCAAGCAGCTCTCCTGTCTCAGCCTCCTGAGTAGATGGGATTACAGGTGCCCATCACTACATCCAGCTAATTTTTTTTTGTATTTTTAGTAGAGATGGGGTTTCACCATGTTGGCCAGGCTGGTCTCGAACTCCTGACCTTGGGTGATTCGCCTGCCTCGGGCACTCAATGTGCTGGGATTACAAGTGTGAGCCAGCACACTCTGCCTCACTTTTGTTTTTAAACTGTTTTTTGCCACATTTTTCCCTTTGTTTCCCAAATATTCTAAACTGTTTACATTTCCTGGCCGTGTGAGCATCCTTGCTACTCCCAACATAGACTTTGAGACAATCTGACAGTCTGTTTATTTCACTGGTTGTCCTTCACTTATTCATTCCATGAATACTTACTGAGCACCTTGGTCATGGCAGGCCCAGTTCCAAGAGCTGGGTAAAGAGTATGGAAAAACATAGAAAAGTGTCTGTCCTCCAGTTGATTTATGGTTGGGAGAGACATTGAACAAGTAAATTTATAATTTATTTGTTAAATTATTTTTAAAAAATAATTTGTGTTTGTTCATCGGAGAAATCAGTTTTATACTTGTCAGGTGTGACAACTGTAAAGGGTGAAAATGAAGCTGAGGAGGGGGATAAGGGTACTGAGGAAGGAGATTGCTGTTTTACACACAGTGTTCAGGGTAGGCTTCTACTGAGAACCTGAAGGAGACATCTGAGGGAACAGCACGTTGAAGAAACCGAGGTAGGATTGTGTTTGGCATATTCAAGGAAGCGAAACATGGGGGAAGTGGAGTTTGAGGTCACGGGGAGCCAGAGCATACTGGAGGGGCCGCATAGGCCATTTTAAGAACATTGGGTGAGTGACAGAAGGAGTCATTGAAGGTGTTAGTGCAGAGGAATACGTTTACAAGTTTATGCTTCAAAAAGTCTGTATTGACTTCTTTATGAAAATAAATAAATGGGTGCAAGGATAGAAGAAACAAGGAGATCAGCCAGGAGGTGACCGAGAAAAAAAATCATGCCATAAATGATGTTGGCTTAGGGCAGGAGAGGTCATAAAATTCTACTCTATTTTGACAATGATGACAGAATCTATACAAAGCTATTTTGGCAAAGTCTACCAACACAAGAAAAGTATTTTTTGTGAGACTTTGTTCAACCTATGTGGAAGACATGATTAAGAAAGACCTCCCTGAAATAGCTGTTGCCTTAAGGTAAGA
This sequence comes from Ateles fusciceps, assembly GCA_036589455.1. Lineage (NCBI taxonomy): Eukaryota > Metazoa > Chordata > Mammalia > Primates > Atelidae > Ateles > Ateles fusciceps. The sequence goes on along the minus strand of JAZHEH010003259.1, from coordinate 15,307,073 downwards.
GAAATTCCATGGAGAAAATATATTTTAAAACATAAATACAATGATTTCATGACCGTTTTAAGCACTCTCTGTGTTCTCTCTCTAAATCACTCTTCTGTGCAGCCCCCTGTGAATAAGAAACCTGAGTGGGTGCTTATCTATCTTATCTCAATCAATCAAAGCAATTGCAAAATAAATTCAGATGATGGATCTATAATCTATTATGAAATGAAAGAAAATTCATCTTCAGAAAGAACCCAAATGAAGAGATGATTCTAATTAGATATTATTTGCTTTTAATGGTGATTTTTTAAAAAAATCCGTGGGGTATATAACTTCATTGTCACTAAGACACTCTATCATTCAATTGATGTCCCTGCCCTCTCCAGGCCCCGCTGCACAGTCCACTGGGGACAAGACGTGGATCCCTTCAGAGCTCATTAATGTGGAAACTCTGTTGCCTAGAGACACAGTTTTGGTTAAATTTAAAATTATCTTTTCTGTATCCTAAGACCTTGGTCTTACTGCTTCCAGTGTGCTTTTAACCACACCAGAAGCTCAAAGATAATGAAGCCAAAAAAATCTAAAGTAGACTTCAAGCATGGAAGAGAAGAATGCTCTCCTTCTAATCTAGGTTAGACTATGAATAAACGAGAAAAAAATGAAACTTTCATGAAAAAAGAGGCAAAAAATAGCTTCAATTGTCAATCCTTGACAGCTTAATTTGAACCCTACACAATTTATTTGCTATGTTTTAAAAAATTAGAATGGATTGCTACATTTAGAGTGGCGGGACTTTTTATCTGACTAAATGCAATATTATTTTAAAATATTTTAAAGCTATAATCAGTGTGTAATAATTAAAATATGTATTGAGAATTAATTCATAAGAAATATTTCATTAGGGAACAAGGAGGTAATTAATTGAGAAGAAATTATTTCTCCTGTTTTCCAATCAATAGGTCTGTGCCTTTCTTCAAATGCTAAATAAAATTTAAAAATACATTTTGCATTCATGCTAAACAGGTGACTTTTTAATTCAAAAATTTCCACTGAGTCCCTGCCATGTACAAAACTCTACTAGGCACAAGGATTATAACCATGAATAAAACATAATCTTCTTATCAAAGGAGCCCAGTGTCTAGTTGGCTTGGACAAAGTCTCACATGAAATAAGAAAAGAATAATGACAAAGTAACTGCAAGACAGAATTAGGGGAACAAATCAAGGTACACAGAAGAAAAAGTAGGCATTATTGATTGAGCATAGATGGCTGTTGCTGAGTTGCATAAAATATTCTTAAACAGGCAGAAAATGATTTACTTTCGGTTAATGGAACAGCTGAAGCAAAGCTGTAGAGTTGTGAAATTTTTAAATTTGTTCACAGAACGAAGACTAAACTTGGGTGGCCAGAGCAGAGGGTCATTGGAAGGACAAAAATAAGGTTGGAATAGCAATCTAGAGGTATCTGAATGTCATCTGAAAAATCTGAACTTAATTCTATAAAAACATGGAAAGCTATTTTGGGTAGGAGTGTGTCTAGTTAACATTAAGAAGAGATTGTTAGTACTATATTTAAACTCATCATCAGAAAAAAATTGTAATTTGCCATGTTAGCTCTAAATGATGAAGTGTAGATAATTTTTTAGATATGGGTTCCGTCTGCTCTGAATTCGTCCTTCCTCTTAAAATTTCAAACTGAATTAAATATACTTTCCTGACATTTAAAGTTACTTCTGTTCCCCAACAGGGATAGGAATACCGTTGGCACAGCATTCTGTAAAATGTTTAGATACACTTGGCATCTTGTCTTGTCTGCAATACATTTATTCGACAGCCTCTGTCTTTCCCAGTTTGGCTCACTGATCTATTTTACTTAGGGTATAGCCTATCCTTCATACTTAGTACATTCTGCAATTAAGTCAACTCAGGGTTTTTTTTTTTATTCTGCTGGAGTTTGGTATTTAGAGATCTTGATGTTGATCTTGGCTCTTTGTCTGCCAACCACGCCCTGGATCCAGTGCCCCCTAATTGCACCAACCCAACATGTATACTGCCAACTTTCCTTCTTGTCACTCCTCATTGCCAGTTTTGAAATTAGAGTTCTATCCCTGAACCCATACCAGTGACCAAGGCCTTGCTTCCCATGAACTAAGGGACCTTGGTGGCCTGTCATTCTACTTCATTTGTAATTCCTGCCCAAGTCCTAGTGCTAATTGTTATCTGACTACATTCCTAGCTAATCTATGGATTAGCTAGGAGAGTTCTCTGACCCTACTTCATCTTTTGTCAAATCTTAGGTTTTTATTCCTTCTCGAATTTTCCCATTGTTGTTAGGAACCATTGTACCTAAAATATGAGTGCCCATGTGTAACGGTCAGTACAATTGTAGAGTCTGCTAAAATACAGAAAACTGGAAACTCACAGAAGATCGACACAATATTGACTTTTGCCTCACATGAATTAACATGAGGATCAAAGGCTGTTTAGTCTGCATTTAGGCTTGAAGAAATCAAAAGTTTAATGCTTCCCCTTAACTTAAGCAAGTAAACATCTGTACTGCCATGTTCTATGACAGGCTCTAGGTGGAGGTGACTGATTTCTCCTCATGTCCTGTCATCACCTTGCTTCCCAGTCAGAGTTCAAATTGTATTTAATCACAGGAACATGCCAGGAATGCAAACAGGGAGGAAAGGAAAACAGGTCAATTGATTGTTGATTGGTCTGCTGGCTAATCCCATAGCAAAAAGAAAGTCTCACTTACTTTTTCGAAATCTAAAGTGTTCAACCAAAAATAAAAGGACAGTCAGGAGACAATACACTCAAGGAAAAAAAGTTGCAGAACAATTTTTTAAAGAAACTTTGCATCTTAATTGTATTTTCTCTGTGTTATTGCTAATTGCTGATTTTAGAATCTTATATTTCACAGCATGTGCTGGACTAATCAAGTCTTGTGGCTCCCAAATCTGGAGGATTATGGGTTCCCTCCTAGATCTCTGGAATGAAGATCTCTCAGTGGTGGTGCCCTGGAATCTGTGTTTTTAATAAACACCTCAGGTGATATGAATGATATAGTAGGAAGCATTGATGCACAGTACAGAAATATTAAAATGATGTTTATTTAAATTATATGTATATGTATATGTATATGTATGAGACTGAGTCTCACTCTGTCACCCAGGCTTGAGTGCAGTGGTGCAATCTCAGCTCACTGCAACCTCTGCTTCCCATGTTCAAGCAATTCTCATGCCTCAGTCTCCCAAATAGCTGATATTACGGGCACCTACCACCATGCCTAGCTAATTTTTGTATTTTTAGTGGAGACAGGTTTCACCCTATTGGCCAGGATGGTCTCAAACTCCTGACCCTGACCTCAAGTGATTCTCCCACTTCGACATCCCAAAGTGCTGGAGTACAGGCATGAGTCACCATGCCCAGCTTTTATTTTAATTGGTAGCTGTCTATCTTAGTGTGTTTGGGCTGCTAGGATAAAATAGACTAGATGGCTTATAAACAGCAGAAATTTATTTATCACAGTTTTGGAAGCTGAGAAGTCCAAAGTCATGGCACCAGCAGGTTCAGTGTCTGGTGAAGGCTGCTTCCTGGTTCATAAACAGTCTTGTCTCGCTGTGTCCTCTCATGGTAGGGAGAGGAAGCACTACAAAGTCTCTTTAATAAGGGTACTAATCTTAGTCACTAGGGCTGAACGAAATCACTCACTTACCAAAGGCCCCGCCTCCTAATACCGTCGCACTAGGGGTTCACATTTCAAAATATGAATTTTGACGCAACACAATGATTACTTTATAGCATTTCATTTTAAAATTTTTCTTTTAGAACTAGAATATGCTTTACAGATGAGTCAATTGTGTTTTCAATGTTTTTAAGTCATAATTACCACTTTTAAGGAAAAAATGAAACAATTAGATAAACTGAGTGAGGTTAGTTCAGTGAGAGAAGTTAGTGAGAAACATGAGAAGTGGTAAATGAGGTTTGCAAGCATTTGCAGAAACCAGAAGGATGGTTTTATTCTTTTGTAAAAGAATGGGTTTTGCCTAGGGGAGTTAGTAAACTAGAAACTTGACGTTTTACAGTTATTACAACAGCTATTATAATTTGTGCATATTGTAGACAGAAAATTCAGGCTATAAATATCAATAAAAATATCAATATCATTATTGAGATGGCAGTCATTTTCATAGTTTTTAAAATTTGATTCTAAAAATGCAAAACTGGAAAGTCTTGATAAAAGATTCAAAGGATACTATTTGTTTACTGATCTCACCAGTCACAGACGTGAGAAGATAAGAGGATAGGCAGGTAGCAGTTAGGGTAAAATGAGGAGAGGTTCAGTGAAAATTTACTCCTGAGCTTCTAATATTGCCTTGAATATCAGTTGAAAAATCCTGCTTAAGAACCTGTCCAGATGAGTCATTTAAGGCCAATGACAGAACTGAAAGGAATAAAGAGACTCAGTGCTCCAGGGTAGGACATATGACAGAATATGAAAGAGGAAGAAACAAGCTTCCCCGTGACTGGAAACAGAATCTGAAGTCCTCTCACTGAAGAAGCCCAAGAAGTTACAGAGATCATCTCTCATCATAGTTTAACACTGCCAGGCAAATAAATGCAAGCCAAGCAAGGTTAGTCTCAATTTTAGAGGGCACCAGAGGGGCATTTAACGCTTACCTAATTATCTTATTCTAGTTTTTCACAGCCCTCGATGCAAGATACATCTCTCATCTATTTAATTAAAATCATCTCCTTGGATCATTATCTTATTTTTCTCTTATACTCCCTTAGTGGAGATGGGGAACAGCTGGTCAACTCACCTCTCAATGGTATGTATGACTATGATATTTTCTTTTAAAATTCAAAAGCTCTAAAGAAGACATTTTAGAGACTTCCACCTCAATTCAGGTTCTTTTCTTTCTTTTTTTATATAAATATTTATCTAACGGAGCTGAATGGATAGACATATATAAGACGATTTTTCATTTGGATTTCAGCTCTATCTGAATTTTAGTATAGTTGGAAAATGGTTACAAATATGTGCAATCCTTTTGAATTGACATTTCACTATTAATATTAATGATTAAAAAGTCCTGTGGAGTCCAAACGTTAGACAGTTAGCCCATCTGCTGCACACTTGAATTTCTTCATGGGTACAAAGAGTTTCCAGGCAAATTGCTTTTGTCATTTTGAAACGCAATGAACAGATCATCAGTCCTTAGCTTTGTTTCCTTCTCCTTCTCTTTCTCTCACTGTTTTCTGTCAGTTCTGGGGGTTTTCCTTATTTTATTTTCTATGGTGATCTTGCTACTTTACTTACCTCTTCATTACTTAAAAACCCATTAGTTCTTTCCCTCCCACTCTATGATTTTAGGTGAGGCATATTTACCATATCTTTTTATTCCTGCAAAAATACTGCCCAAACATAACATACAGATAAGCATTGAAAATAAAATGATATTATTCTCTCTAGTGATCCAAGAAAATGAGGGAAGGCCGAAGCTGAATTTACTTGTTATTCATTCATTGGGTGTCAGAGACCAAGCCCTGACGCTATCCTTAGCTCTCCTGTTTAGGAAACATACACAGCTGTTTCTGATCTTTTTCACAAAGAATATGTAGAGGCTTCACCCTTTTCCTTTATATTTCCCTATGCTGTTAATAAAATATTGTCCAGGGGAATGAGGAGACAAGGACATAGAGGGATCTCTATTTTCTTGAGTAATAGGATCACACGAGGAGAAAGAACTACGATATGATCTGGTACTCATAGTCCATTAAATCTCAATTGTCCAAGAAAGGCAAATGAAGCCACCTAAATGTTACAATTGGCTATTTGGGGTCATCCGAGAGGCTACTGTGGAGTATAAAGTCTGGTTCTAAGGTCTCTAGTGTGTCTTAGTGGGTGAGAGCAATTGCTGTAGGTGAAAAACAACCACCTGAGAGGGCAGCCTGTTGCAAATGCCCCCTTAAAGAATTTTTACTTAGTGTAAAATTGTAAGTCAATGTATAGTAATTTAATTTTGGTATCTTAGTGAATGGTATCAAATGAAAAGTGTGCTAAATTTCCTAAAAAATATTCCCGTTTAAACACAATAGGACGTCATGCTTTACTGGGAGGTTTTTCCCTCCTGCAAATGGTAATTTAGGAAATGAGCCATAAGCTCATTCTGTGCACTATGTGCACAAGTGTACCATAAAAAGCCCATTAACCAAGGTGCAAGTGAAATGGATCTGACCACCATGTGTCTAGCATGCCACCTCAAAAGGTGCCACTTAATAGCATTCCTGACATCACCTTGAACCCCCAATGAGAAGGGAAAATGAGAACAAGGGAGAGATTTTTTTTCCCCACAGTTAGCAAATCAGGGACATTTGGTCTAAAGCAAAGCAAAGTCAGGATTGAAAAAGCAACAACATGATATATCTTGGTCTTCTTCCAGAATCAATGAGAGTCTCGCCAAAAAGCGAGAAACAGTATCTGAAATGTTTGAAAGGCAGAACCCCTGCCAGCCCTCATCCACAGGGTTACTTGAGATGGGGATGAGGAGTTCCTGAATGATTGGCACAGCTTGTTGCCATTATCAGTTAAGGTTAGAGAGCTCACATGATATACCTGGCCATTTTATCCTATGCCAAAAAGGCAGAGTTTCTCCATAGCTGAGAGTGAATAAGGTCTGTGTAACACAGCTAACTAAAGGATGGCTCTAAAAGCAAGAATAGATTTGGTCAAATTTGCTTGACAACAGCCATTGGCCCTAAGCCCAGGCCATGAATGATGTGTCAGTTATCACACAATTTGATCATTTATCAATGGTTACTTCTCCCTCAGGTCAAATGACACCTATAAGGAGTGATACCGGGTGCATCTCACACCCTGGACGGTCCACACAAAATGCAACATTTGGGCCTAGAGAGTACTGCTCAAAGTAGCATACAGTGAGTTGTGGGGTGGGGTGCAGACAGTCTCCCATCTGATAGCAAAACTGGTGCATTTTTCCTCTACACCCTGAGTCTTTCAGGCCCCACAGGCATATGGAGAGACAGTGATATGTGGCATGACAAGAGAAGAATGTACAGTCTGTATCCCTGCTCACTTCTCCTGCCTTCTATGTGAATGAAAACAGGGCGGGGGCACTAGAAAGGTAGGAAATTATAGATAAGCTTATGGAAAAACCAAATGTATTTTGTCCCTTCTTCTTATAGATAAGCTTATAATGAAACCAACTGTATTTTGCCCTTCTTCCTTCCTAGTCTCCATATGAAGAAATAGAAACTGAAAATATAGAGTTTTATCAAATAATTTCCAGGCCTTCTGGTAAATAGATAATTTCTTTTGTGGGTATAGGACTTTCTTTATGTAACTGAATCATTCATTTTAGGAGCAAATCCTCTATATCGGGTGAGACCTCTGACTCTAAACAGTGGCCTATCTCATTCATTATTGCATATTGCATTCAACACATAAAGACCAAGAACTAAACTAGGATTTAGGGATATAGCAGTTTTACGATATTACATAAGTGATTAAGATAACTACATTGTCTTAGAGAGATTGGCATTACAAGTAAATTAAAGATTGATTTTCTTCTTCTTACTTATGTTGTCTTCAAAGGGAGATTGACTCCAGTTACACAAGGCTTTAAATGTTAGACTGAAACTTCATTCCATGGGCAGTGTGATGTGGTGTCCAATAAATGCAACGCTAATTTTAAGGTAAATTTAATTGCTTTAAAATATTTTGTTCGACATGTTATTTAGAGTTTATAGCATTATGATATTTCGAAGCTACCTTGGAGAAAGTCTATTTTTCTCAATTTAGAGATGAAAAAATCAAAATCCAGAAAGATTAAAATGAAACTTTTGATGAAAATGGTGGATTGAATGCATTTCTTTAGTTGTCCTAACAATAGAAAACCCACTCAAAAGACTATGAAAAGATACACAAAGATGAAGAATAGAAAAAACAAGGGCAACAATATTTTGGAAGCTAGAAAGCGGATGGCTGAGTGTAACAGACCTAGCAGATTTTAGAAAACCACATCGCAAGTTAGCAATAAGGAAAGCAGAGCAGCAACTGGATTTACATCTCATCTCAGGACTTCCCGAAGCTGAGGGACTGGTGGTATCAGCTGCCCCCCAGAGTGGAGGTTATAGTGGGCATACACAACAGAACATAGCACCACTGTCATGTTCACAGGTGATTCATATGTTGAGGAAATTAAATAAATGAATGTTTTAAAGGGAGAACTGGGATAAGAGCCTAGAAATATGACTCACCATGCTGTATTTCATTCATTAGGTATTTAGATATAGTGTGTGTGCATATATGAATGTATGTGAAAGAGAGTGAAAGAGTGAGGCTCTTAGGGTATTATATGCTAATAAAAACAATCGTGACATATCTCAAAGTCATCATGGAACTGTTATTCATTATAATTAAATTTTTAAAAATTTCTGTTCAAATGCTTACACTTCAAAAACAAATTTTTTTGATGGAATATATTGATGACTTTTTTTCTTTTATTATAAGTTGATTTTAATAAGTATATGGTTTACAAAAAATGGCCTACAAAGTGTATTGATAACAGTTTTTTTTCCCAAAGTGTTTGTTTGCTAAATAATGGAGCTACTGGAAGAAATCTAATTTATATACTAACTCAGAGACCTCTAAAAACTGGGCAAACAACCACAGTTGTGGTTCCATGTGAGTTTTAAGATTCCCTGTGAGAAAAGAGCCAAGTCTACCTTGGGACTCATAGGTCTCCGGGTTGTAGTTCTCATGTAAAGAGGGAAGAGGAAGGCTACTTCAAAAATGAGGAGTTTATTCTAATTTCCTCAGAGAAGAGACTGAACATGAAAAGGGAAAATAAATGTTGTTTACAAGATATCAACAAAGAAGTGAAGTGTTTAAAGACCAGAAAAATGAAAGGTTATTCAAAGGAAAAATGTTACTGTTATGGAAAAATAAATCCTCCACTGTAACAAGATCAAAAACAAATTCTGGAATTTTAAAACAGAACACGTAGAAAACAAAAAAGCGAGAGGGAAGTAGAGAGAGTGAGCAAATAGAGACCAGAGACCATGAAGGAAGGTGAAGAACAACCCCACTTCCTGAGAACACCAGCTAAATGGAGAAGCTGTGGTATCAAGGGCAGCTTAGGAAACACAGCGGAGGAAAGAAACTTATAGCTGTGTGGGGAGGGTTGAGGATGATGGGAAAGAGGAGAGCACTAGTAATTTAAAAAGGTATGCAGGGAGGCCGGATGCGTGACTCACGCCTGCAATCCCAACACTTTGGGAGGCCGAGGTGGGTGGATGACCTGAGGTCAGGAGTTTGAGACCAGCCTGGCCAACATGGTGAAACCCCGTCTCTAATAAAAATACAAAAATTAGTCGGGTATGGTAGCTGTCACCTGCAATCCCAACTACTTGGGAGGCTGAGGCAAGAGAATCGCTTGAAGCTGGAAGGTGGATGTTGCAGTGATTGCACCACTGCACTCCAGTCTGGGCGACAGAATAAGACTCCATCTTAAAGAAGAAAAAGAAAAAGGGGAGGCGAGGGGAGGGGAGGGGAGGGGAGGGGAGGCGAGGGGAGGGGAGGGGGAGGGGAGGGGAGGGGAGGGGAGGGGAGGGGGAGGGGGAGGAGAGGAGAGGAGAGGAATGCATGAGAACAAAGAACCAAATACTAAAACTGTCATCAATACAATTTTTAGGCCATTTTTTGTAAACCATGCACTTTGTAAACTGCACACTGTATGAACATTTGTAGTATATATTCTGGTCAGTCTCAGATTTATGACTTTTTCCCAGTTTAATTTTTAATGGCATCCTCTTCATTTTCAAAAGTGTCTAGGTGAAGATAGCAAATGTTGTTATTGCCATAGTCTCAGGGCTCTCACAGCATAAGGGAAGAAAGTTAAAGTATCTTTGAGAGGAATGAGCGGAAGATTGGGCTAGAAAAAATATAATTTTTGCTGAAGACAATTTAAAAGAAATTTCGTGTTTCTGTTTGATAAATACTGAGAAATAAATGAATTCTAGAAAATGCCATGTTTTCAGAAAACATTAAAGTGATATCACTTTGGGGCAAGTCAAAGTTCAGTGATAGTGATCTACTTTATAATTCTTAGGACCATTATTCTTCACTAAACTTAACATAACCTAGGAACCTATGTTAAAACACTCCATGGACTAATTGTCTAAATATAGTTTCTCTTCTTTTTTTATTTTATTAAGATGGAATTTTTGTTCATGCTTATGACATAGAATGAAAATAACAATTTTTATTCTTTTTTCAAACATCATTACTTGTTTTATGGAAGATTATGCCTTTATACAGCCACTTATAAAGCAAACGTGGTTGCACCTCATACCACTGAACCATAGAAAAATGGGGTTATCTATTAAAGTCTTTGGTTAAGGTCGAAGATCTAATTATATAGTAATTGACATAGAAAAACTTATAAACTAAAAGACAATTAATATACATATATGCCCTTAATTACATTCTCCAGTGAACTTTAGCCAGAATTTGGCCTGTTGTTGAAACATTCGTATTATAATGAGTAACTGATCATAGTTTACCTGGAGCATTCCTTGTTTTGAAGCTGAGAAGTTCCACATCCAAGGAAATCTCTCAGCCTTTGACAAACTGAGATGATTGTTTACCACCAGAGTATTATAAAAAGATCAATAAAGCATCTCAGTGCTAAAAAAAAGTTTTCACAAAAATCCAAACTTTTCCTGATGTTCTAAAACATTACAGTGCATTTGTTCTTTGTTAGTTTCTTATTTGCAGTTTGTCTTAAGAAGCATCAGACCCAGAGGTGCCAAAAATCTTTACAAAAAGGCCATCCTCACGTAGTTCCAAGCCAGGTCTAGTAACAAAGAGCCAGAAATTTCCAGGCCAATTCTGAAGATTTAAAAGGTTCAGATAGTTCGGATAAGCTTTGGAAAAGCAGCCAACTTCTGGAAACATATCTGAGCTTCCTCCAAATCACAAACCTTTTGAGGTTTGCTTCTCCTTATTCCAAAGCCACTGCAATAGCTACAGCCTCTTCACAACTTTGCATGAGCAATAATGAGCATGAGATTATTGGAGGCGCCAGTCACGCCATCCCCTCATTGTTTGGATAATAAAGTTCAGAAGTACTGAGGATAATCTCAGCAGAGAGACAGAGACCAACATTTACTTATCATTCTTGCATTCACTTCCTTTTTAGCTAATTAAACCTCAGTTCTTCACAGGAAATAAAATTTTGCAACCTTAATAATAGTTTGGCTTGGTAATATTGTATATATCTTTCCCAGTTTGTCTGGAAAAACAGGAAAAGAGAGGTGCCAGTGCGAAGACCCAGAATAGTAAATTATCTTGTAAATTAGCAGAGTTTTCATTTGCACGTGGCCAGGGCTGGCTGTGCCACTGGGTCAACAGGGATGCCTCTCCTGGATCTCTGTCTGGAAAGCTTTGAGGGAAGGGGAGGATACAGGGGGCATGACGGAAGATGGGGGAGACTTTTCAGAACTACAAGTCAGTCATCTCTATGTGTTCCTTACAAGCTTCTTGATGTGGCCATACATAAGCCTCGTAACAGGCCAGATAGGAGGCTGCAGCATGCACTATATAAGAGGGGAACAATAAGGCAAACTTGTTTTCAAATTTTAGTCATATTTAAGGCCTATAGGAGTTGTCTGTTTTCTATCACCTTCATGGAGAAGCTGAATCCATGTTTACATGTAACCCCCAACTTACTGTTTCCTGTCTTCTCAAGGCATAATGAGGAAGAGTCAAGAAGACAGATATCGTGGGGGCTAGGACCTTCCACAATGTGACACATGGCATTACGACCTCTATCTCAAAAACAGTCTGAAGAAGTCATTCTTTCTAATATGTTTCTGAAGAAACATGAGGAGTGGAGAAAGTAGAGAAAGCTAGATTTATAGATACAATTTCATACAATTAACACATTTAATCTATCACGTGGAATTTTACACATTGAATCCAGTAAAAATTGACAAATGTTCATACAAGATAACAAACTGCCAAGAAATGTGCTAATTAAACAGATTTGGTAGAATAAAGAGGTGGAATAAATATGCTAAAATTGGAAAGGAACTCAGCTGGAATGACTACATTTTTATTCAGATACTTCGGAAAATTCTGTGATTCTCCCATCCCCCGATGGTTATACTATTCGTAATAAGGATTTATTATAACTATTTTGCCTATTACGTGGCTAAAACCATTTTGATTTTTATTAGTAGTATTTAAGCTGAGAAACATGGAATCTCAAATATAAGAAAACCGTCTTATTTTGTGTAATAACGAAAAAGAATTAAATCAGCTAGCTGTAAATTGAATAACAGAGTGCTATTTGAAAGAAATTTTTAGAAAAGTCTATTATAAACTCAATGCCTCTTTTGTGGCATACCCAATTAAAAACTTCCTAATTTTTTCTTTTTTTTGATAAATCTAAATTTTTGTGTTTTGGATTTATGAAGAAAGAACCAAATTTTAGATCAGCATAAGATATAGATACTCGTGTTATAGGAAACAAAATTATCTGTTGTCATGGCAAAGAAGAAAAGCATTCATTTAAGAATTTAGGCTTAGAATAGTGCTTAAAACTACAAAATAATATTATTTTTGAATGAGAATATGGAAGAATTTAGATACCTGAAAGGACTCTGTAACATATCAACAAAATCAATTCGTGAACCTGTAGAGCAGAACAGGCCATGAGGTAATAAACATCAAGGTTGGAAGAATAATTAATGTCAGATTTTAAGCTAATGTATTTCAATGACTATAATAATTAAAAATGAAACATAGTTGCATTGTAATGGTGTTAAATGAACAATGGCTATGCTTAGAAAAATTAGGTTTTTTTTTTTTTTGCTAAATATAAATACTCATGGGTCATAGGTTGCATGAACTAAATAAAATGTTTTTAATATTAATAGCAATTGTAGCTGGGCTACCTCCAGTAGAAAGTACTAGGCTTTCTGTGAGTGGCAGAGGGAGCATGAAAGAAAGATCTTAACTCCAATTAGGATATTTTTGTTTTTGCAGTTAACAATGGGCCAATTGTTTGGTAATGGGGTTAAAGTGGGCCTGGATGTTACAGGCCTCCTTCAAAATATATGCCTTTTGGTTGGAAATATCTAATAACAGGTGATGGTGGTTGCTGCAAACAATAAAATGGAAATGTGCCCGTTCAGTTTCCTCATCTCCCTGTTGGCTAGATGTGCCAGGTTACTACTCCAGCCCTTCACACTGCTCTGAACTCCTCAGGCAGTGAGTCACAAGATGGGGCATGCCAGAGACTCACGCCTCTTACTAAATTTGTGTTTTCTCTATGCAGCTGGTAATTGGGATAATTACCAATTACTAATTTCAGATAAAGTGTTAAAAGCTAATAATGGGTGCTCCTTCCAAGCTTATTTCCTATAATAGTCATGTGGTGGGGAAGACATTTTGGGCTAGAAGAAGAGAAACAGGAAGAAAAAGGTAGGGGATAAGGCAGATTGTGTTAACATTATTAAATGTTGGAGCTGAACTGAGATATTGTGTAGCTTAACCTACTCATTTTAGAGTTGAGAAAACTGAGGCTTGGAGATGTTAAGCAGTTTTGTCCAAGGTCACAAAAATAACTGAATGGTTGAACAGAGATGAGACCCAGGCCTCCTGAAACACATTCTAGTGTGTATACAGCTCATTTGTGCTGTTTTTTTTCAAGCTCTTAATTTTCATTAAAATTTTATTCTGGTCAGATTCTTCATACAGTTTTTGACAAATCCAGACTGCTGGGAACATTCAGTGAAGACATACTTATTATTACATAATCTTTAGTATAAAAATGTATTTCCCTGGATATTGTTTGCTCTACCCTGCAGTAACACTAATAAAGAACATTATTTGGTTAGCAGGTGGTTAAATGTATTGTTTACAAGAACATATTATTAAAAATAAAATAATTTGTATTATATTATTACATGTATTCAATGTATGATTAAATATTCTGAATATAATTATATATGGTTTTATATCATCCCTTTGAATTATGTTTCTTATAAAAAATCAGGGGGTATATATTAAAATATATTTTTGACATAATGAACCATCAATGCATATAAGTATACAGTAAGCTCTCTCTTTCACTCTCTTGTTCCCTGTATTACCCAAGACTATTGAAAGTTTATTCAGCTGTTTTTGATGTCTTAAGCTACTCTTTCTAGCCATCTGTTGATTTTTTTTTCTTTTATAAAAATAGACTGAACCTGTACACACAGCATTTGGGTAAAATAATTATTTTGACTTCATGTTGATTACATGTGAAGAGAATTTAGGCTTCAAATTTAATAAGCATATCAGGAATATTCATTCTCAGCAACCACCAGACAATGGTGTGAATTTTGTATAACTGTTTTCTTTACCCTTTCTGTGCAGACAGCACTATTCACTATAAGCACCATTAGAGAACCAAGTGTCAATGAACCCAGCAGTGAACTGAGTTAATTAAACAGCACAGGATCCAAAGCTGTTTGAGGAATGCCAAATGCGTCTTTCTTCAACAAGTTCATTTCATCCAAGGGAAAGAAAATCATTTCATTTAAAGATTTATATTTATGAGCATGTTGTGAATGTTCTGGATGTTCCCTGTAATGTTTTATGAAAGATACAGATGTGTTTCCAAGAATCATGAAGCAAGCCGGCTGGCCACGGAGACAGTTTGGACCTCAGTGGGCAGATCCCAGGAATGGAAGGAGTCGGCTGAGCCCTGGAGAGAGATTATACTCACTTGGCAGTGGGTCTGCTGATCTTCCACCTGACAGTGCTCCATGGCGCTCCCCTTTGTTCTGACTGCTTCCTCTCAACTCCCCCCAGATGGGCAGAGGGAAGAGACCAGCTGCCTGGGAAAATAATCAGGAAAATCATTCCTGGGAGCCCTTCCCAAGAGTCCAGGTTGAAGGCCAACCACCTGAACAGGTTGTTAGCCAAGAAGTACTTCTCCTACTCTCTGGTGACCTGCTCTCTGGAGCTGGTTAAGAGGAGAAGGCCAAGAACAGCAGAAGGCTGTCCCAGGGAGAGGGTGAGAGAGAAGCTGAAAGACAGTGCAGGCATCTACAACAAATTACCCTCTTTTCTTAGGGTTTATATAGTTTTCTATCATTCCAGTAGAACTAGATATGCTGTCATTGGGACTTTTCTCCTAATTTTAATTTTTAGATATTTTCTTCCATTTATTTGCCTGATTGACTTGCACGTGGCTAAGTAAACAGCATAAATAACTGGTCCCTAGAAGAATCTGTTAGCATTCCCCAGCAAAGAAAATATTTGTATTTATATGGCTGGAGCCGGTATCCTTAGATCTGGCCAACTTTCTCCAAAGCCATATGGTTGGTTAGAAGAGTAACCAAGAAAACCATGGAAAAAGGTTAAGCATAAGTCACTGCCGATCCTGGAGAAAGCAACTTTGTGTATCTTCCTGATGGTAGGTGACTTAGCTTTGTTTCCCCAGAAAGCAGAGCCTGAGGCAATGACTTTGATGTAAAAGGCTTATTTCGGCAAACAACCTAGAGGGGGTGAGATGAAGGAACTAGGAAAAGTGAGACAGGGAAGGAAGGAATGATAAATTAGGCCTGTTAATGAGCTTATTGCCCCGGGGACTCTATCCTGTTGGGAATTTTCTGAAGAGCCTTGTAGAAGGTCCTCTAAATTACCTGAGGAGCTGAAAGAGGGCACATTTACTCACCACTTTCATACCTCAAGACCAAGATTTGTGCCCTGGGATTTAACTCCCTCATACTTTCAGATTTTAAAAATCTGGCTGAGGGGTTCAGTAGGCAATCTACTTAGCAGTAGATTGGATATAGCCTGGGATATACCAGAGGCCTGGGATAGAGCATCAGAGACAGGTGACGCTGCTGAGGCAGGTGCTGTCAGAACACACTGACACTAGATGCTTAGACATGTCTGGTGTATAAAAGTACACCCAGTGAGTGTGAGGTCTGGTATAGGAGGTATCCCAGACATTGGGCTTCTGCATTGCCTGATGGGAGCACGTCTCCAAAGTTCATTTACCCTGTCAACTCTTACTGCTCCATACCTTCTCTTTTCTTCTCAGCTCCATATGTAATGCCTTCTACCCCTACACTTTACTCTCACTCTCAAATTATGACCTTGCTTTTGAATTTTACTTAGAAAATAGAATTAATCAAAACATACACTCCTCATGCTCTTATAAGCATCAGTACTTTCATACTGTGCCTTATTTCTGCTACAATGGATGAGTTTCTATACTCTTATCCTAAGCCAGTCTCTTCCTTTGTGCGCTGGATCCCCTCCCCCTCTCACTTACTAAAGGTCTTTACTCTTGTGCTCTCTTTCTCTCTCTGCATCATGAATTTCTCCCTATTTACTGGATCACAAAGCATACATACATGCTATAATGTTTCCAATCTTGATAATAAAACAATCTTGTTATATCTTCATACCTCCATCTAGCTAACGGCCTATTTCTCTGCAGCCCTTTAAAACAAACTCCTCTGAAACCCTACTTTTAGTTTGTGTTCACACTTTTTCACCCCTCATTTCTCTTAAACATATCACCAACCTAGTTTTTATTCCCAGCACTATATTATAATCAATCTTGTCAAGGTTACCAATTCCCAGTTTACTAAATCTAACGGTCAGTTTCCAGTCTTTTCATCCTTGATTTCTAGGTAATGTCTGGCATAGCGAATCCAAATGATTGATCTGTCTTTGTTTGAAATGCTTCTTTCTCTTAGCTTTTGGACCTGTAGATGTTGCAGATATGGTATTGGAATACTCATGGCTCACTCTTCAAACAACTAAATTTTCTTTACAATCATCCAGACACATGGTTTAAAATACCATCTATATGCTGCTGGTTCCTAAATTCCTAAATTTATATCTTCTGTTTTGACTTCCTACCTGGACCATTATCTTATATAATCAACTCTCTACCTGATGTGTCCACTTGGCTGTCTAATTGGTGTCTCAAACTTAACACATCCAGAATAGAGCCCTTGGATTGCTACTCTAACAAATGTCAATGTTCCCAACCTTTGTACAAAAGCTCCACTATTCACCAGGTGCTTAGGTTGAAAACCTAGGGGACATTCTTGATTCCTCTCTGCAATAGCCTCAAAACTGATCTATGTTCCTATTTTCACTTATCATTGGAATATTCTCCTCTATGGAGCCAGAGAAAATTTCTTTTTTGTTTTTTTTATTTTTTTTTAATTGCATTTTAGGTTTAGGGGTACATGTGAAGAACATGGAAGATTGTTGCATAGGTACAAACATGGCAGTGTGATTTGCTGCCTTCCTCCCCATCACCTATATCTGGCATTTCTCCCCTATAATTCAATGCATGTTACTTTCTGCTGTAAACTATTCCATGGCTTCCCAGCTCATTGGATAAAATGTGTGAGCCTGCAGTGTTGTGTGTGATTGGGTCCCTGGCTAACTCTTCAATGTTGTCTTCTACATACTATGCCTTACTGCACTTCAACTGTGCTGGCCTGCTTGCTATCTCTTTAACATGCCATGCTTGAGCTTGCCCCATTTCTTCTGCATTTTTTTCCCCTCCCTCTGGAATGCTATTTTCTCAGACTTTTACCAGTTAGATCCCTTACTTCAGTCAGGTCTTTACTCAAATGTCATCCTTTTTGAGAGGTTTTTTCTAAACAGCTTTACTAGAATCCTACATGCACCCACCTCTATGTTTTACCCAACTCTTCTACATGCCTCTATCTTCTCTTGGTACTTACTCCTTTCTGATATATGTTTTTGTTCATTTGTTTACTCTCTGTCTCCAGCATTGAAAGGTAAACTACATAAAGCTATCAAAGCTGGGCATTGTATTAGTCACAGCTGGCATGGTCAGTACCTACGGTGATGTTTAGGATATAGGAGGAACTCCATACTATTCATTGAATGAAGGAACAAATAAAGAGAGAGCTTAATTAAAATTATTGCTGCCAAGTTATCACAGATAGTTACTCATTTGAGGCACTAAATATACTCAGAATCCTCCTTAAATAAACACCCATTCATTTGACGGAAATACACAAATTTCTATAAAATAGAAAAAAGAAAACATAAAGTTGCATATAATTTAAATGTATTAGAAACATTTTTTTTTTAATTTTCTAATATATCATGTGTAGTCAAAAAGCAACCAGGCCCAGTGGTTCATGCCTGTAATCCCAGCATTTTGGGAGGCTGAGATGGGCGGATCACCTGAGGTCAAGAATTTGAGACCAGCCTGGCTAACATGGTGAAACCCCATCTTTACTAAAAACACAAAAATTAGCTGGGTGTGGTAGCAGGCGCCTGTAATTCCAGCTACTCGGGAAACTGAGGCACAAGAATCACTTGAACACAGGAGGTGGAGGTTGCAGTGAGCTAAGACAGCGCCCCACTGCACTCCAGCCTGGGTGACAGAGCAAGACTTCATCTCAAAAACATAAAAAATATTAAAAAAGCGACCATACACCCTTTTGAAGAGTCCTGTGAAAGATAGAGATTAATTAGACCTCTGTTCTTGAGTTGCCTGAAGTCCTAGATACAAACTAGAGCAATGGCTTGTCAAAGTTTATTTCCCAACCAGCACCACTGACTTCCCTTCAGCCCCTTTCTTCCATCTAGGCTTTGTGAAAATACTCTCAGACCACTGTGCCTGCTCAAGATCTTTTGTTTATCTGCTCTCTTCTCCATGCCTGAGAACTCTTGACTGATCTTTTTATCACTGGAACAGTAAGATTCAAGATCCAAATGAACTGACAGGGGGAAGAAAAATCAAGGCTTTTGGCTTGCTTTATTTTTAGGCCATCTAGACCAATTTAGCCTACTTAAAAGGATCTTCCCCTGCTTATATCCTGGCTTTTGAAAGTTCTCACTAAAATCTGGGTTAAACCCCTTAGTTGGCCTTATTCTCTGTATTCATCTTTCTTTCAGGGACTTAGTGAGGAAGAACAACTAGATCAGCATGCTTGCCATTCTCTACTTCTTTTTCCATAAGCATCTATTGCCCTCTGTTTTGACAAAGATTACATCTTATTACAGCCAGCACCAATGTCACTATGACATAAGAAAATAAAAACACTGGGAAGAAAGTAAAAACACTGGGAAAAAAGTAAACTATAAATTAACAGAAAGATGATGAATTTCAATTCTTCTGTTCATTCTTCATTTCTTTGTTCATGTCTGTATTGAACAAATCGTTTTTGAGTCCTTACCATGTATGAGGCACCATGCTAAGCTCTGATTATAGAGGATTGCACAGGACCAACACAATCCCTGCCGCTGTGGAGCTTTACGTTGTAGAAGAGGACGCAGACAAGCATAAATTAGGATATTTATGCTCTCTAATTAATATCCCATGAGCCTGACTTAAAAGGAGTAGGAAATAACCATGAATAGAAGGGATGTTATGATAGGTAAAGAAGGAGAACAGAATCTAGGGAAACAAACAGAGAACAATAGCCTTCCAGTGAAAAGGAGCAGAAAGAAGACCTAAGCATCTGGAGTGAGGCGAGCAAGGGAAGAAAGGCCCATGATGAAGCAAGAGCCAAATGTGACAAGGCAGGACCATGCGGGCTGCTGGCTGTGCAGGGATTTGTGTTTTATCTGAAGAACCACTGGAAGTCATTTCAATAAATCTTAAAAATATTGTTTTGGTAATAATACATATTAATGCAAGTAGAAATAAAATGAGATGGGTTAAGATGTGTCTCAAAATGTCAGATACAGGTTATGGTGGTCATAGTATGAAAAGATAACAATATGGCTGAGCGCAGTGGCGCATGCCTGTAATCCCAGCACTTTTGAGGCCGAGGTGAACGGATCATGAGATCAGGAATTCGAGACCAGCCTGACCAACATGGTGAAACTTCGTCTCTACTAAAAGTACAAAAATTATCTGGGTGTGGTGGCGTGTGCCTGTAATCTTAACTACTCAGGAGGCTGAGACAGGAGAATCACTTGAAGCCGCAGGCAAAGGTTGCGGTGGGACGAGATCATGCCACTGCACTCCAGGAGGGTCGACAAAGCGAGGCTCTCTCTCAAAAAAAAAAAAAAAAAAAAAAAGAAAAAGAAAAGAAAAGGAAAGATAACAATACTGACTTAAAAAAGGAAATTCAAAATATATTTACTCTAAAGTTTAATTTTAATTTACCATAAAATGCAAAGGATTCTTTTATCTTTCACTGTTTTGAAAGGGAAGGTGGTATAGAGTCATAAGGCCCTCTGAAACTGAAGTGACTAGTGAATTGTGGGGGATTAATTACTCACTGGAAAGAGAAAGAAGCTAAATGTGGAAAATACAGACTTCATAACAAAGCCACATTTCAACAACACATGGACAAACAACGGATAATGAAAATCTTCTTTTATATAACTTTCTCTCTTCTACATTATAATAATTTTCTACCTGCAGTAATGTCATGAAAAGGCAATTAAAAACTTTGTATGAAAGTCTAAATTTATATGTTAACTACATAATAAACATATGTAGTATATCTTAACTTTTAACCTTGATTTTGCCACTAATATACACAAATATTTATCTGCACTTTTCTCTTTTTAGATAACTTTTTTAGAAGAAGCAGTTTTCAGTTATACTGAGGCAGTATATTAAAATTCTTATTGCAAATTTCTATCATAATTTGCATATTCAATAAAAATCGAAGCAGTAAATTTATTCCAATTTTTAATTCCATTATCTCAAGAATTCTGAGAACTTGGGATAATTTCCCAGCCAAGAATATTGGGGTGTGAATCCTGAATATCTGAGACAGGTCTCAGTTAATTTAGGAAATTTATTTTGCCAAGGTTGAGGACACACACCCATGACACAGCCTCAGGAGGTCCTAACAACATGTGCCCAAGGTGGTCAGAGCAGTTTAATTTTATATATTTTAGGTAGACATGAGACATCAATAACATATGTAGGATGAACAAGGGTTCAGTCTGGAAAGGCAGGACAACTCGAAGTGAAGGGGGCTTCCAGGTCATAGGTGGATAACAGACAAATGGTTGCATTCTTTTGAGTTTATGATTAGCCTCTCCAAAGGAGGCAATCAGATATGCATTTATCTCAGTGAGCAGAGGGATAACTTTGAATAGAATGGGAGGCAGGTTTGCCCTAAGCAATTCCCACCTTGACTTTTCCCTTTAGTTTAGTGATTTGGGGCCCCAAGATGTATTTTCCTTTCACTGGGATTACTTGGCCAGGAGGTAGGAATGGCAAAATCAAGGCAGAAATTGAGTGAATGAAAAGTCAGCAAAGAAGAGAAGAGCTTATAGAAACCAGAAGATAAAGAGAAAAGTAGATAGCAAAAGTTAAAAGCAGGTGGTAAAATATAAGGCATAAAATTATCATTAAGGAGGTAGTCGGAATCACAGAAACACAATACCAAAAACAAAAGAATCTTAAGAAGAGCTTGATGTTGGCAACGAAAGCAAATGTAAACAAGAGGGACTACATCAAATAAAAAGCTTCTGTACAACAAGAGAAATAATCAACAAAATCAAAAGGCAGCCTATGGAATGGAAGAAAATATTTGCAAACCATGTATCTGATAAATGGTTAATAACCAAACTATATAAGAAACTCACCCAGCTCAAAGCAAAAACATACAATCTAATTTAAAAATGGGCAAAGGACCTAAATACACATGTTTCCAAACAAGACATACAAACAGCCAACAAGTATATGAAAATGTACTCAGTATTACTAATTATCAGGGAAGGGTAGTTAAAAACCACAATCAGATATCATCTCATACTTGTCAGGACGGCTATTACTAAAAAGACAAGAGATAAATGTTGCTAAGGATGTGGAGAAAAGGGACCCCTTGTACACTGTTGGTGGCAATGTAAATTGGTACAGCCATTATGGAAAACAGCATGAAGCCTTCTCAAAAAATTAAAATAGAATTGCCATACAACCCAGCTATCTCATTTCTGGGTATACAGCCAAAGAAAATGAAATCAGAATCCCATGCTCATTGCAGTATTATTCACAGTAGCTAAGATACAGAAACCAGAAACAACCTGTGTTCATTGACAAATGAATTGATAAAGAAAATGTGATACACACACACATACACACACACACACACACACACACACACACTACTCAGCAAAAGAGAAAATCCTGTTACTTGTGGCAACGTGGATGAACCTGGAAGGATACTACACTAAGTGAAATAAGCTGGGCACACAAAAACAAATACCATGTGATTTTGCTTACATATGGAATCTAAAAAAGTAAAACTCATAGAGTCAGAGAGTAGAATGGTCATTTCCAGACATTGGAAGGTAGGAGAAATGGGGAGATGTTGGTCAAAGGGCACAAACTTTCAGTTATAAGATGAATTTATGAGAGGAATAAGTTCTGGGACTCTACAATGTACATAATGGTGACTATTTGAAAAAAAGGACTCCATGCCTCTTCTAGTTGGCAAAGCAGAGCAGGTGCCAAGACTCCTTGTAAACTCCACTCATGATGTCCTCTGTGGTTCATGATGTTCGTTTCCTGCTTTTGGTCTAGGCAATCAAAACAGAAAACAGCAGACATTTAGAGCAATTGGTCAGGTAGTTAATTACACCCAAGGCAGAGCTAGACTTCTCTGACCATAGGAATGGCCTAAATATCTCTTCATCTTCATATTGTTAAGTCACTATGATTGAAAAAGGAGCTAAACCCTTCCCATCCGAAGCAATAATAATATCAATTTGCATTGGTCAAAAACCAATTCGACTTTTTTTGTGGGTAATATAAAGAGGGACTTTTCATTTTGAAATCTTGAAATTTTTTTGGCTGTACTCTACTTTGGTTTTTGAAATAAAAGAGAAATTTACTCTGATTTTGAGGCTTCTCCTTAGCCCCAATCTCTTCTGATTTAACCACAATTAAAATTCTAGCCAGCTGCCCATTGTATTATTACCTATCCAGTAGAGCAGTCTTTTTGTTTTTTTCAAAGACTTTGCCTTGATGTGGTCTTTGGGATGTCACAACTGTCTAGCTTAACACATTTGATGACATTTGCAAACAATATAATTTGGTAAAAATGCTTCAACTGTGCCTTTGATAAGATTACTTTATGAGCTTTTTATTTCCCTGACAGAGCTCCTGTGGGACATTTTTCTATGCCCATTTATTCTCTCATTGGAAGGAATGGAGGCATAATCAGTTGATATTGGACTTCTTTCTTAGAAAATAAAGTGTTAAGGTATTTAAATTTTGCCATATGTGTGACACAAGATAAGCATCAGAGAGTCTGTAAGTTTCTGCTGGGCCTTGTGATTTCTAGCAATTGGTACGTTGCTCTTTACTTGATCTGGGGGACCATAGAATCTGATGAATAATAATATACTAATTTTGAGACTCTTTTCTTAGTCAAACCATGGATGGCCTCAGACTTTATTCCAAGCATTTTTCTGTATCTTATTTGAGGAAGTTTTAGATTAGCCACAAATATGTGTAAACAACTTTGAAGATTTTTTTTCTGTAATTAGTGTAATTTTTTGCACTCTCTGTTCCCCCTCCTCGAAGATAATAAGTCTGTTGAGATCTGTGAGTTGTTAGGAGATAATCTTGTTCATAGTTTTTTCGTGTCATTTTCAAAATAAGTCTTAAACCAAAAAATGAACTGTAATAAAAATGTAAGTAGAGTATTTCTTGCAAGTGGATTTCATAGAAAAACCATCTATACTATACTCTTCATTTATGAAATATTTAAATTGCTAGATGCTTTTTTGTTTTATTTTTGTTGTTTTTTTTTTAAAAGAAAAATGAATATTTTTAGAGCTGTTTTAGGAGCATCTCCTGTTTACTTGGTACTTCAGCCATCAACACGCACCTACAGTGTTTGTATGTTTTAGGATAATATTTCATTATTGCTCAACCTTCAGAAATATATGGTTAGGGAAATGAGAAAGACATGGTACTTTTTTTGTGAATATGCAGTATGCAAGCAACAGTGAATTTAAGAAGCACCTTCCCTTTTAGGATTTAACTAAAGTGTGCTTTGTTTTTCTGTTTTCTGGCATGTTGATTGACCCAATTAATTTCTGAAAGTGTGAGGTCCTCACAGCAGGAATTAAATCAGCCATTCTCAAACTAAATCTTAGAGTCAGGGTCTTTTATTTTGTTTTCAGGGGGGAAAAGAAAAGAAAGGGCCTGGGAATGAAATCCATGTTGCTCTGGGGATTTTTTTTCCCCTGAAACAATTTCACATAAGCCTACTTTATTAAACACACACACACACACACACACACACACACACACACACACACACACACTCACCTCTGACTTAATTGCCACAATAATCATCTAGAGACTCAGGAGTGGGTGGTATTGAGGGTTACCAGACCCCCCAGGGAACTGGAGCAAGGAATTAACATGGCGCATTACCTAATGTGACTGAATGTTTCCTTCTCCTCTCTCATCACACTTTCTCTCTTTCCCTTTCCTCCACTGTTCCTCTGACACTGGACCGCTATGTTCCCCCAGAGTTTCCTTCAACAGTTGTTTAAGGCTCCAAGTTTCCAAGTTTCTCGAGAACAAATGATTTTCCATATTCTTTATTTCCTATAACGAATCTAAGGCATTCTTTAATCACCTGCTTGAACTTCTTATGAGACCACACAGAACATTTCTCCTGACATCGAACCTATAATTTGTCCTCCCCCACATTCTCCATGGTAATCTACTGATCTGATTTCTCCTAGACCTATTTCTATTTTGCTTCTACCTTTTTCCTAAGGTCTTTTCTTTGCTAGAGTGACTTTTTCTTCCCAGTTTGTCGCCTGCTATACTGACACTGTGCAGGGAACCGGGGCCATGTAAAGCAGCAAAATAAAGATTCTAAGATAGGAATCAAGTATGGATACAACCTGGTGACTGGAGAGATGCCAAAAACTTGGGCTATATTGCCAAGACAAAGCTGGGATGAGTCCAGTGAGGACTCAAACCCAGTGAGGAGTCCAGAACTGGAAGATGTACAGGTATCAGGGTCCTAGATCAAGGTAAGGCAGGAGGTCAAATCAATATCCATGATATATCAGTACCAAAGCAGCATAGAGACTCGATTACTGCCTCAGACAGGAAATCTTGCTGCATATGAACCAGTCTCAAGCTATGGTCCTCCAAGGGTCTGCCAGTGTGCATAAATGAGCCATGTTAGAGAGCTGACAAATTGCTTAATTGGGACTTAAAATGGGAATGTGGTTCTGTATCCTTGTTCCATACTGCCCTACTTACAAGTATTCCCAACTCATCTGAATGGATAAAACCCACAATTCTGTTTTCACTCAACACCCTGCCAGTAACATAACAGTTGCCCTCCTGTCTAAATGTGATGGAAATGTGTTATATATTTAAGCTTATGTCATCATTTTCAATATTTCTATATTTCCTGTAGACTTTTCTCTAGTGGGGGAAAATTTTTTTAAGACAACTCTTTCTAAACTAATTTTATAGCATGTAGACCAGAGATGGCAAAATAGGTCATATACACAGACCACCTCTGGGGATCCCATCTCTGGCAGCGATTATTTTAATCAGGGCACAATTTCCTGCTGAGTCCAGGCTTTACTTCAACCTTCTCAACAGAGCTCTCCAGGAAGCAATGACCAATTTGACTAAACTGGGAGTGAGGTTGACACATTTACCTTCCTGACCCATCCTTTGGCAACAGCTGGGGAAATGAAATGTTCTTGATGGTGATGTTAGCCTAACAGTTTGGGAGGAAATTGCCCTACTTCTTTACTGAAGTGTAGCCAGATTAATTGCAGAAAGCAAAAAATATCAATACACACATTTTTAGCTTGGCTTTGAAAATGGGCACCATTGTTTCTCTGTAACAGGTACAAAGAACTCAGGTGTCAATGATTCCAATGAGTTGAAGTCTTAGCAAGAAAGTTTCTCACCCTCTCTCCCTGTCTAAGTAGGGAAGTATTTAATCCTCTTTGCAAACACAGTCCCAGCTTTCAACTTCACAGGACTGCCTACTGTGTTGAATTATATTGAAAGGTTTTTCTGCCATAGACCAGTACCCCTAGGGACGGGGTCGAGACTATTCATGTTGTCTAGAACTATAAGTCAGATGGACACCTGTATCTCTGGCAAAAAGCCAATACTTCATTCACCACGTCACTCAACTTTTCTCCTCATGTTATAGAAGTACAACACAAGTGCCCAGCCTGACATTTCAGTCTGAACATTAGTGGACATAAAAATTCAATCCAGGCATATGACGGACAAAGCACTATCAATTTTTACTTTTTAAAATGCAGGGACTGGGATAAAGGAGAGACTAGACGGCCATTGCAATTTAGTATACTGACTTGGTAGAGTTAAATAACTGTAAATCATCAGGAATGGAACACCTGAGCGGGGAAACTTTGGAGAGCGTGTATGCATATGTGTGCATGTATGCATATGTGTGCAACTATTCTTTCTGTGTGTTAGCAGTGGCTTAAAGCAGTTAGTATAGGGGCAGAAGGAGGAGGTCCATTCGCTTACAGGGTTTCATGTGAATGCCTCATTGTTTTGCTACCATATCTTCCTGTAGGTGGCAGCACTAACAAGGCTGGGGTCGGAGAAGAAAGGTTTAGCTTCAGATTCTGAAGAGAAATTTTTAGTAGTATGAGTACAGGAAGAAATTGAAACTTGTGCTTTTCCTTTTTAATTAACTATAGATGCTGAGAGTCTCAGTATCCAACCTGCTACTCAAATGAACACACGCACATCCATCTCATTTAAACAAAACAGACCAACATTGGGTAACTTGGCATTATCAATCACACTAAAGAGACTTATTTCATGTTCTGTGTGGTGGGGAGAATGAACACAGTCTGTTTGGCTTGAGGTATCATTTCTCACAGATAAGCATAGAGGAGAAGTTTAACCCAGAGCTTTTATTTCACTGAACACTAAAAAAAGTTAGTTATGGCAAAGTTAGTAGCTGGAGTTAGAATCTCAGACCCTGTTTTTGAGGAATGAGCCTAATTTCATATATTATCATTATCTTCTTATTCAGCAATTAATAGATTACTAAAACAGTAACGAAGATAGCAAAATAAAATTTCAGCCAATCAACCAATAGCAAATAAATACCCAGATGTTACAATGAATTTAATAGATATTGCCTGTTGACATTAAAAAAATATATACTAAAAGTGAGTGTATTGAGAATTTGGGTTTACAAAATCTAATTATTACTAATCATAAATCTATAATCCTAGCTATGAAATTGATTTAATATTTTACAGTCTATTCTCCTATGGAATCTCTAATTTTAAAAGTCTGTTTTAGGGTTTGTTGTATTTCCTCACATAGACAGTAAGCTCCCGAATAACCATATAGGTTCATCTTGTGCAGCAGTAGCAATATCAGCTTTTGAGCAGTCATTAGGTAAAATTCACTTTTCCTAATCCTCCCAGCTAATGGAAGGGATGGTACTGCTTTCTCTATCCTTCGCACTGAAAAACCTAAAGACTAGGAAAGTCAAGCAACTAATCCAACTGCATGTAACAACTAAGGACAGACCAGCACTAGAGTGTGAATTCTGGTGTTTAGAGGCAACACTTATTTTACTTAATCTCACTCCCCTGCTTATTGGTAGTTCCCACTGCTAATGTGAATTACACGTAGTAGGTGCTGAACAAAGTTGATGGATTCTATTATTTTAAGATGTCATTACTCTACATGATTATGGTTAATTCAGTTGCTCATTATGTGTGCTCAAATTAATGAAGTGGGTTTCTATTCATAGGGAAAGATGGGGGAAGTAACTACTTTCTTGTCAACTTACCAAAGCACTAATGCTTTTTTTTTTTTTTTTTTAATTGAAAAGAGACCTTCTAAAAGGCAGGTACAAAATCTGTCATCTTCTGCATTAAAACGTTAAAAAAAATTCCTTTGCCAAATTTATACTCATACTTTTATTATTAAATTGGCATTTCTTTATTTAATTTGGGGGGCATTTTTTTCATCTTGTAAATGAGATTTCTGTATTGCTCAGGATTATTCAGAGGAATTTGCTTTTCATGTTAGCTGACTAATCACTCTCTATCCTCCACCAAATAAAGAAATTCCTTGGATTTCCACATGTCACTCCTCCTAGAACAACAACAACAATAAAAACCAGACTATATACTACATATGATCTATGTTGATATGTATTCAATCTGTAAGAATTTTAGTCTGAGTACCCTCAAAGAAAAGCATTTTTGTGGTATTTCTTCTGGAAATCCCTCAAGAACAAGCAATGTGGTAATATTTCTCGTTGAAATACTGTATTTTTCTTCCAGTGGTGACAGAAGGAAAACATAAGAAAATTTGCTTTCCTAAAAGGCATCTTTTCTCTTGCACAGTGTTTCTGAGGGAAAGCAGTGGAACCTGCTGGTGGCAATGGCTACGAAGGGGACTTTGCACTCACAAGCACTTTCAACTCAAGAGTTATTAAACTACCTCACAAACATTCATCCTCCCAACACCCTTATGGGGTAGGTAAGTTATATACTCATGCTCTAGTATTCACTGCAATTTTGGGACATTGAGAACAGCTGCAGAGCTGTCCACCGTTCAGTACGTTCTGCGCCACAGAAGAAAGTTTATTTTTGTTGTTCAGCCGGATGGGGAGCTAACCTATTCTATGGCAAGCGCAGAGTTAGGCACTTGAACTATTTATTCGAATTGATTTACACCTTAAAACACCCTTGCAAAAATTTATTGTTATCTCCATTTTACAAAGAGGTCAAAATCTTCAATATACTCAAATTCAAATGCTTCTTTAAGAGAAAGCTCTATGTCTCCCTGTATGCCTGTATGTATGGCTCTGAAAGTTGTGTGTTTCCATAATATCACACTACTTCCTTGATTGCACATTGTCCTGTATTGAAGTCAGAGAGCTTCTCTGACACATCTTGGACATCCTGGTGCTGGTCTTCCCCTTCTACCGCTTTCTGCTACTTGGCCAGACTGGGACATCTCTCTCATCTGTTCTGTTAGGCAAGGTGATTTAAATTATTCAGGACAAGAGTAGAAAGGCAACTTTATTATTTTGTGCACATTCTTATGAAACTTATCCCATTTTAGGGTTGAAATTCAATGTATCCCACTACAATTCTTTTCATAGATTATGAGTACGTTAAAGCAAAGAACAAGATCTTAATTTATTCAAACCTGCAAAATTTAACACTATGTCTGGCACATACTTGGTAGTCAGAAGAGACCTGAAAAGCCAAGTCTTTTTATATTTGATGTCCTGACTTCATTTACTTTCTATCTGCACAATGGCATTTCCAAGACTATTAAAGGTAGGCAAATTTTGGAATTATTCCGATAATTATAAAGCCACTTTTCAACACAGTCTTTTGTAATACTGGTAAATACTACCAATACTTTGCTATCATTTGTAATATAGAATAGTAATATATTCTCTATTTCATGAAAGCGTCATGGACCTTAAAGAAAATGAAAAAGAGCAGATAATAAAAGATGAACGATAAAGGTGTCTCAATCCATTGCTATACCATAGATCTTTAATATAATTATGAAATATTTCAGCGATGGATTCCATTGCTGTACCATAGATCTTTAATTGTGAAATATTTCAGTGACTATAAAAATGCTGCTGGCTACTTATATTGCTTTTCCTAAAGATAGTATAAATTGCAGACATATGACTTCTCTTTGAAAATATAAACCATAGAGGAAAATATAAACTAAGATGGCCTGAAGGTTCTCCGTGGCCTCCTGTTCCCTCCTTTCTCTAGGCTTATTTCTTACCATGTTCTTCTACTCACTCAACCTGCTCTTTTGCAGACACATTGACCTCTTATTTGAACAGGCTTCGGGCCCTCTGTATGTTCTCATGCCTCTTGTTGGAATTCCCCCTTTCCCTCACTCCCTGTTTTCCCCATGGCTCCCTCCCTCACTTGGCTCTTCTCTCTGCTCAAAAGTTTCCTCTTCCACCAGGTTCACTTCTTCCTCCATTCCTCTGCACATGTGCTCAATACCAACCCTCTGGGATGCTTTACCATTTTTTCATTGCACTTATCATCACCTGTCATTATACGGAATATTTATAAAGGTATGCCTGTCACTTCCTAGTACAATGAAAAGTCTATGAAGGCAGATACTTTTGTCTGTCTTGTTCATCTCCTTATCCTAGTGCCTAGAGCACATGGCAAGCACTCATGAATGAAAGAATAAATGAGTTGTTGCATGACTTCACAGCATAAGGAAGTTATTAAAGCACATGATATTTCATGATACTCTGTTTTCATAATGATACTTGATTTTTTTTTCAAGGCATCACAATCCCCATGTCACAAAAACTGCTTTTGAAAATGCAACCTGGTATACTGTTCCTTATGAATGTTCTTTATCATAAGTAAGTTTTTTGTGTTTGTTTGTTTTCTTCATGGATAATATCCACAATGATATGCTAAGCAGAAGTAAAAAGCTATTTCTTTGATGTCCTAATTTGCTAAATATTATTACAAACACAAGTTGTGATACTCAGTATTTTGGGGATTAGAGACCCCAACAAGTCACTACCTAAAAGGCTGTATTGTGGTAATTCAATGTTATACATTTGCTCAAATGAATACTGATTTTAGCTTGTCTATTTTATTCCTACACCTAGTTAACTGATAATATGTTTCTATTTTATAGAGCATTGACTCAGAAAAAATAGGAAAAAAATTGTTTACACAAGGTTATATTATTAGGTGGGTTGAATTAGAAATGTGAATTCCAGCCATGTTTTCCACCACACTTTTTTCTCCACATTCAATGGAGGAAATAAAAATGCTTCCAAGGCCAATCCCAAAGGTCCCCATAGGGAAAAAAAGAAGTGTGGCTAAACTGGTCTCAGGAGGAGGACCAGCAATAGCATTAGTTTTACCACACTGCCTGTCAGTCTTTTATGAAGAAAAGCTTTCCTCCAAGGGGAAAATCCCTCCCCTGCACAACCACCACCTCCCCACCACCGCCTCCAGGACATAAGAAGGGTGTCATATGACATTGAATAAGACTGAGTATTCTATACAAGATTGAAAAACAAATTTCTATCTTAGTTGCTTTTAATCTTTTTTAAAAATCAGAACTCTTCGTGGGAATGGAACTTTCTAACAAAGATGTTTGGGTATCTTCATTTTGAATGTCATAAAATAATATAATTTTTTAACTATTTAATTTAAATATTTTTAAATTTTAAATTTAAATTTAATTAAATGTAATTAAATAAGTTTTAATGAGGCTTACTGCAATCAGCCTCCTTACTACAGATGAGTGGTTCAGTGATTCGCAACTTACTTTATTTGGAAATGAAGACAATCTTGAGATTCTGTCATTTCTCTTTAATCCACAGTTAATAACCAACTTACAACTAAAATGCAAACTCTACCAACTCTACCAAGAATTCATTTGATAAAAATGATGCTTCTTTCTAATGCTAAAGTTCTGAAAACATTTAAACTACCCACAATATGGTAAGTAAAGGGACATTCAATGGATATTTGAGCATATAATTGGTTAGGGGTTGAACTTGAAAATCTATTTATTGGCACTACAAAATTCAACTCTCTGTATGCAATTTTCCTGATTAGTTTTAATACATTTAACTCAGTAGTTACTGAATGACAAGGGGTGCAGGGGAGTGTTTCTTTAATATGACAGGTGACCTTCTGAATTTTTAATAGATAACATCTTGTTCAGTATACATTCTCCAAAGAATAATCACATTTATGCAATATTTTCCATTTGACAAATTTAGCCTAAAAAAATTCCTTATTTATTCAACTCTTTAGTTGAAGACAACTAAAGCTTCGCACAATAGCCTAAATTTCTACATTCTCCTTTTCCAAATTTTGATTGACAAGCTGAAGGGTACTGCATGTAAAGGAAAGGTTTTAAAGAAACAGAACTAATTGCACCTATACCCAAGGAAACTATTGCCACTACTCTATAATTAACCCTGTACTAAGACTGCTTGAGAAGCTATTAGGGACTTAAATGAAAAAGCAGCTGCTAGTCCCATGATCTTTATTTTGTTACTGAGATATACTGTCATATAGAGGACAATATGAATGAATTAGTAAATGCTTATAGATTATAGAATATGCTACGGAAGGTACAGAAACCCCCATGTCTTATTTTCCTGATACATCCACTAACTTTATGCAGAGTCCGTGAATCATAGCAGATATAAATGTGCTGCCTTCCTGCAGGGTTCCTCATCCTTACTTTTTCTGTGTAGGCACTGGCAATCTAATAACTACCATAACTTCAAAGTAATGACTATGACAAGAGATATTTCAAGATACCAGCAACAAAAATAATATACTGTTATCCCGTGAAGTATCTGTGATATATCATATTGCAATTCAAGAAAACAGTAAATTTCAGTTACAGGACAATAAAAACAAAAATATATTTCCATCATGAATCTCCTGAATTCTATGCACAGATGAAGGCAGGGGTCTGTGGACCTGAAAGTTAAAACATCAGGTTAGAGAACAAATAAAAAAAATACTTACTATAATCATCAGAGAAATGCAAATCAAAACCACAAGAAATACCACTTCAGCTAGAATGGTTATTATAAAAGAGCTGAAAGAAAACAAGTTTTGGCAAGGATGTGGCAAAAAGGGAATCTTTGTACACTGTTGGTGGGATTTGAAATTAGTACAGCCATTATGAAAACCAGCATAGAGGTTCACAGAAAATTTGAATATGGAATTACCATATGATGCAGTATATAGTGGGTATGTATCCAAAGGAAATAAATCAGTATATCAAAGAGACATCTCCACTCATGGGATTGCAGCCCTATTAACAGTAGCCAAGACATGGAGTCAACCTAAGTGTCAAACAATGGATGGATGGATAAAGAAAATGTGGTTTATCTACATAATGGAATAGTATTTAGCCATAAAAATGAGTGAAGTCCTGTCATCTGTGACAACATGGATGAACCTGGGGGACATCATGTTAAGTGAAATAAGACAGGAACAGAAAGACAAATATGGCATGTTCTCACTCCTATGTGGAATCTTAAAGCAAAGAAGTCGACATCAAAGAAGCAGAAACAGAGAGAGTAGAACAGTGATTACAAGAGACTGGGGAGAGGTGGGGCAGGGGAATGATGGGGAGAGTTGGTCTATGAGGACAAAGTTACAGTTAGATAGGAAGAATAAGTTCTGATATTCTATTGCACAGTAGAGTGACAGTGGTTAACAGCAAAAGATGGTGGTATATTAAAAAATAGCTAGAGGGAGGCTTTTGAATATTCTCATCACAAAGAAATATAAATGCACGAGGTGATGCATACACTAACCTCGCTAACTGGATCATAAACATGTGTGTATGGCAATGTCAAATCATACCCTACAAATAGATACAATCGTGTGCCCATTTAAAATAATTAATCATTTTTAAGTTAGACCACTTAAATAACCCCCCCCAAAAAACCCCTCTATTTACTATAAATTGAAATTTAAACTTCCCTGTCAATATGAGATTTGTTTACGCCTCCCTAAAAGAGAATCTAGTTTATATATAATGTAATAAGGTTTAATTAATCCATAGAATAATTTTTGATAGGAGGAAAGGGGGTCAATGTTTGAACATACACGTGCTTGCTTTACCTTCTTCACACCTTTAGTCTTTCTGAAAAACATAAAAACCAGATGCCTGGTTAAAGCTTAAAATATCTTCATGATAAAAATGGACAGAGAGCTCCTGGATCAGTATTTGACTCATTTACTTGTTTCCTCCGAGTTCAGTAGTTTCATGTTTATATACTCAGGCTTCCTTTGGCCCAGCCGTTTCTTTGCTTTGGCTTTGTTTTACCTAGGCAACTGTCCAGATAATGTTAGCCAAAATCCACTTTGGACATTTTCTGGAGTTTAGAGAGCCATGTGTGAGTCTTGTAGCTTATTCATTAACATTTTTGTTAAGTTAAAATATACACTAAACTTCATTTACAAACAGAACTTTTAACAAAGGAAACTCAATGACTGAAGTGTTTAGCCCTCAAATTATTTTTTCTTTCTGTTGTTGTCGTTACTGCTGAGGCTAAAATTAACTTATATGTTCATTGTTTAATTAAAATTTTAAAACTTGCTGAAATACATTAGTAATTAAACTGTGCATTATCATATGAAGGACAATATATTTTGGCAAGCATAGATTTTGCCTCAAAATTAACTGAATTAATAATAATCATAAAGCTATACCTATTCATGATTTCTTATGTATCAGATTTTGTATATGTTATCTCATTCAATCTTTACAATAAATGTAAGAGGGAGGCATTATTATAATATTATTACTGGAACCAAGATTAAGTAATTTCCCAAAGTCACTACTAATTGACATATATAGAATTCATGCCTAGGTATTTCTGTCTCCCTATGAACAATCATAACCCTGGATGTGTAGCTAAGAAAAAAAAATAAAAAGAAAATCCAGCCATTATGGACACAATTTCCAAGACATCTCATAACAGGTTGATCTCAAGCCAATAAATATAAACACTGCAGCCTAGAGTTCACTTTCCCCTTCTGATTTTCCCAAGGAGCTAGTTTCTTTTGCACATTTTTTTTACACAAAACTGAGTTATCAGTTTTTAAGGCATAAAACTGACATGTAATGAGAACATTCACATGACAGTTGAATCTCCTATTTTTAGCTTAATTTTTAGCTTAAGAAATAAGGAATTTCTTTTTCAAGTTACATTTTTTTCACCTAATAAAGATTATTTCCTTAACAGTTCCAACAACTTCTGGACCTATACTCCCAAATGTCTTCATTTTTCAAAAATGTCTTTGTGTTATTTTGTTCTTATAGTCAAATAGACAATACTACCAGAATTTCTTTTTGGGGGAATAGAGTAGGTGGAGTAGTGGGTGGCCCACGAAAGAGAACAATAGTCTGTCTTTGTATAAAGGTAAAAGTGTGAATCTTGTATCATGCTCATAGTCTCTCTCTCTCTCTCAATCTCTCTCCCTCTCAGTCTCTCTCTTTCTCTCCCTCCCTCTTTTCTCTCTCTCTTGGACTGCCACGTACTTGGGGTCACTAAAAGAGCAGCTAACCATTTGACACGGTGTTTGGATTCTCACCCCCACACCACAGACCCTCATTACCAAACTGTTAATCACTGCCAAAAGAGCAAGTCCCCTGGCAGCCTTCAAGCCCCCATCCCCCAAAGCAGATCTTTCCACACTTGGTATCAAATTGCATTGTAGTTACAACACTGGGACTGACTCCTTTAATTGTACATTAGCAACGGGGAAGCTTTTTTCTAGCTTGGATTTAAGTGTTTCTTTGACTATCTAACGCATGTTTGTACATCAGTAAGAAGTACAGAGGTTGAAATTTGTTCTCACGAAGACATACACATCATACACAAAGCACCTGAAGCCCAGCTCTCTTTGAGACCAAATTCCATTTCTAAGAGCTTCAACCTGCTATTTGGGAGTTTTATGTACTTTTTATTGTATTGGAAATTATCCCATCTATTATTTAGCTATAAGGTCAGTGATACAACTAGCTACTCAAGATAAAAATTTGTTTCATCAACAATCATTTTGTTCATTTGATGTCAAATAACTGAACAGGAGGATGTTTTCCACTCATGGATTTAGTGGGCTCATTGAAATGATGTGAAGTGTTGATAGAGTGGAACCTGAGCCAACAGAGCCAAGAAGTGAGGAGATAGAATTTGATTTAATATAATGACCCACAGGCCTAATTTCAGTGTTTCTGGCTTATCTTTGTTTTAAAAAAGCTCAATTTTCATTTTCTATAACCTGAAGCTTCATTAAAAACAGCCTTTCTAGTGACAATGTGAAGACTAAAGATGATTATGTAAATCTGCCACTCTGTCTTGTATTCATTTATTAGATTGGTTAAATGAAGAGTTCCTGCCTTACTCATGTTTAGTTCATTGCCTTTATTTTCATTCCGTCATATCAAAAAACTAGTTAATGTTAATCAAACCACCTTGAACCTATATTCAGATGTGTGGAACAACAATCATATGTAAATAAAACTAAAAGTCATGTCTGATGATGATCAGTGCTGTGGTCAGTGATTGATTGTGCATCTGTTGATATCTCAGTCTTCTTGTCAGTGGTTGAATATGGTACTTATCAAGATGCTGTCAGTTGTAAGCAACAGATTCCCAAGTGAAATTGGTTTTGACTGAAAGAGAATATATTGCTTCACGAAACTAGGAAACCAAAGTAGAATTTGCTGCCTGCAGGCATTGTTGGAACCAGGAGCTCAAAGGTGGCCACAAGGGATCTTTTTCCTTTTCTCTATCTCTCTGCTCCTCTCCACTTTGCCTGGCTTCACTCTGGGGGCTGGAATCTCCATATAGAAGGCAAGAAGGACCCTGGCAGAACCAGACCTTTATTTTTCTAGGAAGAGCAATTCTTTCTTCCAGTGACCATGTATTAATCCCTATAAAGAACTTGGCTTCTCTCTGTTTGAAACGGATTCCTTCATTGGAACTATGATTTTGTCTGAAATAGTTTAGAACAATAATTGGTCTAGCCTCAGTGATATCCTCTCCCCTATGACTGTTGGCAGATTTCAATGATTATAGCTCAAGCAGGTCTCTGTTGGCTGCAGGAGAGATGATTTCTCCAAGGTTGTGATATAGTCAGCACAACTGACATACACTCCCCTTCTACCTACCCCACACCAGTTGCAACAACAGAAACACTAGCAGTTGAGTTGATATATACTAAGTATAAAGTCTAGAAATTCAGCAATCTATCATTATTTGCACTCCTTCTACAAATCTAAATTCTTCAACACAAGGGCATGGTTTGGACCAAGCCAGTTTCCTCACCATTCCTCAAACTCATCATCCTTATCCTATCCTGTAGTTTGCATTTCTCTTTC
This sequence comes from Ateles fusciceps, assembly GCA_036589455.1. Classification (NCBI taxonomy): domain Eukaryota; kingdom Metazoa; phylum Chordata; class Mammalia; order Primates; family Atelidae; genus Ateles; species Ateles fusciceps. The sequence goes on along the minus strand of JAZHEH010003259.1, from coordinate 15,270,112 downwards.
ATCTTCCACTTTCCTAGGATTTGCTTTGCTTTCCTTTGTCTATTATTCAGACTATATGTATTTTTCAGAAAACAGTTCATACCTTCATCTAAGCACATTTATGCATAACTAATTACAAACATGCTTAAATGTTTTTTCTCTCTTTCTTATAGCATTGTATTAACCATTTGTTTTATATGTCTTTTATTCCCAAAAATATTAAACTTGACATGTAACTTATATAGTTTTGCTTTCCTTGGCATAATAATATGGTGGCCCATGGGCACTGGGAGAATATGTCTCTTTGTTCACCCCTAGCAAGAGAGACAGAAGGAGAGAGGAAGAGAGAGAGTATGAATCTTGCTTCTCTTCAGAGAAGATCTGAGCAAACCTCTCTTCTAGTTGCATTATCCCAAACTGTCTAGGCTGACCCATCCAAACTTCTGTCCCTGGATAGAGGAGAGGAGTATTTGGTAGCCGTCAATTGATAGATAAATTACGTGAGGCTAAATAAAATCAGTAACAAGATTACTATTATATCAAATCTGGAACTAAATATGCAGTAAAGAGTCAAATATGAACACAGGTTGAATAAATTATAATGGAACTGAAGAATGTAATTGGCTAGTTAAATGAAATTCAGTGAGTAATAATTAATATTCAGCCCCTGTTCAATTAGAACTAGAAGGAAATATTATGCAACTGACATGGATTTTGTCTTATTCACAATGATTTTTAATAATATCTTAAAGAGTTTATCTGATTAATTCTTGTACTATTAGGCTTAGTATAAATTTTCTAATAGAAGTGCTGTTCTATTTTTTAAAAATGATGCCATTAAGTACTCTGAAGAAGATTATAGTAAAAAAAAAAAAACCCCTTATTCCACTGAGGCAGTTTAATATAATGAATAATCAGTTTCAAATATTATAAAGAATTTGATTTGGCCATGTTCAAAACATGTTTTTTAAATATCTTAATTATCAAGAGATTGAGAGTGTCAGAGGGAATAGTATATGACTTACGACATATTCATTTCCCATAAAACCTGAACATGTATTATGTTCTAGACGATGTTACAGCATAAAACATCTAGAAAGGCAAAGATTTGAAATGTATACGTGGGTCTTGACGTAGATGCATTATGTGCAACACAAAGATAAAACACTTTCTATTTGCCCTTCTCCATAGAAAGCCTTTTGGGCATGAGGGTCACTTACGAAAAGTATTTCCTTTCTTTTGTCAAAAATCTCTTGGAAGATGATTTGTGTGGTCCTGGTTACAATCAAGAACTTTTCTCGTCATTACATTGAAGAGAATTAAACCAGGATAAAGATATTAATCTTGGACAGCAATACCATTATTATATCTCAGTGAGCTTACAACTGATGTTCACACAGTCTGAATTAGATTTTATCCTTTAATTTTCTTTCTTTCTTTTGTTTTCCAAAACAAGTTCTCCCTCTGTCACACTGACTGGAGTGCAGTAGCACAGTCACAGCTCTCTGTAGCCTCTCACCTCAGCCTCCAGAGTAGCTCGGACTACAGGTGTGTGCTACCATGCTCAAATAATTTTATTTTATATTTTTTAGAGAAAGAGTTTGCTATGATTCTCAGGCTGGTCTCAAATTCCTGGTCTCCAGGAATCCTCCAGCCTCAGCCTCTTGAGTATCTGGGATTACAGGATGAGCTGCTACACTTGGCTATCCTTTACTTTTCAAGTCTCTGTTGTCAAACGTATTTGCCTAGACATCTGTATATATATGTCTGTATGTGTGTACATGCATTTGTGTGTGTCTAGTATTATTCATTTCAAGGAGAAACTGGGTAAAAAACAACTGCTTAAATTAATAAAGTTTTAATTCTTATTTTCTTTTTCAGTATTTATGCGGAACCCAACATAAGGCAATCTTTTCCACAATACTATTTTCCAAAAACTTCATTGAACAGTGGCTAATGGATAATTATTATTATTATTTTAATGTATAGACATTTGCCATTTGGTGGAGAAAGCTCAGCTTACTCTCCAAGCTTCTTTGGGAATTTTTCCCTACCCGTGCCTCGCACTTTCCTGGACACTAAGGCTGAAGCTAATTAGAAAGTAGCAGATTAGAACATTGATAGATTGTCCCAGTTGACAGAATTATTTTTCTTCTCATCTGGTAACTGAGAGCAATTCTAAAAGCATACTGAAATAATTTTAATACATAAAAAATTTAAATACACAAAATATTTTTAAGCACTGAGAAATATCTTTATCCATTTATCCTGCAAGAATTTAAGACCACCAGATTTTTAAATGTAAAACATGTTTAGACGTGAGTAGATGTTACTTATCAGTAAGAGAAACTTACATGATGATTAATCTCTATGTTCTAAATAGTTCCTCAAACATGGTTTTATCCTGAATTTCTTAAGAAAAGGATTAAAGAGTCAGAAGAGTATGATCTATTCTGTATTCATTCACCATGACATCCAACCAATACATTTCTATGCCATATTATAGCACACATTTTCCAAAAAAATCAAGGATGTGAAATGTAATACGTAAGTATCGACTCACTATTTTGGTCTCATATATTAGGTACATGGTTCTGAAACTTGAAATGTTTATGTGAATTAGGCAACAAAGGACATCATTTTCTTCTCCTGTGTACTATGCAGAAAGTGAAATAACACCATATTGTTACATATGAGATAATCCAACTCTTAGTAAAAGGTCTAGGAGTCTGAATGTTAAATATTACATAACCAAGACACTCCATATACATGGATCAAAATACTAATTTATGTGAAATTTATTTGGAAAATTACAGCTCAGCTCGTGTTATCTCTAAAGATGATATCAAATGTCTTCAGATTAAATAAAATAAAAGGTATTGAGTTCAAGTTTAAATTTTTAAAATAAGCTATATTTATATTTGTATATAAATTACAAAATATAGAAATGTTTGCTCATTTTACAGAACTTGCCTTTGATTTTATTTTAAAATATTTGTGGCAGATTTAAGTGACTTAAGACTTGGGGAATTAAAATGACAAAAATCCAGCATTCTATTCCTTTTATAATGCCAGGAGAAATAGAAGTCATTTGCTAACTTTAATCCTTGAATACCTGCAATCACGTTTTTAAGTAATCACTAACTTCGGATACATTGGCTCATATATATTTTGCTTTCAAAGGTTTGAAATAATTTATGATATGTCTGTAATCCCAGCACATGTATTCACCTTTTATACAATAAATGCAATTTTCTCTATTGTTTGCTGCTATAAAATGCTTTTCTATGCATTATTTTCATTTAATATTAGAGCAGCCTCACGAATTAGACAACACAATTATTATGACTGCCATTTCATTAATGAAGAGACAGAAGATCAGAAAGATAAACTGACTTAATGAAGGTCATACAGTAGCTATGTGACAAAACATGGCTTGACCTTCTGTCTCTCACTCTAAATTCAGCAGCTGGGCTTGCAGAGAAAGGCAAGCTGCCTACCAATGAAACTCATATGCCTCCAAGAACTTTTATCTGATTCTGAGTTTTTAATGATATGTTGAACTTAATAGCCTTCCAATACCAGAGTTCATTTCTCTCTTAGTAATTCTGCCAAGGAACTCTTTCAAATGGGTGATGCTTGTCATTTAAAACGCATCCTTAGAGATGCCCAAAATTCACCCGTCTTAGATAATGTCCAGACAATTACTCCAATAGTTAAATATTTGTTCCACAATGATGTAAACACAAATGTGAAGTAGATACACTAAACCAACAACATTTGCTTAATCAGCACTTTTAAACTCTTTCCTTATACATGTTGTTCTGAGGACTAAAATCTGCTTTCCCCTTTGAGGATGTATGCTATATAATAGAGATGGCTGGAAGCCATCAAAACAAAACAATCTGTGTATCCTCAAGGCAGAGTGAAAATGTAAGTTCATTTTAAGCATGACACTGTTATGAAGCTGGTGCCATGCATTTTTTGATTAATCTCTATGTGTATGTTTTTTGTAAAATATGTTAGATGACAGTGGCTTTTCATTTAGCAAATTAATTTTGCTCTAATTCAGCAGGGATAAAAAAATAATAAAATCTTCCCTTTTTGTGAGACATTTAAAGACGCCTATTTTTCCATGAAAAGTATAATTTTGTAAAATATGCAATGCATATTCCAGTTTAAAAATTGAATTACTTCTGCTCAAACAATGTCTCTTGAAATACTTGTAGATTTGTGGTAGCAATAATTTCATTGAAAACCATTAAGGTTCGAATTTTTAAAATATTTTCATGTATCGAAGAAAAATGATATGATTTTAGGATCGCTTTAAAAATAATAAGGAGAATCCAACAATGAAACGGAAAACTGTATAAATTTGCTTCAAGGTTATGATGTTGACGTTGAGTTAGCAGCAGAGGGTGGGAGGTGGGATGAGATGGTTGGGTGAAAAGAAAGCTGTTGTTAAATTCTATGTCCCTGGTAGTTTCATTCCCCTAAGGAATTTTCAGAAATCTTGTTTCTAGTGCTGATACAAGTGCCAGACTACAGTTTCCACATTATAAATTATCCTTGTTTTGTTAAAGCTTAAATTATTTTTATTAGCTGGTCACCTGGGATGTGAACAAGAGTCAAGTTAAAACTTTCAGATAAGCAAAGCAGCTGTTGCAATCAGCTCTTTCTTTGTCCTTTCTACTTCAGTCTCTCTCCTGCCTTTCCCCCAATCTCTCCCCTGTCTCCATCAGTCTCTCTCTCCCTGTCTCCATCAATCTGTCTCTCATCTCTCCTTTGCTCCATCCAGAAATAAAAATAAAGTGAAAGAACATATGCATTTTAAGAGATACCACGCAAACCCAAACAGATCTACTTCCTTTCATGAAGAAATTCTGCGTCTGAGAGATACTAGGGCAAGTTTGTCCAAGGGTATAGCTGTCTTACTCTATTATGTTAACCTCAAAAATTCAGCAGTGAAACCAAAAACTTTCTAATGGTTCTACACAAGAAAAATATAAGATTGTTCAAAAAGAATATCAAAGAAGTTGTATTCCACGTAGAAAACTCCAATTGTGAAAAATGAGAATTTACTGGAGATATTTGGTCTTTCTAAGTAACATCTGCTATTATAGAAATTTGGAAAATGCCTAAAAACAAAGGGAAGAAAAAAGGAAATAGTATACCATACAGAGATAACTATACTTTTGGATTTTTTTCCAGAATCTTTAGAATGAATAGAGAGTATATGTGTTCAGCAAATGTCTATGTGCATTATGTGTGTATATAAATTATATATCATATTCTTATGTTTTTAAAAATCATCATCATATAACAATTTTTATTTGCATAATTATTCTTATGGTTCATAATACTTATAGACTAAATTTTCATTCAATGAATGGATTTATTTTAACATTTTTATTTGTAGTAATAAACAATTAGTTTATATCCATATATTTTTGTGCTTAATATTAAAATTCCATATTTTGTGCATAGTATTTATTTTAATTTGGTACTTCAGATTATTTCCTTAGTTACATTTCTAGAAGTAGAACAGATTGATTGCAGAGAGTATATTTTTTAACATGAGAAGACTTTGATTTTAAAGAAAATTCACATTGTAGCTATAAAGCATTCTATACCAATGGAGTTCTGATAAGTTACTGCCCTATCACTCAGTGTGTGCAATAATTGGCTTTATCAAGTGGAATACTACATATTAGAATAATAAACACCCCCAGAAACCCCTAGCAAATGTTTAATTATGAGCATTCTGTCTTATGAAGAATATTTATACAACATAAGAAATAAATGTTTAGATACCTACGAGCCATACAAAAAACATAATTTACTGATTTAAGTGCCTTTTTCCTGGACAGCTTATGAAAAGGATGGCATACAGTTTGCTTCATATCATTTTTAAAAGGGCACCAGAGTCCACAAGTAAAACTACGGGGAAACTGCTGGTTCCTTTGGTGAAAACCTTTATATAATCAACTGTCATCCAACCTGGAATGATCTGTCTTTATAGACACAGATCTTTTAAGCATATGTTTGATCTGCTCAATGTATAAGGAGCTTCTGTCTTGTGTGGGAGGGTGGGCTCAGTGGCTCTTTCTCAATATAAAATGTATTGGTTCCATAATCAAAACTATATTGAGATACCACCTCGCCCCAGTTAGAATAGCGATCATTAAAAAATCTGGAGACAACAGATGCTGGAGAGGATGTGGAGATATAGGAACGCTTCTGCACTGTTGGGAGTGTAAATTAGTGCAACCATTGTGGAAGACAGTGTGGCCATTCCTCAAGGATCTAAAAATAGAAATACCATTTGATCCAGCAATCCCATTACTGGATATATACTCAAAGGATTATAAATCATTCTATTATAAAGACATATGCACACGTATGTTTATTGCAGCACTATTCACAATAGCAAAGACCTGGCACCAACCCAAATGCCCATTGAAGATAGACTGGACAAGGAAAATGTGGCACATATACACCATGGAATACTATGCAGCCATGAAAAATGATAAGTTTGTCCTTTGTAGGGACATGGATGAAGATGGAAACCATTCTCAGCAAACTAACACAGGAACAGAAAACCAAACACCACATGTTATCACGCATAAATGGGTGTTGAACAATGAGAACACATGGACACAGGGAGAGGAACATGACACAACAGGGCCCATTGGGAAGTGGGGCGTAGGGCAGAGATAGCATTAGGAGAAATACCTAATATAGATGATAGGTTAATGGGTACAGCAAACCACCATGGCACATGTATACCTATGTAACAAACCTGCACAATCTGCACATGTACCCCAGAACTTAAAGTATAATAAATAAAAAAAAGAAAAACAGCAACAACAAAAATAAATTTTAAATATTTCTGAATGGCTTAAAAATAATTTCTTGGTTATAACTTTTTCTTTGGATAATTTTGTTTCTTTGTTTGTTGTTTTGAGATGGAGTCTCACTCTGTCACCCAGGCTGGAGTGTCGTGGCACATTCTCGGCTCACTGCAACCTCTGACTTCAGGGTTCAAGTGATCCTCCTACGTCAGCCTCCCAAGTAGCTGGGATTACAGGTGCGCACCACCATGCCTGACTAATTTTTGTATTTTTAATAGAGACATGGCTTCGCCATGTTGACCAGGCTGGTCTCAAACTCCCGGCCTCAGGTGATCTGCCTGCGCCTCCCAAAGTGCTGGGATTACAGGCGTGAGCCACCATACCTGGCCTCTTTTGTTAATGGTTAATAATACAAAAATAGGATAGAAGCAAGCAGTTATAATGAGGAAAAGATAATAAAGTTACAATTATGTGACACTGTCAAACTCCTACCTATAGAATGCTTCTGTTCTTATTATAGGATACATTTGGTCATACAAGTCTCCATGATCCTAAAGACTGACCTTCCTGTTGGAATTACAAGGTGCAATTATTACTAAACTCACTTGCTGGGGCAAATCAACAAAAGAAAGCTAGCCAAACATTTTCTTCTTGCATTCCTAAAATAGTTTGAGGTAACCTCTCGATATCCAATATCTGATTCTTCAGACTATCTTGGGAGAAAGAAAAGGAAGTCGGAACAAAGTCATGCATATTCTGATACAAAAATAAATAAACATGGTTTTTAAAGTTAAAAAAAAAAGATGATGGACAAGAACAAACATCCCCTTAGAACTATAATGTGTTTGGTCTTAAAAACTTGAAGGCAACAGGGGATTTTATATTAAGACGTGACAAATTCCTCACAGATGGGAAAAGATATAAAATACTGCTTTGTAAGCATTCATTTTAACCAGAAAGGATTTTCTCATACAATGGCAATGCACTCTGTGTGGCGAATGATAAAATAAATAGATAGCTACTGAAGAATATTCTGCTCCATTCATGCAGAGGCCAAAGCCACCAGCATAATCTCTATCCAGTTGAAACAAAATCTTTTACTTTCAGAATGGCCGCACAGATAGATTTTATCCATTTGCTTGTGGGAAGAAGCTTCCTTACTCTGTTGACATGGTCTAGAGATATGGCATACGGGAACATGGGAACTCACCTAAACAGCTCTGTTCATCTTGCGCCTGCAACTGCCTCGGATACTTCACTTTACCATACTCTATGTCCGCCACCAAGCACATCCACAAAGTCTCCTCACTCATTCTCCCTGCCATGCCTGAATAGCTGACTGGCACTGGCTCTGTAACATTTTCTTGTGAGTCCTTACTTGCATACAATCTCAGTAGCACACCTAATTTTATCTTTCTGTTCATTGTCAGGTCACTAGCATCATAGGAGGGCAGAGGATATCATTCAGAATTAGGGATAAATAAATATGAAAAAATTTGGGTTCTCAAAGTATTTGAGAACAATGGGCTGCAAGAGGAGAGTAAATTACCTACATTTCAAGGATTCTTCACTCCCTAAGGTTATGAGGTTCCATTTAGCGCAGTTTGCTGAACACTAGCTCAGAGACCAACACCAATCAATGACGCCATTGTTATTCTTCCACAGGAAGACATTTTAAGTTTATTACTGAGTAATTATAAAAATGATTGCTTTTTATCAGTGGTAGCAATTATGGTTGCATTTCCCATATCCTCATTTTGTGCAGATGGGATATCACACATAAGAGCCGTACTCATGCTGCCCAGTTTGTCTTCAGTTCTTTATCCCCATCCTTAGATAAAAGTTATCACTGCTCGAGTGTAGAATCCCAGGCCAGGAAGAAAATATGATGCCACAAAACTCAAGGTGTGACTAGGACTCAAATACTGGGAGAGCAAGAACTAGAAGAGTACCAGCAAAATTAGGGGGAGAGTTGGAGACAGAATTTATGACAAAAATCTAATTATTGGAGGGAGAAAAAAATGGGTGATTCATAAGATAAGTATTATGAAAAAGTAAGATTAATTTTAGAAATCCAAATATCTTCATTATTCTGTAAAAAATAGATATTTGAACACACTGTCCAATTTTCTTGTTTCTAACATGCAATATTTTGAAAACAGTAGCAATACACCACTAAATCTCTCTAGCATATAAGAAATTAATGAGTTGAGAGTTAACTTACTTTCACAATACAAGATATGCATTCACTTCTTAATGGCAGGAACAGTTACATTTTAAAAATTGCACCAACCAGCTATGTACACGTATCTTGCGTTCAAAGCAAGATTCAACCTGCTTAAAATCAGATTCCACTTTGTTATTAATCTCTCCCTCTTCCTTCCCTATCCCAGACCCTTTGCTTTGCCAGCTGTATACCCTATTGAGTCAACTTGTATTGAAACACTCATGTATTCTGTGAGTCTGCTGCAAAATTCCCATAGGTATTTTAACTTGGATTTTGTCTATATATGGAGCTCACATATGGCTATGTCTCTGGAAAATGCTATGTCTAATCCTCTGGCAATGGACTTGCTTGGAGATGGGTCCTACAATCCGGAAAATAGCACTTAATAAACTCACATCTCTCACCTTTGTTCTAGTAGAACTAGACTGCCCTATATTACTAGATAAATACCATCTTGTATGCCAATGGTTTAACTATTCCAATGTTTATTGTCTGATATCTTTTCAAGAATGCAATCGTACATATAAAAAAGGGCTTTCTGACTCACTGTGTTGGCCTACTGCAGGAGTGTGTGTTTACATCTACCACAGCAGATGCTGTATTACATTCTAATTATTTATCTTATGTCTTTGGTTCATATTGGACTGTAAGCAACATGAAAGCAGAGACTATACTTTGTTTTTGTAACCACAATGCTTGGCTTTTAAGAGTGATATGAACATGGTGTTTGTTGGGTGAATACATGTACAATGAATATGTATGCATGGAAAATCTTTTAGATTCAACGCCGTAATTACCAAAAAAAGGTAAGAATGCAAACTAACAGCCACTCAAAGGCTACAAGGGAACTACAGCAAATCTTTGTTGTCCCTCTAGGAGCATGAAAATTAACAATAAATTGTATAACATTTATGTTATAAAATAATAACATTCTCTGGTTAGAATTTCCCCCATGTGCTAAACCACTTTTCTGATGTTTGAGGTATTTGACACTTACAGCCAGATAAAATTGTTAATAATAACCAGAATCAATATATATTTTAATTAAGGTGCAATGGGACATTTCATGTGAAAATGAAAACATTAGTTTACATTCCAACATAAATGTTAAATGATTGTTTTATAGAGATATGCTCTGTTTATACATTAAAAATAATCCATCACATTCTAAACTGAAATACACTGGAGATACATTAGATCTAAATGGAACTATTATTCTCCTAAGACTACTTACTCTATTTTGCCTATCTAGACTTAAAATGAAGAAATAAAGAATTCATAACCTGGGATTGCTTAGCTCTGTCACATTTTCTCTCCTTTATCGTGAAGGGTATAACAATCAAACTTTGGCCTTGAAAACTGTCTCAGGCCAAGGTAGAGAAATATGCATCCATAACGTGAAAAAAAATTTACTCTTTTCCAAGCTCTGATTATGTCTCTTTAATAAAATTGAAGAGAGAAATTCTAAACTATTCAACAAATACCTTGGTTTTGTTTAAATGATCATAAGTGATCTTTATCCAGGCTCTGTGCATGACATTCTGAAGCGCTAAATCAAACACAGATTACCAGATGTGTGGTTCAAGAATTACTACAGAATATTTACAATACATTTTGGTGTATGTTAAACCAATAATCAATGGAATCCTTAATAGCTCTAAATAACCTTCTCCCAAAGAACAAACATATCAGTATTTATTACTGCTGACATTTTCATTTGTAATTTGTTGATGACTTTTACTTTCTACATGTAAAAATGGACTAATAGTTTTCTTTGATTTCAATCTCATTGAGCAGACAAATTTCCACTTTGCTGCTAATATTTAGAGGTCACTTAGAACTCCGTATTATGCCAAAAGAAGGTTGGGAACTGCTATTTCTAATAAGATAAATATATTAATATATCTACAACTTTTCCCCATGTTAAAATTACAGTCTATCCAGAACTAGAAACGAACTTGATTTCTTTTTGTATTCTACTGATATTTTAATTTCTCATGGAACTTTTATATCATTGTGGATTCTTGCCAAATGAATTATGTCAAAATGTGCAAGAGCAGCCTGTAAGCAAGTATTAATTCAATAAAACTTTAAGGTAGAAAGAAAATGACCCAAGGAGAATAATAAAAATTAAAATAAAAATTGTATACTTCATTTTCATTTATTTTTAATAAGATTCTTCATATTAAGATCTCATAGAATTCTATTGCCTAATTGGTATTTATGGTAGATCCTGCTAGTGACTTAGCTATACCATTCTAACTCCTTCTCTCACACATGTGCATACCTTATTAATAAAGCTCTTTTATTTAGATATGGATATGTTAACAGTGTGTTCTGGAAAGGTAAGCCCCTCCCTATTTTCAGTAGGTAAATCATGTTTGGTCTCACCTAGTCATTAAAAAACACATTCTCTTTCCCATGAATAAGCTAGGGGTGGTCATATGATTCCATTCTGAAAATAAAATATAAAATGTTGTGCAGGGAACTAAGGTTACCAGGGAAAATCTACTTCCCTGATAAATAAGAGAATATCTGGGAAACTGGTTCTTTTTCTGGCTATTTTATTTCTTCCTATTGCGTAGCCAGGATGCTTAGAACTGCAGTAGTAATCTTGTGATCATGAATTGAAAATTTACGGGAAGGATAACAAGCCAAAACACTGAGAAACGTAAAAGGAAAGAATGGAAAAAGCCTGAGTCGCTGTACTGGCTCTGGAACTGCCAGATTCTAGAATCCTTCCCCACCCTCACTCCTCCAATAGCTTATTACCTGCAGCTAAATGCACTATGATATAAAATTTATGTTAAGTTTTAGAAATTAAAAGTTGAGACAGTAAAGAAAATACATTCAATATTGTTCTTTTGGTTGAAAATGAAGACTGATTGCCTTTTGCTGTCATCAGGGAGATGGCTGATTATTGCTTGAGTTGATGACAAGAGCTATCAAGTTACTCCAATTATTAGCTGCCCTCAAACTCAGGCAATCCTGAAGCTGAGATGCAATGTCAGGAAATTCATAGTTGAAATCCATGTGTTGCTCCATGACCTTGCTGTCCTCTCGTCATGTAATAAAAGCACCATTTTAGTGCGTAAGTCAGCAAGAAGCTAAGGCAAATTTGCTTTAATATACCTTTATCAAATAACTCAAGAAACAGCTCCAACAACTTAGTTGCAAAGTTAGTGATGGTATAAATTATATTAAGGTAAATATCTAGAGGGAAAGATGTTCAGTTCTTGTCTTTCTCTTTTGGAGCTCTGAGATTTGTTGAATCTGTAATGAAAAATGCCTCAGTGTTCTGCAGTTTTCCTCTGGTACAATGCGTGGTTCAATAAATGCTAATATATGAACAATCATAGTGAGATAAGAAGACAATTTTTTTCATTTAAAGCTTCATTTGTTTCCAATATTTGCAAAACCACTTAAAAATAATTTTCCATTATTGTATGTAAAATATTAAGCTAGTTTTCTCAAACTCAAAGTGAGTTTACAGATACTCTCAAATATTTTGTTGTGTTATTCACAAATATGGAATATTAGGATTGTTCCTAAATAAATTATTTTTGTAAACATAAGTGTTATAGCCAAACCAAATATATAGATATTCTGGAAATATCTATGTGTGTTTTCTGATTTTGCTTTTAATCTTGTTTGCTCTTGGAGGGAAGTGCTAGAAGAAGGAAGATTATAGTTGGGATTCTAAGATCTCACATAAGACAAAAATGCTCCTACTTTTTTGAAACTATACTCACATAGTGAAATCTGGTCTTTGCCTGAAATGATAGCAATGTATATCTCATACCGTATTTCTGTGAGATAGTAATTCACATATTTATAAAAATGGAGAGGCAAACTGAATACGATGATAAGTGACAATAAGGAAAAATGAGTGACGGGTGTTTTTCCCTGCCTGAGACTCATGCTTTATGGAGTCCTTAGATTCTGACTGATTATTCAACATGCCACGCTGTCTTTCTTTAGGACTCATACTATTGTCTAGGTTCTACTGTGATGCCATGCTAAGCTCTTCATAAGAAGTAACCTCCAGAACTTCCAACCACGTAAAAATTAAGTTTCAAGTCACTGTAGGTAGGTGATAAAGATAAAAACAGAAACAGATGTCAAACAGGGAAAGAAAGAATTGAGAGCAGAGGAATACATTTACTTATGACTTTGAAGTTCAATAAATAATCATCCTACTGTATACATAAACCAGTCTTCAAACTTGGCTCAGGGATAATTAGTGAGAATAAGAATGTACCAATCCGAAGTTTGGCTGCTGCACAATGGTTTGGGAAATGAGCTGTAAAATTGCTATGATTCCATAAAATCAAAATGTATTAGAATATAAAAGAAATTGGCATCCACGGCCCACGTTCCCAACATCAAATGTTTGTCCTTTGCTTACAACCTTCCTTACTAGCTCCTCTGTGGACCTTATGTAGGTCTCCCCAGGTTGTGAGTACCTGGAAGACAAGAGACATCTTTCTCCTTTAAATGTTTACTTCCTTGGAAAACCTAATCTAATTGTTTGTAGTAATTACCAGTGATTTTTCTAAATGCCACATTTAGGTGCTTTTTTTCAACTATCATTTCTTCTATTATGTGAACTTATACTATAATTCCTACAGCTTGTTTTTCCACCAGGGGAATTTTTAAGGTTCCTAAATTCTAAGGTTTCTAGATTTTAGTCCTAGAGGTGATTTTAGGACCATTCAGGGACCGGATTTTTCTTTTCCATATGCAGTCAACAGCTTCCCACTCAACTGGAAATCCTCTAACTTGTCAGATTTAGCTGAAAAGGTCACAGGCCTAGATTTACATATCATCTAATCACATTCTACTTAGAAATTCTCACAAATCAAAATTTTCCTAACAACCACTGGGACCCTAAAATGTATTATGGATTATTTTTTCCTTGCTCTGGATATTTAGATGGTCTCTAAGATGTAAAGCAAACCATACATATTGCACCATTTCTATATTAAATCTGCATCTTTGTAGGAAACAGGCAGAGTATTTAATCAATGATATACCTGATTGCGTTCCAAGTCAAACAACACAACCTTTTTATTTTTGCCCATGCTGCAGGCTATCTGAAAGTATTAGAGTTAATGTGCAATCAGGTAACTAAACCCATATTACATATCTGTAATTTTCATCCAGTAGAAAGAAAATATTACATTACAAGCCTCCATAATTGCATTCAAATGTAATCATATACAAAAGCTTAAGATCTCAAATCCTTTGAGTTACAAGATCTCTTTCTATACATTTAACCAATCTTATAGCTGCAAAATGAAGTTGAAATAATTCTCTAGGCATTTTTTAAAAATAACAAGATTGACTCATAGTGTACTCTCTGCCCCAGGCTCTGATTCTTTTATAGCACTGTCGGCAGCAGTCATTTATATGCTCGGGCAACAAAGGCCCGGACAAGGATAGGACTAGGAAAATAGCCCTCTGGAACTAAATAAAGTTTCTTTGGTTGGGAGTGTTGGGTGAAAACCAGTACTTTAATAAACAGAAGTTATATACTGTTTTGATCTCTGAACCAAGAACATAAGACTAGAGGATTCTTGCTTAGCATCAAAAGTGAGGGAATCTGATTTAAAAGAATAGTCTTAGAATGGAAACTCATCAAAACTATAAATAAGAGTCAACCTTCGAAAATTTAAAGCACATTAAGCTAACGATAACTCTAAGTATTTTCTATGGCTCTCTTCCTTTCTTTCTTTATTGGTTTTATTTTTTTTAATCATGGGGAAATATGGAACCACTTGAAACATAGGCATGAGATGTGAGGGGAAATGTTGCTAACCAATGCTAAGTGCATCTGTTTCACTCTATTCTAAACTGACTAAAGGAAAACAGACTTTGTGTGTGTAAAGGTGTTGGAGATATTGGGTACACTAAAATGCTACAAAACTACTTGACCAAAAGGTTTTTTTCCTCAAAATTTAGTTAATCAAATTCCTTGAATTAGAGAATCGTTTGAGTTAAAAATTTCTACCTTTAAAATACAAATGCTATTTTCATGCTATGATTTCCTACTATAAGAAGTGATATCAGATGATCCTTTTCCCTAAGAACAATGATAAAGGCTGAACAACACACACAACAAGCGTTCGGGAGAGTCCATGGGGGAAGACAACTGACCTGATTTCTTAAAAATGTCAACATCATAGGGGAAAAAAGTAAGAAAGATTATAGTATGGTATAAGAGACATGATAACTAAATGCGATTTAAGAATATTGATTGGATGCTGATTCTAAAAATACCCATCAGATATCTTGAGGATGGGTGAGAAAATCTGAATATTGACCAACTATATATGATATTAGAGAAACAATATTAACTTTTGTAGATGTGATAATAATGTGGTTATACAAGAGAATATCTTTTTTTAACTTTAAAGTTCAGGGATAAAAGTGCAGGTTTGTTACACAGGTAAACTTATGTCATGGGGGTTGTTTTACAGATTATTTCAGAACCCAGGTATTAAGCCTAGTACCTATTAGTTATTTTTCCTGATCCTCTCCCTCCTTCCACCTTGCAACCCCTTATAGGCCCAAGTATCTATTGTTGTATGTGTCCATGTGTTCTCTTCATGTAGCTCCCACTTTTAAGTGAGAACATGTGGTATTTGATTTTCTGTTCCTGTGTTAGTTTGCTAAGAGTAATGACCTCCAGCTCCACTCTCCTTCCAGCAAAGGACATGATCTCATGCATTTTTATGGCTGCATAGTATTCCATGCTGTATGTGTCACATATTTTCTTATCCAGTCTACCATTGACGGACATTTAGGTTGATTGCATGTCTTTGCTATTGTGAATAGTGCTGCAATGAACATTTGTGTGCATGTGTCTTTATGATAGAATGATTTATATTCCTTTGGGTGTATACCCAGTAATAGGATTGCTGAGTGGAATGCTATTTCTGTTTTTAGGTCTTTGAGGAACCTCCACACAATTTTCCACAATGGTTGAACTAATTTACACTCCCACCAACAGTGTATAAGCATTCCTTTTTTTGCAGGAAAATATCTTTATTCTTAGGAAATGTTGCTGAAGTAGTTAGCGGTCATATCTCAATATGGTTGCATCTTACTTTCAAATGGTTCAGCGGAGAATAATAGAAAAAGACAGAAGGGAAAAAGAAGGAAGTAATGAAGGAAGAAGGAGAGAGACAGAGAAAAATATAGAATCGTGTAGAATCATGGTGGTGGTTATGAGAGTATATTTTCTATTACATATTCTTTCTTATTTTTGAATGTTTGAAATTTTTCATGATGAGATTTTGAGAAAAAAAATTATTGTAAGTCTGGTACAGGGGAACAACTGCTATCTTCAGGAAGACATCACCCTTGTCTACAAGGAGAGAGTTTATTAGGGAAAACAAACCTCACATCAAAATTAAGTCAATTCCTCCAAGTATTCTCTTCAGAATGCCCCAGATGTAAAAAACATTATAGGTAGCCATGTACTCAACAGAAACAGAGCTCTCACTTTTGCTCCTGTAGTATTAGAGCAGAAGAATGAGAAGGAAAGTTAACTTTTCTTCTATTCACTACTGAACTAACTTTATAAAATTGACTCCAATATTCCTTTTCAATCACAAGCTTTTAAGAGTCAAATAGGTATGTATTTTTACGAACATCTTCTCTAGAGAAGCTGGAAAACAGTAGCTTTTCCTCTTACTACAATTCATGTGCTTTTTATGAAATTACCTGAAAATTAATCTCTTTTCTTGTTTCAAGTATTATTATAAGAACAAAAGGATTGCATGACAAATTAAGATCCTCCTTTACTTTCTGTCACTCGAATGTTTCAAGAGATACATACTGTAAGATTTCAATGGGTTGATAAAAGTACTCAATTCTAGCAATTATGATTTTTTTATTCTTAGCCTTTGATTTTTGTTTCCCAGGGGAAAGTCTCAGATGACTTTCAATCCCTAAGGGCCAAGTTCAACTGTCAGTTATGCATTCACGGCTCCCATTGGCTTCAGTGATTCCTGCTGCCTACCATGGAAGAAAGCCAAATTGTACTTGAGGACATGTGCATGCAACTCTATTTGAAGTTAGTGAAGATCATATATATTCTAGGGCAGAACTTGGCCCAAAGATTCTATACTAATCAATTGCTGTCTTAGTATGCAAAACAATGGAAAAAATATTGCCACTAAAAAAAGTAAACCAAATGTTAATGACAGTACTCCAAGATAAATCTAGAAGATTCCTTACAGAAATACAAAAACATTGTCATGCCATTACTACTCTGCAGGAGACCAAAAACGATTAGGATTCTAATAAGATATATGTTGCAATAAAAAAAAATTCTTGGATGATACAACATTCTCACACAGCTCTGGCCCACACAGCCATTTCAAGCTTTGGCTTTTCCCTCTGTGAGTGTGTTAATCTTCTGACCTTCCTCCATCCTTGTCTCCCACTAATTACTTTAAATGACATCGTATTTTTTGTATAACTCTAAATGCAGTACTAAAAGTGAATAGCCAGTTTGGTGCCTTCTGTTTTTTTCCAATCAGTTTCCTAACATGAGATACTCCCTGGTGGAATGTATCAAATAAACACAGTGCAATTACTATAGTGGAAAGAAATACAACAATAATTATTTTTAATCTGTAATTTTCATCCTATTCAAACTCCTTTCCTGGTCAGCACACAATTCCAACCAAATATACTTGCTTAATTGTATAAACAAAGAATGTGATGAAACATCCCTCTTTGTTGCTATCATAGCAATATTTCATCTTTTTTTTATAGTATGCAATGCTGATTTTCCATTTTATCAAAGGCTAACATATGCAAATCACAAGTGTATTTATGACTTTATATAAAATTAACATGGTCATGTAACTACCACCAGATGAAGAAATTCATCATTGCCAGCACTCCAAAAGTCTTCCTAACTCCCCTTCCCAGGCACTGCTCTCTCAAAGATAATAACTATTCTCACTTTTATCACCATAGATTAGTAACAGCCTGGAGTGTTTACCAGGGTCTCTCCTCTTTGCATCCCTTTCCAGTTAAGACCAAAAAACCTCGGGTTTAATTTTTATACTTTACCTATCCCTGTTGACTTGGCTGCCTTGGCCTGGAAGAGCTTAGAAATAAGCAAATTCCTCAAAAGAATTAGGAATGCAGAATGTCAGACTCATTATCTGTGTTACCTTATCTTTGGGATTTTGTTCACTGAAGTCCTGGCTGCCTTGGTAGCCCTGAAGTCCAATTGCGTCTCCCTGAACTGATGAGATAGCTAAAAGGCCTGAATTACTAATTTTTGCTGGGGTTCTTGGATCCCCGCTTATGAACGAAAAAAATGCTTACAGGGAAAACGGCGAATGCTGGGCCCACCTCAATGTGCTTTCCTTCTCTCCAGAATCTTAGCACCTCAATAGTAGTTTTATATTTTTGACCATCATCTATATAAGAAGTACAACTAATATATTAGCCCAAAACACATACTATCATAGAACAGATCATTTTACCAACATTTGGTAATCCTGGATAACCTTGTTGCTTGTGATACACCCTAACCTATTCGCTTTCATTGCAGTCAATTTCATTTCATTTTTGAAAACTGCTTGTGGCTGGGCACAGTGACTCTCCCCAGTAATCCCAGCACTTTGGGAGGCCAAGGCAGGCGGATCACCTGAGGTCAGGAGTTCAAGATCAGCCTAGCCAATATGGTGAAATCCCATCTGTACTAAAAATACCAAAAATAGGTGGGTGTGGTGGCGCATGTCTGTAATCCCAGCTACTTGGGAGGCTGAGGCAGGAGAATTGCTTGAACCCAGGAGGTGAAGGTTGCAGTGAGCTGAAATTGTGCCATTGCACTCCAGCCTGATCAAAAAGAGCAAAAGTCCATCTCAGAAAAAAAAAAAAAAACAAACTTGCAACCGATTAAGTTGATTTTAGGGATTATTAATTTTTTATTACTTAAAAACAATGAGCTCCCCTGAGGTTTAGCTACCTATTTGTTTTATTCATATTCATTTATCCCCTAATCTCAGAATTATGCTAGGCATATTGTAGGTGAGTAATAAATATTTGAGGCCTGAGCAAACCTTAGAGGTATGCCCACAGCCTGGCCCTCACTAGTTTAATGAAGATATTATTAGAAACAAATTGCTAACCAGATTATAGCTATTTAGTGTCATTAGAACATGGTTCCCATGGAAATGTATTTCTGAAATATGGTAATAGTCATTTGTTGTTCTTGCACAAAGACTCTACAAATAATCTGTGTGGTTTTAATTTTCACATTTATTTGTTATGACATTATTAAGTTCTATGTGACATACAGTGAAGTGTACATATTTGATGAGTTTTAACATATTTGTAAACTCGTAAGAGCATCACCACAATTAAGACAACGACTAGTTCCATCACTTCCAAAACTTTCCTTGTGCCATTCTGTAATCCGTACCTCCCTGTACCACTATCCTCAGGTAACAATTTATTTGACCTCTGATACTGCTATTTTCTAGATTTTCATATGTGGGAATCACTCAGCATAATTATTTTGAGATTCACTCATACTGCTGTATTTATCAATAGTTCATTCCTGTTTGTTGCGGAATACTATTCTATCATTCGGATGTACTACACTTTGTTTATCCATTCACCAGTCAATGAACATTTGGGTTTTTTTCCAGTTTGGGACTATTAAAGATAAAACTACTATGAAAATTAACATACAAGACTTGTTTGAGAATATGCTTTCATTCCAGAAAGAAGTAGACTGGCTGGATTACACAGTAGCTTTTGTATTCCTTCTTAAGAAACTGTAACATGTTTTCCAAAATATTTTCGAAAGTCTATAACTTTAATAGTTACAGGCTTCAATGGTATAAGTTATACATATCATTTTACATTCCTATGAACTGTATATGAGTGTTACAGTTTCTCTGCATCCTTATCAACAATTGATTAGTCTTTTAATATTAATCACTCTAATGGAGTTTTTATAAGTTTCCCATCCACCATTACAGATACTTATTGCAGTGTACTGATTAAAAGCCTGGCTCTGCAGTTACACAGACTTGACTTCAGCATGCTCCTCTCTACCTATATAGGCTGGAAGGAATTATTTAACATCTTAGAGTCTCAGTTTACATGTATTTAATGGATGAATATTTATAATATCTAATTTATAGAGATGTAGTCAATTCTATAAAAAATTAATATTTTATGTCATTATTCTCTCATTTCTTCTTTCTTGTGTGTGTATGTGTGTGTGTGTGTGTCTATGTGTGCATGTGTGTGTTTATATAGCATTTCAGTCAATGATGGACTGCATATACAATAGTGGTCCCATAAGATTATGGTGGAGCTACCCTGTATAGGTGTACTTTCTTTCATTTGTATTTTACTGTATCTTTATTGCATTTTTACTGTAGATGTTTAGCTATGTTTAGATACACAAATACTTACCATTATCTTACAATTGCCTACGGTATTCAGTACAGTAACGTGCTGTACAGGTTAATAGCCTAGGAGCAGTATACATAGAATATAGTAGGTTATACCATGCAGGTTTGTGTCGGTACACTTTATGATGTTCGTGCAACAATGAAATCACTTAACAACACATTTCTTAGAAAGTACCCCTCTCATTAAGCAATGCATGGCTATATGAATGATTTCTTCCAAAAAATTGAAAAATTATATTACTTTAACTCCATATTTTAAAAAACGTTAGTTATATACACTGTTAATATCAGCTTTAATCACAGTTGACTTAATCCACATTTTAAAATTATAGTGTTGATTACATCAAATTAAATACATCTTTATTTTTTCTTTTTCTTTTATTTTTTATTATACTTTAAGTTCTGGGGTACATATGCAGATCTTGCAGGATTATTACATACGTATACACATGCCATGGTGGTTTGCTGCCTCCAACCCCCCTTCAACTACATTGGGTATTTCTCCTTATGTTATCCCTTCCCAACCTCCCCACCCCCTGCTATCCCTCCCCTAACCCCCCCACCATCCAACAGACCCCAGTGTGTGATATTCCCCTCCCTGTGTCCATGTGTTACCATAGTTCAACACCCACTTATGAGTAAGAATATGCAGTCTTTGGTTTTCTGTTCTTGTGTCAGTTTGCTGAGAATGATGGTTTCCAGATTCATCCATGTCCCTGCAAAGGACATGAACTCATCCTTTTATATGGCTAATAGTACTCCATGGTGTATATATGCACATTTTCTTTATCCAGTCTATCCTTGATGGGCATTTGGGTTGGTTCTAAGTCTTTGCTATTGTGAATAGTGCTGCAGTAAACATACATGTACATGTATCTTTATAGGAGAATGGTTTATAATCCTTGGGGTACATACCCAGTAATGGGATTGCTGGGTCAAAATGGTATTTTTATTTCTAGATCCTTGAGGAATCACCACACTGTCTTCCACAATGGTTGCACTAATTTACACTCCCACCAACAGTGTAAAAGCGTTCCTATATCTCCACATCTTCTCCAGCATCTATTGTCTCCAGATTTTTGAATGATCACATTCTAACTGTCATGAGATGATATCTCAATGTGGTTTTAATTTGCATTTCTCTAATGACCAGTGATGATGAGCATTTTTTCATATGTTTGTTGGTCACATAAATGTCTTCTTTTGAAAAGTGCCTGTTCATATCCTTCACCCACTTTTTGATGGGATTATTTGTTTTTTTCTTGTACATTTGTTTTACTTCTTTGTAGCTTCTGGACATTAGCCCTTTGTCAGATGGTTAGCTTGCAAAAACTTTTTCCCATTCTATTGGTTGCTGGTTCACTCTAATGATTGTTTCTTTTGCTCTACAGAAGCTCTGGAGTTTAATTAGGTCCCATTTGTCTATTTTGGCTTTTGTTGCCATTGCTTTTGGTGTTTCAGTCATGAAGTCCTTGCCTATGCCTATGTCCTGAATAGTACTGCCTAGGTTTTCTTCTAGGGTTTTTATGGCGTTAGGTCTTATGTTTAAATCTTTAATCCATCTGGAGTTAATTTTTGTATAAGGTGTCAGGAATGGGACCAGTTTCAGCTTTCTGCACGTGGTTAGCCAGTTTTCCCAATACCATTTATTAAACAGGGAATCCTTTTCCTATTGTTTGCTTTTGTTCGGTTTGCCAAAGATCAGATGGTTGTAGGTGTGTGGCATTACTTCTGAGGCCTCTGTTCTGTTCCATTGGTCTATAGCTCTGTTTTGGTACCAGTACCATACTTTTTTGATTATAGTAGGCTTGTAGTATAGTTTGAAGTCAGGTAGTGTGATGCCTCCAGCTTTGTTCTTTTTGCCTAGGATTGTCTTGGCTATACAGGATCTCTTTTTGTTCCATATGAAGTTTAAGGTGGTTTTTTCCAGTTATGTGAAGAAGGTCTTTGGTAGCTTGATGGGGATAGCATTGAATCTATAAATCACTTTAGGCAGTGTGGCTATTTTCATGATATTGATTCTTCCTAACCAAGAGCATGGAATATTTTTCCATCTGTTTGTGTCCTCTCTTATTTCCTTGAGCAGTGGTTTGTAGTTCTTGAAGAGGTCCTTCACATCCCTTGTTAGTTGTATTCCTAGGTGTTTTATTCCCTTTGTAGCAAATGTGAATGAGAGTTTGCTCATGATTTGGCTCTCTGTTTGTCTGTTATTGGTGTATAGCAATGCTTGTAATTTTTGCACATTGATTTTGTATCCTGAGACTTTGCTGAAGTTGCTTATCATCATAAGGAGATTTTGGGCTGAGATGATGGGGTCTTCTAAATACACAATCAGGTCATCTGCAAATAGAGACAATTTGACTTCCTCTCTTCCTAATTGAATACCCTTTATTTCCTTTTCTTGCCTGATTGCTCTGGCTAGAACTTCCAATACTATATTGAATAGGAGTGGTGAGAGAGGGCATCTATGTCTAGTGTCAGTTTTCAAAGGGAATGCTTCCAAGTTTGCCCATTCAGTATGATATTGGCTGTCGGTTTGTCATAAATAGCTTTCATTATTTTGAGATACGTTCCATCGATACCTAGTTGAGACTTTTTAGGATAAAGAGCTGTTGAATTTTGTTGAAGGCCTTCTGACAACTATTGAGATAATCATGTGGTTTTTGTCTTTGGTTCTGTTTATGTGATGGATTACATTTATAGATTTGCATATGTTGAGCCAGTCTTGCATCGCCAGGATGAAGCCTACTTGATCGTGATGGATAATCTTTTTGATGTGCTTTTGCATTTGGTTTGCCAGTATTTTATTGAAGATTTTTGTATTGATGTTCATCGTGGATATTGGCCTGAAATTTTCTTTCTTAGTTGTGTCTCTGCCAGGTTTTGGTATCAGGATGATGTTGATCTCATAAAATCAGCTCTTTGATTTATTGATTTTTTTGAAGGGTTTCAGTTCTGCTCTAATCTTAGTTATTTCTTGTCTTCTGCTAGATTTTGAATTTGTTTGGTCTTTCTCCTCTAGTTCTTTTAATTTTGACGACAGGATTTCGATTTTAGAACTTTCCTAGCTTTTCATGTGGGTCTTTAGTGCTATAAATTTCCCTCTAGACACTGCTTTAAATGTGTTCCAGATTCTGGTATGTTGTGTATTTGTTCTCATTGGTTTTGAAGAACGTCTTTATTTCTGCCTTCATTTCATTATTTATCAAGTAGTCATTCAGGGGCAGGTTGTTCAGCTTCCATGTAGTTGTACAGTTTTGCATGAGTTTCTTAATCCTGAGTCCTAATTTGATTGCACTGTGGTGTGAGAGACTGTTTGTTATGATTTCCATTCTTTTGCATTTGCTGAGGAGTAATTTACATCCAATTATGTGGTCAATTTCAGAGTAAGTGTGAGGTGGTGCTGAGAAGAATGTATATTCTGTGGATTTGGGGTGGAGAGTTCTGTAGATGTGAATTAGGGCTGCTTGGTCCAGAGCTGAGTTCAAGTCCTGGATACCCTTGTTAATTTTCCATCTCATTGATCTGTATAATATTGACAGTGGAGTATTAAAGTCTCCCACTATTATTGTGTGAGAGTCTAAGTCTCTTTGTAGGTTATTGAGAACTTGCTTTATGTACCTGGGTGCTCCTGTATTGGGTGCATATATATTTAGTATAGTTAGCTCTTCTTGTTGCATTGATCCCTTTACCATTTTGTAATGCCCTTCTTTGTCTCTTTTGATCTTTGTTGGTTTAAAGTATATTTTATCAGAGACTAGGATTGCAACTCCTGCTTTTTTTTTGCTCCCCATTTGCTTGGTAAATCTTCCTCTATCCCTTTATTTTGAGTCTATGTGTGTCTTTGCATGTGAGATGGGTCTCCTGAATACAGCACACTGATGGGTCTTGACTTTTTTATCCAATTTGCCAATCTGTGTCTTTTGATTGGGGCATTTAGCCCATTTATATTTAAAGTTAATATTGTTATGTATAAGTTTGATCCTGCCATTTTGATACTACCTGGTTGTTTTGCCCATTAGTTGATGCAGTTTCTTCATTGTGTCAATGTTCTTTACCATTTGTTATGTTTTTGCAGTGGCTGGTACTGGTTGTTCCTTTCCATGTTTAGTGCTTCATTCAGGAGCTCTTGTAAGGCAGGCCTAGTGGTGAGGAAATCCCTCAGCAAGTGCTTGTCCATAAAGGATTTTATTTCTCCTTTGCTTATGAAGCTTAGTTTGGCTGTATATGAAATTCTAGTTTGAAAGCTCTTTTATTTAAGGATGTTGAATATTGGTCCCCACTCTCTTCTGGCTTGTAGAGTTTCTGCTGAGAGATCCACTGTGAGTCTGATGGGCTTCCCTTTGTGGGTAACCCAACCTTTCTCTCTGGCTGCCCTTAGCATTTTTTCCTTCATGTCAATCCTGGTGAATCTGATGATTATGTGCCTTGGGGTTGCTCTTCTTGAGGAATATATTTGTGGTGTTCTCTGTATTTCCTGGATTTGAATGTTTACCTGTCTTGCTAGGTTGAGGAAGTTCTCCTGAATAATAACCTGAAGAGTATTTTCCAGCTTGGATTCATTCTCCCTGGCACATTCAGGTATAACAATCAAACGTAGATTAGGTCTTTTCACATAATCTCATATTTCTTGGAGACTTTGTTCTTTTCACTCTTTTTTCTCTAATCTTGCCTTCGCATTTGATTTCTTTCAGTTGATCTTCAATTTCTGATATCCTTTCTTTGTCTTGGTCAATTTGGCTATTGAAACTTACATATGCTTCGCAAAGTTCTTGTGCTGTGTTTTTCAGCTCCATAAAGTCGTTTATGTTCTTCTCTAAGCTGATTATTCTAGTTAGTTGGTCTAACCTTTTTCAAGGTTCTTGGTTTCTTTGCATTGGGTTAGAACATGTTCCTTTAGCTCAGAGAAGTTTGTAATTACCCACCTTCTGAAGCCTGCTTCTGTCAATTTGTCAAACTCATTCTCCATCCAGTTTGTTCCCTTGCTGGTGAGGAGTTGTGATCCCTTGGAGGAGGAGAGGTATTCTGGTTTTGGGTGTTTTCATCCTTTTTGCACCGGTTTCTTCCCATCTTCATGGATTTATCCACTTTTGGTCTTTGAAGTTGGTGACTTTCAGATAGGGTCTCTGAGTGGGTGCCCTTTTTGTTGATGTTGAGGCTATTTCTTTCTGTTTTTTAGTTTTCCTTCTAACAGTCAGACCCCTCTGCTGTAGGACTGCTGGAGGTCCACTCCAGACCCTGCTTGCCTGGGAATCACCCATGGCTGGTGCACAATAGCAAGGATTACTGCCTGTTCTTTCCCTGGGCTATCTTTGTCCCAGAATGGTACCTGCCACATGTCAGCCAGAGCTCTTCCATATGAGGTGAACTTTGACTATACAGGGGTCAGGAAGTTGCTTGAGGAGGCAGTCTGTCCCTTGTCAGAACTCAAGTGCTGTGCTGGGAGCTCTGTTGCTCCCTTCAGAGCTTTTGGGCACTGACGTTTAAGTCTGCAGCAGCAGAATTCACAACTGCTCCTTTCCAGGTGCTGTCTCGGGAAGATGTGGCTTTATTTATAAGTCCCTGACAGGTTGCTGCCTTTTTTCAGAGATGCTCTGCCCAGCAAGGAGGGATTCTAGTCAGAGTCTGCCTGCAGAGGCATTGTTGAGCTGCCACAGTCTCTCCCCCAGCTGCTGTGTAAACTTCTTGGTGCTTTTGTTTACACAGGTAGGGTTAGAGCTGCCTTAGTAATGGCGGACGCCTCTCCCCCTCACAGACCTTGACCATCCAGGGTCAAGCTCAAATTGCTGTGCTGGCTGCAAAAATCTTAAACCAGTGGGATTCAGTTTGCTGGTCTCCATGGGGTGTTGGACCCACAAAGCCAGATCCCTTGGCTCCCTGCCTTCAGCCCCCTTTCTTTCAGGCATACGTGCAACTCTGTCTCACAGACAGTCTAGGCGCCAGTCAAACTGGCTGCTTGGAATTGTGCTGGAAACTCATGGTGCCAGCTGCATTGGCTGCCCAGATTTGCCCTGGAAACCTGCAGTGCCTGTCAGCATGTGGGGATCTCCTGGTCTATGGGCTGCAAAGACCGCGGGAGAAGTGCAGCATCAGAACTGGAGCTCCAGGGTGGCTGGACATCCCCAGTGGCCTCCGTTGGGTAGGAGAGAGTGCCCTCCAGCCTGTTGTACTTGCTGGGTGAGGCAGCACCCCACCTTGCCTCGGTTTGCCCTCCTTGGGCAACACCCACTGTCCAACCAGTCCCATTGAGATGAACCTGGTACCTCAGTTGGAAATGAAAAAATCACTTGCCTTCTGTGTCACTCTCACTGGATATTGCACTCTGGAGCTACTCCTATTTGGCCATCTTGGCGGAAGTCCTCCAAATCTTTATTTTTTCATTATTCGTATCAGTTTTTCTTTTTACTTCTCCCAAAACACAGTGATTTGTTTTTTTAAATGTCTGGTAATACAGTGATTAAAAGTTGAGTTCCTTTGTCTTAAAACTTTTTGGCATGTCATACTTTCTTATCTCTGAATTATGCCTTCCTGGAAATATCTAAAACAACAGTAATTTATTTTAGAGTTAAAAGAAAATTTTTATAATTTTTGTTTCAAAAAAATATTATAATTATAAAAATATTAAAACAAAAAATAAAGGAAAATTTGAAAAACTAAGAACATTTATTTGTTAGCATTTATTTAATAGACTACAATTAGTCAGTTTTTATTCAATTTATTTTCAGGGTTTAATGAATTATTATAACCAACATGAGATGACAATTCATAGCAAAGGCAAGGTACAACACTGACACTGTAAATGTGTGCAGTTCTTAAGAACAGACAGTTCTTGGCAACCAAAATTAAACTCACCACTCTAGGAACAGCACAAATTCCGATAATTTGCAAATGAATTCTATTCTGAGAAAAAAATGAGTCATAGAGAAACACATATGGCTGATTGCCATCAATGGTTAACTTTCAGGGGCTGTCTCACCTCTTTTCAAATAACACCAACTTTCAAATTAAGACTGCATTCTTTTAATATCTTTTTCCTTTTATTTTGTTGCATGAATTCCATATGTGTTTTTAAATTTTTCACTTACCTTCAACAGGAACAGTTTTATGTAATAACTTTTTATTAATGTAGGCTACCCAATGAGTGCTTATGGAAAGAGCTTTCACTGATTGATTCTGTCTTTACTGTCTTATCCCCACTTCCAAAATTATAGAGCATAGGTTGGTAATGCAAGGTCAGCAAACAAAGAAAATATTTCTCAAACATAAACTGATACTACACAGCCAAGTGCTGCACAATGACATTTCAAACAACCATGGGCTGCATATACTACAGTGGTGCCATAGATTATAATACTGTATTTTAGCTGTAACTTTTCTGTGTTTTGGTATGTTTAGATACACAAATTTTCAGTTTTTTACAGTGTTTAGTTCAGTAACATGCTGTACAAGTTTGTAGCCTAGGAGCTATAACATATAGCCTAAGTGGGTAGTAGGCTATACCATGTAGGTCTGTGTAAATACACTCTATGCTGTTTGCACAACAATGAAATTGCTCTCCAAAATCCCTGTTGTTAAGCAATGCATGACTATACTATACTCTGTTTAAGAATCATTCACTTGACTTTCTTTGTTTAAGGTTAATTCACACTATTTTCTAAAGTGTTAATTAAATTCTGGACTACAAATATTTCCATGTGAATAGTTCTTGAACTGTACAGGGCGCACATGTTTTATCAAAGCTAAGATATTATCAATCACAAGATGCACTGATATATGACTAAAGAAGAAAAAACATTGCAAATTAAAGTAGTGTACATTTATTAAGTGTTATTGATTACAATATTCATCCCAAGTTCCAAGGTTAAAAAGCTTTTAGGAAAATGTTCAAGTTAAAATCAATGAAATATAGTAGTTCATGTTAAGACTTCTGTGTAAAAGGAGCATATTATTGTGTGAAGTTGGATGAATTATTTAACTCCCTGTGCCTCACCTGCTTTATCTACAGGATTAATATGATACAGATTGAGTATACCGTATCTGAAATGCTTGAAACCAGAAATGTTTTGGATTTCAGATATTTTTATCAATAATAGAATATTTGCATATGCATAACGAGATATCTTGGGAATGGGACCAAAACCTAAAAACAAAATTTACTTATGTTTCATACACACCTTATAAACATAGGCTGAATGTAATTTTATACAATATTTTTGGTCATTTTGTGCATGAAACAAAGTTTGTGTACGTTGGATTATCAGAAAGCAAAGGGATCACTCAGCCACACGAGAGGACAATCTGTGATTGGCATCGCCATCACTCCTGACTTTGAATTTATATGTTACTGATAAGCAATAATTTTCTTACACTTATTCACACTTAAGTACTTAATAGCAAAAAATACATTATTAGTACAATGAAAAAATAATGTGTTCAGGTAAGCAAACAGCACAGTAGCATCACTAGAATACTTGTATCCGCTGCTAAACAATAGCAACAACAAATAATAGCAGACTTTCCGTCTCTACCTGCAATGCTGTGTTGTGATTAAAAGGTTGCTGTACACTGGATTTTCCTTTTTTAGA
This sequence comes from Ateles fusciceps, assembly GCA_036589455.1. Taxonomy (NCBI): domain Eukaryota; kingdom Metazoa; phylum Chordata; class Mammalia; order Primates; family Atelidae; genus Ateles; species Ateles fusciceps. The sequence continues at coordinate 15,241,005 of JAZHEH010003259.1, read as the reverse complement.
TGAGAAGAAATATCAGAAGCAGTTGAGGGACCAGGAAGTGGGTTCTCTAGAGATGAGGAAGCATTCTGCTGAATGGCTTTTTAATGTATTTTCTCCAGGGTCATCTGCCTCATTAACAATGCTTTTGTCTTAGAGGCCTCTCTTCGATTTTATAAATGGATGCAAGTTCTTGTTCTTCTATGAATGCAAAGCATTTTAGCCTCTGAATAAGTCCATAACACATTTTTGCTATGTTGTCTAGGCACTTTTTTCCTTGAGGACGTTGACTAAACTATGTGTTGTATGCCAGCGTTTTGACTGCAACCCATTACAGGAGGTTAAGTGTGGACTTTTCGACTTGTGGTGCTATGTCAGCATTCCAAAAGTTTAGGACTTGGGAGCATTTCAGATTTCAGATTTTCAGCTTAGAGATGCTCAGCCTGTAATTGTTTCTCAGTCAAAGGGATGAAAGGATCTTGTAAAAGGTTAGTGGTGTACCAGATATATAGTAAGTTGACAATAATTTTAAGGGATATGTTAGTGTTATTATCTTTTTTACATTGAGGTCTCACAGCAAAAAAAAAAAAAAAGAGAGAAACAGATTTAAAATAGAGTAGATATAATTAAGGAATTATGAAATAGGTAACAGTTATCTTATGAAGTAGGACAAGGCAGACATATGCAGTAAACCAGAAAGCTTGGCAAGAGCTGACAAAGGTTTCGATTTTACATGGGCAAAGTAGAAATAGAGTAAGAAATCCTAATGGTAAGAACAGAGTGAGCAAAGGCATTGAGGTGCGAACAGTGTGTTACTTAGACTGGGTATAATACATGAGAGCTGGATTTTACCCTACACTGTCCTCAATAGACATAAGTCTTTGTAAAAGTAACTTATCCTGTCTTGGCATCATTTTTCTCATCTCTACAATGCTGCATCTATAAAGATGACTTGTCATGACAATGATTTTAATGATATCTTCTACCTCTAAAATTTCCTATGTCCATGTACATACATGTATGCACATAGAAAGGCGGGGAAGGGAAACTTCCCAAGAGAAAGGGTTACATTGAGAATAAGTAAGAAGGAAATTTGACTATGATGCTCTAAGATAGTAGACAGTTTTTAACCAAGATGAAAGGGCAGACATGATGTAGGCTATTCCGTTGATATTTCCTATTCCATTGTTCCCAATATTATTAGTGAGTGTATCTAAATACACACACACACACACACACACACACACACACACACACACACATATATATACTCACATGTATTCACATATGCTGATAGAGATAGACTAGACAGGTAGAGAGAGAGATGGATAGATAGATAGATAGATAATAGGCAGATACATAAGGCAAATTGTGGAAACTCATAACAGAGAATTAATTCTGTGTCTAGTAGAATTTAAAATAGCAGCTTCTTTTCAATCTAATATTTTGCTTGAGTTACTACAAATATAGGTACATTTTTTTCAAAGTACAATAAAGAGCAATTAACCATGATGGTCCATTAAAATCATTTATGTTTTAACTGATAAGTTGAGAGCCAATTTAGGAACTTTCAGGATAATTTTAATAATGTAAATTATTTCTTCCCAAAGTTATGTGGAGTTGCCATTTTATGAGCTTGTCAATGGAACTTCCACATACAGATTAGGACATATAACAACAGAAATTACTATGTCCCTTCTAATATTATATTGATACACATAAAATAACATGTGTGTTTTTTATTCAATTATTTAGCTTTCAATAATGATGTTTTAGCACCCAAAAATATTAAATCTAAAGAAGAAATCATTCACAATATAGTGTGGGGAGATGGTAGTAAGTAGAAAACAAAGAAACATGATGCAAAGACCACCTCATTGCAGTGAGACAGCCTTGCAGATTGTAGGACATAGAATAAAATTTCTTTTTCTGAGTATAACTCTAGTATTTATCAGAATAAATATGCACGTGTGTGTGTGTGTGTGTGTGTGTGTGTGTGTGTGTTTGTGTGTGTGTGTGAGTGATCTGACCATTGCTTACCAGCCACTATGGACAGAGAAACACATTATCACACACTGATGGAGACACCTTGAAGGGGTACCTTGCTAGGAGATTCTATTCCTACACTGACACAACAAGGCCTAGGGTGTTAAGATGATCCCTTTCTGTATGGACTGAAGTGGATCCTCCCCAGAATGCACAGGGTGACGCTCTAAGCCCCAGTGTGACTGTATATGGAGACAAGGATTTTAGGAACTACTTAAGGTTAAATAACATCATATAAGATGGGCTCTAATCCAAAGGATTGGAGGCCTTATGAGAAGAGGAAGAGATTTCCCCCATACATACGCCCTCGGTATACCAGCAAAAGAGCTCTCACCAGAACAAAACCACGCTGGCACCCTGATCTCAGACTTCCAGCCTCCAGAACTGAAATAAATAAGTTTCTGTTGTTTAGGCCACCCAGTCTACGGTACTTTGTTATGTCAGCCCGAGCAGACTAAGACACTCTCCTTCTTCTGAATTTATCTGACACAATTTGTCTCCCTCAAGCTCTCTGGGGTGTTGGACTAACTCAGCTTTTTTCAGTCTTCTAACTATGAAGGAACATTTAAAAATATCTTTCAAGGCTCAGGGAAAGCTGTGTAAAAATTATTGTAACTACAACTCATGGTACATTAGCATTAATCATTTGTAGACATAATAATTCAATAATAATTGTCAATGGTCTCTTGAGTCAAGAATGATGGTTTTCAGTGGATGTTTATTTTGGCCATCTTCCTAGCCTGCTCCTTTTGTGTGGCTGCAACTCCCCACAAAGGATTATCAACTTGAATACAAGTCAGTAGAATCGGGTATTGGAAACCAGAGTTTTACCTTTTAAGAAAGTTTATCTTGACTTAACTACTTTATCCAAGTAGTTCTAAAAGTCATATCACAAATTTCCACTATGCAAAATTCTCCAAAGGTATAGCCCATGATGCATGGTATAAACAAAAGTAGTTTTTTTCTCCCATAAGAAAAGAATTACTGTCTAGCCAAACTTTCTAGAAAAAAATAAATGTTAAATGTAGTTCACCTTTCTTGAAATAAATCTTTCTTTCCTTTTTGTAAGTTAGGAAAACATAGTAAATTTTTGTTACATAACCGGCTAAAACCAAATGGGATATTTTTCTAAAAGTAGGTTCAATAGATTTAATTTAAATAACTGTTGTAAATTGATTTTAATTAGTGTTATTTACAACATAAAAATGTATTAACAATGTTGAATAGTAAAGCTGCTAAATCCGTAAGTTGAAGAAATAAAAATTAAAATATAGCCTGACACAATTTTATAGACCTATGGATGCACAAAAAGTGTGTTTCCTTAATAACAAAATCATGCTATACAAATACTCAATTATTAATTGAGTTTCAGATAACTACATAAAGATTCCATTTCCAACTGAAATAAGATGTCTGTACTTGCTCATCCTCAGGAATTGCCTCATTTGACCATAAAACAAAACATAGTTATAATTAAAATGTAAGGCATCACAGATAAATGATAAAATCATTTAAAAAGCTAAATGATGAAATGGCAAAAATATAAAAACTTCACAATGCAATTCTCTTCTAAACTACAAAATCCACATTTTGCAACATTAGCAAAAATAGCTGAGTGTCTGGAAATCAGCAAAGTCACTGCATATAAAATTGTCTTCTTTCAAATGAAGTATCCTTAATTTTTTTTATTATACCAGAGGAGTTTGTTTGCTTTTGAATGTTCATTGGTAGCAAATAAGAGGCAGGTTTGGTAGAAGGGAAGAGCTCACATTACCTGACTCCCTTCCTTCCTTCCTTCCATGAAATTCAATGCTCGTCAATTATAAATAGCCTTCCCCATGTCATATCAAAAGTGAGAAGAGGACCCAAGCATTGGAACATGGCCCTACTGTGTACTCACAAATGAGGCTGATGAACGTTAACTAAGTTACTAATGGGATGCTTATTAAATGTCTTTCACTCTGAGTGCTCCTATCACATGGCAATCAAGAACGTAAAATTTTAAAAGTGTGTCTTTTTTATTTCCCTTTCACTTACAATCTCTTGTGGAATCCCAGTTGACATTTCCTAGAATCCTAGAGTTCTGCAGAATCCCTGTTGACAAACTCTGGTCTAATTTCACATGTCAGACTTAACCAATTGCTAGTGGAGGAAGGTGCATTTCCAAAAGAACTAAACATCATAACCAGGAAATGGGATTTTGTGAAAAATGATAGAGAACTGTAGAAACCTGAATTAAAGAAGGATATGCCTTTCAAAGGGAAGCAAGGACGCAAAATTAGAAATTTGGGATTATCTCAAAAGAGTCCCTGCAAAGAACTTTACTTCTTGTGGCGTTGCCTGTGAACTGTCATCAAAAAATAATACTTTTTCTTTGTGAGTTACCCTGATCAGGTCAGTAAACCTGATACATTTGTGCAAACTTATGTGATGGTATTGTAGAGAATAAGGTTATGAGGCAATCCTGGGAAGCCTGACTCCCCATACTTTCACAACTCCATTGGTTCCTGGTTAGAGAAAACAGAATCCAACCTAAAACTGAGTGAACTGAGTACAACCCACAGTGAAGTGAGGAGTGCTTCCAAGTAACAAAAGAAGGGCAATTACTGAATGTACAGCCTATGAGGATATGGGTAACCCTCCACTTGTTCCATCCATGCTAGAGCAATGGGAAGGAACATCAGCTGAGTTGAATATATTTACTCTCTCCTCTACCTCACCTCTCATTTACATCTCACTACCTTCTGTAATCTACTGAAGTAGTTCTTGTAATCAATTGCCTTCTAATTACCAAATCCAGGGAATATTTTCCAAACACTATTGTTTTAAGCCCTCTCCTCATTTGGCACTATGATCTCCTTAAAATTTACAACATCTTTCACTTCCCAGATTTCACTCTCTCCTTGTTCTCTTACTTCTCTACTTCCTGTGAGGCTTCATTCTCTACTTCTTTTCCAGATTCATTTTCCTTTGCCCACTGTTTAATGTTAGCCTATCCCAGGCCATCCTCTGTAGTTTAGGACTTTACTCACTCTACACAAAGTCCCTGGATCATCTTATCCTTTTACTTTCACACACACACACACACACACACACACACACACACACACACACACACAATACACAGAGAGAGAGAGAGGGAGAGAGAAAGAGAGAGAGAGAGAGAGAGAGATTGGATAATTCAACAGAAAGCCAAGTCATGGAATTGCTAGGAAGGATGTAAAAGCAGGCTTCAGTGACCAGAAGGAGTGGAAGGACACTAGGCAGCAGAAATGTGACCAATGTCACCCAATAAGAAGTTGGTTTGACTTCTTTGTTCGTTTGGCCCCATGTGATACTAGCTGCTGTAACTGGTGGACCACCATGGACCAGCTACCACTGTTATGAGCACTCACTCAATGTTCATCCATCTTGGCACACCAGATTCAAAATCCTGAGCAGGTGCATCAGAAATAGTCATGCTACTTTGCAAAAAGAGAATGTTAAGTCCTTTTGGGAGCCCTGATTCCCATCTAAACACACACAATGGGAAATTCCTCAAGGAAAAATAAACACACGCAGGTAACAAGCACTCAGAACAATATATACAAACATACATACATACATACATACATACATCACAGCATCCAAGAATTCTCATGTCCCCTGTCTGCCCCCTAAACTGCTCTCCCGTACCCATGAAAACCACTGTCCTAATTTTCAACACCATAAATCAGCTTTCTCACATTTTGAACTATTTGTGAGAATTACTAGTGGCATCATGTGTGATTTAAAATCATTTATTCCCACATTACATAAAATTCAATTATATGGATATATTGAAATGTGTTTTCATTTTGTCCATGCTCAACTAATAAGATCAGTGTTACTACGAACATTCTTATATATGTTTTGTGGTAAACAAGTGAGGATGTTTCTGCTAGGCTTATACCCAGGAAGAGAACTGTGCTTCTTGACGTTTTTTACTATACTGTTTTTGTTCACATTCAGAACTACACTGTAGATGTACACATTACCTCAGTTTCCATTACAACACAAAAATACAACTGAATGAAAAGTGTAAAAAAATAGTTGATGAATGTGATACATTCTGATGTTTCCCACTCTATGTTTTAATGCTTTCAATTTTTTCTAAACCTTGAGCAGGATAAAAGCCAGAGGCCTTAGAGCGGTACCCACTGCTGCTTCCATCCCTGTCCATCTTGTCAGCCTCACGTCCCACCCCCTCCCTACCTAAACTTTTTCTGTCATAGCCATGACTGCTTAGGATTTCCTGCTTTTTCCCCTCCATACATGCATTTGCTCATTTTTCCCCTCTCTGTCCTCAGTATGCCAATCCTCATTCTCATTTTATCCAAATGCCTTCTCTCAACCAGACCTGCCACCCGAAGGCAACCTTAGGTGGCCTCTTGAGTATTCCATCATGCACTCGAAGTATCTCTACAATTTTACCAACTATTCTGCATAATACTGATTTGTGTATCTGTGAGGCCCTTGAGGGCAGCAACTGCTTCTTCACCTTCATTATTATAGCTCTAGGATTTGGCAGAAATGCAGCATGAAGCATATAGTCAATAAATATTTATTGTGTAAATGATTTAACTTAAATTCAGAAACCTGAGTTTCAGTTCCAGGTCTGCTTCTTATTATCTACTTGTGTTTTGGCAAGTTGCTTATCTTAAGTGAGACTCGTTTTCTTATCTGCTAAAGAGAGAGATGATAATATCCATCCAGCTGACTGAGATTGTTAAGATCAAATAAGACAATGCAATTACACAGCCCCTTATAAAAGTGTGGATATAGCTACATACACACATACACACACGTACATGTATACATACTGTGCCAACAGATTAGAAAATTAGAGTCATAACGTTTTTTCTTTGTACATTACATTTTTTACTCCATGTTTCAGTTAAGTTGAATCTGCTTTATGAAACTTAAAATTCTCATGTTAGTAAATGTCAGACATGGTGGTTAAATATATAGTTAGGAGAGTCAAGGAGTCAAGTATTCCATCAACCAGTTGAATCTAAACTAAGACCATTTGTAACTTAAAATACATAAATTTTTTAGTAGATACTGCATCCAAACCAAATCTTCAGCTTTCAATGTGTGTGGTAAGCTGTAATATATCTTAGAAGAAATTAGGATACATGCAACACGATACTTCTGAAAAGGTTCACACTGTGTAAAAAGTCCATTTGTGTCCATACACTACCTGATATGTAATCCCAGCCCCATTCTGCATTTCTAATATAGGCAAAATACCCAATAAAACAAATACATTGATAACATAAAAGTATCTATTATTCACCCCATTGGCTGAGTTAATCTTTAAATATTAAAAGCAAATTTAACTTTATTTTACTGAAGAGAGCCTGATAGAAATAGGATAAAGTCATCAGGAATAAAGGCAAGATGGTAAATTGAACAATCGAAAAGGATTTTTTCAAATCCAGATAAAACTAGGGACATTCAGGGCAGGGTTATAAACTAAAATGTCTATGTTTACATACAAAATGGCCAGGCAGATGTTTCTGTAAGTAAGTGAAGCCTGTAGAGTCCAAGGGTTGCAACTTCTGAGTACTGGTGATTGCGGCAAGCTGGCTCAAGCCGACTAAAAAAGGCAGGCTCCATCGGCATCTGCTGATAAACATGCCAGAAATACAGACCCAGCATTGCCAGAAGTACTGACTTTGCACAGAAAATCATTTCAATTGTATGTAAAATTTTCTAGATTTTAAATGTTACTTCCATTTTTTAAGCTGTACAGGTCAAAAAATACAGCTTTGAATCAGATCGAGGCTTCTCACCTACCAATGTGAAAAATTTAACATTCCCCACACCCCCCAAAAAAACAGAACAAAGAAGGATAGAACTGAATATAGGTTGAGTATCTGCCAATAATAAAGTGATTTTAAAGTAAAGAGAATGCTTATTATAATGACTAATAAGCATTGGTATTTAGTTAGTGTTATTTATCTCATTAGATTATTTGATATACATTTTATTTTTTTAGTTTTAGAGGAATATTTAGCAATTAGAATATGCCTAGAAAAAATAATCTAAAATAGCATGGTCTGGAAAGGCTAGGGAAAGCTTATACCAATTTCTACCAAGAGAGCTGTAGTTGTTGACCCAACTGCTCATGAAAATGGAGTATGGTGCCTCTTTGTCTCATCTTTGGCCTTTTGAATTTGCTACTTTCTTTATGTGAAATGTCCTTCCATTTAGTCTTTTACCCGATTAATTCTACATGGATGACATCTCCATAAAATCTTCCCTGCACTCTCAAAACTCAGCTACTCTTACGTTTTTTTTATGACATTTAGTGTGTATTGCTATCGTAGGGCATCCCTTGTTATGGCTTCTTTATTTCTCTTCCTCCTCTAAATCATTCATTTCTTGAGGATTATGTTTCTTTCAAAATCTTTTTAAATTCTGGGACATAACCTAATTGTAACATATAAAGGATACATAATAAATATTAATGAGTAGATAAATGAATCAATGAAACAATCAATCAATGGACAGATGACTCCTTCATCTGAAGTAGATATACGTAGGGTACTATTATTTTGTAAGTTTCTCACTAATTTACATTCTACCCAGGAAATATACTTGGCCTTGCAAACATTTATAACATGTTGAAAAGCTATACTTGCAAATGTTATAGGAGAATTAAAGGTACTAGCATTTATGATTATCAATTATATGCCAAATTTCTTTGCTTTTTTTTTTTTTGGAGAGGGAGTTCCACTTTGTCACCCCAGGCTGAGTTCAGTGGTGCAATCTCTGCTCACTGCAACTCTGCCTGCTGGGTTCGAATGATTCTCCAGCCTCAGCCTCCCAAGTAGCTGGAACTACAGGCTTGCACCACCATGCCCAGCTAATTTTTGTATTTTTAGTAGAAACAGGGTTTTACCATGTTGGCCAGGCTGATCTTGAACTCCTGACCTCAAGTGATCCGCCCGCCTCAGCCTCCCAAAGTGCTGGGATTACAGGTGTGAACCACTGCCCCCGGCCCAAAATTTCATTATGTAATCTTCAAAGTAACTTCAAAAGTTAGTCATTATTATCCTCACTTCACAAATAAAGAAAAAGGGTTATAGAAATTGAATAAGTTGCCTAAGATCACATATTGATGAAGTGAGGGAACCACAATTCTGAAGAAGGTTCTTTTTAGCTCCAGAGTTCATGGTCTTCCCTGATAGCAATGCTTCCTTCATCTAAGCTCTGATGGAAAGGAGTGCTTCCTTAATAGAGTTGCAGTGATGTTCACAGGATGTTTCTAAGAGTAATTTACTCTTAAGAGCCGTAACTGCGTGTATGGTAAGATGGATGCACATGTTAGAAAGAGGCTGTTACTTAAATTTCACTTAAAATATGCTAGAATAACCTTGCTTCTGGAAGTTTATTTGTTCTGATGAAACACTTCATTATCTCTATTATTATGTAATATTTTTTATCTTTCCATTATCTCAACATCTAAGCTCTTGCTCAGTGGGACACAGATGAGAAGAAGTGGACAAATCTGCATAGGAGTTCTAAGAGCCTACTGAAAGGAAAGGGGTTAAGTCATTGATAAAACTCCTTCCCTTTCAAGTTGAACATCTTCAGAAAATAAGTTAAACATGCTCCAATTTGGACTCTTGTCATCAGATTTGGAAAAAGGCTCTGTCTGCTTCTCTTATTTGCTTAGATAATGCCTTCTATCCTTGAAAGACTCAGTTCAGATTTTATCTATTTTAAAAAATGCTGTATGTATCAGGATTTAAAGAGAAAAGCAGATACAAAGTAATCTAAGTATGTAAAACATAAGAAATTAGCACAGGAAATTGACTTTACATAAGAGGAAAAGTCTAAGGATCCAGCTAGGGCAGAGTAGGTCAACCCTAAGAATAAAGAAAGCAGGAAACTGTCCCTAACCTTAGAAGACCAAAGGAGAAAATGGCTTTACTAGGAAAAACTGCAGGAAGCTGGAATCCCAGAAGGGCTTGCCTGGGAGAAACTGGAATCACAAAAATAACCTCCCTCCTCATGTCCTATCAGTGGCAACCACTGATGTCTAGTCTCGTCTAGCAGGTCAGCTGACTCAGGAGGCTAGAAAACAGAGCCTCCTGAGGTTAGTCTTCCTAAGAAAAAGAACAGAACAAGATAAGGGTGAGGAGTGGAAGGAAGAACAAAACCCTGTCTCTAACCCTAAACACTATCCCAGCTTTTCCACTCCCCATCCATGTTAGTTGTCCTTCTTATGCTCCCATGAAATATGATTACATCTCTTTGCGTTGTGGTCTTCTTACATGTGTGGGAGATGGTGAGGCACATGAGATCAGGGACTGTGAATATTTTATGACTTAATGAATAAATGAATGAATGCCCCGTAGTGCTTTCCTGATAATAGATGCTATTGCTTTATTTTCAGTCTCATATTACTGATTGTTTTTCAAAAGCGCACACTATTGAACACTGAGGCTCGCCTATGTAGTAGAACCTGGAAATTAGTCAGGCCTAACTCCTGGATATTATAGCTGAATGTTATTCGAGATTGTAGCCATTCCTTTCCATTCTGATGTTCTATAAATATACTGCCATGCCTTGGGGTACTTCAGAATAGACAGTATAAATTTCAGGAGCCTTAAAATATTAACTAAATAAGGAATAAGATGTATCATTTATGCAAATTTTGAGAAAAATGCCTGAGGAACAGTAAAATACTTCCTTTGTATTAGAAAACTGACAACCATAGGTCTTCCTGTTAATCTTTCATACTATATTATTGAAAAATTATGAGATCTTATTGTAAAATGTTTTCAATATGTAAAACATCTTTCTTTTTTTAGATGAAAAAGAAAATAAGATATTACATCAAAAATAGTTATTTCTTTTAATTACAAGAGGCAGTTTCTACTTTCTTATTGTGAAAATACATTCTGTAAAGTCATTTGGTGTCAAATATTTGTTCAACTCGTGTGTTTCTGAATTGAAGCATGCTTTTTGACAGAAGGGCTTGTTAATCGAACAATGTTTCCCAAACTATGTCCTCTGGTGCACAGCAATGCAGGGGTTTAACAAGGTGTTATATCAATAGACAATTCTATAGTCAATTAATTTTGAAAAATAATAGATTAAAAAATGAATTATCAAGTTTATTTACTGGAGAAATTATTAAGAGTATTTAATATGTTAATGTATTGTGAATCTCCACGGAAGAAAGAGAACATCATTTTTAGTAGAATACTTGTATAATGTGAGAAATTCTACAAAGAAGAAAATACAAATTTATGGTAAGTTAGAGAACACAACTACCAAAACATTACTTTCTACTGAATGAATAAATGAATTTATAATAGTAATGAATAGAAGTTTCAAATTGATTAGCTGAAATGTTCTGTCTAGAGGGGAATTAGATGAGTAAAACAAAAAATTTACAGGCAACATCTCAAATAAAATAAGGTGAAACATATCCACAAGAAACCCAGAATATGGGCAAATAGAGCTAAATCACCAGCAGTAAATGTAAACCTACAAACATTTGGGAAAGCAAAATTTGACAAATATAATAAAGTAGACATAAATGCCCTAAGACTCAGTCTCACTTCTAGGTATATATTTGGGAACCTAGAAAAATATTTTAAAATGTCTGTAGAAACATTGTTTATAACAGCAAAAAACTGGCAACAACTCAAATAACCCTCAACAAGAGAATGGATAAATGAACTGCATATAATCATATAGTGAAATAAAATGGATGAAAAAAATTAAAGGAAAATGGATGAACATAAAGAATTCTCAAAAATAATACTGAACAAAAAGTTTTTTAAAAGTAGATTGCAGAATAATATTAGAGAATTATAGCTATGCAAATTGAAGAAATTGCAAAGACATTATATATTATTTAAGAACATGCCCTTATTTAAGATAATATATATATGTATATATGTATACATATATATGTATGTATACATGGATTTGTGTGTATATATTGTATATATACGTATACACATTTACATGAAATTTGTGGAAAAAGATACACCAATGTAGCATATCGGTAACTCTTGAAGCAGGTAGAAAAACATTGTTGGAAAACTTATTCAGTGGCTCGTACTTGTAATCCCAGCACTTTAGGAGGCCAAGACAGGTGCATAACTTGAGGTCAGTAGTTCGAGACCAGCCTTGTCAACATGGCAAAATCCCATCTCTACAAAAAAAAAAAAAAAAAATAGGTGGTCATGGTGGCACACGCCTGTAATCTCAGCTACTCAGGAGGCTGAGGCACAAAAATCACATGAACCCAAGAGATAGAGGTTGCAGTGAGCAAAGATTGAGACACTGCACTCCAGCTGGGCGACAGAGTGAAACTGTGTCTCAAAAAAGAGAAGACAAGAAAGACTTACTAATCAATTTTACCTGCATTAGTAACATCTCATTTCTGAGCTAGGTGGTGGCTCCATAGGCAATAATTGCATTATCTTTATGCATTTTCATGCCTTAAATACTTTATGATAAATTCAAAAGCCAAGCTAACCCATATTTTTTCTAGGACTCTGTGACATAGGGTTCTCTACTTACATCTGTAGTCTGGAGAAAATCTCTCTGTAGTTTCTTCGAGTTCCAATCCCTAATCCATTTACTCTCCTGTGCTACATACATGTAGACATCCCTCTTCTTCCCTTTCTCCTTAGAAGAAGTTTATCATTAGTATTTAATAACAATTGCCAAGTAGGTATAAATAATATGCTGCTCAGAACCATCGTCGAAAATGGTCCTTGCCAAGAAGTCGTATCTGTGCACTGCGTAGTAGCCTCATATCCAACCATTTATGACAAACACACCTCCTCTGCTCAGGATCGCAGAAAACAACTAATGATCTTCTAGTTACCGACTCTCTTGCACTATCAGACATTCTTTTACATGTGGTTTTGCGCTTGCTTCTTCTTTCCATTTAAAACAGAATGACTAAAATATACAAAATTTCCAATGTGGTTCCAATACCGCTCTTGGACTTCAAGTGGCTATTGCAGTATTACCCAAAATGCTGTCTCTGATTTTTATACATAAGCCTTGCCATTTTTCTTTAGGGGAATAAAAGACAATTTTATATAGGATGGCCCTGGCCTGTCTCTGTTGTATTCAACATACCCAGATTTTTTTCATTCCCACATGCTTGCAATTCTGGGAGACAGTGTATACTGACAAGGAGATTTATCACCAGAAGCTCCCCCAGTGGAGTCAGTGGCAGGAGATGAAGTTTGGTCACAATTCATATGTGTTTGAAATGAGCATTCCAAGAGAAAACAATTAATTTTCCTTTAAAACCCAGAGGATAAAAATACCATATCCATAGACATTACCACCTCTCCACGTCCTCTGGTTTTCCTTTATTTGCTGTCATATTTACATTTCCCTCACTTTTGTTGCATTTATTTTTTCCAGGCAACAAACCATCAAGTTATTGTTATTCAGGAGAAGAACCTTATAAACACATCAAAGGGTTTTATTCTGTCACAGATGCCTTTAGAAAATAGTGAACTAGAGTTGGAAAGTTGATGAAGTACCATAAAATGCTAGCACTAAAAAGTACGATAACAACCGCTGAGTTCAAGACTCTTATTTTGTAAATGCGGAAACTGAAGCCTAAGTAGATAATGTACCTTCTCCAAAGTCCTTTCACCCATGCAGAAAGCTGAGAAGGCGCAGGGAACCAAGATCTTCCCATTTTGATGCTGAGGAATCACCACCCTTGCAGGATGATGCCAGAAGTTCGACTACCAAGGCTTCATGTTTTTAGCTTACAAGTTTAATCAATGCTGAAATATTTGCCTACTCTTTCCCTCCCTCCAAGAAGTCCCTGGAATAATTAACATTTAAGTCGCTGTCAACTACACCGTGCCACAAAGGAGCTACAGATAAGAAGAGGAAGAGAAGAATTTTTAAAATAAATTATCTTAACCTTCAGAACATATGATATAACTGACTTACATGTCATATTGCCTAAATATTTGAGCTACATTAAAAAATACATGTATATATTATTGCCTCATATGGACAAGAAAAGAACAAGGATTAACTAAGAGGATGTAGGGTAAGATTTTTGTTTATATAGTAACTATAAGGTACTACTTGTCTATATTTTTAGCATTGATATCTCAGTATCAAAACTATTTGATGAGCTAATGACATAGAGCATCTTTAAACAGCAAACTGTCAAAACCATTAAAACAATGATTTGAAAGAAAAAATGTAAGAGCCAAGACACTTCCATTAAATTCTGCAGATTGATCTTCCTTGCTGAGGATACGAAAGTGAATAAAATCTGGTTATTATCATGGAGCAGCTCATATCCCAATTGCTTATTTTTATAGTGCAAGCAAACTCTATCTGGAGAAAAAAAATTGATAAAGCACTTGCAAGAATGTCTACAAAAGAAGCAAGCAGGCTGTAAGTAGAAATAACTTTCATCTAAAGTTCTAACGGTTTTACAGTCAAAGATTTTCAGAGTTAGAAAGAATCTTAAGAGGTCATTTATTTCTACACTTTAAATAATCCTCTATCTGACATCTGCCCACTGAGTGGCTCTTCAGACTCTGTGTAACCAACTCTAGGTGTTGATACTGTATCCCATTTTGGAAGCTCTTTCATTATAAAATTATCCCTTTATATAAACTGAGTTATCCTAGACCATAACAGTCTGTGGATTCAAATAGGGTCCCATTTAAAGCAATATCCATATTAGTGGAATATGGCTCCTGCTCCACACTGGCTCACATAGTAACCTGACTCTTCCCACAATGCTTCTGCTAAGCCCTTGAATTTCTAATTGTCCCAGAAAATATCCCACAAGCACTGATCAACAGGTTAGACTGTCAATTGTCATGTACCTACCATTTCTGCTCAGCGTGGTTGTCTCACACTGAGAACTTGCTACCTTCCACTCTGTTCACTGAGATGGGAGTAGCTAAGACAGCCCTGAGCTGTGCAGGAGCTTGTGGAGCAACCAGAGAGATTTTTTGGCCCTTCCTGTTGTTGTGGTACCCTCTGTCATTGCTTGTGTGCCCCATGCCACCTCTTCCCACCTCTATGCCTCTCAGGGTTTTCTTATTTCTCTTTTTTTTTGAGACAGAGTCTCACTCTTTTGCCCAGGCTGGAGTGCAGTGGCACCATCTCGGCTCACTGCAACCTCTGCCTCCTGGGTTCAAGTGATTCTCCTGCCTCAGCCTCCCAAGTAGCTGGGACTACAGATGTGTGCCTAATTTTTGTATTTTCAGTAGAGGTCGGATTTTACCATATTGGCCAGGCTGGTCTTGAACTCCTGACCTCAAGGATCCCCCCTTCCTCAGCCTCTCAAAGTGCTGAGATTATAGGCATATTGAATGTTCTCGGGGTTTTTACTTTAATGTTCAGTATCATTTCCATTCACAGCCAGACAGATGTGACTCCAGAGGGAGTTAAATGCCAAATTAATGCAATTGACAGATATAACACTGCACTCAGAAAGCCTCCTCTCATAAAATTTCTAAGGCTCTACTACTAGATGCTCCTGAGTTCTTCCTGCCCATGTACTTCTGGATGGACCCCTCTCAATCAACTGACGAGTCAGGTCTAAATTCCAGAAACAGGCACAGCTTAGACTCATGCTTGAATCTGTGATAAATTTGAATTGAATACATATGTGCATCTTCATCCATTCCCCTGTCATCCACATTAGGTATTTCTGCTAATGTTATCCCTCCCCAATCCCCCCCACACCCTGCTATCCCTCCCCTAGCAACCCAACCCCGCAACAGGCCCTGGTGTGTGATGTTCCCCTCACTGTGTCCATGTGTTCTCATTGTTCAACACCCACTTATAAGTGAGAACATGCAGTGTTTGGTTTTCTGTTCTTGTGTTAGTTTGCTGAAAATGATGGATGTGTGTATACCTATGTAACAATCCTGCATGATCTGCACATGTACCCCAGAATTTAAAGTGTAAACAAAAAAAAAGTATGTGCATCTTATTCATCCAAATATCCCCTACAGGTAGCACAGAGCCTCATACGTAGAAAAAATAATAATAATAAAAATAAACATTTACTGAATATTGCAGTCTTCTAGGTAATATTTTATTTAATCCTCATAGAAGTTCTATAAGGTAGATACCATTATTATTCCTACTTTATAGATTAATATACTGCGTTACGAAAGGGTTAATTCATGTGTTCAAGGTCGCAAGGATAATAAGTGGTGGTACTGGGTTTTGAACTCAGGCAGTCTAACTGCTGAGCTTGTGGGCTTACTCACCCATGACGTGTACTGCCTTCCTACCCTCCATACAGAAGCAGCTCAAGAAATGTTTTGAAAAAATGACTGTAACTGCCTCTTGCAAAGTAAACACACTGATTCTTGACTTTCCCCTAGGGATATACATTAAACACAGTGGCATCCACAAAAGAAACAGCTGTGTATTTGACGATAATTCTTATGCCCCTTGGCCATCAAGAGCTCTTCTGTTTCAGTCCTAAAGAGAGTTTAGATATTGGATTCTCACGAGCTTCTTAGGGGTGACTTGAAGCTCAGAATGGCTGAAACATTCCAGGAATCTGAACATTTTTCCATTCCTTTTGGAATTAGTAGTTTGTTTGAGCCCTTATCCAGTCCTCGTTAGAAAACCTTTTCAACATTTTGTTTCTTCTGTCCTTCTCTGCATCCTATTTCCCAGCAAGGCCTTTAAACCTCCACCGGCCAATACCCAGAGATGCCCTGCTGCATAACAATCCATGCTCTTCACCGTTCCCTGCCTTTTCTCCACACTGCTTCTCCTGTATCTAATCACTGGCTCACCACGGGCTCCAGACGGCATGCTATTCCAGCTCTATCCCATCTTGGAAATATGTAAAGGAGATACAGTTACACGAAGATTGTAATTTATGAGAACATAATATAATGAGCCCTAAGGAGTGTTTGGTTTAAACAATGTTGATAAATAAATAAGACAATGCTGAATTCAAAAGAATTAATCTCTAACAATGAACTTTTAGGATTTTGAGACCTAGAGAGGATTATAGTAGTTTTAGGATAAGATGCCTAATGGAATCCCAAAAGAATAACAACTATTTTGAGATGTATTATTATTCTATTTAGATAGAATAAAAAAATTTCAAGATTTGCAGAGCTAATAAGAAGCTGAATTGAAATTTGACCTCTAAGCTGTTTGACTTTTTGCCATTGTTTTATTTTCTAGCTGGTCTTGTAGAAATTCATTTTTTTCATGAATCTCCAGGATAATATCCAGTTAACCTGAAAAACTATTTAAGATAAAAAAAAAATTAATGGCATCTAGCATATCTTCACTTAGGAATAGTGTTTAATTCATTAACATCAGAGAAGTGATTCAAAGTTCCGAATAATTGATTAATCTTATAGTGGGCATATTTGGGGGTAAGTGGGACTTCCTCTCAAAGCACAGTGCGGGAAAGGAGCTCTTTGACTATGAAGGAACTCAGCTCTGCTCTGGGAATCTGTCAGAGAGACTGATCTCTAACTAAATGTGGAAGGACATTGGTTGTAGCAAAATTTCCTTTCGTCACTAACATGCTGTGTGATTTTACTTAGCTTGTCTGTTCTTTTGTTTCCTCTGTGTAAAGTAAGGCTGTCAGACTGGATCAGAATGCCTCAAATCTGTGAGCCTAGAGAACCCACTGGCACATCATTTCCCAAAATATTCATGTCGGTTTTCCTTTTCTGTTTCCAAAATTCTTACTCAAAACCTCTATGTGTCTATATGAACAGTACTTACATAATGACTATCTTTAGCTTGCTAATGCCTAGACTTTAGAGAGGTATCACTCTGGGCATAACAAAGAAAATAAAATAAATTTTAGCAGGTCCAAATAAATTTATACTAGCAGGATTTTCTTTGCACTATTATTATTTTTACTATCAGAGCAACTAGGTAAAAGGTTAACAAAAATGTAAATAATGTCAGAGGTTTGACTGGGTGCAGTGCAGTGGCTCAGCATTGTAATCCCAGCACTTCAGATCACTTGAGGTCAGGAGTTCGAGACCAGCCTGGCCAACGTGGTGAAACCCTGTCTCTACTAAAAATACAAAACATAGCCAGTCATGGTGGTGTGCAACTGTAATCCTAGCTACTCAGGAAGCTGAGTCAGGAGAATTGCTGGAACCCAGGAGACGGAGGAGGTTGTAGTGAGCTGAGATCATGGCATTGCATTCCAGTCTGGGCAACAGAGTGAGACTCAGCATCAAAAAGATAAAAATAAAAAATCAGAGGTTTGTTTGGCCTCTTTGCATTTTGCTTGTTAAACAAGAAATATCTAAGTATGATGTTGATACGCTACCATGACTTATATCACCTAAAATTAATTTCATCCTCTCTTTGTTTTCTTATGAAAAGACTTAATCTTACAATTGGGAGTTTAGATTTTTTTTATTGAATTCTAAAGAAATGTTCTCAAATTCAGATAAATCTATATTGAGCGCATGATGTCAAATAACATACTTAAATTTTTCATTTTTAACCAATTGCTTCAGCAATATTTATTTTCCATGTTTATTCTGTTCTTTCAGTATTTTAAATTCCTTAATTATTGTGGTATGATTTAGATATTTGTGCCACCCAAATCTCATGTTGAGATGTAATCCCCAATGTTGGAGGTGGGAGCTGGTGGGAGGTGTGTGGGTCATGGGGGCAGATCCCTTATGGCTTGGTCCTCTCTCTAAGATAGTGAGTGTGTTCTGATGAGATCTGGTCATTTAAAAGTGTGTGGAACCTGTCCCCCCACTCACTTGCTCATGCTTTTGCCATATGACTTACCTGCCCCTGCTTCACCGCCCCGCCATGAGTAAAAGCTCCCTGAGGTCTCCCCAGAAGCTGGGCAGATGTTGGTGCCATGCTTCCTGTACATCCTGGAGAAACGCGAACCAATTAAATCTCTTTTCTGTATATGTTAGTGTCTCAGGTATTTCCTTATAGCAATACAGAAATCACTTAATACATATTGATATCATGAGTTTCACTGGACATTTAAAACATTTGCCTCATGAGGGAAAATTCCCACCTTGACCTGACCTCTCACCAGTTTTATGCATCTGCAGAAAAATCCTAAAAAATTGAGATGAGCAACAATAGGACAAACTTTCAAATGGTGCTGTTGACTGAGAATACAATGGACAGTGCCAAACTGTTTGCAGATGTTACACTTGGCCTCTTGTCCAGTGCCAGACATTTGCATGAAAGATGAAGAGCATAATCTATTTACATACAATGATTTTCCTCCCCAAAAGCTTTGAGGTTTGTTACGCTTTAATAACCATTAGCTCTTGAAAACTGATTTCTTTTTCGAAGACCATCTTCTTCTATGTAGCTAGGCACCCATTTTTTCCATTTCTTCAAAACTGAATGTTACCCTCTTTTCACACTGCATTCTCCTCACACTACCAGTGCTCCAGTGGATTATGTTTTGCTACAGTGAAGGAAAAGAAAACTCTGAAAGTTGTAGTGTAGTTGCTATGGTTTGAATGTCTTCCTCAAAGTTTATGTGTTGGAAACATAATCCCCAATGCAACAATGTTGGGAGGTGGGATCTAATAAGGTGATGATTAGTCATGAGAGCTCTGCCTTCATGAACAGATTGATGATGTCATTATCACAGGAGTGGGTTGGTTATCATGTGAGTGGGCTTGTTATTAAAGCAATTTCAGCCCCCTCTTGCTCTTACTCTCTTGCCCTTCCTGCCGTTTGCCATGAGATGACACCAGACGCAGGCCCCTCAACTTGGTACTCCTCAGTCTCCAGAATTGTAAGACATTTTTTTTTTCAATTTATTTATTTTACTTTAGGTGCATACTATATCTGGCATTTCTCCCCATGTTATCCCCTCCCCACCCCCCTCTCCCTCCCCACCCCCCATTGTCTCTCTCCTGCCCCCCCACCAACTGTCCCCTGTGTGTGATGCTCCTCTCACTGAGTCCTCCTTGTTCAACACCAACCTGTGAGTGAGAACATACAGTGCTTGACTTTCTGTTCTTGGGTCAGTTTGCTGACAATGATGGTTTCCAGATTCATCGAAGTCCCTACAAAGGACACGAACTCATCGTTTTTTATGGCTGTGTAGTATTCCACGGTGTATATGTACCACATTTTCTTTGTCCAGTCTATCATTGATGGGCATTTGGATTGGTTCCTGGTCTTTATTATTGTACACAGGGCTGCAATGAACATACGTGTGCATGTGTCTTTCTAGCAGAACGATTTATAGTTCTTTGGGTATATACCCAATAGTGGGATTGCTGGGTCAAATGGAATTTCTATTTCTAGATCCTTGAGAAATTGCCACACTGTCTTCCACAATGGTTGAACTAATTTACACTCCCACCAACTGTGTAAGAGTGTTCCTGTTTCTCCACATCCTCTCCAGCATCTGTTGTCTCCTGATTTTTTAATGATCATGATTCTAACTGGCGTGAGATGATATCTCAGTGTGGTTTTGATTCGCATTTCTCTAATGACCAGTGATGATGAGCATTTTTTCATATGTTTGTTGGCCTTATATATGTCCTCTTTTGAAAAGTGTCTCTTCATATCCTTCACCCACTTTTGAATGGGGTTGTTTGCTTTTTTCTTGTATATCTGTTTTAGTTCTTTGTAGATTCTGGATATTAGCCCTTTGTCAGATGGGTAGATTGCAAAAATTTTTTCACATTCTGTTGGTTGCCGATTCACTCTAATGATGGTTTCTTTTGCTGTACAGAAGCTCTGGAGTTTAATTAGATCCCATTTGTCTATCCTGGCTTTTATTGCCATTGCTTTTGGTATTTTAGTCATGAAGTCCTTGCCTATGCCTATGTCCTGGATGGTTTTGCCTACGTTTTCTTCTAGTGTTTTTATGGTGTTAGGTTTTATGTTTAAATCTTTGATCCATCTGGAGTTAATTTTAGTGTAAGGTGACAGGTAGGGGTCCAGTTTCTGCTTTCTGCACATGGCTAGCCAGTTTTCCCAACACCATTTGTTAAACATGGAGTCCTTTCCCCATTGCTTGTTTTTGCTGGATTTGTCAAAGATCAGATGGTTATAGATGTGTGGTGTTTCTTCTGGGGTCTCTGTTCTGTTCCATTGGTCTGCGTCTCTGTTTTGGTACCAGTACCATGCTGTTTTGATTACTGTAGCCATGTAGTATAGTTTGAAGTCTGGCAGTGTGATGCCTCCAGCTTTATTCTTTTTGCTTAGGATTGTCTTTGCATAGCCAAGACAATCCTAAGCAAAAGAGTATCTCTTTTCCTTATAATTTTCCAGTCTACTATATCCTGTTATAGCAACACAAAACAGATCAAGACAGTAGTGTTTTTTTTCTTCAGGAGGTGATATAACCATGTAGAGCAGTGGATAAGAGGACAGCTTTTGAAGTTAAATGAGCCATCTTCTTATTCTGGCTTCACCAGTTAGTAATCTTGTATACATTACTTACCATTCTAGGCTCCTTTTAATTCATCTTCAAAATGGAGATGATGCTACTTATCTCTTTCAAGTTGTTAGGATGATTAAATAAGAGAATGTATACCAGGGGGTAAGTGCTTAATTAAAGGTAGTGGTTAAGCTGCTGCAGTTTTACAGCCTTCAAACTCACATAGCACAAAAGGCGCTAATGTGGAAGAAAAGGTGGCTGTCCAATATAGTGAAAGGTGGCAGCTAATTTATTTTCTGGAAGTGAAGAAACTATTTCTTAGTTTCAAAGAGACTGATGGGTGGACTGAAGCATATTTCTACATTAAAATCTGAGGTACATAAAACCTTCTTTGAAGAGTCTTATACAGGACCAAGATGAGAGAATGTAATTTTCACTTACATCTCTCTTCTATGAGGAGCTTAATATTCTTTAGCTCAGTGGTTCTCAAACCTATTTAATTATAATTATCAGCTGTGGAGCTGTAAATGCAAATAAAAATAAAGCAAACAAACAATATAGTTGGCCCAACCATAGGCCAACACTCCCAGGAGTTCAGTGGGTAGGGACACAGAAGGTAATTTTTTTAAGAGCACTACAATTACTTCTGATACATAACCAAAAATTGCTTAGATTTCTCAATTATTCTCTCTATATACAAAGAACAAGATACTAATTGTGACACAGACAACTCAGGGAAATCATATTCTTAAGGTAATTTCTCTATGTAAATGGAAAAATGTCAAAATCTATTTGTTTTATTTTTCATAACATAGTGTTACAATGAAGATACAAGAACAATGATGAAAATATGTCAGCAAGTCATTAATTCTGAGATAGTTAACAGGCAGTCTGAACTGAACTGGCAAACCAATTCACTGAAAAATATTTAAAAGATAAAAAAATAATAAAAGTGTCAGAATATTAGCAGAAATACAAAGATAATTGAATGCAATAAGAAAGACCAGAATTAGGGAAGCAGAAAATTGAAGCAGTAATATAGAAGTAAATTTGGTAAAATTTTCCGATATGTAAAGTGTCTTAGCACAACTGTGCTGCTATGAGATACCTGAGATGGTAATTTATAATGAATAGGAATTTATTTTCCCACAGTTCAGAAGACTGGGGGAGTCCAAGATTAAGGTGTCAGCAGTTTTTGTTTGTTTGTTTGTTTGTTTCCAGCAAGAGATGCTCTCACTGCTCCCTTAATGGGACCTTGTTGCTTCATCCCCTAGAGGGAAGAAATGTTGTTTCATCATGTGGCAAAAAAGACAGGAGGGCAAAAATGAATGAACTCCCTCCATCATGACCTATTTTAATGGCACTGAATCCCAGTCATGAGGTACTCAATCTACTGGCCACACCTCCTAATGCTGTTCTATTGACAATTAAGCTTCAACATGAATTTTGAAAGAGACAAAAATATTCAAGCCATAACATAGAAATTACATGAAAATAGCAAGAACAAATAAAAGACAAAAACATAGGGAGAGGATATGTAATTTAGAATGAACATATTTAATGTAAGAAAGAATAGAAACAAATAAAACAGAAAGCAATAATTAAACATAAAATTGAAGAAATGTTCTGAACTGGAAAAGGGGAATGGGTTTTAAAGGGTGTTAATATACCCTAGGCAAAATATAATAATAACAACAGGATACCAACTATAGATGTACAGTGGCAACATTTAAACATTTTAAGATTGAAGGCAGATCCAAGATGGCCAAATAGGAACAGCTCTGGAGTGCAGTTCCCAGTGAGACCAAAGCAGAGGGTGAGTGATCATCGCATTTCCAAATGAGTTATTACTTCCCACAGACCAGGAGATTCCCGAACTGAAAAGAGCCATGAGTTTCCAGCACAGCTGTTTCAGCCAGCACAGTGGGTCCCCACACAAAAATTCACACCTGGGCAGCCATTTCAGCTGGCGCCTGGAATGCCTGGGAGACAGAGCCACCCATTCAACTAAAAAAAAAGAGGGCTAAAACAGGGAGCCAGGTGATCTGGCTCGGCAGGTCCCACCCCCACAAAGACCAGCAATCTGAAATGCTCTGGATTGAGAGTTTTGCAGCAAGCACAGCTGGACCCGAGATGGACCAGCTCTGTGGGAGGAAGGGCATCAGCCATTACCAAGGCAGTCCACCACTACCAAGGCAATCCACCATTACTGAGGCAGTCCACCATTACTGAGGCAGACCGCCATTACCGAGGCAGTTCTAAATATACCTCTATAAAGAAAACTGCAAGGAAGTTCACACAGCAGCTGGGCAGAGCCCACAGCAGCTTGGCAACACCTCTGCTGGCAGACTGCAACTAGGCTACCTCCTTGCTGGGCAGGGCATCTCTGAAAAAAGGCAGCAGCATGTCAGGAACTTACAAATAAAGCCCCACCTTCCCAGGACAGAGCACCTGGGAAAAAAGGCAGTTATGAGTTCTGCTGCAGCACACTTAAACATACCTGCCTAGCAGCTCTGAACAGAACAATGAAGCTCACAGCTCAGCACCTGGGCTCCTATAAAGGACAGACCGTCTCCTCAAGCAGCTCCCTGACCCCAGTATATCCAAAGAGACACCTCATAAAGGAGAGCTCAGGCAGACATCTGGCGGGTATCCTTCTGGGATAATGATAACAGAAGAAGAAACTGGCAGCAACCCTTACTGTTCTGCAGCCACCACAGGTGATCCCAAGGCAAGCAGGGTCTGGAGTGGACCTCCAGCAGTCCTACAGCAGAGGGGTCTGACTGTTATAAGGAAAACTAAAAAACAGAAAGAAATAACTTCATCATCAACAAAAGGACATCCACTCAGAGACCCCATCCAAATGTGACCAACTACAAAGACCACAGGTAGATAAATCCACAAAGATGGGAAGAAACCAGTGCAAAAAGGATGAAAACACCAAAACCCAGAATGCCTCTCCTCCTCCAAGGGGTCACAACTCCTCACCAGCAAAGGAACAAAGCTGGATGGAGAATGAGTCTAAGGAATTGACAGAAACAGGCTTCAGAAGGTGGGTAATAACAAACTTCTCTGAGCTAAAAGAACATGTTCTAACACAATACAAAGAAACAAAGAACCTTGAAAAAAGGTTTAAGGAAACACTAATGAGAATAAACAGCTTAGAGAAGAATATAAATGAATTGATGGAGCTAAAAACACAACACAAGAACTTCACGAAGCGTGCACAGGTTTCAATAGCCGAATCAACCAAGCAGACCAAGGTTATCATAGACTGAAGATCAACTCAATGAAACAAAATGAGAAGGCAAGATTAGAGAAAGAAGAGTGAAAAAAAAAATGAACAAAGCCTCCAAGAAATATGGGATTATGTGAAAAGACCTAATCTACCTTTGATGGGTGTTCCTGAATGTGACAGAGAGAATGAATGCAAGCTAGAAAACACTCTTCAGGATATTATTCAGGAGAACTTCCCCAACCTAGCAAGGCAGGCCAACATTCAAGCCCAGGAAATACGGAGAACACCATAAAGATATTCCTCAAGAAGAGCAACCCCAAGGCACATAATCATCAGATTCACCAGGGTTGAAATGAAGGAAAAAATGCTAAGGGCAGCCAGAGAGGAAGGTTGGGTTACCCACAAAGGGAAGTTCCTCAGATTCACAGCGGATCTCTCAGCAGAAACCCTACAAGCCAGAAGAGAGTGGGGGCCAATATTCAACATCTTTAAATAAAAGAACTTTCAACCCAGAATTTCATATGCAGCCAAACTAAGCTTCATAAGCGAAGGAGAAATAAAATCCTTTATGAGCAAGCAATTGCTGGGAGATTTCACCACCACCAGGCCTGCCTTACAAGAGCTCCAGAAAGAAGCACTAAACAAAGAAAGGAACAACCAGTACCAGCCACCCCAAAAACATACCAAATGGTAAAGACCATTGACACAATGAAGAGACTGCACCAACTAATGGGCAAAACAACCAGCTAGCATCAAAGTGGCAGGATCAAATTCACACATAACAATATTAACCTTAAATGTAAATCGACTAAATGCCCCAGTCAAAAGACACAGATTGGCAAATTGGATAAAAATTCAAAACCCATCAGTGTGCTGTATCCAGGAAACCCATCTCATGTGCAAAGACACACATAGACTCAAAATAAAGGGATGGAGGAAGATGTACCAAGCAAATGGACAGCAAAAAAAAGCAGGAGTTACAATTCTAGTCTTTGATAAAATAGACTTCAAACAAACAAAGATCAAAGAGACAAAGAAGTGCATTATGTAATGGTAAAGGGATCAATGCAACAAGAAGAGCTAACGATCCTAAATATACACGCACCCAATATGGGAGCACCCAGATACATAAAGCAAGTTCTTAACGACCTACAAAGAGACTTAGATTCCCACACAGTAATAGTGGGAGACTTTAACACTCCACTGTCAATATTAGACAGATCAACAAGACAGAAAAATAACAAGGATATCCAGGACTTGAACTCAGACCTGGACCAAGTGGCGCTAGTAGACGTCTACAGAACTCTCCCCACCAAATCCACAGAATAAACGTTCTTCTCAGCACCACCTTGCACTTACTCTAAAATTGACCAAATAATTGGAAGTAAATCACACTTCAGCAAATGCAAAAGAATGGAAATCATAACAAACAGTCTCTCACACCACAGTGCCATCAAATTAGAACTCAGGAAGGATTAAGCAACTAACTCAGAACCACACAACTTTATGGAAACTGAAAAACTGGCTCTTGAGTGTTGACTGGATAAACAATGAAATGAAGGCAGAAATAAAGATGTTCTTTGAAACCAACAAGAACAAAGACACAATGTACCAGAATCTCTGGCACACATTTTAAAGCAGCGTCTAGAGGAAAATTTATGGCAATAAATGTCCACATGAGAAGCAAGGAAAGATCTAAAATTGCCACCCTATCATTAAAATTGAAAGAGCTAGAGGAGCAAGATCAAAAAAACTCAAAAGTGAGCAGAAGACAAGAAATAACTAAGATCAGAGCAGAACTGAAGGAGATAGAGACACACACACAAAAAAAAAACCTTCAAAAAATCAGTAAATCCAGGAGCTGGTTTTTTGAAAAGATCAACAAAATAGAGAGACCACTAGCCAGATTAATAAAAAAGAAAAGAGAGAAGAATCAAACAGATGCAATAAAGAATGATAAAGGGGATATCACCACAGATTCCACAGAAATATAAACCATCATCACAGAGTACTACAAACAACTCTATGCACATAAACCAGTAAACCTAGAAGAAATGGATAAATTCCTGGACACTTGCACCCTCCCAAGGCTAAACCAGGAAGAAGTTGAAACCCTGAATACACCAATAACAAGGGCTGAAGTTGAGGCAGCAATTAATAGTTTACCAACCAAAAAAAGCCCAGGTCCAGGTGGATTCACAGCCGAATTCTACCAGACTATAAGAGGAGCTGGTACCACTCCTTCTGAAACTATTCCAAACAATACAAAAAGAGGGAATCCTTCCCAAATCATTTTATGAGACTAACATCATCCTGATACCAAAACCCGGCAGAGATTCAACAAAAAAAGAAAACTTCAGGCCAATATCCATGATGAACATAGATGCAAAAATCTTCAATAAAATACTGGCAAACCAATTGCAACAGCACATCAAAAAGCTTGATCCATCACCATCAACTAGGCTTCATCCCAGAGATGCAAGGCTGATTCAACATATGCAAGTATATAAACATAATCCATCACATAAACAGAACCAAAGACAAAAACCACGATTATCTCAATAGATGCAGAGAAGGCCTTTGACGAAATTCAACAGCCCTTTATGCTAAAAACTCTCAATAAACTAGGTATAGATGGAATGTATCTCAAAATAATAAAAGCTATTTATCACAAACCCACAACTAATATCACACTGAAAGGGCAAAAACTAGAAGCATTCCCTTTGAAATCTGGCACTAGACAAGGATGCCCTCTCTCACCAGTCCTATTCAATATAATATTGGAAGTTCTAGCCAGAGCAATCTGGCAAGAAAAAGAAATAAAGCGTATTCAATTAGAAAGGAGGAAGTCAAATTGGTTCTATTTGCAGACAACATGAATGTATATTTAGAATACCCCATCATCTCAGCCCAAAATATCCTTAAACTGATAAGCAACTTCAGCAAAGTCTCAGGATACAAAATCAATGTGCAGAAATCACAAGCATTCCTATAGACCAATAACAGACTTAAAGAAAGCCAATCAGGAATGAACTGCCATTCACAATTGCTACAAAGAGAATAAAACACCTAGGAATACAACTAACAAAGATGCAAAGGACCTCTTCCAGGAGAACTACAAACCACTGCTCAGGGAAATAAGAGAGGACTCAAACAGATGGAAAAACATTCCATGCTCATGGTTAGGAAGAATCAATATTGTGAAAATGACCATACTGCCCAAAGTAATTTATAGGGAAAACTGGCTAGCCATGTGCAGAAAGCAGAACCTGGACCCCTCCCTGACACCTTACACTAAAATTAACTCCAGATGGATTAAACATAAGACCTAACACCATAAAAACCCTAGAAGAAAACCTTGGCAAAACCATTCAGGACATAGGCATAGACAAGGACTTCATGACTAAAATACCAAAAGCATTGGCAACAAAAGCTAAAATAGACAAATGGGACCTAATTAAACTCCAGAGCTTCTGTAGAGCAAAAGAAACCATCATTAGAGTGAATCGGCAACCAAGAGAATGGGAAAAAATTTTTGCAATTTACCCATCTGACAAAGGGCTAATATCCAGAATCTACAAAGAACTAAAACAGATTTACAAGAAAAAAACAAACCCATTCAAAAGTGGGTGAAGGACATGAACAGAGACTTTTCAAAACAAGACATTTATGAGGTCAACAAACATATGAAAAAACGTGCATCACCACTGGTCATTAGAGAAATGCAAATCAAAACCACATTGAGATACCATCCCACGCCAGTTAGAATGACGATCATTAAAAAATCCAGAGACAATAGATGCTGGAGAGGATGTGGAGAAATAGGAACACTTTTACACTGTTGGTGGGAGTGTAAATTAGTTCAACCATTATGGAAGACAGTGTGGTGATTCCTCAAGGATCTAGAAATAGAAATTCCATTTGACCCAGCAATCCCATTACTGGGTATAAGGATTATAAATCATTCTATTATAAAGACACATGCACACATATGTTCATTGCAGCACTGTTTACAATAGCAAAGACCTGGAACCAACCCAAATGCCCATTGATGATAGACTGGACAGGGAAAATGTGGCACATATACACCATGGAATACTAAGCAGCCATAAAAAACCATGAGTCTGTGTCCTTTGTTGGGACATGGATGAATCTGGAAACCATCATTCTCAGCAGACTGACACAAGAACAGAAAATCAAACACCACATGTTCTCACTCATAGTTGGGTGTTGAACAATGAGAACACATGGACAAGGGACAGGAGCATCACACACTGAGGTCTGTTGTTGGGGGGATAGGGGAGAGACAGTGAGGGGTCGGGTGGTTGGGGAGGGATAACATGGAAGAAATGCCAGATATAGGTGACGGGGGGGATGCAGGCAGCAAACCACATTGCCATATATGTACCAATGCAAAAATCTTGCATGTTCTTCACATGTACCCCAGAACCTAAAGTGCAATAAAAATATATATATGTATAAATTTTAAGATTAAATAATTTTTAAAATTGAGGTAAAAGAACAGATTATCAATAAATCACAAAAATTAAGCTGATTTAAAAATTCTCCATAAGAACATCAGAATTAAATGAAATGATTTGTATAGTATCTACATTTGAATAACTTAATACACATTCACTATATGGAAGCCATAGAAAATATTCTCAGATCCATAAGAAAAATGAAAATGTCAAATTCCAACATTCTCCTTTCTGCAGGACCAGAAAATCTTTCTCTAGCAGTCAGTGTGATTCATTTATGATCAGTGGTTGAGTCTAGTCTGGTAAAATCTGAAGCTCTGGGGTACATCTATATCATTGGCCCAATGACACACTGTTCCAGAACATTCTTACACATGGGGTGGGAAGATTTTGTTAACTATACTTGTGACTACTCCACAGTAAAGCTGAAAACAAAGTATTGGGTGAGCTATCTTCTAAAATCTGGAGGTGGTTTTGGAGATAGTATCATTGCCATAAGTTTAAAGGGGGAATTGGATTTACTAAGGAAAAGTTGAAAGTGTGTGTAGAAGATAAACTAGTAAATGTCATATATGGCCAACCAGGCACAAAGGAGGGCTATAACTGGCTCCTTTAAGTCCTATATGCAGATATCAAATCCCGATGCTTACTCTTGATTGTATAGAATAAATTTGCCTTACCTTACTTTGACATATGAAACAAGAATCAAATTATACTTTCAATTATTGCAAATAGTTGTGCAAATGAAAAGATTGTCTTATTGTGGGCACTGCACAAACCCACCAAGGAATAAGTAATCTTTAAATTCTATGAAGTAATTTGTAATCTGATACAGTAAGAAAAAAATTCTCAGACTTTGATTCATTACTACCACGCTCACCACTATATCACTGTCCAATGTCATCATAATTTCACTGCCACTTAAAATTACACTGCAGCCATAGAAAGATAGAAGTTGTGGCACTGGTGACCTATCCAAAAGAGAAGGAAAAAGGAACAGGAAGTGGAGAAATACCACCTCATAAATTTCACCCAACCACATTTAACAGCCACCTGGAGCTCACACCAACTAACTGTTAGATATCCTATGATGAATATGCCTCTATCACAATGTTGAGGCCATTGAGTTTCTCATATACTAAAATTGGTCTTAATGTGGTTACTCTTTCTCTCTGGGAGTTTTAAGAACAACTTCACGGTCATAATATTCTCTTTAATATGATTCATTATTTAATAAATGAACGAATTAATTTATTCATTTATTAAAATTAATTCATTAATGAAGTGAATAAATAAATTCATTTGAATCATATTTATTACCAGAATCTTCAGAAGAAAAGTTACAGCTCTTACTGACTTCAGAAGCTGCTCTGGATGACTGTATAATTTATCATCCAGATGGAAGAAATTTGAGAGTGAAAGAAAACACTAAAATAATTAGATTTATATACTTTTGGAAAATGTTCATTGCTTGAAAATATTATTTATTGTATGAAATTTTGTATATTTATATTAATGCATCTACAAACAATTATATTCAAAAAGTACTTTAAAACAAAAGTTTTTTTAAAGATATAAAAAAAGTATTTGTGTACTTTAAAACAGGTTGAAATATGGTCATATAAACAATTAGAAAGTTACATAAGCAGAAAGAATGTTACCTGTACATATTTATGTGCTTTAATCTGCTCTTTAGCTGAATGTCTAATTTTTTTTAAAAAAATAGTTTTTTACATTATTTTTATTTTTCCTATAAAATTATCCACAATATTTGAAATTTGAAAATTAAAATTTTTAATTAAAAAATTTGAAATCAGTGATGTCCTTACTTACTAGATACGTCTTTGTAAAGGAACAAAAAATAAATAAAATCTGTGTAAATGTCCCAAGGGGAGCTGCTTATCTCCAAATAAATTCTGCTAAATGTGTATTTTCTCAATTTCAATTTATTTGGAGCTGAAATGCTTAAATATTTCAGCTCAAATGCTTTAATGGGCACTACCTCTTTTGCCTCCATGCAGCGTAGCTTCCTCCAACAAATATTTTTTTAAAGACAACACTTGTTAAATAAATTGTCTCTATTTATAATTTCTTTGAAAACTTCACCAAATTAAGCTGCTGAAACATTGTAGGTTTTCTCCCTTTTCTTTCATTCTGATACAAAATACCAATTCATCCAATTAAAATTAGGAAATTTATCAACAAATTATTTCCACAAGTCAGATGTTCCAAAGCTGTTACATAATTTCAAAACTAAATATTAGACCCTGTCTGTGATCTCATTCTGCAGTTGGTTCAGCTTCTCCTTGCTTTTGTAGAGATAAATGTCTTCCTGCTTGCAAGATATTGTCTTCAATAATTTCAGTTTGCAAAAAGCTAAATACATTGTTTAAAAATTTTCAGCCAATTTTGCATACAGTGTAACCAAAAGTTAGATAACTCATTTCTCAAAATATGAATATCATTGTAGGACATTAAGGTTGATTTATAAAGTAGTTATTCAAATGATCAAACGTTTCTAAAATCTTACTGAGAGGCCGCAGAGAAAGCATACTGTTATGCTGAAGATTTTTAAATTCAATATTAGCTTTATCACCAAAGTTTAAATATTCCAATTGTGTAGTTATAAAAAATATTTATTGATTTTTACATCTGTAACTTCTATTTCAATCAGAATTTTTTATTATATTTAAGTTCTGGGATACATGTGCAGAATGTGCTGGTTTATTTCATAGATATACATGTGCCATGGTGGTTTGCCGCACCCATCAACCCGTCATCTACATTAGGTATTTCTCCTAATGCTATCCCCTCCCCTTGACCCCCATCCCCCAGCAGGTCCCAGTGTGTGATGTTCCCCCTCACTGTGCCCATGTGTTCTCATTTTCAGCTCCCACTTATGAGTGAGAACATGCATTGTTTGGTTTTCTGTTCCTGTGTTAGTTTGCTGAGAATGATGGTTTCCAGCTTCATCCGCTTCCCTGCAAAGGACATGAACTCATTCTTTTTTATGGCTGCATAGTATTCCATGGTGTATATGTGCCACATTTTATTTATCCAGTCTATTGTTGATGGACATTTGGATTGGTTCCAAGTCTTTGCTATTGTGAACAGTGTGGCAACAAACATACATATGCATGTATCTTTATAGTAGAATGATTTATAATCCTTTGGATATATACCCAGTAATGGGATTGCTGGGTCAAATGATATTGCTGGCTTTAGATCCTTGAGGAATCGCCACACTGTCTTCCACAATGGTTGAACTAATTTACACTCCCACTAACAGTATAAAGGTGTTCTTATTTCTCCATGTCTTCTTCAGCTTCTGTTGTTTCCTGACTTTTAACGATCTCCATTTCTAACTGGTATGAGATGGTATCTCATTGCGGTTTTAATTTGCATTTCCCTAACGTCCAGTGGTGATGAGCTATTTTTCATGTTTGTTGGCCACGTAAATGTCTTCTTTTAAAAAGTGTCTGTTCATATCCTTCACCCACTTTTTGATGGGGTTGTTTTTTTTCTTGTAAATTTGTTTCAGTTCCTCATAGATTCTGGATAATAACCTTTTGCCAAATGGATAGATTGCAAAATTTTTCTCCCATTCTGTAGGTTTCCTGTTCACTCTGATGATTGTTTCTTTTACTGTGCAGAAGCTCTTTAGTTTAATTAGATCCCATTTGTCAATTTTAGCATTTGCTGCCATTGCTTTTGGTGTTTTAGTCATGAAGTCTTTGCTCATGCCTATGTCCTGAATGATATTGCCTAGGTTTTCTTCTAGGTTTTTATGATTTTAGGTATTACATTTAAATCTTTAATCCATCTTGAGTTACTTTTGTATAAGGTGTAAGGAAAGAGTCCAGTTTCACTTTTCTGCATATGGCTAGTCAGTTTTCCCAACACTATTTATTAAATAGGGAATCCTTTCCCCATTGCTTGTTTTTGTCAGGTTTATCAAAGATCAGATGGTTGTAGATTTGTGGTTTTATTTCTGAGGCCTCTGTTGTGTTCCATTGGTCTATATATCTGTTTTGGCACCAGTACCAAGCTGTTTTGGTTACTGTAGCCTTAGCATAGTTTGAAGTCAGGTAGCATGATGCCTCTACCTTAGGATTGTTCTTTTTGCTTAGGATTGTCTTGGCAGCATGGTCTCTTTTTTGGTAGAATATTACAGCTGTTTGGATAAAATCATAAATTATGAGTATACTACATCCAATTCCAAATACATTTCTCCTCCATAGATTTCTTAGTTTAGTAAGAACATTATTGTTACCAGGATGATGTGCTCCATCAAATTTATATCTAATTTATATCTGTATTATCACCACAGAAACAGATACTTTAATTTCAGGGTTGCACTTTTAATATTCACAATGATCTCAAGATATTTCACCTTTGAGAATGAATTCCAAAAGCTCTATTTTGATTACCAAAGCCACATAGGAAAAAGAAAAAAACACATTATTGGAATTAATGATTTTCCATTTGAAGCATCTGCTGATACAAAACAGACATCCTTTGAGCTTGAGAAGTTCTGTTACTAATGGAGCCACATTTTCTGCTATTGCTTCCTGCTTCATGCATACACAAAAACTTGGAAGTGAAAATGAGCAAAATTAACTTAAACCAACAGCCAACTAATAGAAATAAAAACTCATGCTTTAAGGAGTGATATACAGACACACCCTCTGTAGTCACATGCATAAAATTGTCCTTCTGGGCATAGTCTTCCCAAAAGAACAACTTTGAAGGCTGATGCTACTGACTTCCCAAAAGATTTTTGTCTGCTAGTTGTCATCTGGTCTGTGAAATCATGTGGCTTTTATGATGTATGAAAATCCTACTTTTAATTTTTTAATTAAACATGCACTTTCATTTCTTTAGGTCATTGTTGCATGTATTGCAAAATTCAGAAAGTATTGCCAAATAATGTGATAGATAAATCGCTATACACTTAAAATTGGTAGATGACAACATCACTGTAACAACAGCATTCAAACCACTTTGCTGTACGTTTTAAGACTGGACTGCTCAATCTCTATCTTTCACAAATATGTGATGATATTTATATAGCTATAATATTCTACCTTTCCCAGTGACTCTTCTAGGATCCTGGTTGGTTTTGTGTATCTTGCAGGCTCCACAGGCTGCAACAAAACTGGCTGTTACACTATGGGGAGCAGTATCTAATACTTCTTCCACCATCGCCAAGAAAAAAGGAATTCGTTACTCATACCTGAGTGCCTTGCTCATTCTTCTTGAATCTGGAAAGTTCTTCAAAAAAATTAAAGGGAAAGCAATAGGTTACTGCTGATTATCTTTCCGTGTATATATGTCTTATACCTACTACCAGTAAGAAAATAACAAGAGCTGGAAATAAAGTAGAGGACTACCAAACTTATTCTGACTTATTTTTGTGTAACTATTAATAATAATACATGAATAAAAATTAATAGACTTGGATATGTACCAGCTGAATAGGATGCAAGGACCATAATGTAAACTAACACTGTCCCATCCAAACTGGGATGGTGATCACCCTTCACAGAAGAAAGCTTCTAGTGGTATCAGATATTTAAGGACCATTTACTAAGGGCCAGGCCTTATGGTATTTTGATGATGAAATGGTAATGAAAAGAGAATCCCTATTTCTTTCAGTAGGCCCAGTTTGCAGACTTTACCTTTGCAAAGCATACAGTTTTCAAAGACCATTCTCACTTTAACTCCTTTGTTTCAAAAAGCACACTCTTTCAAAGACCATTCTCACTATTAACTCCTTTGTTTCAAGGACCATTCTCACTATTAACACCACTGGCTTCAAGAACTTTCTCAACAACCATCCCAAAGGCAGCCAGCATAGCAGAGCACAATCTGCAGCATCTCTGTTTATGCCACGTTGAGTATAGTACCCCCTCCCAGCACCGACAGGATGGGCCATTGCTATAAGCAGGCTTTCTCACTCAGCCTCTTCTCTTGGTGCCATTCAGCAGCTTCAAGAGCAGCCAAAGCCACAGGAATGTCAGGGTGATTATTGGCCAATGTCAAACTTACTTTAGAGCAGAGGCCCTATAAGTTCAGGAGACAGATTTACCTTTCTTACAGCCTTAATAGAATTAAGCAAATCAGCACTTCCTGCTGAAGGCAAGCTGCACAACCACCAAGTTACCAGTATCATTAAGGAAGCACATGTGTTTAAAATAAAATTGTTTCTAACAGTGAGTCTCAAATACCTGCTATTGTGGCATACTCTTTGACTTTTAGGTTGCTGTCAAGCTGTGATGACTTTAACCTTATTCTTTGAAAATTCTCCTTTCCCCCTCCTTTCTCTATTCATCTCTCAAATTAAATTTCTTCTAATGAAAAGAGAAATAGAATATACTCAAAATATACTTGAGGATCAAGTTGGCATCATTTTTTCCCTTTCTTATAAGACATTTCAACCAGTGGTCCCATTATTCCTCCTGTTTCTAAACAAGGAACACTGGCCTCCTCACTTTTCTCAGATCATGTAAGTTGCCAGTCTCCCAGGCTTTGTCATAATTTTCTAAAAATCGACTCTTAAATTTCCTGCTTACTCACCATTCCCATGCTATGCTATCTGTCCAGTCTGAGCCTTAATAACCTCTTCTCTGTGAGAATGAACCCAAATTTCCACCGTTACCACCCTGGTGTTATAAGCAGGTGAAGCCAGGACAGTTTGGTTTCTAGCCCAATTCTGTTATCTAGTAGGTAAACTTTGATTATTTAACCTCTCCCTGCCTCAGTTTTTATCTGTAAACTGGGATTAATAATAGTACTTGTTCCATAGGAATGTTATGAGGATTAAATGAGCTTTATGTAAAGTACTTAGCTCTGAGGTACCTGGTTGATATTTCACCCCTTATATCTCCAATCTGGGGTTTACAGGGCATCAAGTAGTGTAGGGTCACCGTCCATTGATAGTGAATGTAGGAAAGCTTTACAAACTGCTTAAGGCAACTTTCTTATCTTAACAAGGCCAAGGTTGCTTGACATAGGATCAAAGTAATATTACAAGAAGGAATATGAGTTCCTTAAATAGAAGAGAGGGTGGTCTTCAGAAAGAAATCAGTCCTCAGGATTTGGGAATATATGTTTGATTTCAGATACTTCAAAGAGAACTGGACCTCAATCCAGAATGCAAACCTTGCACAAAAATCAGAACGTTTTCTCCATAATTTATCCAAGTAATTCAATTTAGCACACTGATCACTGTTCTTTTCTGAATGCTATAAATGTTCAAAAGTTTTTCTAAAAGCTGTTACCAAATACACATCTATTAGATTTTCTTTTCTTTTAATAAGTCACACATTTATAACAAATTAGATACTTTATACTTGTTTTGTGAGACACACAGAGCCAAGTCTTGGGTATATAATTAATGCACTGCCTTTTTTTTTTCTCATACCTTTCATGTATAGAACAGTTGATTGATTAATTCAATGATTGGTGTTATTAAATCAGAAAAAAAATCTTTAGAAAAGTTGCATGACTTTTCAAACTAAATTCTCTAATAGTAAATTTAGGATAATTATACCAGGTCTAACATTAATCTCAGAAAGATAATGTAGGCAAAAGTGCCTTGTATCATGTCTAAATGTGTGATATTATTAAATCACATAGCGGTGGTTTCAGTTTGATGTGTATGTGTGTACACAGTTAAGGGGACTAGTTCATGGAAATTCGAACTACCGTTGCTAGCCAATTGCTCTGCACCAACTTGCCAAGTTATACTCTGTTGTCATCATCCTAGCCTTCTCACTTAATGGGTAATAATAATTGCTACCAATTATTAAGTGTCTATTTTTTTGACATTCAGTTAAGCATTTTACACATAATATCTCTAGACTCATACCTTTGGACCTACCTTAGACGCACATATGTATCTGCGACTTACTTCTGGAGCAGGTAGTTAGGCTCTCTCTGTTCTTGTGTGTTTAGTTTGTCTTCATTGGTAACTCCTTTTGCTTCTTCATTATTCACAGCAAAGGTGTCTCAAGAGTTCTGAAAGAGGATGGGCAGAAACACATTCCTAAAGAGACTTCAGTCATTTCTTTACTCCATGTTACCGATGACCAAACACAAATTCAAACTATTGAGAGAGGCTGAGGACTGATAATGCTCTGTTTCTGGTCAGACTCAGCCCTCAGCCCTACTATGGTGGTTCTTGAGTCTGTGACCTCATGACCCAGACCTTCAGTGTGCTCCTTTTATGAGCCTCCCTCAGCTGGGCATTCCTCAAGGGAGCCCTCTCGATGCCTACCCACTTGGCCTCCCACTTGACCTCCAACCAAACCCTTGCCTTGGTTCATTCATGCTCTCATCTCCTTTTCTTTCTGGGCTCTGGTCCTTCACCAGTAGTCATCATACCCCCTTCCTCGTGTTTTATCTTACACATCATTATGGCACCCTGAGATGAATCATAGCATTTTAATCTCCTATCTGTTTCTTCTGTCAGTAATTGGAAAGGGAAACTAGAGCTCTGAGAATAAAAGAGACCAGGGAAGACACCAGGATGGGTTTCTTCTTTGGTTTGCTGCATATTTTTGCACTTACTGTGTTCCTTTGCATATTTTTTTGTCTATTCC
Organism: Ateles fusciceps; assembly: GCA_036589455.1. Classification (NCBI taxonomy): domain Eukaryota; kingdom Metazoa; phylum Chordata; class Mammalia; order Primates; family Atelidae; genus Ateles; species Ateles fusciceps. The sequence goes on along the minus strand of JAZHEH010003259.1, from coordinate 15,203,253 downwards.
TCTTGTCTTAAAAAGAAGATGCTTCATCTCCTGCCACCAGAACTCAGTAGTTCTTCACAGAAGATCCATATCTTCCAGAAAACATAACTTTTGCATCTTACTAAGTAATAAGAAAACTATTTGCTTCCTAAATGTGAGCTACATTAAAATCCCTCTTCAACTAACTTCCATTATTAGGGAGAATCACTATCCTGAAACAGAATCACTTCTTCCTCTTTGTTTGCCCTTTTATTACATGGAAAATGAAAGAGTTCTGTTACAGAAAAATGTGTCTCTAATCCCCACATCAATATTCCAAATTAGGCACTGGGTCTTAACATGTGAAGACCTGCTAAGTTTATTAAAATTTTATACTAAATCATTGGCAGAAGGAGAAAGTTCAATGTGTAGGAAATAAGAATAAATAAAAGGTTCCTCTTCCAAGCTTTCCTCAGTTCACTATGAATAAATAATAATTTCTTCAAAGGTTAATTTACTTTAAAGCTTCTGCTAATTATTTTAAAGTAACTGTTAGTCACAATAAAGAAATAAGTATATCCCGTGTTCTTAGTTCCTACACTTTAACCTAGATACTTGCCCTGACATGGCTGGACAAGTCCAGGCAAGTCTTAGGTCAGAGCTTCCTTATTTGGAAATGTTATTGCTTCTCTAAGCATTCCTCAAGTAACTTCCCCTTTTCCTTTGTTCTCCTCTGCCTTTATGTCTTTAGAAAAGTTTTTTTTTTTAAGTTTTATTTCACAGATTAAGAAATTTGAGATTTTTTAATAATGGCAAAAGAAAGTCAGTGACACCTAATGATTAACGGGTTGTAAGTTGTTAGCCAGCTGGGTGCAGCCTAGAGTGTGAAGTCCAGTTCCAGCTAATGGAATCAGGACACAGCAGTAAGGCAGATGCGTTAGATATAAACGGCCCTGCCTCCTTTGTTCAGTGTCCTCTCATGGCAAGATGGCTAACGGGAGCACCCTCTCTGCAAAAAGTAAAGTTGCTTTGCTGAGAAAATTAAATTTATATTCAAGTGCTACTTCTTTTGTGGCACCGAAAATTCACATATAACAAATGCAACATTTACTAAACAAAGCTTTTGAACAGGGGAATAGCATCAAAATATATTCAGAAGGAAATTTTAAAATATCTGAAATTCTAACAATATGCAGAGTGCTACTAATACTGTTACTATTGCAAGTAGCAAACACCATAACTATCATGTGATATAAGGACTCTTCAAAGAGACACATTACCTCATTAGCCTAGAGTGATAAAGGAAACCCCTCTCACTCTCCTGATCATGCTCAATCTTTTTCTCTCTCATGGCCCACCACCCTATTGTTCTCTTATCTGTGCTTCATGAACTGGCCTGTCCTCCCTATTATCAGAAACCAACTTACAAAGAACAGTTCTCGTGAATGTCACCCTGCCAGGTAATCAGAGAAAATTATTACTACAGAAAATCATTAAAAAATGATGCTTAACACTACAGAGAGCTAATTAGTTATATATCTAAAAACAGAAAAGCTGACTCTGGGAATTTCATTGAGCGAACTTGACCTGTCAGGGATGTGACTAGAGATAGAAGTTGGAGTCCATACTGATTATAACCTTTACCAAGGTTCTCATGCAAATATCTAACCTTGGAGGTAATCAAATGTTTATTGCTGTTGGTTTGCATCTGTCAGGATACTCTTCTATCTTTGGGCTGTAAACAAAAACAAAAGTTACCAAAGTCATTTCAAGTCATTTTACTTCTTACTAAATGCAAATTATTTAGTGATTGTTAAATTAAGTTTAATATTACAGATATAAATAAGATCAGGCTATGAGACCATTCTTGGCACTCGCTATGGATAATTGCACCCTATATTTTATTCATCAGTGTGGCTTTTACAAGGGGACGTCACCATCCTGGGATGACACAGTTATGTTTAACTTTGCTTTATTTTTGAGCTACTGCTTGGCGTTTCTGCTGCTGCCTCATAGGAAGGTCAGGGCCCTGAAAAAGCAGCTGGCACCTTGCCAGGTGGGATCCTGAAGTAGCAGAATCTGGCCTGGCAGCAGCATGTCTTGGCCCCAGCCCTGCAATGTCATGATTTCATGTAATCTAAAAATGTCCCCCAAATCAGAAAGAGTGCCTTTTGATATCATAAAAATTTTAATGTATATTTAGTAACAGCCTACAAGAGCAGCAAAGATTCATTGAAAAGCCAAGCCAGTCTGATCCAGCAGTCTTCATTTCTTATTTAAATAGAAGTTCCTACCCATTTTGAAATCACTGCCCAGATTTTTTTATGTTGAATATCACACTATATTCTGGCTAAACACAAAGTGTCTTTAAACATTTTACAGAACGTTTTGCCTAACTCTAGTAGAGTAAGGTAGAAGACAGCCAGTAGAGGTATTTTTTTAATGCAGAGGTTTTAATGTATAGGTTTAAATAAAGTACTCTGGAGGATATTGTTCAAAATCTTGTACTTGTCTGAATTTAAAGATCCTGAAGATAAATAGAGATTGCTGATGAGAGTGGGGAGGTCTGTGAATGGAGATCTAGAGCTATTTATCCTAAAGTGAGAAAAGCCAAAGTCGAAAGGCAGATAAATGAGTTGTTCCTCTGTAGGAGGAGGGGGAACTCTTAATCAGAGAAAGGAGTGCTTAGAAATAAGCAGGATTGATGTTTTGGCAAAAGAATGAATGCTGATGTTTTTATTTGAAGGAACTTGTGAAAATGCAATCAGTTTCAGAAAAGGACATGGAAAAGAAAATTAAGTTCATGTGAAAGAAATTGAAAATAAAATTAGCCGTCATAGGTTGTAAAAGTGATTATCATTTACCTACTCCTCATTCTCTTGCATTTGCCACCCTAACAACATATCTGTGAAAAATCTTTAAGCATGCAAAATTTCAAAAGCATTCTAATTTAAACTTACTGATCAATCTTTTTGATTTTTGAAAGTTATAATCTATAACTGCTGCAACATGGATACCCATTAGCTGACTATAGCTTAGACCTCAGAAACACAGCAAACTGAAGATATGGTTTGGCTGTATCTCCACCCAAATATCATCTTGAATTGTAGTTCCCATAATCCCCACATGTCATGGTAGGGACCAAGCAAGGGGGTAATTGAATCATGGGAGTTGTTACCTTCATGCTGTTCTCTGATAGTGAGTGATTTCTCATGAGAGCTGATGGTTTTATAAGGGGCTTTTCTCCCTTTTGCTTGGAACTTTTCCCCCTCTGCCATCATGTGAAGAAGGATGTGTTTGCTTCCCCTTCCACTGTGATGATTAGTTTCCTGAGGACTTCTCAGCCATGTGGAACTGTGAGTCAATTAAACTTTTTTTCTTTATAAAGTACCCAGTCTCCGGTGGTTCTTTATAGCAGCATTAGAACAGACTAATGCAGTAAATTTGTACTGGGAGTGGGGCACTGCTATGATTCCCAAAACTGTGGAAGCAACTTTGGAACTGGGTAACAGGCAAAGGTTGGAACAGGTTGGAGGGCTCAGAAGAAGACAGGAAAATGTGGGAAAGTTTGAAACTTCCTAGAGACTTGGAGGGCTCACAAGACAGGAAGATGTGGGAAAGTCTGGAACTTCCTAGAGACTTGTTGAATGGCTTTGACCAAAATGCTGACAGTGATATGGATAATGAAGTCCAGACTGAGGTGGGGAACTTTTTGGGAACTGAAGTAAAGGTCATTCTTGTTATGCAAAGACACTGGCAGCATTTTGTTCCTGACCCAGATATCTGTGGAATTTTGAACTTCAGAAAAATGATTTAGGGTAAGTAATGAAAAAAACTCTAACAGACAAAGTGCTCAAGAGCAAGAAGAGCATAAAAGTTTGGAAAATGTGCCAGCTAACAATGTGATAAAAAGAAAATCCCATTTTCTGGGGGGGACATTCAAGGCAGCTTCAGAAATTTCCATGAGTAACGAGGAGCTGAATATTAATCACCAAGACAATGGGGAATATGTCTCCAAGACATGTCAGAGACCTTCCCAGCAGTTTCTCCCATCATAGACCTGGAGGTCTAGGAGGGAAAAATGGTTTCATAGGCCAGGCCCAGGGACCCCCTTCTCTGTGCAGCCTCAGGACATGGTGCCCTGTGTCCCAGCTGCTTCAGCTCCAGCTGTGGTTAAAAGGGAACAAGGATACCAACCCATTGCTTCAGAGGGTGTAAGCCCCAACCTTGGCAGCATCCACATGCTGTTGGGCCTGCAGGTGTGCAGTGTAAGGGTTATTGCCGAGTTTAAAATGAGGAAACTGAGACCAGTATAAGAAAATGAAAAACCAATTTATTCAGCTACCGGGCGAGGTTCTATGGTCCGGGAGGGGGCCAGAGAAGTCACGTCTAATTTTTTAGGGCAAGGGGTTTTTTAGGGAGTAAAGGCATTTAATTGGGAACTGAGGAGACAAAGCATAAGGCACTTGATTGGATATTGGAACACCTGACATGGAGGAGGCAAGCTGTTACTAGTGGGCAGGCAGGATTTTTGGTGAGTGGGCAGCCTTGGGGAAAAATGACCTTGATGGGGCAAAGTGCTTATCGGGCAAGGGAGTGCTATCAGGCAAGGAAGTGCTATTGGGCAAGAAAGTGTTATCGGGCAAGAAAGTGCTATTGGGCAAGGTTTGTCAGGGCTTTCCAAAATTTTTGGGTGGGGGTTTTCAGTGGCAGGCTAGGTGTCGGGCTAGGTGTCGGGTGTGGAGTTTGCTTCAGGGGGGGTGTTGGGGAGGCTATGTGGAGGAGTTAAATGTTGATTGCGGAGTGGTGATGTAATTCCCAGACGCTGGGAGGAATGGGCGTGTCCGAGCTCCCGGCGAGGCAACTAGCCTTACCTGCAGAAGTCAAGAATTAAGTCTTGGGAATTTCTGCCTAGATTTCAGGGAATGTTTGGAAATGCCTGGATGTCCAGGCAGAAGTTTGCCACAGAGGCAGAGGCCTCATGGAGAACCTCTGCTAGGGCAGTGTGGAAGGGAAACGTGAGGTTGGAACCCCCCACATAGAGTCCCCATGGAGGCACTGCCTAGTGGAGCTGTGAGAAGGGGGCCACAATCCTCCAGACTCCAGAATGGTAAATCCACCAACAGCTTGCACCAGGTGCCTGGAAAAGCTACAGACAATGCCAGCTCATGAAAGCAGCAAGGAGGGACCATACCTTGCAAAGCCACAGGGTCAGAGTTGCTCAAGACTGTGGGAGCCCACCTCTTGCATCAGCATTCCCTGGATGTGAGTCAAAGGAGATAATTTTGGAACTTCGAAGTTTAATGACTGCCCTATTGGATTTCAGACTTGCATGGGGCCTGTAGCCCCTTTCTTTCAGACAATTTCTCCCATTTGGGATAAGTGTATTTACCCAATGCCTGTACCCCCCATTGTATCTAGGAAGTAAATAACTTGATTTTGATTTTCCAGGTTCATAGATTAAAGGGACTTGCCTTGTCTCAGATGAGACTTTGGACTTGGACTTTTGAGTTAATGCTGGAATGAGTTAAGACTTTGGGGGACTATTGGAAGGGTGTAATTGTGTTTTGAAATGTGAGGGCATGAGATCTGGGAGGGACTATGGGTGGAATGATATGGTTTAAGTGTGTCCCCACCAGAATCTCATCTTGAATTGTAGTTCCTATAATTCCCACATGTCACAAGAAAGATCCAGTAGGAGATAATTGAATCATGGGGGGCAGTTACCCTCATGCTGTTCTTTTGATAATGAGTGATTTCTCATGAGAGCTGATGGTTTCATAAGCATCTTTCCCCCTTATGCTTGGTACTTCTCCTTCCTGCCATTGTGTGAAGAAGGATATCTTTGCTTCCCCTTCTGCCATGATTGTAAGCTTCCTGAGGCCTCCTCAACCATGTGGAACTGTAAGTTAATTAAACTTCTTTCCTTCAGAAATGACCAATCTTGAGCGGTTTTTTTTTTTTTTATAGCAGCACAAAAATTGACAAATATACCTGGGTAGGCAGATGAAGAGAAAGATCAAGTATCTACTCTATTTCCTGTAATATCAGAGGCCCAGGTGCTGGATCACTGGCCAGAAAGCCTGGAAGCTACTCTTCTTTTATGAGAGGTCCATGGTGATTTATTTCTTCCTCACCCACACATCTATCCAAATGCATTTAAACCTTCATACACTGACTTTATTATAACTTGCACTTTTGCTCATCTTATATTGACCCGACTAAATTCTCTCTCATTCACAAAGTATCATCTTTCATCAACTGCCTGATAAATTATGATTTTTGAGAATTACCAATAGTCTGGGAATTCTACTGTTTACCTGGGAGGAAGAGGTCTCTGTCAAAGCAGTGGTGAATATCTGTATGGATCGGGAAGTAGTACCAGGCCCTTGCTAGGAAGAAGCAAATCTGTGGCTCTTTCCTGCAAAGCTATAAAGTTTTTTTTAAGAAAACAGCTTTATTGATATGTAATTTATATACCATAATGTTTGCCTATTTAAAGTGTGCAATTCAGTCAATGGTTTTAATATATCTACAGAGTTTTACAGAGGAAGGAATAAAAGGCTTTGGGAAATTAGAATGTTAGAGTGGAGTTGTCATTTAAGACCTACTCACCCACACCTGGGGTTTTCAGACAACAGACCTTTCCCCAATATTTTGTGAAATACATTTGTGAGGGGAGCCCTAGTATCCCTGGAGAGCTTGGTGATAGTGATTGTGCTTACCTGTTGGCCAAACTTCAGAGAATGGGAACCACATCCAGCCATCAACTGGAAACTCTAAATGCAACCAGAGTAATTAGATCCTGGAGTGCCCACATGGCAGCACTCAACCACCAAAGACAAGGTGATCATAGTTACTCTAGTGCACAGTAGAGTCACAGCAGCAATCAGAGGACCGATGCACAGACCTATAGCACTTGTTAGTTGATCATGGTGTTCCTAGAAGTGAAACAGATAGGAAGCCTTAAATTTTTACTTGGTTTGTATAAGCAGAAAAATTCTGGGTCAAATGAACAAAAGTCTAACTCGAATCATAAAGACATAGAGTCACTGACCTAAATTCCTAAATTCCCAGATTTGAGCCAGGTTGCAGACCTAGAATCCCTTGAATAAAGGAGAGGGCAGATCCACTCAAGAAAGGACACTGGTACACTACCAAAAATTTATCTTGTTAATCTTTCTCCCATTCTTCCCCAAAGAGACCCATGGCCTTTTACCAAGTAACTATGCATTGAGAAAAAGGAAATAATCAGAACTTTCAGAGACTTTGGGCACGGGCTCTAAACTTGTACTGATTTTAAGAGATTCAAAACATCACAATGGCTCTCCTGTTAGAATAGGGCATTGTAAAGATCAGGTGATTAATAGAGTTTTAGCTTAGGTCCATCTTAAACTAAAAAGTGGGTCCCTGAGTGGTTCCTAAGTAGGACCCTGAGCCCATCCTGTGATCATTTCCCCAGCTACCAAACACATAATTGGAATAGACTTACTTAGCAGTTAGCCAAATCCCAAAATTCATTCCTTGATCTGTGAGGTGATAGCTACTATTGTGGGAAAGACCAAGAGGAAATCATTAGAATGACCTACCTAGGAAAACAGTAAATCCAATGCAATACTGCACTCCTGGAGGGATTGCAGTGGTTACTAACATCACCAAGGACTTGAAAAATGCAAGGGTGTTGATTCCTAACACATCCCCCTTCAATTCTCCTCTTTGTCCCTGTACAAAGGATGGATGGATCTTGGAGAATGACAGTGGATTATCATAAGCTTAACCAAGTGGTGACTCCAAATGCAACTGCTGTACCAGATATGGATTTATTGCTTAAGTAATTAACACATAGCCTGCTACCTAATATGTAGCTAATGATTTGGCAAATGTGTTTTTCTCCATCTTTGTACATAAGGCCAACTGGAAGCAGTTTGCTTTCAGCTGGAAAGGCAAGAAACACTTCACTATCCTTCTTCAGCGATCTGTGCAGCCCTCCTGCTCTATGGCATGATTTAGTTCACGAGGCTCTTGATCACCTTTCCCTTCCATAAGATATAACACTGGTCCATTACATTGATGAAATTATGTTGATTGGACCTAATGAGCTAGATGTAGCAGCTTCTCTACACTAACTGGTAGACATTTGCATGTCAGAGAGTGGGAGATAAATCCTTCTATGTCAGTGAAATTTCTCAGGTCCCAGTCATGTGGAATATGTTGAGATATTCCTTCTAAGGTAAAAGATAAGTTGTGGCATCCGATCTCTACAACCAATAATGAGGCATAACATCTACTAAGCCCATTAGGATTTTGAAGGACTTATATTTTTCAATGGGTGTGTGACTTCAACCCATTTACTGAGTTATCTGAAAAGCTTTTAGCTTTGATTGGTGCGCAGAAAAGAGAAAAGTTCTGCAATGTGTCCAATCTGCTGTGCATGTTGCTCTGCCACTTGGGTCATACAGTCCAGCAGATTCAGTGGTATTTGAAGTGTTAGCCGCAGATAAGTATGCAGTTTGGAGCCTTTGGCAGGCTCTTACAGGTGATCTGCAGCACAGGCCTTAATAAGTTTTTAGCAAGGTCCTACCATCATCCTCAAATAACTACTCTAATTTTTAGAGACAGCTCTTGGCCTGATAATGAAACTTGGTAGTAACAAGTCTTGACCATGAGCCACCAAGTTGCCATCCGACGTGAGCTGCCCATCAAGAGCTGGGGTGTTATCTGACCCACCAAGACATAAAGTTGAGCAGCAACTCTCTATATCAAATGGAAGTGGCATATGTGCGACAGAGCCTGAATAGGCCCTCAAAGCACAAGTAAGTTACGTGAAGAAGTGGCTCAAATCCCATGGTTCCTACTCCTGCTACACTGCCTTCTCTCTCCCAGCCTGCACCTGTGGCCTCATGAGGAATTTCCTACAATGAGTTGATAAAGGAAGAGAAGACTCATGCCTGGCTTATAAATGGTTCTGCATAATATGCAGGCACCACTCAAAAGTGGACAACTATAGCACTACAGCTACTCCCTGGGACATCCCTGAAGGGCAATGGTAAAGATCAATCTTCACAGTGGGAAGAATTTCAGGTAGTGCACCTGGTTATGCACTTTCATTGGAAGGGAAAGGGATGATGTGTGTGATTATACACTGACTCACAGGCTGTAGCTAATGGTTTAGTAGAAGCATCAGGGACTTGAAGGGAACATTATTAGAAAACTGGTAAACACATTTGGAGAAGAGGTATGTGGATAAACCTCTTTTAAATGGGCAAAAATCTTAAAGACATTTGTGTCCTTGTGAATACTCACCAAAGGATGATATCAAAAGAGGAATATTTTAATAATCAAGTGTCTGGGATTACTCATTCCATGGATACCGGTAAGCTTCCTTTCCCCAGTCACTTCTGTCATTGCCCAATGGACTCATGAGCAAAGTGGCCCTGATGGCAGGATGGAAGTTATGCTTGGGCTCAGCAACATGGACTTCTACTCAGCAATGCCAACCTGGGTGTAGCCACTGATTAGTGCTCAATATGCCAGTAGCAGAGATCAACACTGAGCCCCTGATACGGCACCATTCCCCAAAGTAATCAGCCAGCTACCTGGTGGAAGGCTTATTACATTTGACCACTGTAATCATAGAAAGGACAGCCTTTTGTCCTTACCGAAATAGACACTTATTTTGTATATGTATTTGCTTTCCCTGCATGAAATGCTTCTGCCAAAAATATAATCCATGAATTTACAGAATGAATTATGCACTCTCATAGTATTCCATACAGCATTGCTTCCAATCAAGGAACTCATTTCACAGCAAAAGAGATACAGCAATAAGCCCATGCCCGTGGAATTCACTGATCTTGCCATGTTCCCCACCGTCATGAAGTGGCTGGCTTGATATAGTGATAGAATGACCTTTTGAAGACACAGTTACAGTGTCAGCTAGGTGATAATACTTTGCATGGTGGGGCTAGGTTCTCCGGAAGGCTGTATATGTTGAGTCAGCATCTAATACATGTTGCTGTTTGTCTGACACCTGAGATTCACAGATCCAGGAATCAAGCTGGGAAAATGGGAATGAGACCACTCACTCACTCTTACCCCTAGTGACCCACTAGCAACATTTCTGCTTCCTGTTTTCATGACTTTATGCTCTGTTGGCCTAGAAGTTTTAGTTCCAGAGGGAGAAATACTTCTATTAGGAAACACAATAATCCATTGAACTGTAAATGAAGACTGCCACCTGGTCACTTGGGCCTCCTCATGCCTCTGAGCCAATAGGCAAAGAACAGAGTTATGGTATTGGCTGGGGTGATCGATCTGGATTACAAAAGGGAACCTGGACTACTTCTGTACAATGGAGGTAAGGAAGAGTATGTCTGAAATACCAGAGATCCCTTAGGGCAGTGGTTCCCAATCTTTTCAGCATAAAGGAGTGGTTTTATGGAAGACAATTTTTCCATGGATGGGATATGGAGATGGTTTCAGAATGAAATTTTTCCACCCCAGATCATCAGGCATTAGATAGATTCTTATAAGAAGCACACAACCTAGATCCCTCACATGCACAGTTCACAATATGATTCGTGCTCTATGAAAAGCTAATGCCACTGCTGATCTGACAGGAGGCAAGTTCAGGTAACAATGCTCACTCACCCACTGCTCACCTTCTGCTGTGTTGTGTGGCTTCCTAACAGACCACAGACCAGTATGGATCTGGGGCCTGACAGCTGAGAACCCCTGCCTCAGGGTGTCTCTTAGTACTACCATGTCCTATGATTATGGTCAATGGAAAACTGCAACAATGAATCCAGGCAGAATTACAACTGGCCCAGACTTTTCAGGAATGAAAATTTGGGTTACTCCATTAGATAGATTCATGATCTGCTGAGGTGCTTGCTGAAGGTAAAGGAAACGCAGTGGGTAGAAGAGTAAGTGACAGAAAAAGGTAGTTGCAGGCACCAGCTGTGACCACATGACTAGTTATAGCAATGAAGACTGTAATTTTCATGAATATTTCCTCTTTCTATGAATATATTTGTGTGTCTATATATATATACATATATAAAGCAAATATCTTCATTTTCTTTCCCTTCTAGTTCTTTTATCATGTAACATGAGATGTGTCAACTTTATATTAGTATTTAAGTATTACTAATTTCACGTTATAGTATTTGAGTTATGGCGTATCAGGAGAAGAGTAGACCTCACTTTCCCTCCTAGGGAACAAGTTAGTACATTTTTTATTATATGCAGGATGATTGTATCCTATCAGGCAGAATGATAATCTTGTTTTTGAAGATTAAGTCCAGTTTAGGAAGATGTGTATGGGTGTCAAGTTAACAAGGCATGAATTTGTGATTGTTAATTTTATGTGTCAACATGACTGGACTAAGAATTGCCCAAATAGCTGCTTAAACATTATTTCTAGGTATGTCCATGAGTGTGTTTCTAGAAGAGATTAGCATTTGAATTAGTGGACTAAGTAAATAAATTTGCCCTTACCAATGTGGGACATCATCCAATCCGCTGTGGGCCTGAATAGAACAGAAAGGTAAAGGAAGGGTGAATTCACTTTCTCTGTTGTAGCTGGAACATCCGTCTTCTCCTGTCCTAGGACGTCGGCACTCCTGGAGCCTCTGGACTCAAACTAAGTTACACCACTAGCTTTCCTGGTCCATCAGCTTGCAGATGACAAACCATGAGTCCTCTGGTTTCCATAATCACACGAGCCAATTCCTACAATATATTTCTATGTCTATATCAACATCTGTATCTATCATTGCAAACACTCTCATCTGCCAAAGCTGATATATGCCACCCCTACTCAAGGAAGCAGTGTGGCTTCTACCTTCCAAATCTCATGTGAATGAACCTCATCAGCAAAACTTGTACAGTATCCAGAGTTCCGCTGGCAAGGGATTTTGGGAAATTCAGTTTTCAGGCTTCCAGATTTTGTGATACAAGGAGGCCAGAGGTGAGTAGAATGAATGCTATTTGCCAAAGACAACATCCAACATGAAACCATTAAGGAAAAGGATCAGCATTATCTGAAGAACAGATAGAGTATAAAAAGTACAAGTTATAGTAGGTCTCTGAGAAAATGGAGGAAAAGAACCATAGGAAAAGATGAGGGGATGTAGAGTAGATGTGAATGGCAGAGCCCTGCTCCAATCTCATTCCTCAGAGGTGAGTAGCAATACTGAAGATTATAGTAGAAATAAATTATCTTCATCTGGAAAAAAAAAATGAGTAGGTGGATTGAAGTTCATTTTTAAAATTCACACTTGATGTTCCTACCAATGTTTGATAATTTCAAGTATTATAAAAGAAACAGATCAATAAGCACGCTCAAACAGATTTTTAAAAACTAATTTGCAAATGCAGAAAATTTATATGTTATAAATGAATGTAAATTTATACACAAGGCTTTCTATAACTGTCATCTTGATATAAAGTCTCTATTGTCACTAATGGTTAAAAAAATAGGTATATTGAAATGAGCTAATTTTAGATATGTCTGATGTTCCTTTGGATTATATTTTTAGGCGTCTTTCTGTCAGGTGCTCTTCTCCATTCTCAAGGATTCTCTTTTCCCTCCTTTTTCCCCCAGATGACGTATGCACAGGGAAAAGTATCCATGTCCTCATGATAAGACAGAGGCCAGAGAGTGGCCTCTGATCTGCATAGATCCCCACATGCTCCACTGGAAAGTAAATTCCTTATTTCACTCAGTTATTGGACATGTTGCATCTGCCTTTAGAATGTCACTGCTGTCTTCATTGGTTTTGGGGAGATATTGTGCAGAAATACTGGGCTGAAGTCTCTGACTTTGCTATAGCCTGCTTTCAAGAGATCCCAGCATTCTGAAGCTTTGTTTTCTAGACCTCAGGCCATTTTTCATTGACAGTTCTTTTTCCCTGTTTTCCCAGCCAGAAGTCTCCTGGATGCCAAACAAAGGCAATGGTAATCCTGAATCTAACTAAGGGCTCTCTGTCAAGATAATTCCCTCAGGTATTTTTACCATGTCACTTGGTTGACATCATTTTTCTTTTAGACAATGCTGTTCTACATTTTGCATTTTTCTGGTCTGCTCTTATGTGGCACATATACACCATGGAATATTATGCAGCCATCAAAAACGAGGAGTTCATATCCTTTGTAGGGACATGGATGAATCTGGAAACCATCATTCTCAGCAAACTGACACAAGAACAGAAAATCAAACACCGCATGTTCTCACTCACAGGCGAGTGTTGAACAATGAGAACACATGTACACAGGGAGGGGGAGCATCACACACTGGGGTCTGTCGGGGGGGGAAAATAGGGGAGGGACAGCAAGGGGTGGGGAGTTGGGGGAGAGATAGCATGGGGAGAAATGCCACATATAGGTGATGGGGGAGGAAGGCAGCAAACCACACTGCCATGTGTGTACCTATGCAACAGTCTTGCGTGTTCTTCACATGTACCCCAAAACCTAAAATTCAATTAAAAAAATGGGAAAAAAAAGTGAGACACTAGGCTTTCTGCTTAGGAATTTTTTTTTAAACTTTCTATTTTTGTTACATAGCTTTCCATGCCTCTTTGAGATCTGACCATAAAGCAGGGCTGAAAACTGAAGAGAAAAGAACAAATAGAAACATCTAACAACAACTTGGTCCTTCTCATAGTTTCCTCTTTCCTATTTTGCGGAACTTTCCTAAGCCAAAGCAAACCTCAGTCACTACTTTGGTGCAGAGTGAAACAGTGATCTGATCTGCAAAAATCTACTCTGGTATCTAATGGAAAGATTTGGAATTTATGGAATGCAACAAAGCCAACCTTTCAAAATTAGTGTGTTATTATATAGACTCTGTTTTTAATTGAAAACTCAAAGCTGAATAATCACCTTTTTTAATCTGTAGGCCCTTCTCTACCTATGAGCAATGATTGTCAGTGGGTGTGAGAGCTGTGCGAAATCTAGGAAAAAATATATGGTTTAAATATCTCAAAAATTATTCAAATATATCAAAAATAATTCCTGTACATGCTCGAAGGAACAAAATTACAATTAGATCTGTCCTATAGAAAATGGAATAAAGTGGAAGTATAAATAATATTGTGAGTAAAATATTATAATTTATGAATTCCAAATGAAGGCAATAGTAATGTATGATCAACTATACAAGAGGTCAGAAAATATGCAATTCATATTCTCCCCCTGAAAAACTCAAAATCACTGAGTGACAGACTAATTACTAATTTAAATTTAAGTATGAGAACATAGCTTTATGAGGACTATTATTAGCATTCTATTCCAATGAAATGCTTTAAGTATAATTGTATTATAAACAGAATATTAATTGACTTCAAATAAAAGTTACACTGAAAAATTATATATAACATAAAAATTTCATTTAATAACAAAAAGAACCCAGGTATATAAGCCTAGATTTTATTTTTAATGTTATTAAGTGGTAGTGGTAGACATAACAAAATCACTAAATTTCTTATTTTACAATAAGAAACAAAGTCTTTATATTGTCCTTCCCCTATTTTATACTTTTCTCTTTGTAACAAAATTATGTTAACATAAGCTTGTGAAAATAGGTTAAATAAAATGTTGTGTAAAAAAATAGACTATTTTATTTCACCACATCCCAAACAAACTTCTGCTAACTACTAGCAGTTCCTTCTTGCTTTTATTTTCTAATTATTTTCTTTTTCAATTTTATCAGAATAGAAAATATAGGTTCTATTTTTGTAATTAAAAGTTGGAATTTAAAACAGAATTTAACATCAATGTTCACGAACTTTTTTGTTTGTTTGTTTGTTTGTAGAAAGTGATTTATTTTAAAGAGAGAGAGAAAGAGGAGAAAGAGAGAGAAAGAAACAGCTAACTCTCACACTGAGTGAGAGAATCCGGAAAGATGGAATCTGGGAGGGAAAGCAGCTTCCACACTGAGTGGAAGGGAATAGAAAGAGAGATGGAGTTTAGGAGGGGAAGACAGGCTTCCACCAGAGAGTGTGGAAGGGGACTCCAGAGGGAAAATCCAGGACAGAGAAAGATGGCTTCCGCGAAGGGAGTGTTCATGGAAGGATATGCAAACATGGAGCCCCATTCATGAACTTTTAAATATTGTAGTGAACTTTCAAATGCATGAGACAAAATGAAAGCAAACAAAACATAGTTTACATCACAATCGGAAAAAATAAATGTTAATAAGGCATAAAAATTATAATAAACAAAAAGGCCAAGCATCAACCATGTCTCCTGAACTAGTTAAATCCTCATATGTAAAGCTTTGCAGATTAGGATAGAACAACTCAACTCTATGCTACTTCCAATAACTCCAATGACAAAGAATAAAAATAAAAGGTAGAGAGCGCTGCTCCCAGGGACAGCCTCCCGTGCACCTCACTCAGCTCCAACGTGGCAAAAATCTCCAGCCCTACAGAGACTGAGCAGTGTATTGAGTCCCTGATTGCTGTTTTCCAGAAGTATGCAGGAAAGGGTGGTTATAACTACACTCTCTTCAAGACGGTGTTCCTAAGCTTCATGAATATAGAACTGGCTACCTTCTCAAAGAACCAAAAGGACTCTGGTGTCCTTGACCACATGATGAAGAAACTGGACACCAACAGTGATGGGCAGCTAGATTTCTCAGAATTTCTTAATCTGATTGGTGGCCTAGCTATGGCTTGCCATGACTCCTTCCTCAAGGCTGTCCCATCCCAGAAGCAGATCTGAGGACCCCATAGGCCTGGCCTTCAAATCCACCCCGTTTCCTTCCAGCCTTTCTGTCATCATCTCCACAGCCCACACATTATCCCCTGAGCCCAGCACACCAACCACCTCATGCAGGCCCCACCTGTGGATAGTAATAAAACAATGTCATTTTTTAAAACATAAAAAAAAAAGGTAGATCAAAGAGTTATCTTGCAAAAACCAAATAATAGAAAGCAGTCCTAGAGGAGTCAATGAAAAAGCCTACATTCAGAGGAAACTTCACAACTTTAAAAATACACATTATTAAGGAAGAATTAACAAAACAATAAAATAAGAGTAAAAGAGAAAAACATCTTAAAAGAAAAAGTTAATGTATTAAAATTAGGAAAAAATTGAATAAATGAACCCGTGAATTATTGGCAATAAAATTAGACAGGTTTCTGAAAAATCTGATTAAGAAAAAGAAGACAAATAAATAAAATTAAAAGAGAAAGGGTACAGACAGCAAATAGAATAAAATGTTTAGAGATTACAATGCATGACTCTATGTAATGTTAATAAATATGTAAAACTGAAAAGGAATATGTTCATGAAAGATATAAACTAGCAATAAAAATTTAGAAAAATTAGAAAAATCTGGGCTGCATGCAGTGGCTTATGCCTGTAACGCCAGCACTTTGGGAGGCAGAGGTGGGTGGATCACAAGAGTAGGAGAGGGAGACCATCCTGGCTAACACGGTGAAAACCCATCTCTACTAAAAATACAAAAAAAATTAGCTGAGCGTGGTGGCACGCACCTGTAATCCCAGCTACTCAGAAGGCTGAGGCAGGAGAATCACTTGAAGCTGGGAAGAGAGGTTGCAGTGAGCCAAGATCCCACCAGTCACTGCACTCCAACCTGGGCAACAGAGTAAGACTCCATCTCAAAAAAAAAAAAAAAAAAAAAAAATTAGAAAAATCTGAATTGAATAAGAACCATCTGCATAATGGAAAACTTCTCAAAAAATTACTCCAAATTCTCCAGGGATTGTTTTACTAGTGAATTGTTTGAAACTTTAAAGTAACTAGTAAATTCAGTTCTATATAATTTGTTCCAGAACACAGGGAAAAAAAGCATGGAAAGCAATCAAATCTATTACATGAATAAAGGATAATTCTGACAGCAAAATCTGACAAACATTATACAAAAAATTACACTAAATATAGGTCTCTCTTATAAATATAGATCCACAAATGAATCGATATTTGGAAATGTATCTGCCTGGCAGTTATTAGCTACACAATTAATGCCTCCTACATCACTAAAGAAAGCAAGGATTATCAGAATGAACTTCCTCAGCTTCCTGACCCCACATCTACACATTTGATTCACACATGAATCTATCTTTTCTGTTTCAGAGGGGGAAAAAAGTATTTTCTTTATGCAAAAATAAAAGCTTCCATCTATGCTTTGGATCCCAGTCAGGATCTCTGCTCTGTCAGTTACTTCGTAACTTTCTCTTAACCCTCTTTCTATTGATTATTTCCTTTCAGCTATTGAAAAATTGTTCCTCAGTTCCACATCCTCCTTGTTTGTTCATGACTTTACTTAGTGAGCACTTATGAAGCATCAGATGGACTTAAAGTCATAAAATACACTCCTTGCCTTCAATAATCTTTCCCCTCAGAGGAAACCAGCTAAATCACCAATTGTAGTGCAACATGGTTAAGTGTAAAATGTGGCTGTGCTTGGGTACCACTAGAGCTCGTGAAAGAAGGATCTGGGAAGTCTTCCTCTCTAGTCAGTGCCATGTCTTTACCCTTTCCTTCATTGATTATCTTCTAAAAAAGTGTGGATTTCATTTGTCATTTCAATTCCTCACTTCCCATTAATCCCTCCTTCCTCTGCCCTCAGAAATTCCCTGAAATTCCCTTGCCAGAGTCAAAAACAATTTTTTTGTTCTAAAATCCAATGATATTTTATTCCATGTGATGTTTTCCTTCCTTGTTGCATTTGATACTGTAGATCATTTCCTCCTCGAGACTTCCATAACTACAAGTCCTTCTGCTTTTATTTCGTCCTCTTTGGCCATTCTTCCTTATTCTTTTTGACAAATTGCTATTCTTCCACACAGCTCTTTATTATTGAACTGTGCTTTCCAGGAACACTGGCTGCTTTCCTTTCTCAGTCTACACATACTCTCTCAAAACACATTCTCTCTCATCAAGTTCCATGCTTCCATCCACTACTGAAATGTGGCTTCTCAGTCTCTATCTACAGTCTGTACCTTCTCTTTTGCAGTCTGGATTCAAAACTATAGCCCTCTACTGAATCTCTCCAAATGAATGGCTGAATCGTATCTCAAACACATGTCCAAAATGAACTTAGTGTCTTCTCAAATCTTGCTACGCTCTACACATTCGACGACAATGAAAGCATCACTGTGTACCCCATTGCCGAACTATCCTCTGTTCCCTTCTCTAACCCTCTCCCCCAGTCAATCTTGGACATCAGGTCCTAGTCTCCGAACTGCTTTGGGTCTTTTGAATTTGCCACCTTTCTTCCATGACATCCTCAAGTTCAGGCCATCAGTATTTCTTACTTGCATTACCACAGAAGCTGCGTACATTGTGCCCTTGTCTTCTTTCTTGCATCCTAGTACCCTTTTTAAAAAATTGCCACTAGGAATATCTTTTAAAGGGCAAATCTGCTAAGGTAACTCCTATGTGTAAATTTCTTTAATAATACTTCCAGATTTTTAGCAAATTATACAAGGCCCTCATGACATCACTCCTATGTCCCTCCAGTCTCATCTCGCTATGGTTGACAGTTTTGTGTCTATGGCTTTTTGCTTTTTCTTAGCCCACAGGACGTGTATGTTTTGACCAGAGTTTGAAAATCAATGTCTACATGCAAATGTCTACAATGTCTACAGGTGCAAATGAATTAGATTTATCATAGTAGATAAATAAATAGGAATTCTAGTTCTTTACATCGTGTTTTCTGAGTGAGGTTTGCCGGTCTGCGTTTATGTTCCCCATTTTTTCAAGTCTGGAAAACACTAAAGAGACTGAATGATTAAGCCCATCCAGGGCTGAGTATGGACTCTGAAATGTACTGAATTCACCAGGAAAAAAACGATAAAGTACTGTGAAAGACCTGGATGGCCTTTCCAGGTGACGCTTCTTTGTCTCACTCTGAGCCTGTGTACACATTGCCCTCTGTCAGCAGAAATGTGATCTTCTCTGTGAAGCCTTCGCCTCCCATGCAACGCAGGGCCTAGTGACTGCCTGGTGCACTCTTGCAGCACTTTCTTACTGCCTTTTCTCCCCTTTCCTTGCAATTACTTGTTTATGTGTCTGTGAGCTCCTGTGCTGGGTACATACTAGATACTCATAAATGTTCATTTAATCAACTAATTCACAACCTGATTTTTGGTCTAACTCTCTTTATTTTCCTTTAATTATTAGACTGCACATGAAATAGAACACTTTCTTAAGAACCAAGGCTGATGCTATTATCAAATAAGACTTTTACAATTCGATTGGGAGCCACCATTTTAAAAACTTTACTGCATTTACTCATTTATCTTCAAATTATTTTCAACTTCAGTTAAACACCGCACCCCCATAGCATGGTTACTTAACTGTTCTTGCTGTAGGACCTAGATGTGACTATTAATTTTTTTGTTTTGTTTTGGTTTGGTTTGAAGCCATTAATACCACTGGGCTCAACCTCATGTATCATTTTGTCTCTGCAAAGTAGCCATTTAATATAAAATAGAGGAAGGCTTTGAGTTCTAAAAGGTATTGACTGTGTAAAATACTCTTGTAACCTGCAGCTTATAGAATCAGGGCATGTCCTAATGGTTCAGTAGTTTAAGAGGTGTTTGAATTATTAGGTGAGGGAAGTCACTGTAACAGTTAAGCAAAATAACTAAATACATCTGAAGCCATATAATTTAATGTATTAGGAGCAGATCTTTTGAAAATTTCCAGAAAGTTATCCAATATTCTACTGACTAGCATTTTAAGACAAATTTTATAGCTCAAACCCTCAACTTAAGTGCCTATGTTGTCTACTGAGGGGAGAAAGAAATGGCATAATGGTAACTTTAGCCATAGAAGGAGTGCTGTTTTCTTTTAGTGCAGTATTGTTTCCCAGTAAGTATTGTAATTGAGAAGAAACTTTCCTTAAATGTGCTAAATCAATTAATTACCCCCACACATTTGCTTTAACATCCTGCACTATTGAAACAACTTCCAGATGTCACATTTGCTAATAATTCTTTGTTCGTCATGTTTCAGTCAGTCTACTGTATTACTGCAGCCAGGAACATAAGAGCGGTGCAGAGCCATGGCCCTCCGATATAAGAATCATTCTGCTGATGAGCTAAATCTTGGCATGGACACAAAGTAATTTGCTATCTTGAGTAAATAATTTACTTACATTCTACCTAACTTCCTTGTCTGTAGAAAATGGCAGTAGTGATTCGTGGTGCTGAGGAAGCGTTAACAAAAATGGATATAAGGATTTCTATGTTTTGCAAAGAACTAGACACGTGCTTAGTAGTAGTCATAGTTTGATGTCCCTCATGTTCTTGCATAAGGATGACCTCATTAACTCATTTTCCCATTGAGAAAGTGTGTATGGCCACATTGTGCTCTGTTTGCTATTAAATGCAGCCTTTTTTTGTTTAGAGTCAAATGCTTGTTTTATTTTAGCACATTAAAAAAAATGTTATTCTAACATATTCAACGAATTAGATTGCTGAAGTCCGCTTTTGTGAAGAATCTGAATAGCATCATCTTTATGCTAATAATAAGTTTTATTCATTAAATGCCGTTTTACAACATGAAGAGATACATTTGGAGTTGTTTTGCTGCTTTAAATTTTTTTAGAACCTTTAAAATCACACCATCATTAGTTGAACGTATTCTCAAGTTTTGGACATTCTACTAACATAAAAGTATGAGGTAAATTTGCTTTCAATAATTTTCTTCAAGCTTTGTACTTTATTAGAAATAACTCATTTAAAGAAAAGCTTTTATTGGATTGGTGGTGAGAATAAACACATAGTTCTCAGTGACTTTTATTATTTATTATAAAGTAATTTGGCAGGGTGTTGTGTAGGCAACTAAAGGAAATAAAAGATTAATCAGAACTCCCAATCTTTTTCTGATTTGCAGAGTAACAGAAAACAGCAGCCCAGCCCTGTTTTACTCCCTGAAGGTTTAGTTCAGTATGTGCCAGTGATGGAAAACATCGTCCACCTATAAAGCAACAATTAGGGCTGGTTTCCATTGCCTCAATCAGTTAAATGTAAAAATACAAAAGACCAATATAAAATAAGCCCTCTTCTGTGAGGCTTCACATGCCAGAAACGTGAACACCCTTGGATATGTGTTACTCCTGCTATTTACCAATGCTGCAGTGGAATTTTTAGGTTTAAAAGTTCATATTCTAATTGCAGAATTAAATACAGAAGAGTAAAAATCAGCAGTGTTTTCCCCTCAGTTATAGTAGAGTTTAGGGGAAGAGACATGGCTGGAAGAAAAGAGACCTAAACTCATTTTTTTTTATAAGGCTGTAGTCAAAGTCAGGCTAATAAAGAAATTACTAAGCTTCTTAGTGTATTTGTTTTCTTATATGTGCCTTCTATTAATGGATATAAAATATAAGAAAAAGTGTAGCCTACTCAAATTTGCCAGCATTCTTGGAAAGAAGCACATTACTTAGAATTATTTTTTGAAAGAGGTCTTATTAACATATACACAGCTCTCCATATATTTTGATGATAGGGTAGCAGAAGTTATTGGTATTAATATCTATCTATGCAAGGTAGAACCTTAAAATCAACTAGAAGGAAATGTTAGAGAAAAATTTCTGCCTTGAGGAAAGATGTGAAATCAAGATTTTTCTGGAAAAAGACTAAGATGATTTTAACAGTTCTAGGTCATGAAACGCTAGTCTACATTCACAAATAATCAACTAGTTATTATTTACATACACACATATTTTGAGTTATATAGAATGAATTTAGGTTAAATAAATGTTTGAGTTATATAGAATGAATTTAGTTAAATATAGGAAATTTGAAAGTAGAGAGAGAGATAACTAACATAGTTGTCTTCAGTTATAGCAAATTAGCTACATTTTCACTTGAGAGGAAGGAAAGTAACCAGTGAAGCCTAAAGGGCTTTTTCAACGTAACTCTTCTTTAAAAGTGTAGGAAGAAGCTGTTACATTCATAAGATTTTGTTGTTGTTATTTTCAGTCACTTTGTTAATAACCTTTCGACCAGTTTGAAGTGTTCCAAAAAATCAAAATTTTTACTATTTCCTCAGAGGATGTGAAAAGCACTTGAATCCCTATAAATCCTTCTTCTCCTATAATTTTGCAAAAACCGATATATAATTAAATTAGCACAATTCTGCATCACTTGCTCCCTGATG
The DNA here is from genome assembly GCA_036589455.1 of Ateles fusciceps. Taxonomy (NCBI): domain Eukaryota; kingdom Metazoa; phylum Chordata; class Mammalia; order Primates; family Atelidae; genus Ateles; species Ateles fusciceps. Next base: position 15,181,155 of record JAZHEH010003259.1, on the reverse strand, counting down.
ACATAAGGGCCGTTGCTTCAGATTGGTAGGAATACATAGTTTTTGCATTTTTCTCGGTGGGTAGAATAAAATAAAAGCTTCACGTCTCTGGGTTCTCTGCCCTAGGCCAGGTGTCATGAGTATTTGTCCAGATTTATTCCAAAACAAGAAACTAAAAGTAGAAGAGGGGAAATTTCCATTCTGGTTAGAATGAGAGGGGACATAAAACAGAGAATGACCAGGTTTCCCGCTGAACCTCCATAATTTACCGAGTAAGAGTTAACACTTCTTAATGAGCTGATGATTACCAGGCCTTCAGCCATCTGGCTCTGCTTATCTCTCTTACCTCATCTTCAGTCCCTTTCCTAGTGTTTCTACCCTCTCAGCATACCAAACTACTTTCAGTCTCCTCAATGTTACATCCTTTTTCACCTCAGAATCTTTTGAGTATGAATTCTTCTGCCCAGAGCATGCTTTCCTCTATTTAGGCAGGAACTATCTAACTTTAACATGATTTTCTCCTAAGAATCTTGAGTTAGCTGGTTTTCTTTACTTGTGTTCTCATTATGTTACATACTGTAACATAAATTCTAGCTCATTGTTCTGTAATGTGCTTTCATGCAATGCAGCATCTTTTTCTAGAGTTCTTTGTATCTACGATTCTGGATAAAAATTAGATTCTGTCACTTAGATGCCTCTGTGGAGGATATGGAAGAGAAAGTGAGATGGGATCATCTTTTACACCTTTCAGTTATTTCTATGGAAACATAAATTTTTTCTATGTTAGCACACTAGTTGCAAGGGGCAACAATGATATATTTGTACCAGACCACAGCTATGAAAAGGTGGGGTTCTTGTGTTCAAATTACAATGGCAGCTCAAAAAAGTCCATCAAGGTAATTATTTCATACTATGTAGAGAAAAAAGTGACACAAAGTTCTTTATTATTTCCTATAGCTTCTAACAATCACGTTTATCATTATCTTAGCAATCTTTTAATCAAACTCTAGAAACTTCATGTTGCAAATTTAAGAAGAGTATGCAGAAAGTAACTTGATGAAGCATAAATTAATCCAAGGTAGAACTGTTACCCAGGAATTATCTTTGCTGTTTGCTTCTCTGGGCAAGCCTCAATACAAGGTTACCTACGACACTCTTTTATAAGTGCTACTTTGACATTTGCAAAAGCAACTCTATTATTCTCTCATATGATATTATTTAGATTCTCAACTACACGAGGAGAAATAGCAGTTAAATATTGACATGCTTTGGCTGTGTCCCTATCCAAATCTCATTTTGAATTGTAGCTCCCACAATCCCCATGTGTCGTGGAGGGAACTGAATCATGGGAATGGGTTTTTCCCAGTCTGTTCTCATGACAGTAAAAAGTCTCACAGGATCTGATGGTTTTATAGAGGGCAGTTCTCCTGCACACACTCTCTTGTCTGCTGTCATGTCAGAGGTGCCTTCACTCCTCCTTTGCCTTCCACCATGATTGTGAGGCCTCCCCAGCCATGTGGAACTGTGAGTCAATTAAACCTCTTTTTCTTGATAAATTACCCGGTCTTGGGTATGTCCTTATAGCAGCATGAGCATGGACTATTTCAAATACTGTTTTGCATTTCTGTGTGAAAAAAGAAAATGAAAACACCTTATATCACCAAAACCATTCCATAATAACTCCCAATCACCTTAAGTACTAGACAAGGTAGTATGTTAATTTTCCCATTTTTTTCCTGAGACTGAGCTCTATAACAACTGAACGTAATGAAGTATTCAGTGCTGATGTAAACAAATTAACAGAAAGTACTTATAAAGTGACAGGAGATATTAAGAATGTACTGTCATAAAAGGTAGAAGCAAAACAAAAGGCAAATCTACTATATAAGGGGATTGGAAATAACAGGGTAAGTCATTGAACAACCAACAAGGTGACTTTGGGGACATGATGGTGGGAGCAAGCAGATGGTCTAACCTTGAAGTCATAAGGTAACAACTTTGAAGAGCTATTTGAAAAGGGTGTGGCTACAATAAATTTGAAAATAGTTACATAGATTTATTCAGTTAGACATTAGGACCCATCATGCTGTTGAACTCTTAAATTTCTCTAACCACTGTCCTGTTGTGCTCTTATTTTGAAGGGCTAATTTCTTCATAATCATTTAGTTCCCAACTAAAATCCTACTTCTGCAAAATATCTGGTAAATACCTCTAGGTAAAAGGATCCTATCCCTTCTTTCCTTTAATATGTTGCCGCACTCTTTTTGATGTCAATATTAGTAATATTCTGTTGTATGTAGTAACTTAACTATGGCAGTCTGTAGTCCCTGCCTCAGTGCTGATGGAAGCATTATGCATTTAGATGATTCCTAGTGGAACTTTATTGAATGAATAAAAGACCCGGTGGCCGGGAGCAGTGGCTCACGCCTGAAATCCCAGCACTTTGGGAGGCCAAGATGGGCGGATCACAAGGTCAGGAGTCCAAGACCAGACTGGCCAACATGGTGAAACCCTGTCTCTACTAAAAAAATACAAAATTTAGCTGGGCATGGTGGCTCGTGCCTGTAATCCCAGCTACTAGGAGGCTGAGGTGGGAGAATTGCTTGAACTGGACCCGGGAGGAGGCGGAGGTTACAGTGAGCCGAGATCACACCACTGCATTCCAGCCTGGGCTACAGAGCTACAGAGTAAGACTCCATCTAAAAAAAAAAAAAAAAAAAAGACCTGGTACAGTTTGCCAGGGCAGAGATAGTGAAAATGGCCTAGAAAACAAATACCCATAATAGGAGAAAGAGAAACGAATTTCAGCTCAGCCGGTAGATGGCTTAGTAACTAAGGCAGTCACTTAGTAATTAAGACCTTGATTTCCTCATCTGTGAAGGGATTTCTAAAGCCTCATCCAATTTAAATGCTCCTATAATATCTGGATGCTGTCCGTATACTAGAATAATAACTACCTGAGTTGGCATCACCAGTTTATAAGAAGGTATAGAAATAAACAATAATGTGGTAGTTAAAGGAAACCACAGAATTACAGATTTACTTCTTTAGTTTGCACACATAGAAACAGGGCCATAAGATATTCCTTTGTATAAAACATCGTTCTGAAAACGACTTTCCACTAAAAATGCTACATGAACTGTAAAACTCCTTTAGCTAAAAGTTTTTCATGTACCCTAAAAAGATATAGAAACCAAAGAGAAGACTAGGCTGGTGGTATGTAAACTGATTGTATGAAAGGATTATTGGCATGAAATCTTCTTTATTGAACATTTTGTCTCATAACATAAGGAGGTGTCCCTACACCAAAGGAAAACAGAGGTTAGAATCTAATTCTTCTGTTCATGGTAGCTGTTTTTTTTTTCTTTTCTTATAATCTGGTACCATCTCTACTGATAGTTATGATTTTTATATAAAAATTGATACATGCCCAGAAATATTTTACCAACATCACAGCCTAAGAAGTTGAATTCTTCTAAACTTCAAAAAAGAATAAAATAATAAAAGAAAATGTGGACCGTGTGTGTGTGCGTCTGTGTGCATGCATGAGTGTGTGTTCATGTGCATTGGTAGCAAGGACAAAATGGAGACATCTTTCTTTAATTATAATGCTGGTGATTTTGTTACATGGTGGCTTTAATTTTTTAAAATACTTTGTTGACTTAAAGGAAAAAATGCTCTGAATTAAGTACCAAAAATTGTGGTGTGACTTTGAACCATTGTGAAGTCTTTGGGTATAAAGATGACATCTCACATTTCTTTCAGCCTATGGGACCTAGTCCAGTGCCTGGCACATACTGGGTGTTCAGTACATGCTTAATGAATTGGGTTTCCATTTGTGAGACCCATTCACTATTGATATATTCTTATTAGGGCAGTAATCATATAAGCAATCATAAAACCATTAAATTGACACAAGGAGTACTAATTAGAAAGAAAATTTCAATATTCACAGGCCCTATTTGGCCCTTAAATTATATAGTCCCTTATGATTACATGGTTCTTTATAATAATTATACGGGCCTTATACTTTATGGGCAGCTCTGATGGAGAAGCCAAGGAAATCCTTTCCCCTTTCCAGGTTCTAGGATTCACCAACACCAAATTGGTTGCTATACCATTCTTTTCCTTAACCACAATGTTTAGCTATTTGTGACATAAATGAGTGACTCCAGTGCCGGCTCAGACAATATCCCAATCAGGTGGCTTATTCCCACATACAATACTAATTGCCACATCCAATACTTGTGAATGTGAAAATGTAAACCAGTCCCCTTTCCATTTAATTTAAGCTTTTGTTTTTATTAATTCTCTGAATTAGCATATCTTTTCTCTTTATTTCCCCCAACAGAGCCTTCTCAAACATTTATGAGTTTTAGTCATCAAATAACATACCGACTCTACCTCACTCCACTGTCAAACTTTATGATCTTGAAATTTTAAGTCTATCCTAACAGCAAAGATCCTCCAACTCTTCCATCAACTGTTAGAGCTATCTGCCCTAAACTTAGAAATAAGCTGTGAATAAGTACTCTAGTGTATAATCTGGAAAATGGCACTTTTATGTTGGAATTTTGTTTATAAGTAGAAGTTTAGAGGGGGGGAAACAGAGAAATAGAAGAGGACAGGAAAAAGAGAAAAGAGGCAGACAGAGAGAGGAGTTCTACAAATTCACTGAGGAATTTGGTCAAGCTGTAATTTCAGTCACTGTAAAAGCTGACAGACTTCTCATTGAAAGCTACCAGACACTCTTCTGTTTAACAACAGCACATACCATGTGCTCAAGAGCAAAAGTATGCCATTCAGTTAGGAAGATAAAAACTGTTTGTCTGATTTCTTAATATATTATGGGAAGGAATGCAAATAAAGATTCTTTACAGTCCTGTTTTTTTTCCTAGGATTTTTGACTGTTTAAGCTAAATAATGATAGTGATGGTGATGGTTATGATACATCAATGAGAATACCGCAAATATCTCTGCCAGTAAAAAAAGAAATAAAGTTTTAAAAGCTGCAGAATTTCCTACCCCAACTCAAAGATAAAGCAACGTTAAAAGTCAGAGATAGGTCCTTTTATGTATGCATAGCTATCCACATACATTTAGTTTGTTTACCATGAATTGCATGTGGTGTTTTACTCGGCTGAATCCTAGATAATGAGTCAGAGTGAATGGTACAACCAGCTGACTTAGTTTATTCATTCCAACTGCTGATCAACTCCAATAAAATCAAAATAAAAAAATTAGCCAACTGAACTCTTCAACTGTAATGGTTGATTGATTGAGCAAATAATATAGCCAACAGTGCCAGACAGAATAAAATCTCGCCAATCATTGGCCAGTTAAAAGAAAGCAGCCTCCTGTGACTGGATATGCAATGGCTCTTTCTTCAGCTGCTCAGTCTATCTTGGGGTAAACCCAAAATAACTCCTGAGTTGAGAGGTTTATACTTTTTTAAAGAACCTGAAATAAAATACTATATTTTTCTTAGATTTAGACCTGTGTCAAATCTTATCACTCTTCCCACTGGCTGGCTGTCACTTTTGAGTTTTTTCTGAATGTTAACTCAACATTAACAGTTCAAATTTTTCAATTAGGTTCATTGCAGCGAAAAGAGTCGTCATATTAGAACATTCACGATATAGATTAAGTTGTATATCAGTGGCTGCCTGCCATCTTAGCAGTATGGAGACATGCATTTTCAGAGCTTTAGTTGCTGCTTGTTTTTGCGCACGAATAGGAAATATTGGCAAAAAATTTGGCCTGTGAATGACGAGAGTAGAAATTAAAAAGTATCTTTGAATGATTTTCTATAGTGATGAAGAATGAAATTTTTATCACTTTCAGCTTTGCTCTTACATCTGTTTCCTGGAAAGAAGAAATTCAGTGCCAGTAACAAGTATGCTAATTACAATTTGGGCCATAGCTTCAAAATCTTTAAGTAAATGCTGAATGCTTTAGTTCAGTCAGGAAATTTGTTAAGACACATTTCTTCTGACAGCTGCCAAGAAGAATGTCTGTTTTTAATACTTGAAAGATATACTATATTTGCACTTTTCAATAACCACAGTTTTATAGCTCCTATTGGAGCCTTGTTGAGCTCCTGACTACATTTTCAGCATTGAATGTCATAAGGTAGTTCACTTAAAATGGGTTTTATTATTATTATTTTTTAGTGCCAACCATCCAATGTCTCTGGACAGCATTTAGTTCAGAGTCAAAAGAGCTAACTCTTTTGTTTTTTAGTCCATGTAAACTCAGTGTCATTGAATGACAATAGACCTAAATGTCCAACCTGCTTGTACCCCCAGTGCCCAGGTTTAGGAGTCCAGCAGGAATGCAGCCCAGCGACGTATTCATCCTAGCCATCTTCATGGGCAATAATGGTCTTCATACCCAAGTCCATTGCCCCATGATCCTTATTCTTTTAAGATAGTCAGAAAAATAAGCATTGCTGTACTATGATCTCTTCATTTCCTTTGCTTAAAACTGGCATAGTACTTCAGTTGAAGCAACCAAATTAGTGACAAGTAGAAAAGATTTTCCAAGTCTAAGTTTCTTGCTCATTATGTTTATAAAGAAAGTAGTAAAGGCAAAAGTAGGCTTCATTTCAAAGAATCTAGCTCATTAACGTACCACAGAAGATTTGTGTAAATATTTTACATAAACCTCTTTCATGGCTTCTACCTCTTCTTCCCTATAGTAATAAAGAAACCTAACTCCTGTCCATCAAGAAAAATCCAAATATATTTACAATTGGATGGACTTGGGCCAACCTATGTTTTCCTTAGCATGACTTTGGGTTGTCCTTTCACTGTACACTTGCTCAGCATATGATTTCAATATCGTTGAAATGAATGCTGACTTTCCAAAACAGGCAACAGTCTGAAAATCTTGGCAGTTTATGGGCAAATGACCTATTTTTCTGCCTGTTTAAACTGCTTAATAAAACCTCATGAGAAATACTAAAAATAGTCAATGCCTGGAGATTGTTCTTTTCACTTGCATGAAACCAATTGAACTGATTGTCTTCAGAGAAGGAGAAGCAGCAAATGGATACTTAATTATCTATAATTATCAGCACCACCAGCAATGCCTTTGCCATTTCTACAGTCTACTGTATGCCAGGAATTGCAATAGATACTTAAGGTGCAAGATATCATTTAATATCCATAAAAATCATGTAAGGTATATGCTCTTATTCAATTTCATAGATAAGGAAACTAAGTTAGAAAAGTAATGTGGCTTGCCTTATGCTACACAGCTGAAATATAGCTGAGCTCAAATTTACATCCAGGACTGTTTAACTTCAAAATGTTTTCTCTTCCCAATCACTTTTCTCAGAGGAAAGAAAGTAGTAGAGGGCAGGGCAGGTTTTTCCCGGGATGAATTAAGTAGCAAAATATACGCCTAATTATTTAACATATCTAACAACCTGATAGCATCTGGGCTTAAAATATTGATAAAATATATCATGAACTGCATAAGTCAGAAATCTTGCTTTATGTGTCTGACATCATCAGAGCACAAAACACAGGAAGGTGTTTGTAGATGAGAAATGCTGTGAATACTTACAACTGACTGCAGACTATACCTAAGTGAACATCTGGTTCAGAACCAAAATGACAGAAAAGCTAGAGGTGCTATTGTTAAAAGAAGAAACAGTAACTTAAAGAAGAATCTCAAATTTTCTCAGATTTTTGAGATAATTTTAGATCCATTTAATGCCTGAACTACATATAACTCCAATTATGGTGAATAATCAGGTAAATAATCAGATGTGATGGAGTTATATGCAATCAGTTTACTATTGCATATGTTCTCTCTATGGCTCCTCTCATTTTCCAAATCCAAAGCACTGCTTTTAACGGCAAAAACCACAGTTACTTTTGCACAAGACTAATAAAATGTGTTACTCAAAGCTCAACTCAATAGTTATTTCTCAGTATCACTTGGAAATTGGTTCTACAATCCCTGTGGATACCAAAATCTGTGAATGCTTAAGTCTCTTATATAAAATAATGTAGTATTTGTATATAACCTACACACAACCTCCCATATACTTTAAATCAGCTCTAGACTACCTGCAATACCTAATACAATGTAAATGCTATGTAGCAGTTGTTACACTATATTTTTATTTGTATTCTTTATTGTTGTATTGCTATTTTTTACAACTTTTAGAAAATATTTTTGATTGGGAATTGCACAGAACCCTTGGATACAGAGGGCCAACTGCATTATAATTCTATTGTGAATAATGGAAGTAAAGCACAGTAAGTTATTGACTAATTCTAAATATTTTAATTTTAACTAATATAACTATCCCTTGCACTGGCTTTTTTTTTTTGGTCCTAACACTGAATCATATACAGCTTATTTTTTTCTACAACTTTGTATTTTTATGTTTATCTACTATGCCAAATTTCTATTATTCTCTATATCTTTAATTGCTGTTTAAACTTATTTTAATAGAATGAGTCTTTCACTCTAAGTTTTTAGCCCTGAAATATTATTAACCAGAATAGTCACACTTTCTCCCTAATTTATTATCCATAAAATTGATGAGCATAACATATATATTTTTTATTCACATCTTGGCTAAATAAAAAACCAAGAACAAAGGTATGTCGTTCTAATAACCATCTACCTCCAGAGAGATGGAAATCTTATAATCAATTAGATTGAACATTCAGTTGCTATTGTCCTTATATCTGGTTAGTTTCTTCATCATATTCATAAGAAGAGATAAAAATAGATGTCTTAAATTTACTTTTACTTTTTTACCACACTTTCTTATTTCATGGTTTAGAAACCCACTCAAACAAGAAAACAAGACATCTTAGTTTTAGGGAAGCCATGATAGGCAAAATGAGTTCTATTTTTTTCTTATTGTATTCATAAACTGTTACTAATAAATCATCACATCATTACTTATGAAGAACCCCAAAATAAAGGCACTGCTCTGCTATTAGTGGAAACAGCTTTTGTTCTCTCTATGTCTTTCTCTCTGTATCTCTCCTTCTGAAGAATCAAAACTTGATGATTTCTTACTTCCTTCTCATCTCATTTACTGCAGTTCTTCAGAGACCACTATATTTATCAATTTAATATTTTATTTTGTCAGTGTTCTAGAATATAGCTCTACCAGATTAGGAAACTTGCACAAATTTGGAGATTCTAAAGCTCTTTGATCATCTCTTTGCAATTTCTCTTACTTTGATCAGAACTGAATCTACCTTTGCCATGTAGTAGTCTATGACCTTGAAGTCAGTAACCAAACAGAAATTAAGGACTGTTGAAGTCATTCCTGCCATTTCCTTGGGATAAACTGAAGTTTTACTTACCGAATCTATCTACAGAGTTCAGGAAAAAAAGAGTCAAAAAAAAAGAAAAGTTCAGGGAATCCGGAAGCAGCTGACCAGTCAGCAAAGGACAAACTGACTTTATAATTCAACTACCTCAGCTATCCCTCACTGTCTAAACCAGTGCAGCACAAAAGTGTGATCCATGGACCAGCACCATCAGCATCTCTTTAGAGCTTACTGGAAATACAGATTATCAAGGCTCTTCTCAGACCCACTGAATCAGAATCTCTGAAGGTAGGGCCAGGAATTTGTGTTTTATTAGTTTTCCAGGTAACTTATCCATGCTAATGGTGTGATAACCACTATTCCATGCCAGATTATATGGGGAGATGTCCGCTGGGCTAAATTCTCAGTATAGTTGTAGGGCTGTATGTATAGACTAGAAAGGAAAGAAGGTAAACCCAATACATTTATGCTTTCAATAATGTTTACATAATGCTGCATGTTAACTCCCTCATTTCACTTCTCAGATATTTAGAATAGTAAATATTCTAAAGTGAGTTATAGTACATGAGTGAATTAAACGCAAAACCTGAAGTTGAGATGTGCTTACTCTTTGTTCAGATCCAATCCATTCTTCACAGAGTTCCCATTTGCCTCTTCTGAGTAATCCGCTGGAACTACTTTTTTCTCACTAAAGTTTAGGATTTACCAGGAGCCTGGTCCAGTAATGTGTCTTTACAATGATTCAGTTCCTGATGTCTTTTCTATTACAAGGTCTTGCTAAAAGCTTATTCTTCACTGCGAAATTATGTGCTAATTCACTATTTACTGAGAGTTTGAGAAAAACCAGGGATATGCCTTAGGAGACAACAAAGCATAGGAAAGCACATCAGTTTTAGAGTCAGACTGGTGTGACTAGATGTGACTCATGGTTCTGCCACTTATTAGCTATGCAATCTTGAACAACTTACTAAATTTGTGAATTTCCATTTTTTCGTCCATTGGATTTGTTGTGCAATAGTTGTTTACTTATACATCTGTCTGTGTATGGATTTATTTACATGTGCTTATCTCACTACAAACAGCTGATGTAGTGACTAATGAAATAATAAATATAAAATATCCGGCCTTTTGCCTGGAGCCCAGATGTTTAATAGTAGTTAACTCCCTCTTGTTTTCTTATTTCTTCTGCTTCTGAGAATTATTTTCACAAAGAATTCAACGCATTTATCTTTAGAACAGACTGAATGTGTGCAGCAGTTAGCAACCTGACTATTACAACCCAAACATAAGAGGCTTTCCATTCTAAGCCTCTGCTACCCAATATGGTGCTCTTCTGTGACTCTTGAGGACTTCAAGTGCACGTAGTTTGAATTGAGATGCACTAGATGTACAAAATACTGAATTTTATAGTTAATATGAAAAATGAAGGAATGTAAAATATCACACTAATACAGTTTTATGATTATGTATATATACATATTTTGATTATGTCTTAAAATTATATTTCAGTTCTATCAATATAAATAAATATATGATTAATTTCACCTGCTTACTTTTTCAAATGTGCCTACTAGAAAATTTAAAATTGTATATGGGACTCACATTTGTGGTCTTCTTTATATTACTGTTGAATAGCACTGTTCTAAGTTATTGGCCTTTGGACAACATTTTCCCACCAAGTAAGTGGTTTTTAGTTTTAACTCTTCTTTTCTACTTTAAATATAGCAATGTGGGTAGACTGGAAAAGAAAATGTGATATATACACACTATGGAATACTATGCATCCATAAAAAAGAACAAGATCATGTCATTTGCAGGAACATGGATGGAGCTGGAGGCCATTATCCTTAGCAAACATAAGAACAGAAAACCAATTACTATGTGTTCTCGCTACAAGTGGGAGCTAAATGATGGGAACGCATGGACACATAGAGGGCAAGAACAGACACTGGGGCCTACTGGAGAGTGGAGGGTGGAAGAAAGGAGAGGATCAGGAAAAGTAACTAATGGATACTAGCCTTAATACCTGGGTGATGGCATAATCTGTATAACAAGCCCCTATGGCACAAGTTTACCTATATAACAAACCTGCACATGTACCCCTGAACTTAAAAGATAAATTAAAATAAATAAATAAATATAGCAATATTTCAATCAATGATTTCACATTAATGATTTATCAAATATTTGTTAATAACTACAGAGAAAACAAGTCCTCAGTGAACTTGCTTTCATATCACTGTTCAAGAAATTAGAGGCATAGGAGGGGCAGATCAAATTTATGCACAGCAACTCCCCCACTCTGGTTTATCCTAAGAGAACTACACCCTTCACTGCCAGTTTAGTAAACATTCTACATAGGAGAAAGATAGTAGGGCTAGAAGTTAAAATTATACACCTGAATGGATATGTACTGGTAAGCTGTCATTCTTTTCACAACAAACATTATGAGTATGTTATTTGCTTAGGTAGTACCGTATTTCAAGGCATACGCTACATTAAAACTATAGATAAAATTGCCCATTTTCCCTTCCTTTCTGCCCCCAAATTAGAAATGCCTTTATCCAGCATCTTTTCCTGTCTTTTCCTTATTGAAACTAATATCATGTCCTAGTTTACACATGAAGTCTTCCCGAGTTCAGTTCAACCTCTCTGTTATTTGACATTGTATAACAGGTGTTGTTTGTTATACATATATATATATAAAACAAATAGAAAAGGCGTATATAGGTTATATTCACATGTATTACATATATGCTTTATATATACATATATTACAAACAAAAGACATATATATGTGTGTGCATATATATATTATATAAAACAGCACCTGTTACAGGGTGTATATATATGTATATATATGCCCTTCCCTAAACATGATTCTTTTTGTTAGCTAATTGTTTTTCAGTGTAGGTCTTATCTACCTATCAATGCTCTTAACCTCTCAAGGAGATTACCTGTATTCCTTTGTGTCCCTCACATCCTTTGTTTAAGCAGAGTAGGTAACTTTGACCATAATGATAGTGATGAAGGTAAAAAAGAGCAATATAAAAATGAATGCCCATGAACATGTGAATTACAATTACAAGGTCATTATGATCAAGAAAGATCTGTTTGGCATTTTGGCCAAAATGCCTTTTCTACATTTCGAATTTATCAAAGCTAAAACTGAATCCTTGAACTTCTTTTTCTTAACTCGATCTTGCTTTTCTGATTTCTATTTTATTGAATGGTGCTACCTTCCCTTGACTCAGATATATATATATATATATATATATACCCTTGACTCACTCTCCCCTCAACCCCCTACATTTAACCAGACTCCAGTCCTGTTGATATGCTTCAAATTCATTCAGTTATTTCAATACTCTTTCAATCCCCTATCTCCATGCCTCCTGTCTTCCCCCAGTTCCCAGCTCCATCAGTGGGAAGTGTTAAAAACACAAATTTGAGCATGCCATGCTTCTGCTTAAAATCCCCATTCCGTTTTGTTACTTTGAAGTAAAGTTTTAATGTTTTTACAATAACATGGTTCATTTATAATACTTCAATGTTAACTCTCATTCCTGTTGCTCTTGACCCCAACTTTGTGCTAACATTATTTTGGTTCTCCTAATCTGCCTCTCTTTTCCCCTACCTCTGGGCCTCTCCCACTGTATTCCCTCCACGAATGCACTCATTCCCTCTTACTTTACTAACTCCTCCCACCACCTCCAGTCAGGTGACCCTGGATTGTATGTTCCAATGGCATTGCATAGGGACCTGATTATAACGCTGCTTGTCTGACTCTTCCACTGAAATGCAAGCAGTCAGGGCATGCCTCTTTTGCCTTTACAGCTCTTCCCATTAGTACTGTGTCTGTCTGGCTCATGGAGGGACTCAATCATTATTTTTTGAAGAAAAAACAAAAAATTTGGTAGGGGTGAAGAAAGCAGGGAGATAAAGAAATTTATTTTATTATTCTACTTGCTTTCAAATATGTAATTTGTTAAGTTCATTCCTGAACCACCATTTGGGGACATAAACTTAGGCTGTTGCTTTTTGCCGCTGATTTCATTACAGGTTTTTTCTTTAGATTAGGTTCACAATTTTAAGAAGAGATTGGTGAACACAATAGCTAACATTCATACATCAAATTGGTCTTTCTAGGAAGCAACCCCCATCCTTTCCCAGTAAGCAACAGCACCATGCTCTTACAAATGGAGCTAATTTGTCCATTGTAAATATCTGTTCATTACTTCCATTGTGACAACCAATGGCAAGTAAACTCAATTAGTGAATCAATCCATTAAAAAGCTAATGACTGTTTGTTCTACATTCAGCACTGTGCTAAGTAATCAACAAATTCTAAATGAATATGGAGAATCTGGAGCATAACTGTAATAAATTGTCTGGGTGAAAAAAAACTAAATTAAATACAAGAAGTAATCATAGAGAAATACTGTATGGTACTTCTGAATCCACACAACAGAGTAATTCAGGAAGAAATTTCTATGTGATATTTTATCAACAAATATCAAAGAACTGTCAACATCAACTAGAACTTCAAAATGAGCAGGTGAAAGATATTGACCTAAAAAGCAAAAAAAAAAAAAAAAAAAAAGCCCAATGGAGTTAACAAGGCAGATATTTACTCACCAAAATCTCTCAGTCGGTAAAGCTACAGTCATGAAGGTCTGCTCTGTTCTCCCTGTTTACAAGAATAGTAGAATGCCAAATACAGGGCATTCAGCAATCACCAACTCAAGTCATCATTCTCAGCCAAAAAGTCTCCCTGCATGGGAGCAGCAGCCAAGGTGTTTTGGTCAGGCACTGTGAAATTGCCTTGGCTGACTAGGCTTTATGTGATTCCAGCAAGGAAATAATACCCTGTCTTGTTGCTCCATCACATGTGCTCCAGAGGGAGAAATGGTATCAAGGATTCCCTAGCATCCTATCACATGTCATGCTCAAACTTTCAAACAGTACAAGCTAAAGAGGTATAAATGCTTTGGGCCACTTTCTTTTTCTAACCAACAAAAGACAATACGTGTTAAACAGTTGAAAGAAAACATGCCAACTTATATAATTAGTTTAGATAAGTAAAAAGTCCCTTGGATGGGAACAATTTTATTCCGTAAACACTGAGCTTACATAGAAGCCATAGCTGAGTCTACCACGTGCATGGATTGCTAATGATGGAGGCTGGAGTGCAGCGGGATGGTGCTATAATGAACAAAGATAGAAAGAAAGGGGCAAGGTCAGGAATAGGTTCTGATTATACACTCTGTTGGTTCAGTCATTAAAGTTATTTCTTAATAGGGTGAAATATTTCAAATACCTTATTTTCTTCTTTTAATAGTGTAAAGTATGAAACTAATCAGCAAAAAGCAATCTGTAACTAGATAATAAACAAGTATATCTTGTGGTCCCTCTTTGCAATTAAACTTAATGATACAGAGGAGCATGGTAGAGCAATAAAGAGAGTAAATCTACAGTTAATTTTGCATCTTGGCTCTACTCGTTTTCAGTCTTAGGCAATCTATTTATTTACTTTTATTATTTATTTCACTCCTGTTTCTCTTTATCAGTGTTTCTCTCAAGTTACATTTTTTCTTTAACAATATTTAACTTTGCATGTACCCCAAAACCTAAAATGCAATAAAATATATATTTAAAAAACGAAAAAAAATATGTAAATATTTTTGTGTCCCCTACATTACCAAGTACAGAGTATTGCACATAGTAGATGTTTAATGTTTCTGTAAAAAGCAACAAAGTCTGTATCTCAGTTTAAAATATCATGGCTCAACTATAAATGGCCATGCTAATAACACAGAGCCTTTAATTTGCAATAGAAATTCCAGGTTATAAAAACTAAAATACTTGCTTTAGAGAAGTATCTCAACAAAATTTGTTGATGGATAAAAAGTAGTGTTTTTGAAGTTTAGCTATTTTTCTTGTTGTTTGATTAAAACCAATAAGAATGTCATTTAGTATTGAGAAATCACTAGAAAAATAGCCCTTTAATAACATTGTCACTTATTAGTCCGTCATTGCTAAAATTATACATTTTAACTTTAATATAATACTTATGGAAGCTCAGTTAAGTTTGTACTAATTTGGCTTAGGATTTTGAAACCCATTCTTGCATTGCCAAGAGTGAAAACAGAGGCAGGAGAGAAGTGCATCTGAGAATACAAAGCCCCGTTGCAAGAGGCTTAATTTCATTACAAACGTTGCCCAGCAGATTTGCAGGAAGGGGAAAAAAATATGTGTATGTGTGTGTACGTATTTTTTAAATAATGATTTATATACAAAAATATTCCTTAATTTGCCAGGACTTCTACTATTACTTTTATTTACCTTCCCAATAAATCCTCAAGATAGAATTAGTAATGCCTCCATTTTACGAAAGACTGGGACACAAAGATTAATTGATTTATTTAACGTCAAGGTGAATGCTAGCCTTGGTATTAGAAGCTATCATTACCTGATTCACACAGTCTTTGAATCTTTCTATTATTCTATTTTGACATAAGAAAGATTGTACCATGTGCCAATCCATGTTTCTACATTTCAGTAGCAAAACTCCACCCCCTGCCCGCTGTGACCAGCAGCCGCAGCCGCAGCGCAGTACTGGCTGTGATAAATTGAGCCATCTTAAAATGTTTTAAATCCCTCATTAGATTTTGTAAGAGTGAATTGACTTTTTAAAGAGCTCCAGTGTTTTCTTTGGGTCAAATTGTAGGGAATGCCTTTTTTCTTTTCAAACCTACTAAACATGTTCTACGGCTTTAGAAGAGTTGAAGAATGCTGAGGACTTAAATTCTGACTAGAGTAGATATGAGGTGGCCTTAAAAATGAAAAAACAAAACATGCCTTTCACATAACATATGCTTAATGCACGCTGCTTTCATAAATGAGGTCTCTGAAAAATTTATTTCTACCATCAACTGGGATTGTAGGCAAATCCCTGGTTCCCTCCTACTTAAAATTTGCTGTTTCAAAAACAGCTTTTCTGAAAGTGAGGAAATTAAAGCATTGGGCAGATTTCCATGACCACAGCTGCTAATAGTAACTACCCCTTTTATTAACTCATCAAGCATTTACAGTCTATACTACTGTTTTGCATAGGTATCTTGGAATAGATTTTTCTCTGCATGTATATCTCCCGATAAAATTTTACTTTTTGAGGGTAGGTTGACACAATAAAATATGAATAATCTATGATGTATAGATTCCTCTTAACAAATGTCGGTTGAGTGATAGCACATTTTGTTAATGATGCTTTTCTCGAAGTGTGCTTCTTAGACCATCTGAATCAGGAGCACGTGGAGTGTTTGTTAGGAATGTAGCCTCTGAGAGCTTGCACCAAACTTCTGAATCAGACTCTCTGTGGATAAGCCCAGGAATGAGTCCATGGACACCTGGATTTGAACATCAGTGTACTAGAGGATAACAGCAGGAGTACAAGAAGTTATAAATGCAGACACAAAAGATGATACAAGGTTAGGGCAGGCTAAGTAAAAGCAAGGCACCAAAACCAAACTGCTCATCTCTAAACTCTGCCTGACCGCGTCTCAATTTCCTGCTCTGCAGGTTCATAGCCCAAGTCATTTCTCAACAAAGATATTAACTTTCCTTATGTGGTGAGATTTCACTGGAAATTTGAATCGTTTTGCCAGAAACATCACCAGTGGGTTCTAAAGAAGCTGGCTCCAGACAGCCTGTTGACTGAAGAACCATGCGGACTGCTCCGGTTCCCCAATGGACTGAAGGAGGTTCTGTAGGTTGGATGGTCTCTGAAAACAGTAGTTCAAGGAGTAAGACAGAAAACACTAAATGTAATTTAATATAGCACACAATTTCAGCCCTGACAAGGACCAGGTCTGATCCTATGTGGAGATCGAATTACAGACGGACACCCCGTTCCCCCACCGCCATTGGCAGCCTCTGTGGGAAAAGTTACCAAGCAGCTGTGCTACCTTATCTAGTCAAAGGAAAGAAAGAGGTCATCAGATTCCAGGGCTGCCAGTTGTTAAACCTTTATAAAAACCACTAGGGGGAAAAATTGCCTACAGGGTTTTAAGAAAAAGATACACAAAATAATTCTAATTCCTTTGAGAACATAATCCAGGATTTATTTTCTGAAATAAAAACCTGGAAGAAAAAAATAAACACACATTAAACTATTAATGACCAAATATCCACTTTGGGATTTGACTATATTTTATTTCCTATACTAACATTATGGAGCCAAAGGCAGAATTCTCTGGAAGACTAATTACAAATAAAATTGAGACTGCCAAGCATTTCATCAGCTCCTGTCAAATTTATTTAGTGTATTATACTGGGTGACATTAGTAAAAATAAATAAATAAAATTAAATCTCTTACCCTAACCAAAATAAACAAAAATAAAAATAAACAACCATTAAGTGGACCAATGGAAAACTCTTGGCATCATACAACAATCTACTCAGTAAAATCTTTAAAAGTTAAGTTAGTGGCAAACCTGGCCTCGATAGTGATAAATCTCATATATATAATGTTAACCGAAGCTAGAACAACCACACGTTGCATTGAATGTTTTATTTCCAACTTTTCCTATAATAGCCTAAAACTAAAAATGTCAAGTTCTAAACTTTTCTTGGGTCTGAAAGTAACCAGGGTTTTCTAGAAGTCAGTTTATTTTGTAAGATGCTGGAAGTGAATAATTCCACCCTGCTTCTGCACAGCCTCCAGGGCTGCTGGCTCTCCAGCCTTGAGACTGACTCTGTTTTACAGTTATCTTACGTTTGTTTACCCCATCTTAAAGCTTAAGCCTCTTAGGTCAAGGACCCTGCTTTTGGTGGTTTATCCTTTCTGAAGCAATATACTCCTCTGTAAATAATTGTGTTTGGCCATCCCAAGACACTTCAGTTGAATTTTCCCATAAAAGAGAAAGCTATTTAAAGGGTGCTTTATAGTTAAAACACAACAGAACACTTATTGAGTCTTTTCCTATGAGTTCCATCAATACATACACAGCTTGGGAAACTCGAGGCATAGTGAAGCCAAAGTCACAGTCAAGGAAGGTTTAAGTGTTTCTTAGAGAGGCTGAACTCTGGTCAAAATACTACTGGCAGAACCTCCAAATCAGGTAAAAAGTGATTAATCTATTAATTATATAATTATTTTGTGAAGATATGAGACCAAAGAACTTATGTATTTCAGTGAATTGGTTATTATTTGAGGCATTAAAGATATAACTAGACCTTTGCTTGTTAGCAGAGTTACTATCATAGTACGTATTTGATGAATTTCCCTTTTCTCTAGCTGGTATGCGTGCTGTGGTTTCAAACTTGGTGGGGCATCAGAATCACTGTGAAACATTTAAAAGCATTAAAACAGCAACAACCAGATTTCAGAGCCTTGCCTACTCACTGGTGGTTCTTGGGAATCTGTAGATGTACAAATGCGACACGTACAGACGTCCAGAAGCAAGTCTGGTTTCTGACGCTTTGCTGGGTTGGCAACCGCTATATATGCCAAAAGAGTAGAATGGAATCCCACAAGGTGCTGCCCTGCACTTATCTTAAATACCTAGTGTCCCTCTGGTGTGTCATCCAAAAGGAGGACCTGGAGACTCAAACTCAGAATTCAGGTGCACTTGCAAGTCATCACCAATGCAATCTCCTTACATGAGAAAAAAGTCTCCTGAGAAGCTATATGAAAATACCCATGGCAGGTCTCTTTCCCAAGCTATTCTTACTTGATTGGCCTGAATGGAACCCTGGCATCCATGAGTATGTTCTAAAAGCTTTCCAGGTGCTTTTAACATGTAGCCAAGTTTAAGACCCACTAGAAGGGATGAAAAGATGCTTCTACAATGACCATCCATGAAGTACTCAAATAATAACCAGGTACATTGCCTAGATTCTTGATATTTAAGTTTCACAACAATATTTTGAGGAAAGTAGCAAAATTCTCATGATGTAGATGGAAAAGCAGAAAATATGCTAGAGTACTCCTTCTCAAAGTGTGGTCCATGTATCAGCCTCATCACCTGAGAGCTTGTTAGAAATGCAGAATACCATAACCCAAGCCAGGGTTTCTGTATCAGATTCTAGTATTTTAACAAGATTCCCTAATGATTTGAATGCATCTTCAAGTTTGCAAGGCACTCTGCTAGAGTTAGGATGCACACCCATGAGACTCGCTGAAGAGTGAACAAACTGTCCCTGCACATGGCTTCCTTGCATATAAAACTGTTCAGATAGTTCCAATAGGAAGGCTTTCCTAAAAAGAGCATAACTGAGTGAGATGCGGCTCTATCACCTAATCTCCCTATCTGGTCTTTTTTAGTCAAATAACTATGTAATACTTAGTATACAGGATATATTGAAGGGAACTTAAAAACAATAAGAAAATAATCTATAACAGATCAACTTTTGTCGGATACTCTGAACTATGGCTTTTGCATTACTTACCTTGACCTTTGTTTTCACGTCTGACACCTTAACCTCTGTTTGACCTCTCAACTCCTGGCCTTGACCTTGCCTCTCCTTAAATCCCAGCAGGGCAAAAGGTAAAGAAATTTTAAATCCTACATACAAATGAAGTACTTATGTTAGGTAATATTAATTTGTTCATTGTTCACTATCTCAGCTCTGGTGTTAGGATTCAAAGATGAATAGGGCAACATTCCTGATTGTAAGTAGTTTGTAAATTAAAGGGAAAGATAAACGACAACAGATCACTGCAATATGTGTGACAAATGAGAATATCGTATGTTGGTAATGGCATAAGATCCATATCTTGCACGCTGCTTGTTGGAGTATGAATTGCTGCAACGTTCCTGCAAGCAATTCAGTAATATATATTAAAAGTCTTAACATGTTCTTGAATTTGGATAGTTCACTAGTTCACACGTGACACATTGAGGAGCCATTGTATGAGGTTTAGTAGGGAGAATGTGATCAGATTTATATTTTAGAAAGTTTACTTTGGCTTAATACAGGGAGTGGATTGGAGGGGTGCGAGCCTGGACACTGGGAGATTAATTAACAGGCTGTTGTAGCAATCCCACATTTTTCAAATCTAAAAAAAATGAGAACCTGGAATAGGGCCAAGATTATGTCTGGCTTCTTTGATTCTAATATGTTTCTAGTTTTATCTTAAGAGTGCCTCTTCTAGGAAAAACTCAGAGATGGACAAGAGGAAACAAAGCTTTACAAAGACGTTTACCATTAAAAAAAAAAAAAAAAAAAAAAAAAAAAAACAAAGACGTTTACCATTGTGATGTTTATAACAGTGAAAAAAAAATTTAAGACACCAAAATACCCAACATCCCAGTTATCCTTAAACAAATAATGTATCAATTGGATAGAAATAGTCATTCAAACAATATTTATGAAGAATTTTAATTAAGTGGACCTAGGCATATGATATGATGTATTAGGCAAAATCCTGTAATCAAAATTATCCAAACATCTTAATATGATCTACAAGTTCACGAGAGCTTTAATCTCTGCCTAATTCTTCTTCCTGTATCTGTGACACTGCAGCTTTATAGAAATACTGGTTCTTCTCTAAACCTACAAGTTCTCTCACAATTCCACCCCATTGAAAATGCTGGGTTTGGTGTTTCTTTTTTACAAAACTACTTTTAGTTTTTCTACCACGAAGAGAAAAGCTATGAGGTTGTCACCCCCCATCCTCGCATCTCCCCCTCTTATGTAAGAACAGCCCAGGTATCTAGAGTCATTTGTTAAATTAATTCGTTAATTATATATGTTATTATCCCTTACAATTTTATGAACATTAAATGTTCTTACTTTCCTTCAGCTGGATTCTGGTGGGTAGATTCAACATAGAACTTGGAACCGTATTCTCCCCCATGCTATTATTCAGAATCTCTTCCTCATAGTGATCAATTACCTTACTGTCACAAAAGAATTCTTAGAGAAGCCAGACTCTTCCTTCTGCTTATTTGAAAGTCACCAAACAGTGTAGAATATTCCTTTAATACGCTTTTCTGATTCTTCAGAGATTGAGTAAAAATGCTTATAAATAAGTTAATAAATGAATATGTTTTTACTTTGCAAATAGCTGCATGGCAAATAATCAATTATTAAAGACCCAGTATACAGGAAAACTTCTTGGGCTTTTTTTATGGTTGGAAAATAAGATTTTTAAAGTTAAATAAGATATCATAGTAAGAACTGATTTTAATAGTAATAAAAAGATGCATACAAGGGAGGGGTTAAAACTTGCTTAATTTATGTTTCAGATTAGTGCCAGAAACATTTTTTGAGTAAGGGCTATTTGCTAAATGTAAGAGTGTAGGGACTACGGGGCTTCTGCCCTCTGAAGGTCCATAGTCTGGGTGCAGAAATGGACGTGTGCCTAAATGACACTAACCTATGTTACACCAGTAGAGTACAAACGCTGCACTAAGGGAGAAATTCACCTTGGAAAATGTAGAAAATCTTTTTGGAGCAACAAAGATTTTTAAAGGGCCTTAATAAGGAAATTGGCTTTCAGAACTTGATGTTTACAGGAAAATGCAATCTAGACTGAGAAAACAGCCTGAACAAAAATCCAAAGGATTTTGCCAAGCATGTTTGCAGTCAAATGAGTACACGGGCTGCTGCCATGGCTCTGTGGAAAGCCAGAGGTGGGGAAATTGGATGGAAACATTTAGAAAGGGCCAAACTTTGGTATTTGAATGCTTACGTTGAAGTATTTAAACTTTATTTTATTTTTCATATCCTGGGGGATTCACTGAAGATTTTTCCATATAGGCAATGGCATGATGAGATCCATGTTTTGGAAAGACTACTGAAAGTATGTAAGAAGATGTCAGAAGGGAGAACCTGGAAGCTGGTTGCTCCTAAATTGATCTCTTAAGCCCAGACCACTGTCACATCTTTCTGTTGTGTTTCAATGTAAGCATTTAGAAAAATCATATGATGTTCTACAATTTATGAGACAACCTCCTAGAATGCTCCTGTACTTTTAGTGCTGAAATTTCCTAATTCCCTATTGACATTTATCCTCCCTCCAGTGTTTGCTTGCACTGTTCTATTTGAATCAGTTTCTTCCTTAACATGTTGTCTAATTCTTCTTCTCTCATGTTTTTCCTATTTCATTACATTGAATTTCATGCTTTGATTTCTTTCCCTGTCTTATTAGCGGCATCATAGTATGTAGGCCTTTAAGTCTAAAATTTCCTTCTATTGATGTTGGTTTCTGATCGGTGGTCCACATAACTAACAATTTGCTACATGGAAAACCAATATTGTTTTGAGGCTGTGCTCCAGCTATGTGCAGAGAGTAGTCATGTCCTGAACCCCTGTCTTCTTGCCTGGAGCCAGGCATTTGCTGAGTACCAAGCCTTTCTCAGATTGTCTCACAAGCAGGGCTCCTTCCTCATCGAGAGGTGCCTGGGTTGCACTACAAATCATGGATCACTCAGGCTTTCAACATCGAATCAGGAAATGATTCCAGCTGCAATACCCCACCACCAATGTGCCAAGTATTCCCCTAACAATAGGGACACAGCCTAAGACTTTCAGACTCTCACAGTATAAAAGGAGGAAGGGTTAGACAACTACACATATAATTGTAACACAGTGTAATGGATACAATATATAAACATACTGCATTAATCTTTCTAAAAAGCTGCATCATGAATTGAATTCTCACTCTCGCAGACCAGCAGTCACTTCCTCCTCTGCTAGTCACACTTGGTTACCATACGAGACAAGGCATTGCATTAATGCATACTTTTGTACACATTTACACATCAATGGGTGACATAATTCAAATCTGACTTGAACATTTTCATTTGGTGAATAAATTAGAGCTCTGTTACACTGACAGTGAATTCACCAGCTGACTGTAAGTAATGCATCAATTTCCACCTCTTAGTGAACTTACATGATTATGGAAGAAAAAATGATTTACTTTCCAAGAAGAGAAAAAAGTGCTGAAATCAGGACTATTTTAGGACATCTGCAGAAAACGGTTGCTTGTAAGAACTTTGTGATTCTGATGTTCCCACTGGCAATTCTTCACTCCACACCAGAGATTACGTGAGGTTAGAGCTACTGTGTATTCGTTGGCACTTGGGCAGGAAAAAGTTTGTTCTTTCCTCCCTGGTGACATGAGAATGTTTAAAGCTTCAGTATGCATTTAGGGCAACTATGGGTCTTCCAAAATCAGTTCATCATATTCAATGAAAGGAAGCTTAGATCATTAGAATATTATTACTACAGACTAATTCATCGCTATGTAGTGCTTGAGAAATAACAAACTGCTTCTCTACTGTTATGCAGAGAGAACAGCCCTATAAAGTGAGTAGAATTGATTTTTGTTGTTGTTGTTGCTGAGGCAGAGTTTTATTCTGCTGCCCAGGCTAGATTACAGCGGTGTGATCATGACCCATTGCAGCCTCGATCTCCCAGGCTCAAGCTATCCTCCCACCTCAGCCTTCTGAGTAGCTGGGACCACAGGCATGCTTCACCTCGCCTGGCTAATTTATTTATTTCACTTTTTGTAGAGGCATGGTCTTCACTATTTTTCCTGGGGTAGTCTTGAACTCCTGGGCTCAAGCAATCCTGCCACCTTGGCCTCCCAAAGTGCTGGGATTACAGGTGTAAGCTACTGCACCTGCCATGGAGCTGATTTTT
Source organism: Ateles fusciceps (assembly GCA_036589455.1). NCBI lineage: Eukaryota > Metazoa > Chordata > Mammalia > Primates > Atelidae > Ateles > Ateles fusciceps. The sequence goes on along the minus strand of JAZHEH010003259.1, from coordinate 15,157,206 downwards.
AGTATTCATTTTGCTTATAAGAAAGTCTGTCTTTCTCAAGACCACACACTGGTAAAATCCTGATCCAGGAATTTAAATAAAGATACGTTAATATCTATATTTTAAAATCTGAGAATTCTTGTATTGACTCAGAGTGTTCTACCCAATTAAGGTGTGTGAGTCTTTTCCAAGCTCGCAAGTGTCTTTTATTTCCCAGGTTTGTAAGAGGGACAATAATTTATATGCTGAGGTGTTCTTAGAGAAGAAATATTATTTCAGGCATTATTCTAAAGAGCTCTGTTATGATTCGTAGAGAAATAAAGCATACCTTTTACTTTCTTAATAAAGTACTTGCAGGAAAAGAAAAAATAGTCAAAACAAAAACACATCCAAAGTAAAGAAACCTGGTAAATAACACTCTTTCATTTTTGTTCTTAAATATTATATCCTGACAGATAACATAGGTTTCTGGATGAAGCTTGGGTTTAGAAGTCAGTTATACTGGCAATCTTAATTTCTTTTACCTTGTTTCAATTTTCCTTTTATCAGTAACATTTATCAGCCTCTCACCGACCACATACTTTACATTTTAATTATTTGGTTTCTTGTTTCTCTCCTTCAACTTGAATTTAAGCTACATGTGGCCAGGGATCTTTCTTTGGTTCTCTGATATATCCCAGCACTAGCATGGTACCTGGTATATCGTAGGAACTTAATAAAATTTGCTGATTGAATGAAGGAACATGTACCTGGGTCAAAATTCTCACTTTCCTACTTATCAGAAAAAGAACTAAGAACATTATATAAATTTCCTTGGTCTTTTTTAAAATTGTGGCAAAATATACATTACACAGAATTTACCATTTTAACAATTTTTGTGTATAGATGGTGGCACTCAATACAAACCTTGTTCTGTAACCATTACAGATTAAAGTCATGCCCTGGACCTTTCTGGCAAAATATACATTACATAGAATTTACCATATTAACATTTTTTAAGCATACAGACATGTGGCATTCAATCCATAACTTGTTTTGCAGCCATCACCACTATCAATATCCAGACCTTTATCGTCTGCTCCAGCTGAAACTCTACACCTTTCAAACAACTTACCATTCCCTCATCCCCTCAGCTTCATCAATTATACTTCTAATTTTTGTCTATGAATTTGGCTCCTCACTGCAGCCACATCCTCCTAGGCCCAAGCAATTCTCCCACCTCCTGAGTAGCTAGGACCACAGGTGTGCTTCACCACACCTGGCTAATTTATTTATTTTATTTTTTGTAGAGACAGGTTTTTCACCATGTCTCCCAGGCTGGCCTTGAACTCCTGGGCTCAAGTAATCCTCACATAAGTGAAATCACGCAGTTTGTCTTTTTGTGACTGGCTTATTTCACTTAGCAAAATGTTCATGCACACTGTAGCATGTGCCAGAATATTCTTGCTTTTTAAAGGTGAGTAACACTCCATTCTATGTGTGTACTACATTTTGTTAATCCATGAACACTTATTGGCTATTGTGAATAATGCTGCAATGGACATGGGTGTACAAATACCAGTCTGAGTCCCTGTTTTTAATTATTTGGGGTATATATTCAGAAGTGGAATTGTTGGATTGTGTTAGTAATTTTATTTTTAGTTTTTTGAGGAATCACTATACTGTTTTCCACAGTGGCTGTGCCGTTTTACTTTCCCACCAGCAATGCACAAAGGCTCCAACTTCTTCACTTCTTTGCAAACACTTATTATTTTCTTCTGTTTATTTTGATGCTAGCCATTCTCATGAATGTTAGGTAAACTTTTCTGAGTATAAATAACTTTATTATATAGTAGGAATATACCAGAGTAGGTATTCACTAAAAGGAGGCTTTCTTTTATTTATTGTTGTATTTCAGAAGAAATTTTCCATATGAATAGTGAGTCACTTCCATTTTTCCTGTAATTATCTAAAATTCATTCAGATTCGTATAGCAGTAAATCAAACTAGAAGATTTAAAAAGGAAGAGAACAGAGGTTTTGATTTGATTTTTTTCTTCTTTCACCCATGAAATTATTGATGGCTGTATCTAGTGGAAAGAGTTCAAATGATTATAAACTGAGACATAATTTTAGTGACTTTTGTTTTCTTTGAGTGAGAAAGACCTTTGAAGAAAATTTAAGATATTAAGACACTCTGAAACAAATATAAAAAGTTCTACCCTTGAATTAAAATACATAATTACTTTTGAATATTTGATTGATTTCACCATTGCACTATTTATGAAAAGTTAACACTTCATAATTCTTCTTCTGACCCTTTGGTGATTCACGCTTAGCCTAGACTTAAGGAACAAAGTTTCTGGTGCTTAGAAAACTTTTATCTTTATTTTTTATTTATTTATTTATTTATTAGAAAACTTTTATCTTTAATATACAGTTTACCTTGCTTCAATTCAGCAAAAGCTTATCAAACAGACACCATGGCCAAGACATGTACAAAATACAAAGAAGAATAAGATGTAATCTACACCTTTAAGAGCTTGTAATCCAGACAAGAAAGAACATGATAGTCATTATTTTCACCATTTAAAAATATGAGAAGATTGGATTGATACGGCAGAAAGAAACATACATCTCCACCTCTTCTTTTGCCTAAAATATCATGAAATCAAAGAAAGATGATGTCCGTCTCTCTAACAATTTCTATATTGATTCCTATCTATGAATACAGTAACAGAAGGAGTAAAATAAACTTTATTGTAACAATTTCCAAGTATGACAAGAGGATTGGAGTAATGTGGAAGAAGAAACATGTATGTCCAATTGCTCTTCTGTCTAAAATGCCATGAAATACAAAATATATTTATATTTAAAATAATAAATCTGCAGTAGCTCATGAAAAACAGGAAAGAGGTCTAAAATATGTTTATCTTCCATCCAAAATCACAAAAGCAGTTTGTGATTAAACATAACTAGAACCCATACTGAGATGGGCAGGGTACTCCAAAAATATTCATAAAACCACAAAATTACTAATAATTTGAGGAAAATCAAAACAAAAAGACTTCACACAAAAGCAAAAAAAAGGAAACAATAACAAAAAAGAGATACAATAAAGAAAATAAACGTTTAGTATAGAATTCTGCATAGATAAGATATCAACTAAAGACTGTGGAAATGCAAACTAAGGTAGTTAAAATGGAGAAACAAAAACAAAACCCTCTATAAATGGATTTATAGAGAATGGGTGCAGCCAGAAATCTGTGAGCTGGAGAATGGAACCAAGGATATCTCCCAGAACATAGCACTAAAGATCAAAGAAATAGAGATAATGAGAGAAAGGTCAACAGATAAGGAAAAGAAATTCCAACATCGATTTAATAGGAATTCTAAAAAGAGCAAAGAGAATGGAATGTGAGAAATGAAAAAGAAATCATAAAAACTATAGAAGAAAACTTGGAATTTAATTGCACAACTGAAAGGTCTTAGAGCCCCAAGAAAGATGAATAAAAATAGGCCGGGTGCAGTGGCTCATTCCTGTAATCCCAGCACTTTGGGACGCTGAGGCAGGTGGATCACTTGAGGTCAGAAGTTTGAGACCAGCCTGACCAACATGAAGAAACCTCGTCTCTACTAAAAATACAAAATTAGCCGGTGTGGTGGCACATACCTGTAATCCCAGCTACTCGGGAGTCTGAGGCAGGAGAATCACTTGAACCCAGGAGGCGGAGGTTGCTGTGAGCCGAGATTGTGTCACTGCACTCCAGCCTGGGTGACAAGAGTGAAACTCAGTCTCAAAAAATAAATAAATAAAATAAAAAATAAACACCTAGGCCACTATACTGAAGTTTTAGAAATTCAAAGATGAAAAGAAAATCCTACAAGATTTGGGAGGGAAAAGAATTGGGTAACTACAAGAAACACCCCACAAATCAGATGAACAAGAAATTATCTTCTTTGCAATACTGATAGGCAGAAGATAATGGTGCTATGTCTTTGATGTTATCATTAAAAAAAAAGCACTGTTTTTGAATCTAAAATACTTAACTAAATTGATATTCAAAATAGCAACATTTTGAAATGTGTCAGAAAGTTTGCCTCCCATAGTTCTCTGAGAAAATCACTCAAGTATAACACAGGAGAAAAACAGCCCAAGCAGTAGGAAGAAGCAAGCTGGCAGAAAAAGCGGTGAGCCAAGAAACCAAGAAGCCCAGTTTAGTTTAAATACTTGAAGAAGTATAGTGTAAATAAATCAACTAGGAATCCAATTCTGGAATAAAAATTCAGATGATTTTAACATAGGGAGATGATAGAGATGATAAACACCAAAAAAAAAAAAAAAGCATGTTAAAGTGATACATAAAAATACAGAGCTTATCTGGTTTTAAAAATTAAGCTATATGCTATTTACAATGGGATAGAAAAGAGTATATAGCAGACAAACTTTTATGACTACAACAGCATAGCTATATGTTGACAAACTCATAGAAATATATGAAAATAGTAATAAATATAGTATTATAATTTGAGAATAATATGTCCATAAGAATCAACAGTATACAAAAAATAAAAATGTGGAGGCTTTAAATGACACAATTAACAATTCTTATTTAATAGATAATAAAGAAATGTGTATACTAAACACAGAGACTTCGTATTTTAAAAAATAAAATAAATTCAATAAATCACAATTTTATAAGGCCCCAAAGAACAGAAAAGATAGCAATTAATTCTGACTGAAAGGGAAGAAGATACAGAATATTCCAGACAGACCAAAGTATTCCAGGAAGAGTGAACAGTACGTGCAATGCTTATCCTTCAGTTTTTGACCAACCCCATTTCTCTAAGTACACTGTATTCCTTGTGGCTCTTTAATTGCTCTCAGTTAGATGCTGGAAAAACTAAGTTCACAGCATTAATATTGTATCAGTGGAAGAAGGATGTAGAAAAGATAAGCATTTATATTTAACTTTTCCATCTCAGCTATCATTAGTGCCCTGAAATATGCAATAAACAATGTTATTTTAAGTTTTTTAAAAACTTGAGATAGATGATAATAGTTTGGATTTCTGTTCCCACGCAAATCTCACGTTGAATTGGAGAAGGGGCCTGGTGGGAGGTGACTGGACCATGGGGCAGATTTCTCCCATGCTGTTCTTGTGATAGTGAATGAATTCTCATGAGATCGTCCCTCCTCAGTTTCTCTATCCTGCCAACCTGTGAAGAAGGTCATTGCTTCCCCTTCACCTGCCACTATGACTGAAAGTTTCCTGAGGTCCCCAGCCATGCTTTCTGTTAAGCCTGCGTAACTGTGAGTCAATTAAGCCTCTTTGCTCCATTAATTACTCCAGTAGTTCTTTACAGCAGTGTGAAAATGAATGAATACAATAGGTGTAGGTATGTGTGTATGTATGCATATATGTATACATAGGCATATATATACACACATATGCATTTACACATATGTGCATATATGTAGATACATATATATGGATGTTTTCGTATATATGTATACACATGCACACATATATTCATATATATGCATATATGTATTATGTATCTGCAGTAACTATATATGTAGCATTTTCAACATATAAAGATAGAGAAAAATGTTAACAGATAGATATTCAATCAGGATTGTGAAAAACAAAGCCGAGTAAATAATGAGCAATTATTGAATTAAATTGATAAGTCTCAATTACCTAAAGGATATGTAGCATTATTCTTTAAAGTATAGAATGTTATGTTATTACACGTAAGTGCTGTGTTTGCTATTCGTGCCTATAATACGGTAAAAAGTTTCAAAAGCAATTTAGTGAATAAAACTGCTCTAGTGTACAATAGCAAAATTAGAACTATTAAGTAAAGCCAATAATAGTATTGAGGAAAACGTACTTCATAATACCAAGCTCATTATAACATGTGTTCTATTAATTTATTGCTTCATAGAATATTCCCAGCAATGACCTCAAAGGTCAACTATCCTCAGAGATTTACCAATGATGCTACCTTCTATTAATTTATTGGTTCATAGAATATTCCCTTCAATGTCCTGAAAGGTCAGCTATCCTCAGAGATTTATCAATGACAAATAAATAAAGCTCCAAATAAAGTGAGACAAAATACAAAGTTCTGTGTAAAACGTTGTTAGCACAGAATGAAAAGAAAATGTTTTGATATTGGAAGGCAAATACTGCTCGGACTCTTGTTGACATGGCAGAACTCACTCTTCAAGGGCATAGCCTGCACTTTTTTATTCTATAAATGTTTCTTGGTTTAAAGAAAACATAGTCCTGGGGTCTGTTTGTAGTGCTACCATTTCAAATAATATAATAGTGAATAACTACTGTACCTTACTTCAGTAAGTTTTATGGACATGATAGGGCAGGGAGGGAAATAACACTCCTAAGAATAGAGCTATGGACTGAAATTGTGTTTCTCCAAATTCATATGGTGAAAACTTAACTGCCAGTATGATGGCATTTGAAGATGGAGTCTTTGGAAGGTAATTAGGTTTAGGTGCGGTCATAAGGGGTCCCTCATGTTGGAATTAATGTTTTTATAAAAAGAGACACTAGAGAGAGATGGCAGTCATCTATGAACCAGGAAGAGAGCCCTCACCAGTCCTCGACTGTGCTGGCACCCTGATCTCAGACTTCCAGCCACCAGAATTGTGAGGAAATTCTTTTCTGTTGTTTAAGCCACCCAGTCTATAGTTAGCAGAATGAAATAACTAACACAAATAGTATCATAAACTAGCCAAGGACAAGAGAAATGATCTGGGTTAGTGAGCTTTGTTTATATAAGGATGAATTTACTTAGATGTAAATTCATATATGAAATATACACTTTATAACTCATCACAAATAAAAACACTCAAATAAAAACCCCAATAAAATAGTATCAAATGACACAATAGAGGTCTATAAATGCGAAGTTTCTTGGTAACCTCCTTGATTGCTCTAATCAAGTGGAATAGCATAGATCCCGTGTTCTACCCTGGAACCTTATAAACCTTGGTCTTGGCCAAATTCCCAGTAGCTGCTTTCACCCAGGTTTCTGTGTGAGACCCCAGAGACAGCCTTCTTAACCTGCACAAACCCACAGAAAGCACGAAGCTCTAAGAAGTCCTTGCCAACATTTTTTTTCTAGCTTTTGCCCAAATACGAATGAGACAAAATGTGTCTCAGAGGTACAGCAAGCCCATTAATTCTGCTTCTGTGGCCAACTAAATAGAATGAGAATCATTTTAACAGAGGGTGTCTTACATACTATACAGTCCTCAGTCATCTAGCGCTCCTGCACATACAGAAATCAACTTTTAAACACTAGATGCCTATGACTGAAAATCTTCCTTCTTTTGAATCTTTTGTGTTGTGCTTTTATCCTCTTTCTCATTTTTCCATAGTTTTTATATTTAATCATCCTCCTGTAATGTGTCTCCTATTTTCCTCATGATTGTTCTGTTCATTTTATCTTTTTACATCCATTTTTAACTTATCTGCTTTTCTAGCTTAAAAAACTTTTTGTCTCCTCACTCACTAACTTGAAACCAGGTAAATGGTTGCATCTTATTCATCCTAAAAACGTCCTACTTTTTTTTTTTCCATCTTTCCAAGAATTCCCAGTTCCTCACATTGTTCACAGAACTCCCATTGCTGTGGGGTTTTGGGACTTTCTACTAACAAAGATGACTTTCCCACCCCCATGCTAGAACAAGATTAAAGATTAGGAGTAGGGTGAGTTAACAGCCAGATGAAATTGAGAGAGAGACCAAAGTAAGAAGTTAAGGGGAGTTGCTTCTCCTCACTGAAAGGATGGCTACTTTTAGGGTATCAAGCATGGAGTCTTTATGGATTACACTGGTTCATTCTCACTGCACCCCACAGAAGCTTACATCTCTTTTTTCAAAATCAAAGATGTGTGCTTGTGAATATTTCGCATATGAGTGACATTTGATTTAAAGACATTTTCTGAATCTGAACACTTTGCCATGGACTCCTTAATTGCAACAAAATTGATGAAAAATACCCGGGAATATCAGTAGTCTATCAACCTGTGATTCACTATAAGACGGGGGAAAATTAGACTTTTAAAATTTTACCAAATGCAAAGTTTCACGTTTTAATATTCAGAATCTCCTGGAAGATTGTATAAAATGCTGATTGCTTGGCAATGGATGATATTGGGAAGCTGAAAGTTACTCCAGAGAATAAAGACTCCCAGATTCTGAGATCTAACTTTGGCCATCTGTTTAACGAAATGTTCTGGACTGAAAAGTTTTTTTGACCACAGAAAGTTTGTTATGTAGCATAGTGAAGCAGCACACACAGTTGGAGCAAAGACTATGTTCCAGTGCTTGTCCTGACTTTGCCATTCTTCTATGACTTTGGGCAAATTACTTCTCCTAGCCTCAATTTCCACATCTGTAAAATGTGGATAACACTGGTAACTATTTCTTAGAATTTTTAGAGAATGTAAAGAGCTACTAAATATACAAAACTTAGAACAGTTCCTGGTACATAAGAAACACTAAATATAATTTAGCTATTAGTCTTAAGGATGCCTCAGTAGTCTTCCTTAAAACTATACTGAATCCCTCAGGCATAATTCTATACCTCTGCGCAGTCATTTAAAGTTACAAGTCTTCCAATACTCAGGAGAAAGATCTTTGCCCTGTCCAGAAGTTGAACAATATACTGAGCATGTCCTAGAGCACGGTTTTGTGACCAGGAAGAAAGAAAAAAATCTGGAATCAGAAATGCTGGAGTTTTGTTTTAAGCTTTTTTTAGAAACAAAGTTGTGGCCATTAATCAATACTTTTTATTTATTAATTTTAGTAATTATAAAATGTGAAACATGGAGGCTGGCTGAGCTAAGAAACTGTGTAGCATGAACTTTGAACTGTGAACACTGGTAATAAAAACATGGATTTTGTTATTCAATAAAATTTAAAATGCAATAGCTTATTTGGTACCTACATGATGATATGTTGCTGAATAGTTATGCATAAATAACAAATTAATTTGTTAGCATTGCATTTATAATACCACATCAAAATTTAGCTACTGGCGAGGCTGAGGCAGGCAAATTGCTTGAACCCTGTGGGTGGAGGTTGCAGTGAGCTGAGATCACGCCATTGTCCTCCAGCCTGGTGACAGAGTGAGACTCCATCTCAAAAAAAAAAAAAAAAAAAAATTGCTGTTTATGAATTTTTGGAGAGGCTGCATGGATTTAAGATGGCAGACTCTGGAGCCAAACTGCTGATACTTGAAACCCACCTCCACTACCAACTTGGGGCATGAGCTCTGGTAACTTACTTAATTCCCCTCTCTACCTCAGTTCCCTCACGGTAAATGGAGAAATAACTAAACCTCCCCACTGGATTTTGATAATCACTAAATTATATAATATATGCAAAGCACCTAGAATAGTGCTGGACATATAGTAAACTCCCCAAAATTGTTAGCTTACATTATTATTTCTTACTTAGCATTTTTTCTGGTCAACATTAGATATAAATTTTAATGGTTTTATTTTAAAACTGCAGGGCATTTTAATGGTCATTTAAATTTAATATATTATAATGGATCACTTAATGGTTAGACTATACATCATCAGCATTACGCACACCCACAAGAAAATCGGGTGAAGACACAATGGCTTGGAAACTTACTTGAAAATAAAAGTTTCTTCTTTTTTTAGGTTTTACATCTTTATTCAGATGTGATTCTATAGCTGAATCACATCTGAATAAAGACATAAAATCTAAAAATTGGATTTTAGCATTATAAAATCCAATGTCTTGAAATTTTTTTTTTGCTCAGCAATACAGTTGTATTTTACAACTTTTATAATCCTGAAGAGATTCTCTTATTTGGAGTTTTTCATGCATTCAGGTATTTGGCATGGTGTCTGATGTGATCAGTAATAAAAGTTGCAATGAAGGAGTAGCTATGATCATAACCCTCTTGTAATCGAAAACAATGGGGATTTTCTTTTCTGTACAGGCAGCTATGAAGTTATTAGGGAGTAACTGTCCATCTAAAAGAAACTGGTCATCTTTTCCTTGATCAATTAGTATGTCCAGCTGAGAACCTGGATAGGATTTCACAAGATGGGTAGCATTATATGCCTTCCATTTACTTTGATCTTTTTCCAAACATCCACTAAATGCTTTTTTGCCCCAGGGACAGAGTACAGGGTTGCAAATTGGAGCAAATGCTGACACAGATTTGTATTTTCCAGGATTTTTCAAGGCACAGATCAGAGCTCCATGGCCTCCCGTGGAGTGGCCAAAAATAGATGTCCTTTGGGGATCCACTGGAAAATTGGCATTTATGAGTTGGGGAAGCTCCTCTGTGACGTAAGAGTACATACTGTAGTTGGTTTTCCAAGGATTTTCTGTGGCATCAACATAAAATCCAGCACCAGTGCCAAAGTCCCAGCTCTCATCTTCTCCTTTAATATTGCAGCCACGAGGGCTGGTGTCTGGAGCAATGACAACAAGACCATGTTCTGAAGCAGCTTAATGATAACCAGATTTTGATATAAAATTCTGTTCTGTGCAAGTTAAACCTGAGAGCCAATACAGTGCAGGGCACTTCCCAGTTTCTGCCTTTGGTGGTAAGTAGACAGCAAATTTCATTTTGCAGTTCAGTTCAACACTGTCATATTCAAAAACTTTCTGCAATCCCCCCAAAGCACTTGTTGCTGGAAATCTGCTTCAGTGCCATTCTTCTCCAGCCCAATTGTTGGTTGCTTTTTGCTTGAACCAAAGGGTAGACGATCCTCCGGCGGCGGAGTTACCAGAAGACAGAAAATAAAGTTTCTTTTGGTCATGTCCGTGATCTATGGCTATGTCTTCTCGACACCAGTTGTTCAGTTCTGCCTCCCGTCTCTTATTCAGTGGGACTCACTGAGTGCATGAGTGTTTGGGGGCAGAAGGCTCTGGATAGCAGATTCTTAGCTTCCATGGACTGTGAGTCTACCAATTTCCTTCCTGGAATTGCCTGCAAAATTAAACATGCAGGGAAGAGAAGAAGAATCTAGAGATCTCAGAAAAAAGGGGGGAAACAATATAGGGAAAATGGGCTTAGAAATAAGATAGCATTAAGGTTAGGAGTTAAGAGTAAGGCTGGGCTCAGTGGCTCAGGCCTGTAATCCTAACACTTTGGGAGGCCGAGGTGAGCAGATCACCTGAGGTCAGGAGTTCGAGACCAGCCTGGCCAATATGGCAAAACGCTGTCTCTACTAAAAATGCAAAAATTAGCTGGGCATGGTGGCAGGCGCCTGTAATCCCAGCTACTAGGGAGGATGAGGCAGGAGAATTGCTTGAACCCTGGGTGGTGAAGGTTACAGTGAGCCAAGATAGTGTCACTTCACTCCAACCTGGGCAAAAGAACAAGACTCCATCTCAAAGAAGAAAAAAAAAAGTTGAGTAAGAGTAGGACGAAAAAAGAAGAAAGGGAAAGGATTTTACCAGCCCCAGTATCTTTTAGCTACTTCTCATCAGCCACCCTCTAGGTTCCTCTAAAACTGCTCATCCGGTTCAGATTTATGGCTGGGTGCTGGAGAGTAGGTGTAGTCTTTCCTTTCCTGTAGTACTTCGGTCATTTTATCCTTCATGCATTAATTCAATAAGCCATTATGTAGCACTTTCTCTGGGCAAAGCAATCATTCTATTAGACATTTCCGCTGGAGAAGGGAAAGGCAATTACCCGGATGAAAAAAAAAGACACAAGCGTTTGTGGTTTGCTGGAAGAAACTGATAAGGATACAGAAACATTACAGTCAAGTTAGTGATCATAAGTATTAGAGGTGCTGAGAGAGAGGAATGACTTGTTCTGCCTGGGTAATCGGGGACATTTTCCCAGAGGACTTAACACTCAAGTAAGTCTCTAAGGACAAGCAGGTACTCCTCAGCCTAAAATAAACCGTATTTCACAGGGTCTGAGGCATGCAGAAGCATGATGTATTCTGAAAGCAGTAGTTCCTTATGGTTGTAATAGAGGGATTGTGGGTGAAGGCAGAAGACGTGAAGGAGGAGGTGGGGTCGTTGAGAAATCGTGCGCCCAAATAGGTTTAATATGTCTCTTTCATCTTTCTTCTCCTCCCACCATCCTCCCTAGTGTGACTAAATAAGAGATGCTTGGAAGTTCCTGTTTCTGGTTCCGGGGAAGGCGGTGAATCCATGCAGCTTGGAGAATGGCCTGGGGTGACCTAAGCATCTGGAAGGTCCGTTTTCAGTGTCCAAGCTGGGACTGCTGAGTGGCTAGTGGTGACACTAAGTTACTAAACAAGATAGGGGTCTGTTATTGGATTTTCTCATCATAGCTAATAGTGTCAGTAAAACATAAAGCATAACTTAGACACTACTGTACTTTTTAAAGTTGCCTTATTGAAAATTACATGTATACCGCATTAGTATAGATGGCCAGCCCTGTGTGTGTGTGTGTGTGTGTGTTTGTCTGTAGGAGCTTTTTTAGTCTGTAAAGTCTCACAAACCCTGAAGAGCAAGCATGCTTTTCTAATGTTCTTAGTTGAACATATTTCTATGTATTCAGAATAAGAGTCCAGTGTGGGCTTTTTGTGTCCATGGACATGTCAGACCAGGTATCAATGGCCTAGGAAATGTTGAGAATCTCACAAGACATGACCAGTTATTTGTTCTCTGACAACAGAGTGTGGAAAGGGATCAGCTTTCCTCTAGCCAGTCTTAGTCTCTGCTCCTACAGAGAGAGTTGCAGTATGGTTGAAACAAATACTCTCTTCCCGTATATTTTTACTCTAGATTGTGCAAAATGCTTCTATCTAGCAGAAAGAGACAGAGAATTCTTTGCTCATGTTTTCCTGGGACTCACCCTAGTAACACTCCCTGGAAACTCTACCTGCCGGGTCATATAAGAACACAGAATAGCTTAGCAGAAAAGGAAACTGATATGAAAAGTGGACAGGAAGTTGCCCAAAAGGTCTTATTTGAATCCAAGCACCAAAAAATGAAGAAATGCACAATTAATTGATTTCCTAATGTATTAGGAAGTAGTAACTCAATCTCTTGTGACCTAAAATTGAGTTAAACTCGGAGAAAAAAATAATATCAACACATTAGTTTGTATAATGCGATGTGCTTATTAAGAAAGTCTACTGGATGGTGATGCTACATAAAATAAAATGTTCATATTTCAACATGATCTGCTTTTAAGTTACAAAAACTAGAACTGAATATACTTTCTGTTGGCATCTTATAAAAATGTTCTTAAAGAATCTCAGCCTAATAGTTCAGCACCAGCAACCCCAATTTTGTGCAGTTCTCCTAAAAGCTTTCAGCAGTAAATCTCTAAAAATGTCCACTTAAGCAGTAGAGATCATAAATATTTCACGAGAGCAATAAAACAGAACAGAATTTTGGAAGTTATAATTTTAGTGGATATAACTGCACTTTATAAAGGAAAGCCTCTGGGACCCAGAATAAATGCAAAACTCTGTCTGACTGAACTGCAGGACTAACCCATCTGCAAGTGGTAAATTATCCCCAGTCCCAGGTGTGGCACATTATCCTAAGGGTGTCCAGTGATTAAAGGTAAGAACGTGGCTAAAATCCAAGGGAGCACTGAACATTAATGATGGCTGGAAATTGTCAACAATTTCTCTGGAAGTTTGATTCTTTTCTATTTGTTCATATTAGCCAGGCCCAAAGTTCAACGGATCGTCTATGATCAGTTCCTGGAGTGTATAGATACAGCAGTGAAAGAAGCCCAAAGCCTCTTTATTTGCCCCCGGAAGGAGTTTATACAGAAAACTAAGTGATAATCCTATTACCTATAATCCCTCAGGCTGCCAGAAAGGCAGACATTTACTGAAGCCTTTATCCTAAAATTCAACTGATGATTGCAAAGCAACATAAAAATTTCCCTACATTTGTACTTCCCCCTGCTACCTCACTTATTCTGTTTAGTACACATTTGCATAAAGGTTATTTCACATTTAAATCCATGTCTGGGTGTTAGAAACTTCCAAAGAGCCAGGGTTAAGCTTAACTGATTTCTTAAACTCTGCCACCATCCCACGTCCCCACACATTCATATGTACATAAAGACCACTATGGATTTTAAATCAAGTGACAATTATTTCATAGTTACATCCATAGTTTTGTTAACATCCTTTATATTTTCCACCAAGTTGTTCAATTGTCTATCTGCTTGGCCCCAACCTAATTTTAATTGGTATAGTCTAGGAAACTCATAATTACAGTATGGAATGAGGGTAGCAGGAGTCGGAAAGTTACATCTGAAGAACAGATGAAAAAAACGTTCATGCAAGGAGACCCAAGCTTCTGATTTTTAATCAGCATTTGATTGTAACCTATTAAAATGCCAAATCACTTGGCAATATTGTGCTATGTCTTCACAGCTTAAAATAATCACTGTGAAATAGTCATTCCATCCCAGTTTTCCCATCTGAAAATAATAACACATTGTACCTTTTGCTGTTGCTTCTAATTTTTTGGTTTTTGTTATTGTGTAATGGAAATGTCAGCCTCTCAAATCTAAGGGTCACCTTCTAGTTTATTTGGAAAATAAAGGGATAAGAAAGTTTTGTCTCGTGTCTCCTCCTGAGTCATTGACTTGGCAGTGCTGGCCACATCATGTGTTCCTCTCAGCCTTGCTTTCAGCATGGCCTTTGGTCACGACTCTGTTCACTGCTGTTTACCACCTGGGCTTGGGTTTTCCTTGGTGGTATAGCACTAGTACCAGAAAGGCCACACTTTCTATCACTGATCTGCTACTTTGCTCCCATTAATACTCAACCACAAAGTTTATGTGTGTTACGAATTCTGCTGCAGTTTTGGGGGTTGTTCCAAGTAAAACTCTCTAGAAAAAAAAAAGGAAAAAAACTTGCTGGATATTCTCATGGGTTGGTTTTACCCAAGGCCTTTTTTCAATCTGGGCACTCCTGGGATACAGTAATCATCCCACAGGGCCTTTCCCAAAGACTGAGATGGAGAATCCACGGCAAGCCTATAAGAACAGGGAGTGGGAATTAGATTTGGAAGGAAAAGGGCCTGCAGAAAATACCCTGTAATGGGTTCTGCAGCCGAAAGTCTGGTTACCATCCAGGCCCCTCTGCCAGGGTGAGGAAAAGCCAGCCTAGGTTCCTGGGTGGATATGTGTTGTTTTTGCACACCCAAAATTATTCTCCTTATACTTGTGATAGTGACTTGAATTTCCTTGGGGGGATCAACTCCACCCACTTCCATTCCTTGTGGTTTAGGTGGGGCTGGCCCAACCCCTGGACTCAGAGGTGAGCTCATGACCCAGATCTGGACAATTGGTATTGTGGTCTGGCCATGATGATTGGTTAATCAGTCTTTAATCTAAGCAATCCCAGGATTTTTTTGTTGCTTTTATTTTTTGGAACAACTAGAAAAGACAGGTTGCGGGGTGTGTGTGTGTGTGTGTGTGTGTGTGTGTGTGTGTGTGTCCTAAGACAGCTAGCAGAGAGGATGAAGTGAGTCTGAATTGCCAACAGGCACCATAAAAGCATAAAAATAAGGACAAACAAGAGGAAAGCCGGGCTGAAGTGTGAGGACAGACCGGCTCTGATGATGGCATTTGAGACCCCTGGATCTAGCCATGATCAAAGCTGGTACTGCTGGAATTTTCAGTGTGAGAACAAAGTATTTTTTTTCCACATTAGCCATTTCGAATTGATTTCCTGTCACTCACAATCCAAAGCTTCCTGAATGATATATTTTTGAATTTTTTCATATTTACACAAGTTCTATGAATACTCACTCACACACACATAGACACACACACATCTCCCAAGGACAAACAATAATCGAAAAAATATTGCAATCTATGTCATGTTAGAAGAGAGAAGCACTTTTTTGTGAGTATAATATGCACCAATATCTGTGAACAATGTCTATAGTAATTTATATTATTATGTAAAACATTCCATTTCCATCTCTTCTTTCTAGACAATAACGCTAGCCCTTAGTGAAGCAAAAGAAATGGGCTCCACTGCAGTCACATGACAAATAACAAAACTACATTGTTTTTAAGTTATATAAAAGTTAGCTGGAATCGAAATTAAAATTTTTGAAATTAAAGGTCAAATTATTAGGCAGGCATCTATCTCCCTAACTCATTATATCTTTGGAAGTAGGAGGTCACAGTATAGGATTTATTTCCCTGTTCAAATTCCTAAGATAAAGGAATGAGGGAGAGGCAGGACAGAAGGCTAATTCTTCCAGTAACATTTGAACTTAGGCAGCTTTAACCAATGTTTATGAAGAAGACAAAATCTATTTACATTTTTCCAAATTCTTCATGATCTTTCTCAATTACACATACATTCATCTCCATTTATGAGAGAAGAGTGGTTTATATTAGATAGAAATAGACCAATGAAGAGAAGAAAGATTGAGAAATCAGTGTACCACTCTACAACAGATGAGATTTGCTGAGATAGCTTTATCATTGAGTTGAAGATATGATTTAAGTCTTTACGCTCAACTTGAATGGAAGAGATTTACAAATTTTCTTATGCTAAGGGTAACTATTTTTCCAAAGACTAAATATTTTAGTAAATCAGAATTTTGTTGCCTGCACATCTATTAACTTGTTCCTGGTATACTGTGTTGTGTGTGTGTATAGTGAGAAGGGGTAATGAAGACAGAGGAGGGAAGGTAAGAGCCTTTATTTTCTTCATTTGTTCTATCTCCCTTAAGAAGAATAAAGTAGTAAACCAGAGATGGAATCCCAGTTTGGGTGTCAGAAATTATTCCTATTCCAAAAGACTCCAGTCCGTGTTTCACATTCATATGATACTGAATAGCGTGAAGTTCTTTTCATGGTCAGTGATGGTCAAATATGACCTTTGCCTGTGGAATACTGGCATCAGTAATGAAATTTGTTTAGCTCATCAATAGCTAATTGGTTCTCAGTCCAGTGCATATTTTGACTCAATTTATATATATTGAGTCCAAATATGTTTATAAACAACTAAACTAAATATATATATATATGTGTGACATATATATATATATATTTGGTTAGCATATAAATATTAGTTTAATATAGTTTGACCTATAAATCTATATATATTTAGGTTAGTTGATTTTTTAAAATGTATATCAAAGTATTGAGGTCAGGAGCAAAGACTTTCATGCCTTCTCAAATACACTCTGCTTTCTGGCAGTCCTTTTCAGCAGTTCCTTTTAGCCAGTGTAAAGTTGATATAACACTTTTAATTCCATCAGCACAGAGCACAGTAGTTATTTACTTATCTTAGGCACTTTTTAACTGCTGGGATATCTTAATCTCTGGGAGATTATTGACTTTAGCCTAATCTGTGATACTTTTCTTTGGGGTGAAAACCCTTCCCCTTCCCTCTCCCCTTCTCAGCTAAGCAGATCTGTTCCACTCCCATGAGTTGCTATCGGTTTGGTTTGACTGTTCACTGAGGACTAATTGTTTTCTTCCTAGGCCTCTACTCTTACAATAGAGCCTGTTGTTGATCATCAACTTTAACTCCCAGAGTAAAATCCAGAGTCTTTAGCATAGTACTTGAGAATCTCCTTGATCTTAAATCCCTTCTTTTTATTAGATTGAACCATCTATATTTCCCACTCATGCAGACTTCCATGTACCTGGTTTTAAATGTGGAGAAAATTCTCTATTTATATAACATCATATACAATATATGATCCTGTTAGCTTTTTAATCAGTGATTGGCATGTTTATTATTTTTCTTGCAAATGCATTAGATTCTGCTAATGGTTTTCCTAATGTTATATGAGTCTGCTTCTTAGAACAAATTTCGTATCTTCACGGTGGATAATTATTTCAATATGATGTGTTCTGTTTTAAAAATTTATATAGAATTTTCCAAAAATACTCATAAATGAAATTAAATTATATAATCTTTTGGACATTTTATGTTTGGGTACCAAAATTGAATCTGTTTCATAAAGTGAATACTATAGTAATTTTTAAATTAATGTATCACTTTGGCAATTTTATATTTTTGTTGGAGCATTTCTCCTGTATATGTAATTGTCACTTTTATTAGTCTATTTTCTATTAAAAAGATAAAGATTTCCTTTGCTCCAATGTCTGGTTGGCAGATCCATCAAAAAAGAATATTTCTCAGTGGTTAAGAGCGTAAACTCCTGAAGCCAGACTTTCTGCCACATTAGTGTCTTCTTAGCTAAGTATTCAATCTTTCTGTGCCCCAGCTGCCTCATCTTTAAAATGGGGATGATGATAACAATAATATTATAAATATTGCAAAGTTGCTATAAAGATCAAATGTGTTACTAAACAGAGAGCACTCACAAACACCTAGTGGGTAGAAAGCGCAGCTATTGCTTATCTACTGGTTGCTTAATAAGCATCTCAAACTTAAGAAGTCTAAAACAGAATTTTGATCTGCTACTGATCTCAAACTGCTCCTTCTATAATCTCCTTCTCAGTAAAATGTACCACATTTTCACGAAGTTGCTTAGTCCAAGAAAACCACTAGCTATCATTGATCCCTCTCTTTCCTTCATCTCTCACATCTAATTCATCAGAAAGTCTTATCTGCTCAGAATTTTAAAACATCTTCTAAATTAGACAGTTTCTCACTATTACATAATTGCTGTCCAAGTCCACAGTGCTGTCACATTTACTACTGGCATGGCCTCTTTAATGATCTCTCTTGGTCCCACTCCTATGCCACTTTATTTCATTCTCCAAACAGAAGTCAGCATCTCCTCCTTAAAAAAATTGGATCAAATTATCTTTCTGCTAAAAATTGTTTGAGACTTCCTCTTACATTGAAAAGAAAACCTCAATTCTTTATTCTAATCTGAAAGGCCTGCATACACTGGCCCCTTATCACCCAACCTCATTTCTTATCACGTCCTGACAGTGGGTGTCTTCAAATACGTGAAGCTGGTTTCTACGGTAATCCTTAGGGTTTGATATTTGGTCTGCCTGGAATGCTTTTCTCCAAGATCTCAAATAGCTGTTTTCTTCTTTTCATTTTCGTTTCTACTTAAATGTGATCTCAGAGAGGTATTCCCTGTTCATCCATTCTAAAACAGTTCCCTCTGTAATTATTTATTCTGTTATTTTCCTCATAGCACCTCTTACTTTGATCTAAAAGTACATTATTTGTTTATTATCTATATGATTATGGTCTTTTTCTCCCCTAGAGATATAGGGGCAGGGATTCAATCTTTTTATTTTCAACACTGAAACACTCAGTGCCCATAACAATGCAAAGAGGCTCTCAATCAGTATTTATTCAACCAGTCACTATTTAACAAATAGTTACAATAGCTACTTTTTCCTTTACAGCTACTCACTCCTCCCATTTTATGGTAGATGGGATTAGGCCTTTGTTCTCCAGGGAAGGCCCTTGTCTTTTCCTAGCTTGAGACTTCCACCTGGTTTTAAATGCCTTCTAGCAGAACTGATCCAGGTTTATTCAGCACTTCAAGATTTGAGTAAAAAGTAAACACAGACCACCAGGCTGTCAATGTCTGGCATGATGCCATCACCCCATTAAAGAAAAAAAAAGGATTTAAGGTGAAACCTTAACTTTATCCATATTATTATCCAATAGAAAAGAAGACAGAAAAAAATACAGTGAGAATTATATTTGGAAGCAATGAGACAGAAGGTATAAACAAAAGAAGAATTGTGTTCCAGAAAATATACCCGGGCATTCTAAAAAGATCTGGTCCTGAGAATTTAAAAACACCAAAACACAGACTTCTCTGTCCAGACAACAGGATACGTTGTAAATATCTTACTAGGTTCATATTCGCAATGGTAGGAGAAGGAAGTGTTATGCTGATGTGTTACACTGCAGTATCAAAGGACCAAGGAAACAGAATCCATTAGCCACCCTTTCAAAAAGAAAGGACAGGAAAGGGAAGGGGAGGGGAGGGGGAGGGGAAGGGAGGGGGAGGCAAAGAAATCTTACCTGAAGCCACTCATGAAAAATATCAGAATCCAATTTGCTGTTTGCATCAGACTGCTTTGCAACCCCTGTTGCTAGATATTCAAGACCCTTCTCTCGTATTCCCCTCCTTTCTTCTTTTCTTGTTCACTCTTCTTCATTCCTGAGTCCTCCCTTTACCCTGCCATGATCTATGTGCCATGGCAAAACTAAATTCAAACAAATAAAGGTACCCTATATATATCCATATTTCTTTTCGAGTGAAGTAGCTTCAAGACCAACTCCAACCCCTGCTCCTGCCCTTATTGTTAATACTAGTCCTCTATCGCAGCATAATTTTGATGCCTTTATATACAGTGGGCATGGAATACCAAGTATCCGCAAATTAGATGCCCAGCATTTAAGGCTTTTCATCTTTTTCTACAACTCAGTTTAATCACTTCATAAAGTTCTCCTTCCTTTAAATGGTAGAAAATTTACTCAACATTGCTCTAGACAAACTTGACCATTTTAGGCTTAAATTTATGAAGTTTTTGTAAGGACTAAATTTACAAATGTGCTTAAAAACTCTTTGTAGAACAAGAAGCTACTCAAATTTTTCCATGTAAAGAAGAGGTTATTTTCCTCTTTTTTCCATATATCTTCCATATAAAGACAAACTACCCATTATAATTTTTCCCTAACTTATTCAGTTTATAGTGTATGATGAGAGGTAGTAGTTTGTGCAGTAAAGAGGAGGGAAATGGAATTAAAAAGAGGTCATAGACAATCTTATTTCTGCTAAAATTCCACATGCTTTATGTCTTTTAACCCTCACCCCAAAATCTTGGGGTATAGGTCTGCATTTTCGGTATGAGAAAGTTCAGGCTCAAGAAAGTTGAGAAACTGATCAAAGGCACAAGCAACCCAGGGTTTCTACTCTTATGCTTTTATTGTAGCATTTATTCCTTAGGGATATGTGTGTGGCTTTTGTTCAAATCTGAATTTCTTTTAAGTCCTTTGTACAACTTAAAGTGGGGGAAAGAGTTGGAATAGAAAAATGTTATTAATCATTGAAAATAAATAAAAACATTCAGAGGATTGAACTGAGTTGGTGTCTGAGATATTGGGCACACAGAAAATCTTCTAAAGAAGATTTAAGCTCTATGATAATATATATGAGCAATGGAGTTACAAAATTTCCCAGTTGATATTTACATAGCATTTATCACTAGTCTAAGTGAGAGATTTATTCAACATAAACACAAACTCTT
This sequence comes from Ateles fusciceps, assembly GCA_036589455.1. Lineage (NCBI taxonomy): Eukaryota > Metazoa > Chordata > Mammalia > Primates > Atelidae > Ateles > Ateles fusciceps. The sequence continues at coordinate 15,136,031 of JAZHEH010003259.1, read as the reverse complement.
ATTCCCACAATAGGGATGAGAAAATCATGACATAGGCTCATTGAGTAATATTCTTAAATCATCCTCTGGTCATCTGCTGTATACTATAATAAATCTGAAAATCCAAAATTAATATTTTATCTCCTCCATGAAAATGGGCTTAGAAATAGAACTTTCTTGATTGTTTCCCCCACAGAATTTCTGTCCTACTGATACGTTCAGGATGTGTGAGTAAGCATGAAGATAAAGTTTAAATATCTTGTACCTCAAGTATATTCATCATATATTTTTAGGCTTATAAATACAACTAACATTGGAATCTTCAAATGCCAAATTTTCAATATATTAATCCAGAGGATGCAAAGAAAATTGTTGAATATGTGGCTAAGCTTCATAATAAGTAATAAATCAGTTTAATTATTTAATTAAAAGTAATTTGAATAAATACATATACATCTGTATTTGTGTATATTCATGTCTATAATATGGCATTAAAGTAGTTCCTTAACCAGGGACAAAGATCTAGAGTATTTTGAGAGTCAGGTAATTCTCCCACTGAATTACAAAGAAGAAAGAGACCCCTTAAGAAATATTTCTTGCTGATATTAGAAAAAAAATGAGCCAGGCGCAGTGGTTCACACCTGTAATCCCAGCACTTTAGGAGTCCAAGGCAGGAGGATCCCTTGACCCCACGACTTTGAGACCACTGGGCAACATGGCAAATCCCTGCTCCACCAAAAACACAAAACTCAGCCATGCATGCTGGCACATGCCTGCAGTACTAGCTACTTGGGAGTCTGAGGTGGGAGGATCATTTGAGCCCAGGCAGTGGAACCTGCAGTGAGCCATGATCTCGCCACTGCACTCCAGCCTGGGTGACAGAGTGAGCCCTGTCTCAAAAAAATAAGAAAGAAGTTTTTTAAAAAGCGTACATGCAACTAAGCCTCCTTTTGTTACCAGGTGTTTTATTTAACTCACTTCTCCTACCGTGAAGATAGAATTAGTTAACAACTGAGAACAGAGAAGAATCAGTTATTTTGCCTGTTGCCAAAATAATAAAGTCAACTTTAGGACAAGATTAATTCCTTATGCAAAAATGCCTGCTTTATATAACACTAAATAGCCTCCAATAGTTGTCATTATACACATATTGATAATGGAAAGGATATGGAAGAATACCAATAGACCTAGACACTGTAACAAAAACACAAAACTACAGCTATAAAACTATAGTTTAATATAAAAATATTTGACTTTAAAAGGGCAGTTATGTCTTTAAAACACATACTATTTTAGAGCATTCATCTCCCTTTATAAAAATTTCATTTGCATCAATGTCTGTTTCTCTCCATGGCCCTTTTTAATGGTTTACATTATGGCTTATTTATTTTTGATCCTTCAATTTCCAATAAATTGTTTGACACCAGTTTGCATCCACAAAATGCACTGAATGAGTATATGAATGAATACCTGCATTTGTAAATCCAAGTATTTACCTCCTTTTTCTGGTAAAAATATGTGGGCATTTCTGAAGCATATTCTGAGTTTCTTATTATTTTAACTAATGCGTAGAAGAATTGCTACCATCATTTTTGTATGAAAATATTTTAAGTAATTGATACAACAAAAGAGAACTGCTTACAGTCATTTTAAATAAATTGAATATGATAGAAAGAAAGCATTGGTGCTACAGAAAAGGGAAAAAAATGAAGACTTGATATTAAAGTCACCTCCCCACCCCCAGCACAACCACATGAACCCATGAATTTACTATAATACAGTTTTCTACTCTCAGAAAAGCACACATTAATCAAGGATAAGAGAACTGACCTTCAGCTTCATGTTTGTGGACTGAATTGCTATATGGAATCAGAATATATTTTCTGTGGCACAATATTTTTACAGTGAAGCAGCCAAAATACCACAAACGCATAGCACAAGCTCCAAGCATTCTGGACCTTCCAGGCATTTTTGTGGCTTGGCATTGATGAATGCAGGTGAGACATAGGTTGCAGTTAGGATCGAATTACAACAAACACTGCCTTTTCCAAAAATATGAGTTGCTAAAACAGCTTCCCTAATACCTGGGGAGAGGATGCCTGTCCATCAACAAGCTGGGACTTTAGATCAAGTTCTCACAATTGTATCTTTTCAGTGAGCACAAAATCTGAGCCCAGTCAAAATACAAACAGTAATAAAAGACCCTTCCCTCACATTTCCACAACAACCTTATATGGTGAACACCAGTGCACCATGTGACTTCCTTCTATCTTTTCTTCTCCTTCTCTATTCTTAACAGTATATTTTTACCTGCAACTAACTGAATTTATGTGTAAGATTATTTCTTAATTTCAGAAATGACCAAAAAAAAAAAGGAATAAGACCAGTACACATATGTATCTTATAGAATTATTCTCATTACTTTCTAGGCCAGCCTAACAGTGACATTTACCTGTTATAGGATCCCCTAATACATAGGCCATCATTTATAAGCATATAATTTGTTCTTTCCTTATATTTTTTTTCCACTAATTTCTTCCTAGTTTGGTTATATCAAATAACAACATAATGTAGCTTAGAAAACACCACGTGTGACATATATGCTATGCTCAGTATTTTGTGGTCATTATTATAATTACTATTTTGAGACAACGTCTGGCTCTGTTGCCCAGGCTGGACTGCAGTGGCACAATCACAGGTCACTGCAGCCTCAACCTGGGATCAAGTTATTCTCCTGTCTCAGTCTCCCAAGTAGCTGGGACTACAGGGTTGTACCACTACACCCAGCTAATTTTTGTGTTTTTGTACAGATGCAGTTTCATTCACCATGTTGTCAAAGCAGATCTTGAACTCCTGGGCTCAAGTTATCCACCTGCCTTGGCCTCCCAAAGTGCTGGGATTACAGGCATGAGCCACAGTGCTTGGCCACTTTGTGGTTATTACTATGCCACTTAATATAAAATATTCCTTCTTAAGGTTAAAAAATATATAGCCTCTGATTTTTTTATACTCATATTATTTTGTTTTCCTGATATAATAAACATGAGATATTTCCTATAGTTCTCCTTTGCTGTTGACTATATTCATTTCATATTTCCAGTTATTCTTGGTGATTGATTGTCTAAAATGAAATTTATGTTTTGAAATACAGTGACTTTTCTGAAGTTGATAGATCCCACTTCTTTTTTTTTTTTTTTGAGGTGGAGTCTCGCCCTGTCACCCAGGCTGGAGTGCAGTGGCACAATGTCAGCTCACTGCAACCTCCACCTCCTAGGTTCAAGCGATTCTCCTGCCTCAGCCTCCGAAGCAGCTGGGACTACAAATGCATGCCACCACACCTGGCTAATTTTTGTGTTTTTAGTAGAGATGGGGTTTCACCATGTTGGTCAGGCTGGTCTCGAACTCCTGACCTCGTGATCCGACCGCCTCAGTCTTCCAAAGTGCTGGGATGACAGGCATGAGCCACGGTGCCTGGCCTTCACCACTTCTTATGTGGGTTGATTTCTCAGTATTTTGAGAATATGTCTTGAGAATAAGTATTTATGTAGCTTTTGACATAGCAACTAAGACTGTTGTTGCATTTCTAGCAATGAACCAAATATTGTGGGGTCCAACATTTGGATCCATATAAGATTAAGCTGTGCTAAACATAGCTGTAATTTATAAGAGAAAGACTTTAAAACATAGCAGAAAACAATATTAAATGTTTTAGATTATTCTCACATAATGAAGTTTTCATACAGCATCAATCATTTTCCTTTGTTTCACTTCTCTGTGATGTTTCTTCTTACCACTTTCAACGAACTCCCCGTGGATATTTTGACCTTAAGACAACTACCACCATTCTTACAGCTACACAAAAAGACATTTATTATAGTCAGATCAATGCAAAATGGATGCAGTTAAACCATTTTCTAATTATCTCCCTCTCCAATACATCTCTGATGAATGCTTTCCACTAACTTAAACGTTCCAACCAATTTATGTTTGCTTGCTTTGGTTTTATTTTGACAAGGACAAATTGAATTTCTCATTGCCCAGAAATATACTTGCAACCATCGCAATTATTTATATGTGCATTGGTAAAGATTTCAGCCCTTCAGAACATTTTTCAGTCATAGAAGATTGCTCATGGTGGAAACAGCAGAAAGACATCACGTAGTCTAAATTCAGCCTTTGTATTGAATATTAACACTAGCATTGTAAAAGATGGTGAGAAGTTGCTGTTAATCTAATAGGAAATGTGAAGCAAATGGGACAGGGTGGGGATTAGACAATGAAACAGGCTTCTAACTTCTACATCATTTATGTGGCCCTATGAAGTCTGATGGAACCATAATGATTCATCGTCTCCTGGTATTAGAACCAAGCACTTGGGTTCTAAAGTTAGGAAAGAGTCTGGGTAGCTCAGACATAGTTTTGACAGTGCCAAAACAAGCTTGGAAAGGGAAGCAGTCAGTTTAACCAATGATTTGGCAGTATAAAAACCCAACAAGTATGTTAATTGATGTTTATTTTAATATTGAATATAGTCAAATCCTTTTTATGTAAAACCAACCCATTTAAGGAGACACCCTCTAAAGAAGCAGAGTTGAGCAACATGGGTCAAAGTATCAACTGAGCTATTCTTGAAAAGTAACAAAAAGAGGCTGAAACTTTTTGATGAGGTTTTAAAATGAAAGGGAAGAGAGAAGTGTATAAAAACTATGAATCTTTTTAGATTGCATATGTCAGCATTAGTCAACATTTGGAGAATTAAAAAAAAATTGTCACCGAACGTTAGTGCTCAAAGGCTGTAAATTATGAATGTGGTAATTAAATATTTGCAAAAGCCTTTAAAAATTCACATTTTAATTCAACAATGAGGATCCTTAGAGTTGTGGAGTGTTATGCACTATAATTCCAATCTTTAATTTTGGGGATTTATCTACATTAAAATGTATTTTGAACAAAACTGCTTTTTCTCTTATACTGTTTCTAGTTTTCCTTTGCTAATTGTGCTAAGATGTTGCAAGATATTTTCCTTCAATGGATAAAATCATGACATGTATAGGCATCCTACTAGTTCCTAAGCATATCTATTATACTTAAAACTAAAGAACCACATTATGCTTGATACATGACTAGTTATGGCTTATTCTGCTTTAAGTCCTGCTAATCAGTGCATCCTGGTCAAACAAGGTAAAAGTTTCATATCGGAAAACACATAACATAAATATAACATAAAGTCACATATCAGAAAACACAAATCAAGGTTAGTAATACTTTCACTTAACTAGGATCATAATAATGTAATAACAGTACAGCAATAACCACATGTCAAGAACCCACTGAATACCTGACATAGAAAATGGCAATTTAGATATTATTCTTTATTCAACCATTAAACAAATCTTAAGATCAGCATCATTATTCCGGTTTTACAGATAAGGAAACTTGCTAAGTAGCTTGCTCAAAATCAATCACATAGTTCATGTGAAGCTGAAACCGAGATCCAGATGTGACTGTACTGAAAGCCAATGCCCTTTCATTCAGCAATCGTGCCTAAGAAAAAAAACCAAAAAACTGAAAACCAACAAAGTGAAACTCCAGGGCTAAAGAGATAATGTGATATCTTTTAGTCAAGCCCATGTTGTGATTTCATACTCTGAAAGCATGCTCCCCCATCCCTACTCCATTCTGAATATAGTGGTTATAAAAAGAAATCTTTTTTGGATAACAAAAAAAATGGTAGAATCAAATTAAAAACTGAAGCAGAGATTTCTGTGAACCTAAAGTGGAACAGAAATAACCAGGAGTGTCTGTGTGTGTGTGTGTGTGTGTGTGTGTGTGTGTGTGTGTGTGTTAAGAGATATGATGGTCATTTGCCTGTTTGTACTCAAATGCATTTCCTCCTTTTCTTTGTCCTTATTCTAGATTGCCACAATTCCCAGGATTTCTTGATAGCTGGCTTTGGCTAGCTTGGGCTAGTGTCACGCAATAGTAAGAAACTGGAGAGCAGGAGAAAGTAAAAGTTAGGGCAACCTGCCTCCTCTGTCTGCCTTACTGGCATTTGACAATGACTGTGTCTCTCTATTTAGCTGCTCCTCCACCCTGCCTCCAGCTCCTGCAGAACTATTTCCTCCATGGACCCAGCTCCCATCCAGGCTGGTTCCTGTGGCCCTGTGGCTTGCCTCTGACAACAGCAACTTGTTCTCATGTCTCCTCGGTCGTAGCAAAGGTATCATCTTCTCATTGTTGATAATTTCCATTATCATTTACTGTTCAACTTCTCAAGTCATCTGTGTAACCAGTTATCTGAATCAAATATGATCTCTGAAGTAACTGGAGTGATTGCTGTTTTCAGGGTACTGACTGGTATGTATTAGGTGGTAGAGAGTGGTGGGGAGCATAAAAGCTACAGACATAGGTACATTGGTTTATGAATCCAAAAACCACAGGAATTTTATTTTATTTTTATTGCATTTTAGGTTTTGGGGTACATGTGAAGAACATGCAAGATTGTTGCATAGGTACACACATGGCAGTGTGATTTGCTGCCTTCCTCCCCCATCACCTATATCTGGTATTTCTCCCCATGCTATCTCTCCCCAACTCCCCACCCCCGCTGTCTCTCCCCTATTTCCCCCCCCCCCCACAGACCCCAGTGTGTGATGCTCCCCTCCCTGTGTCCATGTGTTCTCCTTGTTCAACACTCGCCTATGAGTGAGAATGTGTGGTGTTTGATTTTCTGTTCTTCTGTCAGTCTGCTGAGAATGATGGTTCCAGGTTCATCCATGTCCCTACAAAGGACACTAACTCATCGTTTTTGATGGCTGCATAATATTCCATGGTGTATATGTGCCACATTTTCCCTGTCCAGTCTATCATCGATGGGCATTTGGGTTGGTTCCGGGTCTTTGCTATTGTAAACTGTGCTGCAATGAACATTCGTTTGCATGTGTTCTTATAGTAGAACGATTTATAATCCTTTGGATATATACCCAGTAATGGGATTGCTGGGTCAAATGGAATTTCTATTTCCAGGTCCTTGAGGAATCGCCACACTGTCTTCCACAATGGTTGAACTAATTTACACTCCCACCAACAGTGTAAAAGTGTTCCTGATACTCCACATCCTCTCCAGCATCTGTTGTCTCCAGATTTTTTAATGACCGCCATTCTAACTGGTGTGAGATGGTATCTCAATGTAGTTTTGATTTGCATTTCTCTAATCACCAGTGATGATGAGCTTTTTTTCATATGTTTGTTGGCCTCATGTATGTCTTCTTTTGTAAAGTGTCTGTTCATATCCTTTGCCCACTTTTGAATGGGCTGGTTTGTTTTTTTCTTGTAAATCTGTTTTAGTTCTTTGTAGATTCTGGGTATCAGCCCTTTGTCAGATGGGTAGACTGCAAAAATTTTTTCCCATTCTGTTGTTGCTGATTCACTCTAATGACTGTTTCTTTTGCTGTGCAGAAGCTGTGGAGTTTGATTAGGTCTCATTTGTTTATTTTGGCTTTTGTTGCCAATGCTTTTGGTGTTTTGGTCATGAAGTCCTTGCCTACACCTATGTCCTGAATGGTTTTGCCTAGATTTTCTTCTAGGGTTTTTATGGTGTTAGGTCTTAGGTTTAAGTCTTTAATCCATCTGGAGTTAATTTTAGTGTAAGGTGTCAGGAAGGGGTCCAGTTTCTGCTTTCTGCATATGGCTAGCCAGTTTTCCCAACACCATTTTTTAAACAGGGAATCCTTTCCCCATTGCTTGTTTTTGTCAGGTTTGTCAAAGATCGGATGGTTGTAGATGTGTTGTGTTGCCTCCGAGGCCTCTGTTCTGTTCCATTGGTCTATATCTCTGTTTTGGTACCAGTACCATGCTGTTTTGATTACTGTAGCCTTGTAGTGTAGTTTGAAGTCTGGTAGTGTGATGCCTCCTGCTTTGTTCTTTTTGCTTAGAATTGACTTGGCTATGTGGGCTCTCTTTGGTTCCATATGAAGTTTAAGGTGATTTTTTCCAATTCTGTGAAGAAGGTCATTGGCAGCTTGAGGAATTTTAAATGCTACAATATTACACAAATAAAGTTGTTCACTATTCAGTGGAGGGATTGAAGAGAACGTAGGAAGCTGATTCGTAGATGATATTATCAAAATCCCATGCTAATCACAATGTGAGAACTGGGTAAGAAGACCAAAACTCTGAAATTCTGTCTCAAAACAAAACAAAACAAAACAAAACAAAACAAAACATAGTGCCTGAGCAGAGGCCCCAGGATGGAGGAGGAGCTAAATTGAGGGAACTCTAAACTAGGGAGGGATAAACAGAGGTAGAGAGAAAGAGAGAAGAGAGAGAGAGAATATGCATATCAGAACAAGCTTATCCAGATAAGCATCAAAACTAAAATTTCAAGCTATTAGAATTGGATAATACTAAGAAAGAGTGCCTGCAAACTCAGGATGTTAATTCCCTACAACAAAATCAGAGAAAAAAATGCAACAATCTCAAAAGGACTATTATAGAATTAAGACCATTAAAGAAGTAAGAATAAGGTCAATTTAAAAGAAAATTATGGAAAAAAAATGCAGGATTATAAAACTAGTAGTAATAGTTATGAAAAATAACAATCAGTAGAAACAATATACATCTTGCCGTCTACCAAAATCTTGAGATTTCAGAATTACCAAACACATATTATAAAACAAATATAGTGACCATGTTTGATTCTACTCTATCGGGTAGATCCAGACAAATTGAGCATACTACAAAGTTTTCTGCTTCCAGTTTTGCCACACAGCTGGTCAATGTATTAGGACATTGACAGCAATCAATTCATATTGGTGGACTTTCTAGTCTACTCGTTTCACCAAACTAAATGTGATGTGAGTAAATTTTTTAGATTTCAAATGGACATGGGTGACATATTGTGAATTCTGCTTTGAAAAATGTTCAAGTTGAAATCAGCTTGACTATGTTTTAAATTGTTAACCTTTGAGGATTTGTTGTTTATTTATTTACACATTGTAGAAAATGATGGGCTGATTTCTATTTTTATTTATTTATTTATTCCTTAGCATGATACTGACACTGCCTATGAATACTATGATGGCCACCTCTGTGCAGAGAGGCTTGGCTATCTATTTACATAAGAGTCATGGTTGTGATCCTCAGTTTTCACAATGAACATATCGATTCTATCATTTACTTTATTCTAGTGAATAAATAGAATTTCTATTGATCAGCAACATAAAATACCTGGACTCCAAGCATATGTTTTCAATTGACCTAAATAAAACAAACAAGAGATAAGATAGTTTTAACTGATGTGACAAACTCTGTATGTGTCTTGGAAGCTAATAATGTGCTTTTTTACAAGTAGAATGACCATTCACAAGATTTAATTATATGTCAACATAGAAGAAAGTCAATACAGATAAAACAACGGAAATAATACAGGTAACATACTTGGATCACAATGCAATACAAACAGAAATAGCCAAATTGAAAAGTAACAAATATTGCCCCTTTGAAATAAAAAAGTGAAAACTTTTCTTAAATGACAACAGAAAATTAAAACCAAAATGTAAGAGTAGTTAGACTATAACATGAAAATACGCATATCAGAACCTATAAAACATAGCTAAACAATTGCTTATGGAAAATCTCAGCATAAATATTTATAATAATTAAGAAGAAATAGTAAAAAGAAATGAATTGAACATTTGCCACAGGTAGGTGGGAAGGGAACAAAATAATCTCAAGGAAAGGAGAAGGAACATAATAGTAAGGGAAACAAACAGAAATTAATAAATTAGAAAATAAAAAACATGTAGAACTACTGTTTTTTTTTTTAAACTAAGCAAAAAACCTAATCAAAAAAACAGGGGAAAGTGCAAATGCACAAATAAAAATTGACAAGGGGGAATAGCTATAGATTAAGAAGAAACTGAAAGGATCGTATAATATTATTTAACCCTATTCTACTAACTTTGCACATCTTGATAAAATGGAAGATTTTCTACTAGAAAATGTACTTGAATTCAACTTGAAAAGCATAAATTTCTAAAACCATTTCCAGAAGATACATAAACAGTTCATTGTCATAAAAGCAAGGAAAGAATTTGTATTTTGCCAACTTCTTCTCCCCCTCCACCCCAAAGTACTAGGCTAAGGTTATTTCTTAGTGAATGGAAAAGAAAACTCTATTTATTTAACTGTTTCAGAGTATCGACAAAAAAAAAAAAAATTCGGAATTGCTTAATTGTTATGGGCAAAAGTGACAATAAATGTCACTAAAAGTAAATTAAAAGATCATGCATACACAAAAATACACAAAATACATTGATAAATAATTTTTATTTATTCTTCTTAGCCCTTGATAGATTTAGTAGAGAAAGATTAGTAAGAACCCTACATGTATTTTTGTGTGTGTTTGATTTTGTTTTTGCCTTAAGAATGTCAATGCTCTGTTTTTGGTGAATAGATACTCAGAAGTGTCATGTTTTCACTGAAGAATGCACTCTTTATTATCATTAATGACTCTATTTTGTCCCATTTAATACTTGTGCCCTGTTTGTAACTATTTCTGATATAATGGTATTTGAATTGTTATAGTGTGTCATTGTCTATTCTTTAATTTTCAATCTTTCTGAGTCACTATGTGTTAAATAAGTCTCCCGTTACTGTTGGTGGTTTTGCTTGTGATTCAATCTGATAATGCCTTTCTCTTAATATTAAGGGAAGATTAGTTCATTTGCATTTACTGATAGTACATGTAGGTTTATTCTTAGTTGTGATATCATACTTCATAGTATATTTTCTATTTTATAGTATATTTTGCCTTCTTCTATACTTTGTCATTCTGTTCAAACTGTATTTTTCCCAGCTGTGGGCTTTTATTTATCTGTACTATTTTGAATGTACTATCAAACACTGCTTAAAATATATTATGGAATAAGAAGGCATATTGTGGAATAATAAGACAAATAGTTACTTATGTGGATTAATGTGTGCATAGAGAGTATACCATATTGAAATACATGTAACCATTTTTAAATTTCTCTGTCAAACATACATTTTTACATTGCCTATGTAAAAATGGTTGAAGAGGCAATTCTATAATTGGAAAAACAAAAAACACTGAAGTAAGACTCAGAAGACCTGGATTCTATTCTGTTTCCAGATGGTACTATCCAGAATACTTTGAAGGATGTCATTAAACTCCTCTGTAATATTTTTTCAATGCCTTCCTTGTTTCTTTTATGGTAAGAAATTAGAGACATCAACATTGTGAAAGTTCTTTAAAAAGAAAATATTTTAGAACAAAAAGTATTTTTAGAAATAACTCTCTCTAAAGTTTTTTTTAATTTCTCAAATGATCACCTAAAACAACAAAATTGAAATCAAAACATTAACCTTGACATTACGAGTGAATCTAACTTGGAAGTCTTCAGCCAGACAAATCTGCAAAAATTGTATACGCATCTTGAATTTTATCAGGTCAGTAACCCTCTGCTGGCGATTTTGACATTTGCTCAGTTAGAGGTCACCCTGACTGTGCATGTAATCTGCATAAATGCTACTGGTGACTTTTAAGTGCAAGTAACAGAAGGCGCCTGATGATCACGACAATGAAACACACGTCATTGAGTCTGTTATGCAGGACAGCAGGTGGGTTGGGATTTGGAAAGTTATAGGGTGTGAGGTCCTCAGTCTGGGGTTAGTCTCAAGGTTGCAAGAAGAGGGTACATATATCGCAACATGAAAATAAAATAGCAAACATTCCTCACACAGAAGAGAAATAAGAAGATGGGCCAGAATGCGAAATGTAATGTGAGCTTAGCTGATATCTGGGCTAATACGTCATCCTTCTGTCCTTTGTTGTGTCTCAAAATAGAAAACAAAGGCTACCCGCACCTCCTGTGCAACAATCTAAATCTGCATTAATTTACAATCTCAGTTCCCCTGTCACCTAGGAACCTCATGAGCATAAATCACTGCTGTAATGTTACTGTAAATAACAGCTCACTGGGCTGTTGTTGATTCATTGACACTTCTCTGTTTCTAACAACAGGCCATTTCATGGCACAGGGGGATCTCCATAGGAGCTGACAGAAAGCTGTAAGTAACTCTAACAGCACATATTACTGCACTTTACATGTAAGGAAAGGCTTTCTTCCTGATAAGAATAACCCAAAATGGCTTTTAGGTCAATTAAATTAATTGGCTATAGTAACTGGAAAACTTTTGTATTTTGTAAATTATCATATATACAAAATATCCATATACCTTAAAAGACACAGGATGCTTCCATTCAAATAAAAATTGGCAAATTCTACTAAAGGAAATAAGCTAGCAATTATTTACTGTCTTCTAAGTGCACTTAGATCTGCTCTCTTTTTGAATTTAAATGGCAAAACTGCCAAGTATGTGTTATGTTCTCGTTGCACAGGTGAAAAACCTGAGGAACAGAGAGATTAAGTAGTTTTCCTAAAGTCACTCAGCTAGAGAACTGCAAATACAAGATTCAAACTTGGATATGTCCTTCTAGAACACTGCACTATTTCCTCTGCGGTCCTATCATATAAGAGGTACAAGACAATGGAGGCCAGTTCTTTAAAAATAACACAAAACCTATAACACTAATTATCTTAAAATTTAGCAGATTAGAGCCCACAAATAAGTACAAGACAAAATATGAGGGGGGAGGGCATTAAAGATTGTAGTAAAGAATTAGAATAAAGCAAATATCAAATTTGATTCTCAAAAATCAGAAAAGAGTTCATGGAGAAGATGGTATTTCAAATAGTTTTTAAAAGATTAGAAGAATGTTGTAAACAGAAACTTTATCATTAAATATAACTTATAAACTATTAAATCAGATTTGCTATTTACTTTCTTTTTGAAAGATACATGGCAGAAGATTAACATTTCACATGGTGTGTTTTGTGAATGAAGTTAAATCTTTGGCAAATGAGGGATTGCTAGAGGTAATATTTGTTAAATCTATACTTTAAAATGCCTGGGGAAATTTATTTAGGCATTTTACTAAAATTCTGGGTTATCATATTTGTATCTCAGCCAAATTTAAAGTAATAAATCCATTCTTGTTTAGGAACAAACATACCAAATATTTTCAACAAACCTAACACAAAGAACTTAGCATAAAGGTATGCCAGTTCAAGTTCTGAGATATATATTTGTATATTTAACACCTGGATAACTTGTTGACATGTATTCCTGGGAAATTTCTCCAGCAATTTAGAATTCAAATTCTGTGTCAAAGTTCTGGGGTTAAGTTTGGACTCAAAAGACGTCAACAAACCGGGTAATCTTTAGGACTGCAGGCCAAATTCTTACACACATCTGCTACGGACATGAGGGAAGGGGATCAGACTTCAGTGGAAGGTGACCTTGAGTGATGTGGAGTAGCACTTGTCCTCAAATCTACTGGTAAATTCATTTAAAGCTGACTTAGCCCATGTAAGAATTCAAAAGTTGTATTTTGGCATCATGAATGAATAATGTTTCTCTGCCTCTGCAGGAATCCTTCCACAGTAATATGGATAAATGGAGGTAGAGCCATCTACTTGGTCTTCTCGTGACTGGGACCACAATACTTTCCAAAAAGAGTCCATACTATGGTTGAAATATTTTTATTTGTTAGAGAATGTTTTCTCCTATTTAACTTTTTTGTTTTGATCATGATTTCTTACCTCATTTAGTTTTAGACTAAACTATATTTTGACTTTCTACTCAGAGTAGGTTTACTGTTTGTCTTATTCCATCATTTATATCCCCATGTGTTGTTTTTATAAATATCCTTTTCATTGATGCAACAATAATATTGCCTCTTTCTCAATCATAAAAGAAGTCTATTTTTTAGTTGGGATAGGAACACATTTACTTGCTAGTTGTTTCTTTGTCTCTGTATTTCAATCTTTTTAATATATACTAGAAACTGAGCATGATGATAGTTGAAAGGAGCATTTAATGTTATGAAGCACTCTGGGCAGATGAATTACATTTCTAAGGCAATCAAACACCTCCACAAGCAGGGTCTATGAACAACACATGTGCAACAGAAGTTCCTGACCAAGTTCACAACTAAAAGTATCCTGCTTCCATTAAGAGATCCCACTTTTGCTTTTCCTCCTCACCCTTGAGGTTCCAGACAAACAGAACTGCCTCCAGTTCTGCACGTCTGGGGAGGCCTCAGGAAACTTACAATCATGGCAGAAGGGGAAAGCAAACACATCCTTCTTCACATGGCAGCAGCAAGGAGAAATGCCAAGCAAAAGGGGGGAAGCCCCTTATAAAACCATCAGATATCATGATCTCACTGTCACAAGAACAGTATGAGGGTAACCACCCCATGATTCAATTACCTCCCACCAGGTCCCCCCAAGACACGTAGGGATTATGGAAACTATAATTTGAGATTTGGGTGGGGACACAGCCAAATCATATCACATGCTGTTCTCATCTTTGATCTTTTTTGCATGTTTTGACTCATTCACCACCTATTTTAAATGGCCAACCATACTGGAACATTCAGATTTCAGTCTGATCATCACTTGCCATATTGCTCTTTGCTAACTTCTCTCCTCCACATTTACACACAGTCTGAGTTAGAAGACTGTTGTATTACTGTAGTTCAAATTCTACCCTTGTTGAACACTGGCATTACAATTGCCTGCTTACTGGTCTGAATCTCATACCCTGTGGTAATCTCACCACAAGAGGTGTATTTGATTGGTCTTGTTTGCAATTATACATCTCAGTGTCTGGTACATGGTAAGAATCCAATAAATACTATTAAATGAATAGAAGAGTGAAGAAATGAATAAAAGAGTGAAGAAATGAATGATTGACTTTCATGCAGTATCTGTATTAAGTATGCCAGCATATTTTCTGACTTTTTATGTAATGATTGATAGTAATTCTCCAGTATACTGCTATTGTAGTAAGCAGAGAAAGAATCTATAACAATATTATTTCTTTTTAAACAAGCTAGGTAGCTAAGCAATTGGGAATAGGTGAAATTTCTTGTACAGCAAGGATTAAGAAAATTCGCTTTCTTGAGATTTCTGAATTTACCCCTTTCTTCCTGAGTCCATCTGGCCTAGTCTTTCTTAAGTTATTAAAAATTCCACAGCAATTCAACAGGAGATTAAGTCCATTGAACATTTGTGCTGGCTCCTTAACCTGACCTACAGTGCTAGATAGAAGAAAAGTGACAGCTTCAGGACCACACACCTGAAATGGTATTATTTTTCAACACTCACCTGTAACTACACCTAGCCAGAGTGCTTGTGACTGCTTTTCAGTGATAGAGTTATGTCAGGCATCCAGCCATATAGATCATGTTAAAAGCTCCATTGCACTCTTGGCTAAATATTGATGGATTGGATGAGACATCTTTTAACCTTTATTGTGCTTTCCAATTTCTGACATCTGTGAATGACACATTCACAAATTTAATGCAATTTTAACTCTGAGATAGACTGGAATGTAAAATATTTTGGGATCTTGGGGCTAGGGAAGGGAAAAGAAACAAGATGTTGGAGTGAAACAAAAGGACTATGCAGAGAAAGGGACCAGGACGGCAGGGGAGTAAGGTTGTCACGTATAATGAAGATTTAGTGCTTCAGCAATAAATCTAATTCAGCTAGAAGAGCACGCTGCCAAAACACTGTGCAAGAAATACCCCCAAGGTATCCAACAGGGTCCTTTTAAACCCTGTTCACTTTACAGTGCATATTTGAACACAGACAGTTGGGAGTTCAGAGAGCACACATCTGGGTCACTGTGCAAATCCCCATTCTCCTTTAAAAAAAATAAAATACATGCACTCCACCTACTCTAGACTTACTCTACTGCTGAGTCTGCCAAGGAAGACTATTCCATTTTAGAATACAAAAGCCAAAACACAAAGTGGAACCAACCCACATGGAGTCGTGCTCTGCTACTTTATGTATCCAAAGAAAGAAAAATATTCAAAGCACAAATTCTCAGATTACTACTTTAACAGGCGACTGTACCAAGGTTACTTTTTATTACAATTGTCTCCTCCAATGAGGACCAGAAATCTCCAGAAAATCACGAGCTTTGAAAAGCTATTCAACATCATCTACTTCTCTTGTGCTTAATATAGAATTAAGCTCCATAATCACAGCTTGACATGCCATGTTATTTGTCCATTATTTTTAAGTTCATTGTGATAACTATTAGAAAGAAGGAATTTGTAAGCTTTAGAATGTTATCCCTAAAAGAAAAACTTTATGATTATAAATGAATTTCATTTCATCTTTATATTGTACCTTGATATTTTAATATAGGAAAGCAAATATGTATAACTGCCGCATTATTGAGATTCTCAAGCCCAACTCTTTGTACACAAGTTACTATATGAAAATATCCTTTCTAGCGTTTAGCTAGAAAATATCCCATGTGTTTTTCAAAAGCATTCATTTAACGAGAAACCTGTTCATAAGCATGTGCTTGCTAAGAGAGTTTCACGATAATCATTACAGTGACAGGGAAAACCAAGATAAACCAACTCAACTGTTGCTCCTAATGGGGTGATTCAAGGCACAAATTAGTTTAGCAACTCAATCAGGAATTTATACATGTCCTATCTTGGAGTGTATGCTCTTACAGGAAATAATGATTTATATCTGATAACTCCAGAATTTGTATCTCTTAGAAAAAATATGGAAGCCCAAACAATCTTCAATAAACTATACTCCACTCTTCAATCTTTATCTCAAAGGTCTCTATGAATATGAAAACAATGGGTTAAAAAGAGCTTAGTCTCCCCCACCATTTACATTATTTTTATTTTATTCAAGAATCTTAACAAGAAATCTAAATTACGATGCCCACCCTTCAGTTGCTTTCTATCAACCTGAGACAAGTCGTTTTTTGTTTTCTTTTCTTTTTTTTTTTTGCTTTCCTAAAATGAGAGACACCAAACATAAATACTTGATAAGTTAAGTAGCAACATATCTTAGAAGTAACAGTCAATAATGTAGAGATGATGCAAAAAAAAGTTTAGACAGCAAATGTTGGAAAGGCAGATTACTATAAGCCACAGTGGACTGGATTTCTCTATGAAATACTTCTGATTTTACTACTTACATAGAACTATTCAAACTGTTATTTGAATCAATTGATACTGTTGATGTGAAAAGTACCTGAACTATTCTATAATGACTCTACAAATATTTATATATGTAATGAGAACTTGCATCAACAGAGATGTTGTTGATAAAAATAATGCCTTATCCTTAAAAAACAATAGCTTACAGAAAAATTTTGACATACAGTATCATATTTTATCTATGTAAAGCACCAAGCATCTACAGTTCGATCTTAGTTGAGGGTATTAGTCCATTCTCATGCTGCTATAAAGAAATAGCTGAGATTGGGTAATTTATAAAGAAAAGATGTTTGACTCACAGTTCCACATGACTGGGGAGGCCTCAGGAAATATGCAATCATGGTGGAAGGGACCTCTTCACAAGGCAGCAGGAGAGAGAATGGAAGCTGAGCAAACTGGGGAAAGCCCCTTACAAAACCATCATCGCCGTGATTCCATTACCTCCCACCAGGTCCCTCCCATAACATGTGGGGATTATAGGAACTACAGTTCAAGATGAGATTTAGTGGGGGGGGGGGACATAAGCTTGGGAGAAGTTGAAGGGACTACCTAAATTTACTTGTTCATGGCAGTGTTTATTCAACTCTTGTCTGTTCATTTCTAGTAAAATGTCAATTCCATTACAGAATTATAAAGCTAATCACAAATTCTAAGGTAAACATGATTTATGTAAGACTCAATTATATTTTATGTTTGATGATAATTAAGAGGTGACTATATAATTTTTAAATATATCACAAATTCTAAGGTAAACATGATTTATGTAAGACTCAATTATATTTTATGTTTGATGATAATTAAGAGGTGACTATATAATTTTTAAATTATATTAACTAACATTCATAAGTTACTAATTAGGCCTAAGAATATTTACACAAACTACCTCATTAAATCCTTACAGTAATTCTCTTTGGGTACTTTGTTTTTTCTGGTTTTTTGTTTGTTTGTTTGTTTATTTGTTTGCTTGCTTGCTTGCTTGCTTTAGAGATAGAGTTTCACTCTTGTCACCCAGGCTGGAATGCAATGGTGCAATCTCGGCTCACTGCAACCTTCGCCTCCCGGGTTCAAGCGATTCTCCTGCCTCAGCCTCTCAATTAGCAGGGATTATAGGCATGTGCCACCGCACCCAGCTAATTTTTGTATTTTTAGTAGAAATAGGGTTTCACCATGTTGGCCAGTCTGGTCTTAAACTCCTGACCTCAGGTGCTCTGCTTGCCTAGGCCTCCCAAAGTGCTGGGATGACAGGCATGAGCCACCACACCTGCTTGGCCTGAGTTGAGTACTTTGAATACTTTATTTAACATATGGAAAGATGGGATTAGAGTCAAAATTCCAAATTTGGTCTCAACAGGGTGGAGAGGGTTACTCTGATTATCTATGCATTTCTGGGTGAACCTCTTCATAGAAGAGAAGCAGCAAATTTGCTATGAAGAGTCTTCATTTTGACGCATGCCTATAATCCAACATAATAATGATAGATATACATGATTATGTGTCTTCGTTATGGCACACACCTATTATGCAACATAATAATGATAAATATACATTCAAATGTAATCTATCTATAGCAGCTCAAGAATAATTGAATGTATAGATTACATTTGAATGTATATCTATCGTTATTATATTGAATAACTTGATGGCTTATCACACACAGGTCTGGAGTTAACCTGTAAACACTTTACCACTTCACACAACAATAAAAGAAATCATGTTCATTTTAAGTACTGGATAGCTTTAAAAAAGAAGGGCTTCAGGCACACATAGGATTTGTACCTGAAGGTATTTTGGAATCTTTAGGTTAGAAGAAGCAAAGGTAGATTGACCTCTAATAAGATAAAACAAAATCAGGCTCTAGATTTTTTTTAATGTTATTTTGGTTGGAGAACACTTTCTAATTCAACCAACAATGAATTTCCAAATTTAATTCAAATGTTTTCTAAATTCACTTTCTATATCCAAAATTTGGCTCAGTTCAATCAAAATGAAATTTACCCTAGAAAGCCATGTGCTTTTACCATACTTCTGACATGTACTACTAGGGTTAGTTAAGTGATTAGCAGATCTACAGTTGGTGAGATAAAAAAACAAACAGCTTACAATTATTCACATCTAAAGACAACTCCAGTCCCAGATTTCATATTGTCTGAACAGAAGCATTTTCTTTCCTGGAGAATTTTCAATAGCTAGAAACGTTCTTAGCTATAACAGAAGTATATGAGCCAAAAGTTACTTGAAAAAACACAGATTTCTTAGCTATATCACTAGGAATTCTTACTCAGAAGTTGTGAGATGGCACTGAAATATCCCTATTTTTATAAAGCTCCCTGGCTTTTTTCTTACGCAACAATCCAGTGTCAATGAGGGGACCTGCATCTGGAAATTCCTGAAGTAGAACACTTCATTATCCGACAATGCTTATGCACTAGGAGTTATATTTATAGCAAATAAATCTAACAGAAACAGTTTACAGATAGCATTTTATGGTGGATTAGTTTATAGAAAAAGTGCTATAAATCAAATCTTATTTTTATATGATAAATATTGGGATTATTGTTACATTCCTCATCTGCAACTCAGTATTAATAGAATTGACCACAAATGCCATACGGAGTCAACTAGAAAGTAATTGGCTCTACACTATTTATGTCTTATTTTAGTTATTTTACTGATAATTAATATAAGGTTACAGGCACAGCTAAAAACATAGATAAATTAAGGCAATATGTAAAAAGACAAAATTAAATAGGTCTCAACTAAACTAAGAAATTTAGACTTAAATGTAATTAGTAAAGATTCATTTGTAAACAGGAAACTGACGGGATTGAACTTGTTTAGAAGATAACTAAAGAGGCAATTCTAAATGGTAGACTTGAAGGGGAAGAGATTAACCACAAAGGGAACACTTAAGAATTAACAGGCTGGGCGCAGTGGCTTACACTATAATCCCAGCACTTTGAGAGGCCAAGAAGGGAGGATAACCTGAAATCAGGAGGTCAAGACCAGCCTGGCCAACATGGCAAAACCCCGTCTCTACTAAAACTATAAAAATTAGCTGAGTGTGATGGCATGCACCTGTCATCCCAGCTACTCAGGAAGCTAAGACAGGAGAATCACTTGAACCCAAAAGGTGGAGGTTGCAGTGAGCTAAGATTGCACCACCACACTCCACCCTTGGTGACAGAGCAAGGATCAGTCTCAGAAAAAAAAAAAAAGAATTAATAGATGATAAGAGTTCCTCTAGAGATAGAAAGGAAATTAAGAATAATAATATCATTTAAATAATGTTCCCTATTTGCCAAGCAATGTCCTAAACAATGTATACATATTAACTCATATAATCTTCACTACCACCCTATGAAGTAGTGTTATCAGTTGGTATTTTCTAAGTAATAATCACAAATACAGTGCCTTAACACAATGACCATTTATTTAGTGCATCACTCTGGCAGTTATTTTGGGCTTGACTGAGATGGAACATAATCTTTGATCAGTTGCCAGGTTGGTTGGGGGCTCGTTGATCTAGGATGGCCTCAGCTGGGAAGACTTATCTCTACCCTGCATGGTACTTCATTCATCAAAGGCTGAAGTCGACTTATTCACATGGTAACTGGGCAAATTTTGAGCAAGCAGAAGCATTCAAGGCCTCTCAAGACCTAGGCTGAGAACAGACATGCCATCATATCTTCCTCATTATATTAACTAGAGCAGGTCACAGTCCAGCCCAGATTCTAAGGTGGGGAAATCCACTTCATCTCTTGATGATAGGAGCTCCAAAGTCACTTTGCAAAGGGTAAGGGTAGAGAGAGGAAAAATAATTGTGGTAATGTTTACAGTCTTCTTTAGTTAGGTATTATTGCTATCATGCCTATTCTGTAGGTAGGTACACAGAAGCATAGAGTTATTAGGTAATTTACCTCAGGTCGTTTAGCTATAAGTTCACCAAATACTCCAGCTTTAGTGTCTGTTGTCTAAGGAATGTGCTCATATGTCTCTGAGGTTTTAAGAAAGGGAGAATCGTTAGAGAAGCATCAGTGAAAAGAATCAACATGATTTAATGATTGATAAGATTGGAAGCACAAAGTCAGAGAAGGAGTAAAAGAGAACTCAAATTTGGAAAAATAGCAACATTAGTAAGAAGTAACAGCATTTATTGACACAATCCACAAATTGAGAAATATAGGGATATTTTAAGTCCTGGCCAGGGGTAGGAATGAGCTTAATAAAAATGTAGATTTGATCATTTAAGGTTGAGCTATGCTCAGGATATTCAGATGGATGTGTCCATTGGGCTGCCTGAAGTTAGAGTGTTTCTCTCAAAAGAAAGAGATTAGGATAGCGATACAGATTTTGGCTCTAGTAATTGAAAGCATGAAACTAGATGAAAAGTCACAAAGAAAGTTTAAAGAAGGACAAGGACCAAGTCGGGAGAAGTATAGAGGCAATGCAGAGGAAAAGGAGCCTTCCAAGTAACTTTGTGGGGATTAAAACCAAGAAACAGCAACATAAAAAAAAAAGGAAGAGTGACATCTCCTCCTACTAATGGAAGGCTAGGTAATTTGTCTCCAACTGAAGACTACTGAACAAACTAGACAAAATATTTTAAAATAAAGCAAATCATATCCTAAAATTAGAGAACCAATAAGACAGCATAGTGTTACCATCCAACAAGCTAAAATAAGGACAGAGGCCAAGGAAGGTAAGAACAGAATTTAGGGTTACTCTATCCTGGGAAAGTTTGTCAATTAAAGAGGAAGGTTCTGGAAGACTGACCTATGTTTCTGGCAGCCTCATGGGGGTAGTAGGACTATAGTTGAGTCTAGGGCTTACCAAGGAAAATGGCTCTAGCGAATCCCCTTCACTTTGCTTTGGGACCTTGCAAAACTGCATTCTAAGTATAAAAAACAAACAGCACTTTGCAGAGCACTCACTACGGTTTCTTTTCAATCTCTTGCCTTTTAAATTAGATTCACTAAGAGTACTAGTATCACCAGACATCCCACAGTGCCCAAGCTCCTGGCAGAACAACATGAACATTTACATTTTTTGTGTGTGTGTGTGAGATGACAGCATAATTATTGGCTTCAAATTATTTCTATAAAATATTTAAACATGAGATGCTGCATATAAACAAAAGTAACCAGGCAAACTAGAAGACAAGGCAATATGAACAAAAGCGAACAGCAAGAAATACAAGAGCATCCGATGATGAAAAAGACCCACAGGGCCTGCAGATATTGGTGTTCACTGATATAGGCATTCATAAAATAACTGTGAATGTTGTCCAAAAAGATAAAAGATGAGGGCAAGAAATTGATTACAGAGTAAAATATTTTAAAATTCAAATGAAAATCTAAAACTCAAAAAGAAATATAAATAAACTTAGAAATTCAATGGGTGGGTTTAACAACAGATTAACATGAATTAAAGAGACAATAACCTGAAAAAAATATAAGGAAAAAAATAGCCTGAATAAATCACAGAGCATAAGGCAGGTAAAATTTTTAAAAAGTAGAGAAGAGACAGTGAGGACTACATATAAGGTTTTGGAATATCAGATAAAAACAGAGAAAACAGGGGGAAAACATCTGAACAGATAGTTCAAAATCACAATATCTAGGTGGCCAAAAGATATTTTTTAAGAAGTTTCACTTCAATAGTAATCAACAAAATGCAGACTGAAGACACCAGATACCACCACATACTTGCAAAAATGATTAAAAATTTAAAAGACTTAAAAATGCCAAGATTTGGCAGGGAAGTAGAGTGACAGCAATTTACATACACTATGGCTACCTAGGGAAAAAAAAAACCATTGATCATCAAGACTTAGGAATGGGAAAGATGGAAGTACACAAGCGAAGTGTAGCTTTGCAGAGGTGAAATCTGCCCTTTCAATGAGAGGAAGAAATGATGGATAAAGACAGAGACTGGTTTGAGGCCAAAATGTTGAGAAAGTTTTATCTGAGGAAGTTTAGAATGGGCTCTGTGTTCTTTGTCAATATGAGAGAGATTATTGATAAAAGGGGGGTCAAGCCAAGGTGGGTAGGCAATTTGAAATGTTGAGGAAAATGTTGTAATAGCTGTTATGAAGTCTGAAAGTAGGATTTTACTAGGCATATGTAGAAGGGTGGCTAAGAATATTGGGAAGCAGGCTGATAAGAAAACAATGAAATTCAAATGACTTCAATCTTAATGTTTTAGATTTCTCTGGTCTCAGTAATGTAATAACCATTCTTGATTCATGAAGTATATCAAAGGTATCATTTCAGCTATCTCTGAGGCCCAAATTCTTCATTTAGTGAGAAATATTTCTGCACTGTACTTGCTGTAAAAGGACGTTATGTATCTGTTTGGAAACAGTCATACCTAAGTTATATCGAAAAGCAGACAAAGACAGTGAAGACAGAGCACTTACATTGAATTTGAAATAGAGTGGGTGAATTTGACCATGGAAAGCTGTTTAATCCACGTACTTGCCTAGGGACAGTTGGAATTTAAACCATCGTAGGCACTCTGACATCTGTGTCACTTAAGCCATCTCAAGCAAAATGGTACAGGAACTCAAATGTCACTAAAGTTTTCCAGCAAGAGAGATCCAACCAACTTCCTTTGTAGACCATTCTAGTTTCTCCCAATTCTCATGGCCCGGGCATATTTTCTTATATGTTTCATGGTCTATTTAACTTTCCCTGAAGTCTGGAAAGCCTCAAAAGCATGTTGACAGCAAGGATTTTTAAAAGTCTTTCCTACGACAGCCAAAACTATAGCTCATAGCCTGCATAGAAACCTTGATTTTTACAAGCAAACCGGTGATATAGGTTTCCCTCTCAATTACATTCCCTCATTTCAGTTCAGCTTTGCATATGAGTTTTACAAAGCTGAGTTTGACGAGATGAAATGTTGTTAAGGAACTAAAAGTCAGGATCATGGAAACACCTCACCGGAGATATATTTAATTAAAATGACTCACCCTAACAGCAAAAGAACAGGTAATTTTGTAAGTTGTCCCTCAAATTTTATTCTCTCCTTACCACCAAACCTCATGTGGTCTTAAAAAAAAAAAAGATCTTGACCCAGAGTACACGGACTCTGGAAAGGCATACATTTTGTTTGGTACCCTTTTGCATTTTGTTATTCATCTAAACACCAGAACAGTCAGGACAAAGTTTGCAAGCACAGGAGAGACTTTCAACAGCAACCTTATCTTGTTTGAAAATTTGCTCTGAGGTCACATGGGGCAAGCCAGAGCTCAGCTGACAGTGTGTCGAAAAGCCTCCAGCTAGCGAAAGAAAGCATCCTTGAGTGCACAAAGGTCGAGCATCTTTGGAAGTGGGTAAATTGGAACAATATGATATGCCTTGTGTAAAAACATATTCCATTTTCTAACTTTGCAAAAACAGTTTGTGGTCTGGATTCCTAGCAGTAGAAAAAATGAAAATGAATAAACGTAAGCTAATGTCAGAAGTGCTAAACTGCTTTTCTTGTTATTGGTGGTGGTGTTAAAAATAAAAATAACATAAACACATGCCTAAATACATAAACAGCAGTTTCTTCAAAAACCTGAAAACTTTGGACAAGCCCAAAGAGCATGTACCTACCGTCCAGTTCAAGGGAATCAGGACAGTATTGGATTTCATAGATAGCACCACAGACAGCTATTAACGTCTAATCCAGTGTCACATTTCTGCCCAGTGCTGGCTAACTACCAGCCCAATTTGCTGGCTTCACTCACTCTGTGTTTCTTCATTGTTTCAAGCCAGGCAGAGACTTATCTTAATAATGGGTCAATCCTCAGCCAAATGTGTTCAATCGAAGGCCACCATGGGAGAATGGCAGGATATTGTCTTTCCA
The DNA here is from genome assembly GCA_036589455.1 of Ateles fusciceps. Taxonomy (NCBI): domain Eukaryota; kingdom Metazoa; phylum Chordata; class Mammalia; order Primates; family Atelidae; genus Ateles; species Ateles fusciceps. The sequence continues at coordinate 15,111,061 of JAZHEH010003259.1, read as the reverse complement.
ACAGCAAGTGAATTGCAGGCAGCTTAAGGCAATATCCATTTCACTATAATGCTGGTTTATGTTACAGCCCTTTTCAAACTTCTAATTGCCCTGTATTGCTGACATTTATATACATGCCCTATTTTAAATGAAAACACAACACTGAGGTCAGAAGGAGGTTCTGGGACAGCAGAGACCCCAGGTGAAACCAAAGGGGGGAAATCACGTTAAAACTTCTAAATGCCAAACATGTTTGAGAAACAGAGGAAAAAAATAAAGTCTTAGGGCAGAAAAAGCATTAATCATGGCCCCATGGTATAAATTAATAATAGCTATATTTAATACTCCTATGTAAACTTTCTATGCTTGGATTATATAAATTTTAAATGAAAGTAAATATTATTCATTTGGCATGGTAAGTCTGGTAAGTCTCAGCTTATATAGAATAACTTTGAATATTATTTTTTCCCCTCCAAATTTCACTTTTATTTGTCAAAAGCAAACCAGGTTTGTCAGCTGCTTTTGGCAATCACTACATGTTGTGAATCTTTCAGATCATTCTACAAGTCACAATTAATAAAATAGTGTTTCACATTTACATACAGCTTTTCACCTAGTATCTCATACCCTTTTATAAGCAATAAATCATTCATTTCAAAATTGCAACTAAAGCATCCCAAGTGTTGTTCTAATAAGTAATTTCTTCCAAGTAGCTACAGAAGAAGCAAGGCATATATAGACTATAATCATTTTCATTTGTTTATTACTATATTCATTCACTGAGTTATTCAGTCATTGATTCATATCCTGAACAAATATGTATTGCATGTGCATGTGTGTTTAACATTGTGTAGATGTAAAGCTATATAAATAAGTGTTAAAGAGTTTACGCTCTAGTTGGGTTCTGGTTAAGAGACTGTTTAAAATTCAACTCTGAATGACCTGAACAAATTCTTTCAATACTATGTTCTCTTAATCTCTCCGTGAATGTCTTCTTGAGGAATAATACATTAAGAAGTAGTTAATGCCAATTTTTTATCTTTATATAAGATACATATATTCATGGAAAAAACCTTAGAAGCAAAGAAAAATTACCACTTAAAATTTAATAATGACCTTTATTTCTGCTACACAGAGATAAACATTGTTAATAATTTGGCATATAGATTTCTTGTCTGTTTTAAAATGCTATCTGTGTATATATAATATATTTACGTTTTACATACATGAGATTATGGCACACATGCTGATTTATAACTGACTTTTAAAAATTGGTAAATATAAATTTTTTCCCATGTTATTGAATTTTAGGTTTCAGTGTACTGAAGTCATGGCTTTTGCTTATAGTTCTGTTTCCAAATTGTGAAAGAACACTAGACCACTACTCAAATTCATATGAAGAAATAAAAGGCACAAATACAGTTAAATACAAGATACATATAAAAGACAATGAAAATGTATTTTTTGTTCATAATGCCTTTTTCCCCTGATTTAAAAGCAACTGCAAAATGGAATCATTATAGGTCTAAGCTGATGGGCACACAATATATAATATGTAACTGTGACCGTAACAGCATAAAAGAACAGGGAAACAGAGCTACACAGAAGCAGTGTTTTTGTGTACTGTCAAAATTAAATTGGCATTTATCTGAACAAAACTATTATAAATTTTAAAAATCATAGTAAGCTCCAAGACAGCCATTAAGAAAATATTTCAAAAACATATTGTAAGAGAAACAAAGGAATTAAAATGGTACACTAGGAAACATCTACTTAACACAAAAAAAGGCAGTAATAAAGAATTGAGGGGAAAAATATATATAACACATATAGAAAATAAATGACAACTGTAAATTCTACCCTATCAGTAATTAGATTAAATGTAAATGATTAAACTCTCTAATCAAAAGGTAGAGATGACCAAAATGGTAAAAATAACTAAATAAATAATTCAATTTTGTCAAAACGAGACTCACTCTAGATTTACTCATAAGTAGATTAAAAGTTAAAAGATTTGCAAAGATACATCTTGCAAACAGTATTAAAAAATGAAGTGACTACATTAATAGGAGACAAAATAGATGTTAATCAAGAATTGTTACCAGAAACAAAGGACATTTTATAATAATAAAAATGTCAATCTATTAAGAGGATATGATAATTATTAGGTTATTGCAAAAGTGATTTTGGTTTTTGCCATTACTTTTAATGTTTTTGTGTACTACCAAAATTAAACTGGCTTTAATCTAAACAAAACTGTTATAAATTAAAATTTTATGATAAGCTCCAAGGCAGTCACTAAGAAAATATCTTGAAAACATATTGGAAAAGAAACAAAAAAATTAAAATAATATCTACTTAACACAAAAGAAGGCAGTAATAAAAAATTGAGGGGGAAAAAGATATAACACTTTTTTTTTTTTGAGACAGAGTCTCGCTTTGTAGCCCAAGCTGGAGTGTAGTGGCACAATCTCAACTCACTGCAACCTCTGCCTCTTGGGTTCAAGAGATTCTCCCTGCCTCAGGCTCCCAAGTAGCTGGGATTACAGGTACCTGCCACCATGCCCAACCTAATTTTTGTATTTTTAGTAGAGACGGGGTTTCACCATGTTGGCGAGGCTGGTCTCAAACTGCTGACCTCAGGTGATCGCCTGCCTCAGCCTCCCAAACTGCAGGGCTTAAAGGGGTTAGCCACAGCGCCCAGCTGATATAACACTTCTAATGGCAAAAACCACAATTACTTTTGCTCCAATCTAATATAAACATAAATGCACCTAGCAACAGATTTCCAACATACATGAAGCAAAAATGGACTGAGTTGAAGGGAGAAATGGACCATTCAACAATAAGAGGTGGAAATTTAAATATGTTACTGTTGGGGCTCAGAAAATGTAACCACAAAGTATGGTGCTTTGCTAGGCTGAACATATTGAACTGAAGGACATTAGAAGAACTTTAGAAGCAAAGTCCCTTTCTGACCTTCTTCTGGCCTTCTTTCTCATGCTCCCCTTTCTCTCTCAAGATAGGTCATAAAAACTGTAATTTATCTTCCCTTAAGGCAGGCCATAGAAACTAGAACCCCTCTCCCCGAAAGCCAGCCATGAAACCTAGAAATATTATTCTAACCCTTTCCCATCTTTCTGTGTAAAAGCTGGTCATAAAGAAATTCTCTGACCTACCTTGTCTAATAGTAGGTCATAACACCCTCATCCCAGAAGTTCGGACCTATACCTGGGAGGAAGAAATGTTACACAGAGAGGTCAAAAAGAATCTGAAGAAACAGGACTTGCTAGATTTCTCCACTCTGTTACTATTAGATTATTCACTTTTTTGTTCCATTACATTTCTACATGGTGGTTCATTCTTCAACAAACCTCACTATACAAATTGACAGTTTTCTGTTTTTGAGCCTTCATCTATGAAGGCTCTCATGTCACATAAGACTTTAAGTATATTTGTTATACTTTTCTCTTGTTAACTTGCCTTTTGTTATATGAGAGTCAGCTGTGACCATCATGATGGGTGAGGAAAGGTATCACACTTGTCTGCCCCTACACTAGTTTCAATAATAGATAGAACAACTAAACAGAATATCAGCAAAGAAATAGAAGACTTGGACAATGCTATAAACAAACTAGGCCTAACAGATATTTATAGAATAAGTCACTCCAAACAACAAAATACATATTTTCTTAATTGTACATGCAACATTTTCCAGGATAGACTGTATGCTAGGCTATAAACAAGTCTCAATAAATCTAAAAGGACTGAAATAATACAAAATATCTTATCTGTCCATAATGGAATAAAATTAGAAATCAATAACAGAAGAAAAGTTGAGAAATATACAAATATATGTGGAAATTAAACATGTTCCTAAATAATCAATGAGTCAAAAAAGAAATCATAAGGGTAAGTGGAAAATATTATAGAATATATGCAAATGAAAACAAAACCTATCAAAATTTATGAGATACAAAAAAAATGCCTAGAGGCAAATGTATTCCTATAAATGCCTACATTGAAAAAGAAGACAGATCCAAATCAATCTTAACTTTTTACCTTGTGAAATAAGAAAAAGAAAAAGACCACAGTAAGCCCAAAACAAGTAGAAGAAAGAATAAAAAAGGAAAGAGCAGAAATAAACAAAATAGAGAATAGAAAAATGATAGGGAAAGTCAATGAAACCAAAAGTTGTTCTTTGAAGATATCAACATAATTGACAAAACTTTTGCTAAACTAACAGAAGAAGAGACAAGACTCAGATTACTAAAATCATGTATGAAGGAGTAGATCTTAGAGAAATTTTTAAAAATATGAGAAAATACTATGAACATTTTATGCCAACAAATGACATAACCTAGATAAAATGGGCAAATTTCTAGAAAGACACAAACTTCAAAAACTGATGAAAAAATAGCAAATTTGAAGAAACCTATTGCTATTAAGATTGAGTTTGAATCAGTAATCTTAAATTTAAAAAACTTCCCACAAAGTTCAGAACCAGATAACTTTAATGATTCATTATACCAACATTTAAAGAATTAACACCAAGTTTGTAAAAGTTTTCCCAAAAATAGAAGAGAAAGAGGAAATACTAAACGATTCTATGAAGTCAGTATTGATTGCCCTGATGCAAAAATCAAACCGATATCACAAGGAAAGAAAATCACAGACAAAAATCCCTTATGAATACAGGTGCACTGATCCTCAACAAAATAATGAAAAACTGAATTCAACAACATCTAAAAAGTATTGTGTATCATGATCAAATTGGATTTAGCCTAGGGATGCAAAGTTGTTTCATACAATAAAAGTAATCAATTTAATATACTATATTAATAAAAATAAAAGAAGAAAACACTGCTCATCTCATTAGGTGAATAAAAAGCACTTGGCAAGGTCTGACATCTTTTCAACTCTACAAGCTGCAAATGGGAAAGATGTCCTCAATCTAATAAAGGGAATTCATGGAGAATCTACAATTTACATCGTACTTAATGATAAAAGACAAAGGGATTTCTTCATAAAAGACTGAAAACTTTCCACATAAGACAAAGACGGCCACTTTTTCCACTGGTAGTCAACACTGTATGGGAGGTTATACCCAGAACATTTAGGTAGGAAAAAGACATAAAGGCATTCAGTTGGAAAAAGAAGAAGTAAAACTTTGTATATTTGTTAATGACATGATCTTATATATACAAAACTTTAAAGAATTCACACACAGACACATACACATACAAAACTGTTGGAGTTAATAAGAGTTCAGCAATGTTCGTATCAGGATACATCAATATATAAAAGTCAGTTGTATTTCTATATTAATAAATGTTCCAAAAGTGAAAATAAGAACAAAAAAATTATAGTAGCATCAAAAGAATAAAATACTTAGTAATAAATTTAACAAAACAAGTTTAAGACTTGTAGCCTCAAAACATTGTTTAAAAAATTTTGAAGACCTAAATAAATAGAAAGGCATCCCATGTTCTTAGATTGGAAAATTTAATATTGTTAAGATCACAATACTCCCCAAATTGATCTTTATATTCACCACAATCTCTTTTAAGCTTTCAGTTACTTTTCTTAGAAAAAATGGACAAGTTGATCTTAATATGTATAAGAAATGAAATGAATCCAGAAAAGCCAAAATAATCTTGAAAAAGAGGAACAAAATCAAAGGACTCACAATTCTTAATTTGAAAACCTACCCGTAAATCTATAGCAATCAAGAAAGTATGGTATAGGAATAAGGCTAGACAATACTGCAATGGAATAGAACTGAAAGTTTAAAAAGAAACTTTTGTGTCTGCAGCCAAGTGACTTTCAACAAGGATGCCAATATCACTCAATGGGAAAAAGAAGAATCCTTTCAATACATGATAATGTGACAACTGTGTGTCCTTATGCAAAAGAATAAATGTATTCCCCCTACCTCACACCACATGCAAAATTTAACTCAAAATACATCAAAGACCTAAATGTAAGAGTTGAAATTATTAAACACTTAGAAGAAAAGGGGTATAAATCTTTGTGACCTGGGATTAGACGAGAGTTTTTTAGATAAACACAAAAAAATCTTCAAGCAACCAAAGAAAAAATATGTAAATTGGACTTCATCCAAATTAAAAAAAAAGAGTTAAAGGGTTTTATAAACAAAATGACACCCCATAAATTGGGAGGATATGCTTGCCAATCATATGATCTGATAGAAATTTACTATCAAGAATGAATAAAAAACTATTATTGGAAATCAACAATAAAAAGTCAAACAACCCAATTTAAAATTAGGCAAATGATTTGAACAGATATTACTCCAAAGAAGATATACAGATGGCCAACAAGCACATGAAAAGGTGTTCAACATTATTAATCATTAGGAAAATGTTCATCAAAACCACAAAGAGATACCACTTTACACCCACTATGATGACTGTAATCAAAATAAATTAAATTAAAATAGAATAGAATAATGAGCTTTTGTGAGAATATGGAGAAACTGGAACCCTTATGCACTCATAGGAGAAATGTAAAATGTTACAGTTGCTGTAAAAAACAATCTGACATTTTTTTAAAAAGTTTACTGTAGTATTACCATATAATCCACCAGTTCTTTTTTGTTTGTTTTTGTTTTTTAAAAAAAATTTAAATAATTTATATAAACTTTAATGCTATTACTGTTGTGACTACAAACATTTATTTTTTGATAATATAAGAATATAAAACATGAAAGATTATATATATTTTCATCCATTGATTTCTGGATGATCTTCAAGTTTTTTATTGTTATTTTCCTTCTAACTGAGAAATTGAAAAAAAATTCTTGTAGGGCAAGACCACTAGCAATTAATTTCCTCAGTTTTTGTTTGGGAAAGACTACATTTTTCTTCACTTTTGAAACATCTATAATTTGGCTTAGTATTATGTTTTCACTTTTGTTGTTGTTTGTTTCTCTATTAGCACATCAAAGGTTTAAATCTGATGGCTTCTTATTTACATATTATCTGATGAAACGTCAGCTATAATTGTTGTCCATGTTTCTCTGTAGGTAAAGTGTTCCTTTATCACCATGGCTACCTTTAAGATTTTTCCAGTTATCTTTTGATTTCTGTAATTTGTATATAATATGCATAGGTGTTTTGTTGTTTTGCATGATTTTACTTTGTTTTGTCTTTGTATTCATCTTGCTGAGCATTCTCTGTATTCATCTTGCTAAGGATTTCTGGCTTTTTCTTATTTTCTGTCACAAATTTTGGAAAACGTTCATCAACTGTTACTTCAAGTATTTCTTTTGCTCCTTTTCTCTGTTTTCTTCTCTCAATTATATGGATGTTACCCTCTCTTATAATGTTCAGTAATTTTTGGATATTCTGTTCTCTTTTGTTTTTTTTGTTTTTTTTAATTTTCCTCTATTTGCCTTTAAGTTTGGATATTTTCTGTTGACATATATTTAGACTGACCAATTCATTCCTCAGTTGTGTTCGAGTCTACTGATGATCCATGTAAGGTAGACATCATTTTCTGTTATGGTGTTTTTTACTAAGAGTATTTCTTTGTGATTTTTTTCTTATATTGGCCCATCTCTCTGCTCATGTTATACATCTGGTCCTATGTATTATACACACTTTGCATTAGAGCCTTTAAAATATTAATCATATTCGTTTTAAATCTCCAACTGATAATTGTGTTATATTTGTTTTTTAATTCTGATTATTGCTTCTTTTTTTTTTATTTCCATAGGTTTTTGGGGAACAGGTGGCATTTGGTTACATGAGTAAGTTCTTTAGTGGTGATTTGTGAGATTTTGGTGCACCCATTATCTGAGCAGTATACACCAATTCTTCTACCACATATATACCCATGAAAACTGAAAACTTTTGTTCATACAACAACCTGTACATGAATGTTAATAGTAGCATTGTATATAAAAAGCCAAAAAGTGTAAACAAAGCAAATATCAACTGATGAATGGATAAACAAATATGGTATATCCATACAATGGAATATTATTCACCCACAAAAAGGAATGAAATACTGATACATGGAATAACATGGATGAAACTTGAAAGCATTATTCTAAGTGAAAAAAGTCAGATTCAAAAGGCCAAATATTGTATAATTACATTTACATTAAGTGTTCAAAATAGGCAGATCCATACTGTCATAGATAGGAGTTGCCAGGAGCTGGGATAAGAAGGCATGGGCAGTGATTGCTAATGGATACAAGGTTTCTTTTAAGGTAATGAAAATGTTTGGATTAGATAATGGTGATGCTTGAACAACTTTGTATATTCTGAAACCCATTAAATTGTACACTATAATGTGGTAACTTTTTAAGTATGTGAATTACATTCCAATTTTTAAAAACTGGAACTGCAAAATATTGGCTAATTGAAAAAAGGAAGTAAAAAGTGAAAGAATATATGAAAATAACAGAAAAATAGGAAAAATGCATGATGTAATCTCTTTTCTTAGAGAAAAGGGATGACAGATAATAATGGGGTAAAAGAACAGAAAAATAAAACTCATTGTATTTTCAGTGCATTTTTTTCCAATTTAAGAACATACTTGATAAGATATCCATTTGTGTGTGTTTGGGTGTTGGCAAAACATAAGACATAAATAGGCATCTTTTTTTGAAACCCAGATAATTCTAGACTTACAATCCACTGTGTTTTTATCTTGTGACCATGATTACAATTTTTCTCTATAGAAGTAATTAAATGATAACCTCAGAATATTGAAAGAACAGGGTCATGTGCAGTGGCTCACACCTGTAATCCCAGCACTTTGGGAGCCTGAGACAGGTGGATCATGAAGTCAAAGGATCCACACCATCCTGGCCAATGTGGTGAAACCCTGTCTCTACTAAGAATACAAAAATTAGCTGGATGTGGTGGCACGTGCCTGTAGTCCCAACTACTTGGGAGGCTGAGACCAGAGAATCGCTTGAACCAGGGAGGCAGAGGTTGCAGTGAGCCAAGATTGCACCACTGCACTCCAGCTGGCTACAGAGTAAGACTCTGTCTGAAAAAAAAAAAAAAAAAGAAAGAAAGAAAAAGAAAAAAAAGAATAGTTACTCACTCAATAAATTAACTACTTGATATGTATTAAGAAACTGCTACTGGCACAGAGTTCTACAGTTTTAAAATTTTTTCCTTAATCTAATCTGTTAGTCTCTGGTCAAAGTAAGTAACTCCATTATGTGTAAGACATAAAAGTGATTTCCTCACAAAACACAAAATGGTGTTCCTATTTTAGGAACTTACAGCTAGCTATCTCCATAGCTATTAAATACAGATGTATTTAATATTAATTATTTGATAAATATTAGCTACATCCTCTGCCCTTTTTCTCTCTCTCTCCCCTTGAAATTTGTTTAAGGCTTCAACTATTTGAATATACTTACATAATTTCCACTAGATTTAAGGTTCTCAGTTGTCAGAAATATATATTGTTCACTTTTGTTGCAATTCTATCACCAGTGGTATACACAGCAATTTCACGGTATATATTAAATATAAGAAGAAGGAGGAATATAAAAAGAGAAGGAAAGGAGGTGATGAGAAGAAAAGGAAAAGGAAGGAAGGTGAAAAAAAGGAGAGGAAATTTAGTTGGCTTATAGATACTGTATTGTGCTCTCTGCTCTTGAGAGCTTAGAGCAGCAGTCTTCAAACCTATCAAACCCAATACTTCCTTTAAAAAGTAAATATTTAATAATGTCCCTTTTTCTATCCCAAGAAGTAATTTATGTGTAATATAATTTAATTTTTTAGGAAAATACAATATAAAATATTTTTAAAATTTTAATTGTATATTTTACATAACCCAATATGTCTAAAATATTTTGTCAATATGTAATCAGTATGAAAATTATTAGAGATAGTTTGCATTCTTTTTTTATATAAGAATCTTTGAAATCCATTGTGTATTTTACATTTTAGTACATCTCAACTCGGATGTAAAATTTTTATCAAAAATATTTGATCTGTATTTAGATTTATAAAAATTACAGTTAAAAGAATTTAATATAAAAGAGAAATAAAAGGAATATATAGTTTAATATGTAAATACTTAGCAGTAACAACACTGACATAATGAGATCATCAGCTACTTCATTTACTTAATGTTTGTATTTATTTATTTATTTATTTAATTTTATTTTTTTGAAACAGAGTCTCTCTCTGTCACCCCAACTGGAGTGCAGTGGCTCAAACTCAGCTCACTACAGCCTTTGTCTCTTGGGTTCAAGGAATTCTCCTGCCTCAGCCTACTGAGTAGCTGGGACTGCAGGTGTGTGCCACCACTCCTGGCTAATTTTTATATTTTTAGTAGAGATGGAGTTTTGCCATGTTGGCCAGCTGGTCTCGAGTTCCTGACCTTGAGTAATCCCCCCTTCCTCGGCCTCCCAAAGTGCTGTAATTACAGGCGTGAGCCACCACGCCTGGCCAATAAGTTTGTATTAAAGCAAACTAGGAAGTTCAGAAGTCACTCTATAAAGAAGTAAAGAAAAATAAAATGTTAATGATATTGGTAACATTAGAATAAAAATCAGAGTTAGACAAAGTATTAGCAAGCAAACTTATTCAAGAGAAAGGAGGAAATATTAAACAAGATCAAATTGCATTCTCTTGTTACAGGAGTTATTAAGAAATTATTGTAGGCAGATAGAGAGAAAAGGGGTCCTTGTAAAGTTGTTTCTTTTAAGCAGTTCCAGAAATGTTTCTTGTCTATCAGAAAAGCCCCAGCTCTTAGAGCCTACTAGGCAAACTTTAATATGAAAAAGCAGGCCATTATAAACTGGGTCCACCCAAACATAGAGATTACCAACCTCTTCTTGCCCTTGCTCCCACATGTGCCTGGCAACATGGCTGTCCCCCACAAATCCCCATGGGTGTACAACATAAAGGCACCCCTGAATTTACATATTAAAAGGCTAGGGTGAATAAGCTGTGCATATTCACAGGCTACATGAATGGCATGCCTGTTCAAGCCAATCCCCTGAGCCCTGTGCAAATCAGACACCACCTCCTCCAGTCTACTCATATAAGCAGCCACTTCCAGGGCACATGGGGTCCACTCTCCGGGCTTTGGAGCCCCCCTCCCTCTTTCTCTGTACAAGGGAGCTTCTTTCTTCTTTCTTCTCCCTTCTTTCTTGCCTATTAAACTCTCCACTCCTTAAAACCACTTCACTCCTTAAAACCACTCCACGTGTGTCCATGTGGTTTTATCTAATTCGGTGTGGGACAAGAGCCCTGGTGTTCCTCCACTGATTGGAGGCATATCACTGTCAAAATGGAAGAAAAAGCATATTATCTACCTTATTAACTTATTACTGTGTTGCTTTGTGTAATTTCCACTTGCTTTTGTTGGTATCCCTACTTGCTTCATTATTTCAAAAACTACATTTTCATAGGACATTTTAGCTTTTGCTATGTGGGCAGAATTATAAACCCACTTTTAAATTTTCAGCTGAATGTCATCAGCATTTTTCTTTGGGTTTGTCACTTGAAAAAACAAAGTAAGCGTGTGTGTGTGTGTGTGTGTGTGAATTACTATGAATGTGATGAGAACAAAACCAAACAAAAACAGATGGATAAGGGATATGTTGGATTGGCACCTCAATATGAAAGTGGCATCACAATTAATGATATTTTTCAAAATGACAAACATTTAAAAAATATAATCTTATTTCAACTTAAACCTTATTATCTTAGAAAATTCAATGTTCATAAAAATGTTCCAAAGTGCTTTTATATGTGTATTAAATGATTGTATTGATTTAGATGTCTACCAATTGGTTTTCCACTTATGTTTTTGTCTGATAAAGTGTTCAAAAGTCATGCAGAATGTGAGACAACTTTCTATTGAATCTGATGGCCCTTTCATTGCGGGACATCTAACATCCCTGTTTCCTGCCAAATAAATATATAACAGCAATAAATGTAAAGATGTGTTTATCTGTGTCTCTTTCTTGAGAAGATCACGTCAATTAAATATGACTTCAGAGACATACTTTCAAGCATAAATTGATTTGGAACATTTTAAGGACAGCCAATGTCTCAGATTAAAATCTAATTTATGATAAAGGGCCTAAATATAGGATTTAAAAATTAATAGAGTGCTATCATTAAGGAGAAGTAGCTGAAGAATACGATTGCTTACCAATATTAACTTAATTACAGTTTATTGTAATTGGATCCTTCTAATAACTCCTCTTAAGAACAGTGGAAATCCTGAGGGCTGCTTCTCTCATCAAATCAAATTGTCCAAGGTAAAAATTGACTAAGGTGAAATTACTTTAAATATGGATGTTTTACTTCTTCCTACAACTATAGCCCATTTTTTCCCAAAATTATTCAAATGGAAAATAAAAAATAAAATATGTAGCATGGTTTTCCAGTATTTATTTATTTGTTGAGATGAAGTCTCACTCTGTTGCCCAGTCTGGAGTGCAGTGGTGCAATCTTGGCTCACTGCAATCTCTGTGTCCTGGGTTTAAGTCATTCTCCTGCTTCAGCCTCCCGTGTGGCTGACACTGCAGGCAAATGCCATGCTTGGTTAAATTTTGTATTTTTAGTAGAGATGGGGCTTCACCATATTGGTTAAGCTGGTCTTGAACTTCTGACCTCGTGATCCACCCACCGCAGCCTCCCAAAGTGCTGGGATTACAGGCATGAGTCACTGCACCTAGCTCCCAGTATATTTTTAAATATCAAAGGAAGTCATTGAGGTTTTTTTGTTTGTTTGTTTGTTTGTTTGTTTTAGACAGTTTCACTCTTGTTGCCCAGGCTGGAGTGCAATGGTACAATCTCAGCTCACTGCAACCTCTGCCTCCCAGATTCAAGCAATCTCCTGCCTCAGCCTCTGAGTAGCTGAGATTACAGGCACGCACCACCATGCCCAGCTAATTTTTGTATTTTTTTTTTTTTAGTAGAGACGGGGTTTCACCATGTTGTCCAGGCTGGACTCAAACTCCTGACCTCAGCTAATCCACCTGCCTTGGCCTCCCAAAGTGCTAGACTACAGGCATGAGCCACCGGGCTCAGCCTGTTTTTTCATTTTAATAGATTTAGGGGGTACAAATGCATTTTGTTACGTAGATATATTGCATAGTGGTAAAGTCTGGACTTTTGGTGTGACCATCATCTGAATAGTGTAAATTGTACCCAGTGTGTAATTTGTCATCCCTCATCCCTTTCCCACTCTCCCACCTGTTGGAATCTTTGTCTCTTATTCCACTTATACATATTATACATATGTCCATTTATACATATTATTCATCTCCCACTTACAAGTGAGAGCATGTGGTATTTTACTTTCTCTTTCCTGAATCATTTTAATTAAGATAATGGGCTCCAGTTATATACATGTTGCAGCAAAGGACGTGATTTTATTCTTTTTAATGGCTGAGTAGTATTCCCTTGTGTGGAATACACATACATATACGTGTGTATGTGTGTGTGTATGTGTGTGTGTGTGTACATATATATACAATGGAATATAATGGAATACTACTCTGTGTATGTATACACATATATATGTATGTGTGTATGTGTATATGTATACATATATGTATATACACACACAGTAGTATTCCATTGTATACATACACACATATATATATACACACACAAAAACAAGCCACATTTTCTTTATCAAATCATCCATTAATGGACACTTAGATTGTTCTATATCTTTGCTATTGTGAATAGTGCTGCAATAAACATGAGTGCTAGTAATTTTCCATATAATACTTTTTTTTTTTTTTGGTAAATGCTCATTGGTAGGATAGCTGGATTGAATGGTAGTTTTATTTTCAGTTTTTTCAGCAATCTCCATACTGTTTTTCATAGCAGTTGTATTAATTTGCATTCCCATCAACAGTGTATACATGTTTCCTTTTCTCCACATCCTTGCAAGTATCTGCTGGTTTTCAACTTTTTAGTAGTAGCCATTCTAACTGGTAAAAGACGGTTTATTATTGTGGTTTTAACTTGCATTTCTCTGATGATTAACGACATTGAATTTTATTTTATGTTTTTTGGTCACTTGAATGTCTTTGTTTGAGAAGTGTCTGTTCATGTACTTTGCCTACTTTTTAATGGGTTCTTTTTTTTTTCTTGTTAAATTGTTTGAGTCTCCTCCTAGATTTTGGAAAAACTCTTCTGGACATTGGCCTAGAGAAAGAATTTATGACTAAGACCTCAAAACAAACGCACAATTGGATAAAGGGACAAATGAGACTTAATTAAACTAAATAAATTCTACACAGCAAAGGAAAGTTAGCAAAGTAAACAGGCAACTTGCAGAATACGAAAAAAATTTGCCAACTATACATCTGACAAAAGACTAACATAAAGAATTTATAAGGAACTTAAATCAATGAGAAAAAAACAAATAACTCATTAAAAGTAAGCAAATGACTTGAAGAGACACTTTTGAAAAGAAAACACAAAAGTAGCCAACAAACATGTTAAAAAATGCTCAAACTAATTATAAGAGAAATGCAAAAGAAAACGACCATGAGCTATCTTACACTGTAATTGAATGTCTGTTATTAAAAAGTCAAAAAATAACAGACACTGGCAAGGATGTGGAGAAAAGGAAACATATATACAGTGTTGGTGGGAATGTAAATTAGTTCAACTCTTATGAAAAACAGTATGGAGATTTCTCAAAGAACTCAAAATAGAACTGTCATTCAACCCAGCAATCCCATTACTGGATATCTGCCCAAATGAAAAGAAATTATTATATCAAAAAGATGTCTGCATTCATATGTTTATTGTAGCACTATTCACAATAGCAAACTCATGGAATCAACCTAAGTGTCCATCATGAGATGATTGGATAAAGAAAATGTGCTATGTAAGTTCCAGGCAAGATGGCAGAATAGGAACAGCTCTGGTCTGTAGCTCCCAGTGAGACCAACACAGAAGGCAGGTGATTTCTGCATTTCCAACTGAGGAGTTATTTTTTTTTTACCCCAGTGGCGCATGGAACACTAGTGAGCAGAACCATTCATTCCCCTGGAATGGGGGTAGTCTGGGAGCCAAGCAATTTTGTTCAGTGAATCCTGCCCCCACAGAGCCCAACAAGTTAAGAGCTACTGGCTGGAAATTCTGGCTGCCAGTACAGCAGCCTGAAGTAGACCTGGGACACTACAGCATAGTGGGGGGGGAGAGGCATCCACCATTACTGAGATTTGATTAGGTGATTATCCCCCACGGTGTAAACAAAGCCCCTAGGAACCTGAACTGGGCAGAGCCCAGCACAGTGCACCAAAGCCGCTGTAGCCAGACTGCCTCTCTAGATTCCTCTTCTCTGGGCAGAGCATCTCTGAAAGAAAAGCAGCAGCCCTGGACAGAGGCTTGTAAATAAAACTCCCATCTCCCTGGGAAAGAGGACCAGAGGAAGGGGCACTGTGGGCACAGCTTCAGCAGACTTATGAGTTCTTGTCTGCTGACTCTGAAGAGAGCAAGCAGATCTCCCAGTACAGCACTTGACCTCTACAAAGGGACACAGTGCCTCTTCAAATATGTCCCTGACTTCCCTACCTCCTGACTGGGAAACATCTCCCAGCAGGGGTTGACAGACAGCTCATACAGGAGAGCTCTGGCTGGCATCTGGCAGGTGCCCCTCTGGGATGAAGCTTCCAGAGAAAGGAGCAGGCAGCAATCTTTGTTGTTCTGCAGCCTCTGCTGGTTACACCCAGGCAAACAGGGTCTAGAGAGTACCTCCAGCAAACTTCAGAAGACCTGCAGAAGAACACCTGACTGTTAGAAGGAAAACTAACAAACAGAAAGCATCAACGTCAGCAAAAAGGAGGCCCATGCAAAAACACCATACAAAGGTCCTCAGCATCAAAGATCAAAGGTAGATAAATTCACGAAAATGAGGAAAAACCAGTGCAAAAATCTGAAAAATTCCAAAAACCAGAATGCCTCTTCTCCTCCAAAGGATCCCAACTCCTCGCCAACAAGGGAACACAACTGTATGGAGAATGAGTGCTATGAATTGACAGAAGTAGGCTTCGGAAGGTAGATAATAACAAACTCCTCTGAGCTAAAGGAACATGTTCTAACCAAATGCAAGGAAGCTAAGAATGTTGATAAAAAGTTACAGGAACTGCTAACTAGAATAGCCAGTTTAGAGAAGAACACACATGACCTGACTGAGCTGAAGAACACAGCATACATAAGAACTTCATGAAGCATACACAGTATCAACAGCTGAATCGATCAAGCAGAACAAAAGATACCAGAGATTGAAGATCAACTTAATGAAATAAAGTATGAAGACAAGATTAGAGAAAAAAAAGAATGAAAAGAAACAAACAAAGCCTCCAAGCAATATGGGACTATGTGAAAAGACCAAACATATGTTTGATTGGTGTACCTGAAAGTGATGAGGAGAATGGAACCAAGTTGGAAAACACACTTCAGGATATTCCCCAGAAGAACTTCCCTAACCCAGCAAGACAGGCCAATGCTCAAATTCAGGAAATACAGAGAACACCACTAAGATACTCCTTGAAAAGAGCAACCCCAAGACACATTACTGTCAGATTCACCAAGGTTGAAACAGAGGAACAAAATGTTAAGGGCAGTCAGAGAGAAAGTTCAGGTTACCCACAAAGGGATGCCCATGGAGCTAAGAGCAGATCTTTCTGCAGAAACCCTACAAGCCAGAAAAGGGTGGGGGTTGTATTCAAAATTCTTAAAGAATTTTCAACCCAGAATTTTATATCCAGCCAAACTAAGCTTCATACATGAAGGAGAAATAAAATCCTTTACAGAGAAGAAAATGCTGAGGGATTTTGTCACACTGGGCCTGCCTTACAAGAGCTCCTAAAAGAAGCACTAAATACAAAAAAGAAAAACTGGTACCAACCACTGCAAAAACCTATCAAAATATAAACACCAATGACACTGTGAAGATACTGCATCAACTAATATGCAAAATAACCAAATAGGATCATGATGAGAGGATCAAATTCACACATAACAATATTAACCTTAAATATAAATGGGCTAAATGCCCCAATTAAAAGACACAGACTGGCAAATTGGATAAAGTGTCAAGACCAATCAAGGTTGCTATATTCAGGAGACCCATCTCACCTGCAAAGACACACATAGGCTCAAAATAAAGGGATGGAGGAATATTTACGAAGCAAATGGAAAGAAGAAAAGCAGGGATTGCAATCCTAGTCTTTGATAAAACAGACTTTAAACCAACAAAGATCAAAAAAGACAAGGGCATTACATAATGCTAAAGGGATCAATACAACAAAAAGAGCTAACTATCCTAAATGTATATGCACCCAACACAAGCGCACCAACATTCATAAAGCAAGTTCTTTAGAGACCTACAAAGAGACTTAGACTCCCATACAATAATAGTGAGATTTTAACACCCCATTGCCAATATCAGACAGATCAATAAGACAACATACATCCTCCCAAAACTAAACCAGGAAGAAGTCAAATCCCTAAATACACAGAAAATTAACAAGAATATTCAGGACTTGCACTCAGCTCTGGACCTAGTGGACCTAATAGACATCTACAGAACTCTCCACCCCGAATAAACAGAATATACATTCTTCTCAGCACCACATAGATACTTATTCTAAAATTGACCACATCATTAGAAGTAAAACACTCATCAACAAATGTAAAGGAATGAAAACCTTAACAGTCTCTCAGGCCACAGTGCAATCTAATTAGAACTCAGGATTAAGAAACTCAATCAAAACTGCACAGCTACATGGAAACTGAACAACCTGCTCCTGAATGCCTGCTGGATAAATAATAAAAATAAGGCAGAAATAAATAAGTTCTCTGAAACCAATGAGAACAAAAACACAATGTATCAGACTCTCTGGGACACAACTAAAGCAGTGATTAGTGGGAAATTTATAGCACTAAATGCCCACAGGAGAAAGTGGGAAGATCTAAAATAAACAGCCTAACATCACAATTGAAAGAACTAGAAAAGTAAGATAAACAAATTCAAAACCTAGCAGAAGACAAGAAATAACTAAAATCAGAGCAGAACTGAAGGAGATAGACACACGAAAAATCCTTAACAAAAATCAATGAATCCAGGAGGTTCATTGAATCATTTGAAAAGATAAACAAAATAGAAACTGTTAGCTAAACTAATAAAGAAGAAAAGAGAGAAGAATCAAATAGACACAATCAAAAATGATAAAAGGGATATTACCACTGATCCCACAGAAATACAAACCACCGTCAGAGAATACTATAAACACCTCTAAGCGAATAAACTAGAACATCTAAAAGAAATGGATAAATTCCTGGACACATACATCCTTCCAAAACTAAACCAGGAAGAAGTCAAATCCCTGAATAGACCAATAACAAGTTCTGAAATTGAGGCAGTAATTAATATACTACCAACCAAAAAAATCCCATGACCAGATGGAGTCACAGCCGAATTCTAACAGAGGTACAAAGAGCAGCTGGTAGCATTCCTTCTGAAACTATTCCAAACAACAGAAAAGAGGGACTCTTCCCTAACTCATTTTATGAGGCCAGCATCATCCTGAAACCAAAACCTGGCAGAGACACAACAAAAAAAGAAAATCTCAAGCCAATATCCCTGATGAACATCAATGTGAAAATCCTCAATAAAATACTAGCAAACCGAATCCAGTAGTATATCAAAAAGCCTATCCACCAGGACCAAGTTGGCTTCATCCCTGGATGCAAGACTGGTTCAACATACGCAAATCAATAAACGTAATCCTTCACAAAAACAGAATCAATGACAAAAACCACGTTTATCTCAATAGATGCAGAAAAGGCCTTCAATAAAATTCAAAGCCATTCATGCTAAAAAGACTCAATAAACTAGGTATTGATAGAATATATCTCAAAATAATAAGATCTATTTATGATGAACCCACAGTCAATATCATACTGAATGGGCAAAAGCTGGAAACATTCCCTTTGAAAACCAGCACAAGACAAGGAAGAAGCCCTGTCTCACCTCTCCTATTCAACACAGTATTGGAAGTTCTGGCCAGGGCAATCAGGCAAGAGAAAGAAATAAATCATATTCAAATAGGAAGAGAGGAAGTCAAATTGTCTCTGTTTGCAGATGACATGATTGTACATTTAGAAAACCCCATCGTTTCATCCCAAAAACTACTTAAGCTGATAAAAAAACTTCAGTAAATCTCAGGATACAAAATCAATGTGCAAAAATCACAATTATTCCTAAACACCAATAATAGACAAATTGAGAACCAAATCATGAGTGAACTCCCATTCACAATTGCTACAAAGAGAATAAAATACCTAGGAATACAACTTATAAGGAATGCGAAGGACCTCTTCAAGGAGAACTACAAACTACTGCTCAAGGATATAAGAGCAGACACAAACAGATGGAAAAACATTCCATGCTCATGGACAGGAAGAATCAATATCATGAAAATGGCCATACTGCCCAAAGTAATTTAAAGATTCAGTGCTATCCCCCATCAAGCTACCATTGACTTTCTTCACAGAATTAGAAAAACTGCTTTAAATTTCATATGGAACCAAAAAAAGAGCCAGTACAGCAAAGATAATCTTAAGCAAAAAGGACGAAGCTAGAGGCATCCCTCCACCCGACTTCAAACTGTACTACAAGGCTACAGTAACCAAAGCAGCATGGTACTGGTACCAAAACAGAGACATAGACCAATGGAACAGAACAGAGGCCTCAGCAATAACACCACAGATCTACAACCATCTGACCTTTGACAAACCTGACAAAAACAAGCAATGGGGAAAGGATTCCCTATTTAATAAATGATGTTGGGAAAACTGGCTAGCCACATGCAGAAAACTCAAACTGGACCCCTTCCTTATACCTTATACAAAAGTTAACTCAAGATGGATTAAAGATTTAAACGTAAGACCTAAAATCATGAAAACCGTAGAAGAAAACCTAGGCAATACCATTCAAGACATAGGCATGGGCAAAGACTTTATGACTAAAACATCAAAAGCAATAGCAACAAAAGTCAAAACTGACAAATGGAATCCA
Organism: Ateles fusciceps; assembly: GCA_036589455.1. Lineage (NCBI taxonomy): Eukaryota > Metazoa > Chordata > Mammalia > Primates > Atelidae > Ateles > Ateles fusciceps. The sequence goes on along the minus strand of JAZHEH010003259.1, from coordinate 15,091,012 downwards.
GTTAAACTAAGGAGCTTCTACACAGCAAAAGAAACTATCATCAGAGAGAACAGGCAACCTACAGAATGGGAGAAAAGTTTTGCAATGTATCCTTCTGACAAAGGGCTAATATCCAGAATCTACAAATAAATTTACTAGAAACAAATTTACAAGAAAAAAAACAACCCCATCAAAAAGTGGGCAAAGCAAATGAACAGACACTACTCTAAAGAAGACATTTATGCAGCCAGCAAACATACTTTAAAAAGCTCATCATCACTGATCATTAGAGAAATGCAATCAAAACCACATTCAGATACCATCTCATGCCAGTTAGAATGGTGATCATTAAAAAGTCAGGAAACAACAGATGCTGAAGAGGATGTGGAGACATAGGAACACTTTTACACTGTTGGTGGGAGTGGAAATTAGTTCAATCATTGTGGAAGACAGTCTAGTGATTCCTCAAGGATCTAGAACCAGAAATACCATTTGATCCAACAAGCTCATTACTGGGTATGTACCCAAAGGATTATAAATCATTCTCCTATAAAGATACATGTACATGTCTGTTTATTGCAGCACTATTCACAATAGCAAAGACTTGGAACCTACCCAAATGCCCATCAATGATAGATTTGATGAAGAAAATGTGGCATATATATACCATGGAATACTATGCAGCCATAAAGGAGCATGAATTTATGTCATTTGCAAGGACATGGATGAAGCTGGAAACCATCACTCTCAGCAAATTAAGACAGGAACAGAAAATCAAATACCACATGTTCTCACTCATAAGTGGGAGTTGAACAATGAGAAAATGTGGACACAAAGAAGGGAACATCACACACTGGGGCTTGTCGGGTTTGGGGGCAAGGGGAGGGATAGAATTAGGAGAAATACCTAATGTAGATGATGGGTTGAAGGGTGCAGCAAACCACCATGGCACATGTATACCTATGTAACAAATCTGCACATTCTGCACATGTATTCCATAAAGTAAAGTATAATAAAATAAAAAAAAGAAAAATGGCAGATAAAAAATAAAAAATGTCTTTTTATATAGGAAGATTTTAATGTATATAGATAAATTTTATGATTTTATTGAACACTAAAAAAAAAGTGGTATATATACACCATGGAATGCTGTTCAGCCATAAAAAAGAATGAATTCAAGTCCTTCACAGCAAAATGGGTGGAGCTGGAGATCATTATCCTAAGTGAAATAACTCAGAAACAGTAAATCAAATACTGCATGTTCTTACTTATAAGTAGGAGCTAAAAATGGGTACACATTTACACAAAGATGGAAATAAGAGACAATGCGGACTCCAAAAAGGGGAAGGTTGGAAGAGGGGTAAGGGTTGAAAAATTACCTATTGTTATAATGTTCACTGTTGGGGTGATAGGTTCACTAGAAGCCCAAACCTCATCATTAGGCAATATATGCATGTAACAAATCTGTACATGTAACCCCTAAATCTAACATTTTTAATAGAGTCATCTGTCAGAATTCTATTGGCATAGCTCTATTTTATCAAGGTATCTCAGATACAAAGTTTAAAAAGCTGATACAATTTTCTTGAGGAAATAGAAATCCATTTTCCCAAAAACATTTGACCTTATATTGATTGTCCCATTTAAGGTAGTACCTGATAGAGGGTAATACAATTTGCCACAGAAAAGTAGTGCTTCTGTTTATCTAACATTTAGAATCAGAAAATATCTGTGGATAATATTCTATTTTATTTTTATTCTCTCTGTAAAATATTATAACCCCAAATATTTTTAAATGTCTGTTTTGAAATGCAAATGAAAACATGCCCTTGGCTAGTATTGTTTTATAAAATGTCTATTGTTCATATGACACAAAAGAGCTCTAAGTCACAGTTTATTATATGTCATAAATTTAGTTGAAGTGTCAAAGTTGCTTAAAGTATTGTCATGTGCATCATCCAAATGCTCCTTCCTTTCATCCTTTTCTGAACTCTTTATAGACTGCCATCAAAGTACTTAGGCCTGGCACGGTTGCTCATGTCTGTAATCCTAGCACTTTGGGCAGCTGAAGTGGGAGGATCTCTTGAGTCCAGGATTTCAAGACCAGCCTGGGCCACATGGTGAGACCTCATCTCTACTAAAAATACAAAAAAAAAAAAAAAAAAAAAAAAAAACTAGCTGGGCATGGTGGCAAATGCCTGTAGTCTTAGCTACTAGGAGACTGAGGTTAGAAGATCGTTTAAGCCAGGGAGGCAGAGGTTGCCAGGGGCTTGGGGACTAGTGTGTCCCCAAGCTGGAGTGCAATAGAGACAAGATTACTCTATTACACTCCAGCTTGGGGAACACAGTGAGACCTTGTCTCAAAAAAATAAAGTAAAATAAACAACTCATACTACATATCTAATATTAGTCTCCACAACTGGTGCAGGAGCTTCCTGAAGTCAGAGATTCTATCTCTTCTGCCTCTGTATCCCCAGTGTCTACCTGGCACGTCTTCAACTACTAGGTGCTAAATAGTCGTACATGAATGGATGAGTAGATGGACAGATGGGTGGATGAAAGAAAAACAAATATTTAAATGCTAAGGTAATTTTGACTCATACTTTTCTCTCTAAATATGGGTACATAAAATTAGGTAATTAAAATTAAAATTTATTTTTTGTCAATAGGTGTACATTACCTAAAATAGAACAAAGTATTAACTGGATCTTAATTTGGTAAGAACTAAATTTTGTTATTAATCTCAAAGTGCAGGTAAAGGTAACCTTAAATCAACTGTGAACAGAAAGCAGAGACTGAACTTTAATAATTCACCTTCTTCAAAGTAGAAGCTGGGGTGAGAATAAAGACTGCTGGGTGGAGAATTCCATGGAAAACATCTGCCAGTAGCGTTTCAAAGAGTGAAAAAGAGACTTATTGTGAGTGCTATTGCCAAAGCCCCCAAAACACGTCAATGAAGTGCTATTTATTTTTTTCTGTAGTCAATAGATCAAAAGCCTGAGGAGCAGTGTGATCTGCTCTTTGTAAGGAGAAAAGGTCTATCCAGAGAAATGAAGAACGCATCTGGAAATAACTGTCTATGGAGCTGCTTGAAAAAAATCACCATGTAGCAGCAATAGGAGAAACATCTGTGCAGTATGCAGCAAACCAGCCAAGGAAGGAAGCTGCTGGGAAGAGAACCACATAATCAAAACAAAGATCAGGGTGCAGACAGGCACCTCTTGAATGACAAAGCTTCCCAGATTCCATTTTTAACCACATGTAATCAATAAGAACTATTTTCTCTTTCAAAGTATTTATATTAGCAGCACCTGCTCCAGGCATAGCAGGGTAAAGGCAGAACACAATATCTTAAGGTGATTACTCAGAGAGATCTCTAAATGTCACTGAAGAGCAGAACCTGCATGTTACATGTTCACTGCAAAGTTCTAAATATTAACTATTTAAAAATCATGCATTAGAGAAGCTCATAAACACAGATTTTAACCCAAAATACCTTAAACATGATTTTCTTATATAACATGTACATGAGCTTTTAATCAAAAGTCATTTGAAGATAATGTTCTATCAAAACTAACACCAATTCAGCAATTTTTTTTAAAACATGGTTTTGTTTTGTTACAGGTTAGTGTCATCATACTAGTTTTAAAACATAAATGTGCAAATGAATATGCAGTTGCATACTCTTTAAAAGACAAATTCACTAGATTATTGCTCATACTCTCAATATGACAGCTCTATCTTTTTTGGTAAATTAACTAACTCAGCTAGTCAACTAAAATATAAAGTCCTCATTTCCATCAACAATTTTAAAATACTGCACTGCTGTGAAATGAGATTAAAAGTATGCTTAATGTTCTTGTTATCAAATTTGGCTGGCAAACATGCTGTTCCCAATATTGGTGTTAATTAACAAGTTGTCACTTTACATTAGGCTGGAATTGTCTAATGCTTTCACTACATCTTCAGGCTCTGTTTACACTACAAAGTGCAACATGGAGAAAATCATTTAGATATTTCAGACCAAAAAAAATTCCTGTTGAAGAAAACACTAGGGAATCTTTTTAGAATCAACCACCTTGGCGTTCCCTATTAAATCACATCACTAGAATATTCCTCAATTCTTTTCATTTTTCTCAGTTCATGTTGCCAGAAGTTAAAAAGGAAAAAAAAAGAATTATTTTAACTATCAAGATAGGCTCCAAATAGAATATCTTACACCTATAATTTACAAATTATTTGTTTAATTTCATTCATTTAATCCTTTCACATTCCTATACAGATGGTCCCTGACTTACAATTGTTACTTATGATTCTTTGATGTTATGGTAGTGTGAAGGCTGTAGGCATTCAGTGGAAACAATACTTTGAGTGCCTATACATCCATTCTGTTTTTCACTTTCAGCACAGTATTTTTCAGTAAATTACATGAGATATTCAGTAATTTATTATAAAATAAGCTTTGTGTTACATTATTTTGCTCTGATGTAGGTTAATATGTGTTCTGAGCACAGTTCAGGTAGGTTGGTCTAAGCTATGATATTTGGTAAGTTAGGTGTATTAAATACATTTTGTACTTAATTATATTTTTCATTTTAAGAACAGTCTGTTGGAATGTCCTATCATAAATCAAAGCGCATCTTCACTAAGGTTTTATTAATCTTATTTTATGAATGACAAATTGAGGTTCAGAAGAGTGATTTTGATTTGCCTCAAGTTATGTAACTTAAAAGTGGCAGAGCTAATCCTTGAAACTAAGTCTTCTAGTTTTAAATCTAGTAATAATTCTTTTTTCTAAATACTTTTAAGAATCTGAAAAAGCTATCAAAGATAGGGTAAGAGAGGCTCACAATTATACAGTCTCTGTGTATAAACTACATATAATACACAGTACATGTATATATATACACACATACACAGATTATATGTGTGTTTATGTAATATGTATATATCTACACATTTCTAAGTATATAGTAAATTATTTATATATTATCTAAATGAATTTTGCCAAAATCTTGTGTGGTAGGTATTATTTTCTCCATTTACCCAGTGAGTCCCAGAGAGGATGAGTAAATTACCTAAGAGGACACAAGTGATGAGTGGCAGAGCTTGTATTCAAATGACAGCCTGAAATACTGTTGAGACCCCGACCAGGCTACGGTCCACACATAGGCATTAACAGCACTACCTGGGAACTTGGGAGACACAGACTGTCAGAACCCATCCTCAACCTAATGGACATTTTTAACAAAATTCCCAGAAGATTCATAAGCATACAAATGTTTGAAAAGTACTGCTACACACCACATTAGTCTGATATCAAAATTTAATCTATCAAAGTGCATAGTGGAACACAAAGTAGTCTACAATATTTATATCTGTCCATCCCTACTAAAGCCATAAGCTCCTCAAGGGCAAAGTCTAAAACTGTTCCCAGAATGTGGCATAAGACCTTGTGCTAGTAGCTGCCTAAGAGATGTTTACATCTGGTTAGTTGCACAGGTAAAATGAGTATTTGGACAACATTTGCATATAAATGTTTGTTTTATTTGTTGATGTTTCAGAGGTTGTTAGATGGTCAGTTATTTAAATTCCATTTTATGATTAAATGCATTATACAGCAATCTCAATAAAATGTGTTTTTTTTTTTTCAAACTGTGGTACAGATAGCTTGGGGTTTTTTTTGTTTTGTTTTGTTTTGTTTTTTTGAGGTGAAGTCTCCTCTGTCACCTGGGATGGAGCACAGTGGTGCCATTTCAGCTCACTGCAACCTCTGCTTCCCCAGTTCAAGTGATTCTCCTACCTCAGCTTCCTGAGTAGTTGGGATTACAGGCACCTGCCACCATACCTGGCTAATTTTTGTATTTTTAGTAGAGACAGGATTTCACCATGTTGGCCAGGCTGATCTTGAACTCCTAACCTCAAGTGATTACCCACCTCAGCCTCCCTAAATGCTGGGATTACAGGCATGAGCCACCATACCCAGCTGGGTATCTTTAAATTGAAATTGCTTCTTATGTTTTGGTAGATAGCATTTATAGTGGGAACTATAGAGTTGCTGAAGTGTATGGCATTTGCAGGCTGCTACTTAACCACAGTGGAGAGGAGGGAATTTGTTAAGATTGGCTCAAAATTGCTTTGGAAAGATACAGAGCTACAAAGCTGAAGGAAGGAGGTACACTGCCAAGGGAAGGGGTGATGGTTGTGCAGGTCAATTTAGTGATGGGGTAACAGAGGCTGCATGACAGAGGGTCCAGCAGAATAAGAGACAGATGGAAACTAGGACTGTGGAAAGCTTTGGAAAATATCCTAAGAAAAGGAGGAGGAACAAGATGGGTGGGAAACGGGAAACATGTAGGTCTATGATTTTGTGATTCAACATTTCAACTTAAGAAACATTCATTGAATAATTTCATGTTGAGAGTTAAAAAAATGGAGAAAAAAACTAATATCTAGTAAATGCTTGCCATTCTAGAAACAATGCAAAGCACTTTCATATATTAATTTGTTTGAATTTTACAGCGATATAGAGAGGCTTCTATTTTTCAGAGGTGGTAGTAGAGACACAAAGAGTTGAAGAAATTTGTCTAAACCCAAATTAAACTTCTACTGATCTCACTGTTCCAATCCTGGCTAAGGATTGGATTTTTCCACTTGACTTTTAAACTTATAAATACATAAGCTCGTATTCTGTAAATTTAGTAGTATCTATATATTTGTCTAAAATTCCACAAATGTTTGTGATGAACAAAGTAGAGAAACATTGCTTTATACAATACTTCTTTTGACCTATTATGTACAAACTACTGTACTGGAAGAAATAGGAAAGAATACAATAAATCAGATAAACATCCTGTCCTCAAAGAGCATCCAGTCTGTTTGGTCGGATAAGTCAGGTACAAAAATAACACAATATATGGGGAAATTGTTAGGTAACATATTTTAAATGCCATGCGAAAGTGTGGTATTGGTGAAAGCTCAGACAAATAGATCAATGGAACAGAATAAACAGCCCAGAAACAGACCCACACAAATACAGTGAACTGATATATGACAAAAGAGCAGAGACGATTCAGTGGAGGAAAGATAGTCTTTACACCAAATGGTGCTAAAATATTCACATTTTTAAAAAATGAACCTAGCGCAGATTATATCTTTCACAAAAATTGGCTCAAAATGGATCATGGGCCTAGATATAAGGCTCCAAACTATGAAAACTTATAGGCTATAGCATAAGATACTAGCTGACATTAAGTTTGGTAATGACTACTTACATACAACAATAAAAGCATGATCTCTGAAAGAAAAACTTAATACATTGAACTTTATTAAAATTAAAAAGATCTGTTCCACAAAAGACCCAGTGAAAAAAGTGAAAAGTCAAGGCACTGACTGGAAGACAATATTTGCAAAACAATTCTCTGATAAAGAGCTTGTATCCAAAATATATGAAGAACTCTTAAAACTCATCAGTAAAACAAATAACCCATTTTAAAAACGGGTAAAAGATGTGAACAGACACCTCATAAATGAAGAAAACACAATGGCAAGCGAGATCCTGAAAAGATGCTTCACGTCATATATCATGAGGGAAATGCAAATTAAAACAACATGAAACACCACTCTGCACATCTGTTAGAATAGCCAAAACACAACGCTGATGACAAATGCTGACAAAGAGGTGCAAAAGCAACTCTCATTAATTGCTGGTGGGAGAACAAAATGGTTTAGTTACTTTGGAAGACTATTTGGCCATTTCCTAAAAAAATAAACATATTCTTACCATACCATCTGTCAATTGAAACTCTAAGTATTTACCCAAATGAGTTGGAAACTTATGTCCATGCAAATATTTGTAACAGCATTATTTACGATTGGCAAAAGCTAGAAGCAACCAAAACGTCTTTCTATAGGTAAAGGGATAAACAACTGTGGTATATCCATACGACAGGATATTATTCAGCAACAAAAGAAAAATCTGTCAAGCCACGAAAAAACATGCACAAAAACTTAAATGCATCTTACTAGCTAAGCGAAAGAAAGAAGCAAGTCTTAAAAAACTACGTTCTGTATGATTCCAACCATGACATTCTGGAAGAGACAAAACTAGAAACTAGAGACAAAAAAGTCCAGTGCTTGTGAGGAGGTTATGGGGAGAGAGAGAGAGGGAGGGAAGAATGTGTGGAGCACAGATTTTGGGGGAAATGAAAGCATTCTACCTTATCATGTAATGATGCATATATGACATTATGCATTTGTCAAAATCTGTAAAACTATATAGTATGAAGAATGCACCCTAATGTAAACTATGCACTTTAGTTAATATAAAGTGCCAATATTAGTTCATCAGTTGTAACAAATATGCCACAGTAATGCAAGATATTAATAAAAGAGGAAACTGTATGTGGAGAAAGAGGGAGTGTATGCCAACTCTGTACTTTCTGTTCAACTTTTCTGTAAACCAAAGACTGTCTAAAAAATCATCTATTCATAATTTTTTAAATGCCATGTGAATTCAGAGGGGGAAAACTGCTTCCAGTCAGAATAATCAGGGAAAATGAAACTACTTGAAAAGGATGGCATTCCAAATATACTTTGACAGATGGTTAGGATTTGGATAATATGATATCCTACGTAGAGTAAGGACATTCAGATAGACTAAAGACAGAGGTAACATTCTCAACACAATAGTTAAGCAAATGTGCAAATCAGCTCATCAGTGACCCATGTGTGCATTATATACCAGTAATATTTACTATTTAACATACGTGAGACTAAGTTTTCTTATAAGTAGAAATAATTATATATTGTAAGGTGTATAATTAAATTATATAATAAGGATAAGCATATAATATAGTAGCATAAATATAATCCTAGAAAAATAGTCTCATAACTATTTCTACTGTTAATAGGAATGCCTTCAGTGAGTATAGGTTGCAATGGATACTGCAATAGTAGAGTGGATTTGGAAGGATTGAAAAGACGGTAGAAAAAATGACTGATAACGTTTTGTGAGAATAACTCAAAGCGAATCTGAATGCAAGCTAAAGACTTTGGACAATATACTATTTTTAAGAAGGAGACTGGAGAAGAATCAGTGCTTTGGTCAAATGTGCTCACATTTGTAACATGGCTAGCACTGTGGCAGTCACACTATAGATATTAAAGATGACAAAATGTTAAGGAAGCCACAAAGAAGAGAATACAAATGAAGCAAGGATGTTCAGCACTGTCAAATATTACAAAGGTGCTGGGAATTTGAAGAGGTATTCAAAGGCATTGGATCTATGATCCCTAGGAGAATTTTGGGAGGACTGTTTCCACAAAGCAGTTGGAGCAATAGATAAAGGCATAGTTTTTTTTTGAGGTGTATGTAGTAAGAACTGGAAAAAGCAGTGGAAACAACTTTTTTTTTTTTTTTTTTTTTTTTGAGACAGAATCTCACTCTGTGGCCCAGGCTGGGGTGCAATGGCACGATCTTGGCTCACTGCAACCTCCGCCTCCCAGGTTCAACAGATTCTCCAGCCTCAGCCTCCAGAGTAGCTGGGATTACAGGCACATGCCACCACACCGAGCTAATTTTTTATATTTCTAGTAGTAGAGATGGTGTTTCACCGTGTTAGCCAAGCTGGTCTTGATCTGACCTTGTCATCAGCCCGCCTGGGCCTCCCAAAGTGCTGGGATTACAGGCGTGAGCCACTGCACCTGGCCGGAAACAACTCTTTATCTCAAAGTTTGGTTACAAAAAAAAAAGGAGATTCCTAGGAAAATAACTCAGGGGGGGGTTGCAAAATATTATTCCTAGATGGGAGAAGACTTGGTCCTGTATAAAAGTATAGAATTATTTGATAAAACTAAAGAAGCAAAAGAAATAATATATAGAGGGTAGGGAATAAAAGCATGTATGGTGGATAGACAATAAGAAGAGGTAGAAGAAATTAACTTTGAAGGGAAGAATTATTTTTTCTCTTAGAAAGAAGGAAAGATGAGAAAGTAATTTAAAAAAAAAAAACAAATTTTGAAGCAGAGAGGATAGAAGTTGAAGCACCTCATTCATTTACAAACATTTTTATGCATCTAAGTGTAAAACACCGGGCTAGAGAACAGTACGGCAAGAACAGAAGCATAACAAGTCTACACTGCCAGGACAGCACAGTAAATTCTGTCGTAAATATGAGTGTGATGTGTCGTAGCAATCAGGGGAGAATCCACATATAAAACAACATTTCAGTGATGTCTTTGAAGTTCACGCAACCAGGTGGAGAAGTGAAGGAAAGGCATTCCAGGCAGGAGAGACAGAAGGTGCAAATCTAGAGCATTGTGAATAGAACAGCTTTCTTCTGATAGTGGTTTGTAGGTAAATTCTTGATTGCTGGCTTCTATAGCAACTGACAGGGAATTTTTCTTTCTCCAATCCACTTTGTGCAAGCAGTATAGGTCATCTCCAGAGGTGACCTTTCCCTAATTCCAATTCTATTCCTTAAACCTCCCACCTCTTACTTTTTCTCCCAGTAAAAGGCAGTCATTTTACCAGTCTGTGAACACATACAACCAACAACCTGATGATCACTAAGCCAATGCTCTCTTTGTGTTTGTCTATACTTATTAATGGTAACACTATTTTCCCCACACCCGCTTTGGAATTTTTCATCTCTTCATTTACCTGTCTATTTATTGGCACCAAATACTTTAGATTACTTCTTATGTTTTCTTATTTTCAAATTCCCATTGCCTTGCTTTTAATCTAAGTAGTCATTAGATTATGCCTAAATTATTACAACAACCTTCTTAGACTCTGTCTATAGTCCTTTACTTTTCAAGCCTCATCTTGTACCCCACGATCAGATTAATTTCATTAAACATCACATTCCCCAGGCAATGTTCCAGTCAACAGTCCAGTGACTATCTGCTACTTAAGACGAAGACTTTAGCAACAAATTTCATTTTTTTCACAATCTAGTCAGTATTTACTCCTTACCACTTAACTTCTGTCCAACACTGAATGTTGGCAAAAATATGGAGTAACCATAGGTCTCATGCATTTTTAATGGAAATGGAAAAAAGATGTAGAAATTTCTCATAAAACTAAATACACATTTACTTTAGGACCCAACAATTTCACTACTAGGTATTTTTCTGAGGAAAAGAAAATGTATACAGGAATATTTGTAGCACATGTTATTTATAATAGCCTCAAACTTAAAACAATGCAGGTGTTTATTAATAGACAAATAAGCAGTACTATATTCATGCAGTGGAATCTTATCCATAAAAAGGAACAAACTACTGATACAACAAAATAAATAAATTTCAAAAACAAAATACTAAACGAAAAATAAATACATAAAAGAAATTCTTTTTATGTGAAGTCCTAAAGAAAGCAAACTAATCTATGGCTGAAAAGTATCAGAACATTGGTTGCCTCTGAAATGGCAATTACAAAAAATAACTGATAAGAAAAAAAGATAAATTTGGGGAATGGTAACTTTTTTATTTTGATGAAGGTTTGTTTTATAAATGTATATGAAGTTGTCAGACTCATTGAATGGTACATTTAAGATTTGCTTATTCATTATATATAACTTTTACTTACAAAAATATAACTAGACAACTATTGAACTCATTGATATACATGATGAAGTGTTTAGGGGTGAAGTATACTGATGTCTGCAACTTACTTTGAAATGAATTATAATTAAGATGGATTGGCTTATAGAAAGAGGGACAGATAGATACGTGATAAACAAATACACTAAAATGTTACTGGTAGAATTAAGATAGTGGGATATGAATGTTTACATATAGTTCTTTCATTTTTCTGAGTATTTAAACAGTTTTATAATAAAATGTTGGGGAGAGGGGAAGCTCACTTCCCATTACTTACTCCTGTATACCCTCTGCTCTAACTAATGTGTCCGTGTCTATTTGAACATCCTCCGTGTTTGTCATCTCTGTGCCTTTAACCTATAAATACTACCCTTCATTTTCAGTTATACTCAAACCTGGCCTCATCCAAGCTATACACTGATCACTTCCAAAAAAAAAAAAAACTTCTGATGACTAATTTCATTAAAAACAATATCTCTTGAAATGAAGCTTAATTAACTTAATGCTTTTCACTTGTATTTAATCATACACTATCACATGAAGCATTCTTTTAATTATACATTTAATTCTAGCACAGTGAGATAGCATAGGATAGGCGTGGAGACAAATCATCTGGATTTTATTCCTAGCTTCATAATTTACTCAATTAACTAGCCTTGGGTTTCACACTTCTTACCTAGAAAACAACTACCTTCCTTAGGTGACTATTCTGAGGAATAGATGTATTAATTTGTGTTAATATTTTGTTCCTGGCACAGAGCCTAAAAAATGCTAATAATCATTATCTTCATAGTATATAACTAGCACCTTACCTTGTATCTTAAATTTGGAAACCATCATTCTCAGCAAACTACACAGGAACAGAAAATTCTGTAACTTTCTTAACAGCAGAAGTTGTTTCTATGGGACATATTACTGTCCAATTGCATTTTTTCTATAAAAATGTGTCATACTGCCAAACATAATCTCTAAGAAAGTATTTCTTTAATGAAAGAATGAGGAAAATAAAAGCTTTAGTGTGTTTTACTAGTGTGCTGTGCTGTCTCTGACTTCCTTTGGCAGTAATATAGCTTTAACTAAACAATCTCACATAAGCAGCACCTAACAAAATTACTTACAAATGGAAGACTATGTTTTTTAATTTAATGCTTGCTTTTTCACTGTTGTTTTAGATGTAGATCTATGTTTGACTGCTTTTACAATCATAAAAAGAAATATTTGGTATGTATCGCTATATTGCCAGTATTTCTTTATGTACTAGTATGCAATTAGCCATTCACCTTCTAGAGTACGGAGTTCTGGAGTTCCAGGGAGGCTGAACTTTGAAGGCCTATAATACAGAACAGAATCAAGCAAACGAGTTTTATGTCTTTGCTGTTTCTTTAGAAATGTATTAAAACATTGCTGGAAGCTGTAATTTTATAAACTTCAAAAGCTAGGGGAAATCAAGTATTCTATAAGATCATGGTAAGAATAAGTCCCTTCATCACACCACAGTGATGACAACACAATCATATTTCTGGGATACAGAATTATAAAAAGCTTATGATTAACTGAGTGAGAAAACTAGCAAGTTGAACAGCAAGTTGGAGGTTCCTACCTTACCACAAAAGCAGATGGACCCTATGGAAATTGTAAATAAGTGTAGTGCATGTTGGCAAATCTATCAGAATGACAAGTTTTGGTCTCAAGAACTTACACACATTTTTCAGAATTCCAGAACCATGGAGCAGTTTGAAATTGTAAGTGCTTATGTGTGAACAATCTTTTTTTACATGACATAATGAGAATTTAAAGCTCATGCACAGATGGTTTTAAAATGTCGATAGCTACTCTGTACTTTTCACTACCCAGCACTTTTAGAGGAGCTTTGACATCTATAATTATTGCGGAAGGCCTGACTAGACCACAATTTAAAGAAAGCCCAATGTCTTCGTTCTGTTTTGAGGCCAAAGCTAGGGGTTTTATTTCAGCCTTGCCTCTTGGAAAGAAGGTTCCCAGTCATGAAAAGGCCTCTCAGAGGGGAAAGTATGGCCTGAGTTCAACCAAAATCTTTAAGAGCTGGTGCCTCAAGGTTCACCAACAAAGGGACTATTGGACCAGGGTGTCAACCCTCGTAGTCTTTTACTTACTACCCTTTATTAAGAAGGCCTCTTGCCCTAGGTCTTGATTCACACTGGTATTCTCCAGGTATTCATTTGCATGAGGGCTGGCAGAGCTTGTTGCTTATTAAAGCCAGAGGCCTTGAACAGCAAGGTAACATAGACTCTAGCATAAATTTACAAATATCCTATTTTATTTAACTGCTAAATCCCCTAATCTATTTTCCTTATCATTCTATTAGCACCTAACTGCCTAACCCACTGAGAAATCTGTGAGAAATCTGCTTTCTAGGTCTACTTAATATTCTAATGCCTGATAACAGCACTTGTCCCCAGAATGATCTCAGGTTCACACTCATCCTTACTTCTATTTTATAAATTAGAATTGTTTTCCATGGACCGGGTGCAGTGGCTCACGCCTGTAATCCCAGCACTTTGGAAGACCAAGGCAGGCAGACCACTTGAGGTAAAGAATTTGAGACCAGCCTGGCCAACATGGTGAAACCCCGTCTCTACTAAAAATACAAAAATTAGCTGGGCATGGTGGTGTGCACCTGTAGTCCCAGCTATTCGGGAGGCTGAGGCAGGAGAATCATTTGAACCCAGGAGATGGAGGTTGCAGTGAGCTGGGATCCTGCCACTGCACTCCAGCCTGGGCAACAGAGTAAGACTCCATTGCAGAAATAAAAAAGAAAGAATTGTTTTTCATGGTGGTGGTCTGGCTTCTCAAAAGCTTCTCTCTCTTATCCTCTGAGATTTAGAAAACTCTTACATATTTCAACCATAAGGAAATAGCCGACAATACTGATACTTCATATATGTCAACATACATAACTATGTATACACCCACCCACCCCCCTCCACACACACAGTAGCTGTGCCTAAACCTAGCAACACCTGTCAATGAGCAGCTTCAAGATATATAATACTAGCTCTTAAGGCAGTGCATTTCCTGCTGTATTTGTTTCGTGTAACAAAGTATCACAAAGTTGTTCACTTGAAACAACAGAAATTTATTCTCTCACAGTTCTGGGGCCAAAGCCCAACATCAGTATCACTGGGACAAAATCAAGACTTCAGCAGTGCTGTACCCACGCCCAAGGCTCTAGGAGAGAATTGGCCCCTTGCCTCTTTCAATTTATGGTGGCTGCTGACATTTCTTGGCTTGTGGCTTCCTTGCTCCAATCTCTGCCTCTCTCTTCACATTGTCTTTTCTGAATGTGTATCCTCTTCTCTACTGTCTATGTCAAATCTCCCTCTATCACTGTCTTATAAGGACACATGTGATTGCATTTAGGGTCTACCATGATTATCCAGGATATTCTCTCTGTCTCAAAATCTTTAACTCACTCACATCTACAAAGACTTTCTTCCTTCTAAGGTAACATTTATGGGTCCCAGGAATTAGGACTTGGCATCCTTGAGGGGTCATTATTCAGCTTACTCTACATTCCATATATTTATCACTCTTATTAGAATTCTGTTTGGATATGATCACACATTAAAGACTACACAAGTAAATCTCATTCAGTAGGTACAGAAGAAAGGGTTAATCGATAGATAAGTTTATTTCTGGTAATTTTTTTTTTTCTGAGATGAGTCTCACTCTGTTGCCTAGGCTGGAGTGCAGTGGCGCGAGCTTGGCTCACTGTAGCTTCCGCCTCCCGGCTTCAAGAGATTCTCCTGCCTCAGCCTCCTGACTAGCACCACTACGCCTGGCTAAGTTTTGTATTTTTATTAGAGACGGGGTTTCACCACGTAGGCATGTAGGTCAGGCTGTTCTTGAACTCTTGACCTCAGGTGATCCGCCCGCCTCGGCCTCTCAAAGTGACCAAAGTCTTTAAGGGCTGGTGCCTCAAGGTTCACCAGCAGAAGGATTATAGGCATGAGCCACCGCACCCATTGGCTGTGGGAAAGTATCATGCTCTCTTTGTCTTAATCATGGGCATGCCAAGGTGCACTATAGAGAAGGGTGTATAAAATATACCCAGGAAGGTAATTTTAAGATGATACTAAGAAAAGCAGGCCAGGAGGTAAGTCATAACAGCCTAGGGAAAGCTAGGAGAACACCTGGGGGGCATCTGACTCAAAACAAATAATGAGAAAAGTTCGTAAGCTTAGTGGCAAGACTGCTGTTGCTGCTCTAGAAAGCAATGGGCTATAGACTTCATTTATTGCATTCTTTTTTTTTCTCTTTTTTTTTTTTATTGCATTTTAGGTTTTGGGGTACATGTGAAGAACATGTAAAATTGTTGCATAGGCACACACATGGCAGTGTGATTTGCTGCCTTCCTCCCCCATCACCTATATCTGGCATTTCTCCCCATGCTATCTCTCCCCAACTCCCCACCCCCCGCTGTCCCTCCCCTATTTCCCCCCGACAGACCCCATTTGTGTGACGCTCCCCCTCCCTGTGTCCATGTGTTCTCCTTGTTCAACACTCACCTATGATTGAGAACATGCAGTGTTTGATTTTCTGTTCTTGTGTCAGTTTGCTGAGAATGATGGTTTCCAGGTTCATCCAGGTCCCTACAAAGGACATGAACTCATCGTTTTTGATGGTTGCATAATATTCCATCGTGTATATGTGCCACATTTTCCCTGTCCAGTCTATCATCAATGGGCATTTGGGTTGGTTCCAGGTCTTTGCTATTGTAAACTGTGCTGCAATGAACATTCGTGTGCATGTGTCCTTGTAGTAGAACAATTTATCATCCTTTGGATATATACCCAGTAATGGGATTGCTGGGTCAAATGGAATTTCTATTTCTAGGTCCTTGAGGAATTATTGTATTCTTTTTATATTTCTTGAGGTATCTGTGTTTTCTCTACTTGTTGTCCATTTGTGCCTTCATTTAATTCTGTCCGCAAATATTTATTGAATTCCCAGTGTATGCCAGGCACATTATGCAGTGGGGGATGACACATTGAACAAAACAAGCCGAATCTCCATCCTTCCTTGAACTTAAAGTTTGGGGTGTAATTTCTTGGCTTTTAGTAGCAGGAAATTACAGCCGATCATCTCTGTAATGAGAAACTCAGGCCTGTGATTTACCAGGACTATGTCATGAGGATGAGAGTAGATCTAACATGTGCAAGACCTAAGCTGAATATGAAGCAAAAGGAAGCAGAGACAGAGTCCCTTGATCATCTGTGCCTCCCCCACTTGGAGAGTCTCCTTCCAGGGCAAACTCATAGTGTTCCTAAATTTTGTTGCAATAAAGGAGTTAGAATTGCAATAGAGCAAGGTCTTCAAAGTCCTCAGAGGAGCTAAAGAGAAACAATGTGATCCCTCTCATGTGCCTGTTTCTAACAAAGCAGCTCTGTTTTCATCTGTTTTACATCTTGGGCTTTTAAACAAAGGGTTCTGCAACAAGAACAAGGAAGATTGAAAACTCCTGCTTTAGAGTAGCAGCCCCCACAGTGACCAAGAAACTTCTCCTGCAATGCCACATGTGTGGGAAACAATTCAAAACGCATGCACAGTGGATGGTGGGTCAGGTACCTTCTTACATGAAGAATGGACTATTAAACTAATACTTAACCAATGACAGTGACTGGTGTAGATGATGGTAACCTGATTCATTCGGGTGTTTCATTTCTTCTTCATATGACAGGAAAGATAACCAGGAAGGGAATGAAGGAAGGCAAACTGTTGTTTCTCACAATGCTTTTCATCCATCAAGTGATAAATTCCCTACTCATGTTCTGAATGTCTCCTCTTCTGAAGCACTTTATGCCTTCATGAGTTTCTGAAGATATGTCCATGGGGATTGAAAACACGGGGTGATAGAAAATTACGTAGGTCGGGGTAAAAACAAAAAGAAATTGAGTTGAGATCTGAAAGTTTGATGAAAAGATGAGTGCAACTCATATTTTTCAGACTATGCTAACCTCTGCGTAGGGTAAGGTAATAACAACATAACCAACAGTACGTTCTGGCTCTATTTCTGCCCGATCTGGTCTTCAGAAAATTCTCCCCAAATGGTTCTGAGTGTTCCTAGGTGGTATCTTGTTCTTTGACACCTAATACTCAGGCCTTTTTATTCTTGCTCACAGCCACAATTTCTTCAGTAACCTTTAATGTTGAAAGTGGCAGCTATACCACTATGATGGTGAAGTCACTTCTAATGAACTGGCAAAGGGTGTCATCACAAGCCAAGGCTTGTGGGGAGGAGTGTCCACACTGCCCAAATGTTTCAGAATGCAAACAGAAGTGTAGGATATATTGTCTCATACATATTTCTACCTCCAAAAGAATAATGTTCATGAAGATAACAAAGTTTTATTTTCTGATCGCCTGAATTCATTGACTGATAATACTCCCCTTTATACAAAATTATAAAAGCTATAAATTATACAAGATTATTAACTAAATATAAATATATCATTATGATGTAACAAATTATTGTAGAGTGATACATGTAACAAAGTATTAACATATGCATAATTAATTTTTATAAAATACTACTAATTTTTTTTTATGATACTTTAAGTTCTGGGATACATGTGCAGAATGTGCAGGTTTGTTACATAAGTATACACGTGCCATGGTGGTTTGCTGCACCTATCAACCCGTCATCTACATTAGGCATTTCTCCTAATGCTATCCCTCCCTTAGCTCCTGACACCCCAACAGGCCCCAGTGTGTAATATTTCCTTCCCTGTGTCCATGTGTTCTCATTGTTCAACTCCCACTTGGGAATGAGAGCATGTGGTGTTTGGTTTTCTGTTCCTATGTTAGAGTGCTGAGAATAATGGTTTCCAGGTTCATCCATGTCCCTACAAAGGACATGAACTCATCCATTTTTAAAGGCTGCATAGCATTCCATGGTGTAGATGTGCCATATTTTCTTCATCTGGTCTATCATTGATGGGCATTTGGGTTGGTTTCAAGTCTTTGCTATTGTCAAGAGTGCTGCAATATACATACGTATGCATGGGTATTTATAGTAGAATGACTTATAATCCTTTGGGGATATACCCAGTAATGGGATTGCTGAGTCAAATGGTATTTCTGGTTCTAAATCCTTGAGGAATCACCACACTGTCTTCCACAATGGTTGCACTAATTTACACTCCCACCAACAGTGTAAAAACATTCCTATTTCTCCACATCCTCTCCAGCATGTGTTGTTTCCTGACTATTTAATACAAAATATGAATAATTTATACTATAATTCCATTTTTTATTTTTCTATGCTATATTTTCTACACTATTTACTCTTTGTGGATAATGTATTTAATCAGCCAATATTCTCCAAAGACCTCTCCCATGTTTTTTAAAAACATTTTCATTGCTTTATAAGTGGCTTATTAAACCAGTTGGGCCCCAATATTGCACATTTATGGAGAAAAGAGTATATACTCTATTCCTACTAATCAAAAACAAAAGCTATAAATGAGGCAGTAGTGCAAGGGACCAAATTCTCAATTTCAGGATCCCAATGAGAAAAGCTCTCAGACATGCAAACTGAAATTTGCTCTTCTCAAATATTCTCTTTACTGAAGGAAATTTCTAGCTAATCACGTTAGGCACAACTGAAAACTAATTCTGCATCTACTAAGGTCCATTAAAGAACCTGAAAATATATCATGTTCAAGGGGGCTCAGGCAACTCCCTACCACCTCCCCTTGTCAACACACCAACTATTGCACCTGAAAATTTCAGCTGTGCTAGGGAGACTGGGCAACAAAGTATTGTTTTAAAAGAACAAAGATCTTCTTGTAGATTCACTAGAGACATGAACAACAAAGCAACTACTGGAAAGTCTGGTAAATCTCTGCATGCATCTGGAATTGATAGGAAGAAATGACATAGGACCATTATTTGTCTTATATGAATTCAAAAAGTCATCTTGTCAAGCACTTTTTTCCTAAGGATATTTGTACTTCAACATAGTATAGCTCTTTCTTGTACACAGATGTACATGATGGATGAATAGAGTGAGAGCCTATGGTTTCAATGTTCTCACCCTCCAAAACGGAATTATACCAAGATGCTGCTAATTACACAATAGCTCTTCTAAATGAAAGCTCACAGCAACAAAACTCACAGTAGGGGGTTTTAATGGGTAGTATTATATTACTGAGTAATTGAATCTTTAGCTCTTAAAGGGTCTTCAGCTTTTAAAGTTAAAGGCAACAAAACCTGAGTTGAAAAGGTGCCATAAAATTAATTAGGAGAAAAGAACAGTACCAGAAAGCAAAATAATTTCCTCTTTACCACATTTCCGCCCCCCACAGAAGTTTTGTACATTTATTACCAGAGTATTATCTTGTTCACCATCCCATCAAGACTTACTTTACATGCGAATGTTTTATGTCACATTGTATGGAATGTCAATTGGACTCAAGATACTACAGCTTAGTTTTTTCTTACTCTGAATAATTACACTACTACTAATGTTATTATTCTTTATGATTATTAGCTACCATTTTTCAATCACCAAGGCATTGTAGTAGGACAACATTAAGCAGTTTCTCAGCAATTCATGTTGTACTATATGATATTTCTTTCACAGATATAGAAGTAGAGCAAGTATCTTAGCCAAGGTTACACCCTACCAAGTGCTGAAGAGGTGTTCAAAATGAAGACTTTGTGAATCTGCAAATCAAGTGATTTTCCACTAAATGATAGTTACTTCTTTGTGTGTGTGCATATGTGTGTATTTTATTTAACTAGAATAGTAGAAAAGTTCAAAGCACTAGATCCCTTGGTAGAATCTCAAGTTCGTGGATGAAATAAATTGTTGCCATTTATAAGCAAGGCCCGGTGCTTTGGGCAAATAATAAAGAACGAGCCTTTCTTCCACATGAAATCTCCTTGGCAAAGAGTCAAGGTGACTTTAGGTTGCTACCTGGCTGTTCAGGCCAACATTGGGACAATCCTAAATCTAAACCTACTTATCAACAGAAGGACTGTTGGCACATGAAGTTAAATAATTATTTGCAGTGCTGGACTATCCCAATCATTGCAGGACATTTGCATCAGTGGACACTACCTACAAAATAGCGATGACCTCCACACAAATACAAAACTCCATCCTAGGGTAATACTGCCCTGACCTAAGAACCACTGACCTCATCCAGTCATGATATTCTATAGTCAACAGGCAACTACTCTACCACTGCAAGAAGCAGTCCTGATATTTTTGTGCAGTCTTACACCATTTTGCCCTAGCCCAAGAATGTCAGGAGCAGATAACATGCTGCTGTAGACATATCTGGGCTAAACCCCTGCTATGGGGCAAAAACTATATTAAATCAGGAGAGGAAGGTTAGGGAGTCCAATCAGAGTGTATGGATATGAAAAGATGGTCAGTCTCCATACAGAGTTATAGTCATCAGTGGTAAAGAAAGGAAAGAGAAAACACAGTAGGAGGTATGTGTCTCCAGTTCATGGGAAGAAAGGAGCAGTAGTAAGGCTGATCATGGTGGCTCATGCCTGTAATCCCAGCACTTTGGAAGGCCGAAGTGGGTGGATCACAAGATCAGGAGATCAAGATGAGCCTGGCCAACATGGTGAAACCTCATCTCTATTAAAAATAAAAAATTAGCCGGGCATAGTGGTGGGCTCCTGTAATCCCAGCTACTCAGGAGGCTGAGGCAGGAGAATCGCTTGAACCCGGGAGACAGAGGTTGCAGTGAGCCAAGATCTCCCCTCTGCACTCCAGCCTGGGTGACAGAGCGCGACTCCATCTCAAAAAAAAAGAAAAAAAGGAGCAGTAGTAAGGCCCAGTTCAGGCTCTATCGGCTGGCTCCCAATTTCCTGCATGCTATTGGCTCACGATATGGCAATTTTCTGTCTGGAACCCAATAGTTCCTTCAGCCTTTACAATTAATCCTCAGTCACCCAGTAACTACTCTCGGGCCCCACAGAAGACAGGCCAACTGTCGACTTTCATGTCTGTTATAACTTATTCTTGAAATATGTCACCATGAAGCCTAAAAAGCTCGATGCCCCGTTCAACACATTTTGAGTTATATTTTTGAAAGGGGATGTTTGGGCAATGACACACAAATTACATGCACAAAGAAAATTAATTATTTGCAGACATGTAGTATAATTATATGGGTTTATGCTATCCATCTGTGAACCTTTGTCTCCCCTAGTGCAAGCACTGCTTATAATAAAAAAAGGTTTAACAGCTTTCAGAAAAAAATATATTATGCTTACTTTTGCATAATTATGCAAATCATTATGCTTACTTTTGCACAAGAGTAAACTCTTCATTATTTGATGGCATTCATAGGCTCATATGGGTGGAAGGAAACTTAAAGGGCCAACTGGTCCATTCCCTGGCAATCAAGAGTGACAACTTTTAAACAAACCTTGAAAGATGGTGCCAAGGACCTGGCACGGGCACCACTTGAAGAAATATACCATTATTTAATCTTTCACCCTCAGAAAAATTTTCTGTTACTGTGTCTATATTTGCTGCAACAATTTATAGTATCCTCAATAATCCGAGGTAAAACGATGCCGAATAATGGCTTGTTGTCTCCTCTACGTTAAAATGCTTCATGACTGAGAGTTGTTATTCTGTGATTTCTACCTTCTCCTTAGACCAAGTAATACCACTATGTTTAGCTTTTCCACAGAGGTCTTATTTTATCGAACAATAATTTTCAGTAAATCTCATACTCATTTCTAATGATAAAAAAAAAGTCCTCTAATAAGACTCTGACCAGTGCAGAATTGTATAGACGAAAAGATTTTTTCAGAGATGTTTTTATGCATTTTTAAAATTTATATGGGCATCATGCCAGGTTTTAATGACAGCTTCATGTGCCCTCTATATCAAAGTGCCCTCGTTATTATAGCACAAAGACATAACAGCTGACTTGGTAAATGCACAAGACACAGAAAGAGGTAAAAAGAGGGTGTTTGCCTTTGTCCTGGATAAGAAGGGATGCTTTACAAAAGACATGACCTTCAGCTTCAGCTTCAAGAATGAGAAAGAGCTTTCCAATAGGAAAGAGAGAGTTACTTTTAGAGGAAATATACAAATGGAATCCCAGAAGAGATACAAGGTGTTTCAGGCAAGCCAGCATGCTTACACACAGGGTAGGGAATGAAGTAAGGAAAGGAGAAATGTAAGATGTATTGAGCATTGTCTGTGTGTTAGATGCATCATATACATGATTTCATTTCATCTTCATCATGGTTGCATATGCTGACCCACATTTTGCCTATGATGAACCCAAGGTTCAGAGGGGTTAATACTTAGATAGTGAGTAGCAAAGCCAGGATGAAAACCCTGGGCTGGCCCATGGTAAAGTGCATGCTCTGTGTTCATCATATTATTCTCTCAGTCCAAAAGAGGTAGATCGAGGTCAGATCCTGAGGGCCTTGATTGTACTTCTAAGGAATTTAAACTTTCATTTGTAGAATAAAAAAGGATGGAAATTATTTTTAAAATTTTTATTTTTAGAAAAAAATTATAAAAACAGCTCTTGTGATAGTAGGGGGTCATAAATTTAAAATGGTAGAAATGGTTTCAGGAACACACTTAAGGAGGCTAAGATCCAATGAATACCTGACCTGCTGCAGTAGCAGTGAGGATGACATGGAACAGATAGAGTCATGATTTTGAGGTTTTATCTCCAGGCCTTGGTGAATGATTTGATGTAGGAATGAAGGTCTGGGAGGAGCCTGGGATCACTCCTAGGTTACTGACTTTGGCAGAGGTTGGGTGGTGGTTAATGGTTGTTCTATAAATCATGGTAGTAAATGCCAGAAGCAGCAGCCAGTTTGGAAGTAAAAGATAAAGCATTTGGTTTGGGGACACATTGATTTTGAAACAGAAATGTCCCATAGGTAAGTAGTTCTCTGGGACTAGGGTTCAGAATAGTAGAGGGTTGGCAGAGTAGAACAAAATCATCCTTGGGTAAGTTACAGAGTGAAGAAAGTATAAGCTGAGGAGTGAGTCCCTGGGGTCATCAATTCATCAACTTCTTTAAAGCAGAGAACCTGTAGAGAAGAGGAAGGAGATTCAAAGGACTGATCCAAGAGGCAGAAAGTAAACCAGGAGGCATAATATCTCAGAATCTGAGACAGGAGGGTATTAAAGAATAAATAAAGTGAACAAAGGCGAATGCTGCAGAGGAGGCAAGTGAATTGGGACTTAAAGTAGTCTATCAGTTTGAACAATTGTGAACATCAGTTGTAAAATTGACCAGAGACGCTGATGTGAAGTGACTTGGGCTAAAGAAAAATAGAATTAATAGGGAGGTGAATTATAGACAATTGATTAAAGTGCATTTTAAGAACTTGGAGCATCATCAATGAACTGAATATGCAGAATCTTAAGATGTAGTCATAAAACTGATTTTGCCATCTCTTTAAGCCCTGAATTCAATGGGGATGTATAGTCCTTCCCTGCCCTAAGATAAAATCTAGGGCAGATTTCATGACTCTTCTAGCTCATAAAAATTCTTTCAGACACTTCAAGTCACAACTCCAATCTCATTCTAATAATTAAAATTGTACAGAACAACATATTAAACACATCTTCAATGTTCAATCAAAGATAAAAATTTGTTCCTTCTCCCTTGGCAAAGGAGGGAAATTTCAAGCAGCACCTCCTCTTGCTCCACCTGCCTTCCAAATCTCGGTCACTTACTCAGAGGTAAGCCTCAGCCACCATCACCGTTGGTGATGCTCTCTTAGCCTCTCTATGTCTACCACAGTGGAATCATAGCACTTTAGTCCCATCTAACTGGACCTGTGAAGACTCTGACTCTCTCGCCACTTCTGCATTCACGAGGAAGCTGAGCTCTGCAAGGAAGAGAGTCAGGCTTTCCTAGTGGTTACTTGGTGGTAGGGTGTAGGAGGAGCAGGCTGAGAATATAACCCATCTGAGAAGGGTGATATATAGGTAACTTAATATCTCATGAGCTGAATTTGGATCAAAAAAGAGACAAGAGATGGAGAAAAAGCCAGCTTCTTCATTTTCCAGTAATGCTTCTCCCTTACTACTGTTGTGGGAATATTCTAAGCACAGTGATTCCACAAGGTCTGTCTAGAAGATGTGCTTTTAGGGAGAAGCAACCAGCTGTATGTTCTTGTAAAGCTGTGAAATGCTCAGTAATGCACTGTCTGGTGTATGCTTTCCTTCTTTCCTTGCCTCACTTCCCCTTTGCCTTGATCTTGCTATCTTAAGATTGTCCTTCCCAATAAAGTTTCAGTGCCAAAGCTTTCAATGGGTCTTTATATTTTAGGGCACCCAGACCTAGACAGAAGTGGTTGGCTTCTTGTCTCTTCTCCCCCGTGAGACAGCAGCTTTTCTCCTAAACCTTTGCGGGCAGGATTTGACTGACACTGCTATGCTATGGCACACTGCTCTGTTGAACACTGACTCTTTTTTTTTTTTGCTGGGCACTTGGTGGAGACCCTTAGGTAGATTCTCCAGCTACAACTCCCTTGATGGAGGCAGTGCCTCTTATTTGGCTACTTGTTCCCAAACCCCAACTGCTGTCTCTAGTGATACATCTCACAGCCTCTTATTGCATTGAATCCCTATGCCCTGTTCTTCAGCGGGCCCCTTGAAGTCCCTTTTAGAGGAGTTAGGGTTAAGAAGTTGCACCTTTCCCATTCCCATGGGCAGGGGCAGAAAGTAGACTCACAGCACTCCAACGGTTCTCAAGCTTCTGTCTCAAAAAAGTCTCCTTTATTTCCACCTTGAATAAATTTACATTCTTAATATGTGAGGGACTCAAAAATCAAATAATACACTTTTAGTTAACTGCCACATGAAATTTTGCCTATGGTCTAGTATCTCCTTTGAAATTCAATATATATTGTTTTGTCCAGTAAAATCCAACTTCAATATATTTTTGTAATGAAAAAAGTGAGAAATAGAATGTTAGCTAAAGAAAGGCCTGGAGTGTAAGTAGTATTATTTTATTTTGTTTTGATGTAAAGCAAGAAAGGTTTATAAAGATTCAAAATTCTGGTTACATGAACATAGGAGAGAAAAAAGACTGAAAACATAAAAACAAAATAATTGTTTTCTTTTCAGTTATTTTTCTTATCTGCAAAATGGAGCTAAAAATACCTACTCATCCGGAGAGGTTGTGAATATTAAATGAAGTAAAAAATATTAAAGACATTAGCTGGATCAGTCTCAGAACAAGAGCTCAAAGAATCTAGGATTCAAATATTAAGTTGGACAAACTAAAACAATTTTATAGAATCGTGGTGTAGAGCTCTTTTCTTAACTCAACTATAAATCTGTTAGTTTTTCAGTGTTCCGATAATTTGGATTAGAGCTAAAAGGATTTATTTTTCAGAAATATTAAATTCCTTTCTTTTCAAGAGGTCTGCAAACTGATTCTAGTATTAATCTCCCTCTTTTATTTTCTGTAATTTTCAATGTCATTTGTATATGTATATGAATATACATGATGCTTTAGCCCATGTTTTTTCCCTTTTGGGAACATTCTGATCCCTTAATAGGTTTCATAATGACCAGTATCCCCGGACTTGACTTGGTCCAGTTGTTATATTAAACCAGAAATAAGTCATACAGATCTACAGACTTTACTTTTCTATTGAGGTAGCATAGAAGAATATCTAACAGATACTGAGTACTTAACTACAGATAATGTACAATGCTAAGGAAGTTATTTGTATGATCTCATTTAATACACGCAATGATCTTATAAGACAGGTATTTTTACTATCCCCCTTTCACAGATGAGAAAAATGAGGCTTAGAGAGGTTATGTTTTCAAAATGATTCTTTTTCCAACATTGCTACTCTCTCAAAAGCCACAAATTTTCAGGAAGGGCAAGAGTCTTTGTATGAAGAGAAAGACGGAAGAAGTGGCTGTGCCCTCCTGTGGACGCATCTCTTTGCTCACATGTGGTGAACCTCCCATGGAGGTCTTCATGTGAACATGGATCAGAAGCCAGCACTTCTGCCCACCCCAGAAACATATTTCACTCATAATGCATTTGCACGTAAGGCAGATTTTATTAAAGAATTCATGGTATGATGTGGAAAAACATCTGGTAAAATTACATAAAATCCTCCTCAGTGTTTCATTTCTCTAACAATGCCTTCCCTGAAACCAGGTGTTTCATCTCCCTCCTTCTTCCTCCCTTTACCTACTAAGGAAGATAATCATCTGTTTGAATATCCCACTGAACAGCTAAAAGTTAGGCAAAGAACAGGCAGTTCAAGTAGTATCACCCTACTTAAGCACACTCCTGAGTTGTAAGGGTTGGGGGAGGTGGCTTACCCACCCATCCCCTGTGGCCTACCAAATTTGTCCATTATGTATTTTGGGCTTACTGCTTATTAATAGTAAGTAGTGACGAGGTCGATTTTGATGGTAAGAAGAGATTTTTCTAATTACTCTGATGGACTGATATCAGGAACAAATCTTTGGCAACAAAGGACAAAACTTAATGTAATAGGGAACAGGATGGGCCTACCTTCTTAGACACCTCAAAATGAAGGATACCAAGCTTTTCCATGAATTCTATATATTGAGTGTTAAGTGTTTGAACCACCATGCAGAATTCTGAAATTTAGCCTTTTTGTATCAACTGTCAGTGGCATATTTAGATGTGAGTCAGTATAGCAGTGGGGCAGAGGCAAAGGAAAAGACAAAAGTGTTAATGACTACCTTTGCCATATTTTTTTCAAGGAGAAATGCAACTGCTTCCTGTTCAGCAGAAAAGGAAGAAACTAAAGGACATAAGAAAGGATGATTACGATTCAGGAAATGTAAAATTTTCTTTCCCAAACTATCTTTTCTAAGACCACGTCTCCAAGTTGTGTTGGTCTCTAATTTAGATGGAATTTTTTCTTAAATCTCAGACATTTCAGAAAGGCCATGAAAATAACCGCAAATTTCACTTACAAAATTTAAACAATATATCTCATATTTTTCATGACTAAATAGATAATGCTAATAATAATGGCATAATATCAATTTCTCTTCAATTTCCATACAAAGATTCTTTCTCATAGGAAAATTTGTTGACTTGAGGTGTGAAGCATGAAATCCTCATTTTAAAAATGTAATCAGCATTTTTAAGCATGAAAAAGATCTTTTGACCAGGGGAAAGACAACTCCAAAGCAATAGATTGCTTGTCTCTCTGTAAACCTAAACTTGATCTTCCTTGTAGAAGGAATGTTTTGTCATTCCTGCCATTGGCTTGAAAGTTTGGATCCATGTGGGATGGTTAAGATCAATCTGTAATATTTCTCTTTCTTGTAGATACAATGCCTATGTCTGTCCACTTGTTAACAGTCCGGAAAACAAATCAGTGAGTAATGTTCACAAAAATATATAGATGATAAAATGTTGAATCACTTTTCACTGAGGTATCATAGAACATTGTAACCCAAGCCAACTACTGCATTTGCTATTTGTGATTTTTAGAATGTAAAATATTAGTGTATTAAATTGACATTCCCCAGCTATTTCTGACGCTCAGTTTAAAATAAATTTCTCTTGCTGTTATCTCCTTGTTCAGTATCTCCTATAAGACTATTTTTATCAATTTTAGAAAATGCTGAATGCTGTTTTGTGCACCAAGAAGTTTAAATTTAATTGGAAAGTTCATACAACTCCCTACGTATCTAAATCATAGCCAATTCATATATATTACAGTGTAATAAAAAATTACCTCCAAAATTCAATATTCTTCAGTAAGCTAGCAGTCACTAGTAAAAGTGGGTACATCAATTAGCTCCTTTCCTACTTTTCTTCATCCTAACTCTAGCATATATTTCAGGTTCTGAATTCATTTCAGGGTTTTAGATCAAAGCCCCAATAGCTACATGAATTCAAATGCCAGTAATTTGAAACAAACATCAATCTCTGAGGCCTGTAGCACCCTTTGAATAGTCAGTTCAGCCAGGGCAGACCTGAATCCTCCTGGGAAATGGTATTTGCTACTAGCAAGGCATCTATCTATGTGCTTGATCATATAGTATACTCAAATTCATCACTATGAGAGATTAAATTGCTCTTCTTTTCAAATAGCATATATTTCAGAGATTTTGAGAACTCCATCAAGAATTTTTCAATTTGGTTTTACCCTGAAGGAGATTTGTCATTTATAGGAAGTTCAGAGCTTGAATCTTGAAGAATGTATTAGTCTTCTCCAGCTGCCATAATGAAATACCACAGACAGACAGGCTTAAACAATAGAAACCTATTTCTCATAGATTTAGAGGCTGGGAAGTCCAAGATCAAGGTATTGGTAAGGCAGCTTTCATTCTGAGGCCTCCTCCCTTGGCTTGCAGGC
Source organism: Ateles fusciceps (assembly GCA_036589455.1). Lineage (NCBI taxonomy): Eukaryota > Metazoa > Chordata > Mammalia > Primates > Atelidae > Ateles > Ateles fusciceps. The sequence continues at coordinate 15,062,050 of JAZHEH010003259.1, read as the reverse complement.
TGCCACCATCTCACTGTGGACTCTTGTGACCTCTCCTTTGTGCTTATCCAAGTGGGGGAGAGGGAGAGAAAGAGCAAGCTCTCTGGTGTCTCTTCTTATAAGGGCACTAAACCTGCCAGATCAGGGCCCCACTCTTATGACCTCATTTAACCATATTTACCTCTTTACAGGTCCTGTCCTCAATACAGCCACATTGGAGGTTAGGGCTTCAAAATATGAAGTGAGGGGAACGCAATTCAGTCCCTGTCAAAAACACTGTTTCATATTGGAAGCCGAAAGGTTCTGGGGAATGAAGGGAAGGATGAAATATAAGGTTGTCACACAACACCATGTGTATTTTACCATTCTTCTCAGGTTTGAATGATCTCTTACTTTATTTTCCATCTTGTTATTCCTAATATTCTTTGTTCTATGCTGGCAAATAGGAAATCCTGGGCCAGAACTTTAGTTAAGAAGGCATATAAAGGACTCAGGGAAGGCTCAGAGTCCAAGAGATTCAAGACCATGCAGATTTTAAGGTACGTTTCAACTTGGAAGAGGGTCCTTCAGTGGCATTAAGATTTACTTTAAGTTTCTTTCCATTTATAATGTATAATGAAGATAAATCCTCCACATGAACCATTTTCTAAGTGTTTTTCTTAGAAAACACAAAACTTTACCAGATTGAACATTCAGAAAATACAATAAAGAACTGAAATACAAAGAATTTTCACACTGTTATTAATTTCTAAATTATTAATCCGTGCTATTACACCTAGATTTTAAAATTGTAATAAAAATAAATAAAAACCTTCTTAAGAATAAAAATCTCCAGATTTTTATACCATGATTAATACTTAATGGTCTTTGATAAATTAACAGCAAAACTCTGGTTTATCTATGATAATACTGATAATACAGCAAGTTTGAGATTCAACTAAGTTCTAATGCTATTGTAATCCAGAAAATCATACCTAGCAACCTCTGTCCTATAGGAGTATGTGTGTATGTGTGTGTGTGTGTGTGTGTGTGTGTGTGTGTGTGTGTGTGCACACGTCTTTTTGCTTTTGCAATTCATTAAGGGAACAGAACCATACTCACTATTGTGCACATAGTACCTACCATAGCCACTGGCATGAGATGGGAGGTCAATAAGTATTATATTAATTAGTTAATTAACCTTTATTGCATGCTTAGTGTGTGACTCAAACTACTTTGTACAGTGGCGAGTAAAATTATGAGACATTGTCCATTGTCTTCAAAGAGCTTACAACTAAATAGGGGCGACAAGACCTCCTGCATAATCTCCCATTAGAGATTCATTAGAGAATAAATATCTTGAGATAACAATGCAAGATGATAAATATGTGGTTAGGTGTGAACAACTGCACTTAATAACAGAACCAGACAATGGTGTTACGTTTCATTAACTGTAACATCAGAATAGTTCTCTTCCTCTTGTATCCAAAACAGAGGTGTCCATATTACAAGCTATTTGCAGGGTTAGGGCAATTCCAACCTTGAAGCAGACACGGCTGAGCCTCTACTCATGCCCCAACATGCTTCTTTGCTAACGATACCTAAAGTCTTGATTGAGACTAACAGGTGTCACAGTACTTATTTAGTTGCTGTCTGCTTCATCTATGAGGCTAAAATGCTTTCTGATATCTTTAATACTGACATAATAGCTAATAATATAAGCAAACTGAAAGACTATCCCATTGTCCTTGCATGGTATTGGGCAGAATTTAGTGAGCCATACAGCCTGTCATCAAGGTCTTTATACAAAAAAGGGCAAAAAATTCTAAAAAGCAAATAATCCACAAAGAAATTACTTACTTTTCATGAGAAGTTTCATTTAAAAAAATTTAAAGAACACTTTTATTTGAAATTTGGTAAAATTGTAATTAAAGATAAACAAAAACAGATTAAAGCATGGAGAATATACTTTTTATATTCAGATGAAATTGCTTTATACCTAAAATAGTGTGCTGAAAGCAAAGTGCCTTGAAGATTTCCTTTCATTTAATCTAAACCAGTAGTTTTCCAAGTGTGCTACAGAGAAGCTTCCAGAGTCACACGATGTTTAATAAAAATATAATTTCTAAGCATATTTAGACTATTATGAAAACCAGAAAAATATATGATACAATATACAGTATATTTTAATACACTGGAGAGACTGTGATACTCAACTCCTAGGTTAACTTTTTAAAGTGGATCTTCGAATAAAGCTTCTTATGCCATCTCTATGTATATTTTAAAATTCTTACAAACGTGGTATTCATTAGGAAGTTTATAACTTTATACTGTTCCTTTTTAGGTGTATGTATATTCACTCTTGTAACAGTGGATGAATGAAGGGAGCACCACGGAGCACCTCAATATTGTGCATGCAAAACAAATTATTCAAATCAATGGGCTGCTGAGACTTGATATTAGACAGTAACCATTACTTGTATGGTCACGTTTCAAATTTTTATTTTCATTAGAACAGCTTCATTGCTTTTGTGTGGTTTGTAGGTTCTATAAATTTAAATTTATAAGATGTATTTATATACATATTTTATCACTTCTCAAATAAAGTGAGATGTACATTTTTTTATAAATCATATCCTTTACAAAATAAACCTATGCTAGTAAAATAAGCAGTGTTTTCATTTTTCTTTGAAAAAGAACTTGCTTCTAGTTGTTAATAGTCTAAAGTGCCATAATATTATTAAAATAGCATATATTATTAATTTGCCAAAAACAAATATCATTCTTGCTCCATTTTAGTTTTGCTCGTCACTCATGAAAGTTGCTCTATATGAGATCAGTGTGGACCTTAGCAAAATTAATCATTTTCATGGGATCACTATTCTCTCTGTTGTACACATTGTTCCCACCATTCCCTTCAATAGTATCTTGGACTTCAGTGGTAATGTGTTTTCTAGTTTAATCCTTATCTTTCTGATCATCTGTTTCCTTCACTAACATCTAGGGTATTCTTCCTCTGACCGTTCATACATCAAATATTCATAGATGGTATATGTGCCAGGAATTTACTGCTACATTAATAAATAAATCTCTGAACCCACTTAATAGCATAAAACTACCATTTTATTTGATTTATGATTGGAGCTAAGGTGTCCAAGAAGGGCTCGACTTGGTGATTCATCTTTAATCTTTGACATGAGCTTGGATTGCTAGGGCAGCTGGGGGAGAGACTTCTTAAAAGGTTTCTTCACTCACATGTATTGCACATAGGTGTTCTTTGTGTGCATTCTCCTCCACCTCTCTCTCTCCCTCTCTCTCTCTCTCTCTACCCCCAACACCTTTCCTTGTGGCTTGGACTTCTCACAGCATAGCAGTTTCAGTGTACTTGCAGTTCTTATATGGCACCTGGCTTCCAAGAGACAGAAAGCAGAGGCTTTCAGACCACTGAAGTGTCTGGCACAACATCATCTCTTTCACATGCTGTTGTATTTTTGCCTCACTGAGAGACTATGTGTCCACTTTTATCCCCCTGACTTAGAACACTTTCCTTCTTCCACTCCAGTTTATGTCTCTCTCTCTGTGACTTCTTTCCAGATTAACTTCATATCTTTGATGTGCCCTTCCCTCTCAGAACCTCAACACTATCTTTGTATATTATTATGTGTAATGGACATCTCTAGCTTTCTGACTGTTCCTCATTGAGCCCCTGACTATTAGTAACCCAAATTTATTTGAGAAATTGATAATTTTTTGGAGATATTAGCCACCTCCTACAAAAGAAACTGTATTATTCAGTGTTTTCCAGAGAAATAGAACCAATCAGATGTATGTATATAAAAGGAAATTTATTTTAAGAAAATGACTCACTTAATCATAGAGGCTTAAAGTCCAAAATCTACTGGAGTAGGCCTGCAGGCTAGAGTTTCAGGGAAGAGTTACAGTTCAAGCCTTAGGGGAGGCTTCTGACAGAAATCTATTTTGCGCTAGGTAGGGTCAGTCTTTGTTCTATGAAAGCCCTTCAACTGATGGGATGTGGCCCACCCACAAATGAAGATTAATTGTCTTTACTCAATATCCACTGATTTTCATGTTAATATCATGCAAAACACTCCTTCAGAGAAATATTCAGAATAATATTTAACCAAATATCTGGGCACCTGGGCCCAGGCAAGTGAACACGTAAAATTAACCATGACAGAAGCCAAACAGACGTTTCCTCACTTGCTCAGCCACAGAATGGACACCTGATACAAGTTCAGCACATCAGGTGCTTGTTTCTTAGTTGCTGAATCTTAAACAATTGATGTAATGCTATCAGGAAAACAAAAGGTCATATTCACCACAGCAGCAGTAGCAGCAGTGGCGTAACTTTCAGTTTATACTTGGGGCCTGAGTCCTGATATAGCTTCCGCCACTGGGTCTTCAGTAGCTTCTTTGGTTGCTTCTAGCTGACAAACCTTCTTCAGTTGTGTCTAGCTGGTCCTGTGGCCTCCCACCGAGTCTGCAGCCTCTAGATATATTCCCAATAAGATTCCTTGTATTTCTGAAAATAAGCAGGATTGGTTTCTGCTGCTTGGAACCAAGTCATGCTTAATGCTATGTTATGCTAATTATGTGCAAGAGTTGCACTGAGGATAAACGAGTTAATAAATGAGAAGTATATTGAAAATTCCTAATACAGTAGCGTGATCAGTATATTAATTTTTTTCTTCCTCCTACTTATTTTCTTCTTCCTCTTCTATCTCATTATTATTGATATCATTACAGATGTTATTATTTAACTTTCTATATATTTTTTGAACAAGAAATATAACTCCTGGCATGACACTCAGGACAATATAGTCCCCAGCAGTGACCTGTTTATCTCACTCCAGTAAGACTAAAGTTTGGAGACTTTAAGGGACTTAGGTCATTCACACAATAAGCTATCCAGTTTAGTGCTGAACACTTTAAACTACACTGCATTTCACTACATACCTGAAATATTTTGATTATCTACAGAAAGAATCTTAATAGCACACAAATTAGAGAGATGAACAAAATCTAAGTTGATTTTTCAGAACTACGAATGGAACTTTATTCAAATTAGAAGTTAGAGAGAAAGTACCAGTTCCCTGACATTTCCAGCAATAAATCCCATAAAACACTGCTAATGGATACAGCATTTATTTTGGGGGTGTTAAAAATATTCTAGAATTAGATTGAAGTGATGGTTGTACATATACTATATGCTACTTAATGAATATACTGTATGCTACTATATTTAGTGAATATACTACATACTAGTTAAATTGTACACTTTAAAAGCATAAATTTTTGGTAAGTTAATTATATCTCAATAAAAAAGATTTTTAAAAAGCAAGTAACCATGCCGTAAGTATCTAACTAGAGATTCAGATTATGAGTCTCTATTTTTAAATTTATTCTTTATCACACAGCTAGGACTCCTCTATTTCTGGAGGAAATTTCAAAATCACTGTTATTTATTTATTTGGCAGTTTCTAAACCTGTCAACTTATGCATTTACTTTAAGCGAAACTTCAATTTCAGGTAAAGTCTAGTTGTGGAATTCATTCACTCCTAATGGACACATATTTTATTATATCTAGAGGTTTATCTGGAAGCTACTTAGTAAAGTAGGGAGATGGATTGATTCCAACAATCCTTGAAGTTGTACAGTGGGCCAAAGCATCCAAATACATAAATAAGTGAATGATACCTTTCCATTTCTTAATCGTAGCTAAAACTCTCAGCCATGCTGAGGAGTCATCACATCTAAACATGTTTAAGATAGAGCATTCATCTTATAACTGTTCCCAGCATATAACTGGGGGACAAATAAAGGGCATATGATGGTGACATTGTTGGCTACAAATACCACATAAGGAACACACCATTTACATATTATTTGTCTGTATTGCATTACTTGTTAGAGAAACAAAGATAGAAATATTTCAACCCTCAAACATATGTAAGAAGAAATATTTTACAATACTTCACCTGCTTCCATTCAAGGAGCCTGATGTAGCTCTCAAGACAGCTCTTTAATTGAGAATACGTCTGTAGTCTCTCTGCCACATGAGGAGAAGAAAGGAGAGGAGGAGGAGGACAGGGAGAAGGAAGAGAAGAAAGAGTTTTTAAAACTGGAAACATACCAAGATTCTCAGTATTCCACTGCATGAAATGGGAATGGGCCATTTTATCTTGTGAGTCTCTCTCTCTCTCCCTTCTTTCTGTCTCTCTTCTCTCTCTCTCTACCTCTCTTCCCCCACCCCCATATAAGCAATCTACTTATCATTGTGCCCAGACTTGATTAGATTTATAGTTTGTTTATCTGAGAGCTCAATGCTTTATTGCATCCAGAAGCCAAAATACGTGCACCTCCATAACCCGGCTGAATAAAACAAACTCATTTTGATCTTTGTGTACAAAGCCATCAGCACTGGTTCAAAGTGTAGCGCAGCCAGTTCTGGACGGCAGATGCAGAGTTGAGCTCTCTCCCGGGCCCTTGGTTTCAATTAGGCCGTCTGCCAAGTGGCCCATGTGCCTCTGTGTGCTGAAACATTTCTTTGAGGCAGCTTTTTTAAATTAGGAAATAAAGACTTCCCATGTGATTTGCTATATATACAATTTATGACAATTGATTTTTATAGTTAAAATACGTACATTTTTAACATATTTCTCTTTCTGCAAAATAGTGGCTTTCTAACAAGGGAAGAAAATTAGCTAAATGTAAATACTGCGTTTCATTTATTCTTCCTCCTCTAAAATTTACTCAAATATACATTTAAATGATACTAAAGACCACTGGGTTTCCAAAATAATTTACTTCTTTGTCTTAAAATAAAAAAAAGACAGTAGAATACAAATAAGTATTCTAACTTCTAGGAACTATAAATATGGAAGAAATAAATATGTGCAAAAAGAAGCTATAATTACTTGAGCTTGGTCAGTTCCCCAATCAGGTTAAATGATGTTTTTCTTACATTCTCTACCATTTGGGCCTTTTACCTACTGAACTTTCAAACACCACCTTGTGACCTGGTAATAGAAATAACACACTCCAAAAGCCACCTTCCAATTTCTAGCTGATTCCTGGTAGAAGTGTGAGTTAAAGGTACAGCAAATATTTGTACTTCACATCTTCAATACACACATCTTATGTAAATATAATTCTCAGCAAAGACTGCCTCACTTGACAAAAATCTAGAAACTACTGAAAGCATTGATCGAATTATCCCAAGCTATTGATAATAGCCCTTCTGTTGCTGCTTAGACAATGAGGCAACCAAGTCCTCTGAGGTCTGGATGAACAGGGAACATCCCATAGGATGTCCAGACTGTGTAAAAACCAGAAACCATTAGTGTTTGTAGCCTTTTTCAAGCCTTCTGGTCAGCTTTCAAGAAGCTCCCATGCAGGACTAAATCCCTCTCCTAAAGTGAATTCGAGGTCATTTCAACTCTAAAGACTTGAACCTACACATCACTCCATCACTTAGCAGATGTTAGTCACTACCAGTGTCAAGCCAAATTGAAACTAACTGGACATCAGCGCTAGCAACTGAATGGTAACCATCTGTCAGTGGTGGCTTTGAGCAGGCACCATACAATGCTAGGTCACTCACACAGCAAGAACACCTAGGTGTGGCAAAAACTGTTTTTTATTAAGAAGACATAATATTCAAATAGCCATTTCTTTTTTACACTTTTATTTTAAGTTCAGGGATACAAGGGCAGGTTTGTTATATGGGTAAACTTGCCTCACGGTGGTTTGTTGTACAGATTATTTCCTCACCCATGTATTTAATCTAGTACCTATGAGTTATTTTTCCTGATACCCTTCCTCCTCCCCTACCTCCACCCTCTGATAGGCCCCAGTGTGTGTTGTTTCCCTCTATGTGTCCATGTGATCTCATCACTTAGCTCCCACTTGTAAGTGAGAACATGTGGTATCTGGTTTTCTGTTCCTGTTAGTTTGCTAAGAATAATGGCCTCCAGCTCCATCCATGTCCCTGCAAAGGATATAATCCTGTTCTTTTTTGTGGCTGCATAGTATTCTGTGTTGTGTATGTACCACATTTTCTTTATCCAATCTATCAATGATGGGCATTTAGGTTGATTCCATGTCTTTGCTACTGTACTACTGTAAATAGTGCTGCAATAAATACACACATACATGTGTCTTTATAATAGAATGATTCAAATAGCCATTTCTTAATACTCTTATAAGTCTTATTCTCTTGCCAAATGGGGGAAAAGTGAATAAATCTATACAAAAAATAAATAGTTTCGGGTGGAATAATTTCAATATAATAAGACATCTACTATGCGTGAATCCCCCATAGATTTGGGGCACAATCTCAAGTACTTTTCTCTCATTTTTTTTAGGAATGTTTTCCAGTAAACTACATCTTGGGAGTAGGCATTTTGGGATACTGAAGAACCACATTAAACAGAGAAAGACTAAATTTACTAAATAGTACTCAAGTAAACTGAAAAGATCAGTGCAAATATCTAGCATGTTCTGCTTGTCCTCAAGCAGAATTCGAGTTTTTATCTTGTGCACCAAAATACCATTCACACACACACATACACACACAACACACACACACTACACACACACACACATACAAATATACACACTTATATCCATGAAAGTGGAAGAACTGGTCTAGAATTAAAGAATAATGGTACCTTATCTACCTATGGTCCTGTAAACATGGAAGACTCACTCACTTGTGTATTATGCTTCTGCAGGTATTAAAACCCAGCAGGTAGCAAATTCTGTGTCAAGCAAATGCCTCAGTCTTCTGGGATTCAACCTGCTGCTCTTATTATCACAGATCATATTCCTAAATTCTGGCCTCAAACCCATTAACACTTTAATTTTGGTGGCCCATTCGGAATCATCTCATTGGCTGATGGTATTTTGACTTTTCATTCAGCACTTAGCTTTGTTTGCTTTTCTGATTTAGTGTCTACCACAACCTTAGGTGACAGTCCTTCCTTAAACCATAGCCTATAGAACCCTGGTGGTTCCAGGTAAGCACCTGTATCATAGAGTAAGCTCTGGAAACGTAATCAAGCAAACAAATTGTTAAAAGATAAAAGAAAATGTCTTTAAATATTGACCCACTATTTCCTGTGTTGTGATGACATTGCTATAAAACTTGATTTTCATAATCTATATTATCAATCTTTCAAAGCAGATGTTCCTAAGTGATTGCAGGTAACAGGATTCTACAAGCTCAATCACAGAAATAAAGTGTTGGCCAGTTTTTTATGAGTCAGCTAATTACTGAGTATAACCCAAAGTCAAGTGTTATTTGGAGTCACTTTTCGCTGGTACATCAATGAGAAAAATACTAGGTGCAATGAACCTATAAAATGCTTCCCTTAAGCTACGGGGTTGTAAGTTGAAAAATGGAACCTGAAGTCCTCGATACTTTCCTGAAATAGTCAAATCTAAGAGAAGCATAAAAATAATTTCACCAGTTAAAGGAATGACTTTTTATCACCTGCTATTTCTTTGGCCTCAAATACTAACATGGAACCAGAATTTAGCTTGTGGCTTGGGCTGAACTACATCAGGCCAGTCTAGAATCAGTGCTCCAGCTATTCATGTGCCTTTCTGCAACTGCCAAGATCATACCTCTGTCTCTTATTATAGGAAACTTAATCCAAGGAATAGTAAACAAGTTTGTTCAGGATATAGCAGTTCACTCACAGGAAAGGTCACAAGCCTGTTTTCCAACAGCCATACTGGTAGAAGACAGATATTCGAAAAAAGGGGAGCCACATAGAGGACTTCTCCCTCATGAAGTAAGTGTCCTTGTCCTGGATTCATCCACTTCTGCAGTCCACATCCTTTGCTTGAAGTAGATTGGACATATCTTAAAAACCTGATCAAGGCCAGCATTGAGGTAATGCTGGTGATGTTAATGTGGGAGATAACTGAAGTTAGTTACAAGGACTTTTTAGGTATAGAGAGTGTCATTCATCTGGAATTTCTTGGCAGCTACAATAGCAGTAGGGAAACCTCTGTCCTTTATAGACTGCATTAGCCATAAACAAATCCTTTACCTTATTCATAAGAATTTCTGGATCTCCCAAAAAGGGAGATCAGGAGCTTGAATACCTTACCTAAGAATGGAAAGCAAGAGAGTCACCAAAGAAGTATGTGGATGCACAAAGGAAAAGTCAAGCTTTGACCTATAAAAATCCCTTTGTGTGGACTAGACCGTGTCAACACCTAATGAGACTTAGTCAGTTATTTCTCACAGTTATGTGAAGAGAACAGTGTATTAAATAATATTAGCAAACACAAAATAAATATGTAACTTGGCTGTGAAGACTAAACAAACATGACGTTACTAATAATAAATTTAAAGAACAACGTGGTGGCAATTTGTAAACAAGAGAGAAATAATTAAAAATAACAAAGTCTTGACTTCCCAGATGTTTTAGAAAATTATTGATTAGTAGAATTTTCCATATAGGTGAGTTATGTCTCTTTCAGAATCCCAAAGTATTTCATTTTAATCACTATCTTTAAAAATACTCATTGAATTGTGTAATTCCTCAAATTTTTAAGTAGAGTTCATTCACATGATGCAATCTTTTATTTTAATTTACTTTACCTAGAAACAACATAAAATTCTTCTTTATTCTCACCAATATAACATGACTATTTAAAAAATAATCAACACTTATAGTAATACTATGTGCCAAGCTTTGTTCTTAGTATTTAATATATACACGATCTCATGTTAAAAAAAAATCCTTACAATGGTGATTGAAGAAAATATCCTTGTTTTTCAGATGAGTAAACAGAAAGATACAGGTTTCATAATTTGCTCAAGGGAAGGCAAATAACAAGCAACAAACCTGGAAACGAAACTCAGGAAATATGCTCCAAATCTGGGCACATGGCTGCTGTGCTCTGCCAGTGCTGCTGTTCTTTCATCCCAATATTTATTGGCAAAGAAGCTTCTTTTACATCATGGTAACCAATCACATGTCCATGTGAATCCATACTCATTTTTTACTTAACACTGGTAACATTATCCCTTGTTTTTATATAGTTATATAGTCTTCATAATTATCATATAAATAATTCCATCACGTTCCACTGATATGATGGACGATCTTTTAGTAAATCTCTCTTCACTGTGAAACACTTGGATTTCTTCAGTTGTTTAGATATCACTTATATATGTTTTCAATGTTTTCAGGTCAAATTTCATGAACTCATTGACCAAAAGAGTAGGAATATCTGGTTGGGAAAGCACTTTATTCCCTGCAACATTGCTAAAGAAATACAAATTGTAATTATTTGACTTGTCCTTGTAGACTCAAAGCTTATACAGAAAATTTCAATTATTTAACTGTGATGTACTGCTGTGCTGCCTTGGAAACTAACTGAAAGGTGAAGTGCTTTCAGAAAATGAACAAACTGCCCTTTCAGTTTTGTCTGTTTCGTATAGGTTCATTTTGAGTCCCTGCTTTTGCTACAAAGCTAACAGGCCTCACTTCTTTTTTCAGAGTATATACACCTTCTCTAGTTTGAATTTACTGCAGTTCTAATTTGTTATATTTGTGTAAACACTGAATAAATAATATCTGAGTGAAGTTGACAGTTACCTTTCATGAATGAAATGCATGTTTTTTGCCATACTTGGTTCACCTGCTAATAGCTCTTTAACACACTTGCCTCCTTTATTTCACATAGGTGAGGGCATCAGGCAGCACATCTACCCAGAGTTGAACAACTGCAGTATTTTGATAGTGAGAGAATAGATAAAATGCCATTGAAGTAAGGAAAGATAAGAGAGTGACTTCCTTGAGATCCATAACTGACAAATAAAATATATAAGTATAAATCCATGACCTAAGATATATTTTATTTAGGAATTTATAATTTGACTTTTGTTTGCTACCTAGACTTAACTTCATAAGCTAATGTATAAGGATCCCATAATAACTGAGAATGGTAACAATGACTATGTACTTTTAATATTTATTATTGACATCCATTGAATGCCAGAACTGTACAATGTGATGTAGGCATATCAGAGATGTATCATATCACGACGTGATACTTGCTTTAAAAATTCAAATCCATTTGAGGTAGCTATATAAAGCCATTAGAAGATAATGTAGGAGAGTCTACAAATGCCAGGTAATAAGCAGCACTGGAGTGGGTTTCCAGCAAGAAGGCTTGATATTACTACATGTATTTGTTAGTAATTATATATTTATACTGAAATGTGACTCTGTATATTTCATAAGGTACCGTGGATCCTGTCTTTAAGATAAACAAGCTAACAAACAAAACACTGAAGTATTTTTCAACTGTGCAGAAAAGATAAAATCTCAGAAAAGGAAAAAAAATACAATTCTCTAAGATCCCAGCAGATTGGGAAGATCTTGCCTGTGATGGATTGCGTTAGAATGTGGGAAGAGAAATACCATGCATTGTTCTGCAGCATTTTTCTTTTAACTGCCCCTTTGCCATTTCTTTAATGTTTGCCTTATATTAATAGTGACTGATACGTAATAATCAACAGGCTTGTGCTATAAATCCAAAGAGAAAACTGCAAAGAATTTAAAGATTTGACCTCATATATAATTCTGCCAGATAAATGGAAAAGAGCCAAAGAAATGAAATAAAATTAAAGGAATACTGCAGTTAAATTTTATGCATTATGATTTTATGCATTATGATTTTATGTAATATTTTGGCTGAAAGAGGTATAAAAATATACACAAAAAAATACACAGAACTTACCTGTCAGCCTGTGTGAATTGCTGGCAAGTGCCACTGAGAAGCAAAAGAGAAACAACATAAGTTATTATAATCACTGTCATCATCAAGATTCATGTGTTAAGTTCACATATTTTCATTGCATTGGGTTAAATGTGTTAAAAGTAAATTAAATAGGCATGATCCCTGTCCTATAGGAACTTATGATTTAAGACAGACTACAACCAAGACAAATATAAGAGAAGCATAGACAAGTATATGCACCTCAAAGAAAGACATAAATTGAGTGAATGAAAGAATAAATAAACTAAATCCTTTCTATTGTTTATAAGTTGTAAGTTGAGAAAGGGGGAATGGCATGTCCCTGGCATGTTCTGAATTTGGAGTTTAACCACCAGTTGGTCTCAGAGGAATGATTTTGAAGATATGTTGCTTCAATAATGGTGGAAAATGATCTCAGCAAATTACAAGTTTAGAAAGCTAGAACATAGGAGATTCTGAACCAAGATTTAGAAAGCATTGCTTTGCCCATGGACAGATTCTTAAATAAGGATTTCATATATCGTGGACTCATATTTTAGCAGGCAGAATGACTCTGGACTATTTCAAAGAAAGAAGTAATGTGATGAAAATAACGGATAGAGAATAAAACATAACTCATTTATGAAATAAACTTTGAAATGACACCCATTTTCCCATTCAGAATTATGGTGGCATTTTAAAAATTGTATGGTAATTTAGAGATCACATCGTAATTATGCTTTTCTCTTTAGTCTTGTAATAATCTTTGTCCAAAATCCATGCTATTCTGATCTGACCAAAAAAATTTAGAAAAAATAATTTGTAATAATTAAAATTTTAATAGTCCTGAAATTAGTTCCTTATGTATTTAAAATTTCTTCACTAAAAAATAGAGGGCTAAATTTGTAAGAAACAATTTTTCGTGATTCAATCTCCATGATTCAATTATTTAAAAAAAATAGAAATTTGCTGGGCGTGGTGGGTCATGCCTGTAATCCCAGCACTTTGGGAGGCCGAGGCGGGCAGATCACAATGTCAGGAGTTAAAGACCAGCCTGGCCAATATGGAGAAACCTTGTCTCTACTAAAAATACAAAAATTAGCCGGGCATGGTAGCAGGCACTTGTAGTCCCAGCTACTTGGAAGGCTGAGGCAGGAGAATCGCTTAAACCCGGGAGGTGGAGGTTGCAGTGAGCCGAGATCGCGTCAACACACTCCAGCCTGAGTGACAGAGCAAGACTCCATCTCAAAACAAAACAAAACAAAACAAAACAAAAACAAAACAAAACAATAGAAACTGCACAATCATATGATCCCCTAATAACTTCACAAAGTAAAAAGTAAAAGTAGGTGTAGTAGTTGCACAGTTTTATAATTTTAAAAAACACCCTTGGTGTTATTCAGTGTTTCTTATTGAAACCCATTTCTGTGTTGTTTATTTTTTAATTTGTTCTTCATTGCATGCTTTGCAATAGAACATGTGTTTGCAATTGCATTTAGCAAAATTCACCATCTTAACATTGTATACCAAAGTCATTGTTCCTTCCTGGCACAAAACAGCCAGTATTCAAACACTTTTCTAATGTTTGGGATTTCTGTCTCAATTGACAAAATTGAAAAATATGTATTAGCCAAGCAAAACCACTATCTTAAAGCCATGTTGAAAATTACTCCAACCTGTCAAAGCCAATTGAAATTCCCTTTCCAGCCCGATTTTCAACTTCATTTTGTATGTGAAATAGGAAAAGTTGGATTTGATTATAACCACATGCAGAAGGAATAAAGAAATTACATGTATCTTATATTGCTAATACTACAGATAATTTTCTTTTCAAATAATTTTATCTGCTTTTTTCACCTGTTCTGAATAAGTCACTTGTTTTTAATATCTCTATGTGAGCAGTTTGATTAGGAGTGAGCTGTAGAACACATTTCAAAAGTCCCACCTGGGCCACATCATTTTCACCCTGGAGGTGGCACAATTATAAAGGAAAAAACCTAAGATTTGTCCCTAAAGCAGATCCAGTAATTTTGGGGTGTTTCTCAATGTTAATCTATTATTTATTAATTTATTATAGTGTATCCCTACTGCAGTTATCTTCTAAATATGGTGTCCAGTTGCTATGAATCCAATTCTAACAAAAAGTCATAATTCCAGCTTTAAATTTTACTATAGAAGTAAGTTTGGTTCTTCAAGATGAAAAGCAACTTTATTTTACACCAGAAAAAGCCTTGATACAGAATGCAGCTGGGGTAACAGAAGGCTATACACAAGATGAGAAGTGTGATGAACATATGACCCTGCTCCCAGTTGATGCTGGGCAATACAAGCTGCTTAAAAGTTGAAGCCCATAACATTCCTGGCAAAACTTAGGATAACAACGAAAATCAAAATAATGGCAGCCATTGGGGAAAACCATGTCAGGTCACTTGGAATATATAATATAATTTCCATCTATAAAATTACTCCAGAGCCCATTTTGTTTAACATTTATGAACATTATGTAAAGCAGAAAGCAAAAAAAAAAAAAAAAAATGTCCAAAGAAGTCTAAAACATAAATACAAGCAAGACCCTGTCTCTTAAATAAATAAATAAAAATAAAAATAAAAACATAAATACAAGCCTTGTATTACATCTCATTTCAAGGCTATTTATTGATGAGATATCTAGAACTTTTATCAAGGTTTTGAAGTAATTATTTCTCATTTTAGGAGAGGTAATAGAGACTATGGAGGAATAAATGGAAAGTTCAAGATTAGCTCCATTATTGTCAAGGAAAGAAGTGAATTGGAATGTAACTGTCAGGCACTAAAATGATTCAAGAACTCAAACTGTTTAAGGTAAGTGAAGTATCTTCTTTGAGGTACTCAGACTTCTCATGATTTATACTTGCTTATGCATGAAATATAAGTTTAAGGGAGAAAGCGCCTGTGCAATTTCGTAGGCTCTCTCTTGCCCTGGTACAGCAATCATGGAAGCCCTTGTCATGGAAGTGCCACATGATCGAATTAGCCTGGGGTTCTGAGCTTCCACATGGAAGACAGCTGCCTTGGAAGGTTGCCTGTACCCTCAACAGACCTTGAGAGAGCAAATAAATAAACTGTCGTGTATTAAGCCACTGGGATTTGGTGGTGTTTGTTTCCAAATCACACTGTAACCTATCTTGAGTGATACGCCAACCACTAAAAAACTGTTAATATATTTATATTTAACCATCCAGTGTTATTTTCTATGTACAGATAATATAGAAATTTGAATCTTGCTATACATGCTGTTTTGTGACATTTTATTTCCCGAATAATATGTTACAAATATTTTTTATCGTTAAATTTTTTTTCCAACAATTATTTTTAACAGTTATGTAGTATTAAATTAGAGTTGTGCCATATTTAATCTAACCCTTCCCTAATATTGGATAATTTTGCTAAATAGTGCTATACTGGCTTACTGGCTAACCTATTCTATGTCTTTGTGCAAATTTCCAATTACTTTCTTAGGATAAGATCTACAAAATAAAAATGCTGCATCAAAGTTTATTTATATTTTAAAGGCTTTTGATATACGTTGCCCAGTTACTCTTTGAATAATTATACCAATTTAAAATTTTTCTGGGAATGTATAATACATCATCACCACCATACCACTGGCCCTGAAAATTATAATTTCTCTTTTTTTTTTTTTGAGATGGAGTTTCACTCTTGTCACCCAAGCTGGAGTGCAATGGCGCGATTTCGGCTCATTGCAACCTCCACCTCCCAGGTTCAAGCAATTCTCTTGCCTCAGCCTCCCGAGTAGTTGGGACTACAGTCTCCCACCACCAAGCCTGGCTAGTTTTTGTGTTTTTAGTAGAGACGGGGTTTCACCATGTTGGCCAAGCTGGTCTTGAACTCCTGACCTCAAGTATCCACCCGCCTTGGCCTCCCAAAGTGCTGGGATTACAGGCGTAAGCCACTGCACCCAGCAAAAAAAAAATTATAATTTCTGAAAACTGAAAATTTAGTATATAGAAACTACCTTATTTGTTATTTGATTTGCAGGCAAACTTACTAGATTTAGCTGGTTTCATGGAGATCTTGAATTCGGTTCTTTCCTGTAATAGTGAAGAAGTTTATGTTGCATTTGTGACTCCATATACCTTTGGCCTTATTCTGAAACTGTTATTACATAGTATTTCATTGTCATTATTATATAAAGGTCCCACAGTTTCAATTTCACATTCAAGATAACTTTTAAATTCCAAGCTTTGAATTTGTTTTTGTTTACATATCTATTATTGATTATGAGTTATATTAATTTATAATTTGAGACTTTGATTTGCATCATTATTTAACGTTTAAATAAATATTGTGTACCAATTTATACCCATTGTTTAAAAAGTCCCAGTTTCAGTATCATGGATGAGGTGGACTTGGTGAATTTGGCAATGAGTGTCTATTACTGACAATTAGAGCTCAAGATGTAAATAAGATTGCACTGAAAATGCCCCTATTTCACCCTTCGACATTAGGAAAGTGCAAGTAAGGTAGGGGATGACTTTGTTTTGCCTCTTGTTGCTGGCAAGTAAGGACAGATACAGAGCATCACTCCAACATCTAGTCCCTAATTTCAAGAGCACTTGCAAGGGAGGCGTCAGCGGCAACTTCCTGAACCCTGGATCACAGTTCCAGGGATGTGTTCTTGAAGTTGACAGTTTTCTGTTGGTATTCATCTGATTGTCCACTTTCCTAACTATGGAAAAGGTAGCAGCAACTCTGGCAGGCCTATTTGGCTATGTAATTCTGGAAATTGTTCCTGGGGAATCAGCAGAGGGTCTACTCCTCCTGTCTTTCCAGCAATTTTGTAGGAATTAAATTAGCTGTGTCAAATGCCTTTCTGCTTAAAGTAGCAAGAACAACCTCTCTTTCCTATAACTGAACCACTCACTGATATAAATAAGTGTGAAACTTATTCCCTTTTTGCAGCTTATAAAATTTGATATATAGAGGTTTAAATTAATGCAATTAATTACATTGGATTGTCTACCTTTTCTTTTGCTGACTTGCTTTTAAAAGGCAAGAAAGTTGTGTTAAATCCCTCATTTAGATTGTATTCATTTTCTCCTTGATTTATAATGTTCTTTCTTATCAATTTTGATATTCTATTTTGTTTATGAAAACTTTATTTAGTGAAACTTCATCATATATATCCTTCACCCAAACAGCCACGTTGTCCAGTTTAATGCTTTTCTTTTTCCTCGGATTCTTTGTTGTCTGATACTAATATTGTAACCTGGAGCATTATTTTGTTTGCATTTATCTAATATAAATTTGCTCATTCTTATCTTTAATCTTTATAATTTACTTTGGCTTTATGCATGCAGAAATTCATTTACAAGAAAGAAATGTTTTGGGTTTCTTTTTTAAATCTGGGGTGAGGTCATAATGTATTTAAATAATTAAACTAAAAAACATAGTCAAACTAGAAATCATTAAAATAAAAATAGCTAAAATAAAAGGCATAGTTATAGCAGGAATTTAGAGTGAGTTCAACTCCACAACTAGTTCAACTATTACTCAACCTTAGAAACTTCAATCTTATCTGACACAGATTGGCTTAAATAATTTTTAAAACGTAGTATTATCAGCATGTGAGTCTTGCCTATGCCATTGTATGAAAACCTAACTCCACCTTAAGATACAACTCCACTGTAGACTAGAACATGTCTCTAGACGCTGGCTATACGCAGCGAGCAAAAATAATCATCGCTCATGACAGGTAACCTTCCACATAGACAACAATTTTTCATATCAATGCTGCTCCATAATACTAACTTTATGATACTAACCTTATGAAATACTAATGTTTTTAAACAACATTTAAGGATATAAATTTTCATCAGAAATCAATGGCTTATGTGATTCTGATGTGAATAACTCTAATGAACAGAAAATTGTATAAACATAAAACACCTATAAGGCTAAGTTTGCACATATGCAGGCAATGACAGCTGCAGATCACCTCAGTCCTGCCTTCATCAGAGCAAATTACCTTTGATATCTATTTAAGATATCCCAGTTTCAGAAACAAACATGATAAAACACATTATAGTCAAGAAAATAGGTAAATACATTGGGTAGTTGTTTAATTGATGGCAAATAGCTCATTTCATGAAATCGATCCTTTTTCAGGAACGCTTTGTTTTCATTAGGAATTCTTGAATAAAAAGAAAACTTTAAGGAATGTTTTAAGGCACATATCTGAACTTAGAAAACTCACAGGTATAAAGGTAGACGTGGCGCGGAAAGCAGCATTTACAGAATGTTGCCTTAACACACCTGAAATCTGCTTCAGTTTGCTGCCTTACTATTATAATTACTGTCCTTCTGTCATCTTGAGATTAATCATTTAAGGCCTTCTGCTATTGCTATATTATGTAGGGCAGAAAAAGAGTGAAAAATATATAGAAAAGGAAGTGGGTCATATTAGTTTTAGTTTTCTATTGCTACGTAACAGATTAACACCAATGTAGTGTCTCAGGACAACATGCGCTCATTATCTCACAGTATCTGTAGTTCAAACTTCCAGGCATAGTGTAGCGGCTCAGTGTCGAACACCGGTGCGACCAAGGTGTTGGTCAAGGCTGCATTTGCATCTGGAGCTTGGGGTCATCTTTCAAGCTCAGTTGAGGTATGGGCAGAATTAAGTCTCTTGCAACTGTAGGGCTGAGTTCCTCATTTTCTTGCTGGCTGTTGGCTGGGACTTGTCTCAGCTTCCAGAGGCCACCCTCAGGTTCTAGCATGGTGCCTAGAACACAACATGGCAGTTTCTTCTTCAAAGCCAGCTTTAAGACCTCCCTCCAGTCTTTTACAACAGTTTTATACAGCACAGCCTAATAGAAGGAGTCATAGCCCATCATATCCATGGGTCCTGCCCACATTGCTGATGAAGGAATCATGTAGCGCATGTACATGGAGTGGGGGATACAAGAGCCATCTTAGATTTCAGCCTGCCACACAGACCAAGTAAAAAGAACACTTGAATAAAAAGAAAATCTGCAAGCAGAGTTAACATCAGGTTGAAAGCATGGCTTATTGTCATCTGTGTGTCCTATGAATGCACAGAAGATAAAGTTTCTGTCCTAAAGAACTGGAATTGATCTTTAGCAAAAATAAAAATAGATATGAAATAACTAAGGAGAAATAAACTAATATCTCAAGCAGTTTAAACTAAAATTTTGCTGCAATGTAACACAATATAATTTTTTCCCTTACAATCAGAAGTTAATGTTTGAACAATTGTGATTTAATATTTTTGAAGCAAAATTGCAAAATTTACAATGTTAAATATACTGTATAACAATAAAATAAATAGTTGGTATAGTGTCCTTTGTGACAGGCTGGGTGGGTAACCCAATTGACCATGTCCTCAGCCTCAGTTTCTCTTTTTCAAAAAAGACCTAAAACTAGTTGAAATGACCTGCAACACTGAAATTTTGACATGTGCTGAAAATGCACTGTCAACATCTAATCCAATAACAGCTCAACTCAGTGATCAATAAATATCCTAGTTTAAATAAATTAGTGTACAAAATTATATAATTTTAAGTTATTGTTCAATAAATATAATTCGCTTACTCTTACCTTCCTGCTTCTTATTTTAAAGTGAAACAATGAAGGCTGCTACCCTGACTCCTATATTACTACATAGTATTTTAAATAAAAGCCTATAGGTTAAAGATCACTCCTACCTATTAAACCACATTGCATACCCCTTTTCAATGACACAAACTTATTAATAATCCAGGTATTTTTCTGGATAATTATGAATTAATTTCTAATACTCAATTTTTTCTAACTTCCAAATATGGGAAAGTATGTTCTACAGTATGATTTGTTTCAGCTTTTTCTATATACTTTATTTTCTAAAACCATACTACCGATGTATTTTTTAAGCTTAAAGAAATTCCCTCTATATGACACTATGGTGTTAGTATATCATATACTATAGTGTTAGTATATCAAATAACTTCTGCTCTTATTGAAAAGAAAATTAAAACACAGAAATAGAGTAGTATAAAACTAAACATGTGCACAAACTTCCACTAGAAAGAATACAAAGCAAAATGTTAATCTGTATGTATGACATAGTGTGTGATCTATTTTTGTTTCCTTGGCAACCCCCTTGACAGATGTTAACAGGGATATTGCTGTGAAATATAAAATAGCATAAAACAAAATTATGCATATGTTTAATCTGTGATTAACTTACTGCAAACTGCAGAAACTAAACTACAGATATTACTCAACTAAGCACAGAAAAGATTTTGACTAATCTGAGAGGTTTATAATATAGTATTAATGAGCTTATATCAAGGACAAATTGTTCAAATGACCAGTTGTATAGCTCTTAATAATGGCACCAGTATCAGGACCAGAAAATTTGATAGAAAGGCTATTCTTTCTGTGAACAGAGTTTTATCTAAGATGTAGTCCTATAAAGACTTGTCTTATGAGTATAGAATATAATTGTTTTTAACTGGTATGCTGGAAATCAGACGGATGTCTTTTTTTTAAAGTTATTTTTTAAAAAGCCAATTCCCATTTCTGCTTGGCCTCATTCTGCATTCATGCCAATCCACACATTTGGCAAGATGTACACCAGCAACCCCAGACTCACATCCTCCTAGATAATTTATCTTAATACAAAGATGTTTTTCCTCAGTAAGTAGGCATTGATAGTAGAAACATTGTTCTACCAGCCCTTTTGGATTGCATGCCTCTTCCAAACTAAACTTTGTGTCCAGGGAAGTATGGCACTCTGTAACTGATTCAGCCTGGATCATAAGACTCTATGGGAATAATACAGTTAAAGCACTAATATCTGTGATCCTGCTAGCAACCCAAATATAGGGTTAGGATAGTGTCTTTAAGGAAGAGTGCTGATGGAAAAATTAATACATAGAGAATAATTTGGCATTATATCTGGACATCAATATATAATCTTAAGTAGTTTCCTTACCATCCTCAAGCTCTTCTGCTTAAACTGAAGCTGGATGTCAGATGTCATACAATTCATAATTCCCTGCTGATGTGCTAACATATTGTTTGTTAAAAGAAAATGTGTAATTTTAGACTTTCAAACAAAAAAGATTAAAAAGAAGAAGAAGAATATTATGTGATGGTAAACAATTCAATCCAATAAGAAGATCTAACTATCATGAATATATATGCACCCAACACAGAAGCACCCAGATTCATAAAGAAAATTATTAGTGACCTCCAAAAAGACTTAGACTCCCACACAAAAATAGTGGGAGACTTCAACTCCCCATTGACAGTATTAGATAGATCATCAGGGCAAAATTTTGGGTTTTTTTTTTTTTTTGGCTTTAAAAAGATATTCAGTACCTGAACTCAGCACAGGACCAAATGGACCTGAGAGACATCTATAGAGCTCTCCACCCAAAATCAACAGACTATCCATTCTTCAAATTGCCATATGGCACCTACTCTAAAATTGACCACACAATTGGACATAAAACCATCCTCAGCAAATGGAAAAGAACTGAAATCATACCAAACGCTCTCTCAGACCACAGTACAATAAAACTAGAAATCAAGACCAAGAAAATGGCCCAAAACTGTACAATTACATGGAAATTAATTAAACTGCTCTGAATGGCTTTTGGGTAAGTAACAAAATTAAAGCAGAAGTCAAGAAGTTCTTCGAAACTAATGAGGTACAACATATCAGAATGTCTGGGACACTGCTAAGACAGGGTTAAGAAAGAAATTAATAGCACCAAATGCCCACATCAAAAAGTTTGAAAGATCTTACTGTAACAACCTAACCTCACAGCTAAAAGTAGAGAAACAACAGCAAACCAACCCCAAAGCTAGAAGAAGACAAGAAATAACCAAAATCAGAGCAGAACTGAGTAAGACTGAGAAACAAAAAACCGTTCAAAAGATCAATGAATACAGGAGTTGTTTTCTGGGGGAAAACAATTAATAAAATAGATAGACAGCTAGCTAGACTAACAAGGAACAAATGAATGAGAATCCAAATAAACACAATTAGAAATAACAAAGGGATATTACCACTGACTCCACAGAAATACAAATAATCATCGGCAACTATTATCAACGCCTCTATGCACAGAAACTAGAAAATCTAGAAGAAATGAATAAATACCTGGACACATACACCCTTCCAAGACTGAGCTAGAAAGAAATGGAATCCCTGAAAAGATCAATAACAAGTTCCAAAATTGAATCAGTAATAAATAGCCTACCAACCAAAAAAATCTTGGGGTCACACAGCTTCATAGCCGAATTCTATCAGAGCTGATACCATTCCTGCTGAAACTAAGCAAAAGAAATTAAGATGGAGGGACTCCTCCCTAACTCATTCTATGAGACCAGCATCATCCTGATGCCAAAATCTGGCAGAACAAAAAAAAGAAAGAAAGAAAGAAAATTTCATGCCAATATCCTTGAGGAACATTGATGCAAAAATTCTCAACAAAAGACTGACAGACCAAATCCAGCCATACATCAAAAAACTTATTGATCACAATCAAGTACTCCATCCCTGGGATGCAAGTCTGATTCAATATATGCAAATCAATAAATGTGATTCATCACATGAATGGAACTAAAGACAAAAATCACCATATTATCTCAATAGATGCAGCCAAGGCTTTTGATAAAATTCAATACCACCTCTTCATGTTAAAAACGTTCAATAAATTAGGTATTGAAGAAACATACTTCAAAATAGTAAGACTAATTTAAGACAAACCTATAGCCAACATAATACCAAATGGGCAAAAGCTGAAAGCATTCCCTTAAAAACAAAAAACAAACAAACAAAACAACAAAAAAAAACAGCAGAAGACAAGGATGCTTCTGTCACCACTCCCATTCCATATAGTATTGGAAGTCCTGGCTAGCCAGGTAAGAGAAAGAAATAAAGCGCATCCAAAGAGGAAGAGAGGAAGTAAAACTATCCCTTTTTGCCAATGACACAATTCTATGTCAAGAAAAACCTCATTGTCTCAGCCCAAAAGATCCATAAACTGATAAACAACTCTGGCAAGGCCTTAGGATACAAAAATCAATTTACAAAAATCACTAGCAATCCTATATACCAACAACAGTCAAGTCAAGAGTCAAATCAGGAATGCAATCCCATTCACAATTGCCACAAAAAGAAAAAAAGATTATCAATAGATTCAGAAAAAGTTTTCAATAAAATCCCACATCTCTTCATGATTAAACCCTCAACAAACTAGGCATTGAAGGAATATACATCAAAATAATAAGAGCCATTTATGACAAACCCACAGGCAACATCACGGTGAATGGGCAAAAGCTGTAACCCTTAAGAACTGAAACAAGACAAAAATGCTTACTTACCACTCTTTGTAAAGTTTAGTATTAAAAAAAATCAGTGTACAAAAATCAGTAGCACTTGTATACATCAATAACATTCAAGCTGAGAGCCAAATCAAGAATGCAATCCCATTTACCATAAACACACACACACACACACACACACGAGATACTTAGGAATACATTTAACCAAAAAGGTAAAAGATCTTTACAAGGAGAACTATTTCTGAAAGAAATCATAGATTACACAAACAAATAGAAAAACATTCCAAGCTCCTCTTGGATTGGCAGAATCAATACTATTCAAATGACCATACTACTCAAAGTAATCTACAGAATCAACACAATTCCTATGGAACTACAAATGTCACATTTCACAGAATTAGAAAAAAATTTCTAAAATTCATATAGGACCAAAAAGGAACCCAAATAGCCAAAGCAATCCTAAGCTAAAAAGAAAAAGCTAGAGACATCATATTACCTGTCTTCAAACTATACTCTAAGCCTACAGTAACCAAACAGCATTGTACTGGTACAAAAACAGACCCATCGACCAATGGAGCAGAATAGAGAACCCAGAAGTAAAGCTACACACCCTATGGTTATTTGATCTTTGAAAAATATGGCAAATATAAGCAATGGAGGAAAGACTCCCTTTCAATAAATAGTGCTGTGATAGCTGGTTAGCCATATACAGAAGAATAAATCTGGATCTCTACCTTTCACCATATACAAAAATTAACTCAAGATGGATTAAAGATTTAAATGTAAGACTTCGAACTTACAAGAATCCTAGAAGAAAACCTAAGAAAAACCACTCTGGACATCGGTCTTCAGAAAGAATTTATGACTAAGTTCTCAAAAGCAATTGCAACAAAAAACAAAAATTGCCAAATGAGACCTAATTAAACTGAAGAGCTTCTGCACACCAAAAGGAATTATCAACAGAGTAAACAGACAACGTACAGAATGGGAGAAAATATTCACAACCTATGCATATGACAAAAGTCTAATATTCAGGAATTTACACAATTGAAGAAGCAAAAACCAAATAACCCCATTAAAAAATTGGCAAAAGACACAAACCAACACTTCTCAGAAGAAGACATACAAAATACAAGCGGCCAGCAAACATGCAAAGAATGCTCCACATCACCAACCATCAGAGAAATGAAAATCAAAACCACAATGAGATACCATCTCACAGTAGTAGAATGGCTTTTATTGAAATGTCAAAAAACAAAAGATGCTGGCAAGGCTGCAAAGAAACAGGAATGCTTATACACTGCTGGTGGGAATGTAAATTAGTTCAGCCTCTGTGGAAAGAAGTTTGGGAATTTCTCAAAGAACTTAAAACAAAACTACCATTCAACCCAGCAATCCCACTACTGGAAACATATCCAAAAGAAAATGAATTGTTCTACCAAAAAGACACACGTACTTGTATGTTCATTACTAAGCTATTCACAATAGCAAAGACATGGAATCAACCTAGGTGCTCACCATGGTGGATTAAAGACAATATGGTACATATATACAAGAGAACACTATGCAGCCATGAAAAAGAGTTAAATCGTGTCCTTCGCAGCAACATGGATGCAGCTAGAGCATTTCTCTAAGTGAATTAACACAAGAACAGAAAACCAAATACCACATGTTCTCACTTACAAGTGGAAGCCAAACATTGGGTATTCATGGACATAAAGATGGCAACAATAGACACTGGGGACTACCAATGCGAGGAGAGGAGGGGCATAGGGCTATGGCTTGGAAAACTAATTACTGGATACTATGCTAATTATCAGGGTGATGGGATGAGTTGTACCCAAACCTCAGTATCATGCAATATACTTGTGTAATGAACTGACAAATGTACCCCCTGAATCTAAAATAAAAGTTTAAATTACTTTAAAAAAAGAGAAAATGCAGAAAGAGGGAAAAGAAACCTTTCAGTATTCAGAATAGATGTACTCAACTATTTGGGGGGACCACAATCCTTCTTTTGGGGAATTATGTTTTAGTCACTATTTTATAAAAACTTTATCAAGCTTCGTTGTACAGTTCCTGCTTCCTAGCAAAATACATGAAAGCAGGTAAGTATTAAAGAAAGAAACAATAAAACTATAGTTTCGTACATGAGCCCTAGATTGTAGCAGTGGATGACTGTTTAGCATAAAGACAAATATCCCTCAAAGATTTTAGAGAACTTCAATATATTACACTACACGATATTCCTAAAGAGGATCATCCTTAGATTTGAAGTACAAGAAGGATTGGACATATCATTGTTGGCTTCGAGGAGAGGGCTAAGTGTCAAAGAATGTGGGTATCCTCTAGGAGCTGAGTGTGGCCACTGGCTTACAGTGAGCAAGAAACAGAAACTGTAGTCCTACAACTACATGGAATTAAGTTCTTCAAGCAATAATGAATAATTTTTCAAGCACGAAAAAGCAGTATTTCCTCAGAACCTCAGACAACAATTCAGACCAGTAACATGTTGGTTTTTACACCCTGTATAAACACCTTTAACACCCTAATCAGGGAACCTAGCCAGGCCATGCCAGACTTCTGACCTACAGAACTGTGAGCTAAGAAATGGATGTTGTTTTAAGCAACTGTGTTTGTAGTAATTTGTAAAGTAGCAACAGAGAACTAATACAACGCTGCTTTACATTTCCATGTGAGTTTTTAAGTTGGCTTGTCAATTTCTAAAAAAAAAAAATCTGCTAAATTTTGAATGGAATTATGGATAATCAAAGATACATTTGGAGAATCACCATCTTAACAATATTGAATCTTCTGACTTATCGACAGACTATAGCTCTTCATTTATGTCAGTCTTCTTTACTTCCTCTCAATAATATTTTGTAGTTTCAAGTAAACTTACTAGTCCTTGACATCTTTTGTCAGATTTATCCAAAGTATTTTATATTTAGATGTAATTTTAAATGGTATTTTAAAATTCCATTTTCAAATTGCTCATTGCTAGGATATAAAAATACACTGATTCTGTATATTGATCTTATATTCTGTAGCCTTGATAAACTCACTTAGTTCTACAAGCGTTTTTGTAGATTCTGTCAGATTTACTGCATAGACAATTACGTCAACTGAAAACGACAGGTATACTTCTGCCCTTTAAGTCCGAAGGCCTGGTCTTGTTTGGTTTGTTTTGCCTGAATGTACTGCACATCACCTCTAGTACAGTTGAATAGAAGTGGTAAGAGAGATGCTTTTTTTTGTTTCTTATTTTAGGCAAAAAGGATGCTGTATTTCACCATTAAGTATAATGTTAGTTGTAGGCTTTTTGAAAATTATCTTTTTCAGATTAAAGTAGTTTACTTCAATCCCAAGTTTTTCAGTGTTTTATGAGGAATGAATGTTGAATTTTGTCAAATGCTTTTTCTGCACCTTTTGATGTGATTTTTTTTTCTCTTACAGCTTGTTAATGTGGTGAATTACTCTTTTATTTATTTTTTATTTTATTTTTCTCCTCAACACTTTTATTCATTTTTAATTTTTTTCTCTCTGGATTTTAAAATTGCATAATTACAACAATTTCATTTTTATTATCACTGTCCCATTCTGCTATTTTTCAAATGTCTCTGAATCTTTTTATTTATTTATTTTTTTAATTTTAGGTTTTGGGGTACATGTGAAGAATATGCAAGATTGTTGCATAGGTACACACATGGCAGTGTGATTTGCTGCCTTCCTCCCCCATCACCTATATCTGGCATCCTTCCCCATGCCATCCCTCCCCAACTCCACACCCCCCGCTGTCCCTCCCCTTTCCCCGCCGACAGACCCCAGTGTGTGATGCTCCCCTCCCTGTGTCCATGTGTTCTCATTGTTCAACACCCACCTATGAGTAAGAACATGCAGTGTTTGATTTTCTGTTCTTGTGTCAGTTTGCTGAGAATGATGATTTCCAGATTCATCCATGTCCCCACAAAGGACACAAACTCATCTTTTTTTATGGCTGCATAGTATTCCATGGTGTATATGTACCACATTTTCCTTGTCCAGTCTATCATTTTGGGTTGGTTCCAGGTCTTTGCTATTGTAAACAGTGCCACAAATGAACATATGTGTCCATGTGTCTTTGTAATAGAAAGATTTATAATCCTTTGGATATACACCCAGTAATGGGATTGCTGGGTCAAATGGAATTTCTATTTCTAGGTCCTCAGGAATTGCCACACTGTCTTCCACAATGGTTGAACTAATTTACACTCCCACCAACAGTGTAAAAGTGTTCCTATTTTTCCACATCCTCTCCAGCATCTGTTGTCTCCAGATTTTTTAATGATCACCATTCTAACTGGCGAGAGATGGTATCTCAATGTAGTTTTAATTTGCATTTCTCTAATGACCAGTGATGATGAGCATTTTTTCATATGTTTGTTGGCCTCATGTATGTCTTCTTTTGGAAAGTGTTTGTTCATATCCTTCACCCACTTTTGAATTGGCTTGTTTGTTTTTTTCTTGTAAATCTGTTTCAGTTCTTTGTAGATTCTGGATATCAGCCCTTTGTCAGATGGGTAGACTGCAAAAATTTTTCCCCATTCTGTTGGTTGCTGATTCACTCTAATGACTGTTTCTTTTGCTGTGCAGAAGCTGTGGAGTTTGATTAGGTCCCATTTGCCTATTTTGGCTTTTGTTGCCAATGCTTTTGGTGTTTTGGTCATGAAGTCCTTGCCTACACCTATGTCCTGAATGGTGTTGCCTAGATTTTCTTCTAGAGTTTTTATGGTGTTAGGTCTTATATTTAAGTCTTTAATCCATCTGGAGTTAATTTTAGTGTAAGGTGTCAGAAAGGGGTCCAGTGTCTGCTTTCTGCATATGGCTAGCCAGTTTTCCCAACACCATTTATATTAAACAGGGAATCCTTTCCCCCATTGCTTGTTTTTGTCAGGTTTGTCAAAGATCAGATGGTTGTAGATGTGTTGTGTTGCCTCCAAGGCCTCTATTCTCTTTCATTGGTCTATATCTCTGTTTTGGTACCAGTACTATGCTGTTTTGATTACTGTAGCCTTGTAGTATAGTTTGAAGTCCAGGAGTGTGGTGCCTCCTGCTTTGTTCTTTTTGCTTAGAATTGACTTGGCTATGCAGGCCCTCTTTTGGTTCCATATGAAGTTTAAGGTGTTTTTTTCCAGTTCTGTGAAGAAGGTCATTGGTAGCTTGATGGGGATAGCACTGAATCTGTAAATTACTTTGGGCAGTATGGCCATTTTCACGATATTGATTCTTCCTAACCATGAGCATGGAATGTTTCTCCATCTATTTGTGTCCTCTCTTATTTCATTGAGCAGTGGTTTGTAGTTCTCCTTGAAGAGGTCCTTTAAGTTCCTTGTTAGTTGTATTCCTGGGTATTTTATTTTCTTTGTAGCAATTGTGAATGACAGTTTGTTCTTGATTTGGCTCTCTTTAAATCTGTTATTGGTGTATAGGAATGCTTGTGATTTTTGCATATTGATTTTGTATACTGAGACTTTGCTGAAGTTGCTTATCAGTTTCAGGAGATTTTGGGCTGAGACGATGGGGTCTTCTAGATATACAATCATGTCGTCTGCAAATAGAGAAAATTTGACTTCCTCCTTTCCTATTTGAATAACCTTTATTTCTTTTTCTTGCCTGATTGCTCTGGCTAGAACTTCCAGTACTATATTGAATAGGAGTGGTGAGAGAGGACATCCTTGTCTAGTGCCAGATTTCAAAGGGAATGTTTCCAGTTTTTGTTCATTCAATATGATATTGGCTGTGGGTTTGTCATAAATATCTTTTATTATTTTGAGATACGTTTCATCAATACCTAGTTTTTTGAGGGTTTTTAGCATAAAGGGCTGTTGAATTTTGTCAAAGGCCTTCTCTGCATCAATTGAGATTATCATGTGGTTTTTGTCTTTGATTCTGTTTATGTGGTGAATTATGTTTATAGACTTGCGTATGTTGAACCAGCCTTGCATCCCCCGGGCTGAATCCTACTTGATCATGGTGGATAAGCTTTTTGATGTGCTGTTGAAATCGGTTTGCCAGTATTTTATTGAAGATTTTTGCATCTATGTTCATCATGGATATTGGCCTGAAGTTTTCTTTTCCTGCTGAGTCTCTGCCGGGTTTTGGTATCAGGATGATGTTGGTCTCATAAAATGATTTGGGGAAGGATTCCCCTCTTTTTGGATTGTTTGGAATAGTTTCAGAAGGAGTGGTACCAGCTCCTCTTTGTATATCTGGTAGAATTTGGCTGTGAACCCATCTGAACCTGGGCTTTTTTGGCGTGGTAGGCTCTTAACTGCTGCCTCAACTTCAGACCTTCTTATTGGTCTATTCAGTGTTTCGACTTCTTCCTGGTTTAGGCTTGGGAGGATACAAGTGTCCAGGAAAGTATCCATTTCTTCCAGGTTTACTAGTTTATGTGCATAGAGTTGTTTGTAATAATCTCTGATGATGGTTTGTATTTCTGTGGAATCTGTGGTGATATCCCCTTTATAGTTTTTTATTGCGTCTATTTGATTATTCTCTTTCTCTTTTTATTAATCTGGCTAGTGGTCTATTTTGTTGATCTTTTCCAAAAACCAGCTCCTGGATTTATTGATTTTTTTGAAGGGTTTTTTGTCTCTATCTCCTTCAGTTCTGCTCTGATCTTAGTTATTTCTTGTCTTCTACTAGGTTTTGAGTTTTTTTGATCTTGCTCCTCTAGCTCTTTCAATTTTGATGATAGGGTGTCAATTTTAGATCTCTCCTTGCTTCTCATGTGGGCATTTATTGCTATATATTTTCCTCTAGAGACTGCTTTAAATGTGTCCCAGAGATTCTGGCATGTTGTGTTTTCATTCTCGTTCGTTTCGAAGAACATCTTTATTTCTGCCTTCATTTCATTGTTTATCCAGTCAACATTCAAGAGCCAGTTGTCTAGTTTCCATGAAGCTGTGTGGTTCTGAGTTAGTTTCTGAATTCTGAGTTCTAACTTGATTGCACTGTGGTCTGAGAGACTGTTTGTGATGATTTCCGTTCTTTTGCATTTGCTGAGGAGTGATTTACTTCCAATTATGTGGTCAATTTTAGAGTAGGTGTGATGTGGTGCCGAGAAGACTGTATATTCTGTGGATTTGGGGTGGAGAGTTCTGTAAATGTCTATTAGGTTTGCTTGGTCCAAGTCTGAGTTCAAGTCCTGGATATCCTTGTTAATTTTCTGTCTCGTTGATCTGTCTAATATTGACAATGGGGTGTTAAAGTCTCCCACTATTATTGTGTGGGAGTCTAAGTTTCTTTGTAAGTCATTAAGAACTTGCCTTATGTATCTGGGTGCTCCTGTATTGGGTGCATATATATTTAGGATCGTTAGCTCTTCTTGTTGCATTGATCCTTTTACCATTATGTAATGTCCTTCTTTGTCTCTTTTGATCTTTGTTGGTTTAAAGTCCATTTTATCAGAGATGAGAATTGCAATTCCTGCTTTTTTTTTTTTTTTTTTTTTGCTCTCCATTTGCTTGGTAAATCTTCCTCCATCCCTTTATTTTGAGACTTTGTGTATCCTTGCATGTGAGATGGGTTTCCTGGATATAGCACACTGATGAGTTTTGGCTTTTTATCCAATTTGCCAGTCTGTGTCTTTTGATTGGGGCATTTAGCCCATTTACATTTAGGGTTAATATTGTTATGTGTGAATTTGATCCTGCCATTTTGATGCTAGCTGGTTGTTTTGCCCATTAATTGTTGTAGTTTCTTCATTGTGTTGATGCTCTTTACCATTTGGTATGTTTTTGGAGTGGCTGGTACTGGTTGTTCTTTCTATGTTTAGTGCCTCTTTCAGGAGCTCTTGTAAAGCAGGCCTGGTGGTGATGAAATCTCTGAGTACTTGCTTGTTCACAAAGGATTTTATTTTTCCTTCACTTATGAGGCTTAGTTTGGCTGGATATGAAATTCTGGGTTGAAAGTTCTTTTTTAAGGATGTTGAATATTGGCCTCCACTCTCTTCTGGCTTGTAGGGTTTCTGGTGAGAGATCTGCTGTGAGTCTGATGGGTTTCCCTTTGTAGGTAACCTGACGTTTCTCTCTGGCTGCCCTTAGTATTTTCTCCTTCATTTCAACCCTGGTGAATCTGACAATTATGTGCCTTGGGGTTGCTCTTCTTGAGGAATATCTTTGTAGTGTTATCTGTATTTCCTGGACTTGAATATTGGCCTGCCTTGCTAGGTTGGGGAAGTTTTCCTCGATAATATCCTGAAGAGTATTTTCCAGCTTGGATTCATTCTCTTCATCACATTCAGGCACACCTATCAAACGTAGATTAGGTCCTTTCACATAGTCCCATATTTATTGGAGACTTTGTTCATTCCTTTTTACCCTTTTTTCTCTAATCTTGCCTTCTTGTTTTATTTCATTGAGTTGATCTTCGACCTCTGATATCCTTTTTTCTGCTTGGTCAATTTGGCTGTTGAAACTTGTATATGCTTCGTGAAGTTCTCGTGTTGTGTTTTTCAGTTCCATCAATTCACTCATATTCCTCTCTAAGTTGGTTATTCTTGCTAGCATTCCGTCAAATCTTTTTTCAAGGTTCTTAGTTTCTTTGCATTGGGTCAGCACATGTTCTTTTAGCTCTGAGAAGTTTTCTTATTACCCACCTTCTGAAGCCTGATTCTGTCAATTCATCACACTCATCCTCCATCCAGCCTTGTTCCCTTGCTGGTGAGGAGTTGTGATCCTTTGAAGGAGGAGAGGCATTCTGGTTTTGGGTGTTTCCATCCTTTTTGCACTTGTTTCTTCCCATCTTTGTGGATTTATCCACCTGTCATCTTTGCAGTTGTTGACTTTCAGATTGGGTCTCTGAGTGGATGTCCAGTTTGTTGATGATGAAGTTATTTCTTTCTGTTTCTTAGTTTTACTTCTAACAGTCTGACCCCTCTGCTGTAGGACTGCTGAGGTTCACTCCACGCCCTGCTTGCCTGGGGGATCACCTGCAGTGGTTGCAGAACAGTAAGGGTTGCTGCCAGTTTCTTCTTCTGCTTTCTTTGTCCCAGAAGGATACCTGCCAGATGTCAGTCTGAGCTCTCCTTTATGAGGTGACTCTTTGGATATATGGGGGTCAGGGAGCTGCTTGAGGAGACAGTCTGTCTTTTTATAGGAGCTCAAGTGCTGAGCTTTGTTCATTCAGAGCTGTACGTTTAAGTCTGCTGCAGCAGAACTCATAAACCTCCCTTTTTTTTCCCCCCCAGGTGCTCTGTCCTAGGGAGTTAGGGCTTTATTTATGAGTTTCTGTTGTGCTGCTGCCTTTTTTCAGGGCTGCCCTGCCCAGTGAGGAGGCAGCCTAGTCACTGTCTGCCTGCAGAGGCTTTGCTGAGCTCCTGTGGGCTCTGCCCAACTGCCATGTGAACTTCCCTGCAGTCCTGTTTACACGGGTGTAGTTAGAACTGCCTCGGCAATGGCGGCCCACCTCTATAATGGTGGACTCTCTCTGTAATGGTGGGCTGCCTCGGCAATGGCAGGCTGCCTCAGCAATGGCAAACTACCTCTGTAGTGGTGGACTGCCTCGGTAATGGCAGATGCCCCTCCCCCCACATAGCTGGACTGTCCCAGGTTGAGCTGTGCTTGCTGTGAAACTCTCAATCTAGAGCGTTAGCAATTGCTGTTTTTTTTTGTGGGGGGTGGGACCATCTGAGCCTGATCACCTGGCTACCTGCCTCAGAGCCTCTTTTTTTTTAGTTGAATGGTCGACTATCTCCCAGGTGTTCCAGTTGCCTGTTGAAAAGGCACCGGCATCTGTGCGATTTCCTGTGTGGCGACCCACTGCACCACCTGAAACAGTGGCGCTGAGATTCGTGGCGCTTTTTTGCCTGGGAATCTCCTGGCCTGTCTCCCCCTGTCTCAGTCCCCTTTTATAATCAGATGAATGGGTGACTCTGCCTTCCCGGAGCTCCAATTGCCAGCTAAAACGGCCCCGGACCCGTGTACTTTGTACGGAGAACTGCCACTCCGGGCGCTGGCAAAACAGCAGCACCGGCAAAAACAGCCACGCCAGCGAAAACAGCCGCACTGGCCAAACCAGCCGTGCTGGCGATCTGTGGCGCTCCTCCGCCTGGGAATCTCCTGGTCTGTGGGCCATAAAAATCTGTCTGGAAATGTGGCGTCCACTCACCCTCCCCCGCTTTCACTGGGAGCTGCAATCTTGAGCTGCTCCTAATTGGCCATCTTAGATCCCCCTCCGGTGAATTATTTTATCACAAATTAATCAAAACCTCAGGCTTGTTCTCAAACTGGAGTATTATTTTAGAGTCTTCAAAACTAAGGGTGCTATAAACTTGGATTAGAATCTCCTTTCCAGTTACAATTTCCTTAGGGAATTTTAAAGACATTCTCACAAGCTATTCTTTAGGCTCCATTAAGACCTTCTGAGTGTTTGCCACCATGGCAAAGTGGCAATGGCGGGTAGCGAGGCTAGAGAAGTAACCAGTAGAGATTATGGAGAATGGTACTATTTTGAGTGTCATCTTAAGTTTTAAAGCACTATTATTTAATAAAACCAAACATATAATGCTAATAAGATTCACAATGAAGTTGGTGAAATAGGCAAAATAACTGAAGTAGTTTAACACATAATTTGTTTAATATCATCAACAGGGTACAGAATCATGTGCCAAGGTTTGGTTTTTCTGAAATGGATAAATGTTTTGATGCTGAATATAAGAGATTTTTAAAAAGGAATGATCAGAGAGTGCAAGCTACTTTATGACTGAGCTCATTTTTCTGATGTGGTCTTGAGTAGTAAACTAACTATATATTGAAAATGTGAAACAAATCATCTTCCAGCATGGAAAATCACACACAGCAGTTATCATTGGTAGAGAAATGAGTAAAAGAAAAAATTAATTCAATGATATATATATATATATATATTTTTTTTTTTTGAGACAGAGTCTCACTCAGTCACCAGGCGCCAGGCTGGAGTGCAGTGGCGCGACCTTGGCTCACTGCAACCTCCGCCGCCCGGGTTCAAGCATTCTCCTGCCTCAGCCTCCCGAGTAGCTGGGACTACAGGCACGCGCCACCACGCCCAACTAATTTTTTTGTTCAATGATATATTTTAACAGCCTCCCTCTCTCCAAATCAACAAATATAATGTGGTTTAAAAACTGAAATTGACATTACGGAATTTCGGTAAGTTTTTTTTTTTTTTTTTGAGATGGAGTCTTGCTCTGTCACCCAGGCTGGAGTGCAGTGGCAGAATCCCAGCTCACTACAACCTCTGCCTCCCAGGTTAAGCAATTCTCATGCCTCAGTGTCTTGAGCAGCTAGAATTACAGGCACGAACCTCCAAGCCAGTCTAATTTTTGTGTTTTTAGTAGAGACGGGGTTTCATCATATTGCCTAGATTGGTCTCGAACTTCTGACCTCAAGTGAACTGCCCACCTTGGCCTCTCAAAGTGCTGGGATTACAGGTGTCAGCCACCCTGCCTGGCTAGAATTTGGGTAGTTTTTATTCTAGTATCAATAATTAATTTTCATTTAAACAATATAGATCTAAGTCCACCCTAGAATCCATTTGATTACGTTTGCCTTTGTTGTTATGTGTTTGAAGGAGTTCTAATGATGTCTGAGTAGACTGTTCATACCTTATCTGTTCTCTTCAATCACAACAGACTGAATTTTCATTTCACATGAAACTGCCAGTCTATTCTATCTCAAATGTATCTGTATTAGTTAGGGTTCTCTAAATGGACAGAACTAATAGGATACATGTGTATATGAAGGGGAGTTTGTTAGGAAAATTGACTCACATGACCACAGGGTGAAGTCCCCCAATAGGCCATCTGCAAGCTGAGGAATAAGGAAGCCAGTCCAAGTCCCAAAACCTCAAAGTAGGGAAGCTGACAGTGCAGCCTTCAATTTGTGGCTGAAAGCCTGAGAGTGGCTGGCAAACCACTCGTGTGTCCAGGAGTCCAAAAGCTGAAGAACTTGGAGTCTGATGTTTGAGGGCAGGAAGCATCCAGCATGAGAGAAAGATTAAGGCTGGAAGACTCAGCAAATCAAGTCTTATTCCACTTTCTTCTGCCAGCTTTATGCTGGCTGTGCTGGCAATTGATTAGATGGGGCCCACCCAGACTGAGGGTGGGTCTGCCTCTCCCAGTCCACTGACTCAAATGTTAATCTCTTTTGGCAACACCCCCCACAGACACACCCAGGAACAATACTTTGCATCCTTCAATCCAATCAAGATGACACTCAGTATTAACCATCGCAGCATCTAACTTATTATTATCCTACTCAGATTTTTTCAGTAAGTTCCTATTGACCACAGAAGGAAGGCCAAACCAATTAGTTTTATACCCAAGGTTCTTTAGAGCCTGCTACTGAACTACCTTTCCTATTTTACTTTCCAAGCTTTTTCCATTAATAATCCAAAGTGCTAGCCATATTGGAAAACTTAATACATCTTTTAAGAACTTCACATTTTTCACAGCTTTGATTCTGTTCTCTTTTCCTGGATTTTATCTATTGTCCATCATTTTATGCTAAAAAATATCCCTAGATTGCAGATACTAGCTCAAATGGTATGTCCTCCAAACTCTTCCTGATGATTTTTGAAGAGAATTATCAAAATATTCATTTGAACCATCTTGTCTTTGACCATTACAGGTGAAGTATCCCTTATCCAAAATGCTTGAAACCAGAAGTGTTTCAGATTTCTTTTATTTTTTGATTTTGCATATACGTACCTAAGTCTAAACATGAAATTCATTTATGTTTTATATACACCTTATGCACATAGCCCAAGATATTTTTATATGTTTTAAATAATTTTTTGCATGAAACATAGTTTGTACATGTTGAACCATCAGAAACCATAGGTGTCACTGTCTCAGCCACACGTGGACAATCTGTGGTTGTTTGGCATCACAGTCTGTAGTTGTTTGTATCAGCTCTTAAACAACAGCAACAACAATCCACAGCAGACTTTCAATTTCTGTGTATAATATTGTGTTTGATTAAAAGTTTACATTATATTTTATTTTTTGGATAAGAATAAACACCAGAAACAGTTGAGAGACCAAGAAGTCCTTTAGGGATAAGGAGGCATTTTGCTGAATGGCTTTTTAAAATGTTTCCCACAGAGTCATCTGCCTCATTAACAATGGTCTTTATCCTAGAAGTGTCTCTTTGATTTTATAAACTGACATGATTTCTTGTTATGTTATAATATATTGTATTAGTCTATTCTCATGCTGCTAATAAAGACATACTGGAAACTGGGTAATTTATAAAGGAAAAAAGGTTTAATGGACTCACAGTTCCACATGGCTGGGGAGGCCTCACAATCATGGCAGAAGGCAAATGAGGAGCAAAGTCACATCTTACATGGTGGCAGGCAAGAGCATATGCAGGGGAACTCCCATTTATAAAACCATCAGATCTCATGAGACTTCTTCACTACCACAAGAATAGTATTGGGAAAACCACCCCATGATTCAATTATTATGATCTGGCCCCACCCTTCACATGTGGGGATTATTACAATTCAAGGTGAGATTTGGGTGGGGACACAGCCAAAGCATATCTTATATACTACTTCA
This sequence comes from Ateles fusciceps, assembly GCA_036589455.1. Lineage (NCBI taxonomy): Eukaryota > Metazoa > Chordata > Mammalia > Primates > Atelidae > Ateles > Ateles fusciceps. The sequence goes on along the minus strand of JAZHEH010003259.1, from coordinate 15,024,359 downwards.
GTCCTTCAATAAGTCAAGCACATATTTTCACTATGTTATCTATAGGCATTTTTTTCCTGCAGTATTAACATCATCTTTGTCATCACTATTATCATGATCACCTTTATTCAAAATCATTTCTCCTCTTTGACTGTCAGTAAATGAAAACCTGGAGCCTTATTATCAATATTAAAAACTTCTTTAATATATACTTCTTCCATCTTACAGACCAGCTATGAAGACATCATTTTTTTCTCACTTGATATATGGAGTCCTTGAAAGGCACCACTTGTTCGTCATCCACCTGTGAACATTGTCACAAGCCAGAGGTTGTGCCAGGCATGCACAACTGTGTCTTTAGCCATGTGTTCCAAGCACTGACAACAGCATCTTTCATGCTAAACTCCTTTTGAAAACATTCACACCCATGTCTCTGTTCATGCTCCTAATACACAGTTCAAAAAAGTGATATTTTTGTATTTGCTCTTTATTTATCTAAGGATACCCTTGTCACATGTTTGAATTAATGAAGTCTTATATAGGAAAAATACATGGCATAAACATTTTTGATGAAAACTTCAGCTACAGGATGAACAGAACTGTTGTGAAGGACTAACAAAATCTTGCAGTTGTCATACAGTCCAGCTTCCCTGCAGTAAGCATGAGTCACTGGTACAAAATGTTTGTTAAACCAATCAGAAAAGATGTCCCTGGTTATTTATGCCTTTCTGGTACCATAACAGTGAACTAGTATGAAATTCGTTTCTTGAAAACAGCAAGAGCCCCAACTTTTGTCCATCATAAAAAGTTTATATTTACGCATGCCTGCTACCTAGCACATCTCAGCACAGTTATTCTGTCCTTGGCATCCTTAATTCCTATAGGGGCTGTCTTATCAGTTGCAGTCAATGTCTTTCTGGGACAATAATGTCAAAACAGTTATCTTTTGTCAGCATTATAGAGTTGGTCTGGTATCAGATTTTCATCAGCAATGACCTTTGCAAACTCATCAGTGAATTTCTCCACTACTTCATGATCAACAGATGTTTTATAAATAGAAATCTTGAAAAATTTAATGCCACATCTTTTCTGAAATTTCTGCAACCACTCTATTATACATTTATGCTTCCCTCCAATTTTCAGTTAATCATGACAGATTTTTGCTTGTTTCGTGATCAGCATAACATTAAGTGGTATATGTTCACTGTGATACTGATGGATTCACTCTTCCAATAAAAGATCAAGATCTTCATTTTTAGTTTTATGAGTGTTCCTATTTTTCATTAACTTTGTCCATCACTTTCAGCATAGAACTTCAACAATGTATACTTTTTTCTTCAGATCATACATGGTGGTCATTCTAATACTATCCTCTTTAAGATGTTTCACACTCATACCACTGTCCAATTTCCAGAACAGCTTGACTTTCTGTGCTATAAATAAATATAAATGCTTCCTCTTTTTTTAACCTCTTTTTCCCAAAGTGATAGCTGCAAGTCTTTTTGACATTTTCAACAGTATCTTTACACCAGAACAGAGAATAAGCAAAAAACCCACAGTGAGTCATGTACATAGAGCTTGGCCCCATGTGGCACATTGTAGTAACCTGCCATGGATACATCCAGCCTACACATGAGCCTTTTTTTTTTAATACTTTGTTGATAAACTTGGATGGGGGAATCTGGCTATACACAGAAAAAAATATATCAAAACTGAAAGGGATTGGGAGGGTAATTTTTCCCTTAGAGGCACAGAATATACTGTGCATTATGTGCCTTCATTTTGACTATAATCCATCCCATAAGATCAGGTGTGGAATTTTCCACTTGTAGCATCATGACTTTCAAAAAGTTTTATATTTTGGAGCATTTTAAAATTTGGATTTCTGAATTGGGGATGTTCCATCTGTATATATATATAGGTTGGAATACATATATATTACAGCTAATGGAATATATATAGTGTGATGGTTAATTCAACCTGTATATACATAGGTTGGAATACATACATATTACAGCTAATGGAATATATACAGTGTGATGGTTAATACTGTCAACTTGATTCAGTTGAGGGATATGAAGTATTAATCCTGGGTGTGTCTGCATGGGTGTTGCCAAAAGGCATGAACATTTGAGTCAGTGGGCTGGGGAAGGCAGATCCACCCTTAATCTGGTGAGCACCATCTAATCAGCTTCCAGCGAGTGTAAAGCAGGCAGAAAAACAGGAAAAGCAGAGACAGACCTAGTCTCCCAGCTTACATCTTTTTTCTGGGCTGAATTCTCCTGCCCTTGAACATTGGACTCCAACTTCTTTGGTTTTGGGACTCAGACTGACTCTCTTTGCCGCTTAGCTTGCAGACAGCCTATTGCAGGACCTTGTGATCATGTAAGTTAATACTCAATAAACTCCATATAATATAATATAATATAATATAAATCATATTAGTTCTGTCTCTCTATGAGAACCCCGACTAATACATACAGCTAATGAAAAACAAGATGTTTTCCATTAGCTTGTTGTTTTCTGTTAGCTCACTGAGGACAGAAACAATTTCTGACTTATTTCATTCAGGAGACTATCTAAAATAAGACCTGTAGGTAGTTAAATCCAATTAATGCTGCTGGATGAATGAATAATTGAATATCCAGTACAAGAGTTTCTAGGTTTTTATATAAATCAATTTATCTCTAGGAATAAATTTTACAAAACATACACTAGACCTGTAAAAATTGTGAAGCTCTATGAATAGATAACAAAGAAACTTCAGATTCTCTCCAAGATGATATAATTTAGCCTCCGATCCTAAAACAACCTTAAAACCTGGACAAAAGTATATTTAAAAAAATGTTTTTAAAGACACAAACATCAGGCAAAGAATTATGAAAAAATAAACTTTAAATATAGACATTCCAGCAAATAAAAATAATCATATTTGAAAAAAAAATCACGATTTTGCAAACTCTAATGAATTAATGGAGTGAAAAGGAGACAATATGAACTGCTGTCAAGTCTTGTCCCTCAAAATAATTTAATATATTGAATCTCAATCTAATCAAGCTTCTAAATCTAAAGGGCAATTTATAGGAAATACAGAGGGCATAGGGACACATCAAGAATATAATCAACAAACTGCAGATTGGTAAATGCTGGAAGGTCTTTTCTTCAAGAAATAAATTTCAAAGAAAAAAAGGAAACCCAGGAGGAACAAACTAAAAATTGCTTAAAGGCAAATCAACCAATCAGATGTTACTTACATCTGATCCAAACAAAAACACTAAGTATTAAGTAACATTTATGAGATATTTGAAACTTTTATGATATTCAAGACTTATAGTTGGTGTTTGTTTATAATGTGACTGTAGTTATTTTTTAAATGAGTTTTTTTTAGAGATACGTACTAGTATATGTGAAAGTAGATATAAGATCTCTTAATTTGCTTCAAAATAATATGGGGGGAGGAAAATGGGTAAGGGAACACATAAAATGAGATTGGACTTAATTGGTAATTGTTGAAGCAGACTTGTCTATAATAAAAACAGGTTTTTTTAATGTTTTTGATTTTATTTATTTATTTATTATACTTTCAGTTCTGGGGTACATGAGCAGAACATGCAGGTTTGTTATATAGTTATACACATGCCATGGTGGTTTGCTGCATCCATCACCCCATCATCTACATTAGGTATTTCTCCTAATGCTATCCTACCCCAATCCCCCCACCCCCTGCTATCCTTCCACTAGCCCCCTGCCAGCCCCCTGACAGGCCCTAGTGTGTGATGTTCCCCTCCCTGTGTCCATGTGCTATCATTGTTCAACATCTATTTATGAGTGAGAACATGCGGTGTTTGGTTTTCTGTTCTTGTGTTACTTTGCTGAGAATGATGGTTTCCAGCTTCATCCATGTCCCTGCAAAGGACATGAACTCATCCTTTTACATGGCTGAATAGTATTCCATGGTGTATATGCACCACATTTTCTTTATCCAGTCTATCATTGATGGGCATTTGGGTTGGTTCCAAGTCTTTGCTATTGTAAACAGTGCCACAATAAACATATGTGTGCATGCGTCTTTATAATAGAATGATTAATCCTTTGGGTATGGACATGGATGAATCTGGAAACCATCATTTTCAGCAAACTGACACAAGAACAGAAAATCAAACACCACATGTTCTCACTCATAGGCGGGTATTGAACAATGAGGACACATGGACACAGGGGAGGGGAGCATCACACACTGGGGTCTGTGGCAGGGAAATCGGGGGGACAGCAGGGGGTGGGGAGTTAGGAAGGGATAACATGGGGAGAAATGCCAGATATAGGTGATGGGCAGAAGGCAGCAAACCACACTTCCATGTGTGTACCTATGCAACAATCTTACATGGTCTTCACATGTACCCCAAAACCCCAAATGCAATTAAAAATAATAAAATAATAATAATCCTTTGGGTATATACCCAGTAATGGAATTGCTGGGTCAAATGGTATTTCTAGTTCTAGATCCTTGAGGAATTGCCACACTGTCTTCCACAATGGTTGAACTAATTTACACTCCCAACAGTGTAAAAGCGTTCCTATTTCTTCACATCCTCTCCAGCATCTGCTATCTCCTGATTTTTTAATGATCACCATTCTAACTGGCATGAGATGGTATCTCAATGTGGTTTTGATTTGCATTTCTCTAATGACCAGTGATGATGAGCTTTCTTTCGTATGTTTGTTGGCTGCATAAATGTCTTCTTTTGAGAAGTGTCTGTTCATATCCTTTGCCTACTTTTTGATGGGGTTGTTTGTTTTTCCTTGTAAATTTGTTTAAGTTGCTTGTAAATTCTGGATATTAGCCCTTTGTCAGATGGGTAGATTGCAAACATTTTTTCCCATTCTGTTGGTTGCCTGTTCAGTCTAATGATAGTTGCTTTTGCTGTGCAGAAGCGCTTTAGTTTAGTTAGATCCCATTTGTCAATTTTGGCTTGTGTTGTTATTGGTTTTGGTGTTTTAGTCATGAAGTCCTTGCCCATGCCTATGTCCTGAATGGTATTGCCTAAGTTTTCTTCTAGGGTTTTTGTGGTGTTAGGTCTTATGTTTAAATCTTTAATCCATCTGGAGTGAATTTTTGTAAAAGGTATAAGGAAGGGATCCAGTTTCAGCTTTCTGTATGTGGCTAGCCAGTTTTCCCAACACCATTTATTAAATAGGGAATCCTTTCCCCTATTGCTTGTTTTTGTCAGGGTTGTAAAAGATCAGATGGTTGTAGATGTATGGCATTATTTCTAAGACCTATGTTCAATTCCATTGGTCTATGTCTCTGTTTTGGTACCAGTACCAAGCTGTTTTAATTACTGTAGTCATGTAGTATAGTTTGAAGTCAGGTAGCATGATGCCTTCAGGTTTTTTTGTTTTGTTTTGTTTTGTTTGTTTTGGTGTATTTTGCTTAGGATTGTCTCGGCTATGAGGGCTCTTTTTTTGTTTCATATGAAATTTAAGGTGGTTTTTTTCCAATTCCATGAAGAAACTCAATGATAACTTGATGGTGATAGCATTGAATCTATAAATTACTTTGAGTAGTATAGCCATTTTCACTATATTGATTCTTCCTGACCATGAGCATGGGATGTTTTTCCATCTGTTTGTGTTTTTTTCAAAGTTTATACTTAACTATGAACTATAGTGATGAGGTACAGGGAACTTATATTGTCACAGTGTAATTAAGTACATGTACTTATTGGCTCCATTCTCTGCCATCATGCATGCACATCCACACACACACACACACACACACACACACACACACAAAGGAAGTGACTATCTAGACTGACCATGCAAACATATATTATTTTTATATCTAAAATTAAAAATTTACTAGAATATATTTCAGTGTCAACACTTTTGGATCAATTATTTTCTGTCAAACATGATGATAAAGATTGAATATAGATGCAAATCTTTATCATGCTTTCTCATTTTTCACTATTTCTCTAATTTCCACTTGTGTTTAGTTTCTTATTTTTATCATCCATTGTTTTCTCCAGTATCTCTAATACTTAGTAGTCTTTCCAATTTCATCACTGTCAATTACCTCCTTTATTCTTTATTTCGAGTATTTCCTATTTAATATCCTTCTAGTGCTCTGGCTTCTCTTTCCTAAGGGTTTTTTTTTTTTTTTTTCATTTCTTCTTTATACCTTTCCAACATGGAATTTATTAACTCATTGATTTTATTATTTTCATTCATGTATTTCATCATGCTTTTCAACTACTCCATGGTGTCTCTCTTCGGGTATTTTTCATCTATTGGCAGGTTTTAATGCTCATTTTCTTCTTTTTTTCTTATAGTATCTTTGTATGAATTTTAATTTTTCTTTTAAAAAATTTATTATTTTTGAATTAGTTGGATTTTCTGGATCAACTATTTGCAAGAGTTTCCTTTGAAGGCAAGGATAGAATGCGCATGATTATATTGTGTGTTTGTGTGTGTGTGTATGTGTGTTTACTGTAATCATACCTCTCCAACTCCCCCCTTCCCAGATAAACAAAGCCTTCTTCCATCAACCTTAATCTTATCAGTTCCCATGCTTATTGTAAAAAAGTGACTAACCAGGGTAATATTTAAAATATTTAAGAAATAGTTCAGAAAGAAAGGGAGCAGAGAAAGCCAAAGTACCTGAAAGGTGGTTGGTGAATGTACTCAGGGAGCATGGAACAGCAACTATTTACAAATCTGCTCTGAATTATTGCAGGATTTTAATAATGAACACTATTACGTGCACTGAATAACATCAATGCTGAATGTAGTTTTTGCACTTTATGGCACTCCTCTAAGCTTCACAAGAACGCTTTTGCTGGGACTCTTTTTTTTTTTTTTTTTTTTTGACACAGAGTATCTATCTGTTGCCCAGGCTGGAGTGCAGTGGCATGATCTTGGCTCACTGAAATCTCCATCTCCCAGGTTCAAGTGATTCTTCTGCCTCAGCACCTCCCAGTAGCTGGGATTAAAGGCATGCGCCACCACACCCAAGTAATTATTGTATTTTTAGTAGAGACAGGGTTTCGCCATGTTGGCCAGGCTTGTCTGAAACTCCTAACCTCAAGTGCTCCGCCCACCTCGGGCTCCCAAAGTGCTGGGATTACAGGAGTGAGCCACCATGCCCAGTCTTTGCTGGGGCTCTCTGACTGCTAGTGGGCCCTTCTTTGTCTTCTGCTCTTAATCTCAAATATATATTCATATTATAATTTTCTCCTATATTCACTCAAGATGAAGTTTATACAGGCTTTTTTTTTCTTGTTGCTTTTTAAGTGTGCCAGGAAGAAGAGGAAAAATATTCTGATTTATATTTTTCCATTTATACCAAAAGTCTTGATGCAGAAGTTCATTGTTAAATGTTTTGATATAAGACAGGGTTATTGGTCATTTTGTTATTTATTTCTAATTTTGTCACTGAATAATAAAAAATGTAATCTAAATTAAAAAGTATTGTTTTATATACCATATACACCTGTTATATACTTTAATAATCCTTTTAAAATAATATGTGGTCACGTGTGCTCTCTAATTTAAGGGCAAATTACATATGTGCCCAAATTAGCAAGATTTTTTATGTGTTGTTCAAATTTTCAAATCAATATTATTTTTAATCTGCCTTCCTTATCAAATATTAAAAGAATGGTGCTAGGCATCATGATTGTGTATTGGTCAATTTCTTCTTGAAATTGTTTCAATTTTTCTTATGCATGATAAGACTGTTTTGATAGGTGCACACACGTTCAGAATTGTTACATCTTTCTGATTACTATTTTTATATATAATTACTTAGCAAAGTTTTCTCTCTATAATATCTTTTACCTCAAACTCTATTCTGTTCAATAACTATGAAGCTGCGCAAGTTTCTTCTTAGGATGTATTCACCAAATACGTTTTTCCCATTTTTGTTTTTAATTTTTCTGTTCCACCAGAGATACAATGTAGTGCAGTGAGTAAGACAGCAAGTCTGGAGCCAGACTCTGGGTTTAAGTCCCTGCTCTGTCACTTTATACCCATATTATCCAGGGGAAGTTTTGTAACATCTCCATGCCCCCGTGTTCTCATTTTTAAAACAGAGATATTAACATAGTGTATATCTGCCTTAATGTTATATTAATTATCGAGCATATGTTTCCAATAAATATGTATAATTCCAATAAATGTAAATGGATGTACAATAAATGTAAGTGTATATTTGCTGAAAGGACTCAAACAGTGTATGCTCACAAAATAGCTTTATTATGGGTAAAGGATATAACGCAACAATGACAAAACAAAGGTATTCATTGAAAGGGGTCTGGAAATCTCTAGACACAGGCTTGTCTTCTTACTATGGATTGCACTGCATGGACTTGTTCTCCTAGTTTTGAATCACTATCAAAATGTATGCAAAGCACCTTGGCACCAAGAAGTTCAACGTGTGCTCATGATGGGGCCCTGTTATAGAGAGGTGGTAACATAGCCACATGTCAGCTATATCATCATCATTAACCATAAAAATTACCCAGATTCCGCCAAAAACAGACACAAATCATCAATTACAAAACAGTGTTAACAAATTGGTGCATCCCTCCCTAGACAGGATGTACAACTTATGAACCCACGGCTATAGAACATAATTTATCACTGGTTAAAATATATCATAACATTGGCCAAGGGTGATTACTCCAGATAGTTCTTGGACGTAAGCAGGAGGTCAGTCCAGCTGAATACTATGTCAAAAGGCTTTTGTGAGGTTTGAAGAAGTTATCATTCTAAGTAAAGCATTGTGAAATGTGCTTATTCCTATGTAAATACTAGCTATTTTTTGTTATGCTTAGGGTGTGATTCTCATAAATATAATTAAGTTTATTCTTGGTGTTGTAACAGATTATTTATCTTTAAATAAAGAGTTTGCTCTTGGCTGGGCACGTTGGCTCACACCTATATTCCCAGTACTTTGGGAGGCCAAGGAGGGCGGATCACCTGAGGTGAGGTGTTTGAGACCAGCTTGGCCAACATGGTGAAACCCCATCTCTATTAAAAATACAAAAATTAGTGGAGTGTGATGGCACGTGCCTGTAATCCCAGCTACTTGGGAGGCAGAGAAGGAGAATTGTTTGAACCCAGGAGGCAGAGGCTGCAGTGAGCCAAGATTGCACCAGGGTGACAGTGCAAGACTTCGCCTCAAGAAAAAAAAAGAGTTTACTCCGTTTAAATTTATTGGAATTATTTTTTAAATTTGATTTACTTTTAGCATTGTTATCTTTTTTATTTGCTAGTTATCTTATCCAACCTAATATTGCTCATACTAGCTATACATTTTTATTTCACATTTATACTTTAAAAATTCTTCTAGTGGCTACATTTAATTTTTAATATAAACAAATTTGCTTTAGCAGTGTCTGTTATTAATACTGTAGTGTGGACATAGAAAATTGTAAATCCAAATTTTGTGATTCAGCTCTAATTGAGATTGTAGTTGAAACCCAGTCCCAAACCACATTGAGATTTACTGCAAAAATAACAGAATTTTGGAGAATATTTACATACCATTTCTCATAAAGGTGATAAACTAAAAAGCATTTGCCAAGTGATGCAAAGATTGTACTTTCATGAAATCTTTGCATGTTCTGTAACTTAACATCATAATTTTACATTTCTGAGTACTTTGTTAAATGGGAAGAGCAAGGAAACTTACTGTTATTTGTTATTAACTACAAAGATTTTATCATTTTTATAGAATTAAGCTATGATTACAAAAGATTTGCTTTACGTGTTTACTGAAGGAAATGTATATATCACAATATTATTTTTACAGTTGTATTTGTTAGAATATACTTATTTTAAGAAACCAAATTTGCTCATTTGTTACAAACACACCAGCATTAATTATCTATTCCCTTGCTAATTTTCTTTTCTCAACCCATCACTATATAAATCAGGAAGTATTAAAAACCTTTATTTGTCTTATTTCCTGTAAGTCAGTTTGATAAATAAAAAAATAAATATTATAACATATTCCCCCCAAACAATATAAGAATTTAATTATGATTTAATGTTAATTATTCTTTTCTAAACTTGCATGCTATTTTTATTTTACATTTATTATATCTTTCCTTGGCACCTTTCTTTGGCATCTGTAAAATTACTCATTAGAATTTTTATTTTAATGAACTAATGATTGCTTAAATTTATCTCTAATTTCAAAAATCCAATTGCATATCATGTTTTCTTGCATTGAATTTATTCCAAGTTCAATTTTCTTCTTCCTAAGATACATCTTTAAAGAAATTCTTATGAAAATCTCCAAATGGAGAAAGTTATTCTTATTTATTTGAAAATTATCTTTGTGTTGTCATTATATGTAAATGATAGCTGGGCATGTAATTAAGTGAAAAGTTAACTTTCCTCAGTATTCTGAAGCTATAATATGTTCCGTTGTTGTCTGTTGTATCAATTTGCTAGGACTGCTACAGCAAACCACCACAAATAAGGTAGCTTAAAAAATAGAAATTTATCATTATACAGTTCTCAAAGCTAGAAGTCCAAAATCAAGGTGTCAGCAGGGTTGATTCCTTTTGAGAGATATGAGGGAAGAATTTGTTCCAGACTTCTCTCCTTGGCTTGTAACAAATAACCACTTTCTCACTCTCTCTCTTCACGTCACCTTTCCTTTGTGCTCATCTGTCTCCAGATTTTCCTTTTTATAGGAACACTAGTCACATTGGATTAGGGGAACATGCAATTCTAGGATGACTTCATCTTAACTAATTATGTCTTTAATTATCCTATATCAAATAAAGTCACATTCTGAAGAACTGGAGAGTTAGGACTTCAACATATAAATGTGCGGGAGACACAATTTTATCTGTAACATATGGTCTTTCTCTGCTTTGAGAAATTTAGTTGTTTTATAGGTAATATATTTTTTATCTTTAGTAGCTTTGAAGAATTCTTTTAATCTTTCGTGATTCTGCAGTTCATTACAGTATTTACAGGTGCAGATTTTTCTTGTGTGTGTGTGTACGTGTGTGTGTATGTGAGACAGAGTCTTGCTCTGTCGCCAAGCTGGAGTATAGTGGCGTGGTCTCCGCTCACTGCAACCCCCGCCTTACAAGTTCAAGTGATTCTTCTGCCTCAGCCTCCTGAGTAGCTGGACTACAGGCATGTGCCACTACACCCAACTAACTTTTGTATTTTTAGTAGAGATGGGATTCATCATGTTGGCCAGGATGGTCTCCATCTCTTGACTTTGTGATTCACCCGCCTCAGCCTCCCAAAGTGCTGGGATTACAGGCATAAAGATTTATTCTTATATGTCCTGCTTGAAACTCAATGAGTTATTATTATTGTTTTAATATAAGTGGTCCTGTCTTTCATCACTTCTGAGAAATCCTCTTTTGTATATTGGGTCTACCACACTGTTTAACAAATGCTGGATCTCCTCACTCTCACTCTAGTACCTATGTGTCTAGTCTGTACTTCATGTTTTTAATCTTTTTCTGTTTATGTGCTGCATTCTGGGTAGTTCCTCAGATCTATATTCTAGTTCAGAGATTCTTCCTTTAGTAGCACCTGATCTGCTTTCAAGTGGTCTTTAAAAAAATGATTACATTGTTTTCTCTAGATATTATATTTGGTTATTTTTTAAATATGGCTATTATGTTTTCATAATACATTGTACTTTTCCATTTATTTTGTGTTGATATGCTCAATTTAAACATTTTTCTTTTAGAAGTAATCCATAACTTCTAATTCTGTATCCTAAAGTTCTGTGTGCCTAATTTTTCTTTGTTATATCTTTACATAGGAGATTTTTTTCCCCTCATCTCACTGGTAACTTTTTATTGTGAGCTCATCTTATTGGAAGTTGTTTTCTCTATTGGTAATTGCATGTGGCCAGGAGTATGAACGTGTTTTCTCAGTTACTTCCACCAAATGAATTAAAAGTATTACTGATTCAAGATCATTTATTTCATTAATTTTATAGCTGGGAGCACTTCTGGAACTTATAAATAATGCAAAGTAGTATCACAAATTAATGCAGTTGTCTTTGTTTTTCAGAGTCTAGCCTGGAAAAAAAACATACATTATCCTTGGGCAAAGAGGTGTTTTTAGTCTACATTTTCATTTAGGTATACTTCTAATTTTCACCTGAAGGTTTTTTTCTACCACTGTTGACCCAATAATTTTTTCAAAACACCATGCACACAAGAAAAAGCATTGTTTTATACTTTTTACAATTAGGCAGGAATAGTAGAGAAGTGAATGTAGTGACGATAATATAACAGCACAGCAGGCGACATAAATTAGACATTTTAAAAAGTATTCAGTCTCTACCCACTGCAGCCTCCTTAAGAAATAGAAAAGTCTATTTTATTTAGACTCTTTATTTTTATTCATTTATTTATTCATTTATTGTGCTGACAAAATGTAAAATTCTTTCATTTTTATTATGTATATTGCTTGTATCCTTCCATCTTCTCCACTAATTAAATTCTGGGTCTACCTTGACACAATCAAAACCTCACTGAGTTGCTCTATCAGCTCTGCTAGCTTTGAAATTGCAGGCTTCTTTCTTTATCGTGAATAAATGCAACTTGTCGAATCAAAAGTCTGATTTGAGAAATAAATTACTTCACGCTTAAGAGTAGTAGGTTAATTTTCATGTACATAAGTAGATATTTAATCATTCCGTGTTGTTGCTATTTTGTTGAGATTTTGCTTTTGCTATAGCATGCTTTTTAGTGAGAGATACTCAAGTTTTCTCAAGAAGATTCCAGACATATTTCCTAATACAATGATAGAGGTAGAATGAAATTTAAATTGTCTTATTTAAGTAGATCACTTAATAATTAAGAAAAATTTCTAGTTTCCTTGGCCTACATGGCTTTACATGATATTCAATTATCTATTTTTTAAAATACGGTTTAGTTTCATCCTTTTACAGTATTTAGGTGGGAATGCCCATGTCTGGTTTTCTACTATAAATACTCTGACTGTCATGTGTATAGGTGAGTGGTCTGGATATTCTTGAACTTAATATTAGGGCTTTCAAGCAACAGGAAAGGGCAAATCTCACTCTACTCCCAGTGAACCCCTGGCAAGTGGGTTAACCATGCATGGATGTTCTCCAATGCTGCTGGGTTCAGAGCCAACTTAGGATTCTGCTTTCTCACGTTGGCCAATATGGGTGGTAATATCAACTCTGGTATTTTTCTTAGCCACAAGCATGAAACCAATCTTAACATTAATTGGCATAATAAGAACAAAAACTGCATCTGATCTCACAAAATTCAGCTTCCCAAATGTAGGCTTTCAAAAACACGAAAATGACAAGTTGAGAAAATCAAGTTTATTCAAGCTTGAAATTCAAAATTTTTTGTTGTTGTTGATATCTTTGGCTAACAGACACACACACACACACACACACACACACACACACGTATATACACAAAACAAAGACTATCAGTCCATTTTTATTTATATAACATACAGTTTGCTGCATTCTATTTATTACTAAACAGTTATAATAACACTAGTTATATCAGCTGACCAGAACCTCTAATTAGAAGATTGATGTATTTTGTTCATATAAGTGTAGAATTCGATCATTATTTTCAAATAATAAGCACATAAAATCTCCAAATATATACAGTTCCAGAGTGACAGTGATCAGATATGACCAATTATAATTTGAGTCATTGCCATTAAAAGTAAAGGAACTATACACAATTTATACTCTGATAGTGTAGTTATCTTTGATAGAGCCCCGTTTTGTTCTATAAATGCTGCTGCATCCTGTCGTATAGTGGCAAAGTCTTTACCCTAGGTCTTAGTCTCTTCATTCCTAAACTTTTTGTAATCTTTCTTTGACTATGCATGTAGGTGTGCACACACAAACACCTTATTTTGCAGTATTTCTCTTCAATTTTACATTTGGCATATATGTCTATTTAGCCAATCACCATATTGATATATAAACCTGGTTAGGTGATTATATCTCTCCCCCTGCTCTGTTCCTTATCTTTATGTTCCCAGCGTCTATCCCGGTGCCTGGAGCACAATAGACACTCAGTAAGTACGTTAAGAATGAGAAAATCTGTGCCTTCAACATTATTTTTTTCTTTTTAAAAATAATTAGCTATTTCACCACTATACAAAAAGAGTACCTAGTTCGACCACTGGAAACTGCAAACATTTTGTCCTTTTCTGCCCTGTCCATATCGAGAAACACTCTTGAGTTGATAGTATTAACCACCACCTAGTGGCTAGGATGGGAACTATATGATTTGATATATGCTACCTGCCACCTTCAAGGAACCTAGAAGATTGAAACCATTAGAAATAGGGTTTATCAATGACATCAGGAGCAAAAAATAAACCCCAGCAGAATCTAATCTTAGCTCCAATAGTCACACACCTGAACTCTCTTATTTTGGGTTTGGGCCATTTAATGCTCCTTTGGGATATTTGCATACAGCAGTGAGGACCCCAATATCAGACTTCTTAAGTCCAAATCTCTCATCTCCCACTTATTATCTGAATGACTCTAGACAAATTATTTAACATTTCTCTATCATAGAGTTTTCTCATCTATAAAATTGAAATGTACTATATGGCCCTTCATAATCATATTATCCACATTGAGGTTCTCGTGAAGAATAGATACAATAACCCATGTGAAGATTGTCACAATATCTGGTTCTTAATAAGAGATCAGTTACTGAGTATTGTTTCTGTATTGATCTAGTCTGTCTTGCTCAGTAGTCTAGCTTCCTGGATAGTCTGTCTTCCTTTGTATTCAAGGGCGTGAAATGATCCCTGATTATACTCCTTACTCATGCAATTTTTCCCAGGGGGGAGTCTTTCATTTTCTTCTTTTGTCTGAACTAATGTCTGCTCTGGCCTTTCTGGCCCTGTCCTCTGTAAGTCCAATGCATGTCTCAGCATCTCTTCTCCACGACCTACTTCTTTTCCTGAGAAGGTTTGTGTCTGCCGTAATGTTCTTACATTTGTATTTCTTTTCTGTTTTTATCGCATTTTAGGTTTTGGGGTACATGTGAAGAACATGCAAGATTGTTGCATAGGTACACACATGGCAGTGTGATTTGCTGCCTTCCTCCCCATCACCTATATCTGGCATTTCTCCCCATGCTGTCTCTCCCCAACTCCTCAACCCCCGCTGTCCCTCCCCATTGCCCCCCCAACAGACCCCGGTGTGACATTTGTATTTCTATCAAAACAGAGATAATTCAATCTTGGGTACTATCCCTTATCTATAAATATACCGCTCTGGCCACTTACTCCTTCTCATGTATCTCCTATAGCACGATAGATTTATTCAGAAACACTTATCATTCCTTCGGCATACTCGTTCCTTCTGTTCTAAGGTATGGCTGACAGCACAGGTGTAGGTCTGTGGAACATTGCCTGTATAAGAAGAGAGAAAGGTTAAACACTTTAAGTAAAGTTAGCCACAAATTCTATAAATGCTATCAGTCTTTGAAGACCTTGAAAATGCCAATGTAACTCCTTAAAAACCCACACAAACTTGCCATTTTTGAACTCCCCCGTCTAATTAAAGTATACTTTTACTTCAAGCACCAATCTATGGGGAACTATTATTGAATCTTTCTCATATAATTCAATTGTGAAAAACAAAACATGTTCTGTACATATTTATACTGCAGGCATGTTTTCTTGAATAAAGTAGGCATTTGTACCAATCTTGGACAGCTAACCACCACCTAAAATATTGTTATTATAGGATAGTGTTGGCCAAGTGAACTTAAAGAGGACAACTTTCTTTTAAGTAAGGAACTGGATATAAGATGAAGGGTATAATATTTGAGCTGAATTATTTGTGCCTAGTTCTGCCAGGCAGGTCCTCTTGTTTTCCAAGTTAGAGAATAATTCAGTCTTACTTTGGTTAATTCAGTTTTCTCCTCCATGGTGAAATGACAATGCTTTGAAACATAGAATGATCAGAACAGCACAATCAGATACTTCTTACTCAGATTCGATTAACCATGTTCTAAACATATTACTTTAGTGATGACAGTCTTTCGTTCATTGTGATATTCACAGTGTGTTGGGCACTTGAGACATCACTTGTGGAGGTATTACATGTTCCAATAACAGGTCAGACTATGGGAATTTCTTAGTTTTTGCCCTCAGTCAGTAAGATAATTTGTTCTTATACATTTGAATGAAGGTGAAGTCACTCTCACTGATAACTGCAGCTGTACCAACATAAGGTTTCATTCCACTGGTTCGTTCTCAAGATGGACATTCTTCTACTCATCATGAACCAAAATCTAAAACTGTGAAAGGCTAGAAGTTAGTTACATTTCCTTCTGAGTTGGTTCTGCTGTGGCTTGCTGGTCTTCCCTTGGTCTTCTTAGAATGCACCAGCAGAGGCTCCAGAACCAGGCGTAAAGCAACCAGCCAGAGATCCGCACAGATCATAACAGATACTACTCTAGAATTTACAGCAGGAACTTCTTGGCTTGCAACTTCTGCTTTGGAATAAATATGAAGTTTGGGAAGAGGTTTATTTTGTGATTCTAGATAAATGATTAAAATCATCAAAGGAAAGAAATCGTCAACGGTGGAAGTAGAATCTTTGTGCTATATATGAGATTATTCGAAATGAATTTAGTCATAAGGTTTTGTAGTCTTAAACTCTAAGTATCTGAATTTTGTACCCAAGATTTTGTAATGCAGACATGAAAGAAGGAAACTGGAAAAAACGTTTCATGATACTTTCATTACTATTCCTGGCAAGAGGCCTCTTCTGAGGTACTTGTACTTGGTCCTTCAGGTCCTATTAGTCCACTGCCTACAATTTGAAGACTTTTTAAAAATGACTCTCCTTTCCTAAAATCACACAAAAATGGGTACATTTACATTCACCTGGAGACCTCTCTTTATTTGGGGCAAAAGAAATTCCTTAAATGAAACCTACTTTGAAATGTTCAAATTTATGCACTCATGACATATATATTCCAAATGTTGGGCAAACTACGCATGTTTAAAAAGTAACCTGAATCTCACTCTCAAGAAGGGAGATAATACACAAACATGTGATAGAACCAGAAAACAATTATAAATCCTTGTAGACATGAGAATAAGATAATATGGTAGATCAGTAATCTGAATATTCATTTTCAGAAAACAAACTGTAGAAAGACAGTTAAGTGGTATCCATGTCAATATTAGAATTTAGGAGAATTCAAGCACTGTAGAAAAGGGACACCATGACCTGTATGTCAGTGTAACCAGGGAATAAAATTCAGAGCAAGACGTTACATTCAAGGAAAGAGTGAAAAAGTGTTTAAGATAAATATTCCATGAGTTGATATGAAATCCCCCCCCCAATCAAGTTTTTAAACAAGGAAAATTACCATTAGTTTCACTAGTTACCATTAGTAACTAGAGATGATTTCATTATAAATCAAGAGAGAAAATATTTCATATTGCAGTGTTGGAGCCTACTCAGTACAACATGATATACAAAGAAATTTTAATCTAATGAATGTTCTTAAAGATTGAGGTAGGTTGGCGTTCTTGGCTATGTTAAAGTCTAATACTAAACTTAGATGTGAATATTTAATCTTGGAAGTTATGTATTAGAAGACATTAAACTAAAGATAAGGGAAGTATGCCAGAGCATTTTGAAAGTTAGACAAGCAATTGAATCTTTTGGCCAGTGATGAGCAATATTAATCAAATAAACAGAATCTCTACTAAGATAAACCACAGCTGCTATCACTTCTGTTAGCATAGCAAAGAGAATGATTAACCTAGCAACAAAGTTCTAATAGCAAAGAAGGAGATATTGACTGATAAAAAAAAGTAGTTGGTATTCAAAGAGTTTTCTAGAAGGCAGCAAGTAAAATCTCCATTTCAATAGAGAGAGAGACAAAGATCTGGAGGAGACATCTCACTAGAGTCCAGGGAAAGGCAATATATCATAGTAAAGTTCACCAGTTCTGATTTCGACTCATTCGATTTAAGGTGCTAATATTTAAAACATTGACTTCTCAAATTCTACAAAAATTATTGCTCCCACATTCCTCTTAGTAGGAGGCTTCTTTAAGGGCTCTCTACCCCAATCCCCATCACCAACACTCAAAAAATGACTGCTTTATCTTCGCTTCACCTTAAATCCATCTCTGTCATAACAGTATTGCACATTATTACATATTAACAACGAATACATGATTCTTGTAATACATTGGGAATAATTTCTTGGGGCCAATGTTTATTACATTTTCATTGCCTTAAACAGTGCCTGGCATCTACTAGGTAGGAACGGGAAATTTAAAGTTGCTTTTGAACCAATATTAGCAATTAGATGTAGTTTAGTATATGCCTTCATACATCTTGGATTTTTCCTTCTTATCCCTTAACTGTTTTTATTAAATAATTGTCATTGTAAATATTTAATGATAATGGGTGCCTTCCCCCACATATCAAGATGCATGAGAGCAGTGATGCTCTGTCCTGCTCACCTGTGTGAATCTACAGTTTCTAGGACAACTTAATAGAAGCTCAATAAACAATTGAGTGGACAAATGAATAAAGAAATGAATTGATACTTGAATTCCTACTATCCTTTTTATCTACCCGCTGGTTTTTCTTTCTTTACATATTTCATATATATATATATATATATATATAATAGAGAGAGAGAGAGAGAGAGAGAGAAAATTTTGCAGCTTAGGCCAACTAAATAAATTATGGGGCTCAGTGCAAAATGAAGATATAAAGTCCCTTGTTCATAAAGCAGAAAAAAGTAGTATTAAAAGTTATTAAAATACATAACTTTTTCTTTTATATTGTGCTTTCTCTCTTAAACTGTCATGGTGTTTTTATTTGCTATTTAATGTCATTATAAGTAAAGAACAATTAAAATTTTAAATTATTAGTATAAATTTTACTGTTCATTTTTATATTATGCAACACCAGTTTTAAATGCAAATATAAAAACATCCAATTGAAAGCAGAGTCATTGAAATTATAGAATTCCTATTTTGTAGTTTATACATTCATATGCACTTGGTTTTTACTAGAGCAATGTAAACTCTGCACAAAACTAATTCACTTCTTTTCACTTCACTTCTTGATATGCACACATCATACCAACACTCTCTACCTTCAGCTTACCCATGAGTAATGAAGGAAAGAAAGAAAAAGAAACTATTGTTTTGTACTATCTCTTTCTTTCCTTCTATAACACAAAAGCTTCCATGACACACTTAACCTTATATTTACTTTGAGTCTTGCTGAACCCCCATGCCTCGTGGATTCATTGCAACTCTGTGTTGATGAGGCATCAGAAGGGCTCTTTACAAATGGATGGCAAGGGACTGTGAACACACATATTGCTCGTACCTTCTCTGCTCATAGGCATGCTCTATTAGTGCATCAAACTTCAGTTACAAATCACAAGTTTTAAAACAAAATTATTAAGAATTTTAAGATGGTAACAACAGAGCATTAAACCAAGTACAGGGCCTTTCTGAGGACAGAAACTTGTGTGACCTAAACAGATTCTGTATACATGAAGCCAGGCCTGCAAGGGGCCCTCTGTTGCCTTTTAAACAACTACATCAATCTAAACAAGCTAAGTGGTCAACACAATTGTCTTGTAAAAGTTATTGATATCAGAGTGCAGGTGACTTAAGTTTTGCCTTAGGTTGAAGACTGTTAATTAGTTCATGTCCAAAAATAATATTATCTTTCAGACTGTAAAAAGAAATGCTAATAAGGTGATTGCCAAGAATCTTGTAAATTTGAAGCTTATAAAGATACTCTTTGTGATAATACAATCAGAAAAAAGGCTCTGTTACAGATATATTCATATCTGAAATAAAGAAAGGTTTTCAAGTTATGGGATTGCTTCATTAGTGGATTCTTTCATTCATTAGTGGATTTTGAAATCAAATTATTAAGTTGTAACCAGTACTTTTTTAAATAGTGAAACAGAAAAAAAAGAAGAGTAGAAGTGATCAGAGACTTTCACATATAGCAACGATATACATAACTTCCAAGAGACTTTCATATATAGCAAAGATATTATAATCGTATGAAATGCCTGTTTCATATATATATATATATATATAGTATATACATGTACACATACATAAATGAATGTGCAGAGTTACAGTATTAAGATGTATTTCATACTGTGAGTCATCATTACAAATACCATTGTCATAAAAATCAGTATCCTCAGCCAAAGCCTAACGTTTTTAAACTCAGAAGCCATCTTTCCACAGTATAACACAGCTTAATTTCAGGACAACCACATTACCTAAGTAATTCTGAAATTTTTTTCCACAAGTTATTGCCTTATATGTTTAGATTCATGTGGAAGATTATGTTCTCCAAGATTTGTGGAAAATATATCCAGCAATTTTAACATTTTCAGCAGCCACCCAAAGACTGAACATTTAGAAGCAAAGAAAGGAAAAACATATTTATTCATTTCTATCATCTGATTTAATCCTCATAATAATTTTTAAGATGGATAGTATCAGCCTATTTTTATAGGTAAAGAAGTTGAAACTGAAAGAATTTAAGTAATTTGCCAAAAGTCACATATCTCATTCATAGCAAAATGAGACTTAGAACCTAGGTTGCCTGTATTGAAGTCCAGCATTTAAGTCTTCTGAGGTGTTATAATCTTATTTAAAATGCTGAAAAGATTAAAATGAAATACAGAAACAACATAACTGATGCACAAAAATCAAGGCTTGATTGTGTTACAGTCTAGTGAAATATAATTTAATTTTAGACTCCATTTTCCCACTGAACCATACCGTAACTAATAGGCAATATTCTTTTGTGAATCAGAGCCTCAACATTTGCATTTTCTTGTGGTTACATTATAAGAAATAATGTGCAATGTTTTGATTTCTTTGTACCCACAATCCAAACTATTCAAAAACAACAACATTCCACAAAGGAGGAGGAAAAAATAAATCTTAGAGAATTTGGAAAGAACAGTATCAACTTTTTATAGCAATCATAAGAAAATCATCTACATTGGTATCAAATATCAGGTTTCCAGCACAGGAAAAGAAAACTGCAGTACCTGCCATTTTAAATTACTCCCTGTCATGTTTTTATTCCTCCTTTTCCCCTGGGATGTTAACGTCTTGAAGAAATATGTGTGTGCTCTGAAAATATTTCCTGAAGTCAGTGGATTCCATATGTTCCTAGAGAAACAAATTATTCACTCCGTGGGTCATTCCTGGAGACATTTAGATCTTCTAATCACTACATTTAGGCCCTATGCACTTTGTATTTTCAGAGCTCTCTTACGTAGACCTAGATAGGACTCATGAAATATTTTCACCAACTCAAACCCTCCTTTTATCTAAAAGATCACACACGAACCCACATATATACACTCTTTCATACATACTACACACAGAGAAACACGCAAATGCATATTCTTTATTGTGTAACTACATTGGACATTGATACAAGAAAATTAAGACCATTTTTCTAAACTAAGTAAATAATAGTTCCAAATCCAAAGAAAAACTAGAAATGTACAGGAAAATACACTCAATATTGTAGTTCATAGAGTTAATCAGAAGGGGGGGGCAAAAATAATAAATGACTAGAGATGAGTTTTGTTTGATTTGTGTTTATTTTTCTACAAAAATAAAGACCAAGAATTGGAGTTTGACTTTTGCTTTTCTTTGAAAAAAAATAAAAATAAAAGTGCAGGGCTTGAAACACTTTCTTCATTTGGTTTAAGGCATTGCTGTCTTTTTGTTACGTAAAATCACCTTATTGATTACTCTCTTATTTTTTTACTTTGATGTTGAAATGTTCTCAGTTTATTTCACTGGCCCTCTTCTTTGTTAACCTTAGAAATTTCATTGATATCCTGGGCTTCTGTTGCCGGTGAGGTGCTATGAATTGACAAATGTATATCTCATTCATTTATTGTACACAGATTTGTTGATCACTATGCCCCAGACATTTATGTTAGTCAGTTGAAATAAGATCATGGTTATCAACATCTTGAAACCTAAAGTGGAGTACTATAGCCATACACTAAATATGTAAATGTACCAAACAAGTAAGTAAATAAATAAATAAGAAGAATTAAGTGGTATAGAGCCAAGATGAACACGACACAAAGAGAATAAGGTAGGAGAAAGGAAAGTCACTAAGGAAGTGACATTTAAGCTGGAGATCCAGGAAGAGAAAAAGATCCAATATAGCAATAATCTGGGAGAAAATTGATCCAGGGTTTCTGGCATGAAATCTCTCCCTTCCTAATAGCCTCCTGAGCTCTGAACATACTCCAACAATTGCCTACTAGACAGTTTATCTGAGTTGTCTATAATTTTCTTGATTTTAAGAGGAAAAAATGTAACTCTTTAATTTCCTACACAAACCCAGTTGCCTTGCTACTCCTTGCTGCTATTTCCATCTTGGTTAAAAGATACTACACATGCTAAACACCTCAGAAGTCTTGGCAAGAATCTCCTCTCCCTCACACCTTACATTATTCCACGCCAAGTGCTGTCCATCCTATTCCTTCCAGAAGGTACTTAATGAGTGTTTCTGGTTAAGGAATGAACGACTCAATCACGAACTGAATGAATGGAAATGTCATTGGGCTTCTGACTCCTGATGAGTAAATTTCTAAGTATCATCAACAAATCTGTCTCAATAGTAGCAGCATATGTTTTTTCCTCATTTAGGATGCATATTCTGCCTTTCAAAGGAGCTTAATATACTTTTTGTTGAACTTATCACAATCTGGAAGATCTGGAGGAAGGAACTAGATTTCGACATGCCACCAGGTCTCACCTAGTCTGAAATCAGGTCTTGATGAATACAATTTGGTAGAACCTATATTTTTATTTTAAGAAGATTTGTTCCTGGGAATAGCATCAGAAAAGAGAAAATGATGCCCATCTTTTCCTCATCTTTTACTACCTATACACAGTCAACTCATAGATATATACTCCTGCCCATACATCTTCCCTGAAGTACTTGTCCACAGACTTGTATATCCAGCTGCCTAATCAGCATTTCCATTCAGATGTCTAATTAACTTCTTAAACATAAAACTCCAAAATGAATTTCTGATATTCTTCCCCAAACCCTGCTCTTCAAACAGTCTTTATCATCTATATTAATAACAAAGTCCTCCTTCTGGTTACTCAGGACAAAACTTTCAAATAACGCTTAATTCCTGTTTTTTTTCTTATATTCCATGTCTAATCCTTCAGAAAATCTTGTTGGCACTACTTTCTAAACAATTCCAGAATCTGATCCATTATAGCCATGCCCATCTCTACCACTTTGTCCTAAATCAACATTTTCTCTCCCTTGGATTATTGCAAAAATTTCCTAAATGGTCTCTCTGTTTCACACTGTTCCCTTACATCCTTTCTCAAAAGAGGCTAGAGAAAGGCTTTCTGTTCAAAACGCTCCAGTGGCTCTGTGTCACCTGGAGTAATGTCCTAGGCCCATACAGTAGCATAATAGGCCCTCTCTGACCTGCCCAGTTACTCACTATGCATCAACTGAACTTGCACCCCAACTTGGCTCTGCACATCCACTGGTCTAACTGAAGCTTCCATGCCTTGTCAACTCTTTCACAGTGCTTCCTGAAACTCATGGGTTTGTCATCTCGACAAATGCAATATTCTCAACCTCTTCTCCACTGGTCCCTTCGCCACATTAGATCTAGCATAACTTGCATGCCCCTCAGTTAATGGCTTCTTCTCCCACTCACCAAGATGAGGTATGTATTCTTTCTGCCCTTTATGGCTACTTCTGTCTTCCCCACAAAATCCCATATATTTTTAAGTGCATGGTTTCAGAATCTGTTATGTGATAATCCCACCTTGTTGCAATTGTCTGTCATTCTCCAGGTCATTCCCTCTCATTCACCGAATATTTTACTTTCCAGAGAGCACCTTTCTTTTTACCACTAACCCTGTAATATGTTTGGTGATATCAATATCCATTCAATACCTGATCACTTGGTTCATTGACCTTTCACTTATTCTATGCTATTCGTGTGCCATACTCTTAAAACAAGCTGAACTAGGTAACATTTTTCAAATAGAATCTGTGTTTCACAGCCTTCAAATATTTGCTTAAGCTCTTTTTTCTGTTCTGGAAGTCTGTCCTTTTTCATCTCTGTCTAGCAAATTTCACTCATCATATATTGCCTCCACAAATGTCATTTTCCTTATGCAGCCTCTCTTTTTTTATTTTTAATTGACACACTGTAATTGTACATATATGTGGGGTACAAATTGATGTCTTAATGGCCATACATATTGCGTAATAATCAAATTGGAGTATTTAACATGACCATCATCTCATGCATTTGTCAATTCTTTGTGATGAGGTTGCCCAAAAGCCTCTCTTCTAGTATATTTTAATATACAATACCTTATTGTTAACTGTTGTTACCCTACTGTGCAATAGAACGCTAGAACTTATTCCTCCAATTGTAGCTTTGTATCCATTGACCAACCTTTCCCCACTCTTTTCTCCCCCCTTCCCTCCCTAGTCTCTAATAACTACAATTCTGCTTTCCTTGTAAGCAATCTCAATTGGCTAATTTTGCTGTGAACTCTTCTCCTAATATTTTGTGCCATTCTTATTATATTTAGTCTTTTTTATATTGCTTTGTACTCTTTTCTTATCTCCTATATCTCATAGAGATGTATGTTGTTACTATGGTAAGCCCTTAGATGGCAATGGCTACTTTTTACTCATGGTGACATTATTTGATGAGTCTAATATAGCCTTGTTCCTAAGTAGATGCTCAATAATTATTGTAAAATTAAAGAATTACAATTACTTCGAGTTTGATGTTTTTAAGATTATTTGAATCTGGACAGACTGCCGGGTCCAGTAAAGAATATAGAGTTGAACAAAGGGCTAGAGTACCAACTTTTTTTGATTTCTGAGGGCTTTGATATTCAAATCATTTCATTGAATTAATGAATTCTGTTCTATCTTTGTAGGTCAGAGTTTTCTACATCTAACTCACTTGAAGCGAAACATGCCTAAACAAGTGACAAATAGCCTACAAAGTATTGCAAGAGAAAAATAATCTAGAGTAAAAGTGGTGGCCATTCTCTAAAATGGCAATTCAAAACCTTGACTGGTCATAAGAATCATCTGAAGAGTATTGTAAATATATTTAGAGAGAGAAAGATGCCTGAGCTCCATCCTAGACATACTAATTGTAACCTCTGGAAGTAGAACCCATCATCTGCATAATTTAATCTTTCAGATGAAGCAATTTTAGAAACCCCTCTTGTAGGAGACGTGGTTGAGAACTGGTTCCATTTCTTACCAGTAGATAAAATCTCTATACTCCATCTTCAGTGAGAGCTATACTTTTATATCTGATTGTTTGTGATCTTCTCACTGAGTGAGCATTTAGGAAATATGATTCAGGCAGTACAGTCTGACAAATCTGAAACTTAGTAACAATTATTGATAAATATTTTTAAATATATCATTTGATGTGGAATTATTTTACTTAAAATAAGTATACGTAACATATAATACAATTTTAGTATATGAAAGATTTTCCAATCTATTATTTTTTGCCAAGATTGTTGAATACAAAAAGACTAGGAAATGTTAGTATGCATTTGATATTGTTTGTTCTTGGCTTGTCATGTGTAATTGTGTCATATGAATAGGTCCAAGCCAAGTAGAGATAACTTAGCAGTGTAAAAGTCACATGACAGCTAAGAAAGATTATTTAAGGTCACATAAGATGGCCAATTGAAATTTTTTGTTTGTCAATCTTGGGGTTAATCATGGTGGAATAACACTGATTTTACTCAACTAATCCCCATCTCTTCTATTTTCAGAGAAAACTAAGCAGCCACACCTTGTTCTCATAAAATATTTAATAACTGAGAACTAATGTGAGATCGAAATGTCAAATAACATTTCTCATAATAAAACTAAAGCATTGGGGCCAGTTCATGCCTGTAATCCCATCACTTAGGGAGGCCGAGGCGGGTGAATCACTTAGGGCCGGGAGTATGAGACCAGCGTAGCCAGCATGGTGAAACCCTGTCTCTACTAAAAATACAAAAATTAGCCAGGCTTATCAGTGCATGTCTGTAATTCCCACTATTTGGGAGGCTGAGACATGAGAATTGCTTGAACCTGGGAGGTGGAGGTCTCAAGGTTGCAGTGAGCAGAGATCACACCACTGAACTCCAGCCTGAGTGACAGAGTAATAAGACTCTGTCTCAAAACAAACTGAAAACACAAAAGCATTGGACAAAGGCCAAAACAATACTGGATACTTTTGAGTCAACTTATTTAAGTTATTATATGAATTCTACCATTAAAATGCCATAAGAAAAATAAAAGCTGTCCTTTTAAATTTGACTGTTTTGAATTTTAATGATATTTTAAATCTAAATAGTAATTTAAAATAATAAGAATTGAAGATAAGAATAAATCTTTTGTTTGAATATGTTAGGCATAGGAAACTCTGACCTATATAGACAAAATAGAATTCACTCATTCAACCAAAATAATTTAATTTGAGTATCAAAACACCACAGTAAGCACTCAGAACTACCCCATCCCTGCCTACGCCAAAATGACACTCTAGTTCTTTAGATTCATGGTCAGAATATTAAGAGATAAAAGTGAATATATTTATTAAAAATCTATTGTGTAGCTATCTAATGTTAGATGAGATCTCTGTGGGCCTTTGGAGCCATAAGACCATTTAAGGAAGAGAAATAATTTAATTAATAAACAGAAAAGCTAAGGAGGCCTGGGGAAGTATTCTAAGAAGTCTTCTGCTGTGGTAAATACAGTTTTTTCAAAATCATTGGGTGCACTGAAGGTCATATGATTTTTGCAAGCCTGTCAACCTTTCTGAACTTTCTCATGTGACTAATAGGGAAAAATAATCCTGCCTATCTCTTAAGATTACAAGGAGGATCAAACGAAGTAATGCCTGCAGAAGTGCTTTGGGAACTACAAAGTGCCATGAATACGCTCCAGCTGCTTTTGGTGGGAGAAATGACGTGAATCAAGACCAAGAGGCCCCCATGAGCCTGGTATAGGAAAGAGGATTAGGCAGACAGTAAGAAAGCTAACTGGTTGGAATCGAAGTCTTCTTGGGAGTGATGTTAAATCCAGTTAGACAGATTTAACTAGGGTCAAATCATTTCATTTTCAATCTTAAAAAGATGGTCAAAGTACTTTTAGTAAGCAACAAGCTCATGCAGTTGGGGAAAGGGGTCAAATCAAACCACAATATTGTTCAGGCCAAACTATGCAGATGAATTGAAAGAGGAAGAACAGATCAAATAGTGAATATCTACGACATTTCAGAAATTATTTAATAACAATCTATGCTAGAATATTATCTAAAGGTTAGGTCTGAAATACCTTGTGAAGACTGAATAAAGTTGACAAGTAGCTGACTTGCTTAAGTTCGATATTCCTACAGTTCCATCCATGTTGCTGCAAATGACAGGATTTCCTTTTCTGTGGCCGAATAGTATTTCATTGTGTATATATGCAATATTAATTATCCATTCATTCATTGATGGCCCCTTACATTGATTCTACATCGTGGCTATTGTGAATAGTGCTGCAATACACATGGGAGTACAGCTATCTCTTCAATATACTGATTTTCTTTCTTTTGAGTCTCTACCCAGCAATGTAATTTCTGGATTTTCAGGCTTTTGAGGATGAAGAGGGATTGGTAAATGGGTACAAAATACAATTCCAAAAATAAGTTCCAATGTTAGATACAATAGGGTGACTATAGTTAAAAATAATTTATTGTATTTTTCAAAATAGCTAGAAGAGAAGATTTGAAATGTTTCCAACACAGAGAAATAATGTTTGAGTTGATAGATATCCCAGCGGATTTGTTCGCACTGTATACTTGCATGAAAATATCACATGTACCCCATATATATGTGCAACTATTATGTATCAATGCGTAAATACAGTCATATGTTCCAAGAGAATACTTAAGATTCCATATTGTTTTTATGCAGATGAACAGAAATGGAATATAGGAAAATAAAATTATTTGAAATGCTTAAGAAATTGGAGAGTCCAAGAGATAGGGAATAAGAACTGACAAGATAGTAAGATTGTTTTATCACATTGAGATATTTGGAGACATAAATATAAAGTTTAGATAAAATAAAAATATTGACTTCGTAAGTATAGAGTTGATAATGGGAATGTTAAGAAATTTTGACTCATTTGTGTGAGACAGAGAGACATAGGATATGCCTATGCATGTTTTAGGGAGTTTCTTAATGCTTAAGAAATAAATGAAAGGTGGGAAAGAGAATACAGTAAGTAAAATTACTACCACTATTTTTTCAGTTATTTTAGTAAGTTTAAATATTTTAATGTATTAAAATAGTTTAAATATTTTATGGTATTAAAATATTTAATAATAATTACTAATTAAATAAAGGCTTTGAATGATTCTTTAAAGATATTGAAACAAATTACAATATCATTGTATAGTGTGATATTACAAGTTGTAATATCATTACATTACATTTAATATCACTGTTTAGTGTGTTTTAGGCAAACAGAAGGAATTGGAGAAAACAACAAATTGAAGAAAGAAGTTCCCACGAGGAACTGACTGAAAGAATAAGATCAAAGAATTTTTTTTAGGATGAAATTTTTTAAGTTAAAAGTTTTCTATTTCTTTCTCTTTTTCCTACTAAATAATGCCCCCCCTTTTTTTTTCACGACAGCAGCTTGAGGTGGAAGGATGTAACCAAGGAAGAAAAGCTAGCACAGCAATCCTTAGCAGAGTGGTACAAATCTCCAACAGGACCACTGCTGATTGTGGGAGTTAGAGGACCTTACGTACCTTGGTGAGGTTGACCTTGGGACTCTTTCACAAAGGATAAGATATTTAAGTGGGAGGAGGACTAATTTGTGTTGAATGCTTATTAGACACCCAGAATTATCCTAGCTGCTTTATATACATTTGAGCGAGATAGTTAGCACTATTATTCTTCGAAGAGCCTCGCAGAAATTAACAATTGGCCAAAGGTAGAATAGCAACCAGCAATACAGGAATTTAAATGTGGATATGGGTAAATCCAAAGTCTGTGATCTTTCCCTACTACACTCTTTTCCTACCTGTAAAATGAACACGTGGGACTAGACGTTCCCTAAGATTCCTTCCAACTCTCATATTCTCTCCATCTCCGTTGTGTTAGTACCCTATTGGGTAAGACATCCTACTCTTTCATTGCCAATGAAGCAGGTTTCTAAAATGAGTCCTTTGACAAATACTAACAATGCTGGCTCTTCCCCCAACTTTCTCTCTTCTTGAACTCCTAAATTCACACATTCTCATGCTTCTCTAATTTAAAAGAGCGTTCTTAATTTAGTAAATATGTCATATTTAGTTTTGAAAAAAAAATCCATGTCTGAATCTTTGCCTATTCTCTGAAAAGTATTAGCAGAGTTTAGATGTTAAACAAGAAATAAACCAGACAGCAATGAAGATGTGTTGGGAAATTCAGGTGGTACTATTTCCTCTTCTACTTCAGAGGTATAGAATACCTGAAGAACAGCTTTAGAAATTCTGTATTGCTCAACAGAGTTTTTTAAATGACCCATACCTACAAAATGATAACAGGTTTGAAGAGCCCTATATGAGAATCTATGCTAACATTTGCATTTTACAGATGAAATAACCGAGGCACAGAAACAGTAAGGCAATCGAGTATTCAGTAAATGCTTGGATTTGGAAATGAGACTCTTGGGACTAAATCTTGGCTCTTAGTAGCAATGATTTCTAGGTCTAATTCTCAATCACCTCATCGGTAACATGCAGATAATTATGGCACAGAGTTGTTGAGAGGATTCGATAATTTAGTATCTATAAAGCATTTGGCATAGTGCCTAGTCCAAAGTATTACCCAATGAAAGTTGCTGTTATTACTGTTATTACTGCTATCATCTTCTTCATCATCAACATTCTCCACGTCATCATTTGCCTCCCTGTTATTCAGTGCTAGTCAAAGGCAACACTGGAACTCAGGCCTCACGAGTCCTATCTCATTATTCTTTCACTTTAGTTTCAAGGCACGCTGCAGAATTTCAAGTTGATGATTCTGAACAGCACCACAGTTTGAAAAATGCTTTCTTCTTGGGGACCTCTTTCAACACCAGAATTCTGTTTCAGCAAACACTGCCATGCACATACTTTCCACAATCCCACTCTTAGCACAGTCGATTAGGATAAATGCCCTGATAAAAATGCACTCATAACCCTTCATCACAGATAGTGATATTACAAAGCTGAGACAATTAAATACACAATCATTTGGGGGCAAATTGAAGTTGATATTTTTCATCAGTCTGGCTATTTGTGACATAGCTATTCTTTAATCCTTTCAGATTTCTCAGATAGTAATAATGATAACCTCCATTTGCACAACACTCTATTGTTTATAGAGCCTTCACTTGTATTTTTCCATTTGATTCCCCACATATTGCTATCCAGTAGACAGAGTAGGTATTGTTACCCTCATTTTATAGGTGAGCACATTGAAGCTAAGATGTGATTTTCTTAGAACCACTAGGCTAGTAAGTAGCTGGGCCTGCTCTCAAACCCCTAAATTCTGATTCTCAGTACGTATGTGCTCTTCTACTACAGAAAGCACACTCCCTTGAGCTTGATGTCTGACATATATAAACAATTATTTACAAAGTCAAAAAGTGATTCTTATTTTTATCAAGTTCATTTAGGAAAGAGTTGCTAAGTGAATCCTAAGGTGACTGAAATGTACTAGCATCTTGTGAAATAAGTAATAAACCTACAGAAATAATCAGTCTGGCCTTCAGGAGGGTCAGTAGTAGCTCTTTGGCCAGGTGGAATTTGATACCTACGAAGACAGAGCTAAAAAAAAATCTTTCTTTCAATTTTGGAAATACCCATTATAAACTTTCTAGTAAAAAAAAAAAAAAAAAAAAAAAGACAAAAGAAAGAAAACCTGACAGAACAAGCAAGCAAGGAACGATCATCTTTCTAAGTTGTTATCAAGACTTCCGTGCAACATCTGATTCTGCAATATGTCATTACCCAAAGCCAAGAAATGAAGAGACAGTGGGAGTCAAATCCCTTGAAGAAAGCAACGGAGTTGTTGGGGGCTTTGTTCCCTTCTTTGTGCCAAATGGGATGGGACTCTGGCAGCAACACTGAATAAATCGTGAAAACAGTTCTAAGGGCCAACAAATTACTTCATAAGGGAGAGGGAGGGAGAAAGAGAAGGAGGTGCTGGGTCCTCGGGGCAATCAATTTCTGTGCTGTGGTTTGAGATTTGATTATCTTTATCTGATTTGTATAACTTCAAATGCTCTTGGTCACAAAATACTCTGAGTTTTTAAGATCTTCGACTCACTTTCTAACCTGGGGAACTGTCTCTACATACTGGTTGTGGGTTCAATTTCCTCAAGTAATTCACTATGAATTAGCTACACATTCCCTAAGAGTATTATCTTGTCTTTTAAGTGGCATTCATTTTCATTTTTGAATTGTGCAATTCTAATTCATTTCTCAATATTAAGCTAAAATAATAACTCAGGTTATAGTAAAAACAAATGTTGAATTTGATATAGTGAGATTTGCACTGAGGTCCTGGTTTTGCCATTAACTAATTGTATGACATTGATCATGTTATTTTCACTCCCAAGGAGCTCAGTTTTCTCCTTTGTTAAGAAAAAAAAAAAAAAACTATTTTTTATTTCTAAGGCTTTAATACATTCTAAAATTCTATGAATTTCTGACTTCCAAACAATCTGCAGGAATTCCTGTGGTGCTAAACATTGAGGTAGTGTATCTAAGTAGAGCACATTCTCCTCGCACTCTGATAGGATGTGAAAAAGTCTAGAATCTACAGGCAATTTAGCTACAGCCATGCTTTATTCTGAACTTTTTCAATAATTAAACAAAACAAAACTAGTGAAGATTTTATGTATTTGTTCATACCTTGCTTTAATTCACAACACATAAAACTATATAAAATCTAGAAAAATTAAAATATCAAAAAATTAAAATAAGGAAATATTGAGTAGAAAAGAACATTAAGATCATAAAGGAAGACAGAACAAAGACATTGTATAGGTTGAAAGGTCTTATGCAGTTGTTAACATCATTTTTCATATGAGTACTCAGACTATCTTTTCTACATGCTTAAATATCACAAATTGTTGTATGGAGTAGTGAAGTTATTATTTTCAAGGTCATCTGCTTTCAAATATTTGTGACCTTTTCCTGCAAAATATCTATTTCATCTAGAAAAAGTCCTATCTGTCATACATCTTCAAGTTTCCTAGGACTCAGATAACATTTGAAGCATTAAAACTTTTTTTTTTAACTGTTTACATTTTAATAGGTAATTTTCAATCTGTTTTCAGGTTATATATTACTTCATAAGAACCCCAGAAACTAGTGGTTTAAAATAATAACCATTTTAGTGATATCTAACAAGTTTATGAGAACTGGGCAATTCTACACATATGAAAAAAATACATCCCATATACTTTCTAATGCATATGTCTGACTCATACTGAAATAGGTTCCAAATCCAAGGTCTGAATCCTTATAGAAATAGTTTTCAAAATATACCTCCCAAGTGTATATTACTTTTTGATTCTTGTGACTCTACTGCCAACCCAAAAGATACAAACCAGGTAAAAACTTGATGGTTATCTGGTGGGGATTTTAGAGGACATTCATGCTTTGGGTAGTCTTGCCTCTTTCATAAAAGTTAGAGAAAACTGGGTGTGACTTCAACTCTGTGGACCAGCTTTCAGACATGAAATAGAATCCAGCAGCCTGGATGGATCAGATTTGTTTTGCAGAGGGCTGGACAGCAAATGTAAGCCAAAGAGCCTGTATTATTATAATCCCAGGGATTACCAGTGACTATCAGAGGAATACTATTGAACAGAAGATGTAAGAAACAAATGTTAAGACATAGACAGGAAATGAGGCAAAAGGTCAGGAGCTAAAGAGATTATGACACACTGGGTCTGAAATCAGAGTGAGAGGTGGCATGCAGTGAAATGTTTACGATAGTGCTATACTGGCTGTGAATGAATGAAGCAAGGCTGCCAGAATATTTATCTTTTTGAATGGTGGGTAGACTGGTCAGATTAAAGAAATATTAGGCTGGATATTTCCAACCGTAGCTATCCAGTAGACAAGGAATGTAGATAGAATCTTGCACCAAAAGAAAAATGCCAAACCCTCTTCAAATGTCCCAGGCCCTTTTGAGGCCATCTTAGCACCGTTGCTCTGGAAGAATATGTAATAGCCTTCTGAGATCACTCAATAAATCAAGGGTAAGCTATCTAAAGGAGAAGAATTTTTGTAGATGTTATTTTAATTTGTTTCTCTTGTTAAACTCGTGGACTCAGTGGTGTGCTACAGCCGGGTCACACTGGCTCATGACAATCCATTGTGTACACTTCTTCCAACTTCACGGTCAATGATACCACATTAGCTGCTTGATATTGACTGTATTGGGAGTATTAGCATAAAAATTACCAAATGCTAAAAACCAGGGCTTTTTATTTTTGGACTCAGAAGGTTTTATTTTTTAATGTTTCAGATTTGGGGAAGCAATTGTTAAATATTTCTTAGAAAAACACTACTGAAAGGTAAAGTCGTTTCTTTATGGCCTTTTATTGGTCTTTTAGACCATTAATATGGTCTAAAAATGGAAGAAATATGGCTTCCAGCTATATATGGTGGATAGAATACATGAATTTATCTTTCCTCCTTTCTGAAATCTCTCTCTCTCTCTCTCTCTCTCTCCACACACACACACACACACACACACACACACACACACACATTTTCTAAAAACACACAGCAAATAAATGGTAGTAACTTCCCTAATCGAGTAGAGATGGCAAACCCAATCCTACTCAACCTACAGATTGGCCTCATTTTGCTGCCTAGAGTCCTATTGATAGTACATTTAATTAAATGCTTTATGAGTCAAATTACACAGAGTTGATCCTAGATTCTGTTGGTCATATTAATCAGAGTGGCTGGTCAAATTGTCTACTCATGGGAAAATTTAACAGAAACTAAAATGGTGCAGAAAAGGAGGTGGATATTATTGGAGACAATTCTCCATGGGTCTCTTCCATTTTTCCATCATCTGTGAGCAGTGACACTTTCTGTCACTTTTCTAGACTATCTTTTGAAGGATGCTTGTAACACAAAAAGCCTTGGAAGATAAAGATGATGTTTCCCACCAAAGGAAAGGGAAGGTTTGCTTACTGTCTTATATGACAGAAATTATGTCTATCTTCAGAGTAAGAGACATAAATGGTTACTTCCTGTGATAAAACATTCAGGGGCCGGGCGCGGTGGCTAACGCCTGTAATCCCAACACTTTGGGAGGCCGAGGCGGGCGGATCACGAGGTCAAGAGATCGAGACCATCCTGGTCAACATGGTGAAACCCCGTCTCTACTGAAAATACCAAAAAATTAGCTAGGCATGGTGGTGCGCGCCTGTAGTCCCAGCTACTCGGGAGGCTGAGGCAGGAGAATTGCTTGAACCCGGGTGGTGGAGGTTACAGTGAGCTGAGGTCGCGCCACTGCACTCCCGCCTGGTGCCTGGTGACGGAGTGAGACTCTGTCTCAAAATAATAATAATAATAATAATAAGATTCAGGTTCTCTAATTTCAGGACCCATTGCCTTTAGTGGGTATGTGCAGGCATTACCTAAATCTTTGTACTGCTTTTGGAAACTGGGGCATGGGAAACCAGCACAAAAAGTGCAGATAATTTGCCAATTGCTATTGCTAATAATAAGGTCCTTTTCCTCTGAAACAGGGGCCTTACGCTTTCACCAGCATCCATGAAACTTGGCAAACTAACTTGTTAGCTTGCAAGCAGTGTAAAATATCAAATGAGATTTTAAAAATAATTAAGAATAGCTTGCTTGTTAAAACTGTCTTAA
The DNA here is from genome assembly GCA_036589455.1 of Ateles fusciceps. NCBI lineage: Eukaryota > Metazoa > Chordata > Mammalia > Primates > Atelidae > Ateles > Ateles fusciceps. The sequence continues at coordinate 14,989,336 of JAZHEH010003259.1, read as the reverse complement.
CAGACTCATCTCTGTTAGTTGTCTTCAAGTGATAAACGATACTTAGATTTATCATAGGCTTGGAACTTAAAAGGGTGGACTAACCAATATATGCCCTTCATGTGTTAGTTTTCTATTATATTTTAGATACCAAAAATATTAGCTTCATATAACTTCGCTTTAAAAAGCTTATACATACTTACTAAAAGTAAACTCATTCATACCTAAAGATACATAGAATGCATTATTTCTCCTAAAGCGGATATTCTCTTAGTTGATAAAATTTGGGTTTAGAAATCCTATGAATTTGACTCTAAGTTTCATTTAAGTTATCCTTGATTTCTGCTTCAATGTATACCTAATTTTTATTTATGTCTTCAGGATGTTGCAAACCTCAAATGCTACTAAAATTTTATAATTAAATTATGTTGGTGTATTGTTTTTTAGTTATCTCATCTACATTTATTTGTCCAGGTCAGTACTGCAAGTTTTTCATTAAAAGTGCTAGGGAACATGAATTATGTCTATATGATATTCTTTATAAAAGTTCCTTGTAATTTTTAGAGAAATCCTCTTTAAAATTCTATCCAAATAATATGCAAATTGGGGTAGTCATGCTGGAATATAGCTTTGGAAAGATGCAGGCAAAGGCAATGAAGGATCAAAATATGTAAGTATTAGAGAAGAAACAAAATGTAGAAACTCAAATATCAGGCAAAGAGGAAAAGAGGTCAATAAACTCCAGAGAAGTCCATGATAGGAAGAGACAAAAGTGGCAAAGGTAGAGGTGACACTGCAGGTGAGGGCCTGCGGTAAACATGCTTGCACACACCAGGCTTAGATTATTCTGTTTATCGCTTTAACGTTCTGAACAACTCAATCAATGCAAATAACAGCATCTGAGTTCCTTCAGTAAATCTTTGCAAATGCTCAGTAAGTTTCCATTTAAATATATCACATAGATGTTTACATTCAGTAGAGAAATTTGAGAATTTTCATCAGGATATACAAAAATCGAGTTTGGAAGTCTGCGGTCTAACAAGTCCTCCTACTCAAAAGCAAAGGCTTCATCATGAGAAACGCCGTTCAAGAAGGGACAAAGAGACAGAGAGGTTTCAGAGACAATAGCGTACCCACCCAAACTTATCTATGCTAGTTTTCTGGCCACACCTAATTGAACAAGACCAGAGTTATGTGCTTATTCAACTTGGTGTCACACAAAAGAGGAATTGTTTATTTCAGTAACTACACATTGGAATTCATGGTTTCGCTGTTTTTCATGACTGAGATAGGACCCTGGGTAAGCAGGGTTCTTATTTCTGTCAATGGAATTTTTCCTTAGAGTTTATGATGTTTTAAACCATAATTTTCCTTTCAGTTTATAGTTTTTCACTCTGCTATTTATGCAATAAAAGTCATTGATCATATACTGTATTTAAAGCATTATGTTCAGCATGGGTAGAAAGGGATGAATAAATAAAATCCCTGCCCTAAAGGAACTTAAAGTGGGCAGTTATCTTTGGAAACAGACCATCACAGAAGCAAACACATAGTGCCACTCCAACAAAAATATTTAGGTTGTTAGCTGGTTCAGCTTGCCACATTTATTAAGTGATTTGGTTTATCAGAATAAATTTTAAAGACATTTTATAAATATCATATAGAGACATACACATGGAGAGTATATACAATTGTTACTAGACTTTTGCAAAGTTAAAATTGAAGCAAAATTACAAGTGGCTAGGCTCATTCTTGTCATTCATTTTTTATTAAATTTTAAGGTGCTAGAAATATAAAAACCAGCCCAGGATTAAAAATTAACAATAATAATAACTTGTGGTCTTTCTATAACCACTATAATTCCCATTCTCCAGTCATGCATCAACAAGGAGCTGCTAAGTCAATCTAATTTCCTTGTGAAATTCACTACCATGGTGATGTTTATATATATATATATATATATATATATATATATATTTTTTTTTTTTTTACTTTAAGTTCTGGGATACATGTGCAGAATGTGTAGGTTTGTTACATAGGTATACACGTGCCATGGTGGTTTGCTGCACCCATCAACCCATCATCTAGGTTTTAAGCCCTGCATGCATTAGGTATTTGTCCTAATGCTCTCCCTCCCCCTGTACCCCAACCCCCGACAGGCCCTGATGTGTGATGTTCCCCTCCCCCGTGTCCATGTGTTCTCATTGTTCAACTCCCACTTATGAGTGAGAATATACACTGTTTTTTTTTTTTTTAAGTGAATGCAAAGAAAGCTTCAAACAGCATGGCCAGGATAAAAGATACAATAGATGTTGAAGATTCATCCTGCTATCTTCAAACAATATCTGACAGTCATCTTATCTATGTATTCTTGGGGTCCCTCCCAATGGCATCCACTTTCATTGTCTCACACAGGATAATTATTACATTGAGATATCAGGCCCTAGACAAGTGGCAACTCACAAATCTGCCTCAGATCTATGCAGGTAATCTTAGACCGCATGGACAAAAATGGAAAGCTCATGTTCCAGAGTGTATTGTCCTCTGCTTCAGATAGTAAAGTCACTTTATGTTCATTCCTGTGTGATATGTGCTTAATACCTAGAGCAGCCTCAGATGGGAAGAGGATAAGTAAATGAAATCTAAATACAAGCACCTAATTTTAACCATTTGCTGCAACTCAAACCTCTTCCAAACTTATTTTACAAAAGCTAAGATACCCAATCTTCAACCAAATTAAAGTGTCTGGTCCCTTTACCCAGATTTTCTCTCCTAGAATGTTGACTATCCCCACCTCACATGCATAGTTTTAGTTGGCTTCTGTGCACAGCCTATACCCCCACAACACTTTTATTATGTTTTTACCAGTTCACAGTCCATAGTCCTTTTGCAGTGCCCATTTGGAAAACCTCCAAATTTGTTTCAGTGCAAGAAATCTAGCTTTTTGCTTTGTACACTCAGGAAATAAGGAGAACAGCATTCATTGTGAAAATTGTTGCTTCTACAAATTTATGGTTTCTGGCCTCAGCTGGACCTGTGATGATTCACTTCACCCTGGTGTCTTCCCAATCATTCCTGTTTGCTTATGTTAGCCCTTCCGAATTTTCACAACTTTTCTTAGGCTTTATGTTCTATCCCACTTGCCACAGCCCTGCAGATGATTTCTTCCTACCTCCCTACCTTGTTCTTTTCTTGACTGTGCATTTACAGTAAGCGTCCTGAAACGTGACCGATCCTTCCCCTCCATTTGCTTTGTTACTGTTTTGGAAGAGTCAGTTACCATTTCTTTCCTGGATTATTGCAATTTTCTAATTGACCTCCCTCCCTACAGTCTTGCCTTTTCCTGGCATCTGTTCCTTCCTCTGCAGCATATTCATTCACTCTAATTCTCCTTCCATATGCTGGTAACCCTCAAAACCATATCTCCTGCCCTGACTGATCTCCTGAAGTACAGATCCATAGTTACAGCCACCTCCTGAATATCTCCAAATGGACATTTTGCAGACTTCAAATGTCTAATTTATGAAAAACTAAATTTTTTTTTTTTTTTTTTTTTTTTTTTTTGAGACAGAGTCTCTTTCCGTCGCCAGGCGCCAGACTGGAGTGCAGTGGCGCAATCTCGGCTCATTGCAACCTCCGCCTCCCGGGTTCAAGCAATTCTCCTGCCTCAGCCTCCTGAGAAGCTGGGATTATAGGTGCGCGCCACCATGCCCAGCTAATTTTTTGTATGTTTAGTAGAGACGGGGTTTCACCATGTTGGCCAGGATGGTCTCGATCTCCTGACCTTGTGATCCGCCCGCCTCGGCCTCCCAAAGTGCTGGGATTGCAGGCGTGAGCCACCGCGCCCGGCCCAAAAACTAAATTTTAAAAATTCCTGCCCTGTAGCCTATGCCCCCTTTGCACTAAGCTATTGAATTAATAGTGCAAGTTGGAATCTGTTAGGCGTCGTGAGCTCATTCCTCTTACTCAACAGTCTCCCCTAGACATCAAGTATAATTACTAAGCATTGCTATTGCACTTCCCAAATCTCTCTTGAACATCATATTCTCTTCTCTGGAATCTTCTCTTACCAATGTTCAAGCCTTCATCATTTTTGGTTAGGAGCATGAATATAGTCTACTAACAATTTATGCTTCCTCAAAGTCACTCCCCATTGGTGCATCTTCCCTAGGGACATAATAACAAAAATTTTAAAAATGAATAAATAATTCATTATAAAAAGACTAGAAGTCTCTGATAAATCTTCCCACTATTTATCATCTATAAAAACATGAAAATATTTTTTAAAAACTGGTAATTAAGACAGACAGTAAACTATGCTAGAACTCAGAAAGCACTTAGAAATAATAAGTCAAGGGCACCGCCAGAGTCTAAGTATGCCTGCCCACCAGAAAGGAGAAAGGAATATACATTTATTGAGTATCTACTGTATGTCAAGGAATCTAGTAGATACTTTAGATAGGAAATTAATTCATCAAAATTCATTGGATTAAAAATATACTCTTCAGAGGGGAGCACACGATATCCCTAGTGGTAGGTATAGGTTTGGGAAGCTGGTAGAGGCTCCTTCCCACCTCCATCTCCTAACCTCACCATTAAGACCTCCCTGTTCACCTCTGATCTAAGCCTCACAACTGTGTAGGCAATATAGTGTGGGTGTAATATTAATGGCACATTTAATTCCAGAAGGTGTACTTCTTTAATTCTAGAAGGCATACAAGTAAATCATTACAGGTATAGGTAGAGACAAGGTTCAAGTGATTCTCCTGCCTCAGCCTCCCCAGTGGCTGGGACAGGCGCATGCCACCATACCCAGCTAATTTTTGTATTTTTAGTGGAGATGGGGTTTCGCCATGTTGACCAGGCTGGTCTCAAACTCCTAACCTCAAGTGATCCACCCACCTCGGTCTACCAAAGTGCAGGAATTACCAGGCATGAGCCAGCCTTAAACTGTATATATTTGTTATCTTAATTAGAACACCAGAAGTCACAACATTTATGAAATGGAAAAGAGAGCCATAAGGGTAAGATTAAAAACCAGCAGAATCATAGAAGATAATGAAATGAGGAATGATTGCCTTCTTATGTTAAAATGCAATAACAGGGCCGGGCGCGGTGGCTCACGCCTGTAATCCCAGCACTTTGGGAGGCTGAGGTGGGGTGGATCACGAGGTCAAGAGATCGAGACCATCCTGGCCAACATGGTAAAACCGCATAGCTACTAAAAATACAAAAAAATAGCCTGGCATGGTGGCCTGTCCCTGTGGTCCCAGCTACTCGGGAGGCTGAGGCAGAAGAGTCGCTTCAACCCAGGAGGCGAAGGTTGCAGTGAGCCGAGATTGCGCCACCGCACTCCATCCTGGCGACACAGCAAGACTCCGTCTCAAAAAAAAAAAAAAAAAAAATGCAATAACAGATAAAATCCACATTGGAAGGCAAAAATGACACTCACTACTGTGGGAACTCAAACTGGTGATGAAGTAAACATGTTAAAATATTCTCCTGAAATATTGTAGAAAAGAAGAAAATGAAAAGATAGATGTGTAGGAGAGGACGAATATCTAAATAAGCAATAACGGTTCACATCTTTCATAGCATCAGAACATCTTTCAAAGCATTTCTCTCACACACACACACACACACACACACACACACACACACACACAATACATGTGGCACATTTAATTTGCCAATAACTCATTCCTGTATTTATAGATATAAAAACTTACTTAGAAAAGGGTAAAATGACTATCCAAGGTCACAAAGTTTGTATGGAGAGAGGAATTATAACCAAGGTCATTTGACCCGAAAATCTGCTGTTAGTTACTATGATATAATGACCCTCAATAGGAACATCTAGGGGGGAAAAAAGTCAAAGGAAAAAAGAGATTTTAGCACATAAACAACTCAAACAGTTACATCGAACATCAGAATAAATCCATAAAAGTAAATACAAACTATACAAAAATTTTACATGATGAAAATAAAAAAACAGAACAGCTTACATAGCTTTTTTCTGCAATAAAAATTGGCAAAAGCAGTTAAGAGAAAACTTTTTGAGTCAATAATTTAATACTCAGCCAAGTTATTATTCATCTATGAAGGCAACTGAAGAACATTCTTAGATATTCAAAGGTTCAGAAATATATCACCCTTATAACATTTATTTTTTAAAAACACATACTCAAAAAATGTTTGCATTACATGTTTAAGTAGAAAAAGAGGTTATAAAACAATAGCTATTAAAATACCATATTGTACCCCATAAATACACACAATTATTATTTGTCAATTAGGAATTTTACAAAAAATAAAATAATACATATAATTTAAGCAATTCAAAATAAATTTACATATATTTACAAATATGTAATATGCACAAAAAATCTTAAAAGTTATACAGCCAAAGGTAAATATATTTTTAAAGTTTTGGGTTTTGTTTATTTGTTTTGGGTTGGTTTTGTTTTCTTGGTTTTTTGGTTTGGGTTTTTGTGGTAATCAATGAATTAATTAAAATTAGCAACGTAAGAATGAACAATTATAATACTAAAAATGATGGTAAGTGCCGAGCTGTATTAAACATAGAATCAAGTTGAAATATTCACTTGATAGTAAGACTAAATAGGAAAACACAAGAAAAAATAATTATGTGCTAATAATAAAGTATAAAATCCATATTTAAAACAAAAGTACCCCAGTAGCAAAGGGCCAAAGAGAGTAAAATAATCCCATCTATTTTATCATATGTGTGGCACACATGCTACCAAAGAAAATAATAAAAATAGAATCTTTTAGAAGAAGAAATGCTAGTGTCCAGTAAAAATACAGAAAGCGATTTGGTCTCCTGAATTAGGAGCACACAAATTTAAAAAACAATGAAATGTTATTTTTCACATGTGAACTTGATATAAAGTATAAATTTACAACATCCAGTGCTGTTGGAAGTATAGGTAAAATGAATCACAGTAAAAATTTGTACATGATGAGAGATGCAGGACTCAGGAATATCTAATACAGTTTGCAAAGTGCATAACATTCACCCCAAGCAATCTCACTCATAGTACTTTGTTATCCCAAAGAAATATTTGAACATGCGCATACAGAAGCATTTGTAAAAATATTTTGGGGGGGGGGCATTATTTGTAACAGCAAAAAAGGTAAAGCTTGGATCTTACTGTTTCATTTGGGAGAATGGGCAGGCTGGGAAGAGGGTATGCAATCTCGGGGCAGCAAGAGTGAAAGAAATAGGAAACTGAGGCAAGGAAGCCAGAAAGGCAAAAACAGTGTGGGTCAATATGAAGCTGACATAGCCTCACAGGATACATAGCAGGCCATATGGAGCACCTCCATTTTGGAACAGTTGGGAGTTGGTTGGGAAGTGGACTATGGGAAGTGAATGGAAGAACCAGCCCTCACATCTGCTATTCTTCATTGGTCAACTCTTCCTCACAAGTCCCTGAACTTCTGGCTTGTATTAGTCACTCCCTTTGACTAGTCAGATCTCATGCCCAATGCTCAGTGCTCATGTGAATGCAGAACCAGTGGAGAGAGACAGAATTATCAGGCATTTAGTGAAGCTGAGCCCAGTTTAGATGCTGCTGCAGGTCCCCCTTCTTCAGGTGCAACAAAGCTTGACTTCTCACCAGGGCAACCTGAGACAGCAAATGATATTTGGGATGAGGTGACTCCTCAGTGACACAACCAAAGATCTCTACTGAGAAGGTGGCTAAGACCCTGGGAAGCAAGTGGGGCCAAGTGAATCGGGGAAGGTGCATAAATGTTTAATTCTATTATGTGTTTGTTAAATTATGTAAATACACTAAGTTTAGAATTAAAACTGAATAACAAACCAAAGTTACTAATATATTTTCACTTTCAATAGTAAGGGAAACAATAAAACTAAAATGCTTTTTAAAATGAAAGTTTATCACCAGTAGAATTTAAAAATGGGATACTTACTTTCCAAATTTCTAAACAAGTGAAAACTAAAATATAGTTTATAACAGAAATAAAAAGGGACTGCAAGAAAGCATAAAATTAAGAAGCATTAAACAAACATCAAAAAGAAAGATCACACAGTTCAATTATGCTAAACGATTAACACCCCATCAGGAGGCAAGGCGACATAGATTATATTAAAGCAAACAAACAAACCAATATCCAAGTATTTATTGGCACAACACTCCTCATCAGTTCTTAGACCTTTCAAGGCACAAACTAAGATACTGCTTTCATCTAATAATGCAAAGCGTTGCTGTCAATGGAAAGAGAGCCCCAAAATGCATAGATAAATATAAGTGAACATTATTAGGGTTTACGCAGAAAATCTGATGGCCAGGGCTAAGCAATCTGGAAATCTGACTCTAAATGCTTCATTAAATTATTTGTCACAGCATCCAAGCTATCAAGAGCAGTAAAAATACTTGTCTATTTCACTGGGTTTTAGTGTTGGGGAAAACAAAAGTATCACTTTCTAAATCACAGAAACCATGGTAACATCGGGATTTTTCAGTGGAGTGGAGAGAGGAAGAATGGAGCAAGAGTGTGGATCCTTGTGCTGATGAAGAAGATCCATTGGGAGCTTTGCTTTTCTGTATTTTTGATTTTTAAAAGTCGACACAGCACTCAACACAAGTATGAAGACAACAAGAGATATTCACCAGCAATAATTCAAATAAGACTTATAAGAGAGTTTACTATGATAAGTTTTTTATATTTTTTTTTAATTTTTGTGGGTACACAGTAGGTGTATATATAAGTTCCTTATTTCTCTGTCTCTGCATCTGCACCAGCATAGCCTTTTTCCCCCAAATCTGTTTTTATTTGTCCTAGATTATTGTAAATAAAACTTACCTTAGTCTTCCCTATTTCAAGAATCTTTAGTAAATTTTCCAAAGTCACTATCTACATGTTTGAGATAATTATTGCAGTTTAGAAATGTACGTCTTCCTTCAAAGTTCATATGATTCACCTTTAGAAAAATGTTCACTTACAATGAAAGATACTTATTTAATATTTTTTCTGTTTCTTTATTTCTCTCTTTGGTATGACCTTCACCCAGTAACATAAAATATGAGGAACAAAAACATACACCCAGAATAAAAGCAGCAAAGACTACCAGAAACTTTTTCATGGCTGTAAGTATCCCACAGATTATATGGAGAATATTCTTATGGCACTGATTTTTTTTTTTTCCCAGAGAATGATCTTGACGCCAGCCTTATATGTCTTTGTAGATAAACATAATAGCTATGATATGTTCAGTTTTACTTGTGAAAATAACTTTAGGCATTAGTGTCTCTTTATTTCACGATACTAGTCATGAAATACCAACTAGTCAATTCCAGACTTTAAAAGGAAAAGAAAGGGAGGGAAGAAAAGGAAGGAAAAAAAGAAGGATATGATGATGCACGAGGCCCTCCTTTCCAAAAGTTTCCACCCCACCACTTGACATTTATCATCAGAGATTTAAGCTTTTGCAATTACCAAGTGAGGGGATTCCACAGCATAAGCGAATACTCAAAAGAAATGAAATGGCAGCCGCTTGAAGAAAGAAATACAGAAAAGCTAAAATAGAAGATGAAGAAGATAAACTCCATGCTACTCTTTTCCCTGGATAAAATTCCATGTGTTGATTAAGGAAAAAGAGCAGTGAGGCTTAAACCAAATAAATTATGCATTGTGCACCTACTATATAAATCCCTGTATGACTGACTGGGGGCTGAAAAAAAGAAACAAAAAGTAGAAATGAAAGTAGAAAGATAGGAAGAAGGCATAATAAAAATAAAAGCTACACAATAATTAAGAGACTATTAAGGAAAATCCTAATACATACTTGTACTAAATGGGAAAATTTCTAATTGCATATCCAACTCTATTTGGAGATTTGGTTCTTTTGTAATATAGAAAGAAATTGGTACCTGATGAGAAAAATGCTGGCTGCTTCTCATCGTCAAAGGCTATGGAAGATTAACTGTGTAAAAAGTGTATGCAAATATTTAAAAAACATTCATTCAAGCTCTGTTTTGGGTAGATACCAATGTATCGCCAGAGGAAAAAAACTGAAGCTGCATGAGTTCTTAAAATTACTATGTATGTACAAGTTAGAGAGAAATACCAACTATTTTTCCTTCCACCCTTCCTAAAAAGAAAATTTCCTGAATGTGTCTCCTCACAAACATAAGAGCTATAAAGTCTGAGGGACTGCAATTGATGGTCTCATTAAAACAGACTCCATGTCTATTTAAATAATTTTTTAAAAACTAGATGGTTATTTTAAGCAGCATTCTTTTGTTGATTTTGTCAGCAGATTTGGGTTGAATATTTACTATCAGCAAATCCCATTGCTTAAAATGAAGAATGTAAAGTTTAGATCCCTTGATCTCTACACCTACTTAAGTTGTTTGAAGTTTCATTGACGAGTAAGACATGTTCCAAAAACAACTATAAGGCAAGGCGGAAAGTGACAGTGCCAAAAGAACAGTAACAGCAAAATTTCTGTGAAGTTCAGAGAAAGTAGAAATCATTCCTACAGTGCTAACAAGGGACAAGGGGTTTTTCATGGAGTTCATATCAGCTGAGATGGGTCTAAAGAGCATGTAAAATTTCTATAACTGAATAAATTTTTATAAATAATTTATAAGCTGAATAAATTTCAAGTGAAAGAAATAGTGCAATAAAAGGAGCAAATGTTTTAAAAAGCACAGGAGATAGATGGCAGAAGTACATGTAATCCACTTGTGCATGATACAAAGATATTTAGAACAAAAGTATATTAAGAGCAAAATACTAGACTTCCAAGATTTTTCTTTGTTTTTCTTTTTCTTTTCTTTTTTTTTTTTTTTTTTTTTTTTTTGGAGACAGAGTTTTGCTGTTGTTGTCTAGGCTGGAGTGCAATGGCGCCATCTCAGCTCACTGCAACCTCCACCTCCTGGATTAAAGCAATTCGCCTGCCTGAGCCTCCCGAGTAGCTGGGATTACAGGCATGTGCCACCACACCCGGCTAATTTTGTATTTTTAGTAGAGATGGGGTCTCTTCATGTTGGTCAGGCTGGTCTCGAACTCCCGACCTCAAGTGATTCACCTGCCTTGGCCTCCCAAAGTGCTGGGATGTGAGTCACCCCACCTGGCCCTGACTTCCAAGCTTTTTCTAAGGTGCTACTGGCTCATATCCAGATCTTCAAGATACACTTTTATACAAACCATAAACTTCCTTCTATAGAAATAATATCATAAAACTTAGACCTGGGACCTTCTAGCTCAAACTTCTCTTTTAGCAGTATTGAAAAATTGAATTTCAAAGAGGTTAAGAGGTGTTTCCATGTTAACAAAGCTAATTAATGGCATCCTTGAGACCCATATTTGTAGTTTATTATTCCAGTCTGGAAGGAGTAATTTTTCGGCCCATAGATAGTCTTTACTCCACACCCTATCTTTCACTCTCTCCCTATTCCTGCCTAAGTATGCATTGGTTCACACGCTGACCCAAGCAGTCTGTGACCAAGGGAAGGAGTGTTTTCTCTGTAAGATGCTACGTGGTTCACACATGGAGTCAGTCTCTATCTTGGCCTCATTAGATCCCAGTTCTAACCAATTCCTGGACCGTGTCTTTATTAACTGAGAGGGCCAAAATAGACAGATTGTCACCAAGAAAAAGAATTTATTAAAAAAAAGAAAAAAAAAAACCAACAGCACTTGAAATGCATTAAACATAACTTTCTTAGATTTGACTCCCTCTAGAGTATGTTGAAGGGAAAGACTTGATCCAATAAATTCTTTCTCAATACACATTTTAAAATATGGAACATTCATGCTACAAAACTATCTGTCCCAACCTCCAAAAAAAAAAAAAAATCTACAAGTTTTCTTAAAAAAAAACAAAAACAAAATAAGAACAATGTTCGGTCTTTTTTAATGGACACAGCCAAAATGTTTCTGTTCAGTAAACTACTGATTTGTAACTCCAACTCATTCATCTACTGTTGCCAGGACCAGAGATCTGTAAACAAAAGTAATTAAATACTGGTTCCATGATGTAAAGTATAAAAATTCCAAATTTGCAGTAACAGTTTTCATAGAATAAGTCAGATGATGTTTCTAATAAATTAGACTTTAATACATGTCATCAAATCAAATAAACCTGCCATGAAATATTTATGTCTATAAAGTTTAGTAACCAAATTCAATGAGATTTGACTTCTCGTGTCTCTGATGAACACATATTCACTTGTAAATGTGCAAGTTACATTTTTTATGGCAAGACATACATGCATTAATTTCATATTGCAAAAAAAAAAGGGCAAAATCAGAGAGTTGGTTAATTCTCTAAACTCTTAGAACTTGAATACATTTAAGAGTTGTTTTACGTGGTTTGCATTTTCAACCTCAGGCAGACTTACTCAGCATAACATAAATGTTCTCAATGTCACACTGAAGCATTCTGTACCATACATCAATTATAATAAAAGTGTTTATGAAATCCCTTATAGGAATAATATGCTAGGATAATCAAGTTACATCAGATCTTTTTTGTCCTTTCCCATTCTTGCAGGGAACCTACATTTTTAAAAAGCACACACATACACAAACACACGCACATAACGTTTACCTATAGATCTATTTGTGATTTCTGATGATTTTCCACTATCTTATGTTGATAGACCCTATTACGGTGCCTAGTACCTACCGCTCCAAAATTTAAATAGATACATAATGAAACTTGGAAATGATATAGGAAAGAAACAATAAAATATTAAGTTGAATAATATGCTAACACTTATCTGTATTTATGCAGGAATTCTTCTACTCCATAGGAAAAACACATTTCATTCACATTTCATTTTAGGCAAAATGACCACTTACACCATTTTCTTTCTGTAACGCTCCTCTCAGTAAAGAAAGCTCTTGCTTGGCCTTGGGTTTCCAGCTATTAGTTGATTAGTAAAGTACTTTGATTTGTCTACTAATATTAATAATTAACTTGATTGATTAATATACATTAAAGGGGTAGAGGAAAGTCATGCTGATGGGAACCTGTGATGGGTTGGTTATTTATTTGAACACTATGGTGCATTAAGAGTTCATTTTGATTTCTGTGAATTCTGCAAGGCAGATAATTGCTCACCGTCTACAGAACTGAGAAAAAAACTTCTAGTCATTCAAAGTTGCAAAATATGGTGACTAATCCTTATAATATTGTATTACACAGTTGCGTGGTGACTCCTGATGTCAATTGACCATTTCCCATTCCACAGACTGGACTCACTTGACTTTCTGTTTATTTAAGTGACACTTGTTTGAAATGGTGGGTGCTCTTACCCCTTTGAGTCACACACTATGTCTGGGAGCCTCTGGCACTTTTATCACCTAATTAATTACTAACTCTAGCAAAGTCCTGCTGTTTTGCAACTCCCTGCCTTTGTTGGGAAATCACAACCCCTTGCTAGAATGAGAAGGCAAGAAAATAGTTATCAACCAAATATCCACATTGGGTGCATAGTACAAACGCTAATCATCTTAGGATCTCGTAATTCCTCTGTATATTCAAACCAGATAGGATAACTCATTGTGTCTCTAAATCTCCTTTAAGTTTAGCACCAAAGGAAATCCAGAAAACATATTTTTTTAATTGCATTTGCATTCAGCTATTACTCAGGAGAAGTTGAATAATCATTAAAGTTTTACAGTGAGAATTAGTAATGAAATAAAAAAATCATCTCTTAGTTCACACTGGCAAATTTTCTAGGGAGAGCACAAAACGCAATGCCTATAGGCATGACAGAGCTCTAGCTCCTTTAACATTTACCGTCCAAATCTCCATTTGTCTGTCAACATATGCACTGCTCCATTATTACTTATTTTTGTGCCTAGAAGTTCTGACATCTCTGATTCCAAATAAATTTCAAGTACTTCAGAAGCAGAGGCTCTATCCTCTAATATTTTCTATCTGCAGCACCTAGTGGAGTGCTGCACGTATTTTTGTAAGTAGATGTTTAAAATATATTATATTTTTCCTACTGCCAAATATAAATACAACTATAAATAATTCTATAAATCAATGCATGGTCTCAAAAAATTCTTGAAAGACAACTTCCATAATTTTATGAAAAATAATTTCTCAAACCAACCTAGTACTCTATGTCAAGACAGCAGATACATTGAACAGATGCAAGTATGTATTATAATATAATAATCAATACCAGTATTAGAAATGTGTTATTGTCCTTTGTATTACATTTACCAGTAGAGAGATTACACATTCTTGAAATTGATATTCCTCAAACTGAGAATCACATAAGCAAAAAAATCCGAAGGACAGCTTCCCACAGTCCTACAGAGTACCAACTCATTCCCTTTGTAATGAACCAGAAGACTCTCAGTCAAGTTAACCATTCTGATTTGGTTTCTCTTTTCCCCCAAACCATGGTTATCTTCTCTGAAACACGCCGTTTCAACATCAGTCCTTTCACAAACAGAGATTTAGAGTTGTTGAGAATCATCCACTGATCTAAGTGCAGCAGTGGCTTTGATTGTGACAAAGGGATTCAGGCTGATTTGATTCCTACCTCTTCCCCCATCCTATTGGATATTTTAGAATCTATTTCTCTTCCCACATTCTTTCCTTTCCAAGTTTGTCTCCCTACTTCGTGAGTCCACTGCCTTGTCCCTTGGTGAAGGATGTAAGGACACAGAAAAAAATAAAAAAATGAGTTCCCACAAGGTCACCAGATGAAAGAAATAGAGCCTGAGTTGCTTGTTAAATACATAGATGAACAGCTTTCTCTTCTGGAAATTATGATTTCTGATTCTGTAGGTCCTAAATCTAAACTCTGAAATCTACTTTGTTTACACAGGATTTGTGGAATTTTTATCTATAGGTCATTTTGGGAAAGAGCAGAGCAGTATGTCCCAACCTTGGGTACAGACTATAATCTCCTGGAGAGTGTTTAAACCACACAGATACCCCAGTCACTGGAGTTTCTGACTTAACTGTGTTGAAATTGAGCCTATTTAGTAGTCCTGTGAAAAGCTCCTTCAGATGATTATATCATGAAAGGTTCTCAAACTTTAATGTGCATTCAGTCACCTGGATAAATGGTTAAAATGACTGAGTAGATTGTGATTAGCAGGTCCGAGGTGGGGCCTGATGTTCTGCATTTCTAACAAGCTCCCAGTTGATCTCTGTGCTCCTGCTCTCTGGACTACCTACAAGTAGCAAGGCCTATTAAGCTGAATACTTTAGGGGAATGGAGACAGAGCTGAAGCTACTGATCACTCACTCACCCTCCCTCCCACCACCACACATACACACACACACTACACACACACACACACACACACACACACACACACACACATTATTTATATATTTTAGATTCCAGGGGGTGAATAAGATGCACATGGAAGAAAAGGTTGAGAATAACCTGCCAACCTATCTAGAGGGAAGAACTACTAGTTAAACAAATGTGATGACACGCCATAGTGCCTTGCACAGGGCCTAGAACACGAGGTCTCAGGAAATGCTATTGAATGTGAAGCTGAACCTTATGAAGGAACCCATGCAGAGAGTGGGTCACTCAATCGAGAGAGGTCACTCAAAAGAGAGAGGAAGACTTCTTACCCAAGCCCTCTCTTAAATAGTAATACCTCTATATATTAATTGCCCTTTCCCTATATCTCCATGAGATTTAGACTTGCCTCAAAACCTGGCTTACCACTCAAGTCTTCAAAGACTGGTATTTTAATTAAACTGATCTAGTTCTTCTCTTTCTCAGTAGTGTAAGAATGATTCTTTTTTGGTAAGAAAGGCATAAATAAAAGAGTATTTTTATTATTAACATATTTCTTTAGGTCTTCTTCATGACTTAGTTATGCGCTCCTGGAGACCTGTGTCCTTCATTTCTTTGGTGTTATTCTCACTACATTTAACATATTTATGTTTATTGCCCACATAAAAGGTACTCAGCCTGCTCACTGATGGTAGTGTTGGAGTAGAATCCAAGGGATTTTTATACATTGCATAAATCTGGAAATAAATAAATAAATTTCAGCAGTGACAATATAGGATAATATATTAATGCATTGCCTTATTACTTTAAGCAGGCTATTTTTTCCTTAAGTACGACTGAAAAAAAAACAAAAAACCGAAGGTCAGTTTGTATAACAAATCCAAAAAAGGTTCTCTAATTACAATAACAAATATTGGTGTTTTAATCAAAATAAATGTAGAAATATTAGGTCTTCTTTCTATTATATTCAGAACTTACTTGACCCTAAACTTTGCAATAAGAAGTATATGAAAGTCAATGAAGAATTATTAAAAGAACTAGAATTAAAGTATTTAATCCTAGGAAATGGTTAAATTCACAATTGTTTTAAACTTTATAAAGTGGTCTTAGTCTGAAATGATAATGAGGATTGAAGATAATGCCCAAAGGAAGTAGACACTAAGGGAATGTTAAATTAATGTGAGTAAGTGAATGAAATGAATGAACTGGTGAATAAATGAGTTGTTCTTAGATTCCATTGATATGAAACATGATATGGATTTCTAAAATAGAACGAGTGATTAAACACTGAATGCTGAATGAAATGGCATTCAGAATCATAGTGCAACAAAATATATTCTAGTAATGAGGAAGAGTGGGTTTTAGTCTCAGCATTGCCAATAGGGCCTTGGGCATGTCATTTAATCTTTCAGGTCTCAGTCAAAATAAAATAATGTATACTAATGATTTCTGAGAGTACTTCCAGTTCTAGAATTCTATAAATTCCATAAGTCAAATTCAACTAGATTTTTTCCCTAAAAATCTAAAGTTTTTCCAGTTCCTAGGCAAAGATTCCAGTTTGCTTTTGAAATTTTACTTCAGTACAGAAAACTTATGCTGGCATAACCTGCCATCAGAAGGAAATAAAACATTTTTTGAAATAAAATTTTTTCTACATTTTTGAAAGCTTCTAAAAAAAGAGGGGAAATTCTTTCCCTAAAAAGTCTTTATAAACAGTATATATCTTTGTCTCTCAAGGTTGCTTTAAATGTTCTCCTACCTCAGGTTTGGGTGGCAAACAGGTTTCTCTTCTGTATTCCAGCTCCCATCCATTGCCAATGACTGCATGCAGCCCTTTACATAAAGGATTCTGAAACCCCTTAGAGCCAGTGGTCCAGAATGCCAAGATCACATCAATAAATTGCAATTCGGAGAGAAGGAGTTGAGGCCTCAGACTGAAATATTTGCCAAGTGTGAAAGATTAGATTAACCAGTCTGTCAAGGACCCTTCCAGTTCTATAAAATACGTGTTTCTCAACTTGGTATTAAAGATAATAATTCTTCAACAATGGACATAAAAATAATTCATTTTGTATTTAAGTTTTAGATATCTATGAATTCAGCAACAGCAAACGTATCTTATTCCAGTGTACTCAGCTGCTCCATTTTTCAGTCGCTCTTGTCCACTATCAATAAAAATCTATTGAATTTATTCTGTAAATTATGCATTATTTCCTGCTTTGGTATTTCTGTGGAAATTGTTTATTTGTCTCTTCTTTATTCCACATCTGCACACATGTCCTGATTTATACAGACAAGGAACTATTCTGACTCAAATATATGGAAGCTGACTTAAGGGAAATCTCAGTGGCCCAATAAAACTACAAAGTTGTGTTTCTCATTCATGCTGTGTCCAGCATAGGTCAGCAATGGGCAGGGAGTGAGGGGAGCTGTTCATAGTCACTCAGCACTAGAAAGAGAATGTGGCAAACTCAACCCTGGCTCTTCAAACCTTTACATTAAGTGACTAATGTCATTTCTGTCTCATTTCTTTCCATTTATACATCCCATGCCTAACATTAAAAGTGACAGGGAGAGGCAGGGAAATGCAATCTCTACATGTGTCCAGAAAAACAGAGTAAGGAGAGATAGAACTATTTGCTGAACTGTCCCATGGCTACCACACAATTCCATGCCAGGCCAGCACTTCAGAGAAAACATTTTGCGTATTTTTCACCTGTGCTTCAGGGGTTGCACAAGACATCTCTGGCCCCTAGAAGATCTGCCTTTGAACAATTATATTAGCTTCTGCCAGTACAGGAATGATTTTAGTTCATCTTCTACCTTTGATTATTAATTCTCTATGAACACTTTACACAAGGTCCCAAAGGTGCATAGTAATTCTATTCCTATATAAAAAGAGATTTGAATGATCAACTGTCAAGAGGAGACTAGAGTCTGATTTCTTTGCCCTACGCTCCCACTCTTTCCTCCAGTTCCAGAAAGGTTCTTCACTTCCTCTTCCTTCTGACAAGGACACTTGTTAAAGTCCTGATTTCTCACTATACTGTGGCTTTCAGTAAAACTGCATATTTGGAACCAAAACTTTGCTGGTATCTATAAAAGAAACTTGGAGCTTAGAAATCTCTTCTTCTCAACAAATCCATGGCAAGACTAACTACTAGGGATTCAAGGAAAGCAGCTCTGAGACTCAAAGTGCAATAATGAAATTGTGGTCTAGGGGTTATCTCTCCTTATCCCCAAACAATGAATGACCCTGATTTAATGGGTAGAGAATAGCTATAAGGCAAAATGATTTTCAGTGAATGAAAAATATGCCCACTTAACATTTTAAAAACTAATGCCTGCGAGTTAATCTTGAATATTAAACTTCAGGGCTATATATTAAACAGAACATTTTTATTAGGTGGGGCATTCTTTAAAAAAGATATAATATAAGTACTAGTATCCAAACATGTCTATGTTGTCACTGAAGTTTCTCTCAAAGTAGTATTTATAAGTTGGTCATGCAGAGAAAATACTTTTATACAGTCCTCACTCACAGGTATGAATAATAGCAGCAGTTGTGAAAACAGTTCATTTTAAAAAGAAAGTGAGTAAAAATAAACTATATGCATTTTGCCCCACGTCCTTGCTTTCAATAATATACACTCACCCACTTTCCATCTTTAGTGCATGTTCTGGGAAATTTTCTTCTTTCCTATCTCATGCCAAACATCAGGTGATTTTATGTCATTGTTTTGAGAACAATTTATGCATAATATTTTATGCAATCTCCTCCTATATTTAGGAGATTGCCGTAAGGGTGTCAAATTTAGATTTTTCTTAATGCTTCATAAAAACTATCTCGAGAAAACTAAATTCATCCTTTTACTAAGTTCATTCTTAGCACACTCACACCAGTCCTTTTGCTGCTGCTTTTTCTTGCAGCTTCTGCTTCTGCGCTCACTTTTCTACCTCCCATAGTTACTCGGTGTCCTTATCAGACCCACGTCTCCCTCATACTCATACTTCATAATGCCCCTAAACGGGTCAGACCCTCTCTCCTTGCCAAATTTCAGAGATATGTTCAGAAGGAAACAATCTAATAAAAGTAATTCACTCATTCTTAACTTTCTTGGCAATGTTTGCATTTAAAATAAATTTCTAATTGTGATGATTTCAAGTAGTATACATAACGATGTGAATAATTTTAACAATGCTAACAAATAAATAGAGGGAAAATACAAATACACATGAACAGCGAGAAAGCAAGCTATACATACAAATACAATTATTTGGAGGAGAAATCCTCAAGGCATTAGTTGTCTATTGGAAACCAGGCTGTCCTTCAATATCTATTATATCATGTGCCTTAGTTCATTTGGGCTGCCGTAACAAAATACCTTCGACTGAGTAATTTATAAAACAACATAAATTTCATTGCTACAGTTCTGGAGGCTGGGAAGTCCAAGATCAAGGTGTCGGTAGGGTCATTGTCTACTGAGAGCTTGCTGTCTGCTTCAAAGATGGCATCTCCTTGCTGTGTTTTCACATGGGGCATTGGGCAAGGGAGATCCCTGTAGCCACTTTTATAAGGGCGTGAATCCAATTTATGAGAGTAGAGCCTTCATGACTTCCCCAAAAACCCTACCTCTGAATATAATTACATTAGAGATTAAGATTCAATATACAAATTTGGGGGAGTGCACACTCAAACCATAGTACCACGTATCTTTTTAAAAAAAGACAAAAGATGCCATATTTTGTAAATAATTTATAATGTTACTTTAATAAAGTATTAATTCTTATGATCACAAATGGTGACAATTCACCAAAAACTCATGAAAACCCAATATATCCTTCCTAACTAAATCAGAGAATCGAGTCACAGTGAGGAAGTAAATCCATTAGTTCAAATGCCTCCTTTCCTAAACACTTAAGGTAAATCTATGTTGTGGGGCAAAATGATTGTACCTCATGTCATTAAATCTTAGAATTATGGAATTTAATGAGATACTGCTTCATGTTTTTATGCACTAAAATCATAAGTTCTATTGCCAATTTTAGTAGACAAAAGGAAGGCCTCTTGGCAAGGAGGCATTTTCACAGAGATTCTTTTCAACGAGAAGCTGTCTATATTATATTCATAAACCTTAAGTAATACTATCCTAACTCTTAAGAGAAAAAGGAAGGAAATAGCAGGCTGAAGAAAAACACTTGTGACTTTTCCCAAGATGAGAACATTGCAAAGATTTTTCTCTATGAGTTCCAAACCATAATTGCTTCTTATTTATGTACCCAAAGCCGAAAATTAGTCCCAGCAATGGCCTGGACCTTTGTACTGCTTTGATATTGTGAGGCTTCAAGTCTAGAATTAAAACTCAATCCAGAGAAACAGCTAATCTAGAACCAGACACTCTGTATAGGTGGTCAGATAGGGTATATGGTGAACCTCAGTTTTGCTTTCTTATTTCAATTAGGTATTAACTTTCTGACTGGTCAAAGAGTGCCAGACTTGGCTTTATACAGAGGTTAATAACCTGCTCATTAGCTCTGGGGTGGATTTAAAATAGCCTACAATTCTTTGCAGTTCCTTCTATCAAAAGATAAAGTCTACTGGGTAAATTCTGGAATCTAGCCCGGTCTTTTGACTTGCTTTGGCCAATAAAATGCAATAGAAGTGACACTTGTAGGACTTCCAAGGGGCCTTGCAGCTTCCTCTATCACGCTTCGGGAACTCAGAGAGCTCCATGTTCTGGGGGATGAAATACCTGGGAAGATAGGCCTGCTATCTCTACCATCTCAGCTGACCTGACAGCTGGATATAGCACATGAGAGACCCTAGGGGAGACCAGCAGGAGAACCAGTCAACCTACAAAATTGTGAGAAGCCATAAATAGTTGATAGTTTAAGCCGCTAAGTTTAGAAGCGGTTCGTTATAGAACAATACATAACTGATACAGGTTCCCTGGAAAAAAAGTCCTTTGTTCTCCGCTATCTTCTTGCAGAATACTTCTCAGGGAGTCAATCTTATCCACAAATGTAGAATACCACTTGCCAAATTGGAAAAATATCAGGATCACCAGTCACCAGAACTTTTTCACAGTGGCTTGAAATCCCCCATACCTGTTATGTACTCTACAGGTCAAAGTGAAATTGAAATATGTTTCTGGGAGGAAAAGATTATATGGAGAGAAGAGAAGGAGAGAAGGGTGGAGCTAAACCAGCTCTTTATCACTAGTAAGAAAGGATTAGATTTTAGAATAAGGAACTTTTAGGGTGGGGAGAGCTGGAAAGCAGAAGAGATGAGCCTCAGCAGGGTACTTTTGATAAGGGTGGGTGTACAAAACACTGTCTGGGGAGAACACGTTCCAAAGGAATACTAGAAAGTATGGAGAGTGCTTGTACATGGAGCTGGGGCAAGAGAATGGGAACAGCCAGACATTTACAAAGGCCAACCCTCACTTCTTTGGTAGTTACTCTAAACATTCTCAAACATTTGTGGAAACAGGAGAAAGGAAATGTCATTTTTCTCACATGAGAGGAATCTGCCCACATTCTCACTGCAGTAAACCGGTCAAATCATTAACCCACACAAACCCCCACACAGGTATCCATGAACAACACTCCCACAGGATCAGCACTGAGCCACGAGGAATTACTGGAGGAGAAGGAGGAGGTCTGATGCCGCCCTTGGAGTCTGGCCGCCTCCCTAGCAAACATGTAGCCAACCATGACCACTGACCTCCTCAAAGCAATGCAGAAAAGGAGCTTCTCCCCTGCCCCAACCCCAAATCAGGGCCAGTCTAAAGCAAAAGACGGGATCCTTCCTATCCCCATTAAGATTCACTATCGGCTTGGAGCGGTGGCTCACACTTGTATTCTCAGCACTTTGGGGGGCCAAGGCAGGCGGATCACAAGGTCAGGAGATAGCGACCATCCTGGCCAACGTGGTAAAACCCCGTCTCTACTAAAATACAAAAAATTAGCTGGGTGTGGTGGCACACATCTGTAGTCCCAGCTACTCGGGAGGCTAAGGCAGGGGAATCACTTAAACCTGTGAGGTGGAGGTCCAGTGAGCCAAGATTATGCCACTGCACTCTAGCCTGGTGACAGAGTAAGACTCTGTCTCAAAAAAAAAAAAAAATTCACTATCAGTCCTTTAAAAGTTGCATATCTTAGACAAGGAATGTATCTCTTTCCTCACCACCATCACCCCCTACACCAAGTATTGTTCCTCATCCACATCACACGCAGAGCCCTTACGGCACAGCACTTACCACGTGGAGGCCTTAGTGGTTTATGTGCCTGCCTCCCCTCACTGAGGGTATTCACCTTAAGGGCAGGGCCCTAGTGTCCCTAGTTTTGTATCTCTTGGGCCTAGCATGGTGCTTGCCACATGCTCAGTGAGTGCTGAAATAAAAGTAGCCAGATGGCCAAAAGTAGCAGCAGCACCAGCAGTAACAAATATAAACCATAAATGATAGTATGTCTACAAGTGGAGAGAGGTTTTCCTTCTGCTTTGTTTATGAAGATGGCAGCTTTGAAGACGTATTTTCTAAAGCTTGTTGCTGGGTGTGTCCTTAGGTGACATTATATGCCAGTTTATTTCTGTCATAAACCATAGCATTGCTTTTCCACTGAACACCAATACAACACCTAATGTAATTCCTTCACTATTCTTGCTTTAAAGGCCATGCACAAAACCCTGCTTCAGTGTCTAGTTTGGAGTTACCCATGGTAGGCACCATCAACAAATATTCATGGGATGAGTGGATGTCACATTGACATTAGCCGCCTTCTTCCACTGTGCTTTCCAATAAAGTACCGCTACTCACTGTGGATTGTGCAAGACTCATTCTGGACCTAGCAGGAAAAAATAAGTAAAAAGTAATTTCGTCAAACGATCCTTTAAAATCAGTGTCAGTTTTTGCTGCTGCTGTTTCTTGACTGCCTTGCTCTTTCTTTTCCTGTGACTTCTTGTTTCTGATTGCCCGGGTATAATTTTGAACATGAACTTTGTCTTGCTCTTTGCCATTCTGATTCAAGGTATTCATGCTGATTTAGCCCACGACCTTGCTCTGATGTTTGTTGTGTGCCCACTTCCTTACTTTAAAGCGTTCCTGGCTTATAATATACCTTGATCCTCTCCCTTCATCCAACTTCGTTTTAATCAGAGTACATTCCTCTGGAAAGCCAGGACGACATAGTAAGAGAGCACTGGCGTTAAATCAGACAACCTGGTTACAAGTCCAAGCGCTGACACTTCTGTGTCACTTAGGGACCCAGCAAGAATTTTTGAAAGACACTTTTAAAAAATGGTTGTTTTCTATACTGCAAGACAGGGTTGAAGAAACCAAGAAGAGATGTCGAGGCACCAAGGAACTAAGAAGAGAAGGAAGCCATTTCTACCCCTAAGCCTGAGGAGTTAGGGAGGGTAAGTGGTGATACTGAAACCTACTTGAGTGCTAGAGCCACGGAAAAATGACTGCATGACAGGGCTACAGGCTCCTGAAGGATATGGAAAATGAGGCCAAAGCAGGGAAAGAGTAGCATCACTTTTCCTTCCCACGATCTGATAACCCACAGCTATCCCCACCTAGGCCTGCACTCAACCAGAAAACAGGGGACATGAGCTCTGGTGATTTTGTTTATGGAAGTCAACTTCTTGAGGAACAGGGGAAGGCAGAGAAATAGATTTTGGGGTAATATGAAATATCCAGAATATGATCTTATAAGCTTAAGCAAGTAACCTTATCTTTCTGGATTCAGTTGTCTCATCTATGAGACAATGTTTTGAGGCAGTTTTGAGATAATACACGTAAAAGTAACTGCAAAAATTACTCATTGATATTATTCCTCATCTAGCACTCTACATCTTATACTTTTATGTCTTTGACAGTCACCCTTCAGTCTAAACCTGTGACCACAACCACTCAAGCTTCACTGTTGACCTGCAGAAGAGGTTCCTGGGATGAAGGGTACATGGATACAAATCCTCATCCAAAGATGTGAATAGGAAAAATAAAATGTGACTTTTATTTCCAACTTTTTATTCCAAAAAAGAAAGTAATAACACAAAATTTAAAAATGGCTCTTAGTGAGATCCACATTCCTCTCTCATCTGTGATTCCTGCAAACAGGTCTAAATGAGTGCTATCTCTATGAGATGCAGAATCCTTTTCCCTACTCTCTGTAGGACTCTGCCCAGAATCTCGGGTTTATAATTTGTTCTTTCTTGTTGTCCCAAAGTCTACAGACATCTAGACAGATTGAACTCGTCCTGAATTTATCTTTGCTGGGCCAGAGTCATCTAGGATTCTTGTAATGGGTTAGGCATTTCCAGAAAATCAACAAGTTTGAAAGCAGATTTCTAAATCTGGGTCTATTCAATTAAACACAATTCTGTAAGTAAATGCTGTGATGTCACACAACTAGAAATAGCTCTGACATTTGCAATTACAAGTCTCTCTTTCTTAGAAATAGTTCCATTATTATCAGAGCTGAAAGGGACTTTGGAAATGGTTTAGTTGAATTTCCTCATTTTTCAGATGAAGAAACCTGACACACAATATAAGTACACAACAAGGACTCACCTTGATCCCCAAACTCCCAGTCTAGTGCCCTCTTACTACAACATACAGCCTCTTTGCATTAAAGCTCCATGATCATGCAAAATTTTCTGAGCTGTTAACTTCTTTATATTGAGTACTATTGGATATTCACATTTTAAGTGAGCCCAGCAATCAACTGATTTATGAAAGAAGTTTTAAGCATAGGCATACCAGATGATGCCTGCCACAATTACATAAATGTCCCATAACTTCATCTGGGAGGAAGAACATTCTTTCTTGTTGACAGAAAGTAATCCATCATGGGTCTTGATTTTCTCATTTTCTTAATGCTATATAACCATACAACCACTTTTTAAATTGCTACAATAATTCTCCCTCCTTTCTTTCTCTCTCTAAAAATAGTAGTTTTCCTTCATGTACTAATTTCAATGGTGTTTACATGCTGCCGCCCGCTCTGTATTTCAGGGATGACTTCTAGCTGCATCAGTTACACACGCCCCACCAGCAGTACCCTGTTTGACTTACTGACTCAGATGCCTCCAGATCTGAGCAATTGGAGAGTTGCGCATTTTCAGAATCTGCATATTCGCTCTGTGGTATAATGACTGATGTCAGCCCCAACTTTGCCAAACATCTCTCATCACTACTAGTTATATTGCTTTCCAAACTATTGGGCTTGCTCTCTTTCTGGAGCACACCCCCTTTCACATATTTGCAGTATGGATTCAACAATATGACAATCATTTTCTTTCCTTAAAGTGCCACTGCTGCAATGGATAAAAATAACTTGTTACTGTTGTCACTGCCTGGTTGGAATAAGTGGAAGGAGAGATGAGAGGCTGCAGTAACTAATCTGGATATGGTTAGCCTCCTATCTTTGTTCAAAACTATTCTATTCTCCAGGACCAAGTCTGCCAGTCTCCTGGTTATCCAAAACTCCCTAGAACTGACGTGGTTTAGAGAAAAATAAGTAAATGTTGACCTCTATGCTGAGCCTATGGTTTTTAACTTTCTTTAGGCTTGAGCTCTGAAATTCACTGGCAGCCACAGGCTTCTTTGAGTGTTGTTTTCTTGTCTGAACGGGAAAAAAAAGGTACTATGTTGCAGAAAATATGCCATGGCATGCTTTCCATAAGCTTCTAAGACAGTTGAGGGAATGTAAAACTCAGCCAGGCAAGTAAACACACATTTAATACTACGGTAATATGGATCAGGAAAAAGTTATTCTAAAGCACAGCATCAAGAGAGAAAGAATACTCTCCCCGGATATTTAATGTTTTCCTTATGTTTCCTCTGAGCAGAGCTTATCCCTTAACAAGCTTTTCCTTCCCACTGCATCTAGCACTTCTTTCCTGGGATGGCTCAAGAACTGTAGCTTCTCATTGGGTTTGTTTATTTACTTACACCGCCATTCCTGTTCTCATCCAAACTAACATATGTCTGCACAACACACAGGGAAAAGTAAATGTCTTTCTTCATGTTTATTTCCCTGAAGTTGTTCATCAAATTGCTTTTTCACATCCCTTTTGCAATCTCATCTCATCCAGCTCAAGTATCCCGGATTAGAAAGGCTGTCTCTGGAGTCCTTTTCAAAGGGAGCCTCCCATAGTCTTTAAATCCCCCATGTTTTATGGTGCAGATATTCAGGATTTGAGGTATTAAGCAAGAAGGAAAGCAAAGCAGATGGGGGACAGGCACAGTAAAATAGAGTGGCTTCTTTTGTGAATAATCATTATTGGAATTGTCCTGTTATCAGTAACTCTGCTGCTTCAAAGTGATAAACTCAGTCATTTATAACTAGACATTTTGCAACATATAAATGGTGGCAAGGTTGTGGGGGTTGGGGGATGTGCGCACACATGTGCGTACAATGTACAGAAAAAGTTCCATCACTGAAAGAGAGATGTTGTAAATGAACTCCTAAAAAGAAGGCAAAAATCATAATCTTGCTGGGGGTGTTGCCTTCCTCATAATATCAAACCTAAAGAAAACTATGCCTACTTTCGAAATTCCAACACAAGCGTGCAAAATAATAAAGGGTATTTAATTAAAGAATTAACATCAAAAGGCCATCTCTCAGATTCTAATTTTTAGCATCTTGAAAATAACGCATATTTCAAGTTCCCTTCCTTTTGCATCCAAGCCACTTTACCTCCTCTATCCTACTTTTGGGATATATAACAAATACACCACTGAAGTACGCCAGAGACAAGAATTCCTAGCATCGCAAACTTACAAAATGCTCTAATTTATGTGCATTTATCTAATTTACATAAATTGAAGACAATCCAATAATAGGGATTACAAATGGAGGAGAGAGAAGTACAAGTGTCACTTGTTTCCCTGCAAGGCTTTAGCAATTTACTTAGACTGGATTATTTGAGCACAAAAATTAGCAAGGCATCTATGAATCAAGGACTCTTTCAAAGTGACCTCCCAGAAGTTTGCTGCTGTGTTAACCTGTAGTGCTGGTGTAGTCCTTCAGATATTGTTAAATATAATACATAGGGCAGGCTTATGTTAAAATCACTTGAGGCTTGTGACTTTCAACTAAATACTTCTTCAGTTAACTACTGAAAGTTCCTTGGCTACTGCTACCGCTACCGGAGAGAAAAGGTGGAAAGCTCACCGTTTACTAACAACAGACAGGGTGTACACCACTCAGGGATGGCCGGACCTGTTCGGCATCAATCTTACTCTCTGCCGCCTTGGGCCTCCACTTGCTCTGGGAAGATAAGAAAGAGGTGGACCTTCCTCCTCCTTCCCCAAGACTGGGGAAAATCTTTCCACATCTTATTCTCATTCTTCCAGATGAGAGCTCAAAATGTACAACAGATCCTCTCAAGAACACTGGGAGACCGAGGGTGGGAGAGAAAGCTCCAAGCGAGGTCCAGCTGACTACAGAGGGAATTGCCTGAGGGGGAAAGGAATCTTCCAGAGCCACAGAAAAGGCTTGGTTTGGAAGAAAGCCGTAGCACAACTTCATTTCCAATGGGAAGGTCCTGAGTGCACACACTTCTGGGTCCTCCCCCGCTCGGAGCAGGTAAACCTCAGAGTAGCAGACCGGCAGCACCCACAGGGTTTCCTCCCGACCACCCGCCTGGCGACCAACTGCAACCACTTTTATTAAAAGAAAGAAAGGGAGAAAGGCAACAGAGGAGAAGGTCAGGAAAGCCGGGAAGAAGTCAGCAGCCAGAAACTCTCCAGCGATCTGCCAAGGAGGAGAGGGGAGAGCTGCCCTGGGACCAGTAGCTGCGAGCCGGCGCTGGGGGTGGCGGGGGCGGCACAGGGGCGCACGGCCACCGACAGCCGGGTGCACCTAGCTTGAGGCCGCGGAGAGGAGCCAAACTTGGATGGGTGGGGTCTTCGCTCTCAACACTGCCTGCCAGCCCCAGGGCGCCCAAGTCTCCCCGCCGGAGCTGCCCTTCTGAGGGGCTCTTTGCACGCACTGCTTTCCCCATTCTCCCGGCTCGGGTTCTCCCGCTGTCACTGCAGTGTCCAGAGATGCTCCGCCGTACACCCGGGACCCCTTAGGCGCCTCTTCCCGTCCCTCTGCCAAATCGCAACGCCTGTACTTTCCCAGCTCCCTCGTTCCCCTCTTGAAATTGAAAGTTATTGAGGTCGCTCAGGGTTGTTGCTCCAGCAGTTTCCTTCCCCCGCCCCCGAGCTCCCCCGCCCCCTATAGCCATCCCCCCCTCCCCCCTCTCTGCCCTCCTCCCCCTCCCCCCCTCCCTGCCCTCCTCCTCCTCCCCCCTCCCTGACCTCCTCCTCCTCCCCCCTCCCTGCCCTCCTCCTCCTCCCCTATGGGGTGCTCCCGGGAGCCCAGCCCAACACTGGAGCGTCTCCTGCTCTCGCACGCCAGAAGCAGTTCGGGGTCTCTCCGCCGCCCCTTGGCCATGGCCGCAGTGCCGACGGCGCCCGCTCCCCTGCGCTCCCGGGGCCCCCGCCGCTGCAGCCGCAGCCGCCGCAATTTCTGAGCCCAAGGGGCTGCCGCTGCCGCCGCCGCCGCTCGCCCGCCCGGATCCCGCCTGCGGCAGCTGCCGCACAACATGCTACCTGCGGCCGCCCCGGCGGCTCCTGGAACTCCGGTTCGCGGCGATGCCAGCCACCCCAGCGAAGCCGCCGCAGTTCAGTGCTTGGATAATTTGAAAGTACAATAGTTGGTTTCCCTGTCCACCCGCCCCGCTTCGCTTGCCATCACAGCACGCCTATCGGATGTGAGAGGAGAAGTCCCGCTGCTCGGGCACTCACTATATACGCCTAACACCTACATATACTTTTAAAAACATTAAATATAATTAACAATCAAAAGAAAAGGAGAAAAGGAAGGGAAGCATTACTGTGTTACTATGCACTTGCGACTGATTTCTTGGTTTTTTATCATTTTGAACTTTATGGAATACATCGGCAGCCAAAACGCCTCCCGGGGAAGGCGCCAGCGAAGAAGTAAGTGCAGGGTTTTTTATGCGTTTGCTCCCTCCCGCCGCGTTCACCTGTCGGGTCTCTTTGCCTGTCCGGAACCGGCTCCCAACGGCGGCGGTCCTCCCGCCCTGCGCCCTGCGCCTCGCAGAGGAGATGCCGGTTCGGGCTCTAGGGGCATGGACGGCGTCTTTCACGCCTGCACTTCCGCGCCCCTGCCTTCCGCAGCATCCCAGCCGGTGCGGGGGACGGGCGGACGCGGCGCTAAGGTGGCTCCAGCCCCCTGGTAAGTTCAGGTTCGCGGGAAAGTTCGGTCCTGGGTTAGACTCGCACCCGGGATTTGTGCTTTCCTTTTGAGGATGGGACAGGGGCACCCAGCCCTGGCAGTTGGGACGCCCAGACACAGGATGCCCCTGAAGCTGAGTAAATGCCGGGGGAGGCGCGGCCGCGGTATCCTCTCACCTCGCGCCTCCGCCTCGCGCGGGGGAGACCTCGGCTGGGCCCTTAGGCTGCACTCCTACAGCCACCGGCCCGCTATCCGGCCAAGAAGCCAGGGAGCCAGCGCTTGCGCGGCCGCATCCCCCGACACGCACCAGCGGAGCCAAAAGGCGCGCGAGGAGCTGGGGGTTCGCGTGTCTGCGCGTTTGCAGAGCTGCCCAACGTCCCACGCCCGAGGGGTGAAGACAGCAGAACCCCAACTGTGGGAGCCGTAGGTGCACAGTTTCCAGGTTTTCTCTTGGCTGTCACACGTGAGCGTCTGTACCATCTCTGGCCCTTTCAAGTGTGTCCCCTGAGACACACACGTACGGAAGGTGGGTTTCCCCCTAAAGATTCGCCTCCTCGCTGCCCTTAATGCTGTTATTTGGAAGGTTGGATTGTGATGGCTTCTTAAGACAGTGCCCTAGCTGGGGTTAAGCGGACACTGTCAGGGCAGCCTCAACCCAGGCTGCACTGTCTGAAAGGTGGAATCTTCCCGAGATGAAGGGACAGCTGCGAAGGTGTCACTCTCCTCGGTCCAGGATAGCCTGGCGAGCTCGCTGCTCTAGTGTTTGTGTTCCCATCGGGAGTCCTTCGCAGACAGCAGAGAAGGGGCGACCCTGGCTCTCGTTGGGGGCGCTGGTGGGAAGAGGGAGGAGGAAACCTCTCCTTGAGCTCGCGAGGGCAGGGAGCGATGCTGCTGCTCTGGCCCCTCGCACTTCCGCGGCGTGCAGCCCTCGGCCAGCGGCCCCACCTGGTTGTCCAAGCGGATCCCTCTCCCATCGTCCCGCCCGGGAAGCCTTTCAGGGCAGGCGTCGGGGCAGCGAGGAGGACACAACACGGGCTTGTGTGAGATGGAAATTTAATAATCGCTTCTCGGCTGCTGTTTGTCCCTGCCCTGCCCCTGGGCATGAGGGTCCCCTGAAAGCTCCCTTTGTGTTGCTGGCCTCCGCCAGACAAGGTTTGATTCACCTGAAAACTGCCTTTAAAAAAGGTGGCAGGGCCAGAGCGACAGGGGCCCTGGCCCGGTTTCACCGCCTTTAGGATCGCCTAGCAGGGGGCAGGAGAACCCAAACTAAATATCTCAGGGCATCCGATTTATTATTCTTGGCCTCCGAATGGTGTGTACTCTGGTAACTCCCCCACCCACTCTTTCGTTCAGGCCTGGACGCGGAAGGGGCGGCCTGGAGTTCAGCGGCGTCCTCGCGCCTGGAGGTTCCCACCTCCTCTCCTCCCAGTGTCTGGCCTGGGGAATTGATTGTCGGGCTCTGTGGGCACAGGGAGGCCAGGCTGAAGCGAACCCCACTCTGCTTTCCATCCGCTCTTCCAGCCGGTGCCCAGAACCCGCTCCCTCCTTTACCCCCACAGAGGACCCCCGGGCTGGGAGCCACACACTTGTCAAGGCGGGGCAGGGTACTTAGTGTCAGAGGCGTCTCGCTTTGCAGCTTTGGGAGCCCTGATTATGAAGGAAGACACAGGAAAGAAAGCTCGCCGTCCATTTGCTCCCACCTCCCCAGCGAGGACCACGGCGCAGGAAGCTGTCCCCGGGCGCTGCCTCAAGGCTTGGGGGAGCTGTGGGATGGTGCACCTCTAGGTTGGGCCAGAGAGGAGTCAAAAGGCAAACTGCTTTTCCACTTGCCTTAATCGTCTCAAGTCAAAAAGTCAAAGGCGACCTCTGTTTGGGTTGCGGGGTTGAAAGGGGATGGGTGGAATTGGGTTGCAATTCCAATTATTCTGTGGGAGTGGGACTGGGAGACAGCTCCCGCAGCGATGCTCTCGCTCCGCACTTTTGAGTCTGCGTTTGCAGCTTGGTTCGCTGGTGCAATCCTGGAAGAGGGGCGACCCCTTGCGTCCTCGGAGGAGACAGACTAGACTTTTGGCAGGTGCAGCATGACTTAATGAGGAAGGCGTGGAGGGTAGAGAGGTCCTCTTTAAATGCCCAGAAACTCAAGGTCAAACTGCATGTGCACAAACTCATATATAACATTTGTTTGGAAATCTCTGGGGGGAAAAAAACTAATAAAAAGACTCAATTCACAGTCCCTGTTTCTCTAGCAAGGATTAGGAAAAGTTTTTAAAATGAAAACATGTAGTGGTCAAACGTGTTTTCAAAAAAGCCTGTCTTTCCTAATTTTTTTCTTCGAGACAATTAAGTGAATATTTAAGAAATCTTCTGGCCTGTAGATAGTTTCAACTTCCTAAACTTAAAATCATCAGTGAAAACACGACAGGTAGAAAACTAAGGTGTTAAAAACTGTTTTTACAAAAATTTTAATGGTCTCTCTTGATTGTTTTGGTAGGAAAGTTTTTTGTAAACAAGAACATTCATTTGCAGTGTTAAATATTGTCATGTCTAAAGAAACATGCCTTATCCTCAGAAATAGCAAATAAATCCACAACAGTCTTACCCTGTTTCCCTAAAACAACTGTAATCCCATTTGTCTCTACTCTGATGTAAACTAGTGATCCTAGTTATTACACACTAGTCTTTCTTCTCATAAAAGAAACAATGTTTTAAAACAAGAGTCTTGCACTTTAAAATATCTATTTAATTATGGGTGAATAAATACATTTTCATCTATTTGAATTGCTATACAGCTCCTAAAAATGACTCAACCTTTGAATTCCAGATTGTGTGCTGATAACATTAAGAAGCAATTTTCCCATAATGATGGCCACAGTATCTTAGTGGGGCATCACATTTTTGCTTACATTAGTCACTTGGGCCCTGAAATAACCACTGAAATGTAGAGGCAGGTACTTTCCGTCTTACAAAGAAAATACCTGAGAAAAAGAGGCTCAGTAACCTACACAGTGCCATACTTCTAGCAAGTGGAACTTGTCTCCTGCCATGAATCTCACAGTTACGTACACATTTATTCTATATTCTGGTCATAGAGAACATATCCGGTTTATTAAGTAATAAATTCGATGGTATCCAGACCATCATTTATTCAATAGGTTTAGGGAATAAACTGTTCTCCTTGACTGGAAATGTTTGAACTGATATTATTATTTATTATACAATGTTGATCAATGTCAAAGAATGAAATACCTAATAATAAAGCTTTCGAGATAGAATATATTATTTGATTATCTAGAAAATACTGTAGGATTATATTATGCCAGAAGGTTATTGTTTGAAACATCAGATGGCATTTAGTATCCTTTTTATTTGATGCCATCTAGTAACTGAGTTTTAATTGTTCAGATTCTAGATAAATACAAGTTTTTAAAAGTCATTATGTGCATAATAATTTAAAAGCACCCATTGCACAATCTATAAAACTTTGCAAGTCTTTCACAAAGAAGTCTAAGAAGAGAGAAAAAATACAAAGGAAATAACGTTAACAGTAATAAAATATAAACAGACTATTGGAATGCACTGGTCATTGCTCATGACATTGTTTCAGATGTTGAACCATTCTTTGAAATTATGATACACTCTTTGTGATTATATTGTGAATCCTGGAAAATAACAAGTTAACTGATAAAACAGAAAAAATCTTTAGTTCTATTATACATTTTTGTAGTATTAATTTCAAATGAAAGTTTTGTTTGGATATTGACTACAATGCATCTTTCTCTCTTTCTACATTTGTCACCAATCTACCTTATTTTTGAGAGTAACAGCGTTTTAAAGATAGAGACATGAATAGAATTTGCTGAAGAAAGTATATTCTTTGACATGTCATGTAATAGCTGTATAAATCAAGGCAAATGCAAATTTATATCCAGTAGTGGTAAGATGTAAATGCAAGGAAAAACATCTTTGTGAATTCAAATTTAATCATTACATTATCAGGGTTGTTTCTCAAAATATCCCATGGTGGTACTATTTTAATTCTCTGTTTATTACTTTAATAGAAGGATTTAACAAGAACATTAGAAATGGTAATTTAAAAATACTGTCTTTTTAGTCCCAAGTTACTCAAGTTATGAGAATATAATAATGAGTATGAAACTGATTTAATGTTATTTCAATATTCCTTTAAGCATGAAATATGAAGAGTATTTGAACTTGTAAGCAGATAAGCTTTACTAAATCATTTCTCCATTAAATAATTCCCTGGTATTTAATATTGTACAAATTAGGTCCCCAGAAAGCAATAAATGGAAATTACAATGTGCAGTAAAATTTTATTTTCAAATTATTATGGGAAAACCCTTGCTACATTGCTACAAAATGCATTTATTAGTCATCTGATAATTTTAGATGATTTGAATCTGGACAGAGATATCCAGATTGCTACTAAATGTCTAAAATATTTTCTAGTTAAATGGTTAATCTTTTCTTAGTTGCAATAATTCCTTTGAATCCTGTGCAATGCTGACAGAGTACTAGGTAGAGTTGTCAGAGCCCTATGTAGAGTTAAGACCATAAAACACCTCTGCAACTATAAAAATGAACTATCAAAAAATAAAAACTATTCTTGATATACTGATTTACCAAATTGTATTTCCCCATTATCTTCATCCAAATGTTTTATATTGGACATTGTCTTGATCTCTCCTTCCTACTTCTTCACTATTCATTCACACATCCCATCCCCCACCCCAAAAAAATTCTTTTCCAAGTAATGAATTCCTGAAATGCCATCAGAATGGATATTGTGTTTCATGAAATGTAAGAAAGAACTTTCGTTACCATTAGGAAAACATCATTAAGTTTTGAGAGCACGGTAAGGATCATGCAAGACAGTGTGTTGAAATTATGTGTTTGACTTGGTTAGGCCTATTTCTTGGAACAGTGCATGCTGTGATGGGTTTTTTTTTTTTTTTTTTGAGAATGATAATTTGAAAAAATGTTGCATCGTAAATTGCATAGATTTTTTTTGGCTTGGCCTTTGATCTTAAGAGAAAATGTAGATTGCTTTCTTAATTAGATATTTTTCTCAGGGTTTTACATGATTGAATTATCTTAAATTTATATCTGTTTGACAATCTAGCAAATTTGAAATGCTTTGCAACTATACCTTAAGAAAATACATGAAGGATAGTATATGCATCTGTAAAAGGTGCTAGCCATCTTTTCTGTTTATCCAATTCTGCCCATCAGGTCTTTCCATTTAGGAATATTATTGGCACTCTGATTAAGTAGTCATCCACCAATACTAAAAAGAATGGAGTTTTCCATTCTCAAAGATTGTGGGGGTGCTGAGAATGCTAAATATCTAAATGTCATCGATTGCTATGAATCCCATTTTCTGCTCTAAAGAATCAATAACATGGCACTTTTAAGCAAAACACCTGAATTCTTTTCACATTTAAACCGTTAGAATAATTTTCAGATTTTATTTTTAAAAAACAGGGTTGCAGGTGCCTCTTATCTGATAAGAGCATTTCTGCTTTATTTGTCATCTTGGCAAGGGACCTAGGTGCTATCTGCTGTAGCTAAAAATTTTTTTGAAATTTTTTTAGAGAAAATTCATTGGTACTAAAGAATGATTGTTCAATTAAGTAAATATTTAATGACTTTTAACTGTCCTACGTTTTATGCAAGCATCTAATCTAGTCTTCAAAACACCACCTTATTAATGTTTCATCTGACCTTTAGAATTTAATGAATTGCAAGTATCATAAGCTTGTGGTAGAGTCTGAGACCTGAGAAGGAAGGCTCTTCAGTGTATATTGAGAAAAGGTAGACTGAGAAGCTGAGGACCTGGGTTCTAGATCCAGCATTGCTGCTAATGCCTGAATAACCCAAGAAAGTCCTTTTACTACACCAAGCTGAAGTTCTCCATCTGCAAAATGAGGAGGCTGATCAAAAACTTAGATCTCAGTGACCCCTATAGTCTCTTCAACATTTAATCTTTTGATACACAAATATAAGTCACAACTAGGGACTTATATTATTATTAAATAATAACTTACTTGTCTTCTTTCAACTAAATTTAACAGCTAAAGATTAAGAGTACACACAAACATAAACATCCATTTATTATAAGTAAATTCATCACATACAGGTTAATTGATGAGTAGTAACTGATCAAAGTTGAGAATGAATTAATTATTATATATCCCATCATTCACATCTTTTATTGTCCAAAAACCATAGTCACAGCAACAATCGGCATACTCAGTCTATAGCAGGGTCCAAGATCTTGCTCTTAGGCTCAGGTTTAGGGAGCTGGATCAGAATACTGACTCAAGGGTCACTTCAGAGCTTCCCTAGCTTGGCGGGTTTTCAGAGGTGGCCTGTAATGATGAGGAGGAGATGATTTACAGTAGTCCAGGTTTAAGAAGATAAGGCCCTATGCTACAACAGTCAATGATTGCACAAGAGAGTATCTACAGCAGATTATTTCTTTTGATCAAATCAGTAGTTCTTGGCAGTTAATTGGATATGAAAGGGAAAGAGATGGAGGCCCATATTTGGCAATGAGCTTTGGAGTATAAGGACTCCGGTCTGGGTGAATGGAAAAATGATGGAGACAAAAAGAAAAAAAGAAAAGAAAAGTAGGAGAAGCAGGTCTTATTGGAAATCTGTTTCTCTTTTAGGAGCCAGTAGGAAATTTAGAAACTCAAAACTCGAAACACCTGGGATTAGAGTATCAGGGCTGAACACAAGTACTTTAGAGTCAGTCACATAAAAATGATGTTTATTATTATAAAAGTGTGTGCTCTCCTACTGATACGGGGGTGTAAAAAAAATGTGTGCTGTGCTGACATTGAGACTCACTCTTCTTGGCAATATCAACATAAGATTAATTACATTAAGATACCTTGTCTGTTTTAAGTAGTTTAACATATCATTTTCAACTGTGGTTTTTTTATGGTTTTTATAATACTCTCTCTGCTACATAAGAGGATAGTCACTGGTATCATGAGCTATAGCTGTTAACTGCCAAATCTTGCAGCTGAAAATTGTACTTAGCAGTCTTATCACCTATGGAACTTTGCAACAGAGCATAAGGAGACCTGAAAAACTATGATAAGGAAAGGCAAGTTTCCATAAGGTGTAAAAATAAAATTTTGAACCATTGAATTTGGGTCCAGTATCTGTTCATAACATTAGTGTTCTACTTTTAAGTAGATTTCTCTACGAAGTGTGCTCTCTTAATATAAGAGAATCTCAGGAAGGGATACAACTTGAAAGAATCCAGTCCTTGAAAGACACACAGTGTGGGGATCACTTCTACAACATCCTCACTGAGTAACTGTGGAGCCTCAGTAACAGCCAGCCTCCTAAGCTCTCTCCTCTTTCCTCCTATTTTTAGGGCTTCTGTATCAGAAGCAGTTTATTCTCCTAGTCCTCTTCTGAGCACTTGGCATGGGCATGGGATCAGATCTAGCTACCTTAAAACACCTTTCTAAAATGAACACACAGTAATGCAATGTGCTATATTCACTCGCAAAAATTGTCCTTAGAAAACTAGCTGGTAAGCATATTTATAATTATACCCCAATACAAAGCACATTCCTGAGAGTAAGTGGTAAAGCAGCCCCCATTTTATAACCACATAATACAAACCACTACCGCACAATATAAAATAACAGAATTTGTGAGCTGCTTATTTTAGAACACTGTTTTCTTAACATATGCTCAACAAGTTGGTAAGAAAATGAGCAGTCCCCTCTCATTGTTTTGTTCCCCTGTTCTGCAAGGAGACTTTAAAGGTAAGAACACTGTCATCTCAACAAAGGCTGTCATATACGCAAAGGAAATATCAATCACATTTTGCCAACAAGAAATAATATGCCAAAGTATGTGTAAATGCCACATGGCAAACAACAGCTTTTTAGTTCTCAGAGCCATTATTATATTTATATATATATATATCTTATCTTAATATGCATGTGTACTTATTACAGTATTATGATAGTAATTATTACTCAATAGATCCCATGTTGTAATCACTAGTAAATGCCAGATTCTTTGCTTGATGCTTTTGCAAAAATCATCTCACTTGATCTTCATACATACCTATAAGGAATGTGCCAATAGTCCCACTTTAGTTGATCACTCAAGAAAGTGGGGGTGAACCTCAGATTCCAGTCTAAGCTTGACTTCAAGTAAAGATCCTTCTTTGATTCATCACCCCACCTTAACTGTTAGGATTGGAGGCAATCGTGGGTGCATTTTCTAAATTCTGCCTCACTTTTTCTTTCTCTTACTCTCTCTCTTTCCTCCTTCTCTCCTCCTCCTCATTTAACAAACTGTAAGTCTTTTTTTCAAACATTAAAGTTTGCTTCTGGTATTCAAATACCCTCCTCTACAATGCTTTCTTTTCTTTATCCTTTGTCCTCTCTTTCCTTAAACCTGTCTTATTGATGGCTTTTAAACATCAAAATTTGCTAACTTTTTTTCATTAAAAGCAATAGGATTGCACAGTTTATATGAAAGACTCTATGATTATTATTTCCATCTACGGTGTGTGTAACCAAGAAAAGATTAATGTACACATGAGGATGTGGGCAAAGTCTATAATTTTGCAGTTAAAAATCAGAATGCGGCTGGGCGCAGTGGCTCATGCTTATAATCCCAGGACTTTCAGAGGCCGAGGGGGGTGGATCACAAGGTCAAGAGATCAAGACCAGCCTGGTCAATATGGTGAAACCCTGTCTCTATTAAAAATACAATAGTCAGCTGGGCATGGTGGCCCGTGCCTTAATCCCAGACGCTGGGGGTGCTGAGGCAGGAGAATCACTTGAACCTGGGAGTCTGAGGTTGCAGTGAGCCGAGATGGCACCACTACACTCCACCCAGGCGACAGATTAAGACTCTGTCTCAAAAAAAAAAAAAAAATCTGAATCCTTCTATGTAATTTACAAACACAGTAGATATTTTACTGGCTAGTTTTTGTTATCCAGAAAAAGTTACCTTTATGGCACTTCATAAAATCTGTTATTTATATTACTTTTTTTTACCATGAGCATTAACAATAACCTCCACTCTGAATTCTTGCTTTATGGGTCTTGGTACAATGATTTTCAGCCCTGAGTTCACGTTAGAACCTCCTGGGGATCTTTTAAAAAGGTACTAATGCCCAGACTCCACCCTAGAACAAATGGAACAATCTTTGGGGATGGGACCTGAATATCCATATTTTTAAGTAGTTCTGGTGATTCTAATGTGCAACCAAGACTAAGAAATATTGTAAGACCCCGAATGCAAGAATGACTATTGCAGCTAAGCAACCATTGAAAATCATGCCAGTTTTTGGAAGGCTAGATGTGTGTGAAGTGTGATTAGAAATAAGATGGATGTCATTTGAACAAATAGTAGTGTAAAACATAAAGTAATCTGACATTATTGATCAATACCCTATTGATCTGTTTTGTTGATCAGTAGAGTATTGTCAAACTTGTAGCACTAGCTGGTACAGGCAAGACTGTCTGATAGAAAATTATCTCAGTCAAAAGAACAGAGAGCAAAGTGCACACAGTAGGACACACTAGTGAATGTAACAGATTCTGGCTTCAAAGAATAAGAACACAGCTACTAGGAGAGGTACATACCATGGGTGAGTGTGTTTGCTGCCGAGCTGTACTGTGCGGAGGAGGGAATTAGTTGGACAGTTGTAGAAGATGGGGCATTAGCCATACTCAACTTTTTTTCAAAGCTACTTAATAATAAACAACTGTTTTTTATGTCTTACTACATTATTGGTAATGTGCCCTAGAGTGTTCCTTGTTTTTAGGGGAAAACTTAATGGTTGGGAAATGCCTAACAAGAAATAAATGTCCTTTTCTTTTATAGTTTCTACAATTCCTGACTCACTTTAGATTGACTACTGGTGATCAGTAAAACTACTGTAAATAGCGCAGTTTTAACTCTACTTTAATGGATTCAGTTTTGCAGTGGGTCATTTATTCATGAACTTGTCATTTCTACTTCACTCCTAATGTGCTCTTCTTTGGGTAGTTATGTCCATTAAATCTTGATTATGAGTCTTTTTAGTCCATGAAGGATTTTCAAATCTTGCCATAAACTGGGGAAAGCTCCACGTAAAACTGAGGTGGAAGTCTGGGCTTCCTGACAGACTTAATTCTGCTAGTTGAGGGGGCTCTTTGGGATAGATAAGGTTTCAATGAGTCACTAGGCCAAATCCCAATAACCGCAATTGCCAAAAGTAATTAGACTGAAGAAAGCCAGGCTCTTTGGGAGGAAGGTCACCACAGTGAGCTTTAGCCATT
Organism: Ateles fusciceps; assembly: GCA_036589455.1. Taxonomy (NCBI): domain Eukaryota; kingdom Metazoa; phylum Chordata; class Mammalia; order Primates; family Atelidae; genus Ateles; species Ateles fusciceps. Next base: position 14,949,477 of record JAZHEH010003259.1, on the reverse strand, counting down.
GCTCCATCGTCAGACCTAGTTACTTGTCCCTAAGGATACGGAGCAATCATAATTTCCAGAGAGTAGGAAATATACCAGAAAACAATGCTTTTCCACTAATTTGCTTTCTCAATAGGTTATTTACCCTAAGCATGCAAGAGATGGAAATACGTCATCAGTATGTGCACAGCTTATGTCATTACCCTCATAAACCACCCTGTCTGCCTGTGTGAATGTACATGCCCACATAGAGAATTCTTGCTTGATCACTGCAAGTTCTCCTCCCTTCCTGAGTAGATAAAAAGAACTCAAGGAATTTAATCTAAGGTCATTTAAAAAAAGTGTCCGACTAGCATGGAAATGGAAGAAAGGAATTCTTGTAAACATCCTTAGGTCAACTTAAATATTATATTATTGAAGTAACATCTGGCAACAAGAAAATGGTAGTACATTATATCAGGCCAGCAGTTCTAAAACCTCTGGAGCTAGAACAAACTTATGATTTCTTATACTGAAAACAATTCACTTTAGAAACATGGTGTTGTAAGTATCTAAGTAGAAATTATCAACAAGTAAGTGGTGCTGTAATTTTAAGCTTTTAATATTTGAGAAGTTAAAAGATTGTTAAACCTTTCCCTGAGAAAATATTCAAGTAGCACAAATGTATTCTTGCTCAATAGCCAAAGTAAAAGTTTGCCTTTGAAACCATTGGCTGGGATACCCAGAGAAGATACTCTATCACTTCATGTGACGGATCTTTAATTGAACAAAGACACTGTCCTTATAATGGTAAGTTTCAAATTCAAAGACACTGTCCTTATAATGGTAAGTCTTTATGGTTCAGAATGACTTCAGTATATTTCAATATTCATTTCAACTTAGACTACCAGTTCTCTGTTTAAATATGTGGATGAGTGATATTGATTATTTTAAATCTACAGACAGGAAGTCAAACTCTTTTTCTGGCTAGCTTTCTCTGGCAACTGGAAATCTCCAGGTATCATTTGGCAGGTAAATAAACCCTGTCCTTGCACACTGGGCACACCTAATAGTTATAATGACCTTAGTGTCACTTTGGCCAATATAGTGGAACAAATGTTTGGTTTTCTTTAGTCTTATATAGACAACAAGATAACCAAAGAATAGAGAATCCTGATTTTTGAAACAGCAGCAAAACTTTTCTGTTGTGTTTACTTGTACCACTTGTCATGTAGTTTCTGCCATAAAATACAAAAGGTATAAACAAATACTGCTTGGCCACAAACTGAGGACATACTGAGAAGCTACATATTTGTTTCTTGTAGAATTTAATTTTGTTTTTCAATTTATGATGAGTTTTTTTGATCTAGAGTCCAAAAAGTCCCTCATCACATGTTTGGTAACAAGGAACAAGGTCCAAACATGGTATCCTTAGCCCCTCTGACTTGAATTCACCCATTCTCATTTCATGCCATCCTCAATATGGTAACTCTCAGCCCCCTCCGTAAAGACCGAATATAATTTAAAAGGCCCAGCCTGTCTTTTGGATAGCGCATTTCTAAGACATCCAGCCAACTTTCCAATTCTGCCCAGAGTTTGATGTAGATCTGAGCTTTAACGTAGATCAGTGGGATTTCCTTGGAGGCCAATTAGGCTTGCAGTATCACATAGATGCATACTTGGCCCTAGTATAATCAATAACATTTGCTATCAGAGCCAGCCTGTGTTTTTAAACCTGTGGGCATTATGTGACCATACTCCAAAGTTTAGTTTCTAATAGAGTAAGGAAGAGTTGCAGCAAGAGAAGCTCCAAACCATTTCAAGCTATAACTACCATCTTCAGTTTCCATGTGAACTTTCCATTGACATTCCAGGAATTCATTTTAAACTGTTTGCCTCTGAACTTAGTATAGATTGTAAGGAGAGCTTACAATCCCAGAAACCTTTATGTAATAGTTTTTAGCCAAACTACTTAATTTACAAGCTGTTGGGCTGAAGTGCTATAGTTCATCAGATAAGAACACATTCAAATGAAAATTGCCAGGATTTTCCAGTGTAGGATATTTTCGTCACCCTTCCTAACTCAAACACTTCCTCATCCACTCTCCAAATTCTAAACCACTACCAAGATGAGTTGAACAGTCTTAATTTTAGAATCTTCCAAAGAAAAATAAAGACACAGACAGCCGAGTTAATTTATAAAACAGTGCTGCATTTATCTTGGCAGATTTCAGTTCTCCCCAACTCTTTTATGCTGACTACTTAGCAACTCGGGACAAACAAGTCATTTCTATGTATTAAGCACCTTGAGAACCATTGCACAGAGTAAGTTTGGTGTGTTTCTTCACACTTCTTGTACAAATTTCTTTCCTAATAGACAATTTATTTACTGGGTCTCTGAAACCTAAATAATCCCTTTAGTTTAAACCTGAAGCAAATGGAGAGTCATTTTTACAAGAGCAATAAACTAAAGTGGCTGTTCAAATACTTTACTTGAATTGCTCTGCGTGCTGAAGTACCTTTTTGTTAATACAAACCCTTCATATTCTAGCAGGAAGACCCCTGAAATTCTAGGATTGCTTAAAATTATATAACCAGGAATCTCCCCCTCTCCCCCAACACCAGCCCCCACTCCTGGGCATATGCCAGCAATTTTGCAGGATTCATTCGGACAACTGTTCTGATATAAATATTTATAAAACTCCTTTCCATTAGAGATTAAACAAAGTTTAAGTAACTCTTCCTAAGTGATAGATCTTAGTAGTGTTTGCAACAGCAGGTCTGATGCTATCTGATGCATAAATTCTGATACTGTATACTAGAGAAAAGGCTAAAGGAAAAAGAATCAAGAGAGGAATTAGTATGAACTATATGTAATTTGAACTGCAAAATATTATTTTAAGTTATCACTATACAGATGACTTTTTTTTAATGTGCACAGGATACAAGGGAAATGAGTTCATTTAAATTGAAAAATAGTAAAAACTGGCTACTGGTGCTTTAATGGCATTAAAAAAGGTAGGGGCAATTACAAATTGTATCATCGTGCCAGTTCAAATGCAATTCTTGGATAGTTCTCCAAATTCTCACCAAGATGAAGTCACATATCTGAGATCTGATCTGATGTAAGCTCTGGTATCCATATTGTTATTCAAGAACTACTAAAAAGGATAACGGCTGAGCTCTAAGCCTTATATCAAATATCATTTATTAAAACAGGGCAGCACCCTAGGCCTCAAGAGATGAAAGCAAACCAGTGTTCCCTTTCTGAGCTTTCCTGTTTGTACAGCATTTTCCAGTGTTTATTATATACTAGGGGGATTACACAGCTAAGCAATTAAAAACCTCAGAAACTTCATTGACTGGATTTCAAATTAATGCTACAGTATTAATGACTCCTGTGATACTTGACTAGGAAAGGCATATGTCTTTTAGACTAGTTAATGTTTCCTACTTCCCTTGATGATTTAAGGCCTACATTAAGATATAAAAGCCCATGAATCTTAATTTCATTACTTTGTTGATAAGTCACAATATGAGGTTTCTTCTTAATATCTAGAGTTTTTTTTCTTCATTACAGACATAGGACTTTTTAAATTTTAAGATTTTTGTGAAAAATCATTTTAGAAAAAGTTCAGTGTAAATAATGTTAAAACATGCAATAGAATTTTACTCCTTTTCGTTCTACTTCAAACATAATGACAGTCATTCACTGCTAAGTTTCCAATTGAATCCTACTTGAATACTTGTATTTGTTATGAATGAGCAAGAAAATAATAAAAAGGGATCCACAGAATATGAAATGGATACTTTATAAACTTAATTGTAAGAGAATCATGTCTTTCTAATTACCTTCTTAGAATCTAGATGTTCTCGATTTGACTGTAGTGAGAAAAATCCCACCTTAGGAGGCAGGGAACATTGATTTTAATTTGTATACTGCTCTATAATTTAGACAAACCATTTAGTCTATGATCTGATTGTGTCCACTATACTAATGAATTCATAATCTTTCATTTATCTGAAAGCAGAAAACTCATCTTGAAGTCCATCCCTCCAACACTAAGATCAATGAGCTTTCCCTTTTCATTTTTGTAGTATGCTCTAACCTTAGATGGCTGTCCGTCAAAATGTCTAGAATGCTGAGTTAGGGCCTGAATTCAAAACTTTAAGTTTATTTTTGCATGTTCATAAAATTTTTAGACTATATTTTTTAAAAGCTAACAAGGCGAAATCTTGAGGGGAAATATGGAAAAATCAAAATTGAACTTAGCACTAACTACAATATCATTCATTTATTTATTTAATAGCTCTTTATTAAACATTTATTATGTGCTAAAATTACAAAAATGAGCAAAACACACCTGAAACTTGCCCTTGTAGTATTTTGCAGTGGTTAAGGAAAGAAAATATGAATTCAGAATCAAAAAACAATATTTGGCTAAAGATGAATTAGAGCACTTCAGATATGATTTCTAAGCTGTATAGTATTTCTTTTTTAGATTTGTTTAAATAGCACTGGAAATTAGTTTACAAATAAACCTAATACATACCCAGATTTTTCTCTGGGAAATAGAGACAAAGCTGAACTAGACAGCATATAGTGATGAAGCAGGAAGGTGGAAGGCAAGATTAACTGAAAACATGGGAATTTATTAGGCCTTCTGGTATTTTCTTGTCTTAAAATATATGAGCAATGAACAGGAGTCATTACTTAGCATGCCATTTGTGACAATCATAGGACGTATGCTATCGTCCACTTTAAATGTAGTTAGCATTGTTAAGTAAGCCTTGTAATGGAGTGGCATAGCTTGGCTATGAATTCTGAGTGAATTTCCGTTTCTGGCACACTGATTAATTTCTGTAGCTGAACTTTCACACTAGTTCATTAACTGGAATTACTTTTACTAAACACTAACATATTGTATGTTTAAAAATAGTGCATTTTTGTCCATATCTCTGAAGCATTTTCAAAACTTTTATGGTAACTTCATAACCACCACATAAAACAGAAGTCAGTCTACTTAAAGCACCAGTTTGGCAAACACATGTCAAGAAGTTATTTGGATTCTTATGTAACTCTATTGATGACCTTTTCTAACATCAGTTGATAACTTTAAAGATACCAGTTAGCAAAATTCAGAGTCTTGAAAATAACTTGATTCCATTCTTTTCTGTATGTGATCACTAACTCATTAAGAGCTTTGAGTAAAGAAAGACAACTACTAGCTACTTCCACATATTTATCTCATACCACCGTCACAACAATTTCATGATGTATTATTTTACTTTTATAAACAAAGAAGCTGAAAACAACTAAGGAACAGATCAAAATGACAGAGCCAGAGATGGTAAACCTAAAATGTACATCTAGATCTTCTGACCTAATGAACAGCTTTCCTCATTACGCTCTGCTTTCGTTAAGTCTGTAAAAGAGAATGCCAGAGGGGGTTTAAATGAGAAATAGTTCTCTTTGCAACTGAGATGGAACTACTAATTCCTCATTAGATAAAACGTAAGGGTGTGAGAAAATAAACCAGACTAGTTGACAGAGTGGTTACTTGGGAAGTGTCAGGCCACACATTTAAACTGATTTTAAATCGGAGGCCCAATAAGAGCACAACTATTGTTCTTAAAAGATCCCTCTGATTGGTAATGGTAGCAGTGCTGGTAGTAGGAAATGGAAAGATGTGAACTCTATTAATTAGGGAAGTAGAATCTGTAAGAAAGGTGACTGGAGATGAGGATGAGAAGGGCCCCTAGATTCCTGATTGTAGCCATTTACTGATTGTAGCCATTCCTTCATGGTGTCATTTACTGCCATAGAAAAAACACATGTCTACTAATCGTAGTGGCTCTTGCTGGTAATCCCAGCATTTTGAGAGGACAAGGAGGGCAAATATCTTGAGCCCAGGAGGTGGAGACCAACCTGGGCAACATGGTGAAACCATATCTGTACAAAAAGTACAAAAATTAGCTGGGTATGGTGGCTCACGCCTGTAGTCTCAGCTACTGTGGGGTTGAAATGAGAGAATCACTTGAACCCTGGATTTCGAGGTTGAACTGTAATCATGCCTCTGCACTACAGCCTGAGCAACAGACTGAGACCTTGTCCCCCCCAACCCCAAAAAAAGCGCATGTAAATAAGTGCACGATAGTTTTAATAGCTAGGAAGATTTTTGTGAATTATATATGCATCATAAACCACTCATGTTACTGAAGAAGATAGAGACCAGAGAAGTAAGGGACTTCGTTGAAGTCACTTTGCATTGGAGCCAAGAGTAGAAATAACTCCTGTGACCATTCTGTAATACCAAATGTTACACAGCAGATGGTTCCAAGAGTTGGCATTCCACAGAAGGCTCTGTGGATCTGCTGTCAGTCTGATTTCTTATTTGTTTAATAATGGTCTTTTTGGAGATAAATATCTGTTCACTCACTGAGGAGTTGCTTCACAATCTCTTTATTTCCTTACTTGAAGAAATGCCAAACTTTAAAAAGTGACAATAACCTGTTGCCCTAAACTAAGATGGCTCATGATAAGGCACAATGTTAAAAAGCAAACCAATTACACATACCATACTCTTACCAAACGCTGTTGTCAGTTTTCTCATCAAACATATTCTTATTCTATTCCTGGGAATGAGGAAGGTTCAGATATGGTCCTGAGCTGGAAAAGTATCATTTTGCCCATGATTGGCAATAACTTATGTTAATATGATCTTGTACAGCACACAGACACTTTCTCATCATCTTATTTGATTTTTTTGACACCCTTTTGGAATGGGCAGAGCAGGTTTTATCATACTCTTTACAGTTAAAGTTCAAAGATGGTAAGTTATTTGCATGGTATCACAAGGCTAGTAAGTCACAGAACTTAGCCTCAAGGTTCTAGTAGGGGGATGGTTGTTTTGTTTTTCTACAGTCTCTGACCTTTCCTCACTACCACAGTTCTCATATATCTACCCTGAATTTCCTACTATTAGTATAATTCCTTTGGGTTTGACAAGAAAGGCATGTAGATTAGAGGAAATCATTGTAATAGACGTGATTCTTACTAACTGACAGTGTGAACTGGCAGATCTTTAACATCCTATGCCATTTGAATACCCATGAATGAGCTTATTGTGGCGAGAAGGAGATAGAGAAGCAAGAGCATCAAGCATTGTTTGACAAACTGTCTTGAGGAAAAAAGCAGAAAACTTACTGGGTGTTCTCTATGGTAGTAGAACTTTCTGAGAGAAATGGTAGAGTTTTGATATGATGGGATGTTTATTAATAAATGTTGTTATAGGCCGGGCATGGTGACTCATGCCTGTAATCCCAGCACTTTAGGAGGCTGAGGTTGGAGGATCACTTGAGGTCAGGAGTTCAAGACCAGACTGGCCAAATGGTGAAACCCTGTCTCTGTCTCTACTAAAAATATAAAAATTGGACAAGGGTGCTGGTGCAAACTTGCAGTCCCAGGTATTTGGGAGGCTGAGGCAGGAGAATCGCTTGAACTGGGAGGCAGAGGTTGCAGTGAGCAGAGTTGGTGCCACTGCACTCCAGCCTGGCTGACAGAGAGAGACTCCTTCTCAATCAATCAATCAATCACTATCATTATAAAACAATTGTATGGGCTTTCCCCAAATATCATGATATTTGTTTTACTAGACATAATCAAATAGACTGTTGTGGGGAAGCAGTTTGAACTAGATACTTCTAAAGTTCCCAACGTTTATGATTCTATCCTCTGGAAGCTAACTGTATGTATCTCAGCATTCTCATCTGCAAATTTAAGAGAAAAGGAAGAGCTTCAAGAGCCTTCTAAATTCCACAGGTAAATTCATCATCCTCTCAAATGTTATGTATGTATTTCTACATAAAGCATTTTTGTTCATAACATTTTCCCTCTTTCCCCTTTTCCATTTGTCTCAATTTTTCTCTTGCTTCAAGTTCCGTAACCATTCCTAACTGCTCTGTGTAGTGTTTAGATATCTCCATTATCAATAATTCCTCCTGTCTTTTAATTTGTTGCATTAAATTTCTAGTCCATACATTTATGGTTTTCAGAATATAAAAATACTATTTTATTAATTCTATTCTAGGCTTCTTGAGTCAGAGATTACGTTTTGTCTCCCAGTATGAGCAGTACCTAGAAGACTGCTTCCAGTAATCATTGCATAAACAATTATTTGTGAAGATAATAATAATGGATACTGAAATTGTGGTATTTATATCACCTTTGTCAGATTCACCTGGGATGCTTCTTATCAATGCAGCTACCTAAATCCACTGGATACACTTCCAAATCAAAATCTACAGGTGTGGCATCTGCACCTCTTCATGGTAAACAAGTAATCCAGGCCATTTTTACACACAGTAAAGTTTAGAATCTTTAGACCTCTGGTTTCTCTGTGCCACATAGACCTTTGATTTCTCGGTACCATGCCACTATCATTTCTATGCCATATCTTACCTTTTTCAGTCTGTTTAAGTAAGTGCATCTCTTCATTGAGCTGTTAGTGTCCCAGAGGTTTTCTTGCCCAGAATGTTTGTGACTCCTATTAAAATCTGTGCCTGTGGTCCTTAAAAAGTAGTCACTCTTTATGACTGTTGGTGAGTTTCTGGCTGTATTAGAAGCCTGTATTAGAACCTTCTAATACTACCTGTATTAGAAGCCTCAGTATGTGCCCTCTTTTCAGCCTCCTTGTTGAGAGGTTTCTAAGAGTTATTATTGGATAAAGCTACCAGCTGCTTCAAATATGGACGATGATAACACAGGTTGGGTTTAGTGCCTCTCGAGTTAAACAAAGTGTCTTATACCTATGATTTTGATGATTGCCTATGAGAGTGCTAGGTGCTGTACACAGCATCTCCCTTAATCCTCTCAAATATATGTCAAGAAAATATTCCCACATTACAGATGAGGAGGCCTAGGCTCAACGAGATTAAACAACGTTTGTCTAAATAAATAATCAGAATGGAAATTTGCTGACACAAATAATTTGTTATATTCATCTTTGTATGCCTACTAATTAGAACATTGTGTGGGTGTTGAATGATTTAATTTTTTAAATGAATAACTGGATAAAAAAATAAATATTGGTAATTCAGCTAGAAAACATGAGAACTAGGGTTCAAAACCAGACTCTAGATGAGTGCAGAGCCAATACCTCTTCACCCTGTCCCTGTGCTCTTCTAGGAAGTGGGCGGGACCCATTTCTGAATGAGGTTGCAATGCAGAGAGCCAAGCACATAAGTATAAAGATGCATTATACTTACAAAGGTGCATGTATATTCCTCTTCAATTACGTTAGCAATTTTGTGAATCTAGGAAAAATGCACTTATTTTCTTTGCTCAGGATTTTATATGTGATACATAAATCTGGATTTTTTAAAAAATGGTATACTCACTATTTGTACATCTTCTAGTGCCTGTTAAAATACCACAAGTCTCTCACTTGCTGTTTGCTTATGCTAAGGCTTCAGCCATCAGATACACTACTTTAGCATGCTATGTAGCAAGAATATCCCAATTTATTCATAATATAACAAAGTGGAGTTTGTTTTTAGCACAAACTGAAGTTTGTTTCATTCAAGAATGTGAAGTTAGTAGTTATGGACTCATACTCATGCAGATTCATTACCATTAAACTATCACATTTTCTGTTTATGTTGATTTCTAATTATTTCTTCCCTTAAAAAAAAAAAAGGAATGCCTCTCTCAGCCAGACCACAGCACATAATGATTCCCACTGTTGGATGAACACTGTTGGATCTGTCTCATGAAAAACGCTGTTATTACCACCCACTAACTCATCAACAGGTCCTGGCTCTCTACAGACTCTGGGTCTCATCACCCCCATCCACCCCCTCTTGTCCTCTATTCACCTCCACTTGGGAACATGGCCACTTGGAGAAGGGGAAGCTTTCACTCTCTCAGCAACACTGGGGGATGTTGATTCAGTACCTTACATTTTACACTCATAGCAGAGTGCATTCACTTTACGATGGATTTTTCTACTTGTGGTTAAGGAAAAAATACCTCTTTATTTTTAGTTCTGTGAGTAGTTTGTAACAGTTTCAATAGCAGTATCAGCTGTAGCTAGTCAGTTTGTCACAGGAAAGCTCATATGGTTTTTACTACTTCTGATGTATCAAATTCGATATTAGTGTACAGATTTTTAATTCATTTAATGACTAAAAGAACATAATATTAAGATACTAAAAGAAAGATTAAATTAGAAGTAAAAAGCACATTGTTGTTACTCTAAATTATTTATACTGTTTCAATATGCATTAGTAATGGTAAGAATTTAGAAAATTACAAGAAAAGAATATATGCAAACTGTAATTTTTTGGCTTTTTATTCTTTCTTTGTTCTTATGAACTTTTATGTATTTGATAACTTTTTTACTTCTCCCCACTTATTCCCACACATACACATACACACTTTAGTAAAAGAGAATGAAAATTAAAATCCCAAAGCAAACTAAAATTACTGCTAGGGAAAGATGGGGAGGAACAGAGGAGAAACGAGATAGTCCCAAGGAAAAACACATATAGATTGATGCACAGCCTCTTCAAAGATTGGATTCTGCATGTAAATTTCCAAGTTTGTTGCCAGAACATTCTCCTCTAATATAAAAGTTAATAAGAACATATTTTCATGGAATACAAGATGCTCGTTCTGTTCCAAGGTCCATAAAATTGACACAAATTAAAGTAACCATATCAGGCAAAATGTGTTCTTTCCTTTCCTTCTGATATTTACTTAGAAATGCAGAGGCTACATGTACGTAGGCTCTTTACTTTGGCCTTCAAGGGATGGGAGGAACTGGCTCCAGCCGCCCTTCGTGACCCATTTCATAGCACTCAAAGCACTGTAGCCTCATTGCTTCCTGTCGCGTTGCTCCTGGTGCCCAGCTTCTCTCATGGCATTATACTGTTTGCACTGCTGATGCTCTACCTGAAATACTCTTCCTGCGTTTACGTGACTGCTCCTCCTTATTCTTCAGGCCTCGGCTAAGGAGTAGCCTTAAAGGGTCTTCCCTGACATGTATTTAACGTAGCTTCCTGGAGTTATTCTCTGCCTTATCCACCTGTTTGGTGCCTTAACAACACTCATTACAATCTTTAATCATTTTGATTCCTTGTTTACTTGCTTATTAACTGATGAACATCATGTCTTCAGGAACTGGATTGCTCTTTCCCCTCCTGCCTTTTCTGCATCACATGAAATGTTCAGCACACTGGGTGAAATTTTTGTTGAAAACCTTAATCATAGTTTCCACAATGTATCCATATACAGTAAAGCCTACTTGCATCTATCTTTCATTTCTAGTCCTGATTCTGGACTAGATGTGGTTAGGCAAAGCACAGCCCTCGGTTACCAGGTTGGCATCGAGCTCCCAAATATTCATCATAGCTTAGATTTCATGAATTCTACAGCTCCCGTCATTTGCTAGCCATTTTCTTAATATTTTGGGCTGACTTGATTTTAGTGGAAAGCCTAGTTATTTGCTGTTTAATGTTAGGTTTGTCTTATTGCTGTGGTTTTATTTTAAAGTATTTATAGAATATAAATATTAGACTCCCTTCAGGAAATTATTATTCAGTAAAAGAAAAAGGAAGATTTTCCAAGTTCTCAAAGAAATCATTTCCATTAAAAACAGTATGTTTCCCCCACATAATAATAATGGTGGTGCACCAACTGGGCTGCATTCAGCAGCTGGTGAGTACATTCCTCTCTGAGACTCTTAGGAATTCTGTCAACCTTTTGTGTAGGCACAAACGTTCAGATTAGATGTTGGCTTAGTAGGGCAAAAGATACAGCAGACTCTATTGTCCAAACTGTTACAGTTCAGTTAATGTCTATACTTTTGAGTTTGATGAAAGACCAATAGAATTTGTATGTAGGTGTGTGTGTGCATGTATGGGCATGCATGCATGTGTATATGGATATACAAACATGTATATGTGTGTATATATGTGTACACACATGCACAGATACATATGAACACGTGCACATATTTAAGCATGTATGTTTAAATAGCATAGGTGAATCTTAATTTACTTAATGGTTAAAATATTGGTATATTAAAACACTGAAACCATCAGATGATAAACAGTATTTCAGAAATGGCAAGGTCTATATATATTTGGACATATAGACCTGTGGTTCTTTCAATAAGCTATTAATAAAAAATGATGACTAAACCTGTATTTTCACCCAAATATCATAGTTTGATATTCCAAAAGAGTGTTATATCCCAATAAGTAATTATACTTATTCAAAATATCTTTTGTACATATTTTGCTATCTATGCCTAGCTTTCTCAAGTTGCCTAAATTGTTGTAGAGACCTAGCCATTGTCAGCTCTACTTTGGAAGCTTTAACATATGAACAAATAAGAAACATTGACTCTCTGAATATTTTCTTGGGTTGACTGAGCAAAATTTGACAGAGAAAGCCAAATAATTCAAATTTTTAACATTAGACTTTTGTTACAGTGAACATTGCTAGATATTCCAGAGGAATCCTGAAACATATCTTAATTATCGACGTGTATTTTTACTCTAAACTTCAATGTGGCTCCACAGTAATCAAGTCCCAAGATATGGTAGAAGTGTGTTGTCCTAACTTAGGCAAGAAAAAAACCCCACATTTTCTCTAAGGGAATGAATTACTGAAGTAAATAACACATTATTGCTTCACTTTGAATGATTTATTTTATAATTAATCATTCAAAGTTTATGTAATTTGGAACTTGATTTCTTTACCAGATATTCATAGGCATAGGCCACTTAAATTATTATAGATAACTTCTGTTAAATATTTGCTACTTTAACATATTTATTATTTTTATTAATCTTTCTGTTGTTTGTTTTGTTTTGTTGGTTTTGTTTTGTTTTAGACAAGATCTCTCTCTGTCATCCAGGCTGTAGTGCAGTGGTGCAGTCTTGGCTCACTGGAGCCCGGACCTTCTGGGCTCAAGGGATCCTCTTACCTCAGCCTCCTGAGTAGCTGGGACCACAGGCTTGTGTCACCATGCCCAGCTAATTTTTTTTTTTTTGGTAGAAACAGGTGTTTGCTATGTTGCCCAGGCTGGTCTCAAACTTCTGGGCTCAAGGAAAGTGCTGGGATTACAGGTGTGAGCCATGCACCTAGCAATATATTTATTATTATTTTTTAAATAGCTTTTTAATGTATTGCTTTCATTTGTTCAATAATCAAAAACACTTTATTGAGAACCTTTTCAATAAGTAACTGCCTTCTATAGAAGGTGATAATTATCCCAAGTTCCTGAGTCTATAGAGGAAAAAAGAAGAAATTATCAAACCGTGAGATCTCTTCCCTTAGAAAGTGTACAATCAATGTGAACATACTTCTTAAAAGAGAAGGCATGGAGGAAAGGACAGATGTAAAAATAACTTTGATTATGGAATTCAGTTAGTCTCTTCTCTCTACCCTGTCTCTTAAGGCCACTGCATACAGAAAATCAGGCAGTGAATGTTGTGCAGACAAGTATGCTTTGGGGAGACTGTGTATGATTTTTTTGTTGTTGTTAAAAATAACTTATCAAATTTGTGAATTCATAAATTTTTAATTAGATTACAAAATTACTGTTACTTTTGTGTATCTGGCACTTTTCAACTCAGTCAAACCTATTTTATTAGTCTAAAGTCTACTAAAATTTGCATTTCTGGAAATTAGCCACAAATAAATGATCATCAGCAGTAATTGGCAGCATGCAATAATGGATTTTTTTCATACAACAACTTACAATAGATGTTAGTACATTTGCAATTGAGCTTTAGAAGTGGATTAAAGTGAAGCAAATGCTTGAAGCTTGCACTTAAATTGTCACGGAAACAGAATTTAGTTATTGAAAACAGGTAGCTGAGGGTTGTATATTTACCAAATGTTCTGGTTCCATTTAAAATTCTGTATTCTGGATGTTTCAAAGTTGAATTAACTCTTATAACAATAGCAAGTCTCTTAGGAATATTGCATCAGTTATGTATCACAAGTTAAAGGTTGTCAAATAGTACGAAGCCTCGACTAACAGATAGTGAAATTGAAGTTTCTTACTCAGGGAGTGTTCACAGTTCAGACACTGAAAGTAGGTTTAAGTTATGCCTCAATTTTCACCCTTTTTTACAACTAACCTTCATAAACAAGTTAAGAAATAACACTTCCCTTTTTCTTAATTTTAAGGACAGACATATTAATTTCACTGTGTACGTGACACATCTTTAGTAGAAGGTCCCAATTTAAAGTTTCCACGAATTCTGCCCATTTTCTCACTCATATGTACCCCTATTACACATCTGAAGTTTACTTATATATGAAGAGATAGTTACCAGATAAAAAGATCTAGATCTTAACCTTTGATCTGAACTCATTCTTTTTTCAGAAGGTTACAGCATTCCTTTGAGTCCAAGTTTGAAGTTTCAAAATAAATGATAATGACAGCTTCTACTTACTTATACTATAAGGCAATTACCACAGCTAATTTAGCTTTTGAGCATGCTTTGAAAGCAACAGTGGCCTGGAAATTCAAAGCATTGTTTAAAGCTGCTAATAATACATTTTGTTCTCTTACCAAATGTCCCCTATTTTGAACAATGTCTCCTCTTTCTAAAATTGTCTAAAAAATTGTCTCCTAATTTTTCAGTAGCTTCCCCTTTCTTTCTTTTTCTTTTTTTTTTTTTTTTGAGACACGGTCTCACTCTGTCGCCAGGCTAGATTGCATGGTGCGATCTGTGCTCACTGCAACCTCCAACTCCCAGGCTCAAGCAATTATAGTAGCTGGGATTACAGACGTGCACCACCACACTGGGCTAATTTTTGTATTTTTAGTAGAGATAGGGTTTTGCTGTGTTAGCCAGGCTGCTCTCAAACTCCTGGCTTCATGTGATCCACCCGTCTTGGCCTCCCAAAGTGCTGGGATTGCAGGCATGAGCCAGGGTGCCAGGCCCAGTAGCTCCCCCTTGCAAGATGCCTTTTCTAATTAAGTAGCCACCATCAGAGACTCATGCACATCTCCAACAGCCACTCCAAAGTAAGCTCCATCTAGTAAGCATCACTCTCTGGATATTTCATAAAATCTGCAAAATTAGTGATTCCAAGCCAGGTTTATGTCTTTAAACATCTGTACTCTATGCACCATGCCCTACTCTCCAACTGCAGGAGTTTACTCCCCTGGTAGCTCCTCCCCTCTCTATTCACTGGCTGGGCCTAGAAACACACCTTTTCAAATCCTCTTTGTTGTTCAGCCTACATTTCATTGGCCACTATATTTGGTTGAT
Organism: Ateles fusciceps; assembly: GCA_036589455.1. NCBI lineage: Eukaryota > Metazoa > Chordata > Mammalia > Primates > Atelidae > Ateles > Ateles fusciceps. Next base: position 14,934,219 of record JAZHEH010003259.1, on the reverse strand, counting down.
ACCACCTCCTAAATATCCTTGAAACTACATTATACTGCCTCTGCCATATTTTAAGTTATGATCAGCCTCCTATCTTGACCACTACATTATTCTTCTCCCAGTGTCCATGCCTGCCACATTGCCAGAGAAATTTCCTTCCCAATTCAAATCTGATCATATCACTCACTGGTGTGATTAAAACCCACCCTCCTGCCATGTTTACAGAAGAATCTCATTGGCCTATCCCCCCAAAAGCTTCTGTAATCTAGATCTGTTTTATGCTTCCAATCTTCTTGATATTCCTCATATCTTCATTTCGCACTACTTATGCACTAGTTCCATCAAACTCATGCCAGTCTCCTTCCCAGCTGGGGTCATTGTAATGTTTCCTTCTGTAGCCACACATGACCACTTACGTACTGATAAACTCCAACTCATTTTCTAAGATTAAGTTCAAACGCTGAGACTCTGTGAAACTTTCCCTACCTCTCCACCAACAACTTCAAATAACGGTAGGAAAATAGTGTTTGAAAAAGGTGATTTAGAAATGCAAAATGAAGTTAATATTGAATGGGGAAAAAAAAGAATGACACAGGAGAAAGTAAAATTCTATTTTCTATTTCAGAATCACAAGATTTTATGGCTGAAAGTGTTGTTACAGTCAATCTAGACCAAAGTTTTTTGTGGTTTCCATATAAAAAGTAAAAGCTCTTGCCTTAAAATGAAGTTTGGGAAATTTGTATCTAGTTGTGTAATACTGACTGTGTAATTTGTGTGATCCTTATACGGCATTCAAGAAAGCTGTCACTATACTACATAACCTTAAAAAAAATCTACACTCATTGAATCTGAGCTTCAGAGTTGCCATTTCTCTCACTTTCCACAGCCAGCATTTAAACCTTCCTGAAGAAATAAAGTTTACCATCATTTGATATTCAAAATTCATTGCCCATATTCAAAATTCACTGATTAAAACAAAAGTAAAATTTTCTTGCAAGTTGGGACAACTAGGTCTTTCCTGCTTTTTCAAAAATCAAATTTTAAAAAAAATTTTGCCTAGGAAGTCAAAATGTTTTTTTAAAAAAAAAGCAAAAAGAATTATTGTAACACAATGTTGACTGTGCTGCGTTTCATCTGTAAAAGTTTTAGAGATGGGGAATCAAGCAAGGTATTTTGACACATCTCATGATTTCAGTGGATACTGTCACAATCATGAGACGTATTCAGAGCTCTCTCCTGGAGAACATTCCAAACATTCAAAACCTAATTTTTTAAATAAAATTTATCTTAAGGAATATCAGTTTTTGAAGTTCTGAATATGTAAATCATGTTTATATTAATAATTGATATATTTAAAATTATGTCATAATTGGCAAAAGTTTCAGAACTCATAAAATTAGAATTGCGTGTTTTCTTTCAGCGCCACATTTCAGAAATAGGGATGGATTGGCATGGACCAATATGATCCATCTTCCTTAAACTCAGAGTCTCTTAGTGCCCTTAACTTGAAGCACTTTTCTTTCAAGTTGAGGTCCACTCTTCGTAGACAATTCTATGAAAAGGCCTTACAAGTTTTTATCTACACCTCTTGCTTCTTGAAAGGGATAATGCTAGATTCTGAACACATGGAAATCTCTTGCCCCTTTTCCCTTTTAGGGTCTTTGCAAGCTTACAATATGTACACATTTTCTGTAAGTCACCAATGCTGAGTTACTGGTATGAAAAATGACCCTGTTACTTGGAAAGTAGTTTCACTTACAAGTCCCCTAGGCCCTGTAATGTCTAAACCTCCTGTGCCACTTTATGTGACTGCCCCACCCCCCATAGAGGAGCATGTACAGGAAAAGCAGACTTCCCTTCCCCCCACACATTTCCTTAGTTTATTTACAAAACGTCTTGGAATGAGAATGAGCTGTTTGTGGTTCCTGTGGCTGATTTGGGGATGGTTTCCTACAGGCAGAGGATGCTGGTTAACTGAATGACCTCTCTGTAGCTAACCCGTGCACCCCTGTGGGAAGGCTGTTTGGTATGATGGGTACCTCTTCTAACTAAGCCTGGAGGGATTTGTTTTTGTGGTAAAGAACTTAGTAATAACCAAACATCATTGTAAAGACAGATTTAATAATGCTAAGGCCCATCAGAGCCTACCCCTTCTAGTACCAGCAAAAGAAGTCCGAAATACACTGAGATGCCTTTACATTCCTGTGCCTCAATCTTTCTTTCTCAAAGGATTATGATTTTTTTCCTCTGGCATCTTCAAAGGACAATAAAGCTATTTGCAATATATTTGAGTAGATGGGACATTAGGAAAAGAAATCATCCTAAACACCAGCTGTATGAGAAACACCCCTTAGTCAGCAGTTTTTACCAGCTTATACAGAGATGATGTTGACTAGTTCATAGTCAAAAGAAGATGTAAAGTTGTGATGATCTTAAGTAAAGGTGAATCTCCCGAATATTTGTTTCTGTTTGTTCAGACTTGCTAATGAACACTCTTACCTCACACATTGGTAACTCTTGGAAACCCTGGAATATGCATACCAGTGATTCTTAAGGTAGACTGATCCATCCTCACCAAATATACATTTCACCTGCGTAAGTAGAAGATGAGGGCACAGAAACTGTAAGACTCCAGTCCCAAAAGAGAAAATATTGAACATAAATTACCATAGTGGTCACATATAATCCATATGGAAACACTGATGAGATAAGTATCACATTTTCACCATTATATCTATTTTAACTGGCAATCACTAAGTTCATGTGAGAAGAAACATTTCATGAAGGCATTGAGGAGTGCCCAACAACTAACATAGTTTCAGCGTCAGTTTGCATTGGATCAAAAAGTAAAATTGTGTTCTTTAGTACACCATAGTTCAAAACAGATATTATAAAACCTAGTGTCCTTACTCAAGTTAAGCCCTACTGTACATTATTTTACTTACTGAAGAAATTAGAAACATGTGCTTATCCTCCATTACATAAATGAAAAGCAAAACAAATGTGTACTAATTTCACTGTGTAAATGAGCCAAAATTACCAGTGCCCATTCTCCCAGGGTGCTAGTCCAGTGAGGATATTATATCTATAAAGAGAATATATATATGTAATTAGTTATACATAATTATACTATACATATTATATATAAAGAGAATATATGTAAGTCCTTTGAGGCAGTATATTCTTATTTTGCAAATGCTCAATTTTAAGAACTTTGAAATTAAAAACAACACATGTTCTAAAGGGAAATAAAAGATCACCAAAAAAAAAGATAGGAAAAAAAAAAATCCCACCTCATTTACTCATTACCAACAAATTGAAAGCTAATGAAAGAAAATGTATATCCTGCCCAGAAAATGTCATTTAACTTCTATAGCTGTGATTTACCTTTTGTAATGTCTTTCTACATTTGTCTCTGCAGCGCATCCTAACGTCAGTCAAGGCTGCCAAGGAGGCTGTGCAACGTGTTCAGATTACAATGGATGTTTGTCATGTAAGCCCAGACTATTTTTTGTTCTGGAAAGAATTGGCATGAAGCAGATTGGAGTGTGTCTCTCTTCGTGTCCAAGTGGATATTATGGAACTCGATATCCAGATATAAATAAGTGTACAAGTAAGTGCCTACACGAAATTGTATTTTTATCTCATCCTTGGTGACTTTTCCAGTTTGAAATGATCTCTAATATATTTGTGATATTCAGTGTTAAGTAAATGACGTGTATCTGTTAATTAGGCTAAACCATACTTGGACTTAGCTCTCAGAACCAGAAAATTTTTATCACTAACTTACAAAAAACACTCATGTTTTGGCTTTCTTTTTAATTATGAAACCAAAGGCTGTGAATATGATTATTGTTCATCGAATCTATAGAAAGTACTGCAAGCCTCAATTCCATCTGAGTTCCCATTATCAACACAAAATTCAAGTATTGACTAACTTGCTGAATCATTTCAGCTATTTTGACTTCAAGAGAGATTACAGAGCAACTGAAACATTTATTTATCAACTAGAAATAAATATTGGGAGCACTGTCATCTGGACCCTGAAAGTCTGCTTTCCATACTGCAGATTAAGGGACCTTTCTCAAAACTGTAAATTAGGAAATACCACTCTATTCAAATATCATGTGTAGTTCTGTCAATCTCTCCAAACTCATCTCCTACAACTCCTCCTCAACCATTTTGTATCAGCCTCACTTGCCTTCTCGTAAGATCTCCCACCTCAAGCCTTTGCAATTCTTGTTCTACACTGGCTGTTCTAGCAGTTAGAAAGCTTTTTGCCCACATCTTTGCATGGCTGGTTGTGTTATTTCATTGCCAATTTTGCTCATATGTCATCTTCTCAGAGAGACATTCCATGACCATCTTATCCAAAATAATCAGCCTGTTCCCCTTGTCAACCATTCTCCGTCTCTTTTTCCCACCTTTTGCTGTTTGTTTGTTTGTTTGTTTGTTTTCCCCAGACCACTTATCACTCTGGAACTAGCCTGCCTGGTTTCAAAAAACAGTCGGATCTGTTGTCCTGGTTTAGTTTCATAACTTTGTGAGCGTCAGTTTCCTCATATGTAAAATGAAATTATACCAATGACTATTTCATTGGGTTGCTGTAAACCTTAAGTGACTTAATACTATTATAAAACATTATAGCAATCCTGGCTTACAGTAATCACCTTATAAGGGTCAACTATTGTTATCGTTTACTGTATCTCCTCTCCTAGGATGTAAACTTTCTGAAGCCTGACTCTTACTCCTCTTGTACATTGCTATCAACCAATATAAAGAACAATGCCTAGCACGTAGTAGGCAATCAAATATTTGTTGTAAGAATGAATAGCCAGCTGCGTGCAGTGGCTCAAGCCTGTAATCCAGCACTTTGGGAGGCCAACGCGGGTGGATCACCTGAGGTCAGGGGTTCAAGACCAGCCTGGCCAAGATGGTAAAACCCATCTCTATTAAAAATATAAAAATATATAAATATATATAAGATATATATTTTTTATATATATCATAAAAATATAAAACCTAGCTGGGCACTGTGGCGGGTGCCTGTAAAATCCCAACTACTAGGAAGACTGAGGCAGGAGAATCGCTTGAACCCAGGAGGTGGAGGTTGCAGTGAGCCGAGATCGTGCCACTGCACTTCAGCCTGGGAGACAGTATAAGACCTTGCCTCAAAGAAAAAAAAAAAGAATGAATAGCTCTCAAGAACAACACAAAGGCAATGTCCTTCGTATATTTTCTTAAGGTTCTGATGGAACATTTTCACTATCACTTAATATAAGCATATACTTGATCTTATAAACATTCTTGGCTATGTATATATATTCCAAAATTTTTTTCGTAGGGCAATCAGTACAATGATTTTAAAATCAATAACCGATGTACATCAACTAAATCACTGTGGAGGAATCCTGTGTTCAGTCTGGCAAAATTATTTTGGACCTCAGGTGTTTATTTGACACTAAAGTTGCATGTGCCTGTGCTGGACACAGGCAGAACTGGACTAGTAGTTAAGAGGACATTTCTCTTTCTCTTTTCTCTTTCAGAATGCAAAGCTGACTGTGATACCTGTTTCAACAAAAATTTCTGCACAAAATGTAAAAGTGGATTTTACTTACACCTTGGAAAGTGCCTTGACAATTGCCCAGAAGGGTTGGAAGCCAACAACCATACCATGGAGTGTGTCAATATTGGTAAGGAGAACCTCTAATAATTGGAATAAATGATAATGTCAGTCTCCATGGAGGTGCTTTTCAAAGTCCTTTGTCAAAAGAACCTGAAGTTTCTTGGGCTGAGATCTCTTGAAGGCTGTATCTATCCTTCTTTACGAAGATACTCTCTTAAAGGTCTTTTTCATAACCTTATCTAGCATGTATTACAGTACAATTTAATACAGTAGGTGCTTCCTTATTTCTTAGGGACTGTCGATAATTGCTTCAACTGTCTGTTCATGATAGATTCATTTTTTATTATTATTTGATGAATTTTTGCTTAAGTAAAAATTCAGTCAAGACATATATATATATATATATCAAGACATATATATATGTGTGTGTCTATGTATATGTTATATATATGTCTTGATAGTGATCTGTTACGTGACATACATTTATGTCTTTAATTGAATTTTTACCTTAGAGCAACAGTTTCATAAAACACCTAGGTCTAATCTCAACTAATGACCAAAGTTATTTTCTAAGGGGGGGAACATATATTCTCTTGACACAGCCCATTAATGCTCAGTAAATGGATCAAAGACCTAGAGAACTGGAATTGATTTAGTTAAAATCTCACTTTTTTTCTCTCACACTGCTATGCTGAAATGTTCTGCTTGTACAGGTATGATACACAAGAAAGAGGATAGTGGACTTACTCAAACTGACAGAATGAGGCAATCCCTGGGTCTGATTAATTGCAGGCCAAATTTCCTGAAAGGGAGGGAGGTCCCTCAGACAAGTTGTCTGTCTGAATAACAGATCACTGTCAGGATGTATTTTCCCTCTTTTAAACGTTGTACAGCTACTACAGCTACAACTTTGATGAATACTTGGGAAGCAGATGCTAAACCAAATGGGAAAATAGCCTAGGAAATCTCAAAATCCCCTGGGCAAGAACTACAAGAACCTTTGATGCTGCGCCGATGGCATATCCACACAACTGCCGTCCTGATTCAGTACAAAATAGTCTCCGGGACTCCTCTGGGGTGCCCATCTTAGGGATCCCTTAGACTCTAAAGTGCTGGAGTCATAAAATCTAAAGTCGTGGCTTAACCATTTCAGGTCCACCACAGCACTTTTATTTCTAAACAATGTTTTTGATAGAATAAAATAAATAGATATTTTAAAGATAATTTTAGAAGCATCTGGAAAACAATGGTCTTGAAATAGTTTGTGGCTCACAATGGTTAAGTTTTTTCTTCTCTAGTTGTAGAAACACAGGGAAAATAAGCAACAGGAATAGGATAAAAAATACAAAAGAAAGCACTTCACGTTCTTTTTCTTATTGGTCCTGAGGGCTGATGATTAGAGGTAATAAGTTCCAAACAGTGGAAAAAATAGAAAACACGTCTGTGTGATATTCAAGAGCAGAAATTCAGGACGAGTTGCAGAATGTTTGTGACATTTCTCTACCTGGAAAAAAAAGACACATATTTAATTTTTTTCAGTTGTTGAAGGTGTAGCATTCAGTCCTGGAAAGGCTATTTACCTTAAATTTATTAATGCTTTTCTATCAGGGGAGATCATTTCACACTTGGCACTATTGAATTTGCCTTTAAAGCTTACTGGTAATTTATACCACTAGTAAGACTAAGACTGCTTATTTCTAAATACAATTACATTTAAGTTTATACATTTTGGAAAAGAGGTTAGCAGTCCAAAAGCCAATCACTGAATTTGGCTCATTTAACAGATGCAAATGACCTAGGACACGTCGTAACGCAAATCAACTTTGGTTCAAGGCTGGCTCCTGTTGTTTGCTCGATAAGAGATATCTGGTATCATATGGCGCCTCGCCTACAGGTACTACACCTGGCATGCCTTTAGGCTAGCCCAGGATGACCTGCTTCCACATCACAAAGGAATATTAAAGCCTATTCCTTTAACAAATATGAAAACTAGGATCTGGAGAGGCAAAATGATGACCCCAAGGAAACATTAGTTATTTTCAGTGCTGTAATTAGTAGTTTGACCTTAGCTTCCTACTGCTCCCAACAGAAAGAATGCGTCTCTCTTATTGCTAAAATCTACACCATAATTCTAGTTTTCTATCTAGATTTTAAATTGAGAGGAAAGGTCACAAACAGAGGAAATGCTACCCTGATATAGAGCTGGAATGAAAGAGATATGTCACAAAATATCCACTCTCCATGGTTTGCAGATCAAATGAAACACACATCCACTGAACCAAATTTTATAAGAGAACATATTCTTTTCACTTTGTGCTCCAGATATTGCTGCCTTTCTGCACTGTCATTTTGTCACCCCCATTGCTTCTCTTAGAGAGTTGGACTTGTTCAAGTAATCACAGAGAGTATATCTCACTCCAAGCACTGAGTAGCAAGTAGAGTATATCTCACTCCAAGCACTGACATACCCTTGCTATGTTCTCTATGTAATCATGCAACTAGTCAACAAGAATTAGAGAAAAATGACCAGTAAAGTCATTAGTGGTAGGACGTCCTATTCAACTTTCTTTCCAGTTAGGGGAATCCCTTTTACAGCATTTCACACTGATGATCAACCACAGCACAATGATTCCCAGAGACTGGAGCTCAATACCTTTTATGAGACATGTGCTTCATTAGCTTCATTAGTGAATAAAGATTTCCAGTGTTAAGATTGTTCTTAATACAGAAGCTAGAAGGAACACAGAAGGTGAATAGTGTTTTTTCTTAGCTATCTCTTCACCAAGAAGTACCTGAATTCTACATTGTTCATTAAATGATCTAATAGAACTTAAATCACCTTTTGTGTTGTCTTTAGCACTTTTTTCAGTTTTCTCTTTTTTCTGGAAATATTATTTGGATGCTAACATTACAGGTTTAGTCTATAATATTTCTCTAAGATAAATTCACCTCATCTCATGGTGTTTTGGCTATCTGGTCTCCTTACAGTTTTTAACTACCTAAACTCATTTGTTTTGAAGTATTTTCCCTCCTCCAACGAAATTATCTAAGCTTGTCCTTAAATTTAATTTTTAAAACCATTCGCCTTCTGACTATGAACTAATAATTACCTAAGCTATAATTTTTAAAATCCATTTTTCTAAAGTTCAAGTATACATTTGCCTAGACCACTTTTGCTATTATGACAGAGCGCCAAAGTTTGCACATCAGACGATTTTTTCTAATTTAGTCCTCTTAATTCTGGAATTAAATGAATACTGGACAAAATGACAGCTCAAAAACATTGATTTTCCTCTTTTCATTTGCTTTTTTGGAGGCACTTTTATTTGTAATGCTAAGGATCCACTACTTTGTAATTATTAATATCAGAATGGGATGCTGGAAGATAATATCCATAACCAGCAAGAGATTATAATATTATCAATTGAATCAGTTACTCTATTACTGAACAAAAATTGTAATGGTATAACTGAGCATGAAGACTATTTTAAAGTGGTTCAATCAAGTTCATTTTATTTCACAGAAACCTAAAGTCATATATTTAATCAATTCCATTTAATTCCATGTTGTACTTGGGGACCTAAAAGTGTCTGAAAAGGCCTGTGAAAAATGTATAATAAGTGGATATAAATTTCTAAAACATTTAGGTTATCTTTCTTGAGATTGTTACGAAAGATCGCATTCTGCTCTAAAGTAAGGAATCATTAAATCAGAAGGCAGTAAGGGAGATTACTGGAAGCTTGTTTTTGTGGAAAGACAGTCTTAAGTCATCTGAAAGTATTACTGTTGCTAGCTGTTATTATACATTAGAAATTTTTAGGGACATATATATAATAGCACCTTGTAGATGCTTCTTTTCTTTAGAAGTGCAAAAATCTATTAATAACCTGAGAAAGCCATTATTGAAAAAAAGAAACTAATACAGAAAAAGGAAACAAATCTCCAAAGAAGCTTCAGAAAAAGTACATCAGGTCATCTTTGGAATCACTTGGTCAGGTTTATTTTAGAAGCAGGTTATTAGCTGAAATTAACCTAGAATTCACATATAATAGATGCTGCTATGCCTGAACCATACTCAGTAACAGATATCAATATTTAAACGTTCAACAGCACATGAAGTAGAAAAGGCAGTAAATTGTAGGCCAAAGACCTGGATTCATTTTCTGCTCAAGCACTCTCTAACACAGAGGTTCTCAAAGGGTGTTCCCAGTACCTGCAAATCAGCATTACCTGTATTGTTAGGCGAATTCACAGCCCTACCCCAGATAATTGAATCAGAAACTCTGGTGGGGGATGGGGTGCGGGAAGGTCCAGCATTTTTGTTTTAGCAAGCCCTCCAAGTGATTCCACTTGGATGCATGCTAAAGTTTGAGAATCAATTCTCTAGCATGCAGTATAACAACTGTTCTTCAAATTCTGGTCAGGATCAATCAACAATTGCAGCAGTGCTCTGGAAATTATGAAGAATTGATCGATTTTAGTGATTACATTAATATGAATGCCTGGGTTAGTCAATCTAGAGAAAAAGGAAATCCAATGCAAAAATTGGTTTACCTTATAATGAGTACCAAACCGAAAACATTTAAATTTCCATTTCTGCCTTTCCCTTTCTCTTGTTTTATATTTAAGTCATCTTGCCCAACTTTGGTCTGCAATTTCTGCTCAAATTTGGACAAATTCTGATGGAAGCAAATCTTTCTTTAACTCAACAATAATGAAAGTGGTTGTGAGCCAACTGAGGCTGTTTATTCTGTTTTGTTTCAGTGCACTGTGAGGTCAGTGAATGGAATCCTTGGAGTCCATGCACGAAAAGGGAAAAACATGTGGCTTCAAGAGAGGGACTGAGACACGGGTCCGAGAAATAATACAGCATCCTTCAGCAAAGGGTAACCTGTGTCCCCCCCACAAATGAGACAAGAAAGTGTACAGTGCAAAGGAAGAAGTGTCAGAAGGGAGAACGAGGTACAGTCATAATAACAAAATGTGCTTGTTTGAATCCTCGTAATTTCTTGCATTTTTCATTTTATTTCTTACGAAATGTTTGGCGTTATCTTTCATGCCTAATAGCCTCAAATGTGTACCAAACAAAAATATGTTGCATGTAAATTACAGAATATAGATGTGGTAATTCCAAAATATGGAGCCTGATATCAGAACTTTATACTACTATAGAAGTGTGCTAATTGAATCATGATGAACCAGGCTGTATTGCAAGCATTCGGGGCATTATCTTTAATATAATTCACCTTCCTAGTACTTAGAAAACTTTTGGGAAGTCTCATAAATACAAAGTCTAATGACATTGGATACAAGAACAAGACAAATAGACACTGCCATCAAACATTCCTTTCCCTTATTGCCTGCAAACCAAAGTAGTGAAATTTGGTGGTAAGCTTTTATAGCTAAACATTTATATTTTTAAAGACAGATTATCACTCTGTCATCCAGGCTCTAGTGCAGCGGTGCCATCATAGTTCACTGCAACCTCAAACTTCCAGGCTCAAGCAATCATCTCACCTGAGTCTCCCAAAATGCTGGGATTATAAGTGTAAGCTGCCATACCTGGCCAGTATATTTAATACTGACTTTATTTTGAATTAAATGACCAAGGTCACATTTTATGAATATGGCAAAATCATTAATGACATTTGCCTCCAGATTTCTTTTCATATTGCACTAACTTTATAGACTAGATTACAGAAACTGTTCGATTGATATTAACTATGAGAGTTTGCTGTGAAATGGGCAAGGAGAAAGATACCATTTAATATGATGCTTTGGGGGTAAATAAACTTCCAGCTAGAAGACCCTCAGTTGTTGACCTTTAAAAATATATTTTTTCTATCTTTCTCACTAATGTCTTCAACATCACTTCATACAAATATGTTGTGCAGTTTTATATAACTATTGGTCGTTATCTGATGAGTCTATAAATGATCTTCTCAATTAATTTTAAAGGAGTTTGATCACCTCTGTAGTTGACTTCTCTGGCTTATTTCTCCATAGCTGAACTTTTCTTAGGTTATTTCATTCATTTACTAGCTTATTTCATTCATATATTCCTTCAACATAGCTTTATTATATTCTTACTTTATGGCCATGCACAGTGCTAGGGCCTAAGGATTCACAACTGAATGGGGCACTATCCTCATTGCAAAGGTACACCTGAGTCCAGTGAAAGGTTGTGATGTTTAAACAGACAATCACAGCATCATAGAGTAAGGGAGATTATAGATGTGTAAACTAGTTTAAAGGAAACACAGAAGAGGACACTGCAAACTTGAACATTGCTTATACAAAAGAGAATTTGGGTCACCTGTACTTTGCAAAGAAAGTACCATTATGCCAAAAGAATTGGCCATCATCCAAAGCTATAAAACCTGTTTCTGTGATTCAAATCAAGTAGTTAATGTGATAAAATTCTTGAAGACATGGGTTATTTTAAGAGAACTTCAAACTTTTGTAAATTTGTAAGCGGTTTTGATTAAAATTTAGTTTAAGGAATGAAAGCTGGCTAGTGAAAAAGGCTTTTCTGGCATTTGTTACCAATTAATTTAAAACATCTTAGATTTTAAAAGTTGGATTTGGAAGTCAAATATTTCATCACTCCACTTGTTGGTATGTTCCCATTGCCGTACATTTACTTATGTTTATTAAATTTCTTTAAAATTTAATGACTTACAGGTGGTCTTTGCTCATATCATTCTTTTCACAAAGATTGTACATTATTAATTGGTATTCAGTATATATTCCTTTTAAAATATAAGTGAAGAAAGGTTATCCAATAGCAAAATTAAATCATGATTCTAATTACATTTTATTTCTTTTACTTGAGAATGTGATCTTTCAATAGAGTATATTTTGGTAGCACTTGACTTAAGCATTAACATTGAAAGCGTCAGCTTTTAAAACTGGCGTTTATCTTATCTAGAAACAGATAAAATGAATAATACCACAAAAAGTTTGAAATAGTAAACTGTGACATAAGATTTGGCTTAAAAGTGTCTTTCTGATCTGTTTTCTTCCCCCTCTGAGGTTACAGTGACATTTACATTTACAAAGAGAAGTTTATATAACTAGAAAAATGTAGGTGTTTTATTTTTTCAAATTTCATGTGGCAAATGTGAATCACATTTACAATTAATTTCCAGATTTTGTCCTATTTATACTTTTCGTCATTTATTTTTCAATGTGTTTGTCAAAACCTTTTCTTAAGTAGCCTAGAAACTTAGGAAGAAAACCACTTCTCTCTTCATTGTTTCTCTAATCCTCCAGTTTTCTTACCTTCTCTTAAGGTTTAGTTATCAAATATCCCATTTGAACACAAAGAAACCAAATAGAAAAGTGATAATCATCTCTGGACATCCCACCATATCCTCTCTATCAAGCATTATATCAAAATAATAACATTATCCAGAGTCTTCGTTTAGGCTCTACTATATATTTATATAATACATATAATATATAATAAAATATCTTGAAAATTACTCATTGTCTTGAATTTATAACCTAAATGATAAGAATCCCACATATACATAGAGAGAGAAGCATATCAACAGAGCAAATTCAGTAGAGGACTATAATTTATATTTTTCTGTATAAGTTGCCATTTCTTATTTTAAGTAGGGTAATCATTTAAGCAACTTTAAAGATTAACATTTAAGCAATTTTAAAGATTAAACACAATAGAGTGGTCCAGACATGACTTCCCCTCACACTTAGGATAGATATTATTTGAGTTACTTTCAGATGCTTATAGATTAATAAAATAAGATTCTTTTAGGTTCACAGCTTGAGCATTTCTAGATGAGTGTACTAAAAGATAAGGCTTTTCTTATAAAATTAAAGCTTTAATTTAAAGTTAGGTCTATGATCCCTGCCTAAGAGGTTAACAATAGACAGAGGTAGATAACTCATATTTGGAAAAGGTAGGGAGCATGTGTTCAGGATTTTTTTCTGCTCTGTTGAAATTGCCAAAGGCAAGATCTCCAGGGAAGAATGATAAGATCCAGAAATGACTTTTCAAAATGTACACGAAGAAGAAGTTGAATAAAAGAAAATAGTTTGTAGGAACAGAGTGGATTCCTTTAGTCGGGAGATGCTTTTTAATATGCATGTGTTGCAAAATCTTACATACACACATTTTCCTTTACTACTATTTTCTCATGCTTTGAGTAAGTTAGCCCAAGGAGATAAATTTAATTATTGTATCCTTACATTTAAATTGTTATCTGATGTATTTGTTTACACTATTTCAGATTATTTTCCTTTACATGATACCTTTTAATCAGCCTTATGTTCTCCATCAATTACAAACTTTAATAAGAGGTTATTACCAACACAATTCTTTCTAGCTTGAACTTAACTAAATTATATATTTGAAATGTCAAAGATATAGATTTTAAGAGATTATACAGACTAATATATAGACTATTATCACACGTGTATTGAAACATCATATTTAAGTAAACAAGAAGAAAATGCACTTCCAGCAGATGCCAGTTTTTATGTATTGGCTTTTTTGACATACAATGTGTAACCATCTCAGGTAAGGAAAACTAAAACAGCTCAGGAAGATGTGTGTGCACCTGCATTTGATGCAAAAGGGTACTTCTGTGTATATGGTAGTGGAAGCAGAATCAATAAACACATTTTTCATTCATTTGTACCTTCCTCTAATTAACTAAAGAGAATTTCCTATAGATGGTTTTTAAGGCAACTCACCAAGAATAAAGACGTTTTGTTCTTTGGTTAATTTTATTAAAAAGATTCTTATTAATTACAGATATTGTATGATCTTGGGATAGACAGGAGAGAGAAGAACTGTTGCTGGAAGAAATAAGGTGCAGGTCTACCTTCCTAGTATAAAGATAAGCTAGCATTTATTGCAGAGAAATAGAAAAGGAACACTTTAAAATAGAAAGAAATAAAAAAAACTAGAAGAAGTAAAATATTTAGGGACACTCCAGAGAATAAACAAATGTGGGAACACCTGTGTTACTGTACTATTTGAATATACTGTAGGTTGCCTTATATACTTTCTCAAAATTAAGTATAGTAAAAGTCTACCAGGCATTACATAAAGGAAAAGTCTTACATGTTAACTTATAAATTGTCGTGAATCATGCCCTTTAATACAATAATATAAATACACATTATGTTTATTGTGAGTACTATATTTAAATTACAATAAGATCAGTTTTTAAAAATCTAAGCCAAATGGCAGTGAGTCTGCTATGTGCTCCTCTGTTCTTTAGTTTACTCCTTAAAATCTTTATAACTACTCCACCACTGTATCATTGAGTTCTATAGAAAGAATTTATTATATCAAACATTAATTCAGATTTAAAACAAGATATTTAGCCAAGATTCCCAGTACAGTTCATCAAAATCCAAATCAATGGATTTATTAGCTCAAAATTATGGATGCCAACTGGCTTTGGGTATTTGTGTCATGTCTTCTCCCCCACTTTCACCTCATGAAGACAAGCTGACCTGAAGACAGTCATCCTGGTTAAGCACTGGGAAGTAGGAGCTTTCTACTCGTTCCCTATACCTGTTAGTGCACTAGCCTCTTAACATAGTACAGAGAAAACATTAACAAAGTACAGAACTGAGATAATAATGGCACTAGAGAATGTGGTTCTCAAATATTGGCAACTTTGCTCCCCAAGACACATTATTATTTGCTAATAGGACCAAGGATGAGAAATCTTGGTGTAAACTCAACAATCTCTCTGTTTCCTTCTTGGGGCCTAGCCACTCCCTACCCAAATGGGTTGCTTGTTCAGATTCTGGGGAGGATACATTGCTACCAGTGAAAACTGTTGGTATATTTTGCTCCCCAATATAAAGTGACAATCAGTTTTATTAAAATTTAATCTTCTTTTAATTTAAAATATTCCAGAGCTACACAAAAATATTCTGCTGTGTTTAAAACCTCCAAGGAAGATAGTCTATTGTAGTAAATAATAAACTTTGTTTACAGAGAGATATTCATTAATGTAAATGAATGTATTCTTTCTTTCTTTTTTTTTTTTTTTTTGAGACAGAGTCTTGCTCTGTTGCCCAGGCTGGAGTGTAGTGGCATGATCTTGGCTCACTACAACCTCCACTTCCTGAGTTCAAGCAATTCTCCTGTTTCAGCCTCCCTAGTAGCTGGGATTACAGGTGCACACCACCACGCCCAGCTAATTTTTTGTATTTTTGTAGACACGGGGTTTCACTGTGTTGGCCAGGATGGTCTCAAACTCTTGAGCTCAGGCAATCCACCAGCCTTGGCCTCCCAAAGTGCTGGGATTACAGACATGAGCCACTGCACCTAGCCAAATGTATTCTCTCTTAAAGGCTAAGCCACATTTTCAATTTAATGTCTTCAGTGGACAGGCCTTCCAGTTGCTGAATTACTATTTAGCTTTCCCCTCCACTAAAATTAATTATATGACTATAATCATTTCTTGTTTCATGATACTCTTTTGTCTATTCAGTTGAACTGTATGCAACTGCCTTTTTTGTAGGTCATAAATGGTCAAATGTTAGCAGTTTCATATGGTTCAACCTGATACTTTAAAATTTCATCTCTCTAAATTGGTTAAGTACTAGAACCAGACCTAGAGTATGGTTGTTAAGGATTGACAGTTTACAGTTTTAAACACTCACAACCTGTTTTAAATATTAAGCTTTTAATCATAGTGAACTGTACAATTGTCCTTGAAAGAATATAGGCACTACTGATGCAGGGCAAAGGAGCCTGAAAAGTGGGGCTTAACCTGGGAGGGTTCTTGGCTTAGCTCAGAAAAGAATTCAAGGGCAAGCCAGTGGTGCTCAACCACAGCTTTTATTGAAGCAGCAGTGTCCAGCAGCAGCAGAGGTACTGCTCCTTGTGGAGCAGGGCTACCCCATAGGCAGTGTGCCGTGAGTACCATCTCAGAGGCAGTTCTGCAGTCACATTTATACCCACTTTTAATTAGATGCAAATTAAGGGGCAGATTATGCAGAACTTTCTAGGAAAAGGGTGGAAACTTCCAGGTCGTCGGGTTGTTGCTATGGAAAGTGGTGATAACTTCTGGGTGTTGCCATGGCAATGGAAAACTGACATGGCACATTGGTGGGTGTGTCTTTTAGAAAGGTGCTTCCACGCCATGCCTGTTTTAATTAGTTGTCAATTTGGTCTGGTGTCTGAACCACGCCTCCAGAGTCAAGTCTTACCTCATGAGTCAAGTCCTACCTCCTACCTCACTAATAATCTTTAAAGTCTCTCATAAAAACATGTTTGATCTTCAGATTCTCTTTAATCATGGTCACACATGATCTATTCTCTGTTTTAATTTGTGTTTTCTCTCCTTAGCTATATTACTCAACCCTTACTCCTCTTTTATTTCCCACCATCTCCAATTTAATCACTGAAACATCAAATCACCTTGTAAATTCAATATACAAGTATCAGAATTTATTATCCATATAGATGAAAACACTGTATAGCCTCAGTGACAGGCCCCATCTCTTATTGTTTCCTCTGGCATTGACATTATAATAGCAGGATCCTTATGAGGATTCTCTGTTGCCTAGGTTTGTGGGTTGAAGACTGAACCAAGAGGCTTTACATGTACAGTTGACTCCCATGTGTCATAATGAAGCAGAAGAATCACAGCCAACACTTGGATAAATGTAGAAAAAAAATAAAATGATAGTTATTAAGTTTCTTGTCTCTAACTTATCTCACATCCTACTGTGTGTTCTTAAACTTCTCAACATTAAAGAATAAGCTCTGCAGAAAATAAGAAAACCTTATTTCATGCCTTGCAATCCTTGGTATGACATCATGTTTTAGAACTCAACCAGCAGTTGAGTTCTAAATTCAGACCAAGTTTGCTCCATATCATTTTGTAGGCTCTCTAAGATTTGGGGAATTTTATTAACAGTGGTCAAAAATCATGGTAGACAGTATTCACAGTGGGAAATACTTGTTACTATTATCCATGCAATCCCTTCATTCCTATGGTAGTATAAAAATTATTTGTAGGCTTCTCTGCTAATTGATGTGTACCTCAGCATCCCTATTCTGAAATAAACTTTATAATAAATGATCCATGAAAATGCTTATATTCTCTGAGATTTCATTTAGTGATACATATAAATATCTAGTGCTTTATGACCCATGGGTGAGTGTGACATAACACACAGTGGTCAGGTTATTGAATACAATGGTACCATTCTTCAGCTCCTAAGCAAACAAGGGTCTTGCCATTGTTTAGATCTGGGCATGAAGATTGTTTCTGCTAGCTTTTGCTGAATAACAAATAACCTCAAAACACAGAGGCTTAAAACAACAACCATTTACTTAACAATTTGTGGCTGGGCAATTGAGGCTGAGACCTACTGGGCAATTTTGAATTTGGCTAAGCTCCATCACATTGTAGGATGGCTGGAGAATGAGAAAACTGCCATGTTTCTATTATCATCAAGATGGCAGGAGGTTCTACAGCCTTCCAAAGTAGAAAAGGTGAAGACAATCCTCTTGAGGCTAGGCTTAGAATCTAGCATAGTTTTTACTTTCACCATGTTCTGTCAGCCTATACTAGTCAAAAGCCTAGTCCTGATTCAAGAGTTGAAAAAACAGATCTTATCTCTTGGCAGGAGAAGGTGCAGACTGACTTTGCAAGGTGGCATGCATATACAGGGTGAGAGAGGAGAATTACAACAATTTTTGCAATCTATCCTAGACGTCTTTCTCTTGTTTGTAGTTAGATTAGTGTGATTGCTCATTCATTTAACAATCTCTTACAGTCTGAAATACTGTCCCTTCCTTTGTAAAAACACAGTCAACTACTGATACAGGAGATATTGTGTTGGATATTATTTCTATCGTACTTTCCAATTTGTAAAGGGTGGAACAGGAAGAATAAACAAAATATGAAGCCAAGATACCTTCATACGCTCAACAAATATTTATTAAACTTCCACCGTGTGCTGGGCACTCTTAGGGGTGCTAAGGATAAAGCAGTACACAAAAAAGGCCAAATTCTTTTCATCATAGATCTTATATTCTAAATGGTTTATATCAGTCCACAAGGTAATGACCATAGATGATCAGCCCTTTTGTAAGCATATACCTTTGTTAAAAGTTTTCACTTTCATGATTTGCACCACAAGTAGCTGCTGTCTTCATTAGAGTTTGCTAACACATTACAAAGACATGTGTTTATTCTGGCAAAAACGAAATTTCTCTGCTTACATTTCATTTTGGTGTCAATGTGAACACATGTATTTGTTCTGTGACCACCATGTTGATGTGCTAATATGTGTTTGTAAGATGGCTAACTCGGGTTAAAGGTACAGCTTGTGGTTGTGGAACAGTGCTGAGTTAACCGGCCCTTTGGAAAAATGACCCCAAGGCCTTGGCTTCCTTTATAGCCTGTTCTAGCCAACTGAGATCCCTGCCAATTAGGAGGGCTCCCTAGAGAGAGACTCGAAGAGCATCAGCGTAAGTTTAAATTCTGGACCCTCAAATATAGTTTCCAAAGAGGCTTCTTGTCCCTTGCCAATTGCAAAGTAAACATTTCTCCAGCAAAAAGACACTCCCTCCTTTCATGTTCCTGTTCTCCTTCCAATCTCCCTAATACAGTCACTCTTAAAACTGCTGGTGTACTGAAACCTCTTTGGTATAGGAGAAACCCCACATTTGAAGGCACAAAAGAATGATTCTTTCCATAGATCATTATCTTGCTCTCCTTTTATCTCCTCTAGCAACTTCTTCATAGAAGCTTTACAGACTAACTTTGTAGATGTCATGGTCTTCAGAAAGGAGTAGATGCCTTGTCCTTGGGCCTCTCAAGAGATGTGACTAACTAGGCTATTATAAGCATGACAAAATGGATCAAAATGGAAAATTCTTCAAAACCTCTTAATCTACTTTGTTCTTAGTCTCTTCTACACGCCCTACTCTTTCTATTTAATTTCCTACTCAGTTCCTCTTACCTTTCATTTAAAACATCCCATTTCTCAGGTCCCAAATTAGAAATACTTTTCTAAAATTTTTCTGTTTTTCAGTTTCTCTAAAAATGTATGTACATGACATACTTAATTATTACTTAAATAGCAAAACAATATTAGCAAGTATCTCTCAATGATAGTCCTTTTTCACCAAGCTCACCGTTATGCCCTCTGTTTTGTGCAGGACATTTTAGTTGAAAATGAAAGATCTCAAATTATCTTAGGCAAAAAGAAAATTATTGGCTTAAGCACAGACTGCTCTAAATGCTCAAACAATATCACTGGGGTCACCTCCTTCCGCTCTCTCCCTTTCTCACCATTTCAGCTCACACTGCCTCCATTCCTCATTGTTTATTGGCCTTACTCTCCTCTGCTGCAGAGTCTTTCTCCCTTTAGGAGGAAAACTGGCTCTGGCCAGCTCTAGGTCTATATATCCACCTTGCTCCAAATAAAAAAGGATAGTGCTCTCCCCTCTCTTTCAGTATCTTTGCATCCAATCTTATGAAAGGATTCCAGTGGACCCTGCTTTGAATCACTGTGGCAGAGGAATTAGGGTCCTGAGATTGGTCTGTCTGTCTAAGTAAAATGCCTGCAGTTGAAGCCAGGGTCAAGTGAACCATTTTGATTGGTGGCTCTATGTAGAAATAAGGGTACTGACAAAAACAACAGATGTAAATGATCCCCTTCTCTCCCCACCAACCAGGAAGCAAATTTACCAAATCTAAAAACGTATCTTCTTCTACAAGATAATCCTTTTTCAATACTGTTTTTGAAAATAATTTTAAGTGAGGAGGAATAACCAAAGTTTTTTCTGTCTATTTCAGACTAAACACACGTTCAGAATAATGTTAAGAATATTTTAACTATTTTTTTCTAGTTTCTCTGCATTTGCTAGAACATTTTTATGAAAGTAAACTGGCTTTAAATGAATAGAAAAAAATAATCTACGCATATGAATGGTTTCTGGAATTGAACTGTGCAGGCTTAACTAAAGACATGTCCATGTCCATCTCTAGCTGCTGAGCATTCTGTGTGAAATGTACTAGTGTGGGCAATGACCTTTTGCTTGATTATGCACAAGGCCACTGAAACTTTAAAATTAACTCAAACCTAATTACTGAACTCTGGTGTTTATATTGTGTATACACCACCAGGTCATAACTCTAGCCTCTGTGAGCCCCAGCTGCCATAATTGAGAAATATGCCTTGCAAATGGTTGTTTTGTTTATTTGCTGTTTCAGCTGGAAGAGCCTGCTTTTCCTATTATAGGAAAGAATCAAATGTAGGGAAGAGTTTCTGAATAAAGTTTAATTACATTTTATATGTCAGTGTAAAACATGTACATCCTTAAATGAGATATTCCTTTTATTTTTGCATTACATAAAATGTAATATCTGAATGCACAATGTCACTTACTATTTACTTTTTTGAGTAATAGCACATTTTAGGTAAGGAAATATCAATATACTAAATTCCCATGCAGAAAATGCGAGTAGTTGCTAATTCCAAAAATACAAGATATAGAAAATACATGCATACTCAGGATCATCAGTTAATATCCAATTAATTGTCACTCATGAACAAAAAGTATTATCCTAATTAACAGAAATAAAACCCTAGGTTTTCATAATGTAATTAGTAGGCTACTAATTAGATGGCTAAATATTTTTGATGGAACATGTACATATGATAGTAAAATATTCCTCGGAATAATAAGTACACATTGTAAACATCTGCTATGCTGCTTATCTGTTTTCCAGCCCAACAGCAAAATCATGAAGGATTTTGTTTTATTTCAAATTTGGTTTGTTTTAACAGCTAAGATACAGTTACTAAAGTATTTCATTGGCAAACCTGTAGTGGCTTCACATTTGTCTAGTTTGTCAAGGTCTTGAAATGTATCAGACAAGGGAGTTCTTAAATTTAATTTCTCCCCATCAACCCGTTGGCTTTCTACCACGTTATATGCCCTTTACGCCCTTCCTCCTACCTTGTCACCCTTTCCTCCCATCCCAGCAGGTTTCTTCAATTTTGAATTAAAAATTATCTGCTCATAGAATAACTGTTTCTTCTCATGTTCATAATCTTCAAAAACTAATCTTTAATATTTGCAATGTCAGCCTAGTGAACTAAAAAAGTACTGAAATTGTTTAAAAACCAAAATCATCTCAGTTAAGCTATAGGTGTGTTATTTGTTTTATTCATTTCTTTGTTTGGTTTACACAAAAGCTGTATTTTTAATATTAGTAATGATGTGCATGCTCTTATAAAAACATAAAAGCCTAAAAGATACATAAATAAAAAATTAATAATCTCACTCTCCCCTCAGTCCAGTCCTTCCCCTAGAAAAACCATGTGAAGGTGGGTTGTATATTCTTCCATATTATTCTTCCACTTATAGAAATATACATATTAAAAAAATTCCATAGAGAATGTGCCTATTATTTTCTTTATAAAAAGCACTTGGCTTTTCTTTCTGTGTCAACATAAAAAGAGTAAATTGTGCACCTTGGTAGCTCAATAGTGTGTGTGTTTATTTGTGTCATTTTAAAATTTGCATATCAAGGACCTCTTTCTAATTCATCTTTTTAATAGCTGCAAAATGTTACATTCTATGAATATCACATAATGTATACAACCATTTTGCTATTGATGGACAGTAAAATTGTTTCTCTTTTTTCTTTTCTCTTACTATAACAAAAATCTCTATCACGTGCATGAACTGATACATTCGCTTTCTGTCAGAGGAGAGGAGATGATGCAACATGGTATTTAGAACACAGGCTTTGGAACCATGTCGTTTCAAATTTCAGTTGTGCTTTTAACTAGCTCTATGACTTTAAGCAAATTCTTTAGCCTTTATACATCCTAATTTCCTCATCTGTACAATGGGGATGATAACAGTAACTACGTTAAAAAGTTGTAGTGAGGAGTTATGAGTAAGTATAAAACTCTCAGACTTCTGCTGGGCACAGAGTAAGCACTCAATAATTGTGAGATCTAATATTAAATGTAGTCCCAAACATTGGATGGATAAACCAAAGGATGTGAACATTTTAAATATTAATATATTCTGCCAGATTATTTTTCAAAAAGGTGCTGCAGTTCACACATGGAATATATCAAAAATACCTGTTTCCTCATATCCTGACTCTAACTGGATGTTATTAGTCCTTTAAACTCTTGCCAATCTGATAGATTGACAAATGGTATTCTATTGTTTTATTGACACTTTCCTCTTAGTAAGGCTAATCTCATGTTTAGAGGCTGTTTGAATTTCCACAGGATGCCTATTTATATGTTTTGTCCAATTTTCTAATTTTTCCATTGGGTAAAACATACCACTTACAGGAATTCTTTGTATATTAGAGATTAATCTTTTGTTATGTGCATAGCAAATATTTTTCTTATTCTATTATTTATTTGACTATAATGAGTTTTTCTTATCTTTTTTTATATTGCTGACATACTTGAATTAATTTATTTTTTTCCCCCTCAACTTTTATTTTAAATTCAGGGGTACATGTGCAGGATGTGCAGGTTTGTTACATGGTAAATGTGTCCCATGCTGGTTTGCTGCACAGATCATCCAATCACCTAGGTATTAAGCCCAGCATCCATTAGCTATTCTTCCTGATGCTCTCCCCTCCCCCTAGCCCAAACAGGTCCCACTGTGTGTTGTTTTCCCCCATGTGTCCATGCATTCTCATCATTCAGCTCCCATTTGTAAGTGAGAGCGTGCAGTGTTTGGTTTTCTGCTCCTGTGTTAGTTTGCTGAGGATAACGGCTTCCAGCACCATTCATATCCCTATAAAGAACAGATCTGATTCCTTTTTATGGCCGCATAGTATTCCATGGTGCATATGTGCCACATTTTCTTTATCCAGTCTATCACTGATGGGCATTTGGTTTGATTCCATGTCTTTCCTATTGTGAATAATGCTGCAGTGAACATATGAATGTATGTATCTTTATAATAGAATAATTAATATTCCTTTGGTATACCATATAATCCAGCAATTTCATTTCTGAGTATACACCCAAAATAATTGAAAATAGAATCTCAAAGAGATAGTTTTACACCCATGTTTATAGCAGCTTTATTTACAATAGCTAAAAGTTGGGATGACAGCAACTAAAGTGTTCATTGATGGATGAATCGATTCAACAAAATGTGATATATACATACAATGAGATATTATTGTCTTTAAGAAAGAAGAGAATTCTAACTCATGCCACAGCATAGATAAACCTTAAAGACATTATACTAAGTAACTTAAGTCAGTTACAAAGTGACAAATACTGTATGATTTTACTTATATGAAGTACCTAAAGTAGCAAGTTAATAGAATAAAAAATGGAATGTTAGTTGCCAGGACGTAGGGAAGGTTAAATGGTGAGTGATTGTTTAATGTATACAGACTTTTCATATTTTGCAAGATGAAAAGAGTTCTGAAGATATATGATGGTGATGGTTATACAACAGTGTGAATGTGCTTAATGCCACTGAACTGTACACTAAAAATAGTTAAGATAGGCCAGGCGTGAGGCTCATGCCTGTAATCCCAGAACTTTGGGAGGCCAAGGCAGGCAGATCACCTGAGGTCGGGAGTTTGAGACCAGCCTGACCAACATGGAGAAACCCTATTTCTACTAAAAGACAAAATTAGCCAGGTGGGGCGGCGCATGACTGTAATCCTAGCTACATGCAAGGCTGAGGCAGAAGAATGGCTTGAACCCGAGAGGTAGAGGTTGCAGTGAGCCTAGATCGAGCCATTACACCCAGCCTGGGCAACAAGAGCAAAACTGTCTCAAAAAAAAAAAAAAATGGTTAAGATAGTTATGTGTTTTCTATCCCAATTTAAAGTAAAATAAAAATAAACTAAGTGCTTCTATTGAAGTGAGATCTAGCCACCAGCAGCTCTGTACTAAAGTACAGTATTTTAAAACTGTTGAACAAGATGTTTTCTAAAACCTCTCTTGTATTTTTCAGTTATAATCATGGTAAAATCTGTATTTGACATTCCTGTGGACCTTTTGCTACAGAAAAGCACAATATTTTTTTCTTAGGAAAATTGCTTGACTCTCAGAAGGAAAAATATATCAGTGTGCTCCCCAAGGCATTGTGCAGAGGTTATGTCAGATGTCTTGGAGTCCATTATGCTGTAGGTGTAGGATGCTGTAGGGTAGCAAGAAATAAGTAGCTGTGAGAAGTGGATCTCTCAAGATACACTAACATGCTGGCCTTTGTATTTCTTTCTTTTTATGTTTTCTCCTCAAGTTTGCATTCATTTATATTAACTTATAGAAACATCTCTTCCATCTTTGTCCTTATGACTACAGTAAAACTATGGAAAACAAAGATGAAACTGTAACATTCCTAACACATATACTGTACACACAACCTTTAACTTGTAGTAATGTTTAACACATGATACTATATCGCTTTAAACAACATCTCTTCCTCTTATTTGTCCCATCTAATCCCTTGGCATTATGTTTTTTTCAGGATTTCTGTCATTTATCCTTCCTCTTTTTGATTGCTTAATACATAATCTAAAACATTAGGTTGCAAAGTAGCCTCAAATTGGCTAGGAGCTTGGGAGAACTAGTCTGAACACTTTTTATATAAACTCCAAGGAAGTCAAATTTAGAAAAATCTCAGCTGCTGGACTTGGATCCCATTAACCACTGATCATTTATAATTAATATTAATAAATGGCAGATGACACATGTATATTGCTTAATTAAAAACGTGTGTGTAATATTAAATTTTTTTAAAGTTACTTTAAGGCCCAAAGTACTTGAATATATGTGTTGGAATAATGGAAAGAATAAAACTACCAACCTGTGATCTAGTGTCTTCTGACTACAAGCACCTAAAGTTCCAGAGGAAACAGAAGTATTTTTAATTCATCATATTAAACATTGTATTGTCATGAAACTCTATACTTTTACACTAAAATGGCTATTTCACAAGCCTATATTTATCTGGACAATAGGCTTATGAATCATTATAGATAAACAGATATAAATAGATATATATATATATATATATATACATACATACGCTCACACATACACACACCTAATGTTAATCTCCTAATCTAAAACCAAATTGTTTAATATATACAGTTTTTATAATAAAAAATAAAAAAATAATATCCAAATGCTGAGTTGCTTTAAATCCTAATGTTCCATAGAGTCCCACTAAATAATATAACAGCTGGCAGGGATTTATTCATCTCTGGACACTAAGAAGTTAGGGCAAAGTAGTTCAGTTACCTGGTTATGTAATTCTGGGAACCTACATGATGATTAAAATGGAAATGAGACCTCCAGTTATTGCAAGGGAAGTAAAATGGTTTTCCAGGGGAATTACACTTGCACTCAAAATCACCTTACAAAAAGCCAAAAGACAGAAAACTTTATTTGTTGGGGTTGTATGTCCTTATTCAACCATATTCGTTACCATAACCATATTAACATAGATTCTTTCCGATTGGACTGTGATTTAATAATATTATTTGTTTAAATGTTGGCAATTTTACATAATTATCTCATTTAATTCTTTAAATATTCCAGGCATATATGCATTATTGTTATCAACTGGATTTTAAAGATGAGGAAATTGAGGCTTTGAGTGTGAGTAGTGGATTTCACACTCAAAGACCAGGACTCACACCCAGACCTAATTCTGAGTCCAGTGATATTTCAAGTATCTGAGGCTGAAAAGAGTATGTATCTACCTTAAGAATGCCAGTTAATAAATAAGTTAGTCGGTACTAGAACCTAAATCTTTTGTCAATCTGATCTTTCCATTCTGTCTTTTCAGCACTTTTGCCCCATGTTCAAAATGATCATTTACTTCTAATCATCTGCTCTTTTCTAATTATACTTACCACACATGAGGCTTAGCATCAACCATTATTTTATTACGGACATTGTTGTTGATGAAAAAATTGAAAATCTCTTTTTACCACCAAATCTGCTTAGTCTTTCTTTTTACAATCATTTTATTATTCAAAGAGCAAACTTAACTGTAATAAGCAAATTGGCCAGTGATTCCCCCTTTTGCCTCAAATCATACTGATGTTTTAAAGCCAAATAGTTTTCACAAATTGCCAACACTGTACTCAAATGCAGTAAATGGTTATGTTAGTGCTATCATATTATCTAAACAAAGATGCTGTCAGTCAATAGAGTCAGTGACCTTCAGGCTGTTAAGCGTTTATGCAATTTTCACAGGGTTATGTTTAAATATAAACGCTAATAAAGAATGTCATTTGGCTTTTTAAAAGGTTGTGAAAATTAATACATAATCCAATTACTATAAAATGACATTGAAAACACAAAGTAAAATATACTAAAAAATGTATTTCAAAGTTTTGGATTTTCTACTCAATTTGCGAAGCATATATGGTCTCCTAAATGCTGTGTGAATCATTGGACATGCCAGATATGAAGCAAACTTCCCACCCCAGGAGGCTTCTCAGCCCGAAGCAAGCTGTAAGTGGGTAGAGTTCCAAGAGGGAACACAGTGTGCATGTGCGAGTAAAGCAGATGCAGCATGACTTTTGGTTTGTTCTTTGGGAACACACAACTATATGGAAAAATACATGCTGCTCTCAATTGCTGTAGACATCTGCTGAAGGCACGTGAGATTTAAACTAGGGAATGGTGCGGAATTTCTCCTAGAATATTGCAGTTTAACTTCAGAAGCAAGGGGAACTGGCTGTTAACAGAATAAGAGTTTCATTCTAACATGAAAACTGCACAGCACACTCATTCATGTAGGCACACAGAGGGTGTTAAGCTATTTCTTTATAAAATATGGGAGCACTGATTTCCTTTAGCAGTATTATTTGATATCTATTTACAGTTTAGTTGGGTTGTCAAACATCAGTCCATTTCTAATAGCATGTATATTTGTGATACCTTGCTCTTGGTAAAGGCTTAAACATTTAAAGAGGCTTTTAAATACTTTTTAGGCATGAAATTGAGCTCGCAAAATAAGCTTGATGGCAAATTAGTCAGGAACACATGGATATGTTTCCTTTAAATCATATACAGATTTTCAGAATTAAGATGTGGTAAACCCTACTAGCAGTCTATTAAGCCTTCTAAGGCACTTGCAACATAATTAGAGATTTGCAAATTCAAGATTGGCCTAACAGAAAAAGGAACAAATTTGTGTTTGCATTTTAGCATTGCCTGAGTATTTTTACAAATACTTCAGTTAGCATAATTTTGAAATGGTGCATATGTTCATATCAGAAGACTAAGAATTATGAAAAGAGCAAAAGAAACATGTTTAAAAAATCAGGGTAGTAGACATACTAAGAAACTGCTTCTCTGCTAACTTTTGTTTTGTTACCATTGTTCTATGGGATGATGAGGGCTTGTAACTTTTCAAATTGACCTCCCTGCCACCATATTCTCTAAAGCCACTAGAATGGGACTAGTTTTACACTGTTTTCCTCAAAGATTTCAGTATGTGTGTGCTACAACAATTATTTATCACGTCAATAACAAAATAATTGAAAGTAATTGTATGTAGTCATAGAACTGAAAATAGTCACCAACACATTTTTTTAGAAAGTATTTTGTGGTCTATTTGTTTCTTCTCAGTGATATAAAAGATTTTCATTTGAAGTACCCAGGAAAGTTTTCTTAGGGCAGTTCAAAGGGATGTCTGACAGAAACAGTGTTTAAGTTGATGGAGAAGCTTTCTACCCTTGGGCAGCTTTAAACTAAAACTAACCATGGAATCATATGAGTAAGGAACTCTTAGACTTCTTTTATTTATATCCCTGACTTTAAGCATAGATGCAAGAAAATTTATTTGATTTTAAGACTTCTTAATGAATAGATTTTCAACCTTACTTCAATGCAAAAAGGGGATCTTCTCCAGCTTATCAAAAGCTTTCAATGCTCATTCTCTTTACATTCAATAATTCATTTGTATCCTAATGTATACATTTTCCCAAGTTAAAAGTAATTTATTCATTTATATTTTTTCCTATATTTGCCTTTTTGTCTGTCATAAGTTTGCTCATTTGTTTTATTTTGGTTATTTGTCTAACTTAGAAAACAGAATTCCTTTATTGGATATAAAGTCCCAAAGCATATTTTATTTAGTTTGTGTTTGGGGGAAGAAATTATGCATCTTCCTGAATATTGAAAACCAGTAAGAGTAATGTTGAAAACCAGTAAGTAAGAGCTTTGCTAATTTCACTAGTTTCAATTACAGAATACATTTGAAAAACATGCAGTTGTGTTACCTTAAGACTGGTTCACCAAATTTTCTAATACCAGTAAATGTAGACACATTATATTGAATAAGGGTATTGTTAGCCAAATTCTAAGATTCATCTTAAATTGTTTTTTTACAAGAATTGTGTATTTATCATTTCTAAAATCCCTATTATTTTAAAACATTTAGAAAGTGACCATCTGAAAATGATATGCCTTTGGATGCTCTGTAATATTAAACAGATCCAGACATAAAGACAAAAGTAAATTCCAGACATAAAGACAAAAATACAGAGTATTTTTGTAGCCATGGAATCACCATAAAAAGGGGTTTTTGACCCCAGTGTTACCTTAACATTGTCTTCAGAATTTCATATTTAATTACAGTAAATTACTCACCAATATAATAAATATAGATTTATGAGATACTTTAATGTTCTTAAAACAAATGAAAACCACCCAAGAGGAGCCTCACCAAACCTGAGGTTGTCCAGATTGCATTGACTAAGATTAAGTAAAAGATCATTCATCTCCAAAGGTCATGCAATTAATCTCAGAGTGGGAGTTAAAGCAATGACTAAGCAGAAAAGGAAGCCAAATACAAGCCTGTAACAAAAGGAGCTGGGGCTCCAACATCAAGGAATTGCTATTTCCTTTTTATTTTTTGAATAGACCTAAGACACTCATTTTTTACTACCAGCTTCTTTGGGTCCTAAAATTCCATTTGGTTAGGTCAGCTGTTTTCCATGACTATTTTTGAGATGGTCAAATACAAAGAATAAGCTTTTTAAAAAACTACAACAGGTTTTAATGCCTAGGAGAAAAACATGTCACTTCATTTTATGTGTCAACAGAAAGTAATTTAGGATGAATTTATAATAATCCAGGTTTGGACAATGAAAAAGCTCAAGATATACTCTAAGGAAGACATATTCTGCTCCCGGGTTTTTATAACTATTTAAATTCAAATAAAAGTCAAAGTTCATCTTCATTTAACTCAGGTGACACCTGTTGCAAAATATTGAGGAAAATGGTTATCATTCCTTGAAGCTGAATCTTTATACCTTTGTTTGATAATCTCTACAATTCCCTGTGGCAGCAAATTTTTATTTCTAGTAAACTCTACCTGTTTTTTCCTTCACCTTACTGAGATTCCTAAACCTTATATTTTAAATCAAGAATAATTTTGAACTTGGTCTTTCCTTATTGCAAGGCCTTCCTCTAACTAGGGTGAATTTTGACCCAAGATTAGCCTGCCTTTGGGGTTTATGATGTGATGTGCCACGGCTGATGGCCCATGAAAGGGACTGCTAAATCTATTGCTCACATCAATATTCCCACTGGATACTTTGCTCATTCCTTGGGAATTTCAAAGAATAACAAATAACCCACAAATCATCAAAAACTATAACATGTTACCCAATTCTTGGGAATAAGCCAATGAGACTAAAATCTGCTTAAGTATCACAAATGTGAATTCCCGGCATTTCAGGCTTGTAAACTGTATCCAGCACTCACCAATGTCTATGCCATATCTCAGCTGTACAGAAGGGGCACATTCATCTGGTAACTGTCAACAATGAGGTTCCTTCCTTCTTGAACCCAGCTGGCCATACAAGCAGGCAGGAGTTGCATGTTTGACCCTGAGACAGCAGAGGATATTTTGCCCTGCTGGAAAGACAACAGGGATGCAATGTAATCTGGAATCGATTTGAGGTTAGCAACAGATGCTCCATGCCAGTAATAAGAGCTGATCGTAAGAGCTTAATTTTGTATGGTATTAGAATTAATCATAAGGTATGAGCATAGTATGTCACAAACTATAGGAATAAATAAGAGCAGAGTGAAATACTAAAGTGGTAAAACAAGAATAGAAGTTTAAAAAAAGGTAAATTGAAGATAATTGTTTACTTTCCTTTTATAGCTTGAGCAAAAGATTTGGAAGACAAAGGAGAAAAGGACTTGCAAGAAGCCAATTTTTTTTTTTTATGAATGTGTTTGTTTTTCCTCAAAAGTCAATTGTAAATGCTCTTCAGGGAAGGGAGTCAGAGAGAGCCAAATAGTGGTCTTGAAGTTTTGTTTGTGTTATTATAGTTTTGTTGTCATTTTTTTAAGAAGAGAATGATGAAATAACTTTTGTCACATTAGTATTAGTCTCATAATCAATGAAACACTGTCCTTTTTTGAATCATTCCTGAAATAGAAATGAGCATGAAATGAGCCTGGTATTGATTGAATATTAATAGGTTCACTTAGTTGCATGTCTAAAACTGTGGAGTCTATGAGGGATCCTTTACCAGTTATCTTGAATTTAAATATTGAAATGCTAACTAATTATATTTCACCGTGTAGATTTTTAAATAGTAGATTATACAGTTGGCAAGGGGAAACATATTGTACTATTTGGCTGGACAAAAGCTAATAGTATTATAGACAACTCCTTGAGATTCTCTAAGTTCTACACATAAGCTTAATTACTAAACTCATAGCAGAGTATGTATCTTGAAGCAGCTTTAACATGAGTCCTACTGTTTTATATAATTATAAAATTAAAAGACAGGTAAAAATGATTAATTTTGGTACAAAATGGTTTTAGGTATCCCTTCAAAGATTTTCCTAAAATGATTGGGAATCTGGCAAATAAAATATTCCCCATGCTATAAATATGCTCAGTAATACGTCAAAAGTAGAATATCAATTTCTGTGAATTTTCAAAGAAAAGCATGCTAGGTTAAGGGCCAACATGACATAACATTTATTGTTTTTATTACATTACATACACACACACACATTTTGTGAACTTTTATAAATGGAATCGATATAAATATCTGTATAGATAAAATATTGTTCTAGATCCCAACTACATTTTTTATATTATACTTCAAAAATATGAAAATAGTGCTGAGAAAGGACCATCTGTGTCTTCTCACACATAACTTTTCTTGATTATTTCTAGGAAAGCAGACTAAACATACAGTTCTGACATAATACAGCATCCCATTTTGATTTCTGGTTAGCTCAGAAGGCTTTATCAGCCGAAAAAAGTCTCTGAAAAGGGCAACAGTTTCTGACCTCAGGAGGTTCTGTAGGAAGAACTAAAGCAGTGAACACCCAGAGGAGAGAAAACATGGGAATAAATTCCCCCAAAGTTCTGTAACCACAGTGATATGGGTGCATGGAGAAAGGCGTAATTTCATTCTTAAAGAATGTCCCTGTTTTCACATTCTTTCATTTGTCTTAAAGCTGATCTTGCAGATGATATAGTCCAGATGAATTTCTGCTTAATAGGAATTCTTGTTCACAAATTGACAGAAAAATACACCAACCGTATATGTAAAAATAAAGTGAAGAATACCCAAGCATACTATAATGCCTTTCCCATAATTCAGCTAATAATCTATCAGATCATTTTCAGAAAAAAGAAATCTTTGCTTCTTATAAAAATTAGATTGAGAGTAGAGGTATAAACTTGTAATAAAAAATTAGAATGTTGTTCCTTTCTGATGCTCCACTTCCTTTGGTTTATTAGTTTGCATCTTATCAATACATTCAATTTCTCCAAATTTGCTGAAACCAAGTTTTCAGAAAGGAAATTAACGCTCTTATGTGCTAATATTCTGTGTAGACAAATTAGATGCTGGTCATAACCAAAATGATCTCATTCAGTTTACCCTAGAACATTTGAGTAATGGGATGAGGATCTTTAAAACTGTTTTGGGCATAGGTGAACTGAAATATAAGAAAACCATTACAAAGTTGCGTTTATATTAGGTTTCCATTGCTGTCGTCATTCCGTTGCTGTCATCAAAAATTTAGTGTCCTAAACAACACAAATTTATTATCTTACAAGTCTGTAGGTGAGAAGGCTGACACAAGTTGTACCATGCTAAAATCAAGGCATCAGCAAAGCTGTGTTCCTTTTTGGCCATTCTAGGGGAGAATCCACTTGTCTTTTCCAGGTTTTAGAGGCTGCTCACAATCCTCGGTTCATAGATCCTTTCTCCAGCTTCAAAGCCTCAAATGGCAGGTTAAGTCCTTTTCACATAGCATCTCTCTGACACATACTTTTGCCTCTTCTTCCACTTTCCACTTTTAAGGAATCATGCAATTAAATGGACCAATCTGGATAATTCCAGATAATCTCTGCAGCTCAAGGTCAGCTCATTAGCTAGATGCTAGAAGTGAAAATAACAAAGATAGCAAATATGCATGAGACTCCTTTGGAAGTTCTTAACTTCATGGGAGAATTGTTGTAAACAAATAAATGCAAAATTGACGGATGTGTCCTTTGGAAATAGAGGTGGTAAATTATTATTGACTCTTAAAGGCCAAGTAAAATTTTCCAGCTAAAGAGAGGGAGAGGAACTTGCCATTGAGAAGCAGCATCAACACTGTCACAAAAGCAAGAAAGAGCATGATGTGATGAAACTGAAGTGAGCTATGTAGTTTGATTGAAGCAAAGGCAAATTAGGGAAGGAGGTGCTGCTCAATAACATAACCAAGAGCGAGATTTAGAAGGGCCTTCTAAGCCATGCTGAGAACTTTGGGAGTACAGGCACCAGGGAGATTTAAAAACAAACCAAAAACCAATAGGAATAAAAGACAAGCCCTCTGCACTATAAGAAGGTAACCTAACAGCAAAGTGGAAAATACCTGAAAGAAACAAAACAAAACCCAAAAAAACCCTGATATTTGCAAAAATACATTCTAGAGGTAACAGAGGCTTGAACTGAATGAGGATAAAGAAGGAATGACACATTTAAGAGATATGCAAGAAGTAAGGCAGATGGACTTGAGTGGGTTAAGGACTTTCACCAAACATCTTAAAGGAATTAAGTGCTCCTGAGATTTTACACAAACCGGATTAAGGCTGTTCTATTTTTAAAGGTGTTTTGATTCACTCAGCTGTTTTATCGTTTCATAGAGACCATTTATTATCATTACTAATTATTTTTCTTTTAGGGATTAAAATTTTAGAATTATTTTCATTTTCAACTACTTATATATCATTTGTTTCTCATACCTACCTCAAATAGTGAGAATAGGAGGAATTATTGATTCTATTTTATAAATGAGGCAAACGAAGCACAGAAAGTGCTTTACTTAAGGTCACATTGCTGATGAGTAATTTGGTCAAGTTTAAAATACACATTTCCTGATACCAATTTCAGATTTTTAAAATTTAATGCGCCACTTTTTTTAAGCACACATTTTAAAAGATGAGGTCTTGAGAGTTTAAGTACATCCCCAAAGGATAGACAATGACTAAATAGCTTGGCAGAAAATCAAACTCAGATCTTTCTGACTTCAAAGCCCAAGGTCATAGCAGCTATACATTACTGCATCCCTCCTCACCTGCTGGAGAAGATCAGGGAAGAATTCACAGAGAAGTAGCCTTTAAAATGTATCTTGAGGGACATATATAGGTAGGGGGTGATCCTCAAGATACTTAACAACTAGTACAGTAAAATACATAAATATGGTAGCCCATATATAAATGTGTTAAATATATTAATATACATAGATAATACCACTGCATACCAGGTGTTGTTAGCAGCAGTGCAAATCATCTATCAGGTTATTCAGTGATACCTGAAAATAGTTGCTAATTTTTAGAAATCACCTGGTATTGTTTTCTGTTTGTTAGGGTAGATTCACACACCCACACCTAGACCCATTCATACTCAAAGAAGGCTTCCCCAGAGACATTTTGTGCTTAACTCCTTGAATCCTCTCTAGTTTAAAAGTTCCAACAGAGTTTTCAGGATCCAAAAGTGTTCTTGACTAAGGGTGGCCAAGATGTAAAGGACAAAAAAAAAAAAAGGTTCACCTTCCTCTCCTCCCAAATTGTGGCATAACAGATTACTTCTGCTTTCCTTTAGTATTTTCATTCCCCAATATTTGTAGTCACTTCCTGACTACTACTCTTTCTCCTAAATATTCTCTGGAGATAAGGGAATGGCTTATATAAGTCGCTGATCACATATCCGCTTTTCTTTTCTTTTCTTTTCTTTTTTTTTTGAGATAGAGTCTTGCTTTGTCGCCAGACTGGAGTACAGTTGCTCAATCTCGGCTCACTGCAATCTCCGCCTCCTGGGGTCAAGGAATTCTCCTGCCTCAGCCTCCTGAATTGCTGGGACTACAGGCGCGCGCCTCCACGCCCAGCTAATTTTTGTATTTTTTAGTAGAGATGGGGTTTCACCATGTTGACCAGGATGATCTCGATCTCTTGACCTCGTGATCCGCCCGCTTCAGCCTCCCAAAGTGCTGGGATTACAGGCGCGAACCACCGCACCCAGCCACATATCCGCTTTCTACCTTAGTCCATTTTGGTGTTGCTATAACAAAATACCTAAGGTTGAGTAATTCACTCAAAAAAAAAAAAGGTATGTTTGGCTAACAGTTCTGCAGGCCGTACAAGAAGCATAGCATCAGCATCTAATTCTGGTGAGGGCCTCAGGGGAACTCGCATGTGCAGATCATATGACTAGAGAAGAAAAGAGATAGTGTGTGAGAGAGCAGAGAGAGAGAGAGAGAAGGTGCCAGGCTCTTTTTAACAAGCAGTTCTCTAGGGAACTCTGTAGGAACTAAAATAGAGTGAGAACTCACTCATTTACTGTGAGAATAGCACCAAGTCATTCATGATGGACCCACTTCCATGACTCCCAATCACCTCCCATTTGGCCCCACCTGGGCTCAAATTTCAACATTAAGTTTGCAGGGTCAAATAGCTAAACTTTAGCATGACCCTAACTTGGTCTTAAGGTACCTAAGAAGTTTACTTTATTCAGAAAATAAAAACCAAAAATAAAGGATATTTCAAGCTCTTTACCCTTTTAAAACTTTTTTTTCTATCTGTTTCATCTAGCCGTCTTATTTCCGGTGTCATTTTATTTGATTCTTAAATACTTCAATTAAATGAGAAATATCTGTTTTCTTAGAGTTTGAGTAAGACAGTGTTCATTCTTTCAGGAATTGTCACATTTCTCTTAATTTTCAGCTCATTTGCTTTAGCCTTTCCTAAGACTTTCTCTTCCCATTAATTGCATTGCACATGACATCTGCTGCCCTTGCTACACCCTCTTAAATTGAAAGTTTCATCATACTACCCATTGGTCCCTCATTTTGGTGGCATTCCACTAAAAGCAAAATTCAATGGATTGCAACAAAAGCCACAGTTATTCAACACTCAAGGGGAAGTCAGGCTTCTGAGACTATGTAGTGCCACTTCAAGAGAGGATACAAAAGCCCCAGGATCAGGCAAGATGGGCTAGCATCATATTTCATGACTTTACAGTAAGACTACATTCTCAACTCCACCAAATGAGGCATCATTTATGCCTGATATAGAAGCTAATTTAAGGAAGAAAATGTTGTTTTGTCATCTTTCAACTTTTGACAATCATTCCAAGTCCCTTCTTCTCCTCCTCCTTTTTTTTTTTTTTTTTTGGTGGGGGCCCTCTTCCTGACCACCTCTTTTTCTCCAATCTCAAAAACTTTTTATTACGGAACTGTTTTCCAACTTTGGACTGAGAGATGGACTCTGGTCCACACTTCCAACCTCAGGGAAACTTGGAAGCCCTCAAATCACTAAAACTGTCCTAGAATTCAAATGCTTTCTGGAAAAAAAGAGAAGAGAGTGGAATTCGTTCTAACTTCTCTGTTGCAGCCTGGACTTCCTAATATCATTTCTTCAAAGAATCTTAGGCATACTTTAGCTATTGATCATTGACTTGGTCCCAAAGGACCAAGCATGACAAGTCAAAATGATATTCCTGAGAACATGATATAGCTCTCTGGAGTTCACTGTAATCTCCTGAAGCTGATACTGGAACAGAAGTATCTAACTGGCTGAGTACTCCATAATAAGTGGGATTTATTAAGACAGGTTGTTTGGGACTCTGGGTAATCACAGCATGCCTGCATATGACAGAGCAACACCAAAAGTATCTCTGTCTATGCCTGTCCTTCTCCAACTCTAACTCAAATTAAGTCATGGCCATGAAATCAAGAAAAGGGAACATTATTTATCTTTTTCACTTAAGTCATTCAATGAATACTTACAGACTCACTGCAGTTCTCAGGCTCTTGCCAAAGAGAAAGGAGGTGCTCCCACAGTCTTTAGAGCAATAGTAGCAGTGCTTATTAATGTACCAGGAACATGGGCCTCATATGTCTCCCCTTGTGCACAAGATTATGCAAATAGATCAGAGAATCACTGCTAGAATCTCCCACTAGTATCCACCCCCACCTGTATTAGTGCATTCTCACACTGCTAATAAAGACATCACTGAGACTGAGTAATTTATAAAAGAAACAGGTTTAATTGACTCACAGTTCAGGATGGCCTCAAGAAACTTACCATCGTGGCAGAGGGGAAAGCAAATGTATCCTTCTTTATATGGTGGCAAGAAGAGAAATGCCGAGCAAAAGGGGGAAAATCTCCTTATAAAACCATCAGATCTTGTGAGAACTCACTCACTACGAGAACAGCATGAGGGTAACCAACTCCAAGATTCAATTACCTCCCACTGGGTCTATCCCACCACACATGGGGATTATAGGAACTATAATTCAAGGTGAATTTGGGGTAGGGAAGCAGCCAAACCATATAACCAGCCTATTCCAAAATAACTGATCCTATTAATTGCAATTCTTTTTCCATACTTCAGTAGGTAAATCAAAATTAAGGTTGAATTTTTATAAAGAGTAATTTCTTCAGATTTGCAGTTGTTACTACATTAATTGTTCTTCCTAGTATTATGAAAACTGGAAATGAAGTTCAATATCACCTTGACAAATTGCAAAAGGGCCTCGAAATATCACTCAAAATTAGAAGATAATATAGTAGGATGTGAATAGGGACCCACTCAAACAATAGAAGGAAACACGCTAGTTAGTAGCAAAGAAAAAGGAGTGAAATCTACTAAGGATAATGTGAATGTTGGGAGGGAAAGTCTTTGCATAGGAGATCGACTGTCCAAAGAAGGAAAGTAATTCTTCTGCATTAATCAGATGCTTATTAGAAAGCCATACTCTGTTTTCCTCAGGACATTCTGAAAGTTTGTGAAGAGAAAAAGTAGATAGAGTACAAGTCTTAATATGATATATGGAAAATATGGTTGATAAGAAAAACTTAAAAGTCATATAACTTACTGAAATCCCTAAATTTAAAGATTCAAATTTATTTTTTATCTGATATAGGTAAAATATGCCCCTTATATATTATGAGTAAAATTTACCACAAATTTTAATGTAGTAGAGGCTGAGTGGTATTTTCCATGTTTTTCAAACTAGTTAAGAAACCAGTAGTTTGAGGCAAAATCTGCAACAAAAGAAGAATGAGTAAAATCCTAAAGCATAGTCAAACCATTTAAGAATGTATTTGAAGATGCATGAAAATCATCTTTACATGTGTAGTTAATAAATAGCTGAAAACATTAAACTATCACCATAAACATGTGGATTATCTGTGGCTAAAATTTCGTAAAGTGAGACACATGATACATGGAGTAGCACAAATAAGAAACTGGGTAGTCATTTTCCCCCATGTGATGCAATTCCAGATTAAAGGTACATTCTTCCCCATAGACCAGTAAAAAACTTCAGAGAAAGACAGAGTGGGCTGTGTTAGAATGAGAATTAGACATCACAGTCAACTAGTGCATAACATGATGAAAGGGTGGAATAATATCAAGATTTCTTGTACAATCAATCACTGCAAACATGTCAGCAAGTATGAGGCCATCCGCTCCTGTCCATACAACCCAGTAGACAATTTGGGTAAGGGAGTGAGTATAGCAATGCCAAACACGGCTATCAACACTTCTTTTTCTGTCTCAAAAGAACAAAATTCTGAGACAAGTTCTTAGAACAAATGGAAATTTATCCAAATGAAAATCAAATGATAAATGCCCAGAGAATATTCTTTCTTTGGAATTCTTTCAATTCTTTAATTTAACCAGCTGGAATACATTTTCAAGTAGCATTCTGCTCAGCCTTTTGAAATGAAGGACTTTGCTGTTAATTGGAAAGTTATATTTCATCAAAGATGAAGACAATGCTTTTGGCTTAGTGATTCTTAGAAGAAATAAAAGGCATTTGGTGAATATTTATCATAAACTGATTCCAGAACATGTATTTTAAGCATGAACAAATGAGCTGTGAGCCTATTTAAAGAAAAATAGGGAAAATTCAAATACAAGTTTTATTTTAAATTCTACATAAAAAAACTTTCACTATGCTCAGTCATGAGTGCAATATGTAAAGAGAAAAAAGAAATAGAAGCCTTTAACTTTTAGAATGAAAGACTGATAATACAACTGTGGTTTCTGATTTTCTGAAGCAAATGAATTAGATAAGTCAACATATTTAAGTGTTCTTTACTGTGTTACTGGAATATGTGTTATTAGGGCTGGGGAAACAGGAGAGTCAACCCCAAAAAGATCTACAGCAAGAAAATAAAAATTCACTAGGAAAAAATTCTTTCAAATATTCATATTTTTAAAGCTACCTGTACCATAGGCAGTACTTTAAACTTAGTCATTGATTACTGACATATTAAATAACCTTGTTACCTTTAATTTTTAAATTGGCACACTAGGCAAACTAATATATCACAAAGAATGTGAAAAGTTGTTTGAAAATTAATTATAGTCAAGTACTAAAGAAATAATTTTTCCAGATTTCTTAAAGAAGTCACTGGATAGATGGTCTGAATTATAATTGTATATTCTGATCTAAAATAATTTTATAGGACAACTTATACGTAATACTATTTATAGTAGAAATTATTCAAAGAGGCTGTTTCACTTTTTTAATACTTAAATTTCTGAGAAAACTTTTTAAAGGGTGATATGAGAGAAATATTTAACATTAATAAGTTCTATAGACTCACACATGTTCTCTACCTTGAGAAGGAAGATGGTGGCCTGAAGCAGCAGGGGGCGCCCCCGGGCGTGGGTGGTGAGAAGGGAACAGGGTAGAGTAGGACTGTCACAAAAAAAAGATGAACACATTAATTCATTTCTGAGATAATCACTAATACTTTGAGAGGACTAGGTCCAAATTGAAAATTTGGGATAGGACACGACAATGTTGTTAGGCTGGCTTTAATGGTCTTTGAGGTATTAGCACTAGGACACCCTACTGACTCAATTTCTGAAGACAGGCAATAAAATTCCCATATTATAAGCTCATAAACAGTATATAAAACAACCAAAATATCCTATTCCGGGTCATTTTTTCTTAAGAGAACAATAATGTTGATCTCACAAGCAACTCATGAATTTCACAGCAAAAGGAATGAATAAAATTTGACCATATTCAATAGATGCAATTTACCTACCCTTTAACATCAAGTAAGAATGAGAGTAAATTTACATGCTTATTTAATCGATACAATTGTTTAAAACTCAAGATCTAATTCAAAATGAGTTATGCAAATATACTTAGATCAAGAAATTGTCTACATGTAAATTAATGTATCTGATTTAGTTTCTGAGAGTTTTATGATGTAACGTATGGTGATTAGATATCAAAGTCAAGTTAAGAACTTCTACACTGAAAAAATTCACTTATTGCAAATGAACTTTTAACCAAAAAGCAGTTGATTCAAGAGAAATAAACCTATATAAAAGAATACAAATTTTAAAATATTTAATATAAATTATAATACCAAATTATAATGCTATGCTTTTAACATATTATACAATAAAATACAGACTATACTTTTATAATGAGTAAAATTTGTAAACATTGCCAATAGTTTAAAAATTCTTTGGGTACTTTCTCCCCTGATCACTTTGAACTGTAGTTTTAATGTAGAAGAGGAAGGCATCCTAGTATGCAATACCCAAAACCTTTAATAGTTTCTTTTGGACTTCAGCTAATGGCCCTTTTAAATGGAAGCAAGGATTCCAGGCCAGGGTTCAGGGCAGCAGATGCAATGAGGTGGAATGGAGTTAGCTTGAATGAAAGGGTCATGGAAACTTCTGTCAGGACATTGAGCCAAAATTCAAAATTTCAGATTTTGAATCTTTAGTGGATAATAAAATTATTTAAACAATGGAGAAAAAAATCTGTAAAGGCCTATTGGCAATGGTCCATTTGTAAGGAAAGTATTTAATTTGGCAAAAGAGAGTTTATTATGCTTAAAGCAGACTATGAAAATATGTATTTTAAAAAATCGTGATTATTGATATTTATGATGTCTGTTTTAAGGTGAAATGTTTTATAATAGGACTGCATTCAAACCTCAGTAGAATTTTAAATTTTCAAAGCGATATAATTATTCTTTCTCTTTTTCAATATCAAGTATAACAAAATATGTCATCATTTTATTAAAATTTCAAAAATGTAATGGTAGTGGTCTAATGGAAAATTATTTCTAAATTAGATATAAATGATGTATAATTTTCAAGTTACATATATGTCTTATACCTCTATATGTTGGGGGAGTAGAAATACTAAAATATAGGCTTGTAGCAAAAATCAAAAGTGAAAGAATAGAGAATGAAATGGTGCTGAATGATGCTGACTCAAAAAATTTATTCCAAATGCTGTTAAGTTCTGAGTTAATTTCTGATAAGCAGCTTTTTGTTGTCCAGCAAATTCAAATTTCAAGAGATTAAGGAAGTACACTCCAAATCTTGATTTTTATAAAATCTCCTCTGTTTTAAAAAGTTAGTCCACAGCTGGGCTCTTTCCTTGTCTCAGTGAAACAAACGAGGATGGCATGTCACATTGTGCTCTATTGAGAAATAATATGGAGGTAGAGTGGTGCTGTGGTTAGGAACCTTCATTGTCCTCATCTGTAGAACAGGGTTGAATAGAGCTTCTAGGTACAGTACTCTTACTTAGAAGTCTATCTGGTACATATTAAAAGTAATAGCACAAACCGCAATTATTTTACACCAACCTAATAGAAGTGTGTGTTGAATTTTACTTATACTTATTTGTACTATTTTTAAAAACAAACCTTCCAGGTCATCTTCACCTTGATTATTGCAGCAGGGTCATAATTGGGAGCTGAGAACACAGAGAGGAGAAATGTAAATAACCTAGCCTAGGAAGAAGTTAGGAGAGTGAGGAAGGTTAACCTAAAGGGATGACATGGCCAGAGAATTCAACAGTAAGTCTGAGTTAGGGCAAAGGATGTAGAAAACACATTCTAGATAAGTGTATCCAATATATGGGATCAGTAAACATTATGGTGAGACAAGTTCAGGGGGGCACTAAAAAGACAAGTGTGAGGCCAGCAAAGTAAATAAGTAAGCAGGGGTCACATCACAGTGGACAAGGACCCTGAGGGCCATGTTAGGAACCTTTGGTTTATCTGCTTTCACCTCCTAAAGTTTATAATTGATGTCTTCCAATCATTACATTCTTGTTTCCAAATTCCCAAAACATCATGATACAAACAGATTGCATCTCTTAAATTGGTCCTTTGAAATTGATGATAAAATGTTATTTCAATATCAATATATTTTAATGATCAGAGCTATCTTTGCAAAAATGGGCTCAAGGTAATATCCCAAATTAATATTATTTAGTAGAGTATGTAATGATATATCAAATTATTTTTCTTTGAATAATTAATCAGAAGCATCTTGAAAATTAAATAGAAAGACAATAGAATTCATGTGTAACCTACAGCACAGGTAAATCAGGTAGCTTTAAATTTCAGTTTGGAACAATTAAATGTCTGCCTATTTATCAAAAAGCAAAGACATTCATTGTTTGATATATTTACTGTGTTTGTTGTAAATTCCTAGATTCAATTTATAGCAAGAAGAATAAGTTTTCTATTTTATTCAAACAAACAAAAGACAAAAGGTTTTGATGCATTTCTCAATTTACTTGGTAATAATAGTGGTCCTAAGTATGTATCTACACTCAATACATTATAATTGCCCCCCCAAAAAGAAAAAAGTCATACTACAGCAATTTCCCTTCCATGCAGATTTTCCCAGTGATATCTTAACTTAAAACAACAGGCTGGCCACAGTGGCTTACGTCTGTAATTCCAGCACTTTGGGAGGAGGAGGCCAGTGGATCACCCGAGGTCAGGAGTTCAAGACCAGCCTGACCAACATGGTGAAACCAAACCCCATCTGTACTAAAAATACAAAATTAACCAGCGTAGTGGCACATGCCTGTAATCCCAGCTACTCGGGAGGCTGAGGCAGGAGAATCACTTGAACCTAGGAGATGGAGGTTGCAGTGAGCCAGGACTGCACCATTGCAGTCCAGCCTGGGCAAAAACTCTGTCTGAAAAAAAAAAAAAAGAACAAAAGCTGGAATTTTCATTCTCTGTACATAAAAATCAGGTCCAACTCTAGATTCAAAAATGGTAAGATCAGCCCCCTATTCATAGCATGTGTGCTTTTTAAAAGGTGTAACGCCATGGGCTTCCAGTTTCATTCCGCACCAAATAAAATGAAAAGAAAAACATAATACTTAGTTGGATTGAGTCACAGAATTCATGATATTTAGTCCTCAGTCTATACTGTGGAATACATTTTTAGCATTTGGGTAAAAATTATAACCTAGTTTGTCTTGGGAAGTGAACTACTTACAGCTCAATGGCTCCCCTTAGTGACATTTTGCAAGAAATTCACAAAGAAGCAGCTCTTACGAAGACCTATGGGCAGATTTTATCTAAACATCAAGAAAATAGCTGATATTCATAATTTAGGTGGTTCTCAATAAATGAATTACAGTCGTGATTTAGGGAGAGCAACTCTTTTATTCATAACCTCATAATGTTTAAAGGAAATTGAATGTGTTCTATGGTTTGCATTTTCACTTGGAATATAAATATATACTATATAAGTTAGGAAGAATAATTCAGGATCATTTTCATCTCTTTGTCATTTTTTACATGTTTATATTTTCTAGTTCATATATGTACTTGAATAGGTTTTAAAAAGACAGTCTGCAACTAATTTAATTTATATCTGGGTGCCCATTCCAAATGTATCTAATAAGAAAACTTGCCTTAAAATTAGTAGCTACAGTAAGTCAAAAACATACTTGATATTCATCGGGAAAAAGAAAGGAAACAAATGAGCAACGATGCAATTTGAAGTAAATTTTGAGAGTCCGTATTTAAAGAAATTGGGTCTTCTATTGCTCTACAGCTTTTAAATGGCTCTTAAATGTGGTTGCACATCAAAATAAACTGGGTGGGGGGGGGGGGTGAACTTGTTATTGACTACAGGTTCCTGGGCTCCTCATAAGAACCACTGAATCATAATCTCCAGGGGTGGGATCTAGGAATCTGAATTTTAAAAAAATTTTTGGGAACTTTGTCTGTAGAAGGCCATAGCAAATGTTTATGTAAAAGACTGTATGTGTTTATACTAACAGAAAATAATTTCAGAATCTTAAAAAATATCAATTACATATTCAATTATGTGATACTAGTATGCAACAAAATCTTAAATAAATATGGCTTTTTGGTCTACATGGAGATTTTAGCTACTCTTTCAAAAATTAAGACTCAAAAATAAGTACGAAACACTGACTATA
Source organism: Ateles fusciceps (assembly GCA_036589455.1). Classification (NCBI taxonomy): domain Eukaryota; kingdom Metazoa; phylum Chordata; class Mammalia; order Primates; family Atelidae; genus Ateles; species Ateles fusciceps. The sequence goes on along the minus strand of JAZHEH010003259.1, from coordinate 14,889,833 downwards.
TTCCTTCTATTTCATCTTATTACTTACAGCAGTTTTCTGAAATAGGAAATAAGGTCATATGTCAGAATATCCTATTGGCCTTTTCTAAACTCATCACAGAAACATCCAGACTCTGGCCTGCTATCCGAATCCGATACTTGCCCTTCTCTAGTTTTCAGTACACTGGTCTTCAGGACAAATTCCCAACATGGCAATTGAATCCCGTATATCGTTCCAGCTTCTCTTGGTAATAGTCTATATATAGACTCTGATCAAATCAAGGAAGTCGACTTTCAATGCCCCAGATTCACCATGTCCTTGCATGCCTTCAGACAGTGAACATATTGTTCACTGCCTGTCAGGTCCTTCTTCCCTTATCAGCCTAGCAAACTCTCAGTCATTCTTTCAGGCTCACCTCAAACATCATTACATCAGGGGGAATCATTTTTAGTCTCTGAAATCATTTTCAGTCTCTCTTCATGGAGTTCAATGCTTTCCCACTGTACCTCAACAGGACCTTGTATATGCCTCTCTCTATTTTAGTATTAGCATGTAACTATAATTATTGGCAGTCTCTGTATCTCACTTGTATCCCTAGTTTTATCATACATCTTTGGCATGGAGTAGGAGCATTTTTCTTGTTTGGGCAAGGGGTTAATACTATTAGCTTTTACTTGTCCCGTGAGTAACATACACCAGGCACCATGCTAAGTGCTCTACAAGCATCTCATTTAATCCTTATAAAGTTTAGCAAGAAGTAATGATTATTCATATTTTAAATATATCAGAGAGTTAATCCTAGAAATATCAACAACTTGCCAAAGGTCACATGACTAGCTGGTGGCAGATATAAAATTTGAACACAGTGTTTTTCTGACCCTAAGGACCGTGGTGTTTTGTATTTTGGTTTTTTTTGTTTGTTTTTTGTTTTTTTGAGGCATCTTACTCTGTCGCCAGGCTGGAGTGCAGTGGTGGGATCTTGGCTCAGTGCAACCTCTGCCTCCCGGGTTCAAGCGATTCTCCTCAGCCTCCCAAGTAGCTGGGACTACAGGTGTGCCCCACCATGCCCAGCTAATTTTTGTACTTTTAGTAGAGACTGGGTTTCACCATGTTGGCCAGGATGGTCTCGATCTCTTGGCTTCATGATCCACCCGCCTCAGCCTCCCAAAGTGCTGGAATTACAGGCGTGAGCCACCACGCCCAACCAGGACAGTGTTCTTAAATGTTACACCATAGTGCTTTCCTGCAAGGGCTCAGATTGTACTTGACTGATAATAGCAAATTCTCTTTGATGTTTTCTACCCAAACACTCTCCTCATAGCTAGAACACGAAGGGGAGATGAACTCTGTTTAATCACAAGAATGTTGTAAAACCCAGTTCAGGCACATACGTGCATGTGCACATGCACACATACATGAATATTCAATGAATGGCAAACCACACATGTATATTATATATATAGATACACATACACACACACACACACACACACACACACACACACACGTCAGATTGTCATAACTTGAATGCTTAGTTTGCAAACTTGCCAAAAAAAAGGTTGAAAAAATATTAACCACATCAATGAAAAGTCACCAGAATAAAAAAGGAAGTCCCCTTTAATGAAAACCTTACAAAGTTATCCCAAATTACACGTGATTTTTTAATGGACTACAGCCACTCTTCTGTATTTCTATTTTATTTCTTAGACAAGAGGAAAATATATTTATGCAAAGAGTAGTTAGCATTTCCAACCACTAACAATTGGCTTATAAAAAAATAATAACCCCTTTTCTCTATTGTGCAATAGCCCTGTGTTGAGCAGCAATAATGTACAATGTGTTAATGTCCTGTTACTTTACTAGAGCCTTCCCTTTCACTCAATGCCCAGACTAGTTATTCCTTGGATATAAAGTTATAATACTGAGTTTCAATCTACTTACAAAAATGTTTAGGCCTGTCTTAAGAAATAATCATATCAGTTTGCTAATAAGCAGAAATGCACTGCCAGTTGAGTATGTTGTCACAAGTGGCTAAAAAACATATAAATCAATCTGTGAGCAAGGAAGAAACAATACATTTCTTATGTGTCCAAAACATTATGGTTGGGATCACAGCTGTAAGATGTTGGACCATCATCAAGAGAACAATGTCAAACACTGAACTTCTGGATGATTTCCATAAAAATAACATTTTGCTCGGGGTCAGTAGTTTTTATGGAACTTTGGAATGATTTTCGCTGACAATTTTTTACAGTTGAACTCAAACACCTCCAAAATGCTCCTCAATATGGAAATATTATGTAATCCAGCCTTTGCAGCCATCTCCTTCTGAAAACTAAACGCATAGCATGAAAACTTGTATTTTTCTCCTTCAGTTTTTCAGTTTTATAAAATTTAAATTATGCTACATATTCAGAAAGGTAAACTTACTCTTCAGTTTTCTTGTTTGATTATTATTATTATTATATGATTATATTCGAGTCAGCACATCAAATGTGTACTCATTAAATCCAGCAATGGAAAGAAGGCCCTGATTCCTTCTGTAGAAATCTTATCAACCCAGCAAAATTATTTTAAGTGAAAAGAATAATGGAATCAAGTAATCAGTATATAAGTAGATCAGCTTAGGCATGATAGTTGACTCTAATACTGTTTGCTCCTCTCTGTACATCCCAAAAAATTTGCCTCACCCTTGGCTGAATTCTGAGTTTTGTTAATTGTCCCTTTAGATTCCAGAATTTGAAGGTATGTTGCACTGAACCCAACAAGGAAAGCTTTTATAAAGTAACTGGAAGGTTTTAAAAATACAGTCTCATGACAAAGCTAGACGTGGCATAAAATCATTAATCCAAGGAGACTGTATTGGCGTAGCATACCTATGCAGTATTAATAATACCACTCCCTAGGATTCTGTAACCAGAGCTCAAGAAAAGGAAAGCCAAACCACTGAATTCAATATTTGCAGCCTACTTCAGGACATGAAAATATTTTGGTTCTCCCATGCAAACAATTTCTCCAAAATATTTTTGTCAAAAGAGACTTAATTTAGACAGCCTAATTTCAAATTTTAAATGGCCCAGTATGTGGGATACACATTCAGAATTTGTCATACCTCAGGGAATAGTTGGTTCCTAATTTTTATTTACTGTAATACTGATTTGATTCTAAGTAATCTCTCATTGGGATAGATGTGTTAATGGGTGTTGCTAAAACCACACCCTCAGACATTGTAGACTGCATATGTGAAATGTGTACATGATAATAAAACATCTAGTTAATTCACTATTTAGAAATAACTAAAAATAATTCATCCAATTTGGTGCCAGTTTTATCCACTTTGATCAAATTATTCTCTTCTTCTAAAACTCTCAGCAGTTCTCCAATGCCGACAGAGTAAAATTCAGTGTCAAGTGGCTCCCTGTTAACTACAATTCACCTTCTCACATCCAAACCTTTAAAGTCATGTTGATTCCACTTTTAAAAATTCCTCCTCTCCTAATGTGAGTCTGAGTTAAATCTATGCTCCAAACTCAGCTCCAGGTCAGGGGACTGCATGAAATCCAGTATACATGTGGTAAATATCTACTCATTTGCTGGGTAGAGACTCAAAGTTCCTGCCCTGGTAGCTTATACCAGAGGGTTACTGATCAGTTATAGCCACCACCCTGCATGTAGAGAAATTACAATGCAAACTAATTTCAATATAGAAGTATTTGTGTTAAAATACAATTATCTTGTTATTCATCTTGAATTATTATTTCTGCATTTATTATGCAAATCAGTTCTCTTCTCTTAGATAACAGGCAAATATCTTGATGAATTCTAAATATGTAACTGCTACTTGGAAAAAACTGAATACAAAATGGTGCCTTAAAAATAGGAGCCAGATATCTCCCCCCTCCCTTTTTTGGGGCAGACAGAATCTTCCTCTTTTGCTCAGGCTGGAGTGCAGTGGTGCTATCAGGGCTCACTGCAGCCTTGATTTCCCAGGCTCAAGCGATCTTCCTACCTACCTCGGCCTTCTGTGTAGCTGGGACACAGGCATGCACCACCACACCCCATTGATTTTATTTTTTATTTTTGGTAGAGACAAAGTCTCACTATGTTACCTCCACTGGTCTTGAACTTTTGGGGTCAAGCAACCCCCCCACCTCAGCCTTCCAAAGAGCTGGGATTACAGGCGTGAACCACCATGCCTGGCCAAAATATGCATTTTAATAAAAGTTTTCAACAGCAAGAAATCTATCTAAAACTTTCCATGAAACATGCATAAAACATGTAAAATAAGTTTCAAACTTAAAAGAACTGAACTATTTGGATTTCAAACTGTCATGTATTAGTTGCTTTATTATATCATTTATGTGTTTCACATTTACATTGTTTGGAATATACCATGGACTTAATAACAGTTGAATGAATTATTTAAATAGATTTTTAGCATCTACAACTATGATATATAAGAGAAATTTAAGTCATTTTTTAAAACTTAGAATAACCAAATAGAATATAATCGAAGGTAATTTTTAACAGATTTTATCCTTTCATTTCAGGAAAAAAAGGAAGGGAGAGGAAAAGAAAAAAAGTTAATAAAGGAGAAAGTAAAGAAGCAATACCTGACAGCAAAGATCTGGAATCCAGCAAAGAAACTCCAGAGCAACGAGAAAACAAACAGCAGCAGAAGAAGCGAAAAGTTCAAGATAAACAACAGAAATCGGTATCAGTCAGCACTGTACACTAGAGGGTCCCATGAGATTATTGTAGACTCGTGATGCTGCTATCTCAACCAGATGCCCAGGACAGGTGCTCTAGCCATTAGGACCACAAATGGACATGTCAGTTATTGCTCTGTCTAAACAACATTCCCAGTAGTTGCTATATTCTTCATACAGCGTAGTTAGCAACAAAGAGCCAAAAGTTCAAAGAAGGGATACTTTCAGATGGTTGTCTTACGCGCTTCTCCGCATTTTTAAAACACAAGAAATTTTTGTACATATTATCAATAGGTTATAAGAGGTAACAACATAATGATGACATCTGGAGAAGAAACATCTTTTCCTTATAAAAATATGTTTTCAAGCTGTTGTTTTAAGAAGCAAAAGATAATTCTGCAAATTCAAAGATACAGTATTCCTTCAAAACAAACAGGAGATCAGGGAAGAGAAACATCCATCAAAGGACAGTGTTGTTTTGACCAGGAGATCTAGAGAGTGCTCAGAATTAGGGCCTGGCATTTGGAATTATAGGATTTTTCATCACAGAAAAAAACTGTTTTAAGATTAGTTCCATCATACTCATCCTGTATTTTTGTGAGAAACACAGAGTGTATACCAGAGTTGAATATACCATATGGGATTGCAGAAAGACAAAATGTGGAAGAAATCATAGAGCTGGAGGCTACTTTTGTGCTTTAGAAAACTGTGAAGGGTTGTGGTCACCTGGAACAGATCTCTAATCTATGTTAGCACTATGTGGTTCAGCCTCTGTTACCCCTTGGATTATATAATATCAATCTGTAAACATGTGCCTGTAACTTACTTCCCAAAACAAAATCATACTTACTTAGAAGAAAATTCTGATTTTATAGAAGACAAAAAATAGAGCAAGGAGAATATAACATGTTTGCAAAGTCATGTGTTTTCGTTCTCAATGAGGGAAAAACAATTTTATTACCTGCTTAATGATCCACCTGGAACTAAAAGGGATACTACTTTCTAACAACGTATATCTAGTAGGGGAGAAAGCCACCACAATAAATATATTTGTTAATAGTTTTTAAAGTTTTTGTTCACTTTGTTTTATTGTGTGTTTTATTGAGAATTTCTTACTCTTAGAGACTCATTAATTAAGAAAGAGAATTCTGCTAACTCAGAGAACCTGTGTCCTCTGTAATACAGAATATTACATTTCTCAGTAATATTTGCTTTTAGAATCCACCTTTACCTGAGCCAATGGAGATTTACTAATAGGGTATTAGGAGATATTTATTCCATGTTCTTATTTTAATCCACATTCTAATTATAGACACATAGGCCCCCCTAACTGATTACACTGCTCCCCCTTCATTGCTTACAAATGGAAGTCATTTCTTGTATGTCAGATCCTCCTGTATCTTCAACATTCAGTCTTGTCTTCTCCATATTTTCTCAGTCTGTGAATCTTTTTAGGGGACTGAAGTCACCCTAGCTTAAGGCCTCCCCAGTGTTTCACAGAAGACACAGCCCACCCCGTGCAGGAGGAGGTACCTCTGAGTGTGCAGCACAGAATCTCATGACCCACCTTAGTCTCCCTGTTGTCATGGAAGGATGCACGTCTGCTCTGTCCACCATGCTTCCTAGTCCTCTCAAGATCACTGCTTTCTGAAGTATTTGCAATGACTCTGGCTTCTGGCTGTCTATCTCTGGGCACTCTTCCTTCACCACTGTACAGTTCATGTAGTCTGCTTGGCTTAATTGATTTTCCACCTCTGTCTTCCTCTTCCAAGATATAAACGTTTTAAAAGATTTATTCCTGTTTCTTATTCTGGTGTTTCTTTCCTTGTCCCTATGAGATAAGTGTTTCAACTCACTAGATCTATTCCCAATGCATAAATTAATTCTAATTCCATTTTCAGCTAGAACATATATTACCAAGGAGAAACAAACCTTATCCTACAAAATAACATTAGGTAGAAATATATCCCCAGGTTTGAGACCTTTCGGGGTGATTTCATATACTATCTTTCTTCTGAGTGTTACCCAGTCAAGTATACGTAGCCATATTATTTTTGCACATGTTTCTTTGTTTCTCATGTCTTCATTTATTCAACAAGCACTTACTGGGAAGGTTTACACCTGCATAGGCAATGCTGGGAAAAGGGTTAAGTAAACCAGGACACAACAATCGTGGCAAATGGCCATCAGGTCTTCCCATGTGTTTGACTCAAAGTTATTACCCTGTGGTCCTTCCGACAATGGCAGAGTGTCTAAATCCTTGATGCAAAACTTACATAAAGGTAGAATTATTACCAAAAAAAAATGAAATCTAACATTCCTCTTCATACATTGGATGAATACAAATGAAAAAAAAACATTAATTTTAACTGCAATTCTTCACCGACCAGTAACAGATCCTTAAGACAATAAAATCATATAGTATTCAAACCAGCAGTCTTCTCAAATTTGAGCAAAAACTGTTTTCCAACCTCTGGTAAAGTTCCTACACTTGTCACAGAAGGTGTTAACTTTTTACTCTGATTCTGTTTCTGTAATGGGGTAAACTGTTGCTGGTGAAAGACGGTCGGTAAATTTTTGATTTGAAGAATCAAGAGAGTGCAGCAACATAAATCTGTTCATGTCTGATCCAAGCTCCTGCCCTATCCTCCAAATTCTGCTTCAGAATTAAGGGAAGGCCTCTTTTGTATCCTCAGATTTAGGTTCTAGTAAGAGTTATGTAACCATTAGTGAGTCACTTAGTTCCCCTGGGTCTCCATTTCTTATGTGCAACAAGAAAGAGGGGGACTGGAGATGATCACTGTAGTTCCAGACAAGGGAACATTTCACAGTTTGTTTACTTTAGGGTGATGTCCCTGAGTCCTCATTAGTGACAGTGTCCTTTGGAAGTTATCCCAACCCTGCTTTTCTCAAAAGTGAAAATGTATAGACTCCTCGAGGAGATAGATTTAACTCTGATTCTCTAATGTTATTGAATTAAAAGCTGTTCACATTAGTGGTTATTAAAATATTGAAATAAATAACACTGGGAAGAAAAAAGAATACATAAGTTCCACTAGTAACAAGAATAGAGACTCATCCTCACAAAGGGAGACAGTAAAGAAAGAGAAAGTGCACTGGTGCTAGAGTTAGACAGCTTGTGTTAATGTCTCAATTCCGCTACTAACTGGTTGCAGCTTGTGTGACCTTGGGCAAATTGTGTGATCGCGCAGAGCCTCCATCCACATCTGCAAAATGGAAGTGGCAACATCTCTTTTGCAGGGTTGTTATGAGAATTAAAAGGTTCTTGACTCAATATAATAATATTTTGTATATAAATGTCAATTAAAAGTTATGACTAATTCCACAAGTCAGACATATAAATAAATTTTATTTCTTGATTCATGTTATGTGGTAAGGTCCACAAAACTGTACATGCATAATAATTTCAAGGAATAAGTATATATGTGAGAATCATGGAAATGAAATGATTATTACCTAGCAACTAAAATATAATTTTGTCTTGAGTCTCTTAAAGTTAAGAAACTACTTATTCTTAAAAGTACATATTTTATAAATGGGCATAAATAAAGACAGTATATATTTTCCATGGATATATTTTCATAGCAGAGGAACTAACTAGATTCTTTCTCAATACAACTGTAACTATTTCTGGGAAAATTCTGGGAAAAGGCCTCTTTGTGGTTGATCTGTTACAAACAGGGTGTAACTTCTTGTAATGCAAAGATAATTTGTCTGGAATTCATCCCCCACTGAAAAAATAAGATTAAACAAGGAAGGTGGTCAAATCAATTGAGATTTTTTCCAAATTTAAGCAGTTATCATTTCATCTTACTAACACAGTAGGTTATTATAATTTTATCTCAAATGTTCCTAGAAAAAGAAAGGCAAAACAAAACAAATGGCTGTACCTCCTTTATACTAGCCACTTACCTTTGACTGTATTATGTTATGTAATTATCCCAAAAGCCCTGTGAGAGTCATTGATGTCCTTGTTTTACAAAAGAGGAAACTGAGGCACAGAGAAGTGTCCAAAGTCACACAACTAGCAACATGTGAGTTTGGAAGTCACACTAAGCTCTGGCTTACTCTAAAACCCACTTTTCTTCTCTTCATCATAACCTTTAAAGTCATATTTATTATTAGTTCCAAGATTGCCCATGACATACAATAGTGAAGTATTTCCCATTATCTAAAACAATTATTCCCCATGAAGAAGCCTGAGAAATCAAGTTGTAGAGGCCTCAACCCAGGATAAGACTTAACTGTGAATCTGAACTCGAAATGTGACTGTGTGTATGGGGTGTGTGTGTGTGTGTGAGAGATTGATAGAGAGAGAGAGAGCACTACAGGAAGCCTATGGGCTGGCTGGATGTGGGATTTGAGGGTAGTGGATTGGGGGAGGCAAGTACATTGGTAGGCAAGAGGAATAAAAAGGAGAAATGGGAAATATGTGCTATCAGAAAAGGACCAAAGTTCAGAAAAGAGAACAGCAAGTCTGGCACCTTGGGAAGCCCACGATTGCTATAGTCCTTTAAGACTGTGGAGAAGCCCTCAATTCAGTTATTTTCTGGTATAAGCAGGGTATTTACCAGCCCTGTCATCTTTCCCCTGAGTCTTTGTTCAGAATTGCAATGATCCAGGAAGAAACATCAACAGATCTTCTTCACTGCTGGAACTACCAAAACAACTCTATTCAGAGGATACTTCATTTTCTCCCAGCAACTTTCAGACGTTCAATATCAGGATTTTAATTGTCACACACCTTTTCTTCCCCATACTGACTCTCAAGTTCTGAGGCTAACGTATCCATCACATGCACAGGTACAAAAAAAAATGAAGGAAGAAAGAAAGGGAGGAAGAAATATAGGAGAGTCAGAGGGAGGGGGAGACAAGAAAGCAAAAATAGTAACATTTTTATTTATGGTCCTCAAAATACCATGGTAACACAACTCCAACTAGTGGAAATATTTCATTAACTGGAAAATTGGCTACATAATAATTTCAGAAGACATAATTACATGACCACAAAATAATCTGACATATAAATAGTTTTTAAACTGTTACAGTTACAATTCTATATCTAGAGCTGTGTGCAGCGAAAATTGATGTTCAATATGATGTTGAGACAATCCAATATATTGAATCGCCTACTAAAGATTAAGTCTTATTTTAAAAAACAGAGAACTGGGAGATACATTTTAGAAAGTTTTTAAAGAAGGTTAAATAATAACTTTACCAAAGTTTTCTGGCTAACTGAGGTTTAATCGAAGTATTAACTTTTGTACTGTTAGCATCAGTTACTATTTTAGCTGCTCCAAATTTCTACCACAAATGAATTTCAGGCAAGAGCTAGATTTTTTTCAGCGAATTTAACAACTTCTTAAACATTTTAAAAAGGCATCTACCTTTATAATAAAATCCAAAATAACCAAATGCATTTTAAGTGCTTTGAAATTGTAAAGCACAATAAATGTATAAGCTATTACTGTTGCTAACCACTCCCTAGCTACAGCAACAGCTTGACATTCCTTTCCCCGTTTCTCACACTGCTGCCCACACTGGAGATTTCGGTCTTAGAGGAAATTATCTATATTCTTCCCCAAAAGGAGTACATAGAAGTATCTGATGAGACCACATATTTGAGAATGCAACAATGTAGCCCATCCTTACTAGAAGGGAGTAAGGATATACTTCACTTCCTTCTAGTATAACTACGTTGCTTTTTTTTCTGTAGCTGCTGGCAGTGGAGCTATATCAAAGATGGAACTAGAGACACAAATTTGTATACTGTGTGATACCCAAATACAATAAGATAAACTACCACTAAATGTTGTATCTTGAACTGAAGACATTTCTGAATCAGTTAATGCTACCACATATAGTCTCCCCAGAACACGCACATTCCAGGTTGGTCCCAATCTCCCAAGAGGTAGGAAATTTAGTGACAACTCAGCCAACTATCTGGCTATGATGATCTCAAGGTTTGAAAAAAAAAAAAAGTAAAAATAATTCTGACCCCCAAAAGAAAGAGACCCTTATTTTCATCCTTATAGCTACTCAGTGACATGTACTGCCCCTCTACCAGAATGACATGCCAAAATTAAGTGCCATGCCCTGGGGCACTGTGCTGTCTGTCCCTGGCAGCAGTCAGTCCATCCTTTTGACTTCCTTCCCTACTTCGGTTCTACACTTTGCTTATGTATGGATTTTGACTGACTAGCTTGGGAAGGAAAATTAACCCTACCTAATGACTTAAAAATTAACCTAGGAATAAACTGCAGAAGACATAATTAAATAAATTCCTGTTAATATAGAGCTATGGAAAGAATATTATTTATACTTCTTAAAATAAGTTTAATAAAAATAAACTAGAAAAACAAAAATAAAAACACTTTGTGTTTCACATACAAGGGATTTTCCTCATGTGGTAACTATTTAGAAGAAGGTTCTATTTATCGCTAAGTCCACCCTTACTGATCTTTTTCCCATAGTACAAAATGATTATGACTCGCTTTTTGAACACATCAAATGCTACAGGAAAGTAGAATTTAGTTTTAGCCAAACCAGAAGTGAGAATAATTTATGATTCCAAAAAAGACATAGACATGCAGAGTCATTTTAGGAAAGTGAGTCAGTTTCATGCAAATAAGTTCTAGCTTTCTTGATTGCCAGCCTCCTTTTAATGTTGGATTTTTGTGGGGTGCGGGGGGAATAAATTATTGTGACAAACCAATATTTCCACTTGTTGACTACGGAATATTTAAAGGATATGCACATGCGAAAGGGTCAAGAGGATAGAGTTTTATTTGAATATCCAGATGATTCAATTAAATCCAAAATGGTATTATTTATAGAAGAGAAGAGATCATTAGCATGTGCTGTTCTGGTATCTGTAGATTTCTCAAATTTATTATGAAAATTATCCTTTTCACAACCGTCAGAATAGACATTTGGCCATAAACATCCTTGCAGGCCTAAGCAATTTGAAATTGAGGACCTATATCAGTTTTCTTGCCTCTACCCCTGTGACCCCCAAAAGATACCAGTCAATTAGATAATGGATAAATTAATACTATATTGACAAGCAAAAAATAACTAGAAATTAATAAGCATCAGGAGAAATTACTGTGTATAAAAATCATTTGTTTCAGGTTTAATATAGTCTCTTTGGGACAGCAGTATAAAACATGGAACATAAAAATAGTCAGCAGGTGCCCTTCCCATTCATTAATAAAGTATCATTAAATAAATAAATAATCAATCAACCTATAGGTTCTTACCATCAGGGAATTAGCAACTGTGCTTTGATGTACCAGCAGAGCTATCAGATTAGAGAATCTTCGTATGTACAGGCGACATAACATTCTCCCAAAATTTTCTGTCGGGTTTCTTGATGGAGGTTGAAGGCCTTGTGTTATTTTGTAATAATTGATAGGCCAAGCCTGGCATCTGCAATAAATATTGATGTTTTCCACTCTGTAAAAATTATATGAAAACATATCAATGCTTTTATAGTTACATAACTTTGTATGTTTTGATACCAAAAAAGATCCAGAAAATGTGAAAATACAGATGGTTATCTAAGTATAGTTTCACAGAGATTAAATGATTTATCAATTTGAAAGAAAAGTTTATCTGTAACAACAATCACAACTGAACTACTGAACTGGCTAGCAAATTTACTAAATACTGCCACTCAAGCAGTATTTAGTCATTATTTTCAAATGACTAAAATTAAATAAAATAAACTACACCTTTGTGGATCATTTCAACTGGAGAAGTAGACAGTTATAAGAGCTAGCTACAGGCAGAGTGTTTACAAAAAGTCTCTTTAAGAGGTGTAAGATTATTTCAGATCCTCAAAGAAAAGCAGCAGATGGTCCTGCTTTTCCTTGTTATCACTTGAAACATACAAAACTTAAATATTAAGTTAAAAGTGTATTGAGAATACTTAAGAAAAACAAATCTATGCCCAAATCATTCCTTAAAGCATGGAAAGAAAAATAATGCTAAAGTGGAGGAAAATAATTAAAAGTGGAATTCCCTATGCATTCTAATTTGCAAGATGAAGCTTCACTCTTCCTGCAAAATACTACGTTACAGGTAGGAAGATGCCATACCAGTCCTAACCAAAACATGTCCTCAGCTCTTCTCTGGCCTTCACTGGAAATCACATGGCCAGCTTCTCTTTTGTCATGTCCCTGCACTTCCACAGACCGGATTTCCCAATAGAAAGGCTTAGTACACTCTGATGAACTCAACAAAGCAGAGGTAAGAAAAAACAACTTAAAAAATGCTTTATATTACAAAACAATGTTTCAAATAAATGTTAGTCAGTATTACTGACATGGCATTGAGATAGTCATAATGAGAAAAGTGAGAACCTGGTTGAATTTTCTTATACTGGCTTTACAGTTTAATTCTGTGTAAGTCTGCAACACATAAAAAAAGGAACAACAGAATCTTTCAAAATCATTGTGCAGCCCTACTGCACAAACACAACCACCCACTGTCTTCCTTCTCTCCCGTTAGCCAATCGTAAGCCTTATTTGAGAAGTATCAGTGATTCTATGAAATACAACAGACTGCTCTCTATCCTGAGTGCCTTGAGAAGGTCTCTAGCTATTCTGGTGGCACTTTTGACAGGAAGTAGGTTGGTAAGCAAAGGTGCCAAGGCCCTGTCACTCATTCTACCTTGTGTTTCTTTCATTTCCTGTGCAGGGTAACTGCTATTTCTCACAGGGCAAACCATATAAAACCTTACAGGATAAAAAAAGAAAAGAAAGGAAAAAGAAAAGGAAAGGGAAAGGAGAAAAGAAAAGAGCTAGTGTAATGAAGAGAAATGAAAGAAATAGTAAGAGAACACATGGGAGGAAACCAGCCACACCCATTCTCTCTAGTGCTGTGTAACTTAACCCACACCCAAAGTAAACTGCCTTCACTTCAGGAAGCTATCTCTCTGTAAATAAACTGACCAATGTATCTTTAAGGCATAAACGTCTTGGACTGCCATAATAAACATTGCAAAATAAATACAAAATAACATCTGGAGGCAAAGCTTTGCTAGGAATGGGGTGAGAGGGAGTGCTAGCTTTTCTTAGCACCATTAATAAAGCATGAACTTCATTTTCTTTTAGCTTGGAAAATGCTTTCCATTGTTAACCAAAAACAAATCAAATACTTATTTTATTTTAAAATCCAAAGAATATAATACTGTCTGTCCATAATGTCTTTTTGCAAGTTGGACTAATCTTCGTAGTTATATTTTAATTCCCTTGTTTTCTACGATTTGAAACTAGCACTCAGTTACCAAGCAGTGAATTTAGATATGAAAATCATTTCTATTTAGGTCTAATTATTATTGTCCTCTTAGAGAAAAATCTTTTTTCTTTCTGTTTCGGAAAACCAAAATATCCAATGTGCTGTATCAGAAAAACACAAGAGTATAATATACTCTTCCATTGTAAGAGTATATTATAATGATTATGACATTCAACCATTGTTTCTCATTGCAATGGCAAGCAAGACCATGTTTCATGTGCTTCCTATCTGCATCCAACTTATGTGTAGTTATCCCATTCAATTAACCTTTATCAGAGGCCAAAAGCAACTGGTCCGGCTCCCTACCTGTACAAAACAATTACATCAAATGCTTGAGTTGCTCCTAGTAAATTTTACTATATTATTATGTAGATAATTTCCCTAGGAATTACTTCTCTTATTTTGTGTAATGCTCTGATAAGATTTTTGTAGGTGACATAGTAAGCATTGTATTCCAATGCCAAGACAAAAACTCATTAGAAATATATGTAATTTGGCCCCGCACGGTGCCTTGCGCCTGTAATCCCAACACTTTGGGAGGCCGAGGTGGGCAGATCAGGAGGTCAGGAGTTCGAGACCAGCCTGACCAACATGGTGAAACCCTGTTTCTACTAAAAACACAAAAATTAGCCAGGCATGGTGGTGCGTACCTATAATCCCAGCTATTTAGGAGGTTGAGGCAGAAGAATCGCTTGAACCTGGGAGGCGGAGGTTGCAGTGAGCCAAGATTTCGCCACTGCCCTCTAGCCTGGGTGATGGAGCGAGACTCCATCTCAAAAAAAAAAGAAATGTATGTAATTTATGGCCAGATGTGGTGTCTCACTCCTGTAATCCCAGCATGGGGAGGCCAAGGCCGTCGAATCACAAGGTCAGGAATTTGAGAACAGCCTGGCCAATATGGTGAAACCTGTCTTTACTAAAAATACAAAAAATTAGCTAAGCATGGTGGTGGGCGCCTGTAATCCCAGCTACTTGGGAGACTGAGGCAGGAGAATCACTTTAACCCAGGAGGCAGAGGTTGCAGTGATCCAAGATGTTGCCATTGCACTCCAGCCTGGGCAACAAGAGCGGAATTCAGCCTCCAAAAAAAAAGAAAAGAAATATATGTAACTTACGAGTAAATTATAATATCTCCTAAAACTCATTATACCTAATTTATAACTACTACTACTACTACTAACAAAATTAATTATTCCAAATGTATATACTCTAACTTATTCCTTGTTCCCAATGCATTAACCTTGTTTTTTTAAAAATGAAATAAACCTGTTAACTATCTGTGGAATAGTAAATGCTTTCCATTTAGTCAAATAAATACATAAGGATATTTAATCTCATATAACTGTTTTTTAAAAGTATACTTGTCTCTCTTTTCATAGGAAGTAATGTTTGGCAGAGGAAAGCTGCTGAGCTATGTCTGAGGTAGTTTCATCTGCTCACATCTGCTCCGGATGGCACATATTTATTGTGTTTCTCACATGGCCTAAACTATACCAGCAAAATGAGGAATTCAGTTTTCCTTTTAAAAATTCCCTTTTGAAAATAACGGGCATTTTATTAAACATTCCTTTTTTTTCTTATTTTGATTAGCCAAAATGCAGTGTTGTAGGCAGGCTACATAAAGGATGTTCTAAAATCCAGACTCTCTTTCATCAGATATTGCAAAGGTTGAAAGTGAGATCAAATTTACCCAAGCTACAAATTGTAATAAATTTTAAAAAATCATCTTTAGCTTCCATGACTAGTCATTTCCTCTTTCAACAAACAATAAATTAACAAATAAAAATTTTAAAAGATCTGTCTATTTTGGGCTTTGCAGATAGACAAACTTGCATTTAAATATCTTTATTATTGACTGTGCACTCTTGGAAAAATAGTTTAAGTTCTTTGATTCTCCGTATATTCATGTGTAAAATAAATATAATATTTTTTACAGACTGTATAGAGTTGTGGAACATTAAAGGAAACTATGTGGCATGCCAAGTACATGGTGGGTTCCCAGTAAATTGCTCCTAGTTAGAATGTATGTGCTACGTTTAAAATACAATTTCCAAGTCACTCTGAAGCAGAAATATAGATATTTCCATTATATATAAATATATAAATGCACTCATGCAAACACACATATATACACACATATTTCCTTCAACACATATTGATCTTCCTATAACATTTAATTTAATCAATAAGTATTCACAGTACATCTACTGTTTACCAGGCAACATGCTTGATAATGCTAATACATATCCACAAAACAAAATTCTTATTTTTGAATCTTCCGACTAGAAGAAACACGTAAGACACCCAAATGCTATGAGTGTATCTTACCTAAGTAATATGTCTCCTTGTGCGGAGGTCAAGAGGAATGAGCCCCAACTCAGACTTGGATGCAGGAGCAGGAGAGGGTGAGTGTTTACTAACATGAGCTAATTCCTCAATCATGAGTACTTCTTTGGAAGTGAAACAAGGTAGGAAATGAATGCCAGGTTGTGTATCACAGGCCATGAGAAAAGCCTGGCATAAATGAGAATATGCAGTTTGGGGAATTATAAGTAGTTTCTGTGTTCCCCAGCAAGAGATTTGGGAGGTGTGAGCAGGAAACAGATGACAAATGGCCTTATATGTTATGGGAAAGAGTCTACACTTTATCTTGAAAACAGTGACGAGTCTGTTAAGGGTTTTATGAGGAGCAATGAGAAAAGATGGATTTTTAAGAATGAAGAACACACAGAGGAGTAACAATTTTAAGTATAGGAGTATAAAATTTTATAGTCAATTTCAAAATAAAAAGAGCCTGAATTAATGCAGAAAAAGATGAGGGAGGGGAGAGAAGAGACATCGAGATCATTTGAAGGCAGAAGCCATGAAACATGTAACAAATAGCAAGAAGCAGGAGAGCAAAGTGAGTCCCAGGTTCCCCTTGGCAAGCAGTGTCATTAATCAGAGAATCACCCACAGCTGAGGGTGGGATTGCTTGTTTGCTTTGTTGAGATTGAGGTGTGTGAGAAATATTCAATGAAGATAATCTCCTAGGAGTCTGAAATATTATAGATCTGTCCCTGGGCTAAACTGTATGAAAGGTAGAGGTATTGATTTAGAAGTAATTATCTAATAAATAAATCAGAGGGCATGTGTGGGTGATCCTCAGGAGAATTCACTGAAAGAGAAGAAAAAAGATTGAACAAAATTAGCAATATATAAAGGTGAGTAGAGGAACAGGGAGTTATGTAGGAAACTGAGAAAGGTGGACTCAGAGGTAAATGGGTCAAGAATAAAGAAAGCAATGCTACAGAAACATTAGGAGCATGATTATATCAAACATTGCAACAAAATCAATCAGTCTAAAGACTGGCAGGTGTCCCCAGGACTTGCCAAATGCTGTTCTTTTAGAACTTATTTCAACAAAGTTCTGAGGACAGAATCCAGGACTCAGTGTGCCGAGAAAGAATGGGAGGTAAGGAGTTTGCAGGTGCAGAATGTAGGCGACTCAATAGAGAAACTCTTCTATCGGTGGGAAAGAAGGAAACTCAAGGTAGAGCCTACAGAGAGTCAGCTTATGTTTTATTTGGGTCTGCTTTATGAAGAAATTAGACTACAGCGCATTAACCTACTGAGGCAGAGGAGAAAAAGGAGCAAATGTCTTAATTTAACAAACAGTAGAATTATTCACACCTGTGATAAAAGTCCAACTATAAATATTAAGCATGAGGGACAATGCCAATTTTAACAGCATTTCCATTCAAATGTGTTTTCCCCCAATACATCTTTCCAACTTTCTCTCTTGACTCCCCATATCACTTCACAATTCCCAGTAAGACAATTTTTTTTTTGCCTTCTCTTTATTTCTCTTTCTCCTTTTCTATATAAATGCATTTGGGAATGCTACTTCATCTTAACCGATTTTTTTTTCATGTAAAATCAATCTTGGTTGCTGCCCTCCTTAACACCTAAATCAAATTTCTCAACTTTCAGGCAATATTCCCAGAGTTGAATAGGCAATATTGAATATAGAATACAACTCTGTGAATATAGTATACTCATGTATACTCTATTGCTTTCTACTTTTTGTATGTTATTTTGTAAATAAATTACAAATAAAAATTGATGTCAGAATCTTTTAAAAATGTAAAATATGAAGTATGACAATATTATTAATATCAGTTTAAGGATGCCTTATCTTCCCCTTGATCAAGTTGTAAGCCAATATTTGAATCATTAATATAAATTATCGACAAAAAAAAATAGTTCAAGCTGACATCACTGCCTAGTAAATTTTCCTAAAAAAATTTAAACCTGTTAATTGTATTTTATGTAATTCAAATACATATATTTTATTCCATATTTGCATTTCTCTTTTCAAATACATGCAGCAGCAGTCTACTGTATGCAATCCTGTTTAATGCAACGAGTTATTTTTTGTAGCAGTTTATAGCTCACATATTAGCATCACTTCAGCTATTCAATTAAAAATGAGATTTTTTTATTCATATATTCAGTTGCTGACATAAAGCATCTTGTGCTTAGCATAGTCAGCAAAAATAGGGCTAGATTGTTTCCATTAACTTATTATTTAATCCTTAAAAATAGAAACCTAATATAATGGCTATAGTATGGATCCAATACTAAATATAAAATTCTAGTTTTCTGCCCTATAGAAACTCTGATGATCTGTAAAAACAAAATCACACATCTTCACAGCTTCTCCTAAGCCAATAAAAAATGTTTGCTTTCAAGTTAGAGTCTGAATCTTAAAATTTATTATATAAGGCCAGAAAATAAAGCAATTATCTTACATCCACTGTAAATCCTTTTGGGAAAAAAAAATCAATTATGTTTCAACACCCCTCCAAAACTGCTCATATTTTAAAATTTGTTTATTTTCAAAACATATTTCCTTTTTGCCTAAATAACAGGGCTTGCCCTGAGAAACAATTGTGGATTTTGAAGACTGCACTAAAGTTGTGTGTTTATATCTGATAAAAAATCTAAAAAATAATATTAAACTATTGATTCGATGTTAGAATACCAGACTTTGCCATCAGAGAAAACTACAGAACATGTGGAATCACAACCCCTCTCAGACATCACTCTCTCTGCCTAACTAATCTTATTTTTCTGTTGTGGTTTAGTTTGCTTTTTAGAGTTTTTAAAGTAATAGATTAGGAAAGTTTTACTGAATGTGTATTGCATTAAATAAGAGATTTGGCAGAGCTTTTCTGTATATATTTATGTATAAGATTTACAGAAGCGCTACAATTGGATGGCTCCATATCTGATTGAACAACCCTATGTAAGAAGTATTGATAAAATTATCTATGTCAGTCTCTGTCTTTCATCTTGTCCTGTTAGCTTCATCTCAATAGCTTAGATGAAGCTAAAGAAAGCATGCCCACCTGAATTTGGGAAAAAAAATAGGACAAAGCTGACAGAAATAACTGATACTTTGGAGGAGAAAGTCAAAACTGTAACATAGCACATGTGATGATAGGCTGGGGCCAAAAATGATAAAATCAGTAAGAAAAGAAAGAATAGGCCTACATTAAAGTATGACAAATAATGCAGTAAAAGGAAAGTAATAGCATTTTGCATGGACAAAGTCAACCCTCAGAAGTTTTACTGGACCACAGGCTTACTAGGAGCTAAGAAGCTGATGTTGGTGCCCAAAGGAGCTAAGGGAGCAATGGTGCTGTGGACAGCCCACCACTCCCAGGAGCTGCTGCTACTCCTGCCCCCAACCCCTCACCCAAAGTCAGGTCCTGGGAACCAGCTAATCTGAGTGTCTGCATTCTTGGGCTAGAATTTCGTCAAAGGTACCATAATAAAATCTCCATACCACTGAGTTGGAGCCTTGAAAAGTGGCTATTCATTCATGTCCTCAAACTACAGCCTGTTCAGATTCACCCATGAGCTCTATCAGGAAGCATATGTAAGTCCAGGGAATTCCAGCACATGAGGTGGGATTTTTCAAGGCCATCCCTATTTGTAGGAGAATTATTCATATTTCCACTATATCAAGGAAATGGACAGCTCAATTTAGAAGAGTTATGTGTTGGATTCTAGGTATGGGTAGAGAGATGGATGTGAGAAGTGGCTAAATCAGACTTGAAGCAGCACAAAATAAATAGGAAAAACAAGAATTTTTTTTTTTTTTTTGCGGGGGGGGGATGACCAAGAATGAGAGAGATGTACGTGGAGGAAGAAGAGCCAGAAGAATGGGACTTCACATTACAGTTTCTAAACCTTAACTTCTCTTAAAAGTCAGAACATCTGGCAAAATCATGCTTTACACTTACTGTACCATTGCCACAACAGATTCATCAAAGATTTGAGCAGATCAATCCACTTTTATTCCTATTTCTACTCATCTTGTAAAACTGCCACTTCTGTGTGGACAGTATATCCGACACTCCAACCTTACTGTTTATATGTCTCTGCCTGGACACTATAGTCCATATCATAACCCAATTCATCCAGCTCGGGATTTATAATTTATTGATTACCGCACTCTGTCCACAATCTCATATGTTTCCTGCTTCCTCAACTTTTGGTCCACTGATAATATTCTTCAAGCTCATTAAGGACTCTAGCCCTTGGCCCTTCAGCTTTTGTAATCTCTCATCCTCCACCTGGCTTCATTAAATTATTCAGCTGGGCATCATTTTCCTCACTTGTAAATGGGAGTAGGAATACTCACCTTACATATTTTATGTGAGAATTAAATTATGTAAAACATAACTTTGTTCCTTGCTAAAAGTAGGCATGAAGTGATGGTTACCAATCTTAGTCCCCATAAAACTCATGATATATTACTTAGAAATCTCTCTTGCCATTACCATCAGTTCCCTTGTCTTTTGTCCTTCTTCTGCACCTAATTAGCAAAACTCAAACCCTGGATCAACCAGTCACTCCCTTCCCAGTCACATATCTGGCTGCCAAGCACTGCTGAAAACAAATTCCACAACCACATGGATTGATGCCACTACAAATTTATGGTCTCCCACATCAGTTGAGCTATTAACACTACACAGTAAAATTTCTAACTATCCCTAATCCACTTCCTCTCTCATTCACCACAATAATATTTTCAAACTTTCGCTAACCTGATTTTCTCCATCATTCTCAGCAAATGAACTCCACTTCAGAGAGAAAATACAGATCATCTTGCAAGAACGTTCTCCACTTCCTTTCTCTCCCCCACAACACAAACAAGTGTAAATATAGTCAGAGCCAGCCTTACCTCTTCCCTTTCTATTTTCACTAAATTGTTGTCCTACATTTCAAATGTTAAACCTACCATCTGTTCCTTGAATCACATCTTTCCATTTCTTTGGGAACTTTACATTGCATGTATCTCTTCTCTTCTATATTTCAACGTCTCTTTTTCTTTCAGCATCTCCTATTTTGTGGCTCTGTTTCCTTCTAGTGAACACCTTAGTTTTCCTTTCACCTTAGAACTGTGTTTCTGCAAAGAGCAGTATGTACTTACCTCCATGACTCCATTTCCTAGGACTGTGTCAACCACTGTTTCTGTGTTTTTCTATCTCTATTACAGTAAATTCAATCTTGCAAATGTCTTTGTAATTGCTAAAAACAACAAACATGTTTCAGTCCTTACCCTGCATGACCTTTCTTCTACTCATGATATTGTTTGTCATCTTTCTTGAAATTCTTTCCTTTTGTGATTGTTAAGCCACCATTTACTCTTGATTTTCCTATTCTCTCTCTTTTTTTTTTTTTTTTTGAGATGGAGTTTCGCTTTTATTGCCCAGGCTGGAATGCAATGGCGCAATCGCGGCTCACTGCAGCCTCCGCCTCCTAGGTTCAAGCAATTCTCCTTCCTCAGCTTCCTGAGTAGCTGGGATTACTGGCACCTGCCACTATGCCCAGCTGATTTTTTGTATTTTTTGTAAAGACAGGGTTTCGCCATGTTGGCCAGGCTAGTCTCAAACTCCTGGTCTCAGGTGATCTGCCTGCCTCAGCCTCCCAAAATGCTGGGATTATAGGTGTGAGCCACCACGTCTGGCCTCTTCTGTCTTTCATAAGAAAAATCTCATTCATTTCCTGGATTTTAACTACCAGTAACCTTAATATTCTAGTATCTAACTTCTTGACTTGAATGTCCTATTACATTTCAAACATATTAGAACCTAAATTGAACTTACCGTCTCTTTCCTACCTTGAAATTTGCTCATCTCCTGTTTTCCTGTGTTGGCAAACAGTACTACCTCTCAGCCATTTTCTCAAGCCAAAATTTGCATTCAATCTATTGACTGAGCCCTATTATGTTTTTCCCTCAATAATCCTTAAATCCACTCTTTTGTTATTGTTCTATGATTACTGTTTCATGCTCGGCTCTCTGTGTAGTTTTTTTTTTTTTTTTTAATATAACTGGCTTTTGCTTTATTTGTGTAATTTACACAGGACAACCCTAAATCTCACATTTGGTTTTTCTCTTCTGCCTTTGTTATTCTTTCAATAGCTCCATCAACAGAGATCATTTCTCCGGCAGCACATGTGGTTTGATTGTCAACAAGGACACACAGGCCCTACAAGACCCCAGCCCTCCGCCATGGATGCCTGAGCCCTCCCATTTGACTGCACCCATGTCTGTCTGTGCTGGCACTCTGCCCTGCTCCTGTCACCCCTGAGGCGTCCTTAGGGTAGGAATGCCACACAAGCTCCGTCAACTCTGAGTAAATACAAGAGGCTGCTAGGAGCCCCCCGGCTGAGGACTGAGAGGCAGGCTGTGTCTGGGTTCCATGTCAAAGAATGCTGTGATCCATTAGCAATGTCTGCCATGGCAACGCCCATTAGAAGTACCTGGAAGAGGGTTTTGGGAACAGGCTCAGAAAGGAACAAGGCGTGTCTGTTCCATTCTTCCCTTAGGTGGCTGTTTTGCCAGCCAGGCTGCGTCTCAATGGCCAGGTGGCTGAGGAGGAAGTCTCAAGGCCACAGAGTTGCAAGTGGCTTCTCTGGGGCCTGCAGGGAGCAGCACAGGCCCCAAGTTACAGGAAGCTCGCAAGGGCACCCACGCTGGGTCCTATGGGGTTCTGCATATGGCAGGCCACCTGGCATTATCAGCTCCTGACCTGGAGTCTCGTCTCATCCGGGAGAAGACAGCTGGCTGGCCTCAGAGGGTTAGCTGCAACTCGGGGGATAAAAACATTTACCTCTGGATAAACTTAGAAACTTTCCATCCAAATGAAAAGGGTGTATCTTCTATATGTTGCCAAGAAAGCTAAACTGAGGACAAAGACAATCTTACTTTAATCAAGTTCCAGAATGAGGGGTGCACAGCTTCGAAGAGCAGTCTGTAGCGGAAGATGCGAGGGTGTATGTCAAGCCGTGCGTCTAGAATATACCAAAGGAAACACATGCAACCCCAGCGTGGCCTTCGGCGAACCCTCGCTGCTGCTCCATCCCGGCAGCAGGCGGCTACTTCATCCAGCTGACTTTGGGAATGTCCTAATGCTCCGTGAGTGTGTTCAGGTGTCTGCTAAAGTCCTCCACTCTCTGCTTGTGGGTTTTGGATGCTTTCTTCAGGATCCTTTCCATTTGCCTCTTCTCCTGCCTTTCTCGAAGGCCGCCTGGGCCGGGGTCCGCTTGTCCAGGCCGCGCCGCTTCTCCTCCTCGTTCTTTTTGCTCGTTCCCATTGCTTTCGGGAGTTTCGCTTTGTCTTTGTCCTTCTTTTTCTTCTTCCGCTTAGTCACTCCAAGCTCTGCGATACCTTTCAGCTTCAGGGGTCCCTTTTGGACCTGCTCGTAGGCCTCTATGACACTCCCCAGTGGTTTGGTAGATGGACTGCCACACTTTCTCCTCTGTGTAGTTTTCTACAAAAGTCTCCTCCTTGTGTCTGCTAAGAGCCACTGGAGCAATACTCATCATCCACACTGCTGCCAGCCATCCACCCAATCAAAATTTTCCCCATTGTTTGCCATTACTTTAAACAAAATTAGCAACAGCTACCATTTATCCAGCAGTTACCATGTATAGTAACATTTAATATGCCATTTACATTAATCCTAAAAATAATTCTTAAAGTAAAAATAAATGGGACCAGAATAATCAGATACCCAAGATTAAATAATAAGTAGAAGTAGCAAAGCCAGAATTTGACCAAGAGACTTTCTCACTGGCAAAAGTACGCTCATATTGGCTGTTATATAACTGAGCCAAAGACAGCCTCTGTATCTTGGTCTCTAGGTTGTTTATTTCATCACTGCAGGCTGAAACTCATTAAATCAAAAGTCCACTAGCACCAAACTCAAATTTTTATACATCCAATTGTTTTTGAATCGCCCAAACACCCAGATTTTTAGCCACTTAGAGCCTGCTTACTTTGCACACCATAAGAAACCTCATCCTACATCTGCTGGCTATTAATAAGATAGAGGCTTACGGTTACAAGACCCCAAAATGTTGTGGCAATTTTAAATAGAGTGGACAGAGAAGACTTCAGGGAAGTGCCGCTTGAGTGAGTTTGAGATTTTGCTCTGGGGTAAATGGGAAACCATTAGAGAATTTGAGCAGAGGAATTCTATGATTTCACTAATATTTAACAGAATCACTCTAGCCTCCAGGTTGAAAATCAACTTTAGGGTACAAAGAGCAAAGGAAGCAGCTGAGGAAAGTTGGTATCGGAAAATAGTGTGGTCGCAGTAGAACTGGTAATAGAAGGTCAGATTCTGAAACTATTTTGAAAATAAAGCTCCCAGATTTGCTCATAGGTTGTGAGTACAATGTGAACCAAAGAGAAGGATAAGGGATGACCTCAACATTTTTTGGTCTGAACAACTAAAAGGGTGGAGTGGCCATTAACTGTGATGGAAAGGCTTTTGGTGAAGTCTTAGAGTTTATTATTTCTTTTCTAGCTTAACCTTTCTCCTCAATGAACAGAAATTGTTAGTGAACATCAAAACTTAAAAAAAAATCGTCATCCCTGGAGAAAAGAGTAATCTGAACCCAGCAATCAAATTGTACTATGAAATATAGTGATGACAAGTTGGATGGATCTGTGTATTCTAGATACTCTGATATTCCATATGGTCTAAAGAATAGTACAATTCGGACTGCATCCATAATAAATGAGTCTCAAACAGAGACTGTTTAAGACTTGCAAAAACACAATAAAAATACCAGAGTGGATTTTAAGGTTTATTTTTGAAAAATCTATTTTTCTTTAGTTTTTGTTTTATAACCTTCCTTTTCCTCCTCCTTCTTTTTTATTACTCTCTGCTTGTTCTTTTTTTCTTCCTTCGAAAATTTCATTTTTTTCTTAGTTGCTCTGTGACCCATTAAATTTTTAAGACATCAGTTTTATCCTAAGTTAAAGTGTGATTTCTGGAGCATGTGCGGATTAGAGCTCATCTAAATCTATCATGTTTTATTTCAATCAGCCTCTTCCTATTAGCATTGCAAAAAGACCCAAATCTACTATGAAGCCTAACTGGTAACAGAAGGGCACTGGTGCATCTCTCATTGTGCGTAGGTGGAGTAGGTGCTTGCCTCGTGATTTGCCTGAACGAAATACACACATTGCTTTAAAAATAGAAAGCCTCAGGATAAAGATAATCAAATATTTATGTCAGCCTGAAAAACTGCATAAATTTTAAAGTCAGAACACTTGAAAACTATGCTTTATAGCTTGCAAACTGAGTGATCTGAGGCAAGTCACATAACCTCTCTGAATCATAGCTTCCTCACTTGTAAGGCATCATTGTGTAGTGTTTGTCTTTCTCTTCTTATTTTCCTTCCCTTCATCTTTACTTTCATTCTCTCCTACTTTCCCTCCCTCCACCTCTCCTTCCCTCTCTTTTCTTCTTTCCGTCCTCCCTTCCTTCCATTATACCTTATGCCACATAGGATTTGAGAGAGATTTCAATAGGAATATATCCAATAAAATAATGAGAACATGAAACATAGATGCAGAAAGCCAAGAGTAGAAATACACAGGATTAAAAGCACCTACAGAGATTTCCAAGCAATTAAAAGTTGAAAATTTCAGCCTAGGTTATCATATTTTGGTTAAAATTAAAGTATCCAATCACCACTCTTAGCTGGATAGAAAGCAATCATACCACATTATAGAAGTGTTTGCAGCCTCAGTTCTTGGTCTATTCCATCCTTTGAACACATGAGAACATAGGTATGCCGCCTGTAATATGTTCTTTATAAAAGTCTCTCTATTCTTCTTTTTCTTTCATTCTTTTTTTTTTTTTTTTTTTAGTAGAAAGATCTCGTTCTGGATCCCAGGCTGCTGCAGTGCAGTGGTGCAATCATAACTTACCACAGCCTCAAATTCTTGGGCTCAAGCAATTCCTCCTGCCTCAGCCTCCTGAGTAGCTGGGACTACAGGCACATGCCACTTTGGCTAATATTTATATATTTTTTAAGATGAGAGTCTCACTATGTTACCCAGGCTGGTCTTAAACTTCTAGGCTAGAGTGATTCTCCCACCTTGGCCTTCCAAATGGATGGGACTACAGACATGAGTGACTGTGCCTGGACTCCCTGTTCTATGTGCTTACTAGGTGGATAAACTTTAGCAAGTTGTTTAACCTTCCTGATCTCAAATATAAATCTGTGTATTGCTATGAGAATAAATAATATTATGTATGTGAAAGTGTTCATATTCATTTTCTATTGCTACTTAACAACACTACTACAAACTTAAGAGGTTTAATCATCTCTGTGGTTCAGCAGGCTGCATCCTCTGTTCACAGTCTCACAAGCCTGCAATCAAGGTGTTGGCCATACTGTCATTCTTCTTCAAAGCTCAGTGTTCTCTTCCAACCTTATTCAGGTTGTGGGAAGAATTTGGTCCCTTGTAGTTGTAGAACTGGGGCCCCCATTTCTTTCCGACTATTGGCTGGTGACCATTCTGTTTCTAAGAGACCACCTGCAGTTCCTTATCATGTGCCTCCCACAGGCAGTGCACAACCTAGCTGTTTGCTTTTTCCAGGCCAGCAGGAATGTATCTGCTGGTACTTCTTATTTCTTTTAAGAGCTCATCTAATTAAGTCAAGCTCATTGAGGATAACTTCCATTTTGAGATTAATCAGTCAACAAATTAGTAATCTAATCATGCAAGTGATATCATATTCACAGTTTTACCCACACTCAATTGGTGGCAGTAATACAAAGTCATAGGATATTGAGAGCCATCCTAGAGTTCTGCCTATTGCATGTAGCATACCATACCACCCACTCCCTATAAATAGAACAATTTAAAAAAGATTTTATAAGAAGTGCTACTTGATGTAATCTTTTTTGCACACCAGAGTCTTAACTATAATAATCAATTCAGTCTAGGAATCATTAGCGTCACCTCAAGGATTTCTCAAATTCTTGATTTTTTTCCTGTATTCATTCATCTCCTTGTCATTCACTTAATAAATATGTGTTGGCTATCTACTCTGTGCCAGGCAGAGTGATAGACACTGATGACAAGATAGTCATGGTCTCAGCCTCTTCAGAGCATATAATTAAGTAGGAAGAATAAAATGATTAAACAAAAAACCCCAAACAACTAAAGAAACAAATAGGTACAATATTTGCTAATTGTGCTAAGAGCTAAGTCATTGTAGGGCTTTCTAGTCACTGAAGACCCTGAAATTATTTTCTGGGTCTTCTGGCTATTGGATGCAATCTCAACTGGAATTTTTTCCAACCAGAATAGTTTATCACTTATGGTTAGTTTGGCTACAAACGAAATCATAATGACTTAAACTGGAATGAAGTTTCTTTCTTTCTTTCTTTCTTTTTTTTTTGGAAAAAAGCCTGAAGATATGCAGTAGAAGGCTTGTATGGGACTCAGCTATGCTTCATGGCTGAGCTGGGGTAGAGGAATAGTATAATGAGGTCATAGAGGTAACAGTGGAACCAGCTCATGTCAGCCTCTCCCCTTGAGTACAATGGGCTACCGTTAGAGGGTTTTGAGCAGAACCATGGAGTACACTGATATGGATTTCAAAAGGCCACTGTGTAACTGAGGCAAGAGACATTGCAGTTAAGAATAAAATGGTGGCTGCAGTATCAGTGAGAAGTGGTTAGATTCAGATTTGTTTTGAAGGGTTGGGACAACAAGATTTCCTGAGTGAATGAATGTGGAAATGTGACTCTAAGGTATTTAGTCTAACAAACCAGAAAATAGAGTAGCCATTAACTGAGATGGAGAAAACTGTGGGTACAGAAATATTTAAGGCAAGGATCAGGAGTTTAGTTTGAGACATTTTAGACATTCAAGTGGAGTTGTTGATGGCATTCAGATATTAAAGTCTATCCATCAAGAGAAAGGTCTGGGCTAGAGATATATATTTAAAAGTTGATAGCATGTATATAGCATTTTAATTGATGAGGCAAAGAAGAGTAGACCCAGCTCCATCAACCTTAGCTCATGACTTTCACCTCATGGCCCAAGAAAACTGGTCAAGTTCCATCTGGACCACATTACAGCCAGCTGAAAAAGCAAGGAAGTGAAGGCCATATGCCAGATGACCATTATGGAGGGTTTTACGAAGCTGTAAACAAAAATCAAAAAACTTATGTCTTGTTGACCAGAACTTAGTCACATGGCCATACCTAGCCCCAAGGAAGATTAGAAAATAAAGCCTTATTTCTAGGCAACCAAATGTCTAACTAAAATCCAGGGTTTTAATTACAAGAAAGAGAATGGAAACTACAGTAAACCACTAGCAGTCTCTGCCGTGCCGTAAAAGCCATGAGGTAGATTTCAGTGGAGTAAGAAAAGTGTACAACTTTTGGCCGGTTTTGTAAATAGGTCACTCATTCTAATCCAAACTAAAGGCTTAGTCCCAACTAGAATTCCAGATATAGGGTTTACAGCTGAAGCCCCAGTTAGAAATGGTGTAGCAATGTATTCATGCAATAAAATGAAACAAATGGAAGTCCTGGTATCTGACATATGTGACAGAAACCCACCTTGAACTAGCTTAAGAAAAAAAGGAAGATTTTTTTTTTTGCAAAGATATTTGTCTCATTTTCATAACTTAGACAATCACAAAACAACCAAAACTTTGGGAGAACAAGTATTGAACCAGCCTCAGGAATAAACCAGATACTGAAGAGATTTTCTAAATATGGTAACATGCTTGGGATGTCCCCTCCTACCTCTCATCATTTCAATTACTTTGGGGGATTGGATGGTGACAGCTTTATATTCATGGATTTTCCAATATGGTGAATAAGTGGAATGCCTTCTAGCTAACTAACCAAGGGGCACATCCCATGGTTCCTGACTCGAGAAGCGATAGAAAGAGATTCACTTCCTGAAAGAAACTCTAGTTTGCTTAGTCTGGGGAATATTCCCAGCCACGGACAAATCATTGTCAGCTCCCATCCAAACCAGGTTAATGAATATAGGAATGAATGGGAGCTGCACATGAAGAAGGGGGAAAAGCTACGGAGCAAATAAATTCGGTGGAGCTCTGCTAAATCTGGAGTTGATGTACTAACACTTTGGAAGTCCTGAACAGCAATTCCAACAGCAGGAAAAGAGGCAAAAGAAAATCTATGTTCCTGTACTATTATAGAATTTTAATATTTAATCAGAAATAATTTGAGGGTAAAATCCATTTAAGATACTTCTTTTATGGGAACAAAGGATGCTCTTGACTAAGAGAAGGGGTTCATTTTGTTCAGTTTTAGAAAAAGACAACTTTCTGGTACTTCATATTTCTGGCCTTATATAACTGAGCTAGGCTTGTGTCTGGTGTATGTTGTATAACCCTGGCTAGTTTTTCCGCCCAGCTGCATAAGAAGAGCCAAGGAAGCTCCCTTGAGGTTCTCTCACAGCCAACCCAAAAAATACAGAGGATGGGAATCCAACCAGCTCTGCCCCTACTCTTTGAGCCAAATACTATCTTGGTTTTCTGTGCTTTCCTCTACTGCTTGTTGTTAGAGGTGTGCTTTCCTTGACTCAAGGAGTGTTGACATTCAGACAGAATTCAGATTTAAACTTTGGAGTAGAAGCAAAGAAAGCAAGTAGGTCTTCTACTCAACTTTGGTCCTAGACTACATAGGTCCAATTAACCAAGCCAAAAGAATCAGTGAATGATTACGCCAAGCTCAGCCCACCCAAGATCTCCAGGGGGGTTTGGAGCCAACCCCAGATATTAATAAAATGTTCTTTTATTTGATTTTATTTTCCATATATATATTTTTTCCTGGATTTGTGGTTATGGTACCTGTTAAGAATCAAAATAAGGTGGCCAGGCATGGTAGCTCACGCCTGTAATTCCAGAACTTTGGGAGGCCGAGGCAAGCAGATCACAAGGTCATGAGATCAAAACCATCCTGGCAACATGGTGAAACCCCATCTCTACTAAAAACACAAAAAATTAGCCAGGTGTGGTGGCGCGTGCCTGCAGTACCAGCTACTCGGGAGGCTGAGGTAGGAGAACCGCTCGAACCTGGGAGGTGGAGGTTGCAGTTAGCTGAGATAATACCACTGCGCTCTAGCCTGTGACAGAAGAAGACTCCGTCTCAAAAAAACAAACAAACAAACAAAATAAGAATCAAATTAAAATGACTGAGATGCCCTATCCTGACTAGCAATAGCTATATCTCTTTCCATAGAATCTCTTGCAGTTCACATGTACATATGTACACATACTCAGACATTCATCTATTTTTATCACAACTAAATATATACATATACATATGAAATTTGGTAAACTAATATAGCAGGACTCTAAAATAGACTTTTCACTGTATTTCACTAAGGAGCTTATAACCACCTCCCCCACCCCTTAGCCAGTTTGAATGAGGATATCTGGTATCTGTACTGCTCTAATCTGGAATCCTCTTACTCACTTCTATTGCCCTGATAGTTTTTAATCAGGCCACCTACCCTGAGATTTGTGTCTTTCTTATTTAAAAGCCCTCATTACTATTTTCAGACTAGTTTTCATTTTTGTATCTACAAATGCCTAAATTTCACTAATCATCTGATTTCTATAGAGAGTTGACTCTTCTAATTTGTGCCACTAAATAATTTCAGCCTGCTTTATTTCTCAACCTTGAAATGTTCGTGTGTACTTGTGGGTGCACAATCTCTCACTCCTCTCTCTGTGTCTTTTACTCTCTCCCACCTCCCTTCCACTGTTTGTCTGTTTCTTTCTAAGATGGATGAATGGGTGGAAGAAAGGAAGGGGAGGGAAGGGGGAAGGAAGAGGATGAACTTCTCAAGAGAGCATTGGTATTTTGTTCCACAAATTTGGGCAAGAACATCTGGATGGGGTAATAACAACTTTTACATTGACTAAAGCATGAATATCCTGTATGACATGTCCTATGTCAACACTGACTACAGCAGTTGAGTGTGTATCTACTTAACCATTTTACACACAGCACTATAGAGTTTGTGGTGGATGTTGTTAAAACTCTGTATTAGTTTTCTTCGCTTTTGGTAGAGAAGAAGCACAGAGGTGAGGCAAACATTTACAAGACATCCAGAGGAGGCAAAAAAAGGCTCAGAAAAGAGAGAGTGTGGCTGCCAAATACAAGCTTCCCTATGTCAGGGCTTCCTGCCTTGCCCTCAGCTGGCCTTTTCTGTGCTTTAGACACCCTTCAGGGAAAGGCTTTGCAGGGCTTAGGAGTAGGCTTAAGGATCCATTTGGCACCTATGAAATCAGGGAATCAGTAAGAAATTGTCTCTTTCTTGATTTTTTCAGGATGGCCTGGGTCACCTCAAATAACCCAATAGGATCAGAAGAAGTCAGCTCTTCCCACCTCATTTAGAAGTCATGCTGACCTGAAAAGGTTAATTAACCTGTGATTGTATTCACCTTGAAATGATTCTTCTTCTCTTACATCATTAGTACTTGTGCTAACTTGCAAATCATAACACACACAAAACATTTGTTAGAATTAAGGCACAAATGTGCTATGTTACTAATCTAAAAAGAAAAAGAAAGAGAAATTAGGTTCTAGCTAGTTGGATAGAACCACGTTGCGACACAAAAGGTAGCCACCAGATAGGGAGGATGCCACCTGATAGATGATAAAGTACCACCACTTGTGAGTGACTTGTTTTTGAAAAGTAAATTTGAACAGATTCAAATTATGTTCTTAAATTATTATTACTTCCATTCCTTGCATTTTGATATATGTAGGGCCAGGACAGCCTCAGTGTTCTGTCTAGATCTCTCTGGATTGCCTTTACTATTCCTGAGCAGCCATCATTCAGTTTCTGTCCTATGCCTCAGACTCTTACAAAAACTGCCTAAAGACAACTGAAGCTATTTTGCCTACAGGCTAAGAGCAAAGGAGTTGAAAGTTCCTGGGAGCTTATGTACCTCCCACATCCCAGTCCTTGGCTGATTACTTACTGATGCAAAAATATGAAAGCTTGGTCTTTTCCCTCTCCAATCAGGAAAATGCTGTGGTGAATTTTACATTTCAGAGAATTTGACATTTCCACAAAATCAGGCTGAGGCTCTTACTCGGCTTCTCTTGTATTCCTTCTCTATTCCCTTCCTGGAATCTCCTGCAAGTACTTTCTTTATTAATCACTTGTACACACATTCTTGTCTCAGGATTGATACGCTTCTGAGAAAATTTACCTAAGGCAATATATTGTCTTGAATAGAGAAAAATGATAAACTTAGAGATGTTCTGTCAGAAATTACACAAGCCCCTGATATGGTATGGCTGTGTCCCCACCCAAATCTAATCTTGAATTGCAGTTCTCATAATCCCCACATGTCATGGGAGGGACCTGGTGGCAGGTAATTGAATCATGGGAGCAGTTACTTCCATGCTGTTCTCATGATAGTGAGTGAGTTCTTACAAGATCTGATGGTTTTTTAAGGGACTTTTCCCCCTTTTGATTGGTACTTCTCCTTTTTGCCATCATGTGAGGAAAGATGTGTTTACTTCCCCTTCCGCCATGATTGTAAGTTTCCCAAGGACTCCCAGCCATGCTAAACTGAGTCAATTAAACCTCTTTCCTTTATAAATTACCCAGTCATTGGTATGTCTTTATTAGCCACATAAGAATGGACTAATACACCTCCCAAGTTCCCTCAGAATTGTCCCTTCTAGGAATGTCATCTGTCAGGTATGTCACTCCAAAGAAAAGGATTGAAATCCCTCCCTAGACTAAGCCTGGATGAGGAATCTTTTCATACATTATGCGTTAGGAGGGAAAATTTTTTAAGTTAGTGTCTATACAAGTTTAAAGATTATTATATAAATTGAGGAATTTTTAACAGAGAGAAGTGTATTGCAATCTACTCATCTTTTAAAATTAATAATGGGAGTGTTGAATTCTACTGATTTTCTCAGAAAATGAAATTTTGATATCAGCTACTTTCCAGAGAAATGTGAGAAGCAGAAGAGGAAAAGACAAGGAATAGAGACAAGGAAACACCGTGAGAATTAGAACTTATAAATGATATTTAATGTTTAGGGCTATCATTCTAATACATGCATATATGTGTATGTATATAGACATACATGTACATATATACACACCCATGTATTTATCTAGATATTTATTAATTTATCCACACAACAATTCTATAAGGTGAAGACTATTATACCTTCATATTTCTGATGAGAAAAGCCCAACACTAAAATGTGAAAAAATTTGCTCAAGGTCATCCCATAGTAAATAGTGGAGCTGAGGTCTGGTCCCAGGCAATTGGGCTCCAATGTCTGTGTTCTAATTCACTACCTGTCCTGGGAGAAAGTGAGAGAAATTAGTAGAAAAAGACAAGAAAATGGAAAGAAAAGAGAAATAGAAAGTTAATTAAATAGGCAAAACTGACTCACATAAACATAAAGATCAGGCAGAAAAGAATCAATGGAGAGAAACACAGACACATCCCACAGAGGCAATGGGAAACTAATATAAAGAGAGTAACATAATTACAGAGAGAGATCCATATGCAAAAAAGGACAGGCATACTTTATAAAGATAGACCAACATGCAAACCAAGGCCGAAAAGGATATGTATTTATAAATAAGCAGGACTTGAGAAGATGGGTTTGTTCAGGGAGACTGGGAACTGGAATTCAGGCAGGAAGCCTTTAAATATTGAGGGAATGACTATGGCAGTGTGCTATGAAGGCAGCTATTTATCTTTAGAGATAAAAGAGAATAAGGAAACTGAAATGAACTATCCCAGAAGCAAAAAATTAAGTCCCAGATTCAGAATACCCATTTGTTTCCATTATCTATTGCTGTATAAAAACTACACCAAAATGTAATGACCTAAAACTACACCAAAACTTAATGACTTAAAACAACAACCCTGTTAGTATATATCTGTCATTTTGTGAGTCAGGAATTTGGGCATACTCAGCTGGGCCATTATTTCGCTCTGCAGGATGCTGACTCATTAGTTTTCACCTGGAAGTTGGGCTGGGCTCAGGATCCAAGGTGGTTTTACTTCCATGCATTATGCCTTGCTGTGGTCAGCTAGCAGACTGGGCTCAGCTAGATTCTTCAGTCTCTCTCCTCGTATTCTCAATACTCTCCATGTGGTCTCTCCAGCAGTGTGATCTGATTTCTTATTTTGTCCCTGGGGGCTTTAGGAGACTGAAGTAGAAGCTGCCAATCTCAAAGAAACAAGGTCTAGAACTGCCGTAATCCCTATCACTGCACTCCATTAGTGGAAACAGATTAATGCCAGCCCAGATTCAAGGAGGGCAAATAGACCCCACCTCCCTATGGGAAGAATGCCAAAGAATTTGTGGCTGTTGTTCATCTGCCACACGATTTAACCAGAAACAGGCTAATAATGCACAGATGTGTGAGAAACTAGGTAGGGTCAAGCTTTGAACACTTTCCAGAAGTAAGTGTCACAGGAAGCTAGAGTTTAAGAGCAGAAAATGTCTCTGATACTACTGGTAAAACTGAAGATTGGAATAATTGTGGAAAAGGAAAGAAATGAAATAACGGATTTGGGGTTACAGTCACGCACATTTGTTTACTCTGTACTTCTTGGCCCAAAAGGTTTTCTTCATGTCCTAGATGACATGTTTACATTGTGTGTATTGTCTTGACTGCCTACACGGTTTTCTCGTTCTGCTTCTGCAACTATGTTTTTAAGATTGGAAATTCTGCTATTTTTTTATTGTCCTTTATGTTTCTGAAATGTCTTCAATCTGTAAATATATCTGGATACATATGATTCATTAATAGCACATAGTCTCAGCCAGAAGGCTCTTGTCCTATTTGATAATTCAGAGACATACAAAAAAAAGTAGCAATGGATACACACCTGGTATAATAGGACTAACCATTGAACAGTCATATCAGCAGTAATTCCCCTTCCTGGGCCAAAACAGAACAGTTCAAAGCAAAGTAGGTGGTATGGGCAAAGCATTCACTGTGTGATCAAGCAGAAATCTGCCATATTATTTGCAAGGTGCACGACTTGTTTAAGTAATACTTCATATGAAGTTAGTACTACTACTACTTATTTTCTAGGGTTGTTAGGATCATTTGAGAAAAAGTATATTAAGTACATAAGAGCCATTCAATGCATCTTAATAATTATGATGAATATTATTTCAACTATAATATAATGCAAGTAAGGAACTACAATAAAATAATGAAAACCCATAGATACAGTATATGAATCTGGTTAAATATCTGTGTTCTAGAATTTTAATTTCTAAAACAAATAATAAAATAATATCCATATGTTACTCATATGATTATGTATTGTCATTAAATATGAAGATATGTGTTACATCATAGTTTTTACCAAAATTTATTTTTAGAAGTAGTATTTGCTTTCTTGTGGATTTGATTTAACCAGTGTTCTACTTGAAAATTTTGTTTGCTTATACATTTTTTCATGTATGTGAACATTTAGAAGGTATCGTTGTTCATATAAATAGAATGAATTTAAAGGTGAATAGAATTTAAAAGTTAATAGAATAGATTGAAAAGTAAAATATTTTAAGGTTGCAACGACTGTTTTTGTGACTAAGCATATTCTTTAGATAACAATTTTTTTGTTGTTTTTTTTTTTGTTTTGTTTGAGACAGAGTGTCGCTCTTGCACCCAAGCTGGAGTGCAGTGGGGCGATCTCGGCTCACTACAACCTCCGCCTCCCGGGTTCAATCAATTCTCCTGCCTCAGACACCCGAGTAGCTGGGCCTACAGGTGCGTGCCACCACGCCCGGCTAATTTTTTGTATTTTTAATACAGACGGGGTTTCACCGTGTTAGCCAGGATGGTTTTGATCTCCTGATCTTGTGATCCACCCTCCTTGGTCTCCCAAAGTGCTGGGATTACAGGCATGAGCCACCACGCCTGACCTAGATAACAATTATTTTTAAATGATTCTCCACAATGTAAAACTAATATACTTAAAAATGCAAATAGTACCCCCCAAAAAAGTTTCCAATAGGTTACTTGTCTTCTAAAACAGAAGAATATTTTAAAGAGACTTTTATATATCTATTTTTTATATTCTCTTAGTCTGGCATTTTCTCTTTGTTATATCTCCAGAATTTAGTTGCCAGGTCTGTTTTTAACTTCTCTCTCTCTCCAGGTGTTCTCAATACTCTCCATGTGGTCCCCCACAAGTATAATTAATCTCTCCTTCAGTATTCCTTGTTTTTAAGGGGAGTATGTTGTGGTTTTTAACAACTTTTTTTTTTTTTTTTAAATGGAGTCAAGCTTTGTAGCCCAGGCTGGAGTGCAGTGGCCCGATCTCAGCTCACTGCAACTGCTGCCTTCCAGGTTCAAGTGATTCTCCTGCCTCAGCCTCCCAAGTAGCTGGGATTAAAGGCGTTCGCCACCATGCCCAGCCAATTTTTGTATTTGGCGTTCGCCACCAGGCCCAGCCAATTTTTGTATTTTTAGTAGAGACGGGTTTTGGTTTTGAACTCCTGAAGTCAAGTGATCGGCTTTCCTCAGCTTCCCAAAGTATTGGGATTATAGGCGTTAGCCGTTGTGCCCGGCCTTTTTTAAGAACTATTTTGGCATTTTAATTTGATGTTTTATTTAAAAGTCATTTGTGTTTATGTCTGTCTCCCATACTTAATTATGAGCTCATGAAAGGAAGGAAACTAACGCCATGTCCCCAAAATACAAACCAGAAAGCTGTATACATAAAAGATATTCAATTTAAAAAGTTAAATTTACGAATGCACACACATAAACCAATCACGCATTCATTAACCAATGAAACACTGGTAATAATATAAAACAATAGATACTAGCTTTTTATACAAACACAAATGTTTCTTATGTTGGGCTTTTAAAAACATTTAGCCTTACCAGAGCATTTCCACTAGTTTTAATCCAAAAATACATCATCTAGTGTCTTAAAACAGAATTGCAACTAGTATAATCTCCAGTTTTTAAAGCAGTGCTACTCCAAGTAGAGTCTGAGGACCATCAGAATCATGAGGACATGGAAGCTTGTTAGAAATATAATCATCTGGTTTCACCCAGATCTATGGAATGAAAATTTCTACAATTTCTGACTCTCTCACAGGAGTTAGGAATGTGTGTTTTAACAAACTCATCAGGTGATTCTGATGTGTGCTAAATTTTGAAATAATAATCTAGATACATATAAAATCTCCAAGCTAGAAAAAATCTGGGGGGTCTTTTAGTCTATCCCTTTTTCAACTGGATGGGAAATTGAGATCAAAAGAGATAAGGTTCATGTCTACATGGCAGAACTGAGATCCCAGTCAGAACTCTTGATCCCAAGCCTGTGTTCTTTTCACTTCAATAGTCCAAAACAAAATGATTTTGAATTAATACTAAATGGAATTTGAGTTAATACTAGGTAGAATGTGGGATTCAAAATATAGTCATCACATACTACAAATTGTCAAATTAAGCAAAAGTTATTGAATTCAAAAGAAGAATGGAAAGGTTGTAATCTTTGGCTGCTGGGAAGAAATCATGCAGAGTATAACCTATCTCTTCATCCCATCACTGAACAGTAAGCATGTAGGCATTGCAAATACACACAGCTATACATAGGGAAATTTCACTCCAGATGTGTAAGTCTGTTATGATGAAGTCCTTCCTGCCAATGATGAATTTGAGAAGAGCAGACGTGTGTCTTATTCCTGACCTTAGAGGAAAACATTAGTTCTTTTACCATGAAGTAATATGCTTGCCGTAGATTTTTACAGATGCTCTTTATCAGACTGAGAGAGTATCCTTGTGTTCTTTCTTTGCTGAGAATTTTTATCAGGAATAGATGTAGGATTTTGCAAGTGTAATAATAATATACATATTAATATATATTAATATACATAATAATGCATATTACATATGCATATTATATATTACACAAATAATGTAGATTACACATAATAGTGCTAAAGTACTTTACATATAATAAAATGTTAATTTTAATACAACTCTGTATAGCAGATTCTATATCCATCCCCATTTTACAGTTGAGAAAATAGACAAAGAGATATCCATGTAATCCCAGCACTTAGGGAGGTCAAGGTGGGTGGATCACGAGGTCAAGAGAGGGAGACCATCCTGGCCAACATGGCGAAACCCTGTCTCTACTAAAAATGCAAAAAAAAAAAAATTAGCTGGGTGTGGTGGCACACGCCTGTAGTCCCAGCTACTCAGGAGGCTGAGTCAGGAGAATTGCTTGAACCTGGGAGGCGGAAGTTGCAGTGAGCCGAGGTCATGCCACTGCACTCCAGCCTGGCGCCTGGTGACGGAGTGAGACTGCCTCAAAAAAAAAAAAAAAAGAAATATCCAAATATACACTGTAAATTTATCATGGGACTTAAGATGTGTATATGGTCTCTCTCTTTCCAGAACTGATCATCTTAACCAGCCCGGGCAATGTAAATAGAATATGTAAGTGGGCAACACAGAAAAATATAAAGGATGCAATTTTTATCTATTTATAGAATCTTGAAATAATCAATTATAATTCAAGCAAAATTAGGGAATGCACATTCTTTTTGAGTTCAAATGAGACATTTTTAAAAGTTGACCAGGTTCTAAGCCACAAAGTAGTCTCAACAAAAACTAATAAGGTATATACCACATTTTATAACTACTTGGCTATAAAATAAAAGTAATAATAAAAAGATAGCCTTAAAAAACAAGTAAACCAACATCTTAGTTTAAAACAACTGAGCATTTAAAAGAACAAAGTTCTGGACAGGCCATGAGTCAAAGAAAAAATCATAATGAACAGTGGTTATTATTAAACATTAAGTCGTGAATTACAATTAAACTTCCATATAGCAAAACTTGTGCGATGCAATTAAGGCAGTTTTTAGAGAAAAATGTATAGTCTTAAATTACACGTATTACAAAATAAGAAAAACTAAGAATTAATGAACAAATAATACGCCCAAGAATTAAAAATAATAATAGGGTAAATCCTAGAAATAGAACAAAGAGAATAATAAAACTAAAATTAGTTATCTATTAATATCAAAAACAAAGATACAAAATAGAGAATAAAATAAACCAAAAAATGTTTTTGAAAAAACTAATATAATAGAAAAATCTATAATAAGTGTGATGAGAAAGAGAGAGGAGGAAAAAGCAAGAAGAAGGACAGAAATAGAGAGCGGTAGAGTTGTGCTGGTAAACTAGCTCTCTTTAGGGTGGGGAATAGGTTCCTATTCATAGGGGGTCTCTGATTTCCATAGTGTAGATCCTGCCACCATTGCTGATTTTAATCTACCAACATGATGCCACTAAATGCAAATTGGGAAGAGATTCATAGACACTTGGCCCTGGGCAGCCAGAACAAGTCAGCTCCAGCAATCACTGGTAAGGTCACAATTCTATTCTAATATTATTAGAATATAAAAACAGGACATAATGGAATAAAAAATTAAAATATTATAAGAATATTCTGACTAACTCTGTCAATATAAATGAAAACTTGGACAAAATGGACAATTTCTTAGAGAAATATAACTTTCCAAAATAGACCCCAAAGGAAACCTGACAAAAACAAAATTGCAGCTAGATCCTGTATCACTGTAGAATGACTATAATTAAGAATAATATATTGTATAGTTTCAAATAGCTAGGAGGAGGACAGTGAATGTTCTCAACACAAAGAAATGAGAAATGTTTAAGACGATGGATAAGCTAATTATCCTGGGACTACAGTCGCACACTACCATGCCCAGCTATTTTTTTTTTTTTTTTGGTACTGGAATTACTGTTTGAAAGAAAAGATTAACCCAAAATTATACAAACTATTTTAGAGGATATAAAAATAAGAAATTTCCCTGTAGTGATCTCATTTTGTCAGGCCAAGATAGCCTTCACCCCAGAATCAGACATAAATACTATGAGAAAGGAAAATTGTAAGCTGATGTCACATAGACCTCTAAACAAAATATCAGCAAATAGAACTCTTAAATGTTTGTGTATATGTCTCCATCTGAGTGTACCATAACTAAGCTGGTAACATCTATAACAAAAGATTTTTTTGTATTGGTAAATCTATTACTGTATTTTCCACATTAACAAATTACGAGAAAAATTATATGATAATGTCTATAGGTACAGAAAGCATTTTTGATAAGTTTCAATAATCATTCATGATGATAATAATAATTGTAAACTCTTAGCAAACTAGAAATAAAAAAGTATTACCCTGACCAAAACAATATCTTAAAAATTTCAATGAACATATCTTTAATGAAATTATAAATATGTTCCTTTTAAATTAAGAATAAGACATCTGCCATTACCACTTATATTCAGCATTGTACTAAAGATTGTAGTCTGTATAGTAAAATAATAAAAAGAAACAAAATGGATATGAAATAGAACAGAAGAAATATAAACTTATTACTTTTAAGTCATATTATTGTGAATACAAAAATTTTAAAGACCTAATGAACAAATTAATTAAATACGACTATTTAAGATTGCCATGAGACAACTATACAAAAATCAATAGGGTTCCTTTGCAATAGCAATAAATCTCATTCACAATCATTTTAGAAATGTTAAGCACTTGGGAATAAATCTAACAAAATAAACAAGATATACAATCCAAATTATTTAGTGATATAAACCCTAAATAAATAGAGAGTACAGCATGTTTGTGAAAAAGGTGACTCAACATTTGAAAGCCATTAGTTCTTCCAAAATTAGAGTTGCCATATTTGGCAAATAAAAATATAGAAAAACCAGTTAAATTTTAAGTCAATTACATGAATAATAATTTTTCAATATAAGTGTGCCCCAAACATTATTGCATATTGTTGCCTAAAAATTATTTCATAGGATAGATAGATAGAGATGGTTAATATATATAGATACAGATATAGAGTCATGTGTCACATAACAACAGGGATACATCCTGAGAAATGCATCGCTAGGTAATTACATCATTTTGTGAACATCATACAGTGTACTTACATGAACCTAGATGGTATAGCCTACTATACACCTAGGCCAAACAGCGTAGCCTATTGCTTCTAGGCTACAAGTCTGCATAGATGTTACAGTATTAAATATTGCAGGCAATTGTAACACAGTAGTATGTATTTGTGTATCTAATCATAGAAAAGATACAGTAAAAATACAGTATTGAAATCTTATGGGAATCTTCTTGTGTGTGCAATATGTCATTGAAACGTCATTATATGGCACTAGAGTGTATATAAAATTTGTTTACTTGTACTTCAAGTTTAACTGGGTATCCTGTATTTTATTGGGCAACTCTATGCCAAACTGATCAATCAACTCAGTACAATACCAACAGAATTTTTTGTAGAATTTAAAAATAATTCTAAAACTCACATGGAAGAGTAAGGCATGTAATGTATAAGTATGAAAATTGCTTTTCCAAGAAAAATGGGCAGGTTTTTGCCTTAGACCTGTATGTTTAAAGAGACACTTCTAGGAAGTCTAACCCCAAACAGGGGAGTATCTTTCCCAAAGATAAATTCAATGTTTTACCCAGAACTCAGAAACCTTAGCTCTGATTATATCTGCATTGGCCTATTGATTCCGGTCAGGTTGCAACAAGAGGGGGAAAGGAGAACCCCCATGTCACTGGTCCTTAAATTCATATTCTCTTCTCTTTCTGTCAAGGAATCAGAGTGTTTTTGAGTTGATCCAATAAAATACAAAAATAAAACTACTCATTTTAATTGAAAATGAGTCATGGCAGTCATTTGACCTCAATCATTATGTTCCAGCTGTGATCCTGTCCTATTCCCTACCTTGCGAGTAGATCCAGCATCTCATGAGAAAAGTAGACCACATAGACAGACGATATTGGTAAGGTGGTAGAATTAATTTACAGTTCCATCCTGGTAGACAGGTGAAACTTAGTAACAGGGAATTTGGGAAAATAATATACTTACATAAAAGTGCAATCATAGGTAAAACTTGTATCAGTTAGGATTCCTTAGGTGCGAGAAACAGAAATCAGCTCAGCCTAACAAGCACACAGGAATGTATATGAGGATTGAAGAATATAGGAGACCTTTACACAATCTTAGGGTCAGTCTTGAAGAAGTCATGAGCCAAAGTATCTCTGGGGAAACGAGAAACTAATGGACAGTCACAGCCAGCTGGGATTAATCATCACAAACTGCTTTTCCCATCTTTTTCTGCATTTCACATGAGCTCCAAATTTCAAGGAGAGAAAAGCATCTGATTGGTATCATTTGGGTCACATGTGTATCCCTTGGCTAGGAGAAATGGGGACATCTTGATTGGCAGTTCTATGGCTGCCAATAGTGAAGGAGTAGGTTTCCCAATACAAGTTCAGGGCATCATTTCAAAAGAAAGGGAAATGAATTTTTGGCAGCCATAAACAACAGATGTCCACTGCATGACTGAGTAACACAGATTTTGGGAAAGGCACCCATGTAGAGCAATGTTATCATTACCAGTTGAACCTTGGTGCAGAACCCTTCTTTCTTGATTAAATAAAGGATTCTCTAAAGATTAATAATTCTGAGTATTGGTTAATAGCAGATTAAGAAATGAGGTGGGTCTCTATCTGGGGGAGGAAGAGTCCTTCTTCACTCTCTGTGGCTGGAGGCATTGTACTGATGCTATTCTAAAGCTGCTATTCTAAAGCTTTAGAATGCTATTCTATTCTAAAGCTGCTATTCTAAAGATGCTATTCTAAAGCTGCTCTGAGCATGGTGGCTGTTGACCACCTCTGTTTACTGTGCAAGTAGCAACAGCAACAGCCATGAAGAAAGATAAACTACTTTTTGGAGCTTCCAGTATCCATGATAGTGGTTGTAGAGTCCTCCCATGTTAAGAAAGGGTACCTCTGAGTGAGTGGGTGGATAACTGGTGTGTGCTATAGCTGGCCTAGAGTTAGAACCTGAGCGGCGCCATTTTATAAAGAAAAAGCTATGTTTTGAATGGGTTGTAATGGCTGCCCCACTCTCCTCGCAGTGACTGCTGGCCTTTGGCTTCTGTGCCTGAGGCTGCTAGTTTGCTCTGCAAACTATCTACCTTCTTATCAGTAACAGCCAGAATTGTCAGCCTTTGTGACTACAATAGCACCCAACCTCACCCACCCCCCCCCCCGCCCTAACAACCCCCCCCCGAAAACCCTCACACCCCCACCGGGGGCAGGGAAGGGGGGGGGGGGGCGGGCACCCCCCCCCCCCCCTCCCCTCCCCCCCCACCCCCCCCCCCCCCCCCCCCCCCCCCCTCCCGGCACCTACCCAAGGCTCCTCCCCCACCCCCCCCGGGGCGGCGTTGGGGCGGCAGGGGGGGGGCGCGGGCGCGGGCCCAAACTTATATTTTTTTTTCTTGGTCCGGTCCCTATTTCGTTCAAATATAATAGTGCATGCTGCTTCCCACACCCCAAAAAAAGAAAAAACAAAAACACTGCCCTCCCCATCAAAAAAACAAAACAAAAAAATAGTCATTTGCACTGCAGGAGAAAGTTTCTGTTGCCCAAGATCAAGATGAGGGTTCACTGCTGGTGACCAGAGGAGAATCTGACCAGCAGAGTCGCCTTCAAGAGAATCAGCAGCAACAGTAACATAGTGTAGATGCAAGATGAGAGTGCCAGAGTGAAAGAAAGCACTTCTTCCAGAGCAACTTCTGTACCCTACATATTCAGTAAAAACCCATTTAACCATACTTGTATAATAAGGTAATATACATAAACACTAAGAGGAAAACAGAAATACATATATGTGTGTGTATGTATATAAATAACAGTACAAGGGTGGTGGACAGTTTGCAGTCTTTTGTTTATGTATATAAATATATACATACACATACACACATATATATAAAGTTTTGAATCATGTTTTATTATATATAATAGAATGAGAAAAATTTCACTTAGGAAGTATTTGCTACTAATATTTTCAAACCATTTTTTAATTCCCCTTTTTATTTGTTTAAGGACTTTTTGATGTGCAAAAGCTTGCCAATTCTGTGGCACCAAAAACGTTATCCTTTTCCTCTGTAATTTCTTCCATTTCTTCTATGCTCAGAAAGTATTTCTGTGCAAAAGACCAATGCTATGGTGTCTATAATTAATTTTTAAACTTCGACATAGACAATGTGCTATAATTTATGGGACAATTGGCTTAAGCTATGCTTTATATGAGATCCTTTGCCCTAATCAGGAATCCTCATACAAAAGGTGATTATTTAGCATTTAATCAGAAAGACCACATTTCAAAGACTGTAAGTACTGTAGCTAATCTGTCTCTGATGAAATGGGTACTTATTAATGAAATGAATGGCATGTGAGATATATACACTGAATAAAAGATTTCAGAGACACTTCCACAAGAATCTAGGGAGTCATATCCTACTCAAAGATGGCACCAAGGAGTGATCCCTAGTGAGATTTTTTGCATGCTTTCCAGTGGATGTATGGGTGGCAGAATT
Organism: Ateles fusciceps; assembly: GCA_036589455.1. Taxonomy (NCBI): domain Eukaryota; kingdom Metazoa; phylum Chordata; class Mammalia; order Primates; family Atelidae; genus Ateles; species Ateles fusciceps. The sequence goes on along the minus strand of JAZHEH010003259.1, from coordinate 14,844,968 downwards.
TGATTTGAAGTTGCTTTCTTTATAACTTGATAGGCTGTGGGAAAGTAGTTAAACTTCATCTACCTCTAAACATTGGTGGCTACTACTAATTTTTAAAAATAACCTGAGTTATACAAGATTAAATTGGCTTACACCAGTTCATAAGAGTCGGTTAAATATCCACTTGTATCTTCTTCTTCTCACTTATTTCTGAGTTTTATCTTTTATATCCAACTCTTGACCCACCTGAAACTTTTAATCTCAGATGGCTACAAGAGTGGAGCCATTCACATAAATGTTTTAGACAAACTGGCATAAAACAGGAGGTGGGGAAGAATTGTGCCAAATTGCAGAGCACCAGGGGGAGCTGTCACTCCTCTATTCTTGCCAAATGCTGCCATCTGGGAGTGTGAGTCCACTGTTGCTGTATCTTCTGTTTTACTTTTTCTTGCCTCATTAAAAAACAAAAAACAAAAAAAAATATAGTTTGTTGTAAATTTTTTTGAGTTTTATAATACCATGCAACAAACCATATACCTTTGTGGCCCAGGTATTGTACAAGAGTGGTGGCCAGTTTGCAATCTTTGGTCAATAGTATAAGAGGTGAATGTAATATATATATACACACACATACACACATATATATTATATCTCCAAGTAGGCAATTTTTCCCCCAAATTGTTGGAAACAGTCTTTCTCATTAAGATCTTATCCTTTCGCTGTCAAACACTGTACACTTGTATACTAGCAGCTGTCCTACTAATGGGTATATTCTTCCACCACTTCCATATTAATTTCATAATAATAAATGCCACATGATTTTAACTATTACTATTTTTGGAAGCATTTTAAAAACTATGAAAAAAATCCTCACCCATTTAAAAACCAGAATCCTTCCACTGGTATTGTTTTGCAAATTTTTCTTTCTTGCACACTTAAGTAAATTTAAGAATAACCTTATGCATCTTCAACAACATCCTTTGAGATTTTAATTGAAATTTTATCTCCTAAATGGTTACTGCTAATATATAAGTATTCTTTTGTATATTTGTTTCATATCTGAACATTTGACTTACATTTCTTCTGGTTTAAAATTTTTTTTATTATTCTTTTAGGTTTTCTAAGTATATAATTATCTGGTCAAGTGATAGCCCATTTTCTGGGCTATCAGACATTTTACACGACATTAAGAGTTTTGAGTTATAGAAAGCTTGAAAGTGTTTGACAGCAAACTGTCATGCCTGGAATTTTTTTTTTTTTTTAGGTAATACCATGATTGTTGGATACATATTTTTGTGATTCTACTCATGTTATTTTCTGAAAAAACCATTTACTTAAGACCTTTATTGATACCAACTATGTGTCATTGTTCTATGTGCATTGGGTAATAAAGACACACAGAACCCTCTGTGTGTCCTTCTGTATGAAAGGAACATACAACCTCAAAAGAGAAGACAGCCAATAAACCAACAAATAAAATTTTTAAATATCAGCTAATGATAAATGCCTAGGTGAAATTAAAATAGTGTGATATTGTGCTGAGTGACAGGCTGAGGGACATTGAGAAACTATGGGTAGTCAAAACAAAAACCTCTCTGAGAAAGTGACATTTAAGCTGAGATATCATTGACAAGAAGAAACCATCAAAGATCCAAGGAAAGAGATTCCAGGTAGAAAGTACAGTTAGTCGAGAGTGTATGGAAAATTTATTTGTATACAGATTGGTGTGCTCCAAGTTACCCATGTGACTGGAATTTTCAGACTTATTAGTGCAATGTAACTTAATACCGTTAACTTCCTCTGTGTCTATGTTTTTTTCATTTTCATCCTTATAATGCTTGTTTTTCTTTGACATCATTCTTAATAATATTTGCTTATGATATAGTTGCTATATTGTGCATTTATTTATTTAATTATACTTTAAGTTCTGGGGTACATGTGCAGATCATGCAGGATTGTTACATAGGTATACACATCCCATGGTGGTTCACTGCATCCATTCCCCTGTCATCTACATTAGGTATTTCTCCTAATGTTATCCCCTCCCCAATCCCCCCATCACTATACCTCCCTATCCCCCCCCAACCTCCAACAGGCCCTGTTGTGTGATGTTCCCCTCCCCTGTGTCCATGTGTTCTCATTGTTCAACACCCACTTATGAGTGAGATCATGTGGTGTTTGGTTTTCTCTTCTTGTGTCAACTTGCTGAAAATTATGGTCTCCAGTTTCATCTATGTCCCTGCAAAGGACATGAACTCATCCTTTTTTTATGGCTGCATAGTATTCCATAGAATCTGCAAAGAACTTAAACAAATTTACAAGAAAAAAACAACCCCATCAAAAAGTGGGCAAAGGATATGAATAGACATTTTTTAAAAGTAGACATTTATGCAGCCAACAAACATATGAAAAAAAGTTCATCATCACTGGTCATTAGAGAAATGCAAATCAAAACCACATTGAGACAGCATCTCATGCCAGTTAGAATGGTGATCCTTAAAAAATCTGGAGACAACAGATGCTGGAGAGGATGTGGAGAAATAGAACACTTTTACGCTGTTGGTGGGAGCTTAAATTAGTTCAACCATTGTGGAAGACAGTGTGGCAATTTCTAGAAATAGAAATTCCATTTGACCCAGCAATCCCATTATTGGGTATATACCCAAAGGATTGTAAATTGTTCTATTATAAAGACACATGCACACGTATGTTCATTGCAGCACTGTTTATAATAGCAAAGACTTGGAACCAACCCAAGTGCATTTATTTTTGAATCAAAATAAAACTTTTGAATTATCAATTCCACTTTGATTTTTATATTTAGACTTTTTCACTCTATTCTTGTTTCCTTTTTAAAAATTCTTTTCATTTTTAGTAATAAACATATTTTTAGTACAAATATTCTGAGGTAAGTTTTGTCCACACTCAAAAAAAAAATGCTAATGCCTTGTATTCTAGTCTTGTTTTAAAATTTTCTCAGGCATAGTATTATTTTTATCGTTGGCCCAAGATAGGAGACTTTGAACTTCTGAATGATAGGGTATTTTATTTCCATCTAATACTTTTAAATTAATATCCAGTTAATTCTATCATGGTCAGAAAATAGGAATTTTTGATTTGAGAAATGTATTGAAGTATTCCTTTTAGTCTAAGAACATGGGTTTCTTTTTTTTCTGTCTCTTTTTGGTATTAATGGGCACCTAAACAAGTTATATTCTTATCTTGTGGATATAAAGCTTTAAAACTTATTGTATATCTATTGATCTAGCCTTATATTATCATGCAATTTCTTCGTCATTATCTTTTTTTTCAACTACTTCTTCTAACAAAGGTTGAGATGCATCTGTTGCTCAGAATTTTTTTCTTCACATGTGCCTCATATTTCTAACCATCTAGTAGAACTGAGAAAGTAGGAGAGCCAGAAATGTGAAAGTTTGTAGCTAGAATATGAAACTATTTGTAGGCAGACCTAGGACCTGTAACATGTATTGGGATGTTGCTTGTTGCAACTTCTACATGAAAAGCTAACTCAAACTGACTTAAACAATATAGACATCGTATGAGCTCACGTAAATGAGAAGTTCAGAGAAAGGCAGCCTTTAATCATGCTTTAATGAGGCCTCCCCATTCTCTTAGTCCTGCTGTTCTTCATGTATCATTTTGAACTTCAAGTGGCGTTCTTCACAGGAGCAATACGAATGAGCCAGCTCCAGGTGTGACACCTGCACTTGCTGCTAAGCAGAGAAGAGAGTCTGTATCCCAAATTATATAAGTTCAGGAATTTCACATGATAGAACTGAGGTCAAGTGTTCACATCTTTATGGTTACTAGTCCAGGGGTTGGCTTCATCTATTTTACATGTGCCACTTATAAGAATGGAGTATTGTTTCCCAGAATGTCATGGCCCCTCAGTGGAAATCAAGGACAATGGGTGTATTAGTCAGAGTTCTTTAAAAAACAGAAGCAAAAGGATATAAATACATATAGAGAAAAAGATATATTATGAAGGAGTGGCTCATAAAATTACGGAAGCTGTGAAGTCCCACCATCCACCATCTGCAGGCTGGAGGTCCAGGAAGCCAGCAGTGTAGTTTCAATCCAACACCAAAAGTCTGAGAACCAGGGAAGCCAATGATGTAAGTCCCAGTCATGTCTGAAGGCCCAAAAACCAAAAGCATCAATGTCGTCAGGCAGGAGAAAATGAATGTCCTAACTCAAGAGGAGACAGTGGATTCACTCTTCTTCCACCTTTTTGTTTAGGCCCACAACAGACTGTATGATGCCCACCTGTGCTGGTGAGGGTGATCTTCTTTATTCAATCTACTGATCCAAATGCTAATCTCTTCTGTAAATAGCCTCACAGACACACTCAGAAATAATGTTATATCAGCTCATAGCTTAGCCATGGTCATCCGTTAGCCAGTAGAGTTGATATATTAAATTAACTTTCGCAATGAGGAAGAGAAAAGGGGAAAACAAAATTTTAGTCACAGGAATAGAAAATTCCTAGTCCTTGGGCATAGGCTTCTGAAGTTAAATAGAGAAGGTCACAGAAGTTGTGAATTTTAAGGAGCTTTGTATTTAGGATACTATAGATGTTAAAAATTGCAGGGTGACCATAACTGAAACAGACCAGGACAAGAAACTAGAAAGTACCAATACCAGGTTACAAGTTTTTTTTTTCTTGTTCAGGATCTGATTCTGTTGTGCAATATGAAAATCTGCCTATTATTTCAAGAAAACTGATAATATTCAGTCTGCAGTAATTTGGAATAAAATTTGACTCACCCAAAAATTTGTTTGAGCATCTTAAAAAATAAGATATCAAGAGTTGCAGGGTACCCACATTTGTTATTTAATAATGCACCATTCCCTTCCCTGTTACAGGGATGTGTGTAGTCCTATAATTGCATCAGGTCCAACATTTACTTGGGCCATGCACATCAAAAAGGAGATAATTTCCCAGGAATGGGGGGAAGGAAATATTGCCCTAGAATAGCAATAGCACAAGTTAAATCTGAAAATCTCTAGCATAAGCTAAGATTACATCATTATAGGTGATTATTCCCTTAATTGTCACAATAGCTAATACTGTCTAAAGAATAATAATGACAAAGTTTAAGGGTGGATAACCATGATACTTTTGTGAGCATTCCATATTATGCAAAATAAAGTTTATTTTTAGGTTTTCCTGACTGCAGAGAGACCTTAGTTATCCCTAAAGAATCTTCCTCAAACTGGAATTAGCAAAATTAAAATTTTCTATATTGAAGATGAGTCCTAAACAATATAATTACTAAGGTTTAAATCTTGTTTATGAAAGTTATACAACTAAAATGTATAACCTGTATTACTGAAAATGTCAAGAAATTAGATATGGATTTTATGAAAAAGAAAGAGAGGAAGGAAGGAAGGGAGGGAGGGAGGGAGGAAGGGTGGGTGCGGTGGCTCATGCCTGCAATCCAAGCACTTTGTGGGGCTGAGTCAGGCGGATCACCTAAGGCCAGGAGTTGGAGACCAGTCTGGCCAACCTGGCAAAAGCCTGTCTCTACTAAAACTACAAAAATTAGAGGGTGTAGTGGTAGGCACCTGTAATCCCAAGTACTCGGGAGGCTGACGCAGGAGAATCACTTGAATTTGGGAGGCAGAGGTTGCAGTGAGGCAAGACTGCGCTACTGCACTTCAGCCTAGGTGACACAGTGAGACTCTGTTTCAAAAAAACCAAAAATATATGGATTTTAAATTTACATTCCTTGGGCAATTATAATATTTCAGTTTAGAAAATAATTTATTGATTTTTTGCCAAAAGACAATAGAAGTTATGAAATTATAGGTATTTACTGTTACTGCTTTCTAGTAGACGGACTGAGAGGCTCTGGTGGAACTAGCTCAGAATTTGAGACAGGTCAAATAATGTAACTGTAATAGCTAAGATTTTTCAACCTTGGCCAAGTACTTTATCTTAAATTTTATTATAAAATCTCTGAATGGAGGTGATAATTTACCTCTGTTTTATGGCTACATATAAAAAAATTGAGATATGGAGACAGTAAGTAGCATGCCTGAGTTAGTTTATGGCACTCCTGATCCTAGGATTCATCATGTCTTCACTGGACCTTTACTGATTCATGTCCATATTCCCCTTAGCCAGTCTCTCTCTGTTCACCGTGATTCTACTCTGGGCTACCTGTGAACACTGGTAACATCACTGAGTTGCAGTTGTCACATAGTACAATGAGGAAAAGATATCTGTGGACCTGGATCATTATGGTGAAAAAATGGTTTGCTAAGTGCTTAGAAAATAATAGACAATCAACTATTCTAGTTCCATGTATCAGAATATCTATCACCTTGAACAATATAATAAATCATTTTTCACACTTTGTGAACCAGATACTTGATGCCCAGTCTCACAATGGCACTTCCATGTTCTGCTTTATATCTAAGGGAGCTGGAAAAAGTTGTTTTTGAGAATCTTTGGACAAATGGCTTCTTGTTTAGTGTTGTCAATGGAAGATACTTACATGGAAAAAGAAGGTGGAAAGGAGAAGGTGATTCCCTTCCTGTTCGTTTCTGGTTCTGGCACTGGAGTCGCAGGTGACTGCTTATATGGCTGTGAGTTCCTGGACTTCTGCAGACTCAGTGAGCATATGGGACCCTGATTTCCTATTACAGCAGTTCAAAAAAAGTACTCCAGCAGTCTCCAAGAGCTCCCAGAAGAAATACTCTTTGCTCTTCCAAACTTAGATGAGCTAATGACTTTCTGCAGTTACTGATTTCAAGGTATACTCATCTTTCTTTTTTGGTTCCTCCAGTTTTCCAACACTTTTGCTACCACTTCACTACCCTAGAGTCTCTGTCTGAAATACTTAAGGTGGTTTTTGTTTTCCAAACAGAATCTTGCTTGACATCATTCTGTGAAAATATTTCAAATTTTTAGGTTATAATTATATTAAATTGATATAGTAAGCATAGGGGGGTTTCATAAATAAATCCTAAATACAGATGCTTATAAAACCATTTAATATTGATCCCAAATCCTAACCATTTAGAGGAAAATGTGACATTGCAAAAGACAGTTGCTACCTTCATGACCAAAAGCAATTTCCTTTATGTGATGGAGTGTATTGTTTAAGTGACTATTTTCTTAAAATAATAATCTAGCTTAAAAAAATGCCTGGTTAAAAAATAAAATACAGCATTTATTCTTATCTTTCAATACTATGCTCAATGAAAGGTTATGTCATTTAATGAAACAAGTACAGACTTTGGAGATATCTAAGCTACTACTGTCAATATAAGACATCTAAAAATTAATAAATACATATTATATACATACAACCAGGTTAGGAAATAAATGCATGTTTGACTTTATAACCAAACCACAAAGTTTGTCTTAGTGACTGTTGGTCTATTTTCTGGCTATACATTGTCCTAATTCAGTTGTAATGTCTGTGGTCAAAGTAGGAACATTAAGAACCATTAGAAGAGAAAGCACTGACAATCACATTAGGTAAAAGCAAAACGCAAGCTAATCTGGCTAGTATACTATTATTCACAAAGGAGTTCTACTAGAAAATAACATACTGTTTGATTACTGTAAGTAGAATGTCAAATGGTAGGGTAGAGACCAACCTATGTATCAGCTCTGGAAGCAAAAGTTTTAATTAAAATTTTAAAAAAGTTTGTTTCCAAAACTTCTTCTTGCTTTGATTTCCATTCATCTGCTAGCTATAATGACTGGTACATTCCTGAATCTGGTTGGTTCTGTTTCCAGAAATATGAGAAAGTTGTGTCCATAGCTATCAGATTGCTGGCATGTGAAAAGGGAAGAAATCTAACTTAGAGTTGGCAAGCAAAATAGCCCCAGACAACCATTCTCAAACTTTTTGGTCTCTGGACTCTTTTACAGTGTTAACAGTTATAGAAGACCCCAAAGAACTTTTGTTTATGAGTTAATCAATATTTACCAAATTAAAAATTGAAACTGAGAATGTTTTACTATAATATATACTAAATAACAGACCCATTAAGTATTAACATACTTTATAAAAAATAACTACATGGCCAGGCACAGTGGCTCATGCCTGTAATCCCACCACTTTGGGAGGCTGAGGCGGGCAGATCACCTGAGGTCAGGAGTTCAAGACCAGCCTGGCCAACATGGTGAAACCCCATCTCTACTAAAAATACAAAAAAAAAAAAAAAAAAAAAAAAAAATTAGCTGGACATGATGGAGCGCGCCTGTAATCTCAGCTACTCAGGAGGCTGAGGCAGGAGAATGGCTGGAACCCGGGAGGTGGAGGTTGTGGTGAGCTGAGATTGCACCATTGCACTCCAGCCCGAACAACAAGAGCAAAACTCCATCTTAAACAAAAAAAAAAAAAAAAAAAAAACCGCTACATGTTCTAAAACAAAGCTAACTGAATGAGAGAAAAGTACAACTTTACATTTTTCTTTTTTTTTTTTATCTTTTTAATGCCTGGTTAATAGATACAGCCAAATTCTCATATCTGCTTCTATAATCAATCTGTTGCTACATTACATATCATACAGTTTCTGGAAAAGTCCACTGTACATCTGAAAGAGTGCAAATAAACAAAGCAACTACAGTCTTCGTATTATTATAAAAACAAGTTTCCCTCACTCTGCAAGAGTCACAGGACCCCTACGGGTCACTAGATAACACTTTGAACACCACCGCCCTAGGCTAGCTACATCAGTGGTTTCAACATACATTCTACCCTAACACATAGTTTTCTCATGCATTTTCATGGATGCCCTCAGATATTAAGTAAACAAAAAAAAATGCTTTGATCTTTAAGTAAAACAAATAACATCCGACTATTTTGAGTGTTGGAAGGATATATGGAGAGTAGGTGCTTGGAGATGTGTGGTATTCATGAAAGTATTTTATAAGTTGTGGGAAACAGACAATGAGCATTGGGTTTGCTGCAACTTCTTTACCTTTGATTCAATGAAGCAAAATCAAATCCTAGTGACAGTAACATTATTGCAGAAATATATTTAATCTGTTAGGCTCTGATTTATTTCTTTAAGCAAATAATTTGAAGTTTTGGTACTTAAAATTACCAAAATTACTTCGGGTACTTAAAATTACTCCGAAACCAGTTAATTACTGGAAGCCAGCACTCTGACAATGTTGAGAGGTGCTATCCTACATTATTCAAAGACATAAACTTCTCACTTTCTTTCAAATGGCTGATGGAGGCAGAGTGTATAGTATTTCATACATTCAATTCTGTTCTTCATATGCAACTACTGAAAAATAATAAGTTCACTTTTATTCATATATATAAATGTGCATGTGTGTGTATATATACACTCACATACACAAATGTATGTTTTGTTTTTGTTTTTTTGAGATGGAGACTCACTCCGTCACCCAGGCTAGAGTGCAGTGGCGCAATCTCGGCTCACTGCAACCTCTGCCTCTTGGGTTCAAGCAATTCTCCTGACTCAGCCTCCCGAGTAGCTGGGATTACAGGTGCGTGCCACCACCCCCGGATAATTTTTTTTTTTTCTATTTTTAGTAGAGACAAGGTTTCACCGTGTTACCCAGATGGTCTCGATCTCCTGACCTCCTAATCTGCCCATCTTGGCCTCCTAAAGTGCTGGGATTATAGGTGTGAGCCACTGCACCTGGCTATGTCTGTTCACTCATTCATTCATTCATTCACTCATTTATGCAACACATATTTACAGAGAACCTCTTTAAATGTGTCAGGCACTATTCCTGGAAGTTGAGATAGAAAATGGAACACAAATTCCTGGCCTCCTGAGTCTTGTGTTCTAATGTGAAGAGAAATATGATGAAGATTAACAAGTAAAATAACTCATCTATTACATTATAGGTATTCAGAAGTAAAGGAGGAAATATGAAATATTGGGAATAGGAAACATCATGATTTAAAATATTGTGACAAGTAGAGGACTGACTGAAGAGTTAGACGTCTGAGACAGATGGAGGAAGTGTTCTAAAGCAGAGGAAACAGCAACTGCAAAGACTGTGAGGTTGGGAGCTTGTGGAGAGCTTTCTGGGAATACAAAGCTGAGTAAACACTCTTGTGGGGTCAAAGAGGTAATGAGAGGAGGATTTTAAAGCCATTGTAAGGACTTGGTTTTTACTTTGTGTTGGGAAGCCATAGGAGACTTTGAGCAAAAGAGTGGTATGATCTCACTTCTTTTTGAATAGATTTATTTTGGCTTCTGTATTGAGAATAGACTCAAAGAAAAGACAAGTTCTTGGTCTACCGTAATACTATAATCCAAACGAGATGATGTAGATTGCAGTGGAGGTGATAAGCAGTCGGATTCTGGATATACTCTGAAGGAAGAGTATACATGCCACATACATATGAGACATAAAAGAGAGGAATTAAAGATGGGTTTGAACAAGGAAAGATGCAGCCATTTTCTTAAATACAAAGACCTTGGGTATGAGTGAGAAACGGCTGAACTAGCTGACATCTTACAGTCTGTGTCTGGATGCAAATCTCAGCTGTGTGCTTCTTTCTGTAAAATGAGAATAATAATAGTGCCTACCTCATAGTTTATTAGGAGAATTAAATGGGTATATATGAATAAAGCACTTAGAGCAACATTTGGCACATGGTTAATTAATATTAGCATTATTTCTTCAAGTTGGAATCTTCGAGTATGTATCAAATTTTAGCTATTCTCTGTTCATGGGCTGGGTAGGATAGAGGGGTAAAACTGAGTGGCTAATAAGAAGATAAAGATGAGAAAACTAAGCTTAAAGTTAAAGGACATACACTTCAATATTTCTATATGTATAGAACTTATAAGAAAAACAGTTTTGCATACATGAGCAAGCATGACTGAACTAGATAGCACCCTTCAAGAGACTGGTTTACATATTGAGATATGTGAATGAGAATCCTGAAATAAACTGATTTCAGAGGAATAACAGAAAACATATACATTTCTATACACATATGCACACTGAAAACTTCCCATCCTGAATGAAAGTTAACGAAATCCCAAAACACAACACTATTGCAAATAAGAAGACACTGTTATAGAATGTTGAAATACATACTCTTTCAAAGAGAAAAGGCCTGCTCTTCCACCCTCTTCATTTTCCTACAAATTAGGAAAATTTAATCAGTTCTGAAAAAGCAAATGTACATGCTAAAATGGTGAATAGTGCTAGAGTTCTGATGTTTAAAACCACAGGCTTGCGATCAAAATAACCTCTTTCTTTAATTTCAGATTCTCATGCAGATTAATTTCTTTCTCCAGTTTTTCAGGCACTATTCTGTTTTTAAAAAGAGGGGGTTCAAAAGGAAAGTAATACCCATTTTTTACCCAATTAAATTGCTCAACCATTAGAAAGGTGAATAAATTGGAAAGTCCTAGAGTACTCTCTCTCCTCGGTCCGCCCCCACCACCCTTTTTTTCTTGAAAGGGAACAAGCAGTTCTTTTGCTAGGGGATCTTCAAGCCGAAACTCGGCTAGGCACCCCAGGGCTTCCCCTGCATCGCAAAACTGGATTTTTGAGCAGCACCACCCGCCGTTCCTACACGCGTTTTACTTCCTCCACCCCAACTCTCTGCTGGACCTGCATTGTTTCAGAGCCTCTTGTCCCTAATATAAACAAAGTACACTCTAAAGCAGCCAGAAGAATCCAAGCAGCGAAGTCGCGGGTCCCCACGGGAAGGAGAGTGCAGGCAGGGAGGGGGCGCGATACCGGGATGGAACGAAGAGGCGCCGGAGCGAGCTCGCGGGTGCGCGGCGCGGCTTCCGCCCCGCGCGGCCCCGCCCCCGCGACGCGCCGGGTGGTCACGTGACGGCCGCGCGCGTCCCCGGCCGCTGCGGGCTCCGAGGCCAGAGAGAAAAAGACTGCGAGGTGGCCGCGGCTGTGGCCGGAGAGGTGGCAGTCGGAGCACGGCCCTCTCGGGGGAGCAGTGTGAACGCCCGCCACTCCAGGACCCTCACTGGGGGAGAGGAAGCATAGCTCGCGGTGTCACCTCCAGCCGCGACGTACTCCGGGTCGGCCTTGCGCTCGGGGCCTGAGTGGGGCGGCGGCGGGGTCAGGGGGCCGGTACGTAGATGGACGCCCTTGGGCTGGCGCGGCCGCGGCTGCCCGCGCAGAGGCGGGATGGGACAGCTCAGCCCTTTCCGCCACCCCCGCCTTGGCTGCTGTCGCAGGCTAGACGACCGTGACAGCCCCTGCGCTGCCCGAGGGCGCCGCAGACCCTGTCCTGCGTGACGGCCAGAGCTGGTCTCGGTCGGGGTGCGAGGGGCGGAGCAGCGGCCATTACTGCGCAGCCTCTTCCGCCGGAGCCCGCGTCGGTGCCTCGGGTGGCAGGCAGGTCCCTCTACTCCCCCTGGGCCGTGGTGTCAGTCCTCTACCCAGGGACCTTCTGGCCTCGAGGTGTAGGGGCGGCGATGGTTTTTTGGCAGTAGCCTGCTCCCTGTTTCCCGTGTGGGGTCAGACACTTTGGGCCTTGGGTCAGATCGAAGCCCAGGGCGTATAATCTGTATTTTGTCTTTTCCCGGAGTGTCTCTGGCTGCTGCTTTCTCTTCTCTCCCTCTCTTCCTCCTTTCTCCTCCTGCTCAGTGTTTCGGTCTTGTCTAATACGAAGAGAGCAATTCTGCACCTTGTCCTGGTGAAGCCCCGCGCTGCATATTCTTAACTGTTTTGCCGGCTGCTGAAGCGTCGGAACAATTAAGAGATCTCAGAATGTCCCTTGAGCCTCCAAACCCTCTGTGCATCTTGAAAGTCGAGGCTGTTGCTTTGTTCTGGTTGTTGGGTGGGGAGTTCTCTTCCTACCCTCCATCCCGTCTGAAGGAGTGCGGGTCTTCCATTGTTGTCGCTATTTATTTTGCAAAGGCTTCTAAAGAATGTAAAATTATTTTTAAGAATGTGGAGACGGAACCGTCCTCTCCACAGGACTGTAAGTTTACACACACATCCTGGCAACTAGAATCTTTTCTCGTTAATCATTTTGGTATACGTTTTAATTTCTTTAAGTGCCATTTTAGTGAGCACTTATTTCTCAAGTTTTGAACATTTTGTTTAATATTTTTGTAATACTGAAACAGTGTACAACTGAGGAGAGAAGAAAGCCAAAAGATGGTGGGGAACGCTTTGTTCTTTGTATGACTGACATTTTAGGTGCTGGGCACATCACCCCCACCCTGTGTGTGTACTTTTCAAATGGGATGCGAACGTGTAATATTGGCATTCAATGCAGTATGTAATTATAAATTTGGAAGACTTAGGACATTTTAGTCAGTGAATCTATATTTATACTTTTAAGACATGGCACGTAAGGACACATGGAGAAAATGTCCCACACAAATAACAGGATTTGTGATTTTGCCTTTGCTATTTTATGACTAGCAAATATTGTTTATGTGGACTGTCTGGGTGCCCTAAAAACACGTGAGAATAGGTCAAGTAAATCTCATTTTAAAGAGAAAACTGGAAGAGTGAATGCCACTCTAAAAATAGATTTTGGATGTGTTTGTTTTGGTCCCTTGTATATCTTAAAGTGGAGGATGTTGTTCAGCCCAATCTTTCATTTACAATTTGTGTCTCAAATGGGCCAGTGTATGCTGTGGGCAGAATGGAAATACATGTAATTTTTTTTTTCTTCAATGGTTGTTCAGAACTTGGTAGAATTAGAATCATCAGGAAAACTTTGTCCAAATAGCTGGTCTTTAGACAAGAGGAAGAAAAAACAATTAACTGTTTTGTAAAGGAGATGTCCACTTAAAAAGTGTTTTGTTTCAGTCTCCACCAATTTACATCGTCAGAAGAAAGGAACAGACATTTTTTTAAAAGGATCCAAAACGATATTTTGAGTTAGAAGGAAAAGGATATTAAATTTTTTCTTTTCACAGTATCTGTCTGTTTAAAGAATATTATTTTATGTGCTAGCCATATACATGAAACGTCTAACAGCACTGTCAGTTGAGAATTTGAATGCGTATTTTCCTTCGGTGTTAGTAATAGAAGGTACTGAGCATTTTTCCTTCTCTTACCTGGTTCCCTTGTGCCTGAGGAGTCTGAATTTGTGAAAACAACAGGCTGGATTGGGAACAATCTTTTTGGGTATAGAAACCAATTTATTTAACACTTGTCTACAGCCACCTGTGCTTACTTATGAACTATCTTTAGTTTTCATGGCCTGTTACCTTTTGGGTTAATTCAAATCCAAAATGGTTGTTAACTGACTGCTAATTAAAGCATTTAAAACGTAAAATTATAAAGTTGGATGAGGTAACAAAAGACTGGGGGTTATGACTTCACCATGGTCACACAGATAATTTGCCAAAGAGCCTTTCTTATTTATGAAATGGTTGCTGGCTAAGAAACATCTGTGTTTGATATCATGAAAAGATTTGTTCACTTTTGTATCTCGTGTTTTGAAATAAAATGCGAAGCCCACTTTTTTGTTGTTTTGTTTTGAGAAAAATTGAAGGGTTTAAAGCACTAGTATAAAGATTGTGAGGTCAGTAAGTAGATTGCCACATAGTAACGTTTTTAAAGGGAAATGATTCTTTAAAGTATCAGACCCCATTTAGTTGCAGTGAGTTTTTTCTGAAGTTTCCAAGTATGACCTATGCTTTTTCTTAGCTAATTTTTAGCAGGTGATGATGAGGGCTAAAAATGGAAATATTAGGGCGTTTAGTTACATCTCTCAGTTTGGGAGTCGTTCATAAAAAAAACTAAGCTGTATCTGCTAACTCACACCTGATTTATCTACTCCTTTTATGTGTGTGTATATATATTTTTTGAGTTGTATAGCAAAAGTTGGAACATTTCAATTTTTTCTTTCTGTCACTGAGTGCTTTCATGTAGAACATTTCCTGTTTTGTGTATTTTGAAGAAATGGCAAAAATTTTAGTAAACATTAGCTGTTAATAATTAGAAAAATACAGGAAGTCTTCAAATATTTATAATTGACACTTGTCTTTGTTTTTATATGTATGTATATTGATGTTATATTCTCATCTTTTTCTTTGATGAAAGATAATCATTTGCTCGAATCTATTATCTGAAAAAAACTTTTGACTTTGAGCTTGTGACTGGAAAAGTGGGAGTGTGAATATTTTGAGTCGTTACAAATTGTAAATGGTACAGTATTACTTCATTTTTTAGTTATATTTATTTTTCACTTGTTTGAGTGGGTCAAGATTTAAATTCATTGATAATCTCTAAAACCCTTTGTATATTTTAAAGTTTTGCCTATCACTTTTTTTTTTTTCTCCAAAATTGTTAGGGGCAAATTATCTAACTTGGTTTTAAGACTTTTTCTTTTCTTTCTTTTTTTTTTTTTAATGCTACCTTCTTAATAAGATCATCATATTAAGTTTGGTGTAAAATTTTCAAGTCATTCATTCCAATAGAAATTATGTATGTTTGAGTTATTTATATTTGGCAAATTAATTCTGGCCTATATAAAGTTATACTCTTCTGTTTTACATACCCTCATTCATTAAAATAAAAGCATCCCTTCTCCTCCAACTTTAAAAAGATCTTTGGTTTCAAATAATGTAGATGTTTTCTGAGGGCTTCTTCACATGACTGTTCCAAGTATTATATGTATTCCCTAGTTTGTGCCCAGTTGACATTACAGTTGACCATTGAACAAGGGTTTGAACTGTGCAGTTGCACTTATACAAGGATTTTTTTTTTCTGCCCCTGCCACCCCTGAGAGAACAAACTAATGCCTCCTCTTTCTCCTGCTCCTGAAAAGGATGAAGACCTTTATGGCAATCCATTTCCACTTAATAAACGTAAACATATTTTTCTTCCTTATGATTTTGTAATAATGTTTTCTTTTTTCTAGTTTATTGTAAGAATGCAATATATAATATATACAAAATGTATATTAATCCACTGTTTATGTTATCAGTAAAGTGTCTGACCAATAGTTAGGGTAATAGTAGTTAAGTTTTGGAAAGTCAAAAGTTGACATGGAATTTTGACTGTGTAGGGGGGTAGACATCTTAACTCCTCACATTATTCAAGGGTCAACTGTATAAATTCTCAGAGTTAATAGATGATGGGTCAGTTTGGCAGAATTGGGCCTCCCTAAACCTGTTAACTTTGATTATAACAGAATATGCAGTTTTCTTTTTTATCTGTCTTCAGCAGAAGTTTAGGTAAATTAACATTGAATTCATTGTCTCTATTAAATGATTCCTGTAGTGACTTGCCAGTTTTGTATTTAAAAAGATTAATATGCGAGACATTCTAGACCAGCATTGTTCAGTAAAGTAGCCAGTAGCCACATGGAGCTATTGAGCACTTAACATGTGTCCAGTCTGAATTAAGTTGTGCTGTAAGTGTAAAATAGATACTGGATTTCAGAGAATATGCATACACTTACCAAGAACATAAAATATTACATTAACTATACTGAAACATATTGAAGCGGTAATGTAGAAACATTGGGTTAAATAAAATAGATTATTGAAATTAATTTTACCTGTTTCTTTTTATTATTATTTTTGTAGAAATGGGGAGTCTCACCATCTTGCCCAGGCTGGTCTGTAACTCTTGGGCTTAAGCCATCCTCCTGCCTCATTACCCCCAAAGTGCTGGGATTACAGGCATGAACCACCACGCCCAGCCTCTTTTTATTATTATTAATGGGGCTAATAGAAAATTTGAAATTACATATGTGGTTTGCATTATATTTCTGTTAGGTAATACTCTTCTGACTTTTTCTGTGAGAGACAATACATTGTAGAAATACTTTTTTAAAGGTATATTTGAGTTTGAATCACATCTCCCAATATTGATGGCTTTGTGACTTTTGGTAAGTCATTTAAATTTCTGGGCTTAGGCTTCCTCATTTGTAAAATGGATATAGTCATATTTCACAGGGTTGTTTTGAGGATTCAGTGACATACAGATTTGGTAATGTTTCACTAACTGTAATATGCGAATCACTTGGAGATCTGGTCCTGTAGGTCTAGGGTGGCACTTTGGATTTTCATTTGTGAAGAGCTCCCAGGTAATACTGATAGTGCTGGTTGGGAATTCCAGTTTGTTAATCTGTGCTTTGAAAAAATTATTCACGAGGATATAGAAATTGAAAAAGTCACCAAAGCATGCAAGATTTACTAAAATTATAAGAACTGTAGACTCTTGGGGCTACTGCAATATTCCTGTTTACATCTGTAAAGTTTTTTGTCTGCTTTTAGCGGGAGTCACTTTTGTTGGTGGGGTAATATTGCTAAATCTCAGCCAAGAAGAACCCAGTTACATTGTTTTACACAAATGTATTTTTGAAAGATTGTACATTAGAGGTGAAATAAAAGAATGCTCAAAGACATTAAGAGGGCCGTACAATTGCCCCTTGGACAACACAGAGGGGTTAGGGTGCCAACCCCTTGCACAATCGAAAATTTGAGTATAAGTTTTGACTTCCCCAAAATTTAACTACTAGTAGCATACTGTAAACAGTCAATTAACATGTTATGTATGCTATATGCATTATATGCTATATTCTTACAATAAGCCAGATAAAAGAAAATAAATTCATAAGGAAGAAAAAATACATTTACAGTGCTGTAGTTATTGATACTGTGTTTATATAATCTGTTTACAAGATGAATTGTCTGTCTGAAATGATGGGTAACTGCAGCTGCAGGCCCATCTAGGGCACATACCAAGCAGTTTAACTTCTTGTAATGGCATGACTTTTCTTGGCTTCTTGGGAGCAGTTTTAGCATCGCTAGTGGCACTTCATGTGAGTCCCATGGTGTTATTCAAGGGTTATAGTATTGCACTAAACACGATAAAAAAAAAATACACAAGAACAGGAGATTACATTTTACTCCAATACATGCAGAGATGATTAGTGTCACACACATAATGGGAAATTATTACAGTATGTACTACAATTAATGTTGTGCAGCTATGACTCATACTGTATCTTTACATTTGTTTACATTTCTTGTGCCACCTCAAATAGCACCATATTTGTGTGTGTTTGCTAAGTTTTGATACACTTTAACATCTTACATTTCTCTGTATTTTATGGTACTAAATGATAAAATAGACACTATGTGTTTTATGCCTTCATAATATACCTAATTTTTTTCTTTTCCTTTTGATGTTTTAAGATTACATGGTTCATCTGCAAGTTTTTTCAAATTGTCGTGAATCTCCAAAACAATTTCCAATATGTTTATTGAAAAAACGGTATGTATGTATATAAGTCGACTTGTTCCTTTCCAAGCTGTGTTGTTCAGAGGTCAGTTGTATGAGATTATCATCAAAGATCCTTGAAGCAAGAAATGAAATCATCAATATTTTGAAAATTAGAGAAAGCCATCTCTAAGAGAATCCTAGAAGTTACCACAGGCCAGAATTAGGGGGAAAAAAAATGAAGAAATATCAGGCTAAATAAATATTTCTTTGGCTATGTTTTTTTGGGAAATGGCATTAATATAAAAAAGATCATACTGGAATGTGGGTTATGGTCACTGATACATTCTTTTGTTTGTAGCTAAATGTAACGACTAGAGGAGTGTGATGAGGGCGAGGATGTTCTTTCTATTGTAAGAGAAAGTTTATATTGATGGAAAGTGTCATTATTCATAGATGCTTTGCTGTTATTTGAGTACTATTAAGTAAATAGTTCTCTGCTTCTGGGTTTGTGTGTGTGTGTGTGTGTGTGTGTGTGTGTTTGTGTTTTCATCTATAAGGAGCTTTTTCAAATAATTTTCCTATTGATAAATTACTTGAATTTAATCCAAGGAGATGTAGTTCTCTTCCCTTCAAATAAGGGAAACAGAATGAGAGAACTGCATCCCCTTCGAATTAATCAGAATTTGTTTTTTTTTAAGTACCTTTGTTCTCCTAGTGGATATGTAGCAAAGCTTTTACTTTAATATTTGTGGCTATAGCTTTATTTCAACTATGTGAAATAGTTTTATAGAAAAGATCACAGCCTATTTAGGTGTTCAAATATGGGGTCTTTAGAGGATTTTTTGTACTTATTTTGAAGCTGCTTTGTTTCAGTTAACTTAGATTCCTTTAAGAATCAACTTTTGTTTCAGAGATAAAATATTTATGGATAAGACCTAAGTAAAGTAAGTGAATAGAGAAGGAATAAATTAGATTTGTTAAAGATAATGTGTAAATGAATTCAAGAGATAAGGAGAATTAGAAACAAGGACACATTTTTCTATGTGTTTCATCGGAATAAAATGGTACCTTCTATGCATCTGAATTAAAGTACAAACAGTGATTAAACAAAATTTTGAGAAGAAATGTTTTAATTGAATCTTCTACACTAGGGGTTTTAACATTCAATCAATTAGGTTCTGAGAATGATGGATTGCTACATCTTAAAAGACTTGTAAGATAGCAAAGGATAGACGGTGCTTATGACCAACAGCAACACCCAGCAGGACTTTGCGGAACAAAAAATTTCATCTTAGAATTGTGGGTAAAGGCTGGACATGGTGGCTCTCACCTATAACCCCAATACTTTGGGAAGCTGTGAGCATCACATGAGGCCAGGAGTTTGAGGTTTAAGTGACCTGCAATCATACCACCGCACTCCCACCTGGTTAACAAACCCTGTCTCTTTAAAAAAAAAAAAAAAAAAAGTGGGTAAAATAAGAGCAATTTGACTTTTGAGTGATGATCCGAAAACCTTTATGATGGGCAAAGGGTAGAACGTCTGTATAGTTTATTTTCTGAACTGGAACACTTCTGTTAGGAGACAAAGGGCAAACTGGTCAGATGCTGGGCTGACCTGTGTGGTCCTCCTAGTGAAGAATCATAACGTTTATCGGGAAAAGAGCTTTGTGAAGCTGTTTTGACTGTTCAGAAATCCATCTTGGTTTATGCTTAGATTTTTATCTCCATTTTGGAACAATAGCTAGGTAAATGATTTGCTTGCCAAAAGATACAAAGATGGGTTGAATTTTATATTTGTAAATGTAAGAACTCCTTTAGATTTTAAGTTATATAAGGAAAGGATTAGAACTTACATATTTTTATGTAACTTACAGGCACCAGCTGGGTGCCTTGTTCACAATTAGAACTCAAGTGTTGTGTTATTTGAATAAATAAATCTAATCCTTTAATATTCTATTTCTCGCAATAGTTACTTTTAGAAGTTCATTTTTCATTCATCCAAAGAATATCAGTTCAACAAAAATTGATTGACAGTTTACTTAGAAATACAAAAAGGTCCCAATCTTCAGGGGGTTCATGATTTAATAGAAAAGTCAGACTTCACAAATGAATGAAATTAGTGCATGTAATAAATTCAGTAATAGAAAAACACAAAATACAGAGGAGAGAACAATTAACTTTCTGGAGGTAGAGAAAATGGTTGGGATAACCACTTCTGTGGAATATATTAAAGAACAAATAGGCATTCATAAGCTGTAAAAGGG
Source organism: Ateles fusciceps (assembly GCA_036589455.1). NCBI lineage: Eukaryota > Metazoa > Chordata > Mammalia > Primates > Atelidae > Ateles > Ateles fusciceps. The sequence continues at coordinate 14,824,562 of JAZHEH010003259.1, read as the reverse complement.
AATAGATTGTACCAGGCAGGAGGAGATACAGAACTACAAAGGGAGGGTTGCAGGACTATGAGTAATGTGATACAACTAGATAATTAATCTGTGGGTGGTTGTTGAAGATAAAAAAGACTAGAGAGTTATTTACAGTTCCTATCTTTAAAACCTTTGGATGTTGTCCTAAGGAGTTTTGTCTTTATTGTGTAGGCTAAGGAGCCATATTGGGCTTTCACATATGGAAGAAACCTGGTCCATTTTAGCGTTTAAATATATCACTCAGTCCTAGCTACTTGGGAGGCTGAGATGGAAGGATCACTTGAGCCAACCCGTTTTGAGGTTATAGTGAGCTATGATCATGCCACAGCATTCCAGCCTGGGAAACAGAAAGAGAAAGAGAAAGTAAGAGAGGGGAGAGGGAGGGGAGAGAGAGAGAATCTTAAAGACTTAGTAAATGAATTTGAGAGTGATACTGACCCAAGATAATCAGGCTGAACAATAGGTGAGAGATGATGTAGGTCTAAAATAGGGCACTAGCAATGGGTAGAGCATACAGGATAGATTCCAAAGGGGTTTGGGATAAAAGTTAACAGAATTTGTGGTATGGTTGGTTGAGGTGTGGGGGAGCGGGGTCCCATGTGGTGAGGGAAAGGACTTTCTCTTTTTTTCCATGAACACAAAGTAGATAAGGCATGAACTTAGATGTCATATTGTAAGAATTATGCAGAAATGGGGGTTTGTAAAATGTGTGTATATGAGAGATAAGGGGGGCCAAGGGTTCTGTCAGGAAAGAAGTAAAAAAAGATTGGGTTCAAGAATGGACAGGAAAGAAAATGAGATGAGGAACTGGATGAAGGAAAGGAGATAATCAAGAGATTGTAGGTCCCCATGAAATTGAAGAGCAGGTGTGGGAATGAGTAAGCTGGCAGGACCAGAGCTTGTGATCTGAGAGTCAGATTAAGATTTCAGAGAGGCAGCAGTTTAGGCAACAGTTTCAAATGTGATCACAATATTTGGTTGCCAGAGAGGAGATTAATTTCTTCAAATTTTGGATTTAAGGAACTGAAAATTGAGGACAGTGTTTCTCAGATTGTATTTGAAGGATTACCTGCATGAGTACCCCCTGGGGTGAGATTCCTGGGTTTAAACCTATGTCTACTGGCCTAGAATCTCTAAGGAAAGGGGCCAAGAATGTGTATTTCTAATAAGCAATTTCAGTGATTCTGATGAACAGAAGTTGGGACAAGTCAAGTAACCTGTTCAATAAGTGTTAGATGGTTCATTTTCAAGGATATTTAAATAGGCTGATGGTCATGTCAGGAGTTAGGGTGAAGAGGATGATCAGTAATGAAAGATGACATTAATCCCTTAAATGTGGTGAGAGAGCAGTTTTAGGGGATGTTAAAGTCAATAATAGAGACTTGAAAGAATAAGTAATGATGTTGGAGCAGTAAATTGTCTCCCCCGTCCTATATACAGGGAGTGTATGGGTGTGTATGAAAATGGGCAGTTTCTGTTTGGAGTAGTCTGCAGCAAGGAAATGAACATAGCCTTCTTTGACACCTTCGAAGTTGTAGGCACCTAGAGGGTGGTGAAAGGGTTGGGAGGAAAGTCAAAACGTTGGGGTCCATATCATCTAAAATCAGATTAAAAGAAAAAGCCAGGATACTTAGAAACCTTAGAAACCTTGTTTAGTCAGCATATTGGGGCTCTCTAGAGAGACAGAACTAATATGTGTGTGTGTGTGCATGTGTATATATATATATATATATATATGAGTTTATTAAGTATTAACTTACGCAATCACCAGGGTCCCACAGTAGGCTGTCTGCAAGGAGCAAGGAGAAGGAGAGCCAGTCCAAGCCCCAAAACTGAAGAACTTGGAGTCCAATGTTTGAGGGCAGGATGCATCTAGTTCGGGAGAAAGATTAGACTGGGAGGCTAGGCCAGTCTCTCCTTTTCAGGTTTTTCTGCCTGCTTCATATTTGCTGGCAGCTGATTAGATTGTGCCCACCAGATTAGGGTGGATCTGCCTTCCTCAGCCCACTGACTCAAGTGTTGAACTCTTGGCAACACCCTCACACACATACCCAGGATGAATACTTCGTATCCTTCAGTCCAATCAAGTTGACACTCAGTATTAACCATCACAGTCAGTTACTTTTGAAAGTTCTTTGATTTTAAAACAAATTGTTCTGTTAAACATTTGGTAGGATAAGTCAGCTTATATTTAGAGGCCACATATGGCATTAAGAGTATGTTTCTTTAAACACTAGAAGCTTAAGATACCTTAGGGAAATAGACACCTATAGTAAGAGAGCCACATGGAACTAAAAGGTCTTCTATCTTGTGTTTACTGTGAGATCTATCATTTTCTTTAGTTATCTTGTATTCTTAATTATTAGTTCTGTGTAATGTGATTTGCGTCCTGTAGTGGACATGGTGAAGTGGAGAAGGAAATACTAAATGAGAAGAAAGAAGATTAATGACTGAGATGGTACAATTTTTTTAAGAGTACAATTCCATATGGTTAATTTCACTTACATTGTTGTGCAACCATCACCATTATAGACTGCCACAACTTTTTTTAGCATTACAAACTGAAACTCTGTACCCATTCTTTCCTTCTCCCAGTCTGTGGTAACCTCTGATACCTTCTGCTTCTATGAATTTGCCTATTCTTGATACTTCATATAAGTGGAATCATACAGTCCTTTTGTGTATCTGGCTTATTAGTATGTTTTCAAGGTTCATCTATGTTGTAGCACATATTCTTTTTTATTACTGAATAATGTACTGTTGTATTTATAGACCACATTTTGTTGATCCATTCATCTGTTGATCAGTACTTGAATTGTGTCCCCCTTTTGCCTAATATTTCCACAGTGAACATTGGCATATGAGTATCTGAGAACCTGTTTTCAATTCTATTACTATATCTCTGGGAGTGGAATTGCTGTGTTGTATTGGTAATTATGTTTAACTTTTTGAGGAAGCAACAAATTATTATTCTCAGCAGCTACACCATTTTACCTTCTGACCAGCAGTGTTCAAAGGTCCTGTTTTTCTACTTCCTCACGGAACATACTTCTTACTTTCCTTTAGAAAAAAAATTGTAGCATTCTTACAGATGTATAATTGTGATTTTGATTTATATTTCCCTAATTACTAGTAATGTTAAGAATCTTTTCGTGTGCTTATTGGCCATTTGTATGTCTTTAAATTCTTTGCTTATTTTTAGCTCACTTTTTAATTGGTTTGTCTTTTTGTTGTTGAGCTGTAGTTCTTTACATATTCTGGATATTAAACCTTTATCAGATGTGTGATTTGCAAAGATATTCTCCCATTCTGCAGTTTGTCTTTTTATTTTCTTAACAGTGTCTTTTGATGCACAAAAGTTTCAAACTTTTATAAGGCCCAGTTTATTTCCTATGTTTCTCATGCTTTTGATGTCATATCTAGGAATCCATTGCCAAATCTAAGGCCATGAAGATTTGCTCCTATGTTTTCTTCTAAGAGTTTTATGGTTTTATTTCTCAGACTTAGGTTATCGATCCATTTTTAGTTAACTTTGATATATAGTGTAAGGTAGAGGTCCAGCTTTATTCTTTTGCATGTGGGAATCCAGTTGTCTCAACAACATTACTTAGAGCCTCCTCTTTCCCCCATTGAGTAGACTTGACACCCTTTTGGAAAATCAGTTGGCTATTGATGTGTCAGTTTATTTCTGGACTCTCAATTCTATATCATTGGTGTATTTATCTATCCTATGCCAGCACCACACTGTCTTGTTACCTTAGCTTTGTAGTAAGTTTTGACATTGGGTTTTTCAAGATTGTTTGGATTACTTAGGGTCCTTTGCAATTCCATATGAATTTAAGGATTGGTTTTCCATTTCTTCAAAAAAGGTTGTTGGAATTGTGATAGGAATTATGTTGAATCTGTAGATCACTTTGGGTAGTATTGTCATTTTAATATGTTAAGTTTTCCAATCCATACAATACTTGTCTATTTACTTAGCTCTTCTTTAATTTCTTTCAGTAATGCTTGATAGTTTTCTGTGTACAAGTCTTTTACCTCGTTGGTTAAGTTGATTCCTGGCTATTTTATTCCCTTAGATGCTATTATGAATGAATTGCTTTCTTGATTTCCTTTTTGGATTGTTGACTGCTGATGTATCAAAACACAACTGATTTTTGTGTGTGTCAAACTTGTAACCTGCAACTTTGCTGAATTTGTTTATTAGCTCTCCTGGGGATTCTGTGAGATCTTCTATATAGAGAGAATAGATAAGTTTTACTTCCTCCTTACCCATCTGTATGCCTTACCTCTTTTCCCTAATTTGCTCTGCTAGAACTTACAGTCATGTTGAGTAGCAGGGGTAAAAGCATGCATCTTGTCTTTAATTTTTTCCACTTTTAAGAAAAAGTGTTCCACTGAATTTTGTGAAAAGTTATAAATAATTGACTGATTCTGTTGATCTTAGTCTGTAGAAAAGTTGATGTTGAATTTTTTTTTTTTCAGCACAAAGAATGAACCAGCAGTGGAAGAGAAAATACTGCAAGCTGGCTGACTGCTTGTGAAGAAGATGCTTTATTTTTGTGGCAGGCATCTGTGGGATCTGTAATAGAAATGTAAGTGAAGCATCGTGGTTGTTTTAGTGCTGCAGTAAATTAAGTGGATTGGTTTAAAGTATAGTAAATTGAGTATCTGTCATGTTTAGTTTTAATTATATAAAACGAACATTTTCTGTTGCTTTATAGGTGCTTTATTAACGATTTATTTACATTAAATTATTGTTAACATAGATTTCCAAGTCTCCTCAGAGGGAAGAATCTCTGTAAGAAAAACTGAAGACAGAGGAGTTTGCTCATAGAAGGCTAAAATACTGCAGAGATTTCCAGGTCCTCTGGGTTCTACTTTCTTTTTGCATAATAATTTTCTTAAATAACTAAGCTAGGCAAGTAGTACTAGCATTTATAAATAAGACTACTGGGTTATAAAAACACTAGTTACTAAAAACTTGTTTCACTAAATTAAAGGAATTTCTACATAATTGATTTTTTTAATGTAGTACATTATTGCTTTTTATTCATATCACTTCAGTCTGATCCCCAGTTTTACTAGTTGTGCTTTCATCATTTATCGTTGCATGATATGCTTTAACGTGTTACACACTACCTTGGATTTCTCCATATTTAAGTTCACCCTATTATTGATGAAACATTTTTCCACTATGAATATATTTCTGTTTTCTAAATTAATATGAACCCTATGCAACTTGATGTCATTCATGAAAAATGTAGTGAATATTTTATTGACTTTTTTTTTTTTGAGACGAGTTTCGCTCTTCGCCCAGGCTGGAGTGCAGTGTTGCGATCTCGGCTCCTGCAACCCCTGCCTCCTGGGTTGGAGTGATTCTCCTGCTTCAGCCTCCCAAGTAGCTGGAATTACAGGTACCTGCCACCATGCTCGGCTAATTTTTTGTATTTTTAGTAGAGACGGAGTTTCACCGTGTTAGCCAGGGTGGTCTCGATCTCCCAACGTCATGATTCACTTGCTTCAGCCTCCCAAAGTGCTGGGATTACAGGCGTGAGCCACCATGCCCAGCCTATTAGTGTTTTACTATTAGACCAAGAGTGACCTTGGTAGAGGCTATTTCACATTTTCCCAGTTGACATAAAACTCTTGCTTTCTACTCTTCCAATATGATATTGATTACATGTAATGATATGTGTTAATAATAATTAATTATTAGAAGTATGACCACATATTTGTTCAGTATTGAAAATTTTATAATTGAAAAATGATACTAATGAGCATGTGTTTTTAAAATATATCTTTTATTTAATCCTGTCCATTTATCTATATACATTTTTTAAAATCTTAATAGGTCAGATAGTCCAGGTGCTGATCATCAAGGAACTTAATATGAGTTAGTAAATGAGACATACGTAATTAACAAACAGTGAAATAGATGCCATATTAAGGTAACAATAAGATGCTATTAAAACTGAACAGAGGAAGAGATTAATTTCACCTGAAGGGTTCAGAGTGAACAGAATAACTTTCACCTTGCCTTTAGAGAATGAATAGAATTTTAACAGTCAAAGAAAATTAGGAAATATTTTTCAAGCCAAGAGAATGAGGAGGGAAACAGCTGCCTAATCATCAACACATTTTACAGGAGTCTGGGAATAGTCATATGTGGGAAGGCAGGGTAGAAGAAAGAGACTTCAAAGTAACTGCAGGGAATAATGTTTATTTAGTACTTACTATATTACCATATTTTACATTTATTTAACATAAAATTGATATTAATTGGTTTTGATACTTAGGAACAGAGTATACGGTCAGTCTTGGAGGAGTTAGGGACAGTACTAACTAGATGTTGATGGGTTAGCTTTGTAAAGAAGTAGCAGTACCCATCCTGAGCCAGGAGGAAAAAGACTAAGACAGAGTAAAGCTAAAGATAGATTTTGAGGATTTATTTTTGACGTATCTAATTTCTCAGTGATACAGGTGTTAGTATATTTCTAAACTAGGAGTGAAAAGTTTTGTGATAGTCTTGGGGGATAGAGAAAGAAAGATGTTTTGGCCAAATAAAAGATTACTGGGGTTGATGGTGTTTAGGAAACCAAAATTGCTATTAAGTGTAAGGGGTTCACAACTTTTGCACCACACAAAAGTGAATTGTATGGTGAAATTTTCAGCACATAGAGTAACTTGCTTGATTATTCCTTTTGCGAATGTCTCCCTTGTTGGCTTTTGTGGTGGTGGTTATGTTTGTGCCCTATTCTTCTCTGACCATTCCTTACACCCCTTCTGGTTATTTTACCTCACAAATATTGGAGTAATTCAAGGTTCTGTGGTTTGCCCTGGGACCGCTCTCTCTACAGGTTTAATTTGGGCATTTACTCATTTTCATGGCTCCAAGGACCATGTATGTGTTGATGAATCACCAGACTTTTTTCAGCTTAGATTTATTCTTAGAGTACCAAACTGTCATCTGCCTATCTCCACCTGGACACCTTAATACAGTCATTATGTCTGAGACAGAACTCTCCTCAAATACTGAATTTTGGTGAATGTGTCACCATCCATCAGTAACCAAACGCTTTCATTTTTTTCCTTACCATTTCTTACGTTCTACAGTTGGAACCTTATATCAGCACCCTCCCTCTAATTATCTTATCCTTGCATTACTACCTGGATGTATATAAATTCTAGTTTCCCTTTTGCCATATTTCCTCCCACATTATCAAACATTCCTCCAACCTGCTGTTCAAATGCTCTGGAAGCTGCTAAACTGACTGTTACTTCCTGACATAAAACCTTTCAGAGAATTCCTCTTGTCTCATTAGGGGTTCATATGTGGACCAGCTTCATAGAACTCCTTGAGCCCCTTGAAATTATGTGTAGTATTGTTCCCTTTTTTGTGTCCGTAATTGGATTCTGAATTCAGATTTTAAAAATCTGATTTTTAATATTTGGAGGTTTATTGTTGGCTAAAAATTTCTTGAATACTACATATACTAAAGACCTTTTTTGCTTATAATAATTTTCCTTTCATTTGACTAGTTACCTTCAAGAAGTTTCAAGGAAATCTGACTTGGCGATTTCTACTAAGTCTTCCCATGCCCTTCTATATTTTGTCTTCTTGAGAAGGTAGACTCTTACTTGTCTTGCAGAAATATTTCACATGGTTTATCTATTAGAAGAAGGGGATGTATACTTAATAGTTGGAATATCACATGAAGAATTCAGTAAAAAAGTCTTTGAAAATAAGTGATGTATTATACTTATTAACAGAATTGGACTAACTTCACTCCAAATTTCCATGTATTAAATTCTTCTTAGTATACTGGAAATAAATTCCCTTTTTCAAAATGATTCAAAATTAGAATTTTATGGGACATTTATAAGATAGGGAATACCTCTCTTTGATTAGCATTAATTATTTACCAAATCCTTGCTCTACAAAAAGGGAGGGATAAAGCATTTCTTATTTACATATTGGTATGATCATCTGCATACATTTAGTGTCCCACCTATTTTAAGATCATTGAAACTGCAAAATTGAGACTGTAGGGTAGATTAAGATGGTTTTAAAAAAAGCCTTGAAGGATGTCTTATAGGTAGACTGGCAGTTTTGGGTTACTTTTTGTCTATCTTGTTACATATTTTATCTGTTTCTTATTTATTGCATGTGCCTCATTCAGAATTATATAAGAAATACTACTAAGTTTTTCTGTCCATTTCTTAGTGATAGACTAACAGTATACTTGATGGGCTAAACAGAATCCAAATTTTTATAAATTGCTATGGCAAATTCATAGTTAAGAGTGCTTCAGATGAAATAATGACCATTTAGCTGCCTGGTGTCCATTGTTTTCAGATTAACTTTGTCCAACTTTACTTCATTCTGATGACTGGAACCAAAATACTTGCACAAACAGAATTGTTTTGCCTTTCCAATTATGTTGTTATAATTCATGCCTTCTCCTAGGATGATTGTAATTGCTTTCTTAGTTTTGAAATTACATGTTTGGGTTTATTCACACATGCAAGAGTTAAGAGTCATGCAAAATATTGATCATATTAAGTAGGGTGGAGGGTAATGTTTTTAGGTTGAAAACTTTCTTATCTGTAGATAAATGAGTTGTATGTGTTGGAAAACTGACTTCTTGGGCCAATTTTACTTAAATACAGTAGGTGTGAAATTATGTATTTAAAAGCATGGCATTGGTCCATGTGACGTGTTGGGTATATTGTTTACATTTTAGCAGACTTTTTATTTTTATTTATGGTTTAAATTTATGAGCCTGTCCTTTGTTCATAAGGTACTTAGATGGTTTAAGATACAGACTTCTTATATGAAGATGTTGCTATTGTTTTTCCAAGGTAATGATGATCATCAGCCCATTTTTCTATTTTGTCTTATGAATAGAATCATGAGTAGAATCTTCTTAAATTATTACTTGTAAATGGGTCGCTTTCTTGTTTTCTTTTCCTTACTTGGGGCTTTAAATAAATACGAAACTTGGAAAAAAAGATTTTCAGGAATTCTATGGAAACTAATTTTTTTGACCTAAATTTAAAGGGATGAAAGTTTCTGAAAACCTAACAAAATGTGTACACAGCCAATTCTTTTAGGGGAGGAAATAGGCAGGGAATGTTAATTGGCTGTTCGAAAACATATGCCTTCACTTGTAACTTGTTGTTTCAAGTTACAAGATCTTCGAAGGCAAGTGTTTATCTCAAAATATTTGGAAGCTTTTATAGTGCTTAACATATTAAGAAGTCCTATTAGGGTTGACTTAGAACAAGCTTATCCAACCTGTGGGCCACATGTGGCCCAGGATGGCTTTGAATGAGGCCCAGCACAAATTCCTAAGGGTTCTTAAAACATTATGCAATTTTTAAAATCTTATTGGCTGTCATTAGTGTTAATATATTGTATGTGTGGCCCAAGACAACTCCTTTTCTTCCAAAGTGGCCCAGGGAAGCCAAAAGATTGGACACCCCTGACTTACAGCTTTCCATAGGTTAGGAAGAAGTTGTACTTTGTTGATGTCTATGACCTAGAATTTCTGGTAAAGGAATTGATTGGAAATGTTATTAAAAGTTGAAAAGTAATTTGGAAATTAAGCATTTTAGTGATCAGTTCTTTCATTGAGATTGTGTTGCTTCCTTGACTAGATATGTGCCATCTTTTTAAGCTTTTTGGGTTACTTTTTGTCTGTCTTGGTACCAAGAATACAGAAAAGGCAGTAAAAAGAAACAACAACAAAAAAAGGAGTATTTTAAGATTGAGTGTGCTGTGAAGATAGCCTAGGATTATTGTTTTTCAATTTTTGATGAGTATAACCATTCTTTTTGACTTAACTACTGGACCTATTTAGAATGGCAGAATTAACTGGCACAGAGATTGTCATTCATTTTAAGCTTCCAATCTCTGACATCTTCATTTCTCAGCCTCTTTTACTTGTCCGTGGTTTACTCCCTCTATTATTTTCTTCCCTTTTCAAATGTCTGTTTTTTTTTTGTTTTTTTTTTTAACTATGGGGGAAAAAAAAATCAAATGTTTCCTTTGCAGGGCACAATAAGGCTTTTATGACTTGGCTTTTGGTTACCTTTACAGCTTCATCTCCTGCTCTTCCATTGCTTGTATGACTATTTGACTCAGTGTCTTGCACATGCCTCTGCCTGGAATCTACTCGACTACCCAGGCCCCCCAAATGAACACTAAACTTTCTAACCTATGTCCATCCTCTCATCTCTCTCTTATTGCTGTTTTAGTAAGTATGTTAACACATTTTGATTACTGCAAGAATCAGGCCATATTGTAATTATCTGCATGTATGTTTCCTTATTTAACAGAGTAGTTGTGTGTCTTATTTATCTTTAGACCAGTTAGTACTTAATATTGTATCTGGACCATGGTAGGTGTTTAGTAAAAGTTTATCTGAATTAGTAAAGCAGAAATTATAAATTTTATGTCAGTGTTTAAGTTGGATATATCCAATTTGACAGATCTTTTTTCTTCCTCCTCTTCAGGGCATCTTCAATATTCATGTTATTTTCTCCCTTGCTCTCATGTGATTGTGACCTTTATGGAGCTTTAGTGATTACAAAGTGGGTTTTTTTGTCCATTTTTACCTGAGCTTTGTAAACTCTGATTTGCACTTAAGGAAATTTAGACTAAGGGTTTAACTGAGTGCCTAAGAGCACATGATTAATAAAGGACTCCAAAACTTAGATTTTTAGATTTCTTGTCTAGCATTCATTTCAGTGTATAATAGCTGCCATGATTCAAGGTATCCTTTTTCTCTTCGCTGGATGCAGCTTTTCATTATGTAGTTCTTCAGTGTATTTGTCCAGGGCTGATCTGTAAGTACACTGACGAAATTTTTATACGTTCCCAAGATATGTACAACTAAATGCTTGCAAAAAGTTTTCATTGGTTGGAGAGTTTTTCTTCTACTTTCATCTTCATATCCCCCATTGTCTAGTATGTGGCTTGTATGTAATGCACATAGTAGGTGGTTAATACATGTTTATTTTCATAATTGTTGAATTAAGATATTGCAAGAATTAAAACATGACTTTAATATTATATGTATTTTTTCTTAGGATGGCTGGCTGTGGTGAAATTGATCATTCAATAAACATGCTTCCTACAAACAGGAAAGCAAACGAGTCCTGTTCTAATACTGCACCTTCTTTAACCGTCCCTGAATGTGCCATTTGTCTGCAAACATGTGTTCATCCAGTCAGTCTGCCCTGTAAGCACGTTTTCTGCTATCTGTGTGTAAAGGAGCTTCATGGCTTGGAAAGCGATGTGCTCTTTGTCGACAAGAAATTCCCGAGGATTTCCTTGACAAGCCAACCTTGTTGTCACCAGAAGAACTCAAGGCAGCAAGTAGAGGAAATGGTGAATATGCATGGTATTATGAAGGAAGAAATGGGTGGTGGCAGTACGATGAGCGCACTAGTAGAGAGCTGGAAGATGCTTTTTCCAAAGGTAAAAAGAACACTGAAATGTTAATTGCTGGGTTTCTGTATGTCGCTGATCTTGAAAATATGGTTCAATATAGGAGAAACGAACATGGACGTCGCAGGAAGATTAAGCGAGATATAATAGATATACCAAAGAAGGGAGTGGCCGGACTTAGGCTAGACTGTGACGCTAATACTGTAAACCTAGCAAGAGAGAGCTCTGCCGATGGAGCGGACAATGTATCAGCACAGAGTGGAGCTTCTGTTCAGCCCCTAGTGTCTTCTGTAAGGCCCCTAACGTCAGTAGATGGTCAGTTAACAAGCCCTGCAACACCATCCCCTGATGCAAGCACTTCTCTGGAAGACTCTTTTGCTCATTTACAACTCAGTGGAGACAACATAGCTGAAAGGAGTCATAGGGGAGAAGGAGAAGAAGATCATGAATCACCATCTTCAGGCAGGGTACCAGCACCAGACACCTCCATTGAAGAAACTGAATCAGATGCCAGTAGTGATAGTGAGGATGTATCTGCAGTTGTTGCACAGCACTCCTTGACCCAACAGAGACTTTTGGTTTCTAATGCAAACCAGACAGTCCCTGATCGATCAGATCAATCGGGAACTGATCGATCAGTAGCAGGGGGTGGAACAGTGAGTGTCAGTGTCAGATCTAGAAGGCCTGATGGACAGTGCACAGTAACTGAAGTTTAAATAAAAATGTCTTCAGCTCCATGCTCAAGGTTGAAAGGGTTACCTGTAAATTTCTGCCCCACATAACATTATACTCATCCCTAGTAGTGCATTTTGGGAGTTGGGGTGGGAAGGGGTATGGGAAGGATAGACCTGTAATTAAAATGTCTAACATGTCTATGTTGAGAAATTTATTTAATGTAAGGAACTTGGGTGTTAATAGTTGAGAGCCATTTAGTAATAACCCAGTTTTCTTGAGGTCTGTTTACTTTACAGTTTTTAAAAACTTCTTTGGTTCTTTTGGCCAGTGTGTTTGTATTATCTGTGCATTAATGGTCCTCATCTGACTCTTGCATTGTGTCTTATTTTTCTGCATGGATTGGCATAAGACCATTACTAAAAGTTGGCACCTGTGAGATGTTTGATATCATGAGCAGGAAGCATAATTTAATGTAAGAATAGATGTGAATTTGGGATTTTAAAATAGATGAATAACAACTATTTTATAGTAAAGTTATTGAAATGGAGATGAAAACAGCCAGTAACTTAATGTTTCAGAATCTTTGTAACACACTTCATGGCGTTCCCATAGGCTTTGCTGTCTAGTCTTATAATTTGAGGTTTTTTTGGTCTGCAATTTTCTTTTTGATTACAAAATTTATAATTTAATAAATACTAGAGTTTATCAAAAACAATTTGTCTCTTGTTTGAGTGTGGAAAGGGTGTGGAAATACTTTGACATTTGTGACCAAAGATCACTTACAAAGTGGTAGTCTGAATTGGTTGTTTTCAGCTTAATCACCTGCTCAGAAGTTTGATTTTTTTTTTCTTAGAGATTATTTAAACAGAATCTATAAGCAGTGTGTGTATAATAAACATGTACGGAAATAAACCTAAAGCCTGTGAGAGTTAAATTCCTCAAATAGCTGATACCATTAATATTTTTTGTTTTCCTTACCATATTCATTAGTGGTCTAACAGTCTGGATTAAATGGCAGACTTACAGTGTTAGAAGACATGAATTCACTTTACACAAAATGTTGTAGACCACAAAACCCACTTTTATTTGGTAGTTATAACATCTATGGCCAAGTATTGGGTTGACACAGTAATCTAGAATTTACCTCTGAAAATAAGTAACATGAGTCTGTCTTACCGTATTTTCCTAACTCAACAGTAGGATCATGATGATAAAGCAAATGCAATGTGAACTGAATGTTACAGTAGCAAATACTTTTTACCTCTTGTGATGCATCAGAACTAGAACTTAATTCTTTGACTTACACATTTTTTAAAAAGTATTACTGGGTTGATCATAAAAATTTTATGTTGTACATTTTTATTACATTTATTTTTGAAAGATAGTTATACAAGAAGAAAGGTTGCTTTTCAGGAAAAAAATAGAAATCTGATGTAAAATGCAAATTTATGTTGCAGGATGCTTTATGAATCCAAGTGGTTTCAATTGTAAAATTACATCAACAGTAGTTGTTTATTACTAGTTGGAAATTACAGGGCACACAAATGAATGTCCAGTTTGTAGAATCAGTTGACTCTCCATGTTATGGCTACCACTGTTTAGTAGAGATATATATATATATATATTATATATATATATACACACACATATATTAGATACATATATATATATCTCTAATATATATATATTAGAGAGAGAAGATATATATATATTTTTTGAGACAGAATCTCGTTCTGTCGCCCAGGCTGGAGTACAGTGGCATGATACCAGCTCACTGCAACCTCTGCCTCCCGGATTCAAGTTGATTCTCCTGCCTCAGACTCCTGAGAAGCTGTGATTACAGGTGCGTACCACCACGCCTGGCTAATTTTTATATTTTTAGCAGAGACGGGGTTTCACCATGTTGGTCAAGCTGGTCTTGAACAACTCTTGACCTCGTGAACTGCCCACCTCGGCCTCCCAAAGTGCTGGGATTACAGGCGTGAGCCTCCATATCTGGCCTAGTAGATAATTTAAAATAGAAAACTAATTATTGAAAAGATCAAATAAAGTTCCAAATTTGTAGTGGGTAGTGAGGTACATCTTTTGAATTTTATTCCAGCTGTTTGGAGCAGTAGAAAATAATTGATCATATCCTTTCTTATTTTCTTGTTCCCTGATCCTTCCCCACTTTTGTTCTTTAACAGCAACACTCATTCAATTATTTTGGTAAATTATTTCCAGGTAAGACAGAACAAAAATGTTATGAAAAAGTAACACCAGGAATAGGTTTTGTATAGAAGCTTTTCCTTTTAAACACTGCTCTTTGGTTATAGGCTAAGAATTATTATTGAAATTGACAGCAGTAAGTTTTAAGCCAAAAGTGTGTATTTTAACTAAATGTTCCAGATTACACAGTAAATACCCAAGTGAGTAACTGGTAAGAAATAAGGCGAGTTCAGATATTCAAAAGATGTCTGCATATTAATAGTAGCCTTCAAAGTAATTCTGATATTCATATTTATCATTTATTACATATTAGTCACTGGAGCTTTACCTGGACATCTACATGAAAAACAAGTTATTTATTAAATTTTCCTTTCTTAGCAATAGCCTCTAAATTTGCAGGTCCACCCCAAACTGTTCCTAGAAGATCTCTTTCATTCTGTAATGCTTCCTCCAAATATAGCTCTCTGCCTGAAGAAACAGATTTTTTCAAAGCTCTAATTACTTCTGGTGGTCCTTGGATAAATTGCTTTAGCCATTCTTGTGCCTCTTCTAGAGATTTAGCTTCATCTGAAGACTGCAAGACCTCTTCAACTATTCCTATGTTTAGAGCGTTTTTTGAATCCAGTTTAAGGGCCCCACTCAACACTTTGAGAGCTTGTCTACTTCCGATTATTTCAACTAGCCGAGTGGTGCCACCCCAGCTTGGTATTATGCCCATCTCTTTGTGGACGAATCTGATCTTACTCTCTGGAGTCATTAACCTGTAAAAGAGAAAAGAAAAACTTAATTGTAACTTTCTCTCTCTCTCTCTGTGTCTCATAAAGTACTACCCGTTCATGATCTAATGCGAAATCTCCATAGATCTTTATAGGTATATATATTACAAACGGAATGTTTGAAAAATATGGCTGTTTCATCTAGAATTTAATTTACTGATAGCATTTAACACTTCCCCTTGAAAACAATATCAACATTTTTTGTGATGCTTGTTTACCCTTTGCAAACAAGAACGTACTCTTTGTTTCGAAATGCCCAAAGTTTATCTTTTTAAGTGAGTGGTGACCTAATGAGATGATCTGGATTAAGTGAAAGTATGGGAGTAGGAAATATTAGGTTCATACTATGAAAAACAAACAAAAAAAAGCATAGTAAGTTAACGTTCTCAATAGTCCTTAGGGGGAAATAAAACTTTTTAAATACAGCATCCGTTCAGCAAATATTTACTAAGAACTACCAGTGCCAGACAGTGGTCTAGGTGCTGAGGCTACAGGAATGACCAAAATAAAATCCTTGTGCTTAGGAGCACAAAAAATAAAATCCTTGTTTCCAGTTTGGAGAGAAAGGCACTAAACCATATAAAGTCAGTGGCAATAAGTGCTTTACGGCAAAAAAAGAAAAGAAAATGAGGCAAGAGACTAATAATGAATTGAGGATATGTGCACTGGGAGTGTGCTGTCTTGGATGAAGAAGGACTCTCAATATTTGAGCAGCTACCTGAGGAAGTGAGCCGTGCAAAAATCTGTGAAAAGTGTTCCAGGAAGAAGGAATTGCAAGTGCAAAAGTCTTGAAGTAGAACTGCTTAGTATCTCTGGGGACAAGTACAGTGTAACTGGAACATGGGGGGATACAATGAGAAGTAGTTTGTATTTTATTAATTTTTACATATGAAGTTATTTAGAGGAGGTCAACCAAGGGATTAGCATATGACATTTTACAAGGGTTGCTCTAGTTGCCATATGCATGAAGACTTTATTTAGCATTTCATAGCTCTTATACCAGTTGTTTAAGGAACTGGTGATATAGCTATTGCAGAGCTAGGATTTAAACCCAGACAGGCTGGCTTCAATGTCTTCATGGTACACATAATAGTTAAGACAAGGTAGAAGCTGGGATACCAGTAAGAAAGTTATTGATTGACAGTGGCTTAGATTAGACTGACAGCAGTGACTCCCTAGCGGGTTCGTTTTCCCCAATCATGGGATTTTTATGATAGGATGATTAATAAGGAAAGTATAACAAGGGGAGTTAACACAAGAAATTCGTGGGCATAGCAAAAGGCTTCACATTTGTCAGCTCAACAGACTGAGTAAAGCTACATGATTTAGGAAATGCTCCCCATGAGTTTTATTTTGACTGCATGCTTCAAGAAGGTTTCACTTTCAAATTACTCATTACAAAAAAGAAGAACCTTTAGTTGGTTTGGCTTTCCAACATGTTAAATATTCAATTGCAGGTGATTTGGTTCTATTAGCACTAAGAACAACAAACTCAGTCTTTGACCCTAGAGAATTCTGACAAATGCCCATTTATTAATTCACTGGGAAACTTTTATCTTCACAGTTGTGAATTTCTACAATGGAAAATATGCCTCAATTATGAACAATTGCTTCTAGAGGCAAATAGATATGAAAAATAATAGTTTTCAAGAAATAATTTTAAAATTGGGAGGAAGAACAAGTCTTACAAAAATATGAATTTATCACAACATTGTAAGAGGAGTACTGCCTTGTTAAACAGAAAACAATGTCAAAACAAATAGATATTGCAGAAATGTCTAATACTCTTAGAAATAGGAGTGTTGTCAATATTGAACCCAATCCTATAAAGCTTTTCACATAATACATTAAATATGTAACTATTCTGAATTAAATCCTGCAATTGGTTCAGAGCTCTGCCTATAATGGAGTTAAGGGACTATGCCAGGAATAAATTGATTCAGAATCAGCTGAACATAAAAACTGGTTAAAGTCCTAGATGTTGGAATAATGTAGATGAGCTTATGACAACGAAAGTTATTACCTATGTAAGCACATTCATATTTGGAATTATTTGCTTCTAAAGAAAATATCTCTGGTGAATTTTTCCATTTGCCTTATTTTATAAGGTAAAGGTGTCTTTTGGAATCATATTTTACAACTCTAACAAATCTTGAGGTAATCTTTGTAAAAGTACCTTTTGTGATCAAAATCTAACATCCATTCTTTGCAAATAGTATGCCTTGTGTGTGCTTGTATACTGATATACATTAAATATATATTAAATATCACCAAAAAATTCATTGGTGACAAAAGAACATAGTAGTGTCCTCTAACAGTAAACAGAGCATTCAGATCACAACCTTTCACGAGACACTTTTAACCAAAAAATTAAAGTTTAAATATAAAATGTAAAATGCTGAAAAACCTAATTTAAGAAGACATTAGTATATTACCAACAAGATATATTCAAAAACAGTTTCCTGATAGACTCTACGGGATTATACACAAATTCCTTCTAGAGTTTAGATGCAGTTACCTGGTAATATAATTTATTGCAAAGGATAATCTATGTAGAGTAATGGAAGACTTAGCTCTTACAATTTTGAAGACTTATGACAGACTCAATTTATAAAATCATATTAAACTCACTTATTTTGACAAGTAAAAGAATGATAAGTGTCTTGCGACTGTTAAATAGAATAATCATTATTGGCAATGTTTAGAATTTCCTCTGACATCCTGGGGCAAAGGAGATGAGTTTAATCAAATGTGGATACACTTCTTGTTACTGTCTGAATGAAACAATGTTCTAGGAAAAACTACTCATAACTGGGGAAAGAGTTTCACTTTTGAGAGCAATACAAAATAAGTGTTGATGATACCAGGAAGAACTGTTCAGTGAGTTGCTACTTTTTGTTAAGTTAACTATGAGTTTCAGGTCTTTGAACAAACGTATTCAAGAACATTCTAAAAAGAAATTACCAAACTTTACTAAAATAGGAACTTTTTAGTGGAAAAGTTGCAAAAAACAGCCTTTTTGAAATGTTGGTTATTAAAGCAAGGTACTTCCAGTAAATTCTGTGATGAAGGATGGAAATATAAATAAATGAAATGGAAGAGAGTACAGCTTTGATGTGAAGTGCATAGACTCAGGAGCCAGACTGCTGGGCTTGAAATCCTAGCATGGCCACTAGACTGGCTACATACCACACATTGTAAAATAAGCAAAGGGAAAAGAAACACGGTACATAAGAGAGGAAGATTCATCTCTAGACCTTAGGAAGTTACTTAACATCTCTGGGTCTCAGCTGGCTTATATGTAGATATTAAAATAGTACTTATGCCATAGAATTATGAGTATTACATGAGTTAACATATGATAGGTTCTTTGAACACATATACTCCACAATTACATATATACTCCACAATTCTTTTATAGAGTGTGTCTGTATGTTTAAAAAAAATCTGTGTGAAATTGCCTCAAAGAGAATACAGCATTACCTACTTTTATTTGGAAATATAAAAGTTGTATGTATTTTATAGTCTGATTCATAATGAACTCTATGTATACTAGCTTTTATCACTATTTAGTTGGTGGTATTGCTAGGTCAGTAAAAATAATAGTAGTGTTTCTGCTAGTGAAGTAGTATAAAGTTGTCTCCTGGACTAAAATCACATATCTCTAAAGTATTCAATGTAAAAACACTATACTCACACTGTATACCCAGCAAATACTCTTTTCCTCGATGCTGGTTATATAAATGGAGACCACAAGACATACTCAATTTTTATATTGCCAATAAAGTTAGAAACAATGCTATATTTTACTACAGATATGGTTGAAGCAGAAGATTCCATGCTGATCTTTTAAAAAAGAGAGAAGACACTTACCCCTCTAAGATTTCTTTAAGAGAACTCAGCAATACAAGTAACAATATAAATATATTGAAATTTTTAAGAAAAGCATTGATGTTGCAAAACTAACATGATGTTATACATTTAAAGTTTGGAATCATGAATTTAAATATAAATAAGCTTTAGTGTAGGGCTAGAAACTGCTAGTCGTTTTACATTGCATAAAGGGCCAGAGACAACAAAGCAGACTTGTTCACCTGGGGAAATACAACATAGAAAATTATAGAGTTAGCAACAGCATCTCTGACCACAAACAATACTTTAAAATTATGCCTCTAACATAAACTTACTTGTTCGCACATATACTTTCCTGGCACCTTCTCCCTTTTGCTTTCTACCATCCAAAACATCACAGAACTATGAAAAAAAAAACCCAAAAATGCTCTCTATAATCTCACTTTTCTGATTTCCAAGTCTCAGATGATTGGCTTCATAAGTTTAGATTCATTTTATGCGAAGAGACTGCTTCAGTAAGAAGGTATATAGTTGAATGTGTGAAAATGTGTGTGTGTGTGTGTGTGTGTGTGTGTGTGTGTGTGTGTGTGGCTGTGAGTGGGGAGCAGACATAAAAATGTTTTGTTATATTCGACTCTGATTTTACTATTCAGCAATCCTAGCATGATCAGAGGTAGATTTTCTTGATGTCACAGCTCTAAAGGAAGAGCTTCCAAGTAAGGTGGCAACTACAAAACAAAGCAACATGGGCAACGTGGCTGCTTCCTGAGGTGAACATCTCCTATTCAGAGTACAGGTACTTCCAAATCAAAAATGGGATTTGTTATTTTCGAGATGGCGGGGATGGGATTGTGTGTGTGCATGCATTTATTTGTGTATGTGCAAGTGTGTGTAATATTGTGCTTTATTTATATAAAGCCAGTATTTTTTTTTTCTTTGTTTGAGAGGGAGTCTGCAGTGGCACAATCTCGGTTCACTGCAACCTCCACCTCCTGGGTTCAAGCAATTCTCCTGCCTCAGCCTTCCAAGTAGCTGGGATTACAGATGTGCCACCATGCCCAGCTAACTTTTGTATTTTTAGTAGAGACCAGGTTTCACCATGTTGGCCCAGCTGGGATCTACATGCCTTGGCCTCCCAAAGTGCAAAGGGCTACCTTGTAAGTTCCCTTGGGATAAGCATGTTTACAGCTCCCTTTCTTTGTAATATACTTTGAAGTAATGGGTAGCAGCTGGAAATGCTAATACCTTGGCTGAGGGTTATTTATATTCATGAAAACAGCATTAGAGATTGAAAACAAATTAGATAGGCACGCTTTAAATTGGATAGTTGAGAATTTTATTTCACTAGGGAGATAAAGGAATAAAAATGTGCTTTTCATTTGGTGCATAAACAGCTCAATACCCCAAAGGAGAAATGGGAAAAGAAAATGCAGACAATTCATACACACATAAATCAATCAATATATGAATATTTATGCATCACCAAAAATCTCTAAAAATGCAAATAAAATTTAAATATAATTGTTTATCAAAATTATAAAAGATATCTTAAAAGATTATACTCATTATAAGAAAGATGCTCTCACACAGACACTTATTTTCTGCTGGTGGTAATATAAATTGGTAGAATCTTTCCTAGAAGACAATGTGGCAATTATCAAAAGCCTTGAACCCTGCATATCCTTTGATTAAGTACTTGTGCTACTTACATGATTTATTTTCAGGAAATAATCTGAAATGTGGATAAAGCCTTTTGCATAAGGTAATTATCACAACATTAATCATTTTAGAGAAAAATTGGAAACAACGGACCAACAGAAAATCTATCAACAGACCTAACTAGAAGTAGAAATCTAGCAGGTTTTACCTCAAATCACTGGAACACAGAAGGCTTTCTAAAACAGTGTTGGGACAAATAGCCATTTGGAAAAAAGATAAACTAAGATCCGTCACCCACACCATACATGAAAATAAGCTCAGAAATAATTAGATATATGAATGTAAAACACAAAACCAAGTACCACAAGAAACACTCATGAACTTCTCTATAACCTTGGTATACGGAAAGGCTTTTAAACTTCCACTTGAAATCCACACACAATTTTTAAAAAGATTGATATATACGACTACATTATTTTTAAAAGGCTTGCATGGCAAAAAAGAAAACAAAAAACAAGCAAAGTCAAAAGACAAGCTGAGCAAATGTATGCAAAACATATCACAGATAATGACATTATCCCTAGTACTTGAAGAACTTTTAAAAATTGAGGAAAAAAACAAATATCCTATTGAGAAATAAGCAAAATATGAATAGACAATTCACCAAAAAATTTTTTTAAATGGTCCTTAAGATGTGAAACTATGATCAACTTCACTTTAACAGAAATGGGCTGTGCAGTGGCTCATGCCTGCAATCCTCGCACTTTAAGAGGCCGAGGCAGGTGGATCACTTGAGCTCACAAGTTTGAGAGCAGCCTGGGCAACATGAAGAAACCCTGTCTCTACAAAAAAATACAAAAATTTGCCAAGTGTGGTGGTACACACCCATAATCCCAGTTACTCAGTTACTGGAAAGATGATTTGAGCCTTAGAGGCAGAGGTTACAGTGAGCAGTGATCACACCATTACACAGCCTGGGTAATAGAGTGAGACCTTGCCTCAAAAAAAAAAAAAAAATGCATATTAAAACTATGCTGAAATACTGTTCCTTACCCATGAAGTTGGCAAATTCAAAAGCTTAGTAGGCTCTGTTGACAAGGCTAAGTGAAACAGACTAGAGGGGAATGCAAGACTTGTGTATCTCCTATGGAAGAAAACTTGGCAATAATTAATAAATATTCATTAACTCATTAATATTTACTTTTGATTCAGCAGTCCTGTTTCTAGCATTTATCCTTAAGATATGCCACTAGTACTACTAAAAAGTACATACAAAAGTTATTCACTACAACATTCTAACATATTCAAGACATAAGGCTGGAAAGAAAGAAAAAAATTAAAACTGGATGCAAAAACTAAATGAAGCAAGGTAATTTCAAATGAAATCACACTGAGGGAGAAGAAAAGGAAAAATCAGGCAGAAAGCTAAGACTAGTCCTTCAAGAAACAGCCTGAAAAATCACAGCTACATCCACAAATAAGAGTGGCCTGGAGAAAAACCAAACTGCAACTACATTGATAAGAAAGCAAGGCCCAACAGAGAAGCCTTTTCTTTGTGTGATTAATGGGCTCCCAGGAAAAAGTTTCCTCCTCTTTTCAGGCATAGACATGGTGGGCTCCGCGGAAACTTGCACAGTGACGGGGGTGGGCCTGCCTGAAACAGACTTGCAGTTACACAAACGAGAAGCTGCACTTTGTGCTTACTCAAGACATACCCACAGCTGCACAGATAAGGAGAGATGCACAAATAGCTACAGAGATGAGGGGCGTTTCTTACAAAAGCTTTTGGATTCAACTAAAAACAGCAACCCACTCAGGCCCCCTCTCCACTGCGAAGAACTTTCTTCTTTCGCTTATTAAACTTTTCACTCCAACCTCCCCATTGTGTCCATGCTCCTTAATTTCCTTGATTGTGAGACAAGGAGCTTGGATAACACCTCAGACAACAGACCACTGACACAAGACCATTTCAACATCAAAGAAGGAAAAACAACAGTGAGCTAATGTAAGTAACTTTTGGACACAGTACAATTCTTTATTTACCCTTAGTCTGGGTAAAAAAATATATGATACACAAAAATAAAACACAATAGAAAAATGTTAAAAATTGTTGGATCTGAGTGAATGGCACAGGGAAATTATTTGTATCACTCATGCCTTTTCTGCAAGTTTGTAATTATTTCAAAATTAAAAAATACAATATCCAATTGGATATCAATAGTAAAATTCAATAGTAAAATATTAAATATTAGACATAATTAAAATGTGTATATGCTTTTTTTTTTTTTTTGGCCAAAAGTTGACGCTAAAAGCCAAGCAGTCTGAGTTTGTCATTTTCTATTTTTTAGGGAAATTTTGAGATTTTTCTCTCTTTCCCATGTTTTTAGAATAACTGGAATTAGAAAGTAGTATTAAGGAATGAGTGTTTTAAGTACTTCCTGAAGCACATTCTGGAATATTGAGCTTTAACCATCCATAATACAGTAATAATTATGTTTAAAACAGTGTCTGTATCAGAGAACCCTTTGTAAATCAGAAATATAGTCACGTACTGAATAACAACATTTCAATCAACAATGGACTATATGACAGTGGTCCCCTAAAAGTATAATGGGGCTGAAAAATTCCTATAACCTGGTGATATCATAGCCATTGTAACGTCACAGAACAATGTATTACTCACATTTTTGTGGTGATGCTGGTATAAACAAACGGCACTGCTAGCTGTATAAAAGTATAGCACATAAAATGATGTACATTACATAATACTTGATAATAATAAATGACCATGTTAATGGTTCAGGTATTTACTATACTTTTTTTTTTTTTTTAGAAAGTATCTCACTATCGCCTAGGCTGGAGTGTAGTGATGCCATATGGCTCAATACAGCCTTGACCTCCTGGCCTCAAGCGATCCTCCTGCCTCATCGAACCCTAGTAGCTGGGACTACAGGCATGTGCCACCATGCCTGGCTAATTTTTGTATTTTTTTGTGTGTCTCACTATGTTGCCCAGGCTAGTCTTGAATTCCTGAGCTCAAGCAATCCTCCCACCTTGGCCTTCCAAAGTGTTGGGATTACAGGCATAAGGCACCACACCCAGCCTCTGCTTTTTATTATTATTTGAGTGTACTTCTTTTACTTTTGTATATATAAAGTTAAATGTAAAACAGCCTCAGGCAGGTCCTTCAGGAGGAATTCCAGAAGATAGCATTATCATCATAGGGGACGTCAGCTCCATGCATGTTACTGCCCCTGAAGATCTTCCAGTGGGATAAGATTGGGGCTGAGGGCAATGATACGGATAATCCTGACTCTGTGTAGGCCTAGGCTAATGTGTGTGTTTGTCTTAGTTTTTAATTAAAAAGAAAACACACTTTGAAAAGGTGAATAAAATAAAAATAGAAAAAGCTTATAGAATAAGGATATAAAAAAAGAAAATACTTTTGAACAGCTGTACAATGTGTTCGTGTAATACATGAAGTACTATTACAAAAGAATCAAAAATGTTTTTTAAATTAAAAAGCTTATATAGTTCAAAAGTTACAGTAAATGCTGATAATGCTATCTTCTGGAATTTCTTCTGAAGGACCTGCCTAAGGCTGTTTATATTTAATTTTCTATATATAAAAGTAAAAGGAGTACACTCTAAGGTTAATTTACTATTGAAGAAAGGAAAATACTTTTTATAAATTGAGCGTAGCCTATAAAGTCTATAGCAGTGTATGTAACGTCCCAGGCCCTCACATTCACTCACTCACTCACCCAGAGCGACTTTTAGTCCAGCAACCTCCATTCACTGTAAGTGCCCTATATAAACATTCATTTTTAAAAATCTTTTATACGGTATTTTTACTGTACCTTTTTTGTTTGGATACACAAATACTTACCACTGTGTTACAACTGCCTACAGTACTCAATGCAGTAACAGGCTTTACAGGTTTGTAGAGCCTAGGAGCAAAAAGTTATACCATATAGCCGAGGTATGCAGTAAGATGTGCTCTAGATGGTATCATTAGGTTTGTTTAACTACATATTATGATGTCTGCACAACAACAAAATTGCCTAATGACATATTTCTCATAATGTGTTCCTATCATTAAGCAATGCATGACTGTATATGGGAACCATTACTGTTTTCTAAAAAGTATCTAAACAAAAATTTTTAAAAATAAAAATACAGTTTACAAAGTTAGAATAACAAAGTTATCACTTTTCACTGGCAATCAAATAGAAATGTAAAAGTTATCAACAACTCTGACAATTATATTTCCTATGCCAAGCCCATATGTGGTAGGTAGATTGGCTCTGAAGAGATGACCTAATTCCTGGGAACTATGCATGTGTTACCATCCATGGCAAAACAGACTTTGCAGATGTAACTGAAGTTACATCCTTAAAATAGAAAAATTATCCTGGATTATCTGAGTGGGCACAATCTAATCATGAGAACACTTAAAAGCAGAGAAATTTTTCCAGCTGTAGTCAGAGAAATGCAGCATGAGGATAAGTAAGAGACATTCAAAGTATGAAAGGAACTTGACTCACGACTGCTGGAGGAGCCACATGGAAAGCATGAGAAGGAATTCAGAAAGCCTCTAGGAGAGACTCGCCCCCAGCTGGCAGCAGGGAAACAGGGACTTCAGTCCTTCAAGTGCATGGAACAATTGGAGTCTGGATGAACCTGGGACTGAATCCTCTCCTAGAGTCTTCAGAGCCCACTCCAACTGACACTTAGATTTTGGTCTCATGAGACAAGGTTTAGAAAAATTAGCTGAGCCCAGCTGGACTTTCAGACCTACACATCTATGAGATAATATGTTGCTTTAAGCCACAAAATTTGTGGTAATTTGTCATAGCAGCAATAGAAACTACTACTATACATATAAACATGTTCTTAATTTGTATTTCATTCTAAATATCTTTATCAAGGTGGATTAAAATGGAGAGCCTATATTATTTTAGCACATTTCTAGCTTTTCATTTCCTCACATCAATTTTGTCACTAAAACAGAAACCTAATGCTTGACTAAATTCTGACTATTGAGAAATACCAATTTTTAATTCATGTTAGTCTTTTGCTTTTAAAAATGTTTTTTAAGGCTGGGCACGGTAGTTCACCCCTGTAATCCCAACACTTTGGGGGGGGCCAAGGTGGGTGGATCATCTGAGGTCAGGAGTTTAAGACCAGACTGGACAACATGGTGAAACCCCGTCTCAACTAAAAATACAAAAAAATTAGCTGGGCATGGTGGTGGGCACCTGTAATCCTAGGTACTTTGGGAGGCTGAGGTAGGAGAATTGCTTGAATCTGGGAGGCAGAGGTTTCAGTGAGCCAATCGTGCCACTGCAACTCCAGCCTGGGTGACAAGAGCGAAACTGTCTTTAAAAAAAATGTTTTTTAAAAAGCCATTTTCTCTTGGAATATTTTACATGAAAAGTATGACTCAACTGGGGGTCTAACTATGCAAAGTAGAACTGAGTGTTTCTGACTTACGCATTCATTACATCTATTATCAGTTGGTGCTCACAGGGTTTTGGGGGAAGGAGACAATGTTAGAATGCTACATGAGTTCATTTCTTTTATATAGTCATATTAAGTGTATCTCCGTCTGCTGCAGTACTTCCATTGGCATGGATGAAAATGTCATTTAAGTGAATTCCAGGCAATTCTCAAATGTAAGAAAGTTAAACAAGCTAAAAGGGCCAATACATATAAAGAAGGAAATTATCTTTTTAGCAAATGCCATGAAAGCTTTTGGTGTTTTTTTTAGAACAAGCAGACATTCTTAGGAACTAATTAAAACAATCTGTCATAGAAAACAACTGATGAGGTATTGATAAAATTGAGGGAAAAAAGTCAGCTAGAGGAACTTGTGCTGATTTATCATTTCCTGGAAACTAGGACTAGTAATGTAGTTCACTCAGTATGCAATCCTCTCTGTTAGTCTCTAACACTTAAGAACTGCATCTGCTTTTGGTACGTGGGTTTTAAAAGGGCTGAGTAGCCTAGGATAGAGCTTGTCAAATTTCTCTGATCAAGGATCAATTTTTTCTTCATTTCTTAAAAAACCTTTCTAATCCATTACAAAGAATTTTGTAAAATGTAACAAAAAACATACTAACAGAAAAATGAAACAAAAAACCAAGACACAAGTTTTGTGAATGGCTGTGCCTAGCATATGTGGGTGCTAAAATATGTTTAATAAACAGACACCACTTTCAGAAAAGCTAGTCCAAAAATAAACAAATTTTTAGTCAGAAGCTTCTCGGCAAAGGCACCTTGTATATCCAGATACTGAGAGCGGGCAGTACCCTCAAACGTTCTGTAAAAAATAAGGCTAAATATTTAATGAAGCTCTAGAATTCATTACATTTTCTTCAATTAGAGAATAACAGCAAGGCAATTTAGCAGTATTAAAGGGTTAAATAATCTCTGATTAGTTTTCCTGCTACTTTGCTTTTTGTCCTAAACCCTAACTACATTTAAACACAGATGAGGAATCAGTATGAAGGATGGTGCAAAAGTCTAATAAAGATGAACACTGGAATCTATGTTAGAGAGTTTTTACTTGTTCTAAATGACATCTAAAAAGTCTTAATTTTCATTTTCTTTTACATAGAGGATTTTTCAGTGTCATAATGTATGCTTGCATATAGCTTAAGTTTCTTTTTTTTGAGACGGAGTTCTCGCTTTTGTTGCCCAGGCTGGAGTGCAATGGCGTGATCTAGGCTCACTCCAACCTCCACCTCCTGGGTTCAAGCCTCAGCCTCCTGAGTAGCTGGGATTACAGGCATGCACCACCACACCCAGCTAACTTTTGTATTTTTAGTAGAGACGGGGTTTCACCACGTTGGTCAGGCTGGTCTCAAATTCCCGACCTCAGGTTATCCACTCACCTCGGCCTCCCAAAGTGCTGGGATTACAGGCCTGAGCCACCGAACCCAGCCTTAAAATTCTCTAATTGTATATTTAGATATACATTTTATATTTATATATTATATGTGTTGAAATTATATATTTCATAACTGCCTGTATTTCAGTGTAAAGTGAGGAATGCATTTAATCCTTTTACACATAGAGCATTTCCTGTTTAGTCTTATATCAAACATAAAAGCCGATGACTGCTTCCTCCTTACAGAATAAAATGTATTATCAGCATTCTAATGCAATCTGCACTGATGACAGCAGAGGGCACTGTCATATAAAATAATCTTTTTTTATTGTGCATAAGAATTCTGCCCAATTATTGAAAATACTAGTTTTCAAGTGGCTACGATTTCTGAAAATTGTCCTATACACCAAAAAAACTGGAAAATCTCTATTTACGTGAGCATGACGTGACATATTTTAACTGATGAAACTTGAGTCATAAATTATAAAAAAGGAAAATTAATATAAAGTTTACTGTTTTTCATAGTTAGCATACTGAATGTTTTCTCATATTATTTTGACTACTATATGATGCCATTTATATGAAGTCAAAAATATATATATTTATTATAGAATATTTAGCTTATAAAACTATAAAGGAAAGCAGGAAAGGGATTACCATAAAATTCAGGGTAACAGCCAAGTTGCAAATACAACAGGAAAGTTCTTGAAGGAAATTCAAAGTGCTAATCCAGTGAACACATGAATGATAAGGAAGCAAAACAGCCTTATTGCTAATATGAAGAAAGGTTTAGTGGCCTGGATAGGAGAGCAAACCAGCCATGGCATTCCCTTAAGCCAAAGGCTAATCCAGAACAAGGTTCTAACTCTCTTCAACTCTACAAAGGCTGAGAGAGGTAAGGAAGCTGCAGAAGCTGCAGGTAAGGAAGCTGCTGACACCAATAGAGGTTGGTTTATGAGGTTTAAGGAAAGAAGTTATCTCCATAATATAAAGGTACAAAGTGAAGTAGTAAGGGGTAACATAGAAGCTGCAGCAAGTGATCAGAAGATCCAGCTAGAGTTACTGATGAAGGTGGCTACACTAGATAACAGATTTTCACTGTATATGAAACAACTTTCTTTTAGAAGGAGATGGCATTTAGGACTTTCATGGTTAGAGAAGCGAAGTCGATGCCAGGCTTCAAAGTCTTAACGAATAAGCCAACTCTCTTGCTAGGAGCTAGCACAGCTGATGTCCACATTGAAGCCAATGTTCATTTACCATTCTGAAAATCCTAGGTCCCTTAAGGATTGTTAGATCTATTCTACCTGTGCTCTACAAATGGAACCATAAAGCCTAATTAACAGCACATCTGCTAATAGCATGCCATACTAAATATTTTAAGTTCACTGTTGAGACCTACTGCTCAGAAAAAAGATTTCTTTCCAAATAGTACTGCTCATTGACAATGCACCTAGTAGCCCAAGAGCTCTGATGAAAAGGAGATTCATGTTTTTCCAGCTTGCTAACACAGCAAGACAATATCCATTCTGCAGCCCATGGACTGAGTAGTAACACTGACTTTCAAGTTTTATTATTTAAGAAATATATTTTCTAACGCTATAGCTGCCATAGACGATGAGTCCTCTGGTGGATCTCAGTGAAGTAAATTGAAAAGCTTCCAGAAAGGATTCACCATTCTAGATGCCATTAGAAATATTTGTGATTCATGGGAGAAGGTGAAAATGTCAACATTAACAGGAGTTTGAAAGAAGTTGACTCTGATAGAGGTGGAGCGATACCATGGAATACAAGGGTCCACTGATCATTCATCCTGCAAAGACAGCAATTTAACAACTATCTACATAGAAAAAGCACCCTCGTAAGAACCAAAAAATCAGGTGAGCACTCATAGTACCTGATTTTCACTTCATATCGCTGAAAAAGGCACTGAAGTGGTCAGAAAAACAGTCCTGAATCACTGATGTCACCCCATCCCTCACTCTCCCCTGGCAGCAGCGGTGTGGTGCAGATAGCATTGCCATGTGCTGGGGAGAGGGATGGCACAACAATTGTGAGGCATTAAACTTAGCACTGCCCTGTTACAGCAGGGGAAAAAAAAGCAGACAAAATTCAGCTGACATCTGCCCTCAGAGGGAGCATTTAAATCAGCACCAGCTGGAGGGGAACTGCAGATCCCATTGGTCCAAATGAGTTCTCGCAAGCTCTGCCACCATGAACTAAAGTGCTCTGAAGACTTAGATAAACCTGAAAGCAGTCTAGGCCATGAGAACTGCAACTCATAGGTGAGTCCTAGAGCTGAACTGGGTCCAGAGCCAGTGGACTGGGGAACACATGACCTATTGAGACAATCACCAGGTTGGATAAGGGAGTGCCAGCATCACCCCTCCCCCAACTCCAGGCTGCAGGGCTTAGCTTACAGTTCCAAAAGAGACCCCTTCCTTCCACTTCAGGAAAGGAGAGGGAAGAGTGGGGAGGACTTTGTCTTGAATGTTAAATACTAGCACAGTCACAGCAGGACTGGGCAATGGTCAAAGCTCTGAAGCCCCCTTCCTAAGTCCTAGCTCCTAGATAACACATCTAGATACACTCTGGGCCAGAAGGGAACCTGCTGCCTTGAAGGGAAGGACTCAGTCCTGGCAGGATTCATCATCTGCTAAGTGAGGAGCCACTGGACCCTGAATAATCAGTAGCAATACCCAGGTACTATGACAACTTGGGTGAGACTCTGAAACTTGCTGGCTTCAGGTGAGACCCAGCGCATTCCCAGTTGTGGTGGCTACAGGGTAAGACTCCTTGCGCTTGAGAAAAGCAGAGGTAAAAGTAAAGAGGACTTTGTCTTGCCTCAAAGGTACCAGCTCAGCCACTCACAGTGGGTTGGTGGGTAGAGCACCAATCAAGCTCTTGGGGTTCTCAATGCCAGGTCTTGGCTCTTAAACGGCATTTCTGTACCTACCTTGGGTCAGAGGGGGAGCCTACTGCTCTGAAGGGTGAGTCCTAGGCCAGGCAGAATTCACCACAAGCTGAATGAAGCGCTTTTGGGCCTTAAGGGAACATCAGTGATCATTTGGCAGTATTCCCTGTGAGCCAGTGGTGACAGTGGCCACGGGGTGACACTCCTCCGCCTTTGGAAAGGGGAAAAAGACTGGAAAGGACAATGTCTTGTAGTTTGAGTTACAGCTCAGACAAGTCAGAACACCAGCTAGACTTCTAAAGCTTTTGACTCTAGTGTCTTCTAAAGCTTTTGGCTCCCATACAGCACCTCTAGACATGTCCAGAGTCTAGGGGAAATCACCACCCTGCAGAGAAGGCCACAGGCCTGGCTGGCTTGTCACTTGCTGATTGTAGAGTCCCAGTCCGTCTAGTGAACATAGGCTACCGGTAGCCAGGGGGTAGTTATGGAAGGCCTTGGGCAAGACCCAGTGCTGTGCTAGCTTCGGTTTTGACCCAGCACAGTCCTAGTGTAGCAGTGTCCCTAGGGGTGCTTGGTTCACTCCACCCTCAGCTCCAGTGGGCTAAGTGAAGAGAAAGAGTAATTTCATTTGTTTGGGAGAAAGTAAGGGAAGAGAACAAGAGTCTCTGCCTGGTAATCCAGAGAATTCTTCTGGATCTTCTCCAAGATTATCAAGGCAGTATCTCCACAAGTCTGTAAGAACCACAGCATTACTGGGCTTCGGGTGCCCTCTAAAGCAGATAAGCTTAGATCACAACACCTAAGTCCTTCTGAATATCTAGAAAGCCTTCCCAAGAAGGACGACTACAAACAAGATCAGACTGTGAAGACCTAATAAATACCTAATTCTTCAGTGCCCAGATACCAAAGAACATCTACAAGTATCAAGACTGCCTAGGAAAACATGCACGCACCAAATGAACTAAACAAGGCACCACAAACCAATCCTGGAAAAAGAGATGTGGCTTTTCAGACAGAGAATTCAAAGTAGCTGTTTTGAGAAAACTCAAAGAAATTCAAGATAACACAGAGAAGGAATTCAGAATCCTATCAGATAAATTTAAGAAAAAGATTGAAATAAAAAGAACCAAGCAGAAATTCTAGAGCTGAAAAATGCAAATGAGTATTTTTATAGCAGAATTGATCTAGCGGAAGAAAGAATTAGTGAGCTTGATGACAGGTTATTTGAAAATACAGTCGGAGGAGGCAAAAGAGAAAAGATTTTAAAAAGCATCCCTACAGGATCTAGAAAATAGTCTCAAAAGGGCAAATCTAAGAGTTATTGGCCTTAAAGAAAAGGTAGAGCAAGAGATAGGGTAGAAAGTTTATTCAAAGGAATAATAACAAAGAGCTTCCAAACCCTAGATAGATATCAATATCCAAGTACAAGAAGGTTATAGAGCAGAAAAGCAGACTGAAACCAAACAAAGGTACCTCAAAGCATTTAATAAACTTCCAAAGGTCGAGGACTAAAAACATGGTCTATAATAAAGAAAGGATCCTAAAAGCAGCAAGAGAAAGAAACAAGTAACATACAGTTAAGCTCCAATATGTCTGGCAGAAGACTTTTCAGTGAAAATCTTACAGGTCAGAAGAGAATGGCATGACACATCTGAAGTGCCGAGGGAAAAACCTGTGTATGCTAGAATAGTATATTTTGCAAAAATATCCTTCAACATGAAAGAGAAAGACTTCCAGACAAAAGCTGAGGGATTTCATCAACACCAGACCTGTCCTACAAGAAACATTAAAGAGAGCACTCTAATCAGAAAGAAAACGATGTCAACGTGGAATAAGAAATCATCTGAAGGTACAAAACTCACTGGTAATAATAAGCATACTGAACAACACAGAATATTAAAACACCACAACTGTGTCTTATCTTAAGTAGAAAGACTAAATGATGAACGAATAAAAAATAACTATAATAACTTTTCAAGACATAGACAGTACAACAAGATAACTAGAAACAACAAAAAAATTAAAAAGCAGGAGGATAAAGTTAAGGCATAAAGTTTTTATTATGTTCTTTATGCATGTTTGTTTATCCAAACAGTGTTCAGTTGTTATCAGCTTAAAATAATAGGTTATAAGATAGTATTTGCAAGCCTAATAAGATACAGTATTTGCAAGCCTAAAAACATAACAGATACACAAAAAAATAAAAAGCAAGAAGCTAAATCATTTCACTGAGAACTTCACCATCACCAAAAGGAAGACAGGAAGAAAAGAAAGAAGAGCAGAGCACAAAACAACCCAAAAAACAAATAAAATGGCAGGAGTAAGTCCTTACCCATCAATAATAATATTGAATGTGCATGGACTAAACTCTCCAATCAAAAGACAACTGGTTGATGAATTAATAAAAAAGAAAAAAAGACTAAATGATCTGTTGCATACCAGAAACACATTTCACCTATAAAGACACACAAAGACTGAAAAAAAAGGAATGGAAAAGATATTCTATGCCAATGAAAACCAAAAGAAAACAGGAGTATCTATATTTATTTAAGACAAAATAGATTTCAAGGCAAAAACTGTATGAAAAGATGGAGAAGGTCACTATACAATGATAAAGGAGTCAATTAAGCAAGAGGATATAACAATTTTAAACACATATGTACCCATCACTGGAGCACCCAGATATATAAAGGAAACATTATTAGAGCTAAACTGAGAGATAGGCCCCAATAAAATAATAGCTGGAGACTCCAAAACCCCACATTCTAACCTTGATATGGTTTTGACTTGTGTCCCCACCCAATTCTCATGTGGAATTGTAATCCCCAATGTTGTAAGAGGAGATGACTGGATTATGGTGACAGCCTTCCTCCTAGCTGTTCTTGTGATAGTGAGTGAGTTCTCATGAGATCTTGTTTAAAAGTGTGTAGTACCCTCCCCCTTTCTCTTTCTCCTACTCCAGCCATGTAGGACGTGCCTGCTTCCCATCCATATTCTGCAATGATTGTACATTTCCCTGAGGATTCCCCAGCCATGCTTCCTGTACAGCCTGTGGAACTGTGAGCCAATTAAATGTCTCTTCTCTAAAATTATCCAGTCCTCAGGTAGTTCTTTATAGCAATTCAAGAATGGACTAATATAGCACTGGACAGATCTTCCAGACAAAAAGTCAACAAAGAAACATCAGACTTAATCTTCACAATAAAATATGTACATAATAGATATTTACGCAATATTTCATCCAAGAGCTGGAGAATATACATTCTTTTCTCAGCACATGGATAATTCTTAAAGACTGACTGTATAGGTCAAAAAACAAGTTTTAAAACTTCAAAAAATTAAAATAATATCAAGCATCTTATGTGACCACAATGGAATAAAACTAGAAATCAATAACAACAGGAATTTTGGAAAGTACACAAATACATGGAAATTAAACATGGGTCAATGAAAAAATTAAGAAGGAAAATGAAAATTCTCTTAAAACAAATGATAATGGAAACACAACATACCAAAACCCATGGGATATAGCAAAAGCTGTACTAACAGGGTGTTTATAGCTGTAAGTGCCTACATCAAAAAAGAAAAACTTCAAATAACCTAAAAATGCATCCTTAAAGAACAAGAAAAGCAAGAGCAAGCCAAATGCAAAATTAGAAGAAAAGAAATAATAAAGATCAAAGTAGAAATAAATTTGAAATAAAAAAAAAAATACTGGCCGGGAGTAGTGGCTCATGCCTGTAATCCCAGCACTTTGGGAGTCCTAGGCGGGTGAATCACGAGTTCAGGAGTTCAAGACCAACCTGGCCAACATAGTGAAACCCCATCTCTACTAAAAATGCAAAAAATTAGCTGGGCATGGTGGCGGGCACCTGTAATCCCAGCTACTTGGGAGGCTGAGGCAGGAGAATCACTTGAACCCAAGAGGCAGATATTGCAGTGATCTGAGATTGTGCCACTGCACTCCAGCCCAGGTGACAGTGCAAGACTCTGCCAAAAAAAAAAAAAGTCATTCTTCACAGAAATAGAAAAAAATGATCCTAAAACTTACATGGAAACACAGAAGCCTCAGAATAGCCAAAACTATCCTCAGCAAAAAGAACAGCACTGGAGGAATCACATTATCTGACTTCAAATTATACTACAGAGCTACAGAAACCAAAATCGCATAAAAACAGACAACCAGTGAAATAGAATAGAGACCCCAGAAACAAATCTACACCTATACAAGCAATTCGTTTTAAACAAAGGTATCAACAACATACACTGCAGAAAACACAGTCTCTTCAATAAATGGTGCTGTGAAAACTGGGTATTTATATGCAGAAGAATGAAATTAGACCCCTATCTATTGCCACACACAAAAATTAAATCAAAATAAAGAAAAAAAACCCCCAGAAAATAAACAAAACACACACATACACACACACACACACACACACACACACACACACACAGCAAAAAATAGATTGAAGACTTAAATTTAAGATCTCAAACTGTGGAACTACTATAAGAAAACAACAGGGAAAATCTCAGGTACACTGTACTTGGCAAAAATTTATTGAACAATATTCCTCAAACCCTTTCTCACATTGCTATTAAGAACTACTTGACACTAGGTAATTTATGAAGAAAAGAGGTTTAATTAACTCATGGTTCCACAGGTTATGTGGGAAGCATGGCTGGGGAGGCCTGCAGAAACTTACAATCATGGCAGAAGGCGAAGCGGAAGCAGGCACATCTTCACGTGACAGAGCAGGGAAAAAGAGCAAATGGAGAAGTGCTACATATTTTTAAACAACCCGATCTTGTGAGAATTTACTTATCATGAGAACAGCAAGGGGAAGTCTGCCCCCATAATTCAATGACCTCTGACCAGACTTCTCCACAATCGAGGACTACAATTCAACATGAGATTTGGGTAGGGACACAGAGCCAAACAGTATCAACAATTGAATTCATGGAGATAGAGAATAAAAAGGGAATTACCAGAGTCTGGGAAGGGTAGTGTGGAGTTGGCAGGGAGATGGGGATGGTTAATGGGTACAAAATAACTTAAAAGAATATAATTGGATTGTTTGTAACACAAAGGATAAATGCTTGAGGGGATGGAAACCCCGTTTTCCATAAAGTGATTATTACATATTGCTTATCTGTAGCAAAACATCTCATATACCCCATAAATATATACACCTGCTATGTACACACACAAGTTAAAAATTAAAAAAAAAAAAAGTTGTTTTCAACCCTCATAATTGACTTCAACCCTCAGGAAAATTTAAAGAGCTCAAGACTTCAATGGAAAAAGTAACTGCAGATGTGACGGAAGTAGCAAGACAAGGGGAATTAGAAGTAGAGCCTGAAGATGCAACCAAATTGCTACAATCTCATGATAAAACCTGAATGAGATTGTAGCAGGTTTGTAGAATTTGATTCTAGAGATTCTACAGATTGTAGAATGGATGAGGAGTGGCTTCTTACGGATGATCAAAAAATGTGGTTTCTTGAGATGGAATCTATTTTTGGTGAAGATGCTGTGAACACTGCTGAAATGACAACAAAGGACTAAGAATATTACAGAAATTTATTTGATAAATCAATGGCATAGAAGCATTTTACCCATAGAAGTTCTACTATGGGTAAAATGCTATCTAACAGCACTGCATGCTACACAGAAATCTTTTGTG
This sequence comes from Ateles fusciceps, assembly GCA_036589455.1. Lineage (NCBI taxonomy): Eukaryota > Metazoa > Chordata > Mammalia > Primates > Atelidae > Ateles > Ateles fusciceps. Next base: position 14,788,417 of record JAZHEH010003259.1, on the reverse strand, counting down.
AAAGGAAGAGTCAATCAGTTAACAAACTTCATTGTTGTCTTAGTAAGAAATTGCCACATACAGCTCAATCATCAGGAAGCACCACTCTGATCAGTCAGCAGCCATAAAAATTGAGGCAAGATCCACCACCAGATTAGATCTCAGTGAAGGCTCAGATGATTGGTAGCATTTCTCAGCAATAAATTATTTTTAAATTAAGATAGATGCATTGTTTTTTTCAAACATAATGCTATTGCATACTTAACACACTACAATACAGTGTACACATAACTTTTTTTTTTTTTTTTTTTTTGGGAGACAGAGTCTTCCTTTGTTGCCAGGGTGGAGTGCAGTGGCACGATCTCAGCTCACTGCAACCTCTGCCTCCCAGGTTCAGGAATTCTCCTGCCTCAGCCTCCTGAGTAGCTGGGACTACAGATGCACACCACCATGCCCAGCTAATTTTTGTATTTTTAGTAGAGACAGGGTTTCACCATGTTGGCCAGGATGGTCTCGATCTCTTGACTTCGTGATCCTCCCGCTTCGGCCTCCCAAAGTGCTGGGATTACAGGCTTGAGCCACAAAGACCGGCCACACATAACTTTAATATGCACAGGGAAACCAAAAAATTCATGTGACTCACTTTATTGCGATATTAACTTTATAGGGGTGGTCTGGAGGAAACCAAACCAGTAATATCTCTGAGTTATGCCTCTACCAAGATGGCAGATTTAAACTCAATTATATCAATACAACACTGACTATATATATGGAGAAATACTCCAATTAAAAGGCAGAAATTGTCATTCTGAATAAAAAAGCAAAACCCTACTATATGTTGTCTATTAGAATCTACTTTGAACAAGGCAGCCAAGTTAAAAATGAAAGGACAGAAAAAGATACACCACAGAAATGTTAACCATAAGAAAACTGGGATGGCTATATTTATATCAGAAAAATAGATCTTGATTGCATCCTGAACCAGAAAAAAAAATTCATATGATAACTGAAAATAATTGAATGAGGTCAATAGATTAGTTACAAGTATTGTATCAATGTTAATTTCCCAGTTGTGTAATTGCACTGTGGCTATATATAATACTAACATTTGGGGAAACTGAATGGTATATGGGAGTTATCGGTATGATTTCTGCAAGTTTTTCCTAAGTGTGTAGTTAGTGCAAATGAAAAGTTGAAAACATTTTTAAAATTCAAATTTCTGCTCTTCCAAAGATACTACTAATAAAAAAACAAGTCACAGGCTGGGAGAAGGTATTCTTTCTCCTAAGGCTGTGAATAGTATTTAGTATATTAGTCAAATAGTGTATTTGACTAATATGAAGGAATTATATACAAAATATATAAAGAACTCCTACAGTTCAATAATAAGACAAATCAATTTTTTAAAGGGTCAAAGGATTTGAAACAACAAAGAAGAAGATATATCTAATGGTCAATAAACACAAGATGCTCAATACCAGTCACTGTGGAAATTCAAATCTGAAATCACAATGAGCTCTCACGATGGCTGCCACCCATCAAATGAGAAAATCTAAACAGCCTGACAGTACCACATGTTGGTACTCATGTGGTACAGCTGGAACTTTCTTCCATTGCTTATAAGAATAAAAATTATACAACCAACCTGGAAAATTTAAGAAACCAACTTATTTGCTTCTTGAGTTAAACATACACTTACCATATCACCCCAGCAATTCTACTCTTAGATTTTCACTCAAAAGATATAACATATGCCCACACAAATATTTATACATGAATGTTCACAACAGTTTTATTTAGAATAGGCCAAAATCAGAAATAGCTCATGTGCCCATTAATGCATGACACTTATTGTGCTATATAGGCATAGAAAGCAATACTACTGAGCAATAAGATGAACAAACCACTAAAAAATGCAAAAACACAGATAAATCTCATATACAAACTGGAATATCCACACACTAAACTACTTTCCAACATTAAAAAGGTATAAAGTATTGATACATGGTACAACATGGAAGACTCTCAACATAATTACACTGAATTAAAGAAGGCAGACATTTAAAAGTACCTACTCTATGAATGTATTCACATAAAATTCTTTTTTAAAAATCTACTTTTAAGTGAGAAAGTGATCAGTGTTTACCCTGAACTAGAGGTGGGAACTGACTGGGAAGAGGTATACAAAAACATATAGATAAGGGTGACAAAAATGTTCTCAATCTTGATTGTGGAGGTGGTAACATGGGTGTATATATTCATCAAAATCCATTTATACTATACAATGAAAATGGATTCATTTTATTGTATATAATTTGTAGCTCAACCAATTTTTATTTTTATTTTTATTTTATTTTATTTTATTTTTCTGAGGCAGAGTCTCACTCTGTCACCCAGGCTGGAGTACAATGGCATGATCTTGCCTCACTTCAAACTCCAGCTCTCAGGTTCAAGCGATCCTTCCACCTTAGCCTCCCAAGTTGTGGGACTACAGGCATGTGCCACCACGCCTGAGGAATGTATTTTTAGTAGAAATGGGGTTTCACCATGTTGGCCAGGCTGGTCTCAAACTCCTGATGTCAGGTGATCTGCCCGTTTCAGCCTGCCAAAATGCTGGGATTGCAGGCATGAGCCACCATGCCCAGCCTAAAAATTGTTTAAATGTACAACATGATGTTTTAAAATATCTAGAGCACTGCATACCAGCACAGAACGACTTTCTCTTCAGTGTCTGAAAGTGAGATGAAAAGTTTACTAGAAGTCTTCTCTTAATGTATGTTCCAATATTTTTCTTGGCCAGGATCAAGTGTGTAATGAATTGTTTTAAAAATGGCAAGGCCAAGGTTAGCCCAAAGGTTGGAAAACATCCCAAATGAAAAGACAGTGAGTTTCAGAGTATGCCAGAATGTTACCATATTGGCATTGGTAAGAGACAGCTGTATAAGGTAATATTAAAACTCTAAGTCACAAAATTATGTGAATATTAATGTAAACTTTAGGTTAAACATTATGCTAAAATCTATATATTCACTCTCTTATTTAAATCAATTTATAAATATTTAAGGGAGATACTTCCATTTTATAAAGAAACTGGGATGAAGAAAGGAAAAATACTTGGCTCAAAGTCAAACAGATAAAAGCGGCAAACGGATTCAGCCTAGGTCTACTTGATGTCAGTGCTCAGGTTCTTTATTGTTTTGCCATTTTACCGCTAATAATGCAACATATACTGCCTTTTGCATTATAAAGAGGATCTAGTGTGTGAGCCTGCACAGATAACTTACAGAGCATTGTAATGGTCTCCTTATAGCTAGCTGCATTAGTAGGGCTTGGGGATGGTAATGAGAAAGCAGTTAAAAGCATGTCTAAAGCATTAGATTCTACAAAATGTGATTTCTATATAATATAGCTATCAAATACTGAAAATAATTATAGGGACTGAAGAGCTATTGGTCCCAAAGAACTTTCTCTATCTTTATTGACTAGTCTTCCCAAAAGACCCACAAAGTTGCTATAAATCACAGCAGAAAGAAGACAAAGGGATCTCAGAAAATCTTTTTATTGGTGAGAAGACAGCTAAAGCAGTCTCTCTTTCTTCGTTCTATTTTTCTTTTTTAAAGTTGCTTACCTTGGTTTGTGTAATTCTTCTGGATTTTAAAGTTTCATATATTTCCTTAGCTTTCCTTCCACAAGTTTTGCTAATTGGATTTGCTCTATTCAAAATCTCAAATCATGTGTTTTGTTAATTTTTTGAAATGCATAGTAATGAAGTAATTGTGAAGTTATATTAAATTAAAACTATCTACTTTAATGACTGATGAAAATATGCAGAAAATAGGTTTATCTTATTTAAGAATATGTAAAATATTGATATTAAGGCAAAAATAAATTTGAGCATGTTAATTATATTTGTGCAACAAATTAATGCAATTTTCATCCTACCTGAAATCACATGCTGTAGTAAATTCTGCTCCTCCACCCAATGCCCAACCTTGAACCAGCGCAACACTTATTAAAGGAAGTCTGTATATTGAAGGAAAAACTGACGTTACTATTTTTAATTTCAATATTCATTTACAAATGTTATTTTTAAAAAATCTTAAAATGCAGTGGAAACAAAATTATTGCACTGTCTTCATAAAAACAAACATACATCAAAGAACAGGAGAAGCTTGAACCTGTACATCATGAGAAGAAAAACAGTGTAATTAATACTAAAGATACAATAGTTCACAATAAATGCCTGTAAGTTTATCAAAATACCTCCCTAAATCATTATATATTTTTAAGCTACAGCCATATTGTAACTTTCTTCCAAATAAATGGATACTTTTGTCTAATTTACAGCTCCTGGAACTTCTCAGCAACTGGCTCTTCAGAATAATTCCATGTGATATTGCCTTTGTCCATTTTTATTGGTATCAGGTTAAAAGTTGGAAAATTAAGGCTATATTCAAAGGTTGGAAATGTGTCACAGAATATAGAGCTTCAAAACTGTGTTATGAAGGTTCCTTCAAAAATCTACTCATTATTACCTGAAATAATCCATAGACTAATCCTATATGAAGGCATAATTTTACAGTAAAAATAAATCTTTTACCTTTCCTGTTTGCAAAGACCCACTTTGCAGGGGTGTGTGATACAAAGTAAATCAAAAATGTTTTGCAAGTATGGAATTCTTGTAGGCTCTAACCTACAATGCAAAGATGCAGGTCTAAAGTGACTGAAAATTTCCCAATATACACTGCTCCCAAGTAGAAAGGTTTATTTAAAAAATAATAACTTTTCAGATTTATCTAAGAAAAAGTCAAATGCACTAGGAAATGGGAGGTGAACAGGGGTTAAAACAATGAAGACAGTATTTTAGAATAGCAATGTTGTGATTCTATTACTCTCTCTAGAAAAAGTCAAATGCACTAGGAAATGGGAGGTGAACACGGGTTAAGACAATGAAGACAGTATTTTAGAATAGTAAAGTTATGATTCTGTTACTCTCTCTAGACTCTCAGATACAATGAGTACCAAAAATACAGTGGTGTCCAATTAATAACCTTGCTTAAATAAATAAGAATTTCCTTAATTTTCATAATTTTACATGTGTCCACATTCAGAATATGAAGGTAGAAAGCTAATCAGCCAAAACATGTCACAGTTGGTAATCTCAAACATACCTTGATAGGCCAAGAAGCATTTTTCCTCTTGCTTCTTTATCTAGGTGCAAAGTGAATTAACCTTTCTTAGAAAGCCATAAAAACTTTCCAATCCATAGTTCTTTTTCTCCTCTCTTCTGGATACAGACCACTTCACTATACATTCTACTAATTTGGATTATTAGGTAAACTTTATGTGTCATCTCTTGATCAGTATGCTCTAATATCAGTATTTAACTTTCCCAATATCTATTCCTAAATATAGCTAGTTATATAAGCTATTTAGGGAAAGGGAATATGTCTTAAATTCTTCTTAACTTTCATTTCTCTTATTTTTAAAATACATATGTATATACTTCATTAACATGTAATTAAACGATTATCCTCTATGGCACACAAAAAAATAGCGAATCATTAGAATAAATGTAATTTGAAAATCAGCTATTATTTCTTAACTAGTACAAATAATGGAATAGTAAAAAGCTACTTTTGGTCTTTTAGAAATCATATTTTAAAAAGAAGGATGCATTACCTCATAAATCTTGTTAAGGTGTTTTGCATGAACATGCATAGGGCCATTCCATCCTTTAAATAAAAATAAGCAGAAACACAAAGGTATAATGCAAATATATTACATTAAAAATTTTTTTAATTAAGATTTTAGAAAGTAATGAAGCCAAAAATATATCTTTTTTAAACAATGGCATTTCCATTTAAAACTCTTTGATACTGTCTGAAATACAAATAATGTTGTATTTGACTCTGTTGATATCCTAAGGCTCCTTGAGCTCAGTTTTGCATGAGGTATTAGCAAAGACCTAGGGATAAGAGACAGATCACATACCCTAGAACACTATGGAGTTCTACTCAGGGTAATGTCAGGAGGAAAGACAAAAGATACACCCATCTGTTACCCTTAAGAAGAGAAACATATAAAAGAAGGAGGGAAAGAAGGGAAAAGTTATGTCAAACTTTGATTTTTAAAAAATATTTCTAAGGCTTTATCTTGGTATTGCCACAACTTACAATTTTCTTAAACAAATTTCTTAAGAGTAGTCCAAATTCACTGCCTCTTCTTTTTTAGCTCACATATTTTCTTCAGTCCAGTGTAATGTGGCCCTCAGCCTTATCCCAAAAAAACTCTCCTCAAAAGCTTTTAATAGTTGGGCGAGGTGGCTCACACCTGTAATCCCAGCACTCTGGGAGACCGAGGCAGGCGGATCACCTGAGGTTCAGAGTTTGAGACCAGCCTGACCAATACAGTGAAACCCTGTCTCTATTTAAAAAAATAAATAAAATAAATAAATAAATAAATAAAAAGCTTTCAATAATCTCCTACTTGTCAAATTAAATGACTTTTCCTTATTCATCTCCTCTTCTCCATAACACGTATTACCTTTCTTTAATCAGTTTTTTCATTATGTCTCGCTCTCACTTTCTAACAACATTTTACACTCCTGATTGTCTTATTTCTTTGTTCATTTCTAGTCTTCTTCCTTGACTCTTCTTATCCAGCTAATCTCCTAAATGCATGCAGTTTCGAAAATCCAATCCATGATTTTCTCTACTTATAATTTCTTTTTTTTGAAAGTGCTAACATCTACTAGACATTTTCACATTCTACTGGCACCTCAAACTCAGCATGGCAAAACCAACTGAAAGTAAAAGAATTGAGTTTGAATCCTAGTGCTGCCACTTAATAACAACATGAACTTGAGCAAGTCATGACTATGTAATTCAGTTTCCCAATCCATAAAAATTTTTTTTAAAAAATCTATGCTATTTGGCCGGGTGCGGTGGCTCACGCCTGTAATCCTAGCACTTTGGGAGGCCGAGGTGGGTGGATCACCTGAGGTCAGGAGTTCAAGACCAGCCTGGCCATCACAGTGAAACCCCATCTTTAAAAAAAAAAAAAAAAAAAATCTATGCTAGTTGACTTAAAGGATGTTTAGAAAGATGAAAATATACCTAGACACTCTGTAAAAGATTGCATAAATTAACAGGTCTGTGTTACTGGAAAAAGTTAGTGTAAGACTTCTGAGCTAGCGGTCAATAAGGCTCAGAATTTTCATACTATGTTTGACTTTCTCATTTCACATTCAATTAGTTACCAAGTACTTCCTCTCAGATCTTCCTTAAAAATATTTCAAATATTAATCCCTTTTTATATTTTTGCTGCTGCTGCATTAGTTCAAACCTGTGTTACTCAAGCCATGATTAGTACGTAAGATGGCTTTGCTTCTTCTCACCCAAGGACTAATCAGACCCCGCACTGCTTAACTTCTGAGATCAGCAAGATTGGGTACGTTCAAGGTGGTATGGGCAGAGACAACAGCTTTGCTTCCTGACTGATTTCTGTATTTAATTTCTTTTTCATTTTAAATATAATCTTCCATTCTGCTACCTAATAAACCTTCCTGTAGGATGATGATAGAATAAAATCTAAATTTCTTGGCAAGACCACCTGATCCCAAACTATCTTATCAACTTTATTGACTACCATACCCCTCATCCAAGCATCCTAATTTCACCACACGAACTATTTGCCACTCCTCTAACACCTTACACTTATTGTGGCTCCTGTGTCTGCTTTTGTCATTCCTACTAGTTGAAATAGGCTGTCCTTCTCTCTACCTATTTCAAGGAATGCCCAGATCATATAATATTTTTCCATCAAGATTTTCTAAATCTCACAATAACAGTTTTCTCTTTTGTGTTTCCATAGTATTTTTATTTTTATGCCTTAATTATAATACTTATAAATTGTGTTGTATGAGTATGTGTTTAGATGCATTATCAGACTCACCATCTCTACAAGGTGCGGACTAGAGTACATAATATGTTCTCACAATTTTACCAGAGATACAGAAATACAACAACTATCAAAGTATATACAAAGTGCCTGAACAAACTGAGAAGAGTGTCAAAGAAGAAATTATTCATTTTTTATTGGTATGGGGTTAGTTAAGAAGGCTTTATAGAGGAGAAGGACAGGTAGCATTTGCTAGGCCTAGACAATAAGTCCCAAGATGGTGACAGTATGCCTTCGTCCGCCTCTGATGCTAGTAAAATGTTTGGCACCTAGTAGGTGTTTGTTGAACTTAACAAAAATAGATGAATTTTAGATGGAGAATTATGTTTATTTATAAAGCAAATGCAGTCAAAAAAAAGGTAAAAGACAATGTGGAAGGAATTTCCTAATCCAAAGCTGTTATCAGGAAGATCAGTGTATCTCACAAAGTGATGATAAAATTAACACAGGCACAGAGAGCTAAAAAGCTTTCAAAATGAACTGGTTTATCCTCTGCTAAAAACCTTTCCAATAAAGCCTGTTCTATTACCTATATCAAGTAATTTTAATATGCCTATTTCCTCTTGCTAGATTCAGATTACTTAAAATTCCAATGAAGTATCTAGAATTGGTAGACATAAAGGTGAAGCAAGTATTAGCCTGTGTACTATTATAATTTTCATTCAAAAGACAAAAGGCACACTAAACGTGTCTATTAGAAGCCATATGAAATAAACAGTTAGGAGCACAGATTCTAAAGCCAATCTGACTAGGTTTGAATCTGGGCTCTAGCACTTTCTAATTAGTTTGACTTTGTTAAACCTGCTTAAACCTCTCTGTCCTACAGTCTCTTATCTGCAAATTGTGCTAACAGTAGTACCTATTTTATAATGGAATTAGTAACAATTAAGTTACGGCACAAAATGAGGTTAGAACAGTGTCTAACATATAGTAAGAGAATAAAAGTTACCTACCATTATTATTAATATTACTAATACCGGCAATAGATAATGAGTATGCTTTGGTTTTAAGTGTATCATAAAACAGAATTTTAAGCAGTATTGGCCAACATGCCCTAGAGATAAGAAAGATTTAATTAAATTCTTCCCCCAAAGCTATTAAACCCACAATGGTTAAATGCTCTGTCTTCTCACTGGGTTGAAGAAAGAAAATAAGCCAATAACAGATACCTGTGATAGAATAAGCTATGGGTGAGGAACCAATAAAAAGCTAGACCTTCTTTAAGGTAGGAAAGCTGGAAGCTGAGAAGTACTAAAAGAAGGTTTTGGAAGCTGCTGCAGACAGTGATATCTTCATGCTATCTGGATGATACCTGAGATCCAACCCTATTCCTCTAGCTCTTTCTTGTAAAACAGGATAAGAAGGACAATGCTCAATCAAAATGCCAAAAGGAATGATTAACATCATATGTACTCTAAGTCATATTTAGAGTGGCTTAGCCTGTAGAAGTATCTTATTTAGAATCATAGATAATCCTCTTTCTTAAGTGCTTGTTGTATGGATTTGTTAATTTCCTCAAAATACATAGAAGGGTTTAGAGAAAATTAAAAATAACTTGTCTATTGACAAGGAAATTCTCTAAACCCTTCCATATATATATAGATGGAATATTGCTCTGTTCCCAGGCTGAAGTGCAGTGGCATGATCTCAGCTCACTGCAACCTCTGCCTCCTGGGTTCAAGTGATTCTCCTACCTCAGCCTTCCATGTATCTGGGATTACAGGCACACACCACCACGTCCAACTAATTTTTGTATTTTTAGTTTCACCATGTTGGGCCAGGCTGGTCTCAAACTCTTGACCTCAGGTGATCTGCCCACCTCGGCCTCCCAAAGTGCTGGAATTACAGGTGTAAGCCACGATGCTCAGCTGCTTGTCTATAAATTAATCAGGCTATGGAACTGTACAATAGTAGTGGCAAACACAAATAACTTACACAAGAACGTTGGGGTCACTGTAGAAATTTAAGCAACACTGTAGAAATTTAGAGATCTAAGGAATAACAGTTTGGTAGAAAAGTAACAAGGAAAGTTAAGGGACAAAGGAGGATATAATCTTCAAGGTAGATTAAGAGCAGAAAAGTTTCTATGTGCCAGACTTTTCCTTGAGGCATTATACCCATCCGTTACAAAGTAGGCAGGTTTTTATTTCCCCAATTCTGAAGCTTATAACTGCACTTTGATTACTTACTCCCTCTGAAAAGAAACTTCTTGTAGCCTACAAAACATCTGTGACATCAAATCCAAGTCTTAATATTTAAACATTTTTGTTCTATTTTATTCCTTTGTCTTTCCCATAACTTTTCAGCAGTGTTAATCTTTGTTTTATCCTAGTGGATCTGCTGGCCTCTACCTTCTCAACCAAGAATTAACTGCCTAATAGGGACAGTTGGAGCTCTTTTCCTGCACAATAAGCAAAGCATACCAAGCTGCAACCAACTTCTTATGGGATCAGTTACACTTAAAAGAAAAAAATAGTAGAATAATAGATAACAAATATAATAAAATGTTGATAGGGCTGATGCTCTCATGAGTACATGAGGGTTTCACTGTATTAGTCTTTCTGCTTTTACCTATATTTGGTAATTTACATTAATAAAAGCTTTTTAAATCTTTGAAAAATAAGTAGCAAAAACATCAAAATAATTATCTTTTATGATAAGAAAAGCCATTTAATAATCACTTTCAAGTATTTTATTACAATTAGAAGGGAATATAATCTAATTGCAAAACTTATCATATATTTCAGTTATCTCATCATCCTCAGAATGCAAATTCACCAAATAAGTAGATGCTAGTGATAAATTTGTAACAACAAAGAGTATTTGGATAAAGAAGAGCCTCATTGACAAACTTTACAACTTAAAGTCATGGTAAGTTTCAGAATGTTTTGGTCATGGGGGGTAGAGGCATTTATATGCTGGAGCTACAACTCATATATAATACATGTATGAGACTCAAAAGTCCTTAGGACATTTTAAATTTCAGCTTTACACATATTTATAGTCCCTTCTCAAGTATATAGGCATATAGTTTATAGGAAACATAGAAATATCAAGAACTTTACATGAACTATTTCTAGTTCTTGTTAAATTTAAAATCATCATGTGATAAACACACCCCATACTTTATATGTATTGTTACATTTCTTAAAATAATCCATAAAGATAATATTCAAAGTGCTTATTTTTATGCTATATATTTCCTATACTATGACTTCAGAGATTTCATAAAAGTATAATAAAGAATTCATCTACCCTATAAAATGTTTTAAATAGCCGGGCATCAGGCCGGGTCTGGTGGCTCATGCCTGTAATCCTAGCACTTTTGGAGGCCAAGGCAGGTGGATCACCTGAGGTCAGGAGTTCAAGACCAGCCTGGCCTACATGGTGAAACCTCGTCTCTACTAAAAATACAAAAATTAGCCAGGTGTGGTGGCGGGCACCTGTAATCCCAGCTACTCAGGAAGCTGAGGCAGGAGAATTGCTTGAACCCAGGAGGCAGAGGTTGCAGTGAGCAGAGATCACGCCACTGCACTCCAGCCTGGGTGACAGAGCCAGACTTCATATCAAAACAAACAAAGAAAAAACAGCCAGGCATGGTGGTTCCCACCTGTAACCCCGGCACTTTGGGAGGCAGAGATGGGCTGATCACTTGAAGTCAGAAGTTCAAGACCAGCCTGTCCAACATGATGAAACCCTGTCTCTACCAAAAATACAAAAATTAGCTGGGCATGGTGGCCTGAGCCTGTAATCCCAGCTACTTGGGAGGCTGAGGCAGGAAAACTACTTGAACCCAGGAGGCAGAGGTTGCAGTGAACTGAGATTACTGCTACTGAACTCCAGCCTGGGTGACAGAGGAGACTCTGTCTCAATAAAATAAAATAAGATAAATGTTTTAAATAAAATAATATTCCAATCTGAGTTCTAAGCATACTCATTGTAAAGCAGATTCACAATTCCTTATTTCCTTGATGAAACTGGCAGATGTACATAGCAACAAGTGACGAACACTTGCAGTAATATTTAAAGGATTCGGTCACACTACCCTACTCCTCAGCTGTCAATTAAGATTAACATCAGGCATTGAAGAGAACAGATTGCTTGGAGAATGTAGGTACTAGAAAGAATAAACTTTACTAAGTGGTTTCTTATTTGAAGCTGAATAAAAACTCTCTCCATGTTTTCCTACATGACTTATGCCAGATCAATGATGTATATATAAAACAATTAGCATGTTTCCACTTCCATCTTTAAATATATAGAAAAAGAATCCTGGCCACATGATCTAAAGAGACAGAAACGACCTTCTAACCAGAAGAGAATAATAAAGTAAAATAGCATTCATCCTACCCAACTTATATCAAACCCACAACAGGCTATTGTCTCATTCTGTCTTTAACAGTGTCTTTCATGAACTAAGGTGTATAGTGATACAACCATTCTGTGGGTCAAGATAGCCAGAGGCAGACCTATGTTATTTCTAGTTAAATAATTATAAGCTTGCTTTGATTATTGTACACTGAAGTTTACACCCGAACTAAGCTATATCAAATATTGGTGCAGTAAAATAGAAATCAAGAGGCAACAGGAGGCCTAAGGTAAAGACCATCTGAGAATGCTGTAAAACGGTGGAACACTGTGGAGTGGCTGCAAAGCAGGAAATACTGCTTTGGTCCCAGGAATGCCTTCTCAACATAGAGTTTGTATGACAGTCTCATAAAGAGGGCTTAAGCAATATCTCTGAGAAGGGAGGGGACCTCTGCTCACAAGATCCGGGAGGATCTTCGCAAATGGGAGCTTGCAAGGGAGAAAAGCTTTGCAGGGCAGAGGTTACCAGAATGCCACAGGCTCTGCCTAGGTTCTCAAAATAGGGAGTAATCTTAATTAGGAGATAAAAACCTGCTGGTGCCTAATCCGCTAAGCTTCTGATGCAAATGCACCTTGGTGTTCTAGGTTTGCATAAGAATCATGTCTGCTACTGAATACTGCAGACCATACCTCTCCCGCTTGGCTATCTTGCCCACATTAGTTTCAAGGCCTCTCCCAATAGTTTCAAGTCCTCCCCTGTTCATCCCTCCCTGCTCCCCCCACCCCCAATTAACAAGTGTATACACCTAATAAAAGCACGTAGAGCCCAGAGCTCAGGGCCAAGCAGTTCACCCCTCGAGATAGTGCATTGGACCCCTGGACCCATGCTGTGAACTTCTACTCTTGTGTCTTTGTCTTGATCTCCTTTTCTCACTCCCTCACCACCAAGGGGCCACAGGGCACCCATGCACAGGGTTGGGCTGGGTCCGAACACATTCGAGAGATGAAAAATACGTGTATATATAGGTTGAGCATCCCCACTATGAAAATCTGAAATCTAAACACTCCAAAATCTAAAACTTTGTGAGTGCTGACATGATGCCATAAGTAGAAAATTCCACACCTGACCTCATGTACACAGACTTTGTTCCATGCACACAATTACTGAAAATACTGTATAAAATTACTTTCAGGCCATGTGTTTAAGGTGTATATGAAATATAAGTGAATTTTTTGTTTAGAGTTGGGTTCCATTGCCAGGATATTTCAGTATATATATGCAAATATTCCAAACTGAAAAAATGTAAAATCTGAAATACTTCTAGTTCCAAGCATTTTGGATAAGGGATACTCAGCCTGTATAATCAAATGACTTGCAGGTGACATAGCTAATTATTAGATTTTGAGGGAAAAAACCCCGTCTTTTCAAATGTCCAGCTTAGTGCTATAACCATTCAGATGCATCACAAATATAAGTCTAGTAAGGGTGCTACAAATCATGCACCATCCCATTAATGATAATGTTTATTAATCTCAAGTCTTTAAAATAAAAATAATTGGCCAGGTACGGTGGCTCACGCCTGTAATCCCAGCACTTTGGGAGGCCAAGGTGAGTGGATTACCTGAGGTCAGGGGTTCGAGACTAGCCTGGCCAACATGGCGAAACCCCCGTCTCTACTAAAAATACAAAAATTAGCCAGATGTGGTGGCACGTACCTGTAGTCCCAGCTAACTTGGGAGGCTGAGGCAGGAGAATCACTTGAACCCGGGAGGCAGAGATTGCAGTGAGCCGATATACACCACTGCACTCCAGCCTGGGTGACAGAGTGAGACTCTGTCTCAAAAAAAAAAAAAAAAAAAAAGAAACAAAGAAAGAAAAATAATGGCTACCTTTTTCAGATACAGTGCTAGTAGGCATTTTATACATATTATCTTGAATCTTCACAATAGCTCAGTGAAATATACACTATAATCCTCATGTATAGATTAGGAAAATGAGATTTAGAAAGATTAAGTGACTTGCCAATCACTTAGCCAGAAAGTATTGAAACCAGCTTTCAAATCCAAGTCTATGAAAGCCAGTGCTCTGGTAAACCAAAAGATTCTTCCTCAGATACATAAATAGAAATCATATACTACATACAGTGTGGTATGAGACCTGTGGACTATCATGAAAACTTTACTCCCTACATACAGCTCACATCTATAATTAAATGGAAACAACTACTACTTTTTTCCCTCTCTAATTTCATTTCCTTCCTTTTTTTCTTCTTTTTATTTTTTTCCTAGAAGATGTGGTAGAGGGGGAAGGGGCACTGAATTCAAGAAAAACAGATTCCTTGGAGTATTGATAAAGGAAGATGATAGGATTTCTATTCTATCAGGGTAATTCAAAAGCATATTTTTAAAGTTGTTACTATTTTTTAAACTTTACTATGTGCCACAACTAGGTGCTTTATATACATACCTCATATAAAACTTCTTATCATGAGATGCTAAAGGGCTTCCACTTAAAGGAATTCAAATTTTTGCTAATTTTAACGATGACCTTTGTTCATCACTAATCTTCCTGTCCTTCATTTTTTTCAGCCCTTCACACTACTGCACCCTAATCTTTAAAAAGCAAAACAAATAGACAACAATAACAAAAGTATTGACTTCATATGACTGCTAAAGGAAAAGTGATATTGAAGTTGATCTATAATCTTAATATGACTAATTTATCTTACCTATTTAAAATGTTATAGTAGCTTCCTCTAGTTTACAAAGCACTTTAGGGTACATTAGCTAACTCAATCCTCAAAAATGCCTGTGAGATAGATATTATATCCGGAGGAGCTAAAGCTAAGAGGAATGTGAGTAACTTTCTCATTTAGTTGAGTGGCAGACCTATGTCTAAACCCAAGACTTCTCACTCTGCATTAAGAGTTTTTCTTTATCCTATTACAGTTAAGGTAGGCTCAACTAACCCAGGAATGTGCTATATCAATGTACTTGAAAAACAGAAACAACTAACACCTAGATCTTAATTTCTAACACCATCCTCTACCACTTTCCATGAACAGGACTTCTTGAAGAAATCATTGATTATATAATTGCAGCAAGGAAAACACAAGATTAAACTGGAATATCTTATAATACTAGAAAGTAGGGCAGTACTCAAAAAACCAAAAGGACAGGGGAGTGTTAAAGGAAGACAGGACTTTGGGCCTTTGGTCTTTGGGCCCCCAGTGGCCAAAGCTGGAACAATTTGAGCAATAAAAGAAATAATGCAGGGCTGGGAATGATGGCTTATGCCTGTAATCCCAGCACTTTGGGAGGCCGAGGTGGGCAGATCAGGAAGTTAAGAGATCGAGACCATCCTGGCCAACATAGTGAAACCCTGTCTCTACTAAAAACACAAAAATTAGCTGGGCGTGGTAGCTTATGCCTGTAATCCCAGCTACATGGGAGGCTGAGGCAGGAGAATCACTTGAACCTGGGAGGCAGAGGTTGCAGTGAGCAGAGATCTGTGTCACTGCACTCTAGCCTGGTGACAGAGTGAGACTCTGTCTCAAAAAATAAAATTATTAAAAATAAATAATGCATCTAAAATAAATATTCATGAGTGCATATTGACATAAATAAATAATTGAATAAATAAGTATGTGAATAAATGGGGGAGAAGACCCAAATCGTCCTTACATAAGAATAATGGACATATATGTCCACCCTCCAGGAAACAAAACTTATTTTCCATTCCCCTTTGAGTGTAGACTAACCTTAGTGACTTGCTTCCAAGGAGTGGAGTATGGAAAGTAAATTTAAAGTAGAGCAGCCAGGCAAACACTATCTTGGCCAGGTGACCAAGGTTAACATCATTAGTGATAAATCATCTTGATAGCATATATTCCCTTGATATGATGTGATGAAAATAGAAGCTTACCTCTGGTCTTTCTCTCAGAATCCCATAACCCCAGTGTAATATGAGAAAAACACCAGACAAATTCCATTTGTCAGATGTAGACAAATTCCATTTGTCAGATACAGAATATCTGACCAGTACTCTTCAAAACTTCCAAGGTCATGAAAAACAAGGTAAGTCTGAGAAACTGTCACAGACAAGAGGAATCTGAAACATTACAGCTAAATGTACTGTGGTATCCCGGATGGGATCCTGCAGCAGAGAAGGGGCAACAGTAGAAAAACTACTAAAACATGAATAAAGTGCAGAGTTTTGTTTTTTTTAACTACTTTGTTGAATTATGATTAACATGTAAAAAGCTGTACATATTTAATGTATACAACTTGATGAGTTTGTGGCTAAGTATACATCCATTAAACCATTACCACCAGGGCCCTAGACATATCCACAACCTCCGAAAGTTTCCTCCCACCCCTTTATTACTATTATTATTATTAATTTTGTGTGTATGTGTAACATAAACACTTAAGATTTGATCCCTGCCCATCCCCACCACCAAACCCCTGGCAATCACCATTCCAGTCTTGGCTTCAGTGAGTTTCACTATTTTTTTTTTTTTTGAGAGACTGTCTCACTCTATCACCCAGGCTGGAGTGCAGTGACACCACCATGGTTCAATGAAGCCTTAAACTCCTGGACTCAAGCAATCTTCACACCTCAGCCTCCTAAGTAGCTGGGACTACAGGCATATGCCACCATATCCGGCTAATTTTTCAATTTTTTTGTAGAGACAAGGGCTGGTTATGTTGCCCAGGCTAGTCTTAGACTCCTGGCCTCAAGCAATCCTGCCATCTCAGTTTACCAAAGCATTCATATTATAGGTGTGAGCCACCCATGCTAGGCAGAGTTTCACTATTTTAGATTCCATATATAAGTGAAATCATACAGTAGAGTTTCATTAATAATAAAGTATCAATGTTGGTTAATATGGTTTGGCTCTGTGTCCCTCAACAAAATCTCATGTCAAATTGTAATTCCCAGTGTTGAATGAGGGGCCTGGTGGGAGGTGACTGGATCATGGGGGTGGATTTCCCCCTTTGCTGTTCTTGTGATAGTGAATGAGTTCTCATGAGACCTTGTTGTTTAAAAGTGTGTGGCAACTCCCCCCGGCTCTCTGGCTTTGCCATGGTAAGATGTGCTTACTTCCCCTTTGCCTTCCACCATAACAGTAAGTTTCCTGAGGCCTCCCACCCATGTTACCTATATAGCGTGCAGAACTGTAAGTCAATTAAACCTCTTTTCTTCTTAAATTACCCAGTCTCAGGCAGATGTTTATAGCAGTGTGAGAACAGACTACTACATTGGTTTATTAGTAGTAACAAATCTATGTACCATAGGAATATAAGATGTTAACAAAAGGAGAAACTGGATGCACAGTGTATAGGAACTCTGAATTGCATCTGCAGCTTTTCTATAAATTTAAAATTATTCTAAAATTTAAAAATCTTTTTTTTTTAAATCAATACACCTTAAAAATAAAGAGACAAAAGTGAGGCATTTGAGGGGGAGGGAGTAACATTAACAGCAAGAGAGAGAGAGATCCCATCCTCCAAAATATCAAACACAACTAAGAGTGTTCTGCTAAACTAGAAAGAATAGTAATTTTAAACCTTTTAACAAGATACCCTATTAGTAAAAAATTAGAATCATTTGCTTCTCTTATACTGTTCCTCCTGTAATTCTACCAAAAACAAAACAAATGAACCAAAAAATCCCTATAATCCTTTGAAAGTTATTAAAGTCATAATAACCATAAGTAAAATATAAATGTCTCAGCCATACATGTATAATTGTGCTATAGCTGGCCTAGAGTTAGAACCTGAACAACACCATCTTATAAAAGATAAAGCTATATTTTAAAATAAGTTGTAACGGCTGCCCCACTCTCCTCACAATAACTGCTGGCCTTTGGCTTCTGTACATAAAACTGCTAGTTTGCTCTGCAAACTATCTACCTTTCTTATCAGTAACAGCCAGAATTGTCAGCCTTTGTAACTAAAATAGCAGCCCAAGCTAATTCCATCCTGGTCCCTGTGCCCTGTAATAAATAACTAAGATCTGTTATTTACAATACTGCCCAAAAGATGTGCAAACTAACGCTTATCTTAACTTCTGTAAGCCACTTAGGTAACAATCGAGGGGGCAAGATGTTCTCAAGCCCTTGGAATGTCCGGAGCCCCGCTCCCTCCCCTCTGTCCGAGAGATGATTTACCAAAACCCCTAAATGTCTGTGTCCCTTCACCCCCACCCCCGCCTCTCGCCCTGACTCCCAAAGTAATTCTTACGGGTATAAAAGGTCTTAACACCCTCCATTCGGGGCCGCGGGTTGGAGAGAGGCGAAGTCCTCCGTGGTCGCCGGCTTAATAAACCCTGCTATTTAGCATACTTTTGTCTTAGTGCTGGTCCCTTAATCTCGCCTCAAATATAACATAATAAACAAGTAGAATCTAATGCATAATTCATAGAACACTTGCCTCTGGAGTTGCTAGTGCTTTCACAGCATTCAGATCAGATCCTGAACAGAAATTATTTTTTGCCCCACGGACAATGAGGCCTTTCCCCCTCTGTCCAATTTTCCAATTCAATTACTTTTTCCAGAAGTTGTAGCATCATAACACCTGCCAGAGATGGGAGGGGGAAATCACAAGCATATGAAGGCAACTGGAAAAATAGAAATTATTTATAAATCATAAGGTGTCAAGCATACTCTTAGGTTCTATATTTTATAAAGATTTACTGAATGTCTATCAAATGCCTATTGTGTTAGGAGTATGGAGTATATAAAAGAGGTATATATGGCAGGCCCTGCATTGTAAATTTAAATTTGTTATGTGTCTATCTCTCCATCTAGCTTAAGAAATGATACAAATATATGATTAGGAAGAAGAATAAGAATATACTAGGCCAGGCACGGTAGTTCACACCTATACCCAGAGTTTTGGGAAGCTGAGGCAGGAGGATCACGAGGTCAGGAGATCGAGACCATCCTGATCAACAGGGTGAAACTCTGTCTCTACTACAATACAAAAATTAGCTGGGTGTGGTGGCATATGCCTGTAATCCCAGCCTCTTGGGAGCCTGAGGCAGGAGAATTGCTTGAACCAGGAGTTGGAGGTTGTGGTAAGACAAGATCACACCACTGCACTGCAGCCTGTAGACAGACCGAGACTTTGTCTCAAAAAAAAAACAAAAAGAATATACCATGCTGTCCTAAGAATAAGAAAATGATGATATGGTAATAAGAAAAAATTATTTCTTGGGGAAAAGATAAAACATAGACCTGACTTCTCAGCAATACATCTTATCTTAGTCAGTAAAGCTTTATGGGTATAACATAACTATGAGATCTTATGATATATTGGACATATGGTATACAGAACAAAGTGTGATTCCTATGCTACTGAAATCAGAATTAGTATAATAAGATATTAGTTCAGGAATGAGTAATAAATACCATCTTGACAAATTGTCCTCTGAGGAGCTTGAGGCATACTATGGAAGTTCTTCATAGGCCTACCAACCATTGATTCTATGACTTATAGATTGTTACCTTAATATTATCCAAAATTCTATTGGAGCTTCTTTATAATAGACAAATTTAAAATAGAAACAGCTGGGACTGGCGTTTTAAGATCTAATCAATAACTTTTAGATATGCTTATCTTTGGTGATCTTCCAAGCTCATAAAATTCATGGTTTTCAACATGACTAATTTTATTTTCTTCTGCCTAGGAAATGCTTTGGAAGCCAGTGTATAAAGATCATAATAGAGGGCTAAAACTGGCAAAAAAATTTGTACCACAAGTACACTTCTTTGGAATATAAATCCCACAATGTCGAGAACCCTTATTTTCTTTGCCATTTACTAAAGTAACCAGGAGTGAGGTGGTTCCACAATAAATGTTATATTAATGGTATTAACTCATAAATGACTAATGTAACTATCCTTTCTAATGGCTAGTTATGACATACAGTCATGCACCAACAATATATCACATACAACATAGTGGTTCCTTAAGATTATAATGGAGCTAAAAAATTCCTATTACCTCATTAGTAACAATCATAGCCATTGTAATGTGGTACAATGCATTATTCATGTTTGTATTACAGTTGCCTGTAGTATTCAGGAAGTAACACACTAAATAGTTTTGTAGCCTAGGAGCAGCAAGCTATATCATATGGTACATGTGTGTAATAGTTTATACTATCTAAGTGTAAGTACACTGTACAATGTTCACACAATGACAAAATCCCTAACATATTTCTTAGAATGTATCCCCATCACAAAGCAACAAATGACTGAATTTAAAACTGTAACCCTTTCCAAGGATGTCCTAGATGCTTTAGAAATACCACTCTTGCTCTCAAGTGACTTACGGTCTAGTAAGGGAAAGGAAGAAGCCCACACTTTTAGTAAAAGAATCAATCTGTATAGGTTAATATGAACCTTTAATCATTCATAATATTTAAGCTTCTAAAAAACAATGGTGGCCTTTTTTTAAAAAACCTTCTTTATGGTGCTGATTTTTCTTTGAACCTTTCTTAAGATGCTGAAATGCTGGCTGTGAGAATAAGAAAAATTCATACCAGTAGTTAGTATTAAAATAATCTTTTTGACTTTGTAAAGTAAATCTCAAAAGATGGAAGAGACCTTAAAGAGTATCAGACTAAATTTTTAAACAAGGGCCTGAGTGCTCATTCATCCTCTCCCAACCCAGCTTCACCAAATACCATTTCCCAAATCAAAATAGGTTTGCTATTATTGGTTTTATATATTATGCATTAAAATAATATTTGTTTCTCATTCAATAAAAAATTATTTGTAACTTTTCAGAAACAAATCATCACTATTGATCTAATTTAACCCTCTAGAGAAATTTTACCTTTCAATTTCTATTTTTCCTGGACTAATATTAAATTGGTTTTTATTCTCTAAACCAACTGAACATATGGAGCTACAAAGTCTAATAAGGTAGTCACTAGTCACCTGTATGTACTGAGCACTTGATATGGGGCTAGTCCGAATTGAGACGTGTAGTAAGTATAAAATAAATACCAGATTCATAGATTTAGTATGAAAATAAAAAGAAAAATACCTCATAATTACTTATATTAGTGACTTATTGAAAAAAATATTTTGGATATACTGAGTTAAAAATGAATTGTTAAAAATAATTTTACCTGTTTTTTCATTTTTTAAAACTCTGGCTACTAGAATACTTAAAATTGCACATGTGGCTCACATTTGTTTTTGCATTATGCTTTCATTGGTCAGCAGTGGTATAGTGAGATATCTCTGAATTCTGGTAAATGGAGAGTAAAGTCATCTTGGGTTTAAAGACTCACGTAGTAATTTACAAAGTTTACAGACTATTCAATTATGTCTACAGTATGACTGTATGTAAAGTAGATATATGAAAATTTTGTGAGATTTTTCTGAGCCCCAAATTTCAAATGCTACTAGAGATTATAATCATGAAGTGCATAACTAAAAAGGAGAGATTACTAAAATCAACTTGAAAATGCAAGTTTGCCTTTGTGTTCCGGGTGAATCAAAAACATAAATTTTTCTTTAATTAAAAAAACGCAAAAAAAAAAAAGAAAGAAAATGCGAGCAGTGAGTATTCAGCAAAGCTACTCATTAGCTCTTGCATAACATAGTGGTAGCATAATTCAAATTTGAGCCTCAGCAAAAATGACAAATTACCACATGTCCTGCATCTTCAGTTACCTGTGTTGACTAGAAAATAAAAGGCACTCACCAGTATCTAAGAGTTAGGGAGGAGCCCACAGCTAGACAAGTGCTGTGTTTCTTCTGCTAACAATGGAATTAAAAGGTTAAAAACTAACAATGATTTTATCTCAATGCACAGAAAAAATTAGCCTAAATAATTCTTTTCATTCACAGGCTTTTCTGTTTAGTTTCAGGAACTCTTTGAAACCTCTTTCTCCTTGTTCCCTAGTAGCATTACCTGAAAACAAATGAAGTTATTAAAAAGTTAATGAATTTCTATGGAAAATATAATCAAGATTAATTTACGTTTCCTTTTTATCAACATCTGTATTAATGAGTTTTCTGAAAACTTTCAAATATCCATAATTATTAAAAAATTATTTAAAGTGTTTCTGGTTCATATTATAGAGTTGTTGTTTTTATTTTTTCTCATGTTCTACCAAAAGTACTGGGACTTTAAAACATACTGTCACCAGAGCAAGGATAAAAAACATGTGATAACAGGTTAGATTTAGTGTGATTCTTTAGGAATGAAAAGATCTTAATACCTGAGAAGGCATTCATTTTACTTGGATTGTTCAGAGTAAGAATACCAATGCCATTGTCTTCCTTCTGAAGGTCAACTGTTCCACCAGGAAACTGCTGAAGTTTTTTTTTCACTTCTTCCTCATAAAATCCGTGGGATGTATTATAAAGTGACAATCCTGTTTGATGCAGCAATTTTGTCCTTACAGACAGAGGCGATGTCTTCAAAAGACTCGTTGCCATTTCTGGAAAAGAGAAATAAGTATGGAATAGCACAGATGAATAGGCACTCACTTTTCTAATATTATATGTTAACAGACTGTAGTAATGGACACTTCTGGTGAATTGTGAATACTTCCCTATTTCTTTCTTTTCTTTTTTTTTTTTTTTTTTTTTTTTTTTGAGACGTAGTTTCGCCCTATTGCCCAGGCTGGAGTACAGTGGGGCAAACTCGGCTCACTGCAACCTCTGCCTCCTGGCTTCAAATGATTCTCGTACCTCAGCCTCCCAATTAGCTGGGACTACAGGCACTCGTCACCACACCTAGCTAATTTTTGTATTTTTAGTAGAGGCGAGGTTTTACCATGTTGGCCAGGCTGGTCTCAAACTCCTGACTACAATGATCCACCCACCTTGGCCTCCCAAAGTGCTGGGATTATAGATGTAAGCCGTGGCACCTGGCCACTTCCCCCATTTTTAAAAGCACTGTTTCAGGAAATGATCAGTATGAAATTCCTTTCGTTTTTCCCTCCTTCTCAAACCAAATAATTCACAAAGCATATCATTTCAGTATGTATCGGTGAGAGACAATAGAATAATTACAGTATATTTACCATGCTCCAATACAATAGGAAGGCTTAGAAAAAATGCTGCTCTGTATTTTTCACCATCTGCCTCCAAGTAGTCTTTTACCTCACATTCTTCTTTATTCTTCAACCCTTAACTTTTTCAAAATCTAAAAGTAAATATAGTCCAAGTATCCCCTTGGAAACAGCCTCTATGCAGAAATGCTACAAGAGCAATCCCACTCTCTAACAGAAATTTTATTCTTAGCATTATTCTTACCTTCTGCAAAGCCTTCAGGCAAAAAGCCGTAAAGGGTCCTAAGAAAAATGGGGAAGGATATAGGAATGTGTGTGTGGTTACTGTGTTCCCCAAGGTTCTCTGTCACTCTTCTCTTACTTTATACCTCCTGAGTAATCTCATCTCTGCCCATAAGCTTTTCTTGTCCTATGTAAACATTTGTGTTGATTCAATGAATTTTCACAAGGTGAATACATTCTAGTAAATGGCACCCAAATCAAGAAACAGAACATAACCTGAACCTCACAAGGTCCTATGTGTCACCTTTCAGTCAAAATCCCTCAAGTAAGGGTAACTTTTTGACTTCTAATACACGAGATTACTTCTGAACTTTATATAAATTGAATACTATATATTTTCGTCTGGTTTCAATTTGGTTAACATCCATTAGTGTTATATGTAATCAGAGTCTAAATAGTCCATTATTCTCATTACTGTACTCTATTTGTGAAACCAAAATACCTGAGACAGGACTCAACCAATTCATAAAGTTTACTTTGCCAAGGTTAAGGACATGCCCAAGACACAGACTCAGCAGGTCCTGATGATATGTGCCCAAGGTGGTCCGGATATGACTTACTTTTATACATTTTAGGGAGACATGAGACATCAATCAGTATGTGTTAAGATGTACACCAGTTCTGACGGAGGTAAGGCAGGACAACTCTAAACTTCCGGGGGGTGGGTGGAGGTGAGGTGGATATAGGGGAGTCCTTCTAGGCCATAGGTAGATAATAGACAAAAAGGTTGCATTCTTTTGAGTACCTGATCAGCCTCCTACTGAATACACAATTTAGACTGACTCAGTGAATCTGCATTTTTACATAAACAATAGGGCAGAGGAAGTAATCAGATGTGCATTACTTTGGGGCGGGGGTTGGGGGGGTGGGGAAGGGGCATTCAAGACAGTCTCTCACTCTGTCTGTCTCCCAGGCTGTAGTGCAGTGGCACTATCTCTGCTCACTGAAACCTCAGCCTCCCAGGTTGAAGCGATTCTCATGCCTCAGCCTACCGAGTAGCTGGGACCTCAGGCACGTGCCAACATGCCCAGTTAATTTTTGTATTTTCAGTAGAGACAGATATTCGCCATGTTGGACAGGCTGATCTCAAATTTCTGGCCTCAAGTGATCTGCCCACCTTGGATTCCCGAAGTGCTGGGATTACAGGTGTGAGCCACCACACCCAGCTCAGAGAAACGGCTTTCTGTCCAGCACCTGTGAACATAAAGCTATTGTTTACATGTCAGAGTGAAATTCAACAGAAGTGTTTTAGGGTAAAGATCTTGAGGATCACAGGGAATTTCCTTGTGGGCAAACTGTGAAGGAAGTATGAAGCTCTTTTTATCTTTTCAGCCATCTTATTTAGGAATAACACAGGAGATACGTTTGCCTGATGTAGTTCCCAGCTTGACTTTTCCCTTGGCTTAGTGATTTTGGGGACCTGAGACCTATTTTCCTTTCACATATTATACAAATATATCACAATTTATTCTAATCTTAATAGACATTTGGATTATTTCTAGCTTTTGGCATGACTATAGACTAGGTATAAACATTTTAGCATATGTCTTTTGATCAACACATACGCATTTCTGATGGGTATATTATCTAGGGATGAAACTGTTGGGTTGGTGTTGGTCCAGACTACACTGATGATTACACTTTTTTGGCGGGGGGCGGGAGGTAGTCTCGTTCTGTTGCCAGGCTGGAGTGCAGTGGTGTGATGTCAGTTCACTGCCATCTCCACCTCCCGGGTTCAAGCAATTCTCCTGCCTCAGCCTCTCCTGAGTAGCCGGGACCACAGGCATGTGCAACCCATGACCAGCTAATTTTTGTATGTTTAGTAGAGATGGGGTTTCACTATGTTGGTTAGGATGGTCTTCGTCTCTTGACCTTGTGATTCACCTGCCTCGGCCTCCCAAAGTGCTGGTATTGAGTACCTGATCAGCCTCCTACTGAATACACAATTTAGTCTGACTCAGTGAATCTGCATTTTTACATAAACAACGGGGCAGAAAAAGTAATCAGATGTGAATTATTTTTTTGGGGGGGTGGGCATGAGCCACTGTGCCCAGCCACTGCACCCAGCCAATTAAACATTTAAGTATTTTGCAAGTTGGTTCTTTAAACTATGGGTAGGTTGAAACTGACCATGGTGGGACTACAGAACATATCAATCATGCTCACTCCCGTTCTCTCTCTCTCTCTCTCTCTCTCTCCTCACACACACACACACACACACACACACACACACACACACACGGGTTTGCCCATACACCACCAGTTATAATGTATGCATTTGTTCAACCTTAGAAGATAACGTCGGCTGGGCACGGTGGCTCACGCCTATAGTCCCAGCACTTTGGGAGGCTGAGGCGGGTGGATCACGAGGTCAAGAGGTCAAGACCATCCTGGTCAACATAGTGAAACCCCGTCTCTACTAAAAATACAAAAATTAGCTGGGCATGGTGGTGTGCGCCTGTAGTCCCAGCTACTTGGGAGGCTGAGGCAGGAGAATTGTATGAACCCAGGAGGCGGAGGTTGTGGTAAGCCGAGAACGCGACCTTGCACTCCAGCCTGGGTAACAAGAGCAAAACTCTGACTCAAAAAAAAAAGAAGATAATGTCATAGAGTTTTTCAAAATGGCTGTACAAATGTATATTCCCACAGGCGGTGAATGCTCCAGTTGCTCCACAAGCTCATCATTTGTTCTTTGTTTTTTCTATTTTATGCATTCTAGTGGATGGTATCTTATTGTGGTTTCATTTTGTATTTCTATAACATCTAACAAAGATAAACCCCATTTTCTTATGCTTCTTGGTCATTTGCATATCATCTTTGGTGACGTTCCTGTGCAAGCTTTTGGCCCATTATTTCTATTTATTTACCTTTTAATTAATTTGTTAGAGATCTTTTATTCTTCTGCTCACAACTATCCTAAAACCTACATGACACGAATCCCACATTTTTATCTCCAATTCGACCCTATGCCTGTACTCCTAACTCATAGTATTGCCTAACAGAAATGCCATTCCCTTACCCCTCATTTCTAGATATATCACAGGCTTCTCAAAATCATTATCTAACCCTGAACTCATACTTCATCTGAAACCCATTACTCCTTCTTAATTCTTTCCCTTAACTATTAATTGTATCATCAACCCTGTAATCTATGCCAAAAAACCTCTGGACAACCTAATCTCCTTCTCTTCCCCCACCTCCCATATGCAACAGACCTCCAAACTGGTTTCTTCTTTCTTATCTTTTCCCCCTCCTACTACTAATATAGTCCAAACTTCATTACCTATAATCTGGATGAATACAGCAGTCACCAATTAATTGCATACTATTCCTTAGAGTAATGTGGATATATTCATAATCCAATCAGGACGCTTCAATTTAAAGTTTTTAGGTAGCTCTCTTCCAAAAGGATCAAGCCCAAAGCTCTTTTTAAATTCTTAACTAAATCCTGAACCTCTTCTCTTCTGACATCGCAACACAATCAACACGGGACACCAAATAACCAGAGTCCCACAAATTTACCATGCTATTTTAAATTACCGCTTCTTCCCTATAATGTTCTTTCCTCCCTCATTAACCTGGTAAATCCACCATCGTGTTTAAAAACTGAATTTCTGTATTTCCACCTAAAAGTGATCCCCAAGTAAAGATAATCACTCCCTTTACTTATCCCAGCTCAATATACTGCAATAATAATGTTCCATTTTAACACATTCCTCAAATCGTTTTTTCATTTGTTTTTCTCAGTAGAAGGATGCTTCCTGAGAGTATTCTGAGGTGCACATTTTGTGTCACTAGTGGCTACAGTACTCAATACATAAAAGGTACTTAGTAATGAGGGAAAATGTAGGCAAGTAAAAAAATAACTCATCAGGCAGCCAAAAGGAATGCCACGAACTTGTTTTATAGCTTTAAAAATGTATCTAATATGTGAGTTATAAAATGGTATCAAAAACAGACAGAGAACAAGCCTCATAAAGGTTATAATACAATATCCCTTTGGCTTTTAATGACTTGGCCTTCAAGTGACATTTTTACTAAAGTGTTTTCAGATGAATGCCTACCTGAACACACAGCAGGATGTAATCCCCCTCAAACAAATATATTTCAAAAACTTGGGAACAGTATTTCAAAACTTTACCAACTAAGGTGGCTTATAACTACAATATTAAAGACACCAAGATGTTTCTTAAATCTCCTCAAGGAGACTGAAGTGTTAACTCATAAACTGTGACCTAATACACTATGTTAGAGTTTAGCAAAAAAAGTAGCAAGATGATTGTTATCTTAAAAAATGATGTCTAAGAATCAAAACTTGATGTTATTTTTCCAAGAAAAAAAGGTGTTCTAACTTGCCATCATAAGTCTTTGTTGGGACCTGCTTTTAACTGTCATAACTTTATTATTTCCCTTAATGTCAAATTCCTCATGGTCTTTGTATCCTCCCTCCCTCCCACCAAAAAAGTCACCAGCTGCCAGCAGCTAGGGTTACCAAATAAATAATGAAAGCACTGGGTGGTCACCCATCACTTAATGAATTGTGATTAACAAGGTTTGGGTCAATTTGATGTACAGAACCAATAAGCAAGGAAAGTGACCAAACGTTACAAGTTGCAAAATACCTAAGTATTTAGTATTTTCAATACTGTTATAGTGATCCTCAAGTTTCTCTTCAAAGAATCCGTATGTCAGTATGTTCAACTCTCTTATTCTTTAATTCTCCATTTTTAACTTCCTTGTAGTTTCAGCAAACAACCTTTTCCACCAGTTCTAATCAGTAGTTCACATCTGTTCCCCCAGTCTCCTGCTCTGTCCTAACTCATCCTGGTCACCTGCTCCGGTCACCTACTTTGACCCCTGGCTACCTGCTCTGACCTGCCCGTAACCATTCTTCCTGCCAAACTACCCACTCCCACTACTCTGGCTCATACCCCTGCTCCCTTTAAAATAGCCAATTGGAATTAGACTAGACTGTGTGGTCTAACTCTAGCTAATAGGGTAATGACACAGCAGTAGGAGCAACCTACGTCAGGCATAAGTACCCCTTCCCTTTCCTTGACCAGGTGTGTGACCACCATTGTTCAGTCTGTGAGCCACACCCTTCTATAGAAGTAAAATGCCTTGCTGAAGAAATTTATTCAAGTGCTACTTCTTTTGTGGTACCAAAAATTTTAATTATAACAATAATGTCTTCCTCTGTTGCCAATTCCATGCTCCTTTTTCAAAACTCATATAGTATAACTTGTGTGACATCCTTCCATCCCATCACCTGTTCTATCAAATTAGAAAATGATATGGTATTAACTGGTATTAACAGATTTTAAGATATCTAAGGCCTCCTGAAGACCTACAAAGCTAGAGGGAACAATTATCAAACATGAGTTTGCAACATTTCAGGATATTTTCAGTAAACTCAAGAGACCTTGCAAGATTTTTTAAATAAACTTCAAAATAAAGGAACCTAATTAGAACATGGAAATGTATAGTGACACAATAAAGGCAGAATAAAAGTTGATATCCTAGATGTTCCCACCATCTAATATAGTGCAATAATAGGCACTTTACCAGTACTACATAAAATTACTGGGCATATAGAAGAATGAGAGGATACTGTGAAACTAAATAAAATTTTTAAATGTCAAAAATTACTGCCATATACTTAAATAATAAATTATTTCAAACAAATGACTCATTTGAAAAAAATTTTCCTCCAAATATTATTCTCATTCGTTGAATATCATTCCCCATATTTAACTAATTTCTTTCCCTTATATATCTCCAGTACCCAAAACTGCAGTCTGGTTCAAAGACCTATCTCCCTCCTTTCCCAGAGGGAAGTAAAAGTTCTGTCTATGGAAAGAAAGTATTTCTGAAATTATTATCATTAGTTATGCACCATCATTAGAAAATGAGCTATTTTTGTCAAATAAACTATCTCTTTAACTGGAAAGCAAAACTTTCCTAGGCAAGGACAAATTATTTTGTTGAGAGTTTTCTTGCTCTAAGGCACATGTGATTTTTAAAGCTGTAAACCTGAAACCTTTTCACATGTGAGTCCTAAACCTGTAAATCTTCATATGTAATTTCTAATGCTGTAAACTGAAGATTCTTCCACGTGTAATATCTAAAGTATAAACCTATATAAAGGCAGAACATTCCTTTGTTAGACAAGCTGAGTAATTTGGAGCCATCACCCGGCTCCCGGCCATAATATTAATAATAATAACAAACCTTTTCCTTCCCCATTCGGTGTTCGGGAGCTCTGTTTCTCACGGCTGCTCCTGCTACATTTTCCCTTCTTTCTAATTTTAAAATTTTAAGCAGAAGTACAACCAAGATGTCCGATCCAGGAAATTTCTCATTTCCTAAACTGCTAGTTGCAAAGTTAGTTTCTTAAGAACTCTACTTCTTCAAACAGAAATGTAAAGAAAGAACACAAATATTGACTCAGTAGCTACCAATGATAATTAAAGACTAGAGATGTCTGAAATCTCTTTGTTGACAATTCTGGCAGCTAAGCAAGAGTCCTAATTAAGGGTAATGATATTTCTTAACAAATCATGCACAACCAGAAAACATAACAGAAAGGTACATATGAGGTAAGCTGTAGTATTTTAGGGATAATCAGGACAGGGACTACATCTTATTCACAGCTCTGAGCACAGAATTTTACATTAAATTTTTGTGGAACTAAATGACACACATGTGGTTATTACCATATAGGTATTACTATAGCTAGTCATCATTTTCTAAAATAAAGATAAGACCTATGTTTACAAAATAATAAAAAAATAACTATTTTAGTCCAGGCGCAGTGGCTTGCGCCTGTAATCCCAGCACTCTGAAGACCGAGGTGGGTGGATCACCTAAGGTCAGGAGTTCGAGATCAGCCTGGCCAACAGGGCGAAACCCCGTCTCTACTAAAAATACAAAAATTAGCTGGACATAGTGGCGGGCACCTGTAATCCCAGCTACTCGGGAGACTGAGGCAGGAGAATCACTTGAACCCAGGAGACAGAGGTTGCAGTGAGCCGAGATCTTGCCACTGCACTCCAGCCAGGGTAACAGGGTGAGACACTCCAGATCAAACAAAAGAAAGAAATGAAAGAAAGAAAGACTGAAAGATTTCACTGTTGGGTTTTTAAGAAATGCAAACCCAGGATACATGGCTACAAGTGAGGGTATCATAGTTGGCCAAATACATTCTCTTTCAATGGCCTCTGGTCAGCTTGCCAAAGAGCCACAACTTCTCCATCCATCACGCCTAGCTGAGGAATCTCTCCTCCTCTTCAGCATGTAATAAAAATCAGAAGCATTTGATTTCAGACTGTCTATATATATATATCACCTGTTTTTAAAAGTTCTGATTCGGTTTTAGGCAGTCATAATATAAACTACCTTTTAAGGTTCAATACCTGTCACTCACACAACTCTCTCCCTCACACAGCCAAAATGCAAAACTTTCAGTTCCTGAAATCTTTCTGATTTTCTCCCCATTTCAAGCTTTTGCATATATGATCTCTCTGTTACATTTTTGTCTTCCTCAGAGTAACTTCCAATCATCTCCTCTAACATCTAGACTACATAAAGTCCCCTTACTGTCTACTCTCACAACATCTGTATCTTTCATCACCATTCTCACTCACGTTTTGCTGTAATTAGTTCTTTAACCAGTTCTTCCCATTAGACTTAATTGCAAGAGGGCATTTGCAGTGCCTAATGACAATTTTCTTAATGCTAAATTCCATGCAGGGGTTTAAAAATCTGGCCACAAATCAACCCTGCAACTACTCTGTTTATTATTCTCCCAACTCACCCAGTTTCAACACCAAGCCTCTTCACAGGCTGGCTTCCCTTCCCGGAATGTTAATTATTGCAGGCGTCCCAGATGATTATACAGTCACCGTTCAGACAAGAACCCAATAAGAAGTCAAGAAAGGATCACCCGTTTTATTACGAGGCTCCTCCCTCCCCCTCGTAGATTTCACAAACATATGTCTATCTCATCGCAAGCTTGGCTCTTCCAAGAGAATGCTAGTTCTTCTAAAGAAGGGGTCCTTTGTTTTTACTATCCTTGTCCAGTTCCTCTCTATAACACTAGCACCTAGAGCCACAGCTCCCAGATACAGGGGACTCCCAGATGTGGAACAGAGAAAAGAACAAACGGAGTGTTGATTTAGATGCTGCCTGAAGTCCTTAACAGCCCCTTCAACCTACAATTTAACTGTGGTTTTAATCCCCTACATGTATAATCCCTCAACCTGTGTGCAGCGTTAAAAGGATTACTGCAGCTCAAAAATTCTCCAATGAAAGAACCTCTACCAGAATGGAATTGCTCATTTTTCGTTCTTGAAGAGTTGGCTGCACGATACAAATAAGTTTTAGTTAAGCAAGACAATTTTATACATAAAAGACAATTACAGAGGTCACAGAGAACATTACCTAACTTAGCACAGAGCCTTGAAAGTATTCCGAAATTAAATCAGTGTGTAGAAAGCAAGCCTCCTTATGCTTTTCAAAGTGTAAGGTCGCGATTTCTCAGCTCGCTCGGGCAAGACCTATTCATCTCTTCCCCACGCCCTCCTTCCCCTCGTCGGCCCGTGGCGCTACGCACCGCGTCCCCACGTCCAGCAGAGGGCAGACTTGCGC
Source organism: Ateles fusciceps (assembly GCA_036589455.1). Lineage (NCBI taxonomy): Eukaryota > Metazoa > Chordata > Mammalia > Primates > Atelidae > Ateles > Ateles fusciceps. The sequence goes on along the minus strand of JAZHEH010003259.1, from coordinate 14,756,190 downwards.
GGCGCTTGTACGCGAGGAGCCGAGGAGCCGGCGAAGCTCGCCGTCTGGGATACGTTTGGAGAAGCGAGCGCTAAAGTTTATTCCACGGCGATATTGTAGAATTTTCCCACTGAGAACACTTAACTGAAGTCCTAAGGCCAACTCTTTCGACCACACAGCCCCGCAGGCCAGGGCAATGACTTTCTTTTCCGCTCCCCCTACACACGCTTTTCAGCTTTGAGTGCCTTTATTTCCGCTCCCCTCCGGAACCTCCTCTGCGCCTGTGCTCCGTTCCGGTGTGTCCCTTCCTCTTCTCCGCGTCGCCCCCTTTCCTATCCCACGCTCCCCTTTCCTCTCTGGGGGGGACTTTATCCCGTTTCCCTGCAGGCTCTCTTGACCCGGAAATCCCGCCCCCGCCGCAAGGAACCTTCCTGCAGCCACGTCTGTCCCTCTAGGGTCGCGAATGAGCCCGGGTTGGCGGACTCGTGTAGTATTTGCTTCGCATTTTCGCTTTTGCCGTACTGGGTTAGGGCTTGGAAAGGAGGCCGCGGAACCCTGCTTGTTTTCGCTCCAATAAACGTGAGGAAAAGGAAAGGCAAGGAAGCCTATGTAGGCAAACAGCGAGAGGGGGAGAGGACCAGAAAGGTACCGAAGGCCGACTCTTTTCAGAGATCTCGTCTGAGTTATTGAGGGGGAATGGGTATTTGGCCAGTTGTTTTTTTTAACCCGAAAAACCAGGGTGTGTCCTGAATGTGTGGATGTGACATGGTGTTTTTAAAGCTCAGTGAGCGGCCGGGTGCGGTGGCTCACGCCTATAATCCCAGCACTTTGGGGAAGCCGAAGCGAGCGGGATCACTTGAGGCCAGGAGTTCAAGACCAGCCTGGCCGAAGTGGTGAAACCCCCATCTTTATTTAAAAAAAAAAAAAAAAAAAAGGCTCCGTAAGCATAAAATTTTAAGAAAGGATATCAGAGGTTGAAGAACAACTCAAATAAAACGAGAAAGAAAAAAAAACTCAGTAAGCTTAAAATTTTTACAAAAAGAAAGTGCTTTGGAAGACCCCCCTGAAAGGGGCGGTCACTTTACACCAATATTGAGACGTTTTGTCAGAGTCGTGGGACTAAAGGTAGACCTTAGGTAGTCGATGTCAAAGATAAGCACTGATGAACGTTAAAGCGGTGAAAACATTTTATTCAGTTAACTACTGACAGGAAACGGTGAAAACATTTTATTCAGTTAACTACTGACAGGAAAACATTTTATTCAGTTAACTACTGACAGGAAAGAGCTGAGCTCTATTTCAATTTGTGCAGAGGTGATGGGGCATTTTAAAAGGAGAAAGGGGATGTGCGGGAGCTCAGTAGAGAAATGAAAACGTACAGAGCTGTTAGTGTAATTTGTGTGTGTGTTTAACAGTTAACTAAGGATTGTATCATCCTACAGAGGAATTATCCTTGATTACATTTCAGGGGAATGGCTCTCAGGTCCTTGAGAGAGAACTTCTGAGTGGCAAGAAATAAGCATTTATAATTGCAAGCCCTTTAGTAAATGTCCTAAGAAAGGGAGGTCAGAGACCTATCATCAGTTGTGTGCTGGTTACATCTCGTAGTTCAGCTTTCTGAGGCAGTCGTCCTGGGCACCAAGGCCTCATGCTGCTAAAGCTGTGCTAGAGTTTGGGCAAGTCTCTGAGCGCCTGGGTTTGGATGGAATAGCCATGTGCCTGGATTTCTGCAGTGGTCATAGGTAAGATCTGATTAAGTACAGGGAATATTCTAGTGGGAGGAACAGAATGTGCCAACTCGCCGAGCAGGAAGGACTAAAGCTTTAGGGTACAGAGATGTGTATGGTAGGAAGTAAGTGGGAGCCCAGTTTGCTCTGATTGGAAGAAGTCATTATTAGAAGTACCATATTTAATTCCAGTTTATTATAAAATGAGCAACTTAAGCCATTACACTCTTGAACAGGAAAGTCACTTGATTAAATGGTGATTTGGAAGAATTTAATCAGTTTGCAGAGAGGGGGATGACTAGATGTATGATTTATGCTGTAAGTCTGTATATGGATATGTGATACTTCAGCCTTCCAAGGTTGGCACTTCTTTGTGTACCTCCCTGATAGTACCTTGCTTAAATAAGTAGAAAACAAAGGGTAGGATTTGTTTGGGGATACTATCTCATGCCTTGTCTTTTTTCCAAGGATTTACTTACTTGCCAGTTCTCAAACAATTTTCTCTCAACAAGTTGAGGAGATAAAATATGTAAAAAAAAATATATCGAAACTATCAAAAGAGGACCAAAGCCCAGTAGGAATTTGGAGGTGGGAAAAAGCTTGGCAACTGGTGAAAATTGAAGGAGGTTGGGACAAAAGACATATTTTCAGTACTGTAACTATTTAATGTATTAAGAGATAAAAGAGCATTTCTTTTTTTTACTCCCATTTAATTAATGCCTATTTACCCACAGCTGTGGGAGTATAATTGGAGGCAGATGAGGATCTGCAATGAGATGTGTTCAGTGGTGTTAGGCAGTATACTAAAATAATGACTTCTGTTAATATTGGCTTGTATTTCATGCAACTCCCCCCAGACCCATATGTACATTAGTAATTAACACTGATAAATTGGAATAGACTTTGAGACTAAACCAGTAAATATTTAAGAATCCTGAGAAGACAGGCAGATGGGATCTAGGAGGGCTGAGACCAAAATATCTGGTACTTACTCCACATACCCTGGAGAAAGAGGGAACATTTTCAAACCCAAGACTTAGTCTTCCTCATTTAAAAAAATTTCCTCCAGTAATATTCTGATGGCTCATTTATATGTGTAGCATTTTGGTTTACTGCACATACAACTTAGTATAAAAATACCTTTCACTGCAGTAAACATTGTGCTAAACTGCAAACTAGAGGTTAATGTACTATAGTGCTTCCTTGCAGAGCCACTGAGAAAAGCTACAGGATCTCTGATGGCTGTGAACTTAGGTCATGGGCACTCAGAAAATTTGCAGAAAAATTCCTATGCCCTATCTGAAGTGTGGAATTGGAAAGCTACAAGACTTGGCTGGGCATGGTGCTCACACCTGTAACCTTAGCACTTTAGAAGGCCAGGATCAAAGTAGATCACCTGAGGTCAGGAGTTCGAGGCCAGCATGGCCAACATGGTGAAACCCCGTCTCTACTAAAAATACAAAAATTAGCTGGGCATGGTGGTGGGTAGTCCTAGCTACTCTGAAGGCTGAACCCAGGAGGTGGAGATTGCAATGAGCTAACATCACACCACTGCACTGCAGCCTGGGCGGCAGAGTGAGACTCTGTCTCGAAAAAGAAAAGCTACAAGACTTGAAGAGGTTATGCAAACTGGAGTTGTGTGAATTTCAGCAATAATGTAACTGTGTTTTTCTCAGGGACTGGATTGCCTGCCTTTGCACAATTATATAAACTTCTCAGAATATTACTGCAATACCAGGGCAAGCAGCAGCAACACTTAACATCTGAGGTTAAAATTGTCCATTGTCCAGGAAGGACTGAGGCATCAGAATAAAAACTAAGCCAAAGAAAAGGAAAATTAAATTCCTTTCATACTCCAGTTTGTGGCTTGAGATTTATACCTGTTCTGTGTGGCTCCTTGTGTTTTCTCTCTCTGTCTCTCTCTCTCTCTCTGTGTGTGTGTGTGTGTGTGTGTGTATGTATTTTTCTAAATTGTAGTTTGTTATATAAACCATTGCATACATTTTTATCTCCCTCAATGCTTTAGAAGTTAGGCATTTTGCTTTTAATTGTATTATGATTATTCACATTTTCTAAGAATCTCTGTCAAAACAATGTATAAATTTGCAATTTACTCCTTTCTTTGTAAACATAAAGAATTTAACATTTTTACTTTTACCTTTGTTTCTCTTCTTCACTCTGTGTTATATAATCTGGTATTTGAAACCTAAGTTATATTTTTAAAAATTTATCTTATACTGATGTGGTTTGGCTGTGTCCCCATCCAAATCTCATCTTGAATTGTAGCTCCCATAATTCCCACATGGTGCAGGAGGGATCTGGTGGGGAGATAATTAAATCATGGGGACAGTTTACCCTATACTGTTCTCATGGTAGTGAATATGTCTCACAAGATCTAATGGTTTTATAAGGGGAAACCCCTTTTGCTTGGTTCTCATTCTCTCTTTCCTGCCACCATGTAAGACGTGCCTTTAACCTTCTTCCATGATTGTGAGGCCTCCCCAGCCACGTGGAACTGTGAGTCCATTAAACCACTTTTTCTTTATAAATTATCTAGTCTTGGGTATGTCTTTATCAGCAGCATGAAAATGGACTAATACATATACATTGTATATCTTCTTATCGCTCAATAATCATTTTTCTTTCTTTAATAATCATTTTTCAAAGTTGAATTTACTGTTCTATATCACATTAAAATAATTTAGACTTAACCCTATATCTAAAGTCATCAGTTGTTTTATACGCCTACTTCAAACTTTTATTTGGATTCAGCTCTTATTTGGTTACAAAGGGGCTTACAATTTTTGTTGTTGTTTCTTTGTTTTTCTTTTTCATTTTTCCTGAGAAATACATATATTGCCTATGTCCTGAGTGTATGGACATTTGAAGCTGTCTCTTTCTTTTGCTCCCACATGAACTTCAGCTTGGCTGGCGATCAGTTCTTGGGTCTTACCTTTCTATTTTCCAAGTAGACCACTCTGTTTTTTCCTTCTGCTAGAGAAGAAACCTGAAACCAACCTGATATTTTTTCTTTTCTATGAAATTATTTCTCCCTCTATCTATGTTGATTATACGTACTACATATTAACTTATCTTTCATTGTCCACCTGTGCCACTAGAAAATCTGCAATATAGAGTTTAACTTGGATGTTTTCCCAAAGTGTTTTAAAAGTTGTACTTTTATACCATCCTTGTGGTGTTATCTGCTACCACCCAAATGTTGCCAAGGCCTAGCTCTCTTTCCAGTGATTATACATGGGCTGCCGTGAACATTCAATCTGTGTATGTTCTTCTTTATTTCCCTCCCTGAGGGAAAAAAATACCTTTCACTGCAATAAACATTGGACTAAACTGCAAACTAGAAGCTAATGTGCTGTAGTGCTTCCTTGCAGAGCCACTGAGAAGAGCTACAGGATCTCTGATGGCTGTGAACTTAGGTCCCTGAGGATAGGTTTCTTCAGTTTTATTTTTCAGTAATAGCTTTCATTCTTCTTTCTCAGTAATAACGCTAGTACTAGGTGGGCTTTCTATTTCTGGCTCCCATTTTCCATCTATATTTTTTCACACTTTGGGAAGACATCCAAGTTAAACTCTATATGGCAGATTTTCTAGTGGTGTAGGTGGACAATGAAAGATAAATAAGTTAATATGTAATACGTATAATCCACAGAGTGAAAAGACAACCTGCAGAACCGGAGAAAATATTTGCAAACTATACATCTGACAAGGGGTTAATATTCAGAGTATATAAAGAACTCAATAGTTAAAAAAAAATCCAATTTAAAAATGAGTAAAAGGACTGAATAGACATTTCTCAAAAGAAGACTGCTAATCACTAACAAGTGTATGAAAAAATGCTCAGCCAGACATGTGAGCCTGTCTCACACCTGTAATCCCAATACCTTGGGAGTCCAAGCAGGTGGATTGCTTGAGCCCAGGAGTTCAAGACCAGCATGGGCAACATGGCAAAAGCCTGTCTCTACAAAAAATTACAGAAATTGGCTGGGCGTTGCAACATGCACCTATAGTCCCAGCTACTCAGGAGTGTGAGGTGGGAAGATCACTTGAGCCCAGGAGCTCCAGGCTGCAGTAAGTTGTGATCACACCACTGCACTCCAGCCATAGTGACAGAACAAGACTCTGTCAAAAAGAAACACATACATAACATTTTTTTAAAAAAATTAAAAATAAATGAAAAATAAAACTCACTAATCATAGGGGAAATGCAAATCAAAACCACAATGAGATATCACCTCATACCTGTTAGAATGGCTGTTACCAAAAAGACAAAAAATAACATGCTCACACAGATGTGGAGAGAAACACTTGTACACTGTTGGTAAGAATGTAAATTATGGCCGGGTGTGGTGGCTCACGCCTGTAATCCAAGCACTTTGGAGGGCAAGGTGGGCAGATCACCTGAGGTCAGGTGTTCAAGACCAGCCTGACCAACATGGTGAAACCCCCGTCTTTATTTATTAAAAAAAAAAAAGAAGAATGTAAATTACTCTAGCCATTATAGAAAAGTGTAGAGGTTCATCAAATAATTAAAAGCAGAACGACATATAATCCCATAATCACACACCTGGGTATATATCTGAAGGAAGTAAAATCAGTATGTTGCAGAGATACCTGCACTCCCACGTTTATTGCAGCACTATTCACAAGAACCAAGATATGGAATCAACCAAATGTCCATCAGTGGATGAACAGATTAAAAAATGCCGTATATACACAATGATATACTATTCAGCCATTAAAAGCAATGAAATCCTATCATTTGTGGCAACATAGATGGACCTGGAGAACATTAAGTGGAATAAGCCAGGCACAGAAAGACAAATATCACATGATCTCATGCATGTGTAAAATCCAAAGAAGTTGATCTCATAGAAGTGGGGAATAGTATGGTGGTTACCATAGGCTGGGAAGAGATTGATCAGTGGGTACAGAGTTACAGTTAGTAAGAATAAATTCTGGTGATCTATTGCACAGTAGGATGACTGTAGTTAACAATATTGACCCATTAATTTATAAAGGGATTAGTCTATTTATGAGGTCTCTGCCCCACCTCTCAGTACTGCCACAGTGAGGATTAAATTTCATCATGTGTTTGTAAGGAAAAAATATTCAACCATAGCAGAAGGAGTGTATCTCAGCATAATAAAGAACATATGTGACAAGTTCACAGCTAATATGTCATATTAAATAGTGAAAAACTAATAGTTTTTCTTCTCAAGATCAGGAACAAGATAAGGATGCCTACTCTTGCCCCTTCTATTCAACATAGTACAGAAGTCTTAGCCACAGCAATTGGGGGGGTGGGGGGGAGTTAGGGAAAGACAAGCAGATTGGAAAGGAAGATGTAAAATTGTCTCTTTGCAGATAACATAATCTTATATATAGAAAACCATAACAACTCCACCAAATAACTGTTAGAACTAACACACAAATTCAATAAAGTTACAGTATAAAAATTAACATACAAAAATCAGTTGCATTTTTATACACTAACAATGAGCTATCAGCAAAAAGAAATTAACAACACATCCCATTTGCAATAGCATCAGAAAGAATAAAGGACTTAGGAATAAGTTTAACCAAGGAGATTAAAGATCTATACACTGAAAACTATAAAATATTGATGGATGATGTTGAACAAGACACAAAAAATGGAAATATATTTTATTTTCATGGATTGGAGATATATTGCTATTGTTAAAATGTTCATACTACCCAGGTAATCTGGAGATTCAGTACAATTCATATCAAAATTCCAATGGCACTTTTTCACAGAAATAGAAAAAGCAATTCTAAAATTTGTATGGAAAAAACACAAAACCTCAAACAGCTAAAACAATCATAAGCAAAAAGGAATAAAGCAAGAGGCATCACACTACTTTATTTCAGAATGTACTGCGAAGCTAACATAATCAACACAGCATGATGCTGATATAAAAATGCTCATGTAAACCAATACAACAGAATTGAGAACCCGGAAATAAATCTACACATTTGTGGTCAATCGGTCTTTCACAAAGATACCAAGAAGACACAATGGGGAAAGGGCAGTCTTTAATAAATGGTGTTGGGACAACTAGATAACCACATACAGAAAATAAAATTGGATGCTTTTCTCATACCATATCCAAAAATCAACCTAAAATGGATTAAATACTTAAATGTAAGACATGAAACTGTAAAACTATGAGAAAAAATAGAAAAAGAAAATCTTGATATGGGTGTGGGCTGTGGTTTTTTAAAAAATATGACCCCAAAACAGGCAACGAAAGCAAAAGTAGACAAGTGAGACTGCATCAAAATGAAAAGCATCTAGCTGGACAATAAAGGCTCAATAGAGTGAACAGGCCAGCTGTGGAATGGGAGACAATAGTTTGCAAATAATACTTCTCATAAGGGGTTAATATTCTAGTATATCGAACCTCACCACTGCTGCTGCTACCACCACGCAGAAACTGCTGAGCCCCCCTCCATCCACAGCCACCACCCACTCTGGAAACAGAACATCCAGTCATGGATAAAAACGACTTGGTTCAGAAGCGCAAACTGGCCGAGCAGGCTAAGCGTTGCGATGACACGGTAGCCTGCATTAAGTCTGTAACTGAGCAAGTAGCTGAATTTTCCAATGAGGAGAGAAACCTTGTCTCAGTTGCTTATAAAAATGTTGTAGGAGCCTGTAGTTCATCTTGGAGGGTCGTCTCAAGTATTGAACAAAAGATGGAAGGTACTGAGAAAAAAAAAACAGCGGATGGTTCAAGAATACAGACAGAAAACTGAGATGGAGCTAAGAGATATCTGCAATGATGTACTGTCTCTTTTGGAAAAGTTCTTGATTCCCGGTGCTTCACAAGCAAAGAGCAAAGTCTTCTATTTGAAAGTGAAAGATGATTACTACCATTACTTGGCTGAGGTTGCTGCTGGTGATGACAAGAAAGGTTTTGTGGATCAGTCACAACAAGCATACCAAGAAGCTTTTGAAATCAGCAAAAAGGAAATGCAACCAACACATCCTATCAGACTGGGTCTAGTCCTTAACTTCTCTGTGTTCTATTACAAGATTCTGAACTCCCCCAGAGAAAGCCTGCTCTCTTGAAAAAACAGCTTCTGATGAAGCCATTGCTGAACTTGATAGATTAAGTGAAGAGTCATACAAAGACAGCACACTAATAATGCAATTACTGAGAGACAACTTGACATTTCAGACATTGGATATCCAAGGAGACTAAGCTGAAGCAGGAGAAGGAGGGAAAAATTAACTGGCCTTCCAACTTTTGTCTGCCTCATTCTAAAATTTACACAGTAGACCATTTGTCATCCATGCTGTCCCACAAATAGTTTTTTGTTTACAATTTATGACAAGTTTATGTTACTTCTATTTGAATTTCTGTATTTTCCATGTGGTTGTTATGTTTAATATTAGGGGAGTAGAGCCAGTTAACATTTAGGGAGTTACCTGTTTTCATCTTGAAGTGGCCAATATGGGGATGTGGAATTTTTATGCAAATTATAAATGTTTGGCACAGTACTTTTGGTACATTGTGGCTTCACAAAGGCCAGTGTTAAAACGGCTTCCATGTCTAGGCAAAGAAAACTGCCTACATAAATTGATTTGTCTTGGTGGGGAATAAAAGGAATCATTGGTTCCAGTCAGAGGTGTAGTAAGATTTGTAAGGTACTTTAAGGTTTGCAGCATTTGCAAGACTGGTAGAAACAGATATCCCATGGATACCATGTGTTAAACCACGTATAGCTGTGGAATACTCAATCTCAATGTGCACACATTTAACTACAGCTGCAGAAGTGTTCCTTTAGACAAAAGTTGTGATCCATTTTACTCTAGATATGGGCAGAAACGGTTCACATTCCATTGTTTGTAAAGTTACCTGCTTTTAGCTTTCATTATTTTTGCTACAATTATTTTATTTGTATTTAAATGTTTTAGATAAGCTAAGAACAAATGTAAAAGTAAAGATGTAGTAAAAATAAATCACCTAATAGTCATTACTTCATGTATATCAAGCACAGAAGTAAAACAAACAAAAACAACCCATGTATTTTGCTTTTTAAAAATTTTTTTTGCTTTTGTGATTTTTTTTTTTTTGGTACTTGCCTAACATGCATGTGCTGTAAAAATAGTTAACAGAGAAATAACTTGAGATGATGACTAGCTTTGTTTAATGTCTTATGAAATTTTCATAAATAATCCAAGCATAATTGTTAAGAGCATGTGTATTAAGTTCATGTAAGTGGAATAAAAGTTTTATGAATGGACTTTTCAACTACTTTTTCTACAGATGTAAATATAAATTAGTCTTCATTCTGAAACTTCTCTAAAGGAAACTGTACATTTTTTGAAATTTATTCTTTATCCATCTTGGCAGCTAATGGGCTTTTACCAAGTTTAAACACAAAGTTCATCATAACAAAAATACTACTAATATAACTACTATTTCCAACCATGTTCTATGATCCCATCTCCTTCTCCCCCACCCTGAAAAAAATGAGTTCCTACTTTATCTGGGAGAGGGGGAAGATTGATTGGGAAAAAAGTAATATGTTCCATTTAAATTTTGGCATATGGCATTTTCTAACTTAGGAAGCCACCATGTTCTTGGCTCATCATGACATTGAGTAGCATTAACTGTAAGTTTTATGCTTTCAAATCACTTTTTGGTTTTTAATAATTTTTTGATACTCTTATAGCCTGCCTTTGATTTTGATCCTTTATTCTTTCTATTTGTCAGGTGGCACAAGATTACCTTCCTTTTTTAGCCTTCTGTCTTGTCACCATCCATTCCTACTCAGTGGCCATGTACTTGGAAAAAGGCCACATGATCTTTCTGGATCCACTCAATGTCTAAGATACCCTGCTTTCTTTGCTTGCATCCCACAAACTATTTCGCTCATCCTATTTACTGCAGCAAATCTCTCCTTAGTTTATGATATTGTGTTTATTTCCCTTTAAAACTGCCTATCTGAATGGTCTGTCATTGTCTGCCTTTCAAATTCTTCCTCTTTCTCTTCCTCTATTCTCTAAATAATGAAGGGGCTAAGTTATACCCAAAGCTCATTTTACAAAATATTTCCTCAGTACTTTGTAGAAAACACCAAATTAAAATGCCTTTTTAAAAGAAATGTATTGTTTTTCGACACTTCTGTAGAATGTAAGCTTCTTTTCTACACCTTTTAGAATGTAAGCTCCTTAAGAGCAGGGACAATGTTTTCTGTATGTTCTAATATGCCTAGTAAACTGGAAATGCTCAATAAATACTGATGATAGGAGGCAGTTTGATGATAAGGGTGAGAAACTGAAATCCCTTCCCCCCAAAAAGTCCTAGTATATAAGGAAATCAAATAATAGCAAGAAAGCAGTAACCTGATTCTGAAATGAGCTAAGGTGTTGAAAAGACATTTCTCAAAGAAAACATACAAAGGGGCCAACATGTATATAAAACAATGCTCATTCGCTAATTATCAGTGAAATGAAAATCAAAACCACAAGAAACCATCATCCCACACTGGTTAGAATGGCTATCATCAAAAACACAAAAAATAACAAGTATTGGCAAAGATGTGGAGAAAAGGAAACCCTTATACACTGTCATTGGGAATATAAAGGAGAACAGCCATATGAAAAACAATAATGGAAGTTCACGAAAAAAATAAAAATAGAATGATTATTTGATCCAGCATCTTCTGAGTTTTAAAAGCCTGTGGTATATATACAAAAGGAAATAAAATTTATTTTCTTTATGCAAAGGAAATAAAATCAGTATGTCAAAGAGATATCTGCACCTTCATGTGCATTGCAGCATCATTCACAATAACTAAGATTTGGAATCAACCTAAGTGTCCATTGAGGGATGAATGGCTAAAGAAAATGTGATATATATGTGCAATAGAATACTATTTAGGCTTAAGTAATAAGAAAATCCTATTATTTTCAACAACATGAAGGAACTTGGCAACATTATGTTCAGTGAAATAATCCTGGCAGAGAAAGACAATACTGTATAATATCACTTACATGTAGAATCCAAAAAAGTTCAACTTATAGAAGCAGAGGGTAAAATAGTAGTTGCCAGGGGTCAGGGTGGGGGTGAAGTGGAAGAAAATGTGAAGATGTTCGTCTAAAGGTACAATGTTTCAATTAGGATGAATAAGTTCTGGAGATCTATTGTACAGCAGGGTGACCATAGTTAATAATGTATTGTATACTTGAAAATTGCTAAGAGAGTAGATTTTAAATGCTGTCACCACAAAAAAGATAAATATATGAGGTGCTAAATAAGTTGATTACTTTGATTTCATGATTTCATAATGTATACATATATTAAAACATCACATTGTACACCATAAATATGTATAATTTTTGACAACTATAGCTTAAGAAGCCAGAGGGGGAAAAAAAGACAACCAATGAAATAAATAAAAACAAAAACCTAGCACAAAAAAATTATGGGATAAGGCTAAAACAATGCTTAAATGGGGGGAATTTATAGCTGTAAATACCTATAAAAGAAAAGAAAAAATCTCCAATCAATAATAAGACCTCCAATTTTAAGACACTGAAAACAACGGTAAACTAAATCTAAAGCAAGCAGAAGGAAGGAAATAAATTAGGATATGATATGGGTTTGGCTCCATGTCCCCACTAAAATTTCATCTTGAATTGTAATCCCCACATGTAAAGAGAGGGACCAAATGGGAGGTGATTGGATCATGGAGGTGGTTTCTCCCATGCTGTTCTTGTGATCATGAGGGAGTTCTCACAAGATCTGATGATTTTAAAAGTGACAATTTCTTCTGCACTGGCCAGGTCTCTCCTGCCACCTTGTGAAGAAGGTGCCTGCTTCCCCCTTCACCTTTCTCCATGATCATAAGCTTCCTGAGGCCTCCGAAGCCATGCAGAACTGTGAGTCAATTAAACCTCTTTTTCTTTATAAATTACCCAGTCTTAGGTAATATCTTTACAGCAGTGTGAAAATGGACTAATACAGAGAATGGGTACCATGTTGAAGTGACTTTAGAACTTGGTAACAGGCAGAGGTTGGAATAATTTGGAGGGCTCAGAAGAAGACAGAAAGATGCAGGAAAGTTTGGAACTTCTTAGAGACTTGTTAAATGGTTTTGACCAAATGCTGACAGTGATATAGACAATAAAGTCCAAGCTGAGGTGGCTTTGTTACTGGAAAGGGTCCTGATCCAGACCCCCAAGAGAGGGTTCTCGGATCTTGCGCAAGCAAGAATTCAGGGTTAGTCCACAGAGCAAAGTAAAAACACTTTTTGGTTGTTTTTTTTTTTTGTTAAAGACAGGGTTTCACCATGTCGGCCAGGCTGGTCTTGAACTCCTGACCTCTGTTGGTCCACCCGCCTCGCTCGGCCTCCCAAAGTGCTGAGATTACAGGCGTGAGCCACCACACCCGGCCTAAAACACTTTTTTTAAAAAAAAAATTTTATTTTATTTTTTTTCAGACAGTCTCTCACTGTCGCCTGGGTGGGAGTGCAATGGCATAATCTCAGCTCACTGCAACCTCCACCTCCCTAGTTCATGCAATTCTCCACCTCAGCCTCCTGAGTAGCTGGGATTATAGGCGCACACCACCACACCTGGCTAATTTTTTGTATTTTTATTAGAGACGGGATTTCACTATGTTGGCCAGGCTGGTTTCAAACTCCTGACCTCATGATCTGCCTGCCTCAGCCTCCCAAAGTGCTGGGATTACAGGTGTGAGCCACCGCAACTGGCCAAAACACGTTTATTAAGAAAGTAACGTGGTGAAAGGACAGCTACTCCATAGACAGAGTAGGATGTTCCTGAAAGTAAAGGAGGAACACTTCCACCCTAGGTACAATGCTTGTACATATATAAGATAAAAATAGCTCTTGGAGAGATGTGCTCTGCTACAAGGGTTTGTGATAAAGGATTAATTTTCCTTATTACTATATTTTGCAAGAATCAATATTATTATCTTTAAACAAAATTAGGAATGCCTTTGTTCTCCAGATATCAGGATATCTGGACACTCTCGAGTCTGGTTCTGTTTCTGTAAATGTCATAAATTTGTTCCCTTAACCATAAATATCTAGAGGGTAAGAATGCCTAATTTTCTGGAGATCCAGCCCAGCAAGTCTCAGCCTCATTTTCCTAGCCCTCACTCAGAATGGAGTCTCTTTGCTCAAAAGCCTCTGACAGTTTTAGAAGGAGATGAGGAACTTTTTGGGTAATGGAGCAAAGGTCACCTATGCTATGCTTTAACAAAGATACAGGCAGCATTTTGCCCCTGCCCTAGAGATCTGTGGAACTTTGAACTTGAGAGAGATTATTTAGAGTATCTGGCGGAAGAAATTTCTAAGCACCAAAGCATTCAAGAGGTGGCCTGGCTGATTCTGAAAGCATTCTGCTATATGCACTAACAAAGAGATGATTCAAATTGGAACTCATGTTTAAAAGGGAAGCAGAGGTTTCTTCCGCAGGATAGGGTTTGTTAAAGTTGTTAAGAAAAAGGGCTACTTTAAGAGATACTAAGTGAAATTTAGAAGACGATGAGAGGGTAAAACTCATTACTAGGCCAGGCATGGTGGCTCACACCTGTAATCTCAGCACTTTGGGAGGCAGAGGTGGGTGGATCACCTGAGGTCAGGAGTTCAAGACCAGCCTGGCCAACATGGTGAAACCCTGTCTTTAAAAAAACAAAACAAACAAACAAAGAAAAAAACTGATTACTATGCTTGGAAATGCTTGGTGATACAGGATAAAAATAAATACAACACACCCAAATGCAGGATGATAGTTTATGTAACAAACAGAGATATCATTTGTAAGATTGCTTATGCCCACATAGAGGGGGATATGATAGTCTGTGCCGCATATGCACACAAACTGCCAAAATATGGTGTGAACGTTCGCCTGACAAATTATGCTGCAGCCTATTGTAATGGCCTGCTGCTGCCCTGAGGCCTTCTCAGTAGGCTTGGCATGGACAAGATCTATGAAGGCCAAGTGGAGGTAACCTGTGATGAATACAATGTGGAAAGCATTGATGGTCAGCCAGGTGCCTTTACCTGCTATTTGGATGTGAGCCTTGCCAGAACTACCACTGGCAATAAGGTTTTTGGCACCCTGAAGGGAGCTGTGGATGGAGTCTTGTCTATTCCTCATAGTACCATATTATTTCCTGGTTATGATTCTGAAAGCAAGGAACTTAAAGCAGAAGTACACCAGAAGCACATCATGGGCCAGAATGTTGCAGATAACAGGCACCACTTAATGGAAGAAGATGAAGATGCTTACAAGAAACAGTTCTCTCAATTCATAAAGAGACTCCCTAATTTAGAAGCTTTAAAGGAGAATTATTTCACCCCTGCATAGTGTCATCTTCCATTTGGTGTGGTGTCAGGAATGGCATGTCTGCCGGGGGAACTCTCGGGCAGCGAGAGGGTCCCAATACCTGGAAGAGAGAGTGCACGGAAGAAGATACACAGATAGATGGGGTCTGGAGGACTGAATAGGCAATGCCCATACAGCAATGCCCAAACAGCAATTTTATTTGTGCATAGGGTCCCAATATATACTGTCAGCTTTCAGTAGCTGACGTCAACCGACATTGTTAATTCTATACAATAAAGAGGAACAAAAAGTTACAATACCGCAAGTCTGGAGGAGAAGATAAAATACCAGTAAAAGGGAAGCACATAGCCAGGGGCCATAAAAGTAAGCAGGCGATTTTTCTTTACCTATTGTGTAGGGATTTACATTTCAGAAGGTAACATTCTTTGAGGTCGGGGAAAAGCAACATTCTTTAAAGGTCAGGCAAAACTCATAGATCTTAAAGGTAACAATCTCCAAGAGACATGTGAGTGGTTACAGGGCTTAGATAATGTTTAGTAAACAGAGTCATAAAACTAGCCCAAAACAGGTACCAAGATAAAACACAATGTCTTAGTAAAACCACACAGCCATCACCGAGCCATTGTGTCAGTGTCAGGGAGTCTGAGACAACTTCTAAAAAATCATCCATCTTTTAGTTCCTGCTTTCCCTTAGCTCCACTGCCTCCAGGAGGGGGAAATATGTCTGGGCTCAAGCTCAAATTATGGTGGAGGCACGGTCAGAGGGCCTCGACGCTGGAGCGTTCTCCATAGTGTGGCTGGCCTCATGTCTAATTAAACTCTTTCTTTACTGCAATGCCATGGTCTTTCTTTGTGCAGGAGGCAGGAAGAACCCCTTGAGCAATTACATTAGTATTTCTTATAAGATGGGATCACTAACAATTAATTCTGTTAGTTTTCATTTGCTGGGATTGTCCTTGTTTCAGCTTCATTGTGCTGCTTTTAAAATGTTATTTTGTTTGACTTTCAACACTTTGACTATGATGTTTCTACGTATAGTGCTCCATATAGTGCTCCGTGTTTTTCCTACTCAGAGCTTGTTAAATCTCTTGGATATATACATCGTTTTTCCTCAAATTTGGGAAGCTTTGGTTATTATTTCTTTGAATAGTTTTTTTCCTTCTGAATTTGTCTACTCTTCTTCTAGTAATCCCATTATATGTATGTTGATGAGTTTATTAGTGTCACACATTCCTCAGGGGCTCTTTTTATTTTTCTTTATTCTTTTATTCTTTCTGCTTTTTGAATATTACTCTCTATTAGCCTGTCTGCATGCTTCATGTTTGCTTATTTCTTCTTCTGCCACTTCAAGTGTGTGGTTGAACCCTGTAGAGATTTTTAAATTTTGATTACACTACTTTCAACTTCAGAATTTCTATTTGGTCCTTTTTTTTTTTTTTTTTTTTTTTTTTTGAGACAGAGTTTTGCTCTTGTTTCCCAGGCTGGAGTGCCATGGCTTGATCTTGATCTTGGCTCACTGCAATCTCTGCCTCCCGAAGGGTTCAAGTGATTCTCCTGCCTCAGCCACCTGAGTAGCTGGGATTACAGGCATGTGCCACTACACCCGGCTAATTTTGTACTTCTAGTAGAGATGGGGTTTAAGGTTTTTGTCTGCTGTGGTCAAAGTCTGGGCCCCCTCAAAGGAAGTTTCTATTGCCTGCTTGATTTTTTTTCCTTTTTTCTTTTTTCCCCTGTGTATGTGTCTGTGTGTGTGTGTGTCTGTGTGTGTGTGTCTGTGGATGGGTCACACATTTTTGTTGCTTTCCATGTCTCTTTTTTTTTTTTGAAAAATAAATATTTAAATAATATATTGTAGCAATTGTGGATATAACTGTCCCACATTTCATGGTGCTTGTTATTATTTGCCTGTTTTATTGTGTAGCTTCTGATGGTACTACTTTAGCGGGAAGCCTTTGATGTTGCTCAGAGGGTACAACCTTGGGCATGGGAACATTCACCTGAGATGAGAGCAGCTTTAGCAGTGCTCTCTTTGACTTTCTTTCTTTCATCACACCCAGATATTAGCCTTCTTTAATTGGTGGCTGATTGCCTTTTTATAGTTAAGGTGCCTTTGGGCATAAATTGTTCCATAGTTTGACACAGTTAACTATTGACCTCATTTTAGAGGTCCTTTCTGTATCTCTTCCATCATTTGTTCTCTTTAGCAAACTTGCTGACAACTTTTAAATTGTTGCATTCACCATCTTTCAACATCTCAGTTTAAAGAACACCCTTAAGCTTGAACTTTCTTACACTTGGTTCAGATAAAGCTAGTTCCCTTTGTGGAGAAATGTGAAACTGTTCTGAAGGCCTACTGCTTTTCCTGAGAGAAAAATCTCTGAGCCATGGGGCTTAAGGTAGGGACTTTGCTATGAATGACAACCTTCCTTTAAAAAGAGAGTTCAGGTTGGAGGCAGCACCATCTGGTTGCCTGGCTTTCCTCACAAAAGTGGAACCTCCACCCTACTAATGAGCTGTGGTGAAAGCATTAGGGTTCCAGTCTTCTCAGCCAGCCACACCTATGGTAGAGATTCTACACTAAGTAGGGGCTGGATAGAAGAAGGGAGCCTCTGACCTCTCATACGGCAGATAAATTTTGCCTCTGTGAAACATAGCTGGAGTATTTGAAAAATGCTGGAAATTGACCAGGCGTGGTGGCTCATGCCTATAATCCTAGCACTTTGGGAGGCCAAGGCAGGTGGATCAAGAGGTCAGGAGTTCAAAACTCAGCCTGGCTGTTGAAACCCCATCTCTACTAGAAATACAAAATACAGGTGCAGTGGCAGGTGCCTGTAATCCCAGCTACTCAGGAGTCTGAGGCAGGAGAATCACTTTAACCTGGGGGCCGGAGGTTGCATTGAGCTGAGATTTCGACACTGCATTCTAGCTTAGGCAACAGAGTGAGACTCCATCTCAAAAAAAAAAAAAAAAGAAAATAAGGAAAAGAAAAGAAAAATGCTAGAAATCTACCCCTTGCCTGATAGCTATGGCAAGAAGGAACCCTTGTCCTTAGCTGCTTGTCTGGAGTGAAATTTCTCTCATGCTGAGTTGGAAGAAGGAAGAGAGAGGGAGCAGGTTGTGATTCAAATGATGGACATTCCCAGATTCTCAGTGTTCTTACTGAGTTTTAGTAGATTTTCTCCTGTCCTTTTTTTGTTTTTTTTTTTTGAGACAGGGTCTCACTCTGTTGTCCAGGCTGGATTGCAGTATCATCCTCCTGCCTCAGCCTCCCAAGTAGCTGGGATTACAGGTGCACACCACTATATCCAGCTTTTTTTTTTTTTTTCCTGAGACAGAGTCTACCTCTGTCTCCCAGGCTGGAGTGCAGTGGCACAATCTCTGCTCACTGCAACCTCCGCCTCCTAGGTTCAAGTGATTCCTCTGCCTCAGCCTCCCGAGTAGCTGAGATTACAGGCACGTACCACCACACTCAGCTAAGTTTTTTTGTGTTTTAGTAGTGAGGAAGGAGACCCTCAATCCTCTTCAACCTTCTACATTGCATCTCAAAAGGAGAAGTTAGAAGTCAGCCAGAGGAGGGACCAGTTGGAGCCACCAGCCAGGTTAAGGATAAGACCACTACTGCTAACCACAATCTTATCTATAGATCACAGATATGGTATGGAGGAATCTTTGTTTTCACTTAAACGCAATCAAACCCCCACCTAACTCACGTACCCCACATCTGCTTCATGGAGCAAGACACTTTCACATGTAATTTCTAGAGTTATAAGCCCAGGACCCTTGCACATGTAATTTCTAGAGTTGTAAGCCTTTAAAAGGACAAGGATTTTCTTTGTTGGGGAGCTCAGCTGTTAGGCATCTATACCTCCACAGGTCCTGGCCAAATAAATCAACATTTCCTTCCCAGTTCAATGTTCGAGAGGTTTGTTTTGCAACCTGTCCTGCTTCAGTAGAGGTGGAGGTTTCACCATATTGGCCGGGCTGGTCTTGAGCTCCTAACCTCATGATCTGCCCACCTCAGCCTCCCAAAGTGCAGGGTTATAGGTTTGAGCCACTGAGACCAGCCTAGCTTTTTAATTTAATCTAATTTTATTATGTAAGGTTTTCTGTTTTTGATTTTAAATTTTCTTTCTTTTCTTCTTTTCTCTTTCTTTCTTTCTTTTTCTTCCTTTCTTCTTTTTCTTTCTTTTTTTTTTTTTTTTTTTAAAAAGGGTTCCACTCTCATCCAGGCTGAAGTGCAGTGCCAATGAACATGGCTCAGTGTAGCCCCAAACTCCTTGGCTCAAGCGATTCTCCCACATCAGCCTCCCAAGTAGCTGAGACTATAGGTATAGGCCACTATGTCTGGCTAAATATTTTTTTCAGAAATGTAGAGATGAGATCTGGCTATTTTGCCCAGGGTGGTCTTGAACTCCACAACAAGTGATCCTGTTTTGGCTTCCCAAAGCCCTGGGATTACAGTATAGCAGGCAGCCTCGGGAAATGGATCTCTCGGACACCGAATACAGGAGGAAGGAAGGTTTATTCGGCCGGGAGCAAGGTGGCATAGTTGCCTAACAGCTAAGCTCCCCCTAACAAAGGAAGGTTCCGTCTTTATATAGGCTTATGCTTTAGGTGTTACAAGTGGAATAATCCTAGGTTTATAGCGTAACATATGAAAAGGGTCTCGGTTTACAGTCTCAGGAATTACATATGAAAAGGATTTCGGTTTACAGTCTTAGGAATGAAAAGGGGAAGTTGATCTGAGATGCCTGGGTCTCCCTCTTCAGCAGGTGTGAGCCACCACGCATTGCCTAGATTTTCTTGAATAAATGTTTATTTATTGTGTGCATGTATACCTATTTCCATATATGGTAAATGGCTATGGTTTTATAAAAATATATGTTTTAATTGTGTTATTTGACTGGGGAGTAGGCCTTATTCTGTCATCCCAGCAGTGGACTGCTGAAATTTGTTACTTTTTAGAAAGTTGCTTTAATTAAGGGGGGAAAAGAAGAGTACAAAAGATTAAGGTCTCAAAGGATAGCAATAAAGTGAAGGCAAGGGCTACAGACTATTTGATTAAATATTTTGATGCAAGGTGTGGAAGGAAAATACATATTGGGAACCCCAAATCACTAAGCCAAAGGGAAAAGTCTAGCTGAGAACCCTTGCCTCCCATTTTATTCCTAAATAAGGTACCTACAAAGGTTAAAAAAACAAAACAAAATGACATACTTCCCTCATCTGCTCACAAGGGGGTTCTTTATGAACCACAAGATCTTTACCCTAAAATAGTTCTGTTCAATTTTGCCCTGGCAATGTAAATTGATAGCTTATCTTCAGAGGTGGGAGCAAAGGACAGACAGAACTCAAATTCATCCCTCTGCTCACCTGAGACAAATGCATATCTGATTGCTTCCTCCGCCCTATTGTTTATGGAAAAATCTAGATTCACTGAGTCAGACTAAGGCATAAGTAACTATTCCTCTACCACCCACCTCCCACATGTACATTGTGTATTCAGTGTAAGGCTGATCAAAGTCTCCAAAAATGCAATCTTTTGTCTTTTATCTACCTATCACCTGAAACACGCCCCACCCCACACCCTCCCACTTCAAGTGGTCCTGCCTTTCCAGACCAAAGCAATGTACATCTTACATATATTGATTGATGTCTCATGTCTTCCTAAAATGTATTGTGAAAGGAAAATATCTTGGGTCCCTAAAATCACTAAGGAAAACTCAGGCTGGAAATTGCTTAGACAAACCTGCCCGCCATTCTATTCAAAGTCACCCCCTCTGTTCACTGAGATAGATGCATATCTGATTGCCTCCTTTGGAAAGGCTAATCAGAAACTCAAAAGAATGTTAAGAATGTTTGTGTATCACCTATCTGTGACCTGGAAGTTCTCTCCCCTCTTTGACTCTTCCTCCTTTGCTTCAAGTGGTCCCACCTTTCCAGACCAAACCAATTTGTACTTCTTACATATATAGATTGATGTCTCATGTCTCCCTAAAATGTATAAAACCAAGCTGTGCCCTGACCACCTTGGACACATGCTATCAGGACTTCCTGAGGCTGTGTCATGGGCCAGTCCTCAACCTTGGCAAAATAAACTTTCTAAATTAACTGAGACCTGTCTCAGATTTTCTGGGTTCATATTTATGAGCTGCATTCTGAAGTCATCAGTGACATGCATTATTTAAAAGAGGAGGAAAGTTTGAAAATATCACTTTTTAAAGGATGTTAAAGAGTGAAGCTAATAAAAAATATGTATAGCAGAACCTATTCCTAACTTATGTAATATTTCCATTATTGAAAATTCTGTACTAGCAAAACTTCCTCTAGAGTTTCAACATATCAGATTTTTATATCCTATTCTCCTCCAGAACTAATAAAATAAATAAACTCAAAATACCTTTCTTGAAATGAGGACAGAGACAAGCCAGAAATTGTCTTTGAATGAGAACACACACTTTATAGGGCCAAGAAATTTCTGGACACTGTACTGTGATGGAATAAGGAACAGAGGCACTAACTATAGTGTGGGCAGAGAGTATTACAAATTTTTGCAATGCTGCAGCTATGTCCATGACTAAGAATATAATGTCTCAGAACCCCTCATGTACAGAATAATTGGTAGGACAATTGTGTACTACATTGGAGCGACTGCATGCCCACAGGTGACGTGGAAACTTCACAGCAATAGATTAAGGGCAACACAACCTAATCCACAGACAACCCATTCACCTTCCTACCTCCCAAAGCTAATAATTTCTCATTCATGATTACCCTGTGATAAAGCCCGAGGCTACACCTGTGTCTTTTCAAGAGTTGTCTGTGTGGATGTGTAATATTCCATCAAATATATAGCTGTCTTGCCTACATAATATCAAGCCAATAGATATTTTTCCCTTCATTTATCACATAAAGTTTTTGTTTCTCATTTGAATGATTGAGATCATTTAAATATGGTTCAGCACTTATTCAGAAATTTTAAAAACCTCCCTACAGTTCAGATTACCAGCATGGTATCATGGCCTTGCTATAAATAACAAGTGTATCAGTTACCTTGCTGCCTCCCTCACAAGAGGCGGAAGACAAACTCCTACCCCTTCTCTCTAGAGGAGACTCATGTTTTGGTATTTCCAGTTTATGGTTTATAAAAGACTAATACACAATGTTCTTCTATTTTTATATCTGCAAGAACTGAGACTAGGAGACTCAGGAGCTATTTAGGATATTTCAGCTCTGCCTGCCACTTAGACTCAAGGACATTTGAAGGACCCAGTTTTCTGCAGTGAAGCCTGGCACATTGAGATGGCTGCCCACTTAAGTAAGCTAGATGGCTCACTAGGACCATGTGGCTTCTCTCACACAGTCACCTTGATTTATTTTGTCACTGTTAACCTCAGAAACTTTTATTTATTATATAGATGAGTGATTTTAGCTGACAGATCATCTGTCATTTATCTTTATCATTGTTAGCATTAGAATCAAAATTTTAGAGCTAGAGGAAACTTCTGGGTCATCAGAGTTATTCTTATTTTAGATAGGAGGAAACAGGCGGGGAGCGGTGGCTCACACCTGTAATCCCAGCACTTTGGGAGGCTGAGGCGGGTGGATCATGAGGTCAAGAGTTCAAGACCAGCCTGGCCAACATGGTAAAACCTTGTCTTTACCGAAAATACAAAAATTAGCTGGGCATGGTGGCTTGTGCTTATAATCCCAGCTACTTGGGAGGCTGAGGCAGGAGAATTGCTTGAACCAGGACCCAGGAGGCTGAGGTTGCAGTGAGCCGAGATTGAGCCACTGTACTCCAGCCTGGGTGACAAAACAAGACTCTGTCTCAAAAAAAAAAAAAAAAAAAAAGATAAGAGGAAACAGATCAGGCTAGGAATTGGTAGAGATACAGGTTCTCCCAATAACCAAGGTGAGATTTATTTTTCCAAATCAGGCAGTATCAACCTCAGAGAGTCTAAACCTGGGGTAAATGAGAGTTGCAGAGTTTTATACAGAACAAGGCCACAGAATTTTTAGGTACATGATTCAGGGTATAGGCAAGGAGTGCTGAAAGGTAGAGAAAGGTAGTCTGTGCTACAACAATGCATAAAAACAAAGGATTGGCCCAGGCCCAGGCCAGAAGCCAGCTGAGTTGCTGCACAAGAGGCATGTCCTCTTTGGGAGGAAGATCTTTCCTGCAGGACCTGACTGGCTGATTTCACCTGGTAAAGCAAGACTCTCAGGTCTTCTTTCTACCAGTGGTCTGAGTTGTTTCTAAATTTAAGAACTCTTCTTTGGACCTAGTGTATTTCTACTTAAAGAATGATAATATGTGTATGTATATGGATATTCTGTAGATTACAAATGAGTAAAAATTCTTACCTCCTATTTCTTTTTTTTCTTTTGAGATAGAATCTCTCTCTGTCACTCAGGCTGGAGTGCAGTGGCTTAATCTTGGCTTACTGCAACCACTGCCTCCTGGGTTCAAGCACTTTTCCTGCCTCAGCCTCCCGAGTAGCTGGGACTACGGGTGTGTGCCAGCACACCAGCTAATTTTTTGCGTTTTTAGTAGAGATGGGGTTTCACCATATTAGCCAGGATGGTCTCCATCTCCTGACCTCGTGATCTGCCCACCTCGGCCTCCCAAAGTGCTGGGGTTGCAGGCATGAGCCAACACGCCCGGACACCTCCTGTCTCTTAAAAATTCTTACCTGTCCTCTCATAAAAGTTAGTGCTTTAATTTCATTCTATTGCTATTCATCCATTTGTTTGCATTTTCTTCACTCTTTTATTCATTTCACATTTCTTGAATATTTGCCTTATATGATGCACATTTCATGTGCTTGATGAGATAGAATGATGTGTAGAAGGTATGCTCTCTGTTCAGAAGGATTTCACAGTTTAGTGTATCAGACATACATGCAAATAAAATCCAATACCACAAGAATGATAAAGCCACTGATGGAGCATAGGACAGGGTGCTACCTTTTTGGAGAAACTGAACATCAGAGATGAAGGATGAAAGAATCTGGTCAGACATAAAGAAGAAAGATCCTTCCTTGCAAGTAATGGCATGTATAAAGAACATGTTTGGGTAATAATACATGGGTTAATGTGGGCAGAATAAAGAGAAGGACCTAATAGCCTCATTATTAGAAGTTGTTTAACTAGTTTGAGTTTCTGGAAAAGAAAGTCTAAGACTTCTAGCTTAGGAAACAGTGTGAATAAATAGTGCATATAGTAGAAACATCTCTGAGCAAGCCCAAGGATATAGCATAGAGTTCAATTTGGGACATATGAGAATATAAAATTCATGAGGTCATGTGTACAGGTCAATTATTGTTCCACTTTTTCCATAGTTAAACATTTTTACCATCATTGGTGATCTTCCTTTCTATACTTAACAATCAGGTGAAAAAAGAATAGGTCAATACAGTGACAGATACTAATTTGTTAAAAAGATAATGGCCTTATTTCATCCTGAGACTGGAAAGCTGTACAGTACTTCTAGAAATCTACTGTACTTAGTTTCTTAAATTAGGGGCCTTATTTAGAAGCATGGTCTTGCTTTCCATTGTTATTTATTTTTTTGTTTTTTTTTTAAATGGAGTTTCATTCTGTTACCCAGGCTGGAGTACAGTAGCATGATTTCATCTCACTGCAACCTCTGCCTCTCAGTTTCAAGCGATTCTCCTGCCTCAGCCTCCCCAGTGGCTGGGGCCACAGGTGCATGCCACCACACCTGGCTAATTTTTTGTATTTTTAGTAGAGACGGGGTTTCACTGTATTAGCCAGGATAGTCTCAATCTCCTGATCTTGTGATCCACCTGCCTTGGCCTCCCAAAGTGCTGGGATTACAGTCGTGAGCCACTGAGCCTGGCTGTGTTGTTCATTTTTAAAAGTAATTCAAACAATTACAGCACATAACTTTATTTTATTTATTTTTATTTTAAAGATTGGGTTTCACCGTGTTGGCCAGGCTGGTCTTGAACTCCTGACCTCAGGTGATCCACCCACTTCAGCCTCTCAAAGTGTTGGGATTACAGACGTGAGCCACCATGCCCGGCATAACTTTAAAATGTTAGTTATTAAAATAATTGACATTAGAATAGATGCAGACAGATGGGGCCTGAACAAGGCTGAAAGAGATTAATGTTAAAAGAAATCAGATCATAAAAAGAGGGAACTAAAGCCATTATTTAAAAAGTAGTTTCATTACATCAATAAATTTGATTTTTTGCTTATTTGGTGCAACTGTCTATAAGTCTATAGATGTATTACATAATCTATTATAAACTATCATGTAGTTTTGAAATAGAATGATACAATATATTTCTTTTTTTTTTTTTCTTAAACATTTTATTTTTTTGAGACAGGGGCTAGCTCTCTTGCCTAGATTGGAGTGTAAAAGTGCAGTTATGGCTCACTGCAGCCTCAATTTCCCAAGCACAGATGATCCTCCCACCTCTACCTCCCAAGTAGTGGGACTACAGTTACATGCCACCATGCCTGGCTAATTTTTCGTGGTTTTTTTTTTTTTTTTTTTTTTTAGTGACAGGGCTTTGCTATGTTGCCCAGGCTAGTCTTGAACTCCTGGATTCAAGTAAACCTCCCACCTGGACCTCTCAGAGTGCTAGAATTACAGTTGTGGACCACTGTGCCCAGCCTCTCTTTTCCCAATATTTTTGTATTTTTAGTAGAGATGGGATTTCACCATGTTGGCCAGGCTGATCTTGAACTCCTGACCTCAGGTGATCTACCTGCCTTGGCTTCCCAAAGTGCTAGGATTACAGGCTTGAGGCACTGCATCTGGCCAAAATGTTATTTTTTTAAACTGATATTTTCATCACATGATTTCCTTTGGCTTTCTTCCTTCTCAAATGAAACATTGTACATTTGTTGATCAAAAATATCTTTTTTTTTTTTTTTGAGATGAAGTCTTGCTTTGTTACCTAGGCTGGAGTGCAGTAATGTGATCCTGACTCACTGCAACCTCCCACTCCTGGATTCAAGCAAATCTGCCTCAGCCTCCTAAGTAGCTGGGATTACAGGTGCACACCACCACACCTGGATAATTTTTGTATTTTTAGTAGAGATGGCGTTTCACCATGTTGGCCAGGCTAGTCTCAACCTCCTTATCTCATGTGATCCGCCCACCTTGGCCTCCCCAGGTGCTGGGATTACAAGCCCGAGTCACCACACCCAGCCAAAAATATCTTAGGTTAATTTACATTAGAATACAAAGATGGGTACATTTGGAAAAAATCATAGAACTTGATTCTAAGGCAAGCTACTACACAATAAAATGAAATTGCAGTCTGACCAACATTCTTAGCAGGATCCTCCAGGATCTGGTTTCAACACACCCACAAGCCCCCTTCATTAGCCTATCTTCTTGATCAACTCCAGACACACTGATCTGCTTTCAGTTCTTACAGCTTATCAAGTTTCATACCAACATAGACCCTGGGTTTTCCAATTGGTTTTCATGGAAGACTCTTTTCCCATCACTTTGCTTAACTCCTACTTGTCCTCTACCTTTCAATTAAAGGACATTTTCTCAGGGAAGCCTTTCCTGATGCCCTAAATTATGTAAGGTCCCCTGTGAAATACTCTCAACAGCCCATATTTTTCCTTCATAGCATTTAATAGACTATAATTAAATAATGATCTGTGTAATTTCCAGTTTAATATGTTTCTTCCTGAATGATCTGTAAACAATTTTGAGGACAGTTAGCATTTGTTAAATAGATAAACGAGAAACATGAAGATGTTGTATCTATGGAGACCCTTTCTTGCTCTAACAATTGGTTGCTATAGGGACTGCTCGTGTCCAGGAACAAATCACACCAGATATCTTCATGACAGGATTTTCCAACAAAAGACTTTCCAGAAAAGAGTACAACCTCTTCAGTCTCCCTTGTTAAGGGTGGGTTAGAGACTGGGAAAGAGATTGCTTTCTTGGTGTACCAGTGAAAATTCTATCACCTGTCCCTTCTTATGGGAAGACTAGCATGTCTCCTCCTCTGCTATCCGATTTACGCTCAAGTCAGATGCTTGCTGAGTTGTAGGATCTACTGTTTCACCCTGTGCTTCTGGAGTGTGGGGGAAATATCTTTAGAATAAGTTGTCTAGTGGATGCATACAAGGGGCAATCAAAATCAAAAACTAGAATAAAAATGTTTAAAAAGCAACAGTAATGAATGAGATTTTTTTTGGTGAAGAAGAGAGAAAACTGAAAGCTGTAGGCCACCTACATTTAAGGGGCCATCAGAGGTTGGTAAAAAGCACCCTGAATGGGAGCAACCAAAGTTAGAGAAAGAAAACAGATTGCAGGGGATGGGGGCCAAGAAAAGAGAATCTTTCAAGATGCAAAGTCAATGCCTTCAGTGCTGCAGAAGAAGTTGAAAATGATTTTATAACTTTCAAAATTACTACAAACCAGTAGATCATGGATAGCCTGGGGGTTACTTATTATTTATTTATTTACTTTTATTAATTTATTATTTAGATCATATAAGAAATTTTAAATTAACTTAGAAACAGTCTGGGTGGGGTAGTTCATGCCTGTAATCCCAGCACTTTGGGAGGCTGAGGTGGGCGGATCACCTGAAGTCAGGAGTTTGAGATCAACCTGGCCAACATGGTGAAATCCCATCTTTATGAAAAATACAAAAATTAGCTAGGTGTGGTGGTGGGCATCTGTAATCCCAGCTACTCAGTAGGCTGAGGCAGGAGGATCTCTTGAACTCAGGAGGCAGAGGTTGCAGTGAGCCGAGATCGCACCGCTGCATTCCAGCCTGGGCAACTGAGATTCTTGCCTCAAAAAAAGAAAAAAAAATGAATAAATAAAAGTAAAAATAAATTTAGAAAACAGAGGAAGGAAGAAGGAACACACCTCATCACATAAACACACACACACCAATAACAATTTGGTATAATTATTTACAAATTTTTTTTTTTTTTTTTTGAGATGGAGTCTCGCTCTGTAGCCAGGCTGGAGTTCAGTGGCACGATCTCTGCTCACTGCAACCTCTGACTCCCTGGTTCAAGCGATTCTCCTGCCTCAGCCTCCTGAGTAACTGGGATTACAAGGCATGCGCCACCACACCCAGCTAATTTTTGTATTTTTAGTAGAGACAGGGTTTCACCGTGTTGGCCAGGATGGTCTTGATCTCCTGATCTTGTGATCTGCCTGTCTTGGACTCTCAAAGTGCTGGGATTACAGATGTGAGCCACTGCACCTAGCCAATTATTTACATATTTTTAATACATATTTTATTTTTTGTGTAATGAAAATCAATGACTATATAATGAGGTATAGTTTCTTCAAATTTGAAGTAATATTTTATAGTTATAAGGTTATATCTTGGGTAGAAAATTCAGATTTAAAATACTTTATTCAAATTGATTGGCAGGTGCCTCTAAACCCTGACCTCCTTCTGGTGATGTCCAGATGGCCTAATTTTTTCATCTTACACTTCTTTCCTTAGGGGTTTTGGAACAAAAGCAACTCCATCTTGAATAGGGGCTCAGTAAAATAAGGGTGAGACCTACTGGGCTGCATTCCCAGGAGGTTAAGGCATTCTTTTCACAGGATAAGACAGGAGGTCAGCACAATATACAGGTCACAAAGACCTTGCTGATAAAACAGCATGTGGTAAAGAAGCCGACCATATCCCACCAAAACCAAGATGGAGAGGAATTGACCTCTGATCATCCTCACTGCTCATTATGTGCTAATTATAATATATGAGCATGCTAAAAGACACTCACACCAGCACCATAACAGCTTGCAAATTCCATGGCAATGTTAGGAAGTTACCCTATATGGCCTAAAATTGCCCGCCCCTTTCCCAGAAAATTCATGAATAATCCACACTTTGTTTGGCGTATAATCAAGAAGTAACAATAAGTATAGGCAGCTGAGGAGCTCATGCCACTGTTCTGCCTATGGAATGGCCATTCTTTTATTCCTTTATGATATGTTGACCACCACCAGCAGAGGTCTGGCCTGCTGACCCTGACTCAGTGAAGGATGAATAAATGCACTTTCATACCATTACAGTGATTCAAGTGGGCTACCTATAGTTGTTGGCTGCTTTCAGAGGGTGAAAAGCAACCAATCAACCAAGACTCCCTCTCCATTATTACATTTATTCAGTCAGATTTTACAACAGAGGTTCTAAGTTAACACATTTGTGGATAGTTAACATGGTTAAAAGAGTGGTTTTATGACTGATAAAGCTTTAGGTTCTAGGCCCAGAGTAAATACTATTAACAGGCAATTCCCCATTGATTTCCTCCTGAGAGGGACACCTAGCACAACATTCACAGGAGCAAACAGAGTAGAAACAAAGGGATGTGGAGTAAACAGACTTAAACTAGGAAAGCCTCTTATCATCTCTCTTTCCTGTTCTAATGTAAATGAGGCAGCTGCCTTCAGCCTGCCCCAATAAAACCTTTTGGCCTTCCAAAAGGTTTGAGACTAATCTATAACTTTTCCTAATATTTTTCCTAATATTTTGCCAGCCACTCCAAGTGAATTCCAACACCTTTACTTTCTTAATAAACTTGCTTTCACTTTACTCTGTGGACATGCCCTGAATTCTTTCTTGTGTGAGGTCCAAGAACTCTTTTGAGGTCTGGACTGGGACCTCTTTCCGGTAACACTTTCACAAACAGTTTGACTATTATCAAGCAATTTTTTGTCCAAACATGAGCTTGCAAATGCTTATAGCATAGCTTTCCAAATTGCTCTGTTGGACTGGATGAAAACAAAACCAAAACCAAAATAAACATTCTGAATATTCAAAAGTTACTAGGTCATTCAAATACCTCTTTTAAAAATCTTTAATTAGATGAATTATTTTTATATTATATGATAAAAAGAGATGTGTTCAAAGGTTAAAAAAACTGTTCTAATTTTTTTTTATTGTGATCTAACTAGAAGAAAAAGGCCAATGAACATTGGTTGAATAAATAATTTAAAAATAGGCAAATAACATATTTTTGCCTATTTGCCCTACAGAAGAAGAGTAATGAACAGTTAACTTTGACAACTTTTGTTTTGTTTTTGAGATGGAGTCTCACTCTGTCGCCCAGGCTGGAGAGCAGTCATGTGATCTCGGCTCACTGCAACTTCCACCTCCCTGTTTCAAGCAATTCCCCTGCCTCAGCCTCCCGAGCATCAGGGATTATAGGCGCATGCCACCACTCCTGGCTAATTTTTTTGTACTTTTAGTAGAGATGGGGTTTCACCATGTTGGCCATGTAGCAGGAGCGACCGCAAGAAACAGAGCTCCTGAACACTGAATGGGGAAGGAAAGGGTTTATTACAGCCGGGAGCTGAGGAATAATTTGTCCAAGTTCAGCTCATTTAGTAAAGGAAGATTTTGCCTTTATATAGGCTTATACTTTAGATATTACACATGGAAGAATCTTAGGTTTACAGCCTTAGAAATCACATACGAAAAGGGTCTCGGTTTATAGCTTCAGGAATCACATATGAAAGGGTTTCGGTTTACAGCTTCAGGAATCACATATGAAAGGGTTTTGGGTTTGATCTTGTTTTAAGTAAAAACAGTGCCTTCCGGACAGTTTCCCCAAGGCCAAGCCTGCCACCTACGGAAAGGAGATTCAGGAGGCGCCAGCTGGCCTGCTCTCTCTTCTGTTGAGATGCACTGTGGATGACAGAGGTGGGAGGTAATCCCAGATGCTTGGGTCTCCTTCCTCACCCACCCCCTTTGAGACCCTCACTTATTCTTACTTTCCAGATCCTCTGAAGAAACTGATTGATAATGTTTTATATAATATACTTGTGATGTCATTTTTCTGGTCTTATTACAGCAGTAAAGAATTTCTTAGCCATTTAGAGGAATAAGGGGGGGAAGCAGGGGAATAGTAAACACCCACTATTGTTATTACACTAATGATGAGGGTTTTTAATCCTCCCAAGGCTGAGGACCAACCTTTAAACAAGGACTTAGGGTTGAATTTATGCCATACCTGCACAGGCATGTGTGCCAGTTTGGTTATATTCTTAACTGCATGACCCTGGCCGGTTATGTGCAGGCAGCAGTTGGTTAGTTTGAATTTTCCACAGACTCCTCTTTCAGCTGCTAGCAAATAATCTATGGCCAGCTGGTTCTGATAAATCGCATTCCTCATTGAGTTTCTTGTCTGGCCAAAATGGACAGAGCTTTGCCCATTTCATCAGTGAGTATTTCCAAAACAGCCTGTAACCGGATGATCCGGTTGAGCATGTAAATAGGGGTCCAGTATCGCCATGAGCCATCCTCCGCCCATGTGGCCGGCCCATAATACTCAATAATTCTCTCCGGTGGCCACTCATCATCTGTCCAATCTCCTATTTTTAGGTGTCTTTTCTCCCTAGTGGAGTAGACTGGATACCCTAACAGCTTACCTGTCTTAACAGATAATAGGCAGAAAGAGGGCTTAATGATGCCTATGACACAGCTACCTGTCCATCTCCCAGATTACATACCTTGTACTGAGTACCATTATATAAACAGGTTCCCTTCTGTGTCCCTGTACATTTATAAGAACTGTCGGACAAAAAAATGGCAGTAACTTTTACATCCTACCTGGTGTACATACTGAGGGCATTCTTTAAAATTAGTTGGTGTTCCTACTGTACAAGTCCAAATATTAAGCAGAACAAGTCCCACGATGAATTTCCTCATGCTTCGGCTGTGCGTGGACCAGCCAGCTTCCGGGATGTGGCTGGAACAGGGCTTGTTGTCCTTTTTAAGGTGATTCTGCAGTCCTTGCCTTGGTCCAAGTCTCAGCTGCTGCTGGTTTTTACACGGCTATGGTGGATTCAGGCTGGGATCCCCTCTACCTTCAAAGTGCTGGGATTACATGTGTGAGCCATCGCACCCAACCTTTTTTTTTTTTTTTCTGAGATGGAGTTTTGCTCTTGTTGCCCAGTTTGGAGTGCAATGGCTCTATCTCGACTCACTGCAACCTCTGCCTTCTGGGTTCAAGTGATTCTCCCATCTCAGCCTCCTGAGTAGCTGGGATTACAGGCATGTGCCGCCACACTCAGCTAATTTTGTATTTTTTGGTAGAGACGGGGTTTCTCCACGTTGGTGAGGCTGGTCTCGAACTCCCAACCTCAGGTGATCTGCTTCCCTTGGCCTCCCAAAGTGCTGGGATTACAGGCGTGAGCCACCATGCCTGGCCTAACTTTTGACTGTTATAGAGAGTATAACACCAATTTAAGAATATAAAATATTTTAAGGAGGAAGATTGACTTGCCTGTCTCTAAGTTCACATTCATTTGGTTCCTGATACAAATAATAATGTTTTTGTTACATTTAACCCCAGTTGGGATGAGGTTCTTCAGAACTTCCAGATCTGATCCTTTTCCTTTCATCTTTCTCTCTCTACCTTCCTAGAGCTACAAATCAAATTTAATAGCTCAGAAAGGGGGAATGTTGCATCCCACCTGTTAGAAGACCAATTGTATTTTTTATTTGTTTCTCCCCCACTTGGGCAAACAATATTCTCCTTCTCTCTCTCTTTTTTTTTTTTCCTGTATCTGTTATATCTTTGGTTGATTGGCCTCATGGCTTATTATTCGTTCTTGACTTTTACACCTCTGCTTTGCATGTTTTTGGTCATCCTCTGTGAGGGTGTTTATGCATTCTACCATCAGCTTTCTGTCAAGTATCTCATTACTACTTTCTGAAGGACAATGGAGGTCCTAACACCTGTCTGTCTCTGTGGATGAGAACAACACTGTATCCTAGGTACACTCCTGGTGTTTGAACTCTTTCTTGGGAAATGCCTCCCCGACAGAGTGTGTGTGTTATTGGGTAAAACAGAAGAGGAGGGAGACAGAAAAGCAAGAGGATTTCCTGCCTTCTCTTCTCCTGTTACCATTTTCCTTTTGCCCACTCAGTGTTACCCTTGCTCTATTCCAGGCCATGGTGAGAAGCATCTCCTGACCCTGACTCTCCCCTGCTTCCCAGCGTTCTCCTAAGAAGGGAAAACCCTGTACAAATGCCTCAATACTTTTCTTCAAACTCCCCTCCTAGCGGGAGGGAAATTTACTTGCCCCTCTGATCAACCCCCAACCCCTATCCTATGCCCAAACATCCTGAGTGTTCTAAATCCTTGGGTTATTTCCTCAGTCTAAATAATTCAGATTAAAAAGACAAAGATTCAGAATTTGTAAGCCATGCTTATCTGAATATGCTACTTGTATTAGTCCATTCTTACATTGCTATAAATACCTGAGACTAGGTAATTTATATAGAAAAGAGGTTTAATTGGCTCACAGTCCTTCAGGCTGTAAAAAAAAGCATAGCAGCTTCTGCTTGGCTTCTGTGGAGGCCTCAGAAAACTTACAATCATGGCAGAAGGTGAGGGGGGGAAGCAGTCACGTCTTACATGGCTGGAACAGGAGGAAGAGAGAGCACAGGGTGGTGCTGCACACTTTTAAACAACCATCTCTCTCAAGAAATCTGTCACGAGGACAGCACCAAGAGAATGGTGCTAGACCATTCATGAAGGATCCATCTCCATGGTCCAATCACATCTCACCTCCATGATCAATCACATATTGGGGATTACAATTTGACCTGAGATTTAGACGAGGACACAGATCTAAGCCATATCACTTTCTCTACTTGAGTTGGCCAGACAGTAATTCATACCTGTGATATGCTTAAAGATATAGGCTCTATCTGATAAACTATGAGCCATTTACAATAACATTCAATTTCAAGATTGTTTCTGGGAACTCTGATGTCCCCTGATTTTACAGTATACTCAAGGACTTCCATAAAACATGCAATATGGTTTTATGGGAAGTGGTTTGAATGCTGCTGTCCATTACCTAATGTGACATTATTTTAGAAAGAAATTCTTTCCAGTATTCTAAGTTTCTGTGAGGAAGATTTTTCTGGGTATGATTTTCTGGGGTCTCTGAGATTGTGCCCTGTTCAAGGTGCTGCATCCTATTCACAGAGCTAATTGGAAATCAGAGTCCTCCCCCACCTCTCACCCTGCCCAGTCTAAAAATCGGCCTCATAATGACCCTAAAGAGAAAGTTAGAAATCAGAACACAGCAGAGCCAATAGTGAACTTACACTGAACCTAGACCTGTGAAGGTTCTTGAGCTACAGCCCCTGCCCCTGACATGTTCTAATGTCCAGTCAGAAAAAGGATGAAAACAGCAATGATTACAACAAATGTTCTGTTATGTTTTCTGACTCAGAAATAAAATGAGAAGGGGTAATAGCTCAAATTAGCTTTAGGCTGCTTAGTGTGGAGTTTTATCTAAAATGTGAAAGTAAATGGGAGTTATGTATATATATACACATATATATAATTTAAATAATATATTGTATTTAATGTATACAAAATATATCAATATGTAATCAATACAGAAGTGATTAATGAGATATTTTCCATTCTCATTTATTGGTAGTGAGTCTTCAAAAATTTGTGTGTATTTTACACTTACAGCACATCATTAGTGGTTTTGCCAAAGATACAAAAAATAAATGTTATGAAATGTAAGATAATGTATTCATTACATTTATCTTTATTTTATTACTCATCACATCACCTGTCTATCAACAAAACACCCAGACATGTGTAACAGTAATTGAATTCAGTCAAATTTGGCATATTGCAGACTTTCAGTCATAGTTTTACACATATTTTGCAATTTTGTTGCTATGATGGTAAGTGACATAAGGAATATGGGTCTCCTTTTGTACTATTGCCCTAAGCTCCACTAATGTTAGGGGCAAGACTGATTTATTTCTTTCCACACTACAAACAGGTACAATTGGATAAGAGACTCCAGGAGCCCCCATCATCTTTCCTGACAGCACTTGTCACCATGCCTTCTTATTCGTGAATATTGTCTGACATAACCTACAATTATCTTCAACCTTTTCCCTTTTAATGAATAAATATTTAAACTAATGTGGTTTCTTTTTTCAATCTATGGGTTCTTTCACTTATATCATCTATCTGATGTATAACAAATTCCAAATAGCACATAAGGAAAAAGGTGGAGAAAGTTCAAGTGATGTGACTAACATTTAACAATTAGTCTCGGGGCTTCTCCTTCTAAGTTCTTACTCTTTCAAACGTATTTTGTTGCCTTATTTTGGGTGTGATTTAGGCCAGAGGAAATGGGAGCGAGGAAGCCTTTTAGGTGGAACAAACAGCATGAGCAAAGAAGCAGAAAATAGCAGTTCAGCTGAAGCCATGGACTGTGTTAAGGAAAGATAAAAAATATGGGAACGAACCGGGCTGTGTTGATGAAGCCTTGGATGTCAGGGTTGGGGTTTTGCATTTTATTCTGATAACTGAAGCAATATTCTTTAGAGAAAGTAATTGGAAATAAAATGCTTTTATTTTTTATTAATAAAAATGCTGTCAATGTACTAGAGAGGAAGCTGGTATTCATCTGAGTAGGAGTAGGAGGAGAGATCAGTAGGTGAATTTGCACTTGTGATGATAAGCATCTTCTGCCTACACCTTCCAAATGTTCTACCTTCCTAATCCTGACCAACTGGTTCCTCAGTGTGTTTGTGCAACTGGTCATAAGGGTGGGAAGGTTACATAGGAGATAGGCATCAGTTTCAACTGGTACCATTTTTTCTCACATGCCCACATGAAGATGAATTAGTCACATTTTTGCACATTAAGGACAAGGCATTCATTTTTTCAACTGACATATAATATTTTTATAAACTTCTTAAGAGGCAGATAAAAATCATGTGTTTAGATTTTTCAAAAAAAATTATCAACACAGCAGTCAGAGTAATTCCTTTAAAACATGTGTGAGATCATGCCATGTCTTTGCCTAAAACCCTGAAATGGCTCTTCTACTCAGGGTGAAAGCATAAGTCCTTAAAACATCCTACAAGGCCCTACACAACTTGGTTCCTTATTACCTTTCTAGTTTCTCTTCTATTTCTCTCTCTCTTGCTCAACCTTTGCACCCTGGAGTCTTTGCTGGGCCTCTGATATACTAGGCATGCTACTAGGCACACTGATGCCTCAGGAGTTTTAACTTTCTATTTTCTCTGTCTAGAACAAGCTTGTTTAACCCATGGCCTGTGGGTCACATGTGGTTTTGAATGCAGCCCCACACAAAATCATAAACTTTCTTAAAACATGATGAGATGTTTTGGTGATTTTTATTTTTAGCTTATCAGCTATCATTAGTATTCATGTATTTTGTGTGTGGCCCAAGACAGTTCTTCCAATGTGGCCCAGGGAAGCCAAAAGATTGGACACCCTTAGCCTGGAGCACTCTTCCACAGTTACCAAAAGAGTTTACTTCCTCCCCTGCTCATGGTTCTTGCTCAGATTTCCTCTTCTCAGTGAGAGAGGCCTCTCTAATCACTTTCTAAATGGAATCCTCACCCCAGCATAGCATATCCTCTTTCTGTTTCATTTTCCAACATATCATCTGACATTCTACATCTTTTATTTATGTATTGTTTTCAGTCTCTCTTCTTCTGCTAGAAAATAAGCACCCAGGGAAGGTATTTGAGCCATTTTGTCCATGGTGGTATCTCTCAAGACCTTAAAACAGTGCCTGACACATACAGGTGCTTAATAAATAGTTGTCAAAAGAACAGAGGCCTTTTACTTCCTGATGGTTGGGCATAACATCTTTTTGAACATCTCTGTTTATTAAAGAAATTGCTAATCTTATTGATTTCAATGAATGTAGAGAAATTTCTTCATCCTCCTGATTATTTTGGGTTTTGTGTTAGATGTTTTATTTTATTTTTTCCTGGGGTTGGCAATGTCACCAGGGTTTTAGTTAGTGTGATCAAAGATAAACAGTTTCTTCTAGCTCAGAGACTGGGGCATGTCAAAGCCTGGGTGTAGAGAATTTTTATAATTTTATGTTGCCTTGGCATCCATTTTGAGTATAATTTCAACTTTCTCATACTAGAATCAGGGGTTAGTCACCCTTGAAACAGTTTCCAGTTCTATACCCCAGCCACATGGCTCAAGCCAATGGTCAAAGATAAGAACTTCTGGACATCTCCCCCGCTAGCAGATTGGACTCCCTGCTTTCCTACTGCTTCCTTTAACGGACCTTATAAGCATTTGCCTGTGAACTTAGTAACTTACAGCCTAGTCCCTTGTCTATACTGCTAGTTGCCATGCACACTCTTTCTCAGTGCCTGATTCTTCACGTCCACCTCATGTGCCAGGGGATGGAAGATTGCCCTCCAGATTCACTGCGCCCCTCTTTGCCCAGATTCTGTAAGTAAAAATCTTTGACCTTCCTATTTTGATGGTGTTTTAAATTTGCTCCATCCATTCTCAAGAACCAGACTACAGGCTAGGATTTCCCTGGGAGGCTAGGGCTAACACACAATTGAGCTCTCAGCCCCAGAATGATGGTTAGGTAGGCGTAAACTAAACACAGTTGAGATAAGAGCCACAACAGTGTCTTCCAGTATAAATAAGTTCCCCATGTGAGGAACTCCTTGTTGTGGGTCAAATAACTGGACGTTATGCTCTTCCCTAAGTGAAAGACCCACATCCAACTCCCCCCTCATTTATCTTAGCAGGGCTGCTAGTAGGGCAGGGTTGCTAGCCACTCTGCTAATGGAATCCCAATTTATCTGGGACTTTGTGAAATCTCTCTCTGCTGGCTGGGATATGGATACCATCTGTGATCAGATATATTATCACTTAATCTGTCTAGACCGTCATTTTCACTCTGATTATATCTTATGTGTATTTAATTTGTGCTGTTGCAATATTGTTTTATGCTCACAAACCTCCTAACTTTGAAAAGGGTTCAAAGCATGTATATTTTCTGTCTGTACCCAGTTTTAATACTTGAAGGCAAAGGACCAGGTTTCTATGATGTTCAAAATGATGGTGTGCACAGAGGCTCAATAAATGTAGGTAGATTTAGTGCAGTGATTACTGTCTTTTAATGCCGTAGAAATTATAGTCATAACCTATGGGTATCAATTATACCAAGCTATATAAGATCCATACAGAAAAAATAAATTTTTTATGGTCTTAAAAATATCAATAAATGTGGAATCAGAAAATGGAAGGAAAAGAACAATTAAAAGAGTCATTTTATATTATACAGCTTCAATTTTTTTCTTCTTTTGAGACAGAGTGTCACTCTGTCACCAGTCTGGAGTGCAGTGGCATGAACTCTGCTCACTGCAACCTCCGCATCCTAGGTTCAAGTGATTCTCCCGCCTCAGCCTCTCGAGTAGCTGGGACTACAGGTGCGTGTCACTATGCCCAGTTAATTTTTGTATTTTTAATAGAAATGGGGTTTCACTATGTTGGCCAGGATAGGCTTGATCTCTTGACCTTGACCTCATGATTCACCCGCCTCAGCCTTCTAAAGTGCTGGGATTACAGGAGTGAGCCACTGTACCCAGCCATCAATGTTTATATCTACTTATTTAAACATTGAAAACATTTTCAGAATGCAAATTAATCCTATTTATCCTAATGTACCTTGCTTTCATATATTTTATAAAAGTAATTGGTATAATATTCATAAAAAGAATTTTAGTGATCTCTTCAAATCCATAGATTCTCCTTACACTTCACTCCCAGATAATTTTAGAAGTGGGACCAACGTCTATTGAAGAAAGTACTTTGATGTAGGCTTTATTATGTTGCCTCAGTAAGATTGAAGACAACTATTTCAGCCCTGATCTAGAAAGTTAAAAAGGCAATGTTTTCTAACCCAAGATCAGACCTATTGGGAAGTCTTAAAGCCCCACCCTAATAGATTCTAAACCAGTTGTTACTGCTATCTCATTCACTTCCTCTCTGTCATGCTTCTTCCCAGTTTCTTGGTTATCTCAAGGCCTTTGGGAAACAAGACCATTCTTCAGAAAATATTCAAGGTCCTTAAATACAGAGACTATTTATTAGAGATGATAATAACCCAAGTTTCTTATATATATTAAAAAAATGGTTTTTGAATTTCTGGGCACTGCTACAAAGACAGAGTTGACATAGTGTGTATCTTTTAGCTACTGAGCATCCATGAGTGACTTTGACAGCTCAATGACACTCGAAACAATCTTGCCAAGATTAGTTGTCTGAACATTTATGGTCTTGTAGTGTGGCAGTCCTAGGTTCCCAGGCATAAATTATTTTAAAATGTGAAGAACAGGGCTGGGCTTTGTCGCCCAGACTGGAGTGCAATGGCGCAATCTCAGCTCACTGCAACCTCCGCCTCATGGGTTCAAGCAATTCTCCTGCCTCAGCTCCCCGAGTAGCTGGGATTATAGGCACCCGCCATCCAGCCTCGCTAAGTTTTGTATTTTTATAGAGATGAGGTTTCACCATGTTGGCCAGGCTGGTCTTGAACTCCTGACCTCAGGTAATCCACCTGCCTCGGCCTCCCAAAGTGCTGGGATTACAGGCACGAGCCACCGTGCCCGACCTGTCATTTTCTTAAATACGAATTTCTTCTTCCATTGAATTTTGACAGTAATGCCAAAGTTGCAGAGCTGTTGTGAATGTTAAACTTTGTAAACTCTAGAAAGTTATGGAAATATAGGTGTATCATTATAATTTCTGTTCAGTACCATCTATTATTTATACTAGTTATCTTATTTCTTCATCCATTATTCTAAAGTTTTTAAGAGTGCTGTATAGCTCATAACTTGTTTCCCCCAGTATGCTTGGCTAAATGTCCTTTCCAATCTATATGAACAAAAATATTTGTCAATTAATGAACTAGATTTGATACAGTGATAAAATGCTTCCAGATTATCTCATATTTTACATCTTATTCATTGGTTGGTAATATGTGAAGATAGGGCTTAATTCTTTTCATTGTTGTTAATTACAGGAGATTTGAGGTAATTTAAAACATAACCATTGATACAAGAGCTATATATTCTGTATATTAATTTAAAAAATTGTACACTTCTCTTTTTCATCTCTCTGCTGTAAAATCAATGCTAAATTGGATCAAATGCCAGCTTTTATGCACTTTCAGTTTTGAAAGTTAGGACACAGGCCAGGCGCAGTGGCTAAAGCCTGTAATCCCAGCACTTTGGGAGGCCAAGGCGGGTGGAACAAAAGGTCAAGGGATCGAGACCATCCTGGCCAACATTGGTGAAACCGCATCTCTACTAAAGATACAAAAATTAGCTCGGTGTGGTGGCGTGTGCCTTGATCCCCGCTACTTGGGAGGCTGGGGCAGGAAAGTTGATTGAACCTGGAAGGCAGAGGTTGCAGTGAGCCAAGAATATGCCACTACACTCCAGCCTGGCAACACAGCGAGGCTCCATCTCAGAAAAAAAAAAGAAAAGAAAAGAAAGTTCAGACACAACTTTGAGTCTCTCTGGCTGCAGACCGACTTGTAATTTAACCTACCAGAGACTGGATGTGTATCAAAATACAGTGGCTTTACTTAGAGCTTTTAAACAGCTACAGAAGTGGAAAAGCTGGGGATGGAGTGGAAAAAAAAGAAAGGATACTTTGTTTTAGGGACTTTTTTTTTTTTTTTTTTAAGACAGGGTTTCACCATGTTGCTCAGGCTGGTCTTGAACTCCCAACCTCAGGTGATCTGCCTGCCTTTCCTCCAAAGTGCTGGAATTACAGGCATGAGCCACCAAGGGACCTTTTTTTTTAATCCACTGATCACAAGGCATCAGTGGCTGCTTCAGGAACTTGGGCTAGTAGAGTCTCCAGGGTTTACTTTACTTG
Organism: Ateles fusciceps; assembly: GCA_036589455.1. Classification (NCBI taxonomy): domain Eukaryota; kingdom Metazoa; phylum Chordata; class Mammalia; order Primates; family Atelidae; genus Ateles; species Ateles fusciceps. The sequence continues at coordinate 14,715,396 of JAZHEH010003259.1, read as the reverse complement.
GTATTTAGGTCAAACCTGACAGCCTGGAGTAGAGCAAGAAAAATATGTAATACAGTCAACTAGATTATTTAAATAGCCACCTTTCTGTTATTCTTAGGAGGCTGAGCAAATTGTTTCTCTATATGAGTATGAAATCTATCACCCATGTTCAAGGCTTTAAAGCATAGATGAAGACAACCTGAGAATCACTCAGTATTCTTTCTCCCCTTATCTTTTAATCAGTGATGTCTCACTGTGCTTCCAATGAGGGCAGAGGGTGTTGGGCTCCCCCTAAGAGGGAGAAAAAGAACAACAAAGATATATGTATATTTTTTCATGCTTCCTAGTGGTTTTGAATGTTTTAGGGTATTTAATTGAAAGAAGAAAGAATTGTTAACGTTACTTTAAAACTCTGTGATTGCTTGATTAACAATGAGGAGAAAAACTATTGGATAAAACAGAGTTATTTAAATAAGATTTAGCAATTCAGCAACGCCTATCAAAATCTTTATTATTTTCATGTTTAAAAAATACTTTAGGCTAGGTGCCCTGGCTCACACTTGTAATCCCAGCACTTTCGGAGGCTGAGGCGGGCTGATCACCTGAGGTTGGGAGTTTGAGACCAGCCTGACCAACATGGAGAAACCCCGTCTCTACTAAAAATACAAAAATTCGATGGGCATGGTGGCGCAAGCCTATAATCCCAGCTACTCAAGAGGCTGAGGCAGGAGAATCGCTTGAACTCAGGAGGCAGAGGTTGCAGTAAGGCAAGATCATGCCATTGCACTGGGCAACAAAAGCGAAACTCCATCTCAAAAAAAACAAAATAAAATAAAAACAAAAACAACAGCAACAAAAAAGTTCATATGGTAAAAAAAACAGCGAAATAAATTTTTTTTCAAAGATGAAAACATATACTGCCATGGTCATGGTTCTAAGGATGATTTAGAACCATGTAGTCTCTGGCTCCTCAACAGTGCACTGAAGTGTATGTTGATTTCAACCATGGCTTCTCCAGCTTCAGTCATTTATCAAAGCTAAAACCATAGTTTAAAGATACATGAAAAAACAAATCAAATGGAAATTAGGCTTGATTATGGTCTTTCATGTGTGACTTTAGCTGTCCTTGATTGTGTATTCCTGTTGGATCAAATACTCTTATGTTACTGCTTGACACCATAATGAATCAATATATATTCCAAGTGGCAATAGGTAAGTTGAGGAGGAAGATGAACCAGTACAACAAAATGAGCATTAATACAGTGGCAATAATATGGCCAATCAATCTTGGAATTACCTACTTATTTAATTTCGAGCAACATGATCCAGCATTAATGTAATCACACTCTAAATTAGACAATGTAATTATGAAGACTGAGAGAAAAATCATCCTGCAACAACTGAGGAGAGAGAAGACAAAGACTATGTCCTCTTCCTCTACCTATCAAAAGCTTTAAAATGTTTATTTACTCAGAAATCCTATTCCTGGTAATGTTTCAAAAGAAAATAGTAGAAAACATGTTATTTAGCAAGATGTCATCTATCATAGAACATGAAATATAACACAATCGTTAAAATACTGCCATTTAAAGTGACATGGGGTAATGTTAAGAGAAAAAAGTGAGACAAAATTATGTATATATTGTATGTTAAAAGCTATAAAAACCAACATAATACATAAAATGTAAGAAAGTATACCAAAATGTTAATAGAATTATATCTAGATATAGGTAATACTAAATTCTCAAGTTTTTGTAGATTTTGTAAGGACAAATAAAATTTTAAAAGAAGGAGCATAATTATTCCTGCTGAAAATAAGAGATTTTCCTCCTCTTCTTTTTATCAGAACATTTATTCTAGAAAGCTTGTCATTTTAAACATAATTATCCTATCTGTGAACAATTGGTTCCAGCCCTCCCCATGACCCCTAGGATACCAAAATCCAAAGATGCTCAGGTGTCTTCTATAAATGGCATAGTATTTGCATGTAATTTACACAGGTCCTCCTATAGACTTTAAAGCATCTCTAGATTACTTATAATACCTAATATAATGTCTACATATCACTACATTTGCATGGACTGAATGTAGTACTTGGTATGTGGCAAACCGAAGTTTTGCTTTTTGAAGTTTTGTGGAATGTTTTTTCCCCCCCACATATATTTTATTCATGGTTGATTGAATCCACAGATGCAAACCCCTGGATACAGAGGGCCCACTGTACTTTCTTTGTTCATTAAAATGTATATAAATCATTTTGAAAACTAGATAGGCCCTTTGTCAGCCCAGGAATGTCTCTCTCAATAATCTACGAGCAATCCCATTGAAATGTACACAAAGGGAGATAGCATCCTTAATCTCCCGGTTTCTGTGGGAGGACAGGAGTCTAACTTCAGTGGACACTAGGCTCCAAGGTGCAAAACTACCTTCTATCATAAAAATACGACAATTTTGTCCTTCCCCTGGAAAAGGTCAATTAGCTAATAGGAACGATCTCCTCAATTTCCAGGTAAAGTTAGGATGAATGATGTGTGCAAATGGGGCTGTCATGTTGTCTTACCTGAGAAATTATTGTTTATCTTGAAAACATGTACGTAATGAGTTGTATCTGCTTGGCAATATAAGGGGGTATGATTGCTTTCTGTTTTTACAATCTCTTAGTGGATTACCTGTGATGTACCTCACATTCTGGCTTAAGGTTTATTCAATAATAAAATTACTTTCTTTACTACCTTTATGGAGAGAATTTCTGGGATGGGAGATTATCATTCTAATTATATTTATAATCAAATAAGTTCACATTGATATAATGAACTTTATTATGCTTACAATATCCTTTATAATTATTGCCTGTTTTCCTAGTTGATGATTTCTTTACCTTTTTGTTAACAATAACTATAACCACTTTATTGGTTTATCCTACTCTAAGCTCTAAGCTCCCTTCCACTTCCAATTCTTTTGACTTACAGACAATTTGTTCCATTTTCTTCTGAGCTGTCCAATAGTGTTTTTAAGTCCAGGAAATACATCCATGCTATCTTGATACAACTAGGAGCTCTACTAGTGTCCCATGGAAGTAAACTTAAAACATTCCCTATTTTCAAGACAAGGTCTTTATCACTAGTTCTAGTTAGGGCTTCCTTTGGTTTCTGCTTTCTGGTTTAAAAATATTCTTTTTTTTTTCTTTTGTTTATTCTTTAATCCTCCTTTGAGGTCTTTGAGCTGCATTTTATACTTAATGTGCATAGATTTTTTAATATAATTTAACATTCAAACTGGGACACTTTTGAGAGTGAAAGATGGGGTTAATAATTACTGGGAAGTCATGCTGTGACCAGGACTGTCCTAGGCAAAACTGGATGTGTGTAGGCAAAAGAATCTGAGGTTGGGATTACCTCTGACTCAAAGTAGTGATTTATTGTAACAAATTGATAAAGTGGTTATGATCCTGATTGTTAACACAAAGATAGGTAGGTAAAGAGAGATAAATGCAATATTTTGGGGTATATTTATTTTAAAACACTTTTTGTTACTTATCTGAAATTCAAATTTAACGGAAGATTCCATATTCATATTGGTTAAGTCTAGTAACCCCAGATGCGTGGTCATCATAAATATGTTTATTGAAACTGTTTTCCTCAAGGATGATAATTTCTTATTCATCAGTAGAGTGTATAACTCAGCATTTATTTATTATTTTTTAAAAGACAGGGTTTCACCATGTTGGCCAAGCTGGTCTTGAACTCCTGACCTCAGATGATCCGCCCGCCTTGGCCTCCCAAAGTGCTGAGATTACAGGCGTGAGCCACCACGCCTGGCCAGCTCAGCATTTAAAGTATATTTTAAAAAATAAGTTAATAGGCTAAACACCATGAAACTAACAAATAATGCTTACTAATTTAAATGACTAGAAAGAAATATATTTATTCCATAAAAACATAATTTCTTATTTTTTAGGGGAAAAGTTAAACTAATCTTCTAATTAGGACCCTAAAGGATAAACAAGATAATTTGAATAATTTGAATAGCTAAACAAGATAAATCATATATTATCTATATGTTTAAACATTTGTTTTCTCTTTTCATATATCTGTTCTCATAAACATTTTGAGTAGAAAATACCAAAATATATTACCACATAAAAGTGATCTTATTACTTTTTTGGGATTCTGCAATATAGTAACTTTTTCCACTAGAGTCAAAAGATGCCTATTTGCCAGTAAGTCTTCTAAAATTCTCCTGTAAATTTTCTTTCTCTTTCTCTTGGCAGTTATAGTTCACAAATATGAGAGGCTAGGTCAGCTGGCTGGCGTTGGTGACTCACTACCTCCCCCTTTTGGTAGTTTAGCTAGACACTCATCTGAGTCAGCTTAAACAAAGAACAAGCTGATAGCAGTGCCTGAGTTCTGGGGCTCCTCCTTTGTCACAAGACTGTTTTCAATGTCCCATGGCATTGTTAAAGAAAGCTCTCCTTGTTACATTGTCAAAATGAAGTAGCCTACCCCCTCTTACTCTATCAATACGTAGAGTGGTAGTACCCGGTGAGGTACTCCTTGAACTCTTTCTAGGAAGCGTCCGGATTTCCCTACTTCAGCATGTCTCTCTGCAAGGTAACACAGGCCAGTGGGATGGTGTGTGCTTTCCTTTTTGCACTGTCAATATATCTGATATATTCCCCAGGGCACACACTTTACTTTTATGCCTCTGTTTGCTAATTTTGTGTAGGCATGTGTGTCTGGGCTCCCATTACATGACATGTACTGTCTGAATTTGGGGAAGATGGTAGTGGTGTAATTTCAGAACAGAGTTGCCTTTTCATTGGAATTTAATGGGCCACAAAGGGCTTCTTGCCCCATGTCCAGACTGAAATTGGAAAATTTAATCACTTCATTACAATTGCTTGTAACTCATTCTTCTTTTCATTCTGAAAAACCTCCCTTTGCTCTTTATAACATCTCAGAGAGTAGAACTGCTAAGGAAAAACATATATATTTATTTAAAATGTATACATATTTTACTTAAGGATATATATATTTTGAAATAGGGTCTCACTGTGTCACCCAGGCTGGAGTGCAATGGCACAATCACAGCTCATTGCAACCTTGACCTACCAGGCTCAAGTGATCCTCCTATTTCAGCCTCCTGAGTTGCTGGGACTATATATAGGTGCATGCCATCATGCCCCCGCTAATTTTCAATTTTTTTTTTTCTAGAGACAGGGTCTCCCTGTGTTGCCCAGCCTGGTCTCAAACTCCTGGAGTCAAGCAATCCTCCCACCTGGGCCTTTCAATGTCCTGAGATGATGAGTGTAATCCACTATGGCTGACCAAGGAAAATAATATGTATTTTCCTTTTAAAATGAATTCAAGATTTAAATAATTATGAAATCTTTGTTAAATAAGCAGGAACATTTTAGAATGTAAATTTCAGAGTTAAAAATAAGTATTACGTAAGTGAACATATTTACTGGTTTTGAAAATTATTTCAGGATGACCTGGGTTACAGGTGCTTGCTTAAGGCATATATATGAAATAAAGTTTAAGAAATAGGCTGGGCGTGGTGGCTCACGCCTGTAATCCGAGCACTTTGGAGGCCAAGGCAGGCGGATCACCTGAGGCTGGGAGTTCAAGACCAGCCTGACCAACATGGTGAAATCCCATCTTTAAAAAAAAAAAAAAAAAGTTTAAGGAATAGTCCTCAATGGTTTATTAATCTCCTATCCTTCCCCTTCCCTCTTTGGAATGGGTTGAGTACTTTTATGGTGAAAGTCTTATTCCTTGCTCTTCTCCTTCATATGACAAATTAATGTCTTGAGTACAATATGAAAAAAAAAACAAAACCCAAAACTTGTTTATTCTCTTCTCTGGAAGTTAGACATTTCTGTGTAGTACCCTCTGCCAAGTTAAGCTATAAATCCTCTTTGTTGATTTTACTGAGAACTTTAACTAAATGATACTTCTACATTTGGGGAATAATTTTATTTTGCTTTAAAATATTGAAATAAACAGAAAAATCACCCAACAGACATTATCTTCTATCATTTTTTCTATAGTTTAAGGCATTTTAAAATCAAATGTTTCATTTTCAAATAAGTTCTGCAAAAACACTTGGATTTTCCCTACTTGCCTTTACATACTTTGCTGTGTGTAGTCAGGGCTGGGACATTACAAATTACATTTCTTTGGCTCCTTTGGCACTGGCAGAAGATCAGAAGAATAAAGGAAAAGAGAAGCTTCTGGCTTCTAGCTTATACCAGTGGGAATTGCTGGTGGTTGTTGCAATGGCATTGGAAGTCAGATGATTTCACACTTTCAAATAGAAGCAGAACTTTTCCATGTGAAATGTTTCTTACTCAGTGTTCCAGAATCAGCCAACAGTGCAGCATCAGGTGTGTGTTCCAGGCCAGGAAAATTAGCAGTTTCTAATCTCTAGGTATTATTTCTACTTCCTTCTGCTCCCCCTGTCTCCCATCATCATTGTGTTCTTCTAGATATTCTAGTACCTTTGTTTCCAATTTTCTGTTGTTAATATGTTTAAATTCCTAGTGTTTTTCTGTTTTCCAAACTGGAACTTGACTGATAAAAGTACTGATAAAAAGCCACTAGAAATCCTACACTACAAATAGAACATATGTCTTTGACACCAAAAGAAAGAGGCACACCTCAAAAATGATGCTTCTTTTCTAAGAAGGTATACCATTTCAAAAAATAATGAGGAACTACATTCATGCTTCTGAAATGAAACGGAAGTGGTGTGTCATATTTTAAGCTCAACACAGCTTCCCAGAATGTAAATTTTACTTGAAAATTTGTATTTAAAGTACAATTTTTTTTTCAATCAAACCAAACACTGCATGTTCTCACTCATAACTGGGAGTTGAAAAAATGAGAACACATGGACACAGGGAGGGGAACATCACACACTGGAGCCTGTCGGGGTGCTAGCGGAGGGATAGTATTAGGAGAAATACCTAATGTAGATCACGGGTTGATGGGTGCAACAAACCACCATGGCACAGGTATACCTATGTAACAAACCTGCACGTTCTTGCACATGTACCCAGAACTTAAAGTATAATAACAAAAAAAGACCCAAGTTTATGTTGTCTACAACACACTAACTTCAAATACAACAATGCAAGTGAGTTGAAAGTAAATAGATGGAAAAAGATATGTAAACATTAATTTTAAGAAAAAGCAGAACCAGATATATTAATATGAGATAAACTGAAAGTCAGAGAAAAGAAAATTACCAAGCACAAAGGGAGATTATATAATGATAAAAGGATCAATACACCAAGGAGACATAGAAACTGACTTCAAGATACATGAAGCAAAAATTGATAGAACCTAATCCAAAATTATAGTTGACGATGTTAAACACCACTCTCAACAACTGATCGAAGGACTAGCTAGAAGATCATCAAGGATATAGGAGACAGAACTACACAACCAACTAACAGGATCTAATAAAAATATACAGAATACTCTACATAAAAAAGCAGAATACACATTCTTTTCAAATGCTCATGAAGCTTTTGCTGATACAGATCATATCCCAAGGTATAAAATAAACCTAATAGACTTAAAGCAATAAAAACCATACAAAATAAATATGCTCTTTGACCATAATAGAATCAAACTGAAATCAAAGCAGAAAAACCTCCAAAACCCTTGGAAGTCAAATAATGTACTTTGAAATAATCCATGGGTTAAGAGAAAATCTCAAAGAAAAATTTTAAAAGAATTAGAACCGAATAAAAATGAAAATACAATGTAGCAAAATTTATGGAATGCAGCTAATACATTGCTGAGAAGGAAATTTATAACATTAAATATTTGTATTAGAAAAAGGAGAAAGATCTTAAAATCAATAATCTAAGCTCTCACCTCAAGAAACTAGAAAAGGTTGGGTGCGTTGGTTCACGCCTGTAATCCCAGCACTTTGGGAGGCCAAGATGGGCAGATCACCTGAGGTCAGGAGTTTGAGACCAACCTGACCAACATGGAGAAACCCGTTTCTACCAAAAATACAAAATTAGCTGGGTGTGGTGGTGCATGCCTGTAATCCCAGCTACTTTGGAGGCTGAGGCAGGAGAATCACTTGAATCTGGGAGGTGGAGGTTTTGGGCAGCTGAGATGGCGCCATTGCACTCCAGCCTAGGCAAGGGGTAAAACTCTGTGAAGGAAAGAAGAGAGAAAGAAAGAGAGAAGAGAGAGAGGAAGGAGGAAGGAGGGAGGGAGGGAGGGAAGGAAGGAAGGAAGGAAGGAACCAGAAGAAAAATTAGCAAAACTGACCCAAAGCAAATTGAATAAAGGAAATAATAAAGATAAGAGCAGAGATCAGTGGAATTGAAAGCAGAAACTAGTAGCCAGGCATGGTGGCTCACGCCTGTAATCCCAGCACTTTGGAAGGCTGAGGCGGGTGGATCACCTGAGGTTGGGAGTTCAAGACCAACCTGACCTACATGGAGAAACCCTGTCTCTACTGAAAAAAAAAAAAAAAATTAAGAAAAACAAAAAACAAAACAAAACAGAAACTAGGAAAACCAATGAAACAAAAAAGCTGGTTGTTTGAAAAGATCAATGAAATTAATAAAACTCTAGCAAGGCTGATGAATATTAAAAAATAGAAGGCACAAATTAGCAATATCAAAAACAAAACAGGCAATATCTTTACATATTATGCAGCCATTAAAAGGATAATAAAGGAGGCCGGGCGCGGTGGCTCACGCCTGTAATCCCAGCACTTTGGGAGGCCGAGGCGGGTGGATCACGAGGTCAAGAGATCGAGACCGTCCTGGCTCAACATGGTGAAACCCCGTCTCTACTAAAATACAAAAAAATTAGCTGGGCGTGGTGGCGCACGCCTGTAGTCCCAGCTACTCGGGAGGCTGAGGCAGGAGAATGCTTGAACCCGGGCAGCGGAGGTTGCAGTGAGCCAAGGTCGGCGCCACTGCACTCCAGCCTGGCGCCTGGTGACTGAGTGAGACTCTGTCTCAAAAAAAAAAAAAAAAAAAAAAAAGGATAATAAAGGAAACACTATAAACAGCTCTGCATATACAAATACAGCAATTTATATGAAATGGACCAAATCCTCTGAAAAGTCCAACTACCAAACATCTAACCTGAATGACATGATCTAATTAGTCTAACAATTCAAAAAAAAAAGTTAAATCTATAGTCTAAAAATATTTTTAAAAAGACATCTCCAGGTTCAGATTATTTCACTGGAGAATACTACCAAATATTTAGGTAAGAATTAGTATTAATTCCAATTCTACATAATCTCTTTGAGTAAACAGAAATGGAGGAAACACTTCCCAACCCTTTTTTCTTTTTCTTTTTTCCTTTTTTTTGAGACAGGGTCTCACTCTGTTGCTCAGACTGGAGTGCAATGGCAAGCTTGGGCTCACCCTTGACTTCCAGAGCTCAAGCAATCCTCCTATTTCAACCTCCTGAGTAGCTGGGACTATAGGTGTGCCCCATCATGCCCAGTCAATTTTTGTATTTTTTTGTAGATATGGGGTTTGCCATGTTGCCCAGGCTGGTCTTGAACTCCTGGGCTCAAGATCCTCCCGCCTCAGCCTCCCAAAGTGCTGGGATTACAGGCATGAGCACTGCTTTCAGCCCCAACTCATTTTATGAGGCCAGTAGTATCCTAATGCCAAAACCACATAGCACAAAGAAGGAAAACAACCAACTGATCAATATCTCTCAATCTGTCAAGAATTTAGACACAAAAATCCTCAACTACATACTAGCACACTGAATCCAATGGTGTGTGTGTATATAATATATAAATGATATTATATATTTGTGTATTATCTATCTATCTATCTATCTATCTATCTATATGTATATATAATGACCAAGTAGGGTTTGTTCCAGAAATACAAGACTGGTTCAATATTAAAAGTTAATGTATCATCTGTAAGATAATAACAAAAGATCCATTTATATCACTGAGGCCCTAGAAAATAAGAGTGGGTACTAAAGATTATTCAAAGAAATAATGGCTGAAAACTTCCCAACTCAGTGAAAGACATAAACCTACCAGTTCAAAATACTGAGTGAAACTCAAACAAGATAAACTTATTAAAGAAATCTATGCCAAGACACATCATAATGAAACTTCTGAAAGCTAAATAAAAAAAAAACAAAACAGTAAAATCTTAGAACACGCTGTAGAGAACACTGCATTATCTATAGAGGGAAATTATTAGAGTTAAAGTGAATTTTTTATCTGAACCTATGAAAGTAAGGAGAAAGTGGTACAACGTTGTTCTGCTGTCAACCTCAGTAAAAATATTCACAGGAAGAAAGGGGAAGTAAAGACATTCTCTGGTGAAGTAACCTAAGAAAGTTTCTTACCAGAAGAACTACCCTTAAAAAATGTCTAAAAGGATGTTCTCTGAAGAGAAAAGGAAACAGTAACAGAAGGAGGCTGGGATTTCAGGAAGGAATTTAAAAAGGAAATGGGTAAAAATAAGGGTAAAAATAATAGACTATATTTTTGTCTCATGAGTTTTTAAACCACGTTTGAAGTTGAAATGAGAATTATAACCTCATCTGATATGGTGCTTAAAATATGCAGAGAAAATATTAAAGACGTTTATATTTAAAAGTGTGGTGAGTAAAAGGATCTAAACAAAGATACGGTTCCTATACTTCTCCCAAAGTGATAAGATGCTGATACTAGTAGACTTAACAGGCAATGTCTGAACATTGTAATGAAAGCAACCATTAAAAACTATACAAAGAGATACATTGAGAAACACTCGAGATAAACCAAAGTAATGTTCTAAAATGTATCTCAGTTACTCACAAGAGAATGAGAAATGGGAAAAAGAGAAATGAGAATGAGAAAAAAAATAAAACTCCACCTAAATTTCACAACTTAAAGAAACTAGCTCAAAATTGATCACAGATGTAAATGTAAAATATGAAACTATAAAACTTTTAGAATATAATATAGGAGAAAATTTTTGGGAGCTAGGGCAAGGTAAAGTTTCTCAGACCTGATACTAGAAACATGATCCATTAGTGAAAACAATTAATAAATTAGACTTCATTAAATTAAAAACTTTCCCCACAAAACACTCTGTGAAGAGGTTGAAAGACAGACTACAGATTGGAATAAAATAACTGTGGCTCACATCTGCAGTATCTTTGTCAAAGTCCTTCTATAAAGAACTCTCACAACTCAATATTTAAAAAATCCCATTTGAAATGGGCAAAAGAAATGTAAAAGCATTTTGTCAAAAATGACACATGCATTGCAAATGAGCACATTTCAAGATATTCAACATTATTAGCCTTTAGGAAACGCAAATTAAAACCACAGTGAGATAATAGTATACATCTATCAGAACATCCAAAATACAAAATAATTGTATAGTTGGCCCTCCCTATGTGACACTTCTCATTTTATGTAAAAGACTTGAACATCAGAGGATATGGTATCAGTCAGAGGAGGAGTCCTGGAATCAGTCTCCTGTGAATATGAAAGGCAGACTATAATAACGAATACCAGGGAGGATGTGGAGAAAACTGGATTTCTCGTACATTGCTGTTGGGAATGGAAATGGCGCAGTCACTCTGAAAAATAGTCTGCCAGATTTTACAAACCTAAACATGTAGTTATCGTACAACCAGGAATTATCTTTTGGGCATTTGTCCCAGAGATATTAAAACACGTTCACACAAAACATTTATTTGAATGTTAAGAACAGTTTATATAGTAAAACACTGGAAATGGACTCAAATGTCTTTAAATGAGTATATGGTTGAAAAAACTCTGGTACATCCATACAATAGAATATTACTCTGAAATAAAAAGTAATGAACTATTGATATTATTTAATAATATGAATTAACTCCAAGGGCATTTTGCTTACTGAAAAAAGTTAATTTCAAAATATTACATACTGTATGATTTCATTCATATAATACCCTCAAAAAGACCAAACTACAGAGATGGAGAACAGATCAGTAGCTGCCAGACCACAGGGACAGGTGTAGTGAGGAAGGGGGAGACACAAAGAGGTATTTGAAGGGAGTTCTTTTGTGGTGTTACACAAATCTGTACATGGAAAAGGGTGCATAGGAACACACACACATGCACACACGCACACAATGAATGCAGATTTTAAATGCGCCAATGTTTATTTCCCAGTTTTGATTTTGTACTACAGCGATGTAAGATGTCATTATCAGAGGAAGCTGAGTGAAGGGTGCATGGGACTTTTCTATTTTTACAACCTCCCATGAGTTTATTATCAGTTCATAATAAAAAGTTTAAAAAATGTATTTAGTACATGCAACTCAATGAACCTAAGAACATTTTATTTTCTTTGTTGTTGAATATCGTGTTGCTTTTATTTAAGCCTGGAAAGCATAAATTTTTATGTGCAATTGTTGATTAGAAAATTTGGCACTTCTGTGCTTGGAGAATAAAGTGGCATTAACATTGCACTCCCAAACAGTTGATTTGGGCAAGCTACTCAGGGAAGAACAGGGTATGCTGAGGGGTGCTCATGGCACTGCCTACCAGAGTAGAAGAGCTGAAAATTGTGATGTCTTCATGTAGACTCAGAGACCCACACAGCCAGTATTTTGATAAATTACTTTGCTACTGCAGGAATCACTATTTTAGATCACACCCCAGCAAAAGTCATTGATTTCAAAATGGAGCTTAAAAGTTTCTAAGTTACTCTTATTATATACTTTTTTTTATAAGCATGTGATTCCATTTAGTTCTACATCCTACTAATAGCAGATTAAGTATCACCCTTGCTCCCCCACTAAATAATCTGTTTTGTGTGTATAGTTACCATTTTTTTCCACTTGTACATTTGCAACAGGAAACACATATTGTGATTTAATACAGAAAGTTTGAATTTTAAAAATTTTAGTATAATCAGAAATCTGCAAAGATTGGAGAAATGAGGCTTTCCCAAAGAAATTGATGGCGAAAAATATCACAGGCCCTTCTCTTTACTACTGAACTGCTAGTAGGTGGATGCCATCTAAAAATAGTGGATATACTCAGAGGCATATTTAAAATAGCTTTAATGTTGTGTAACTGCCAAAGGTTTGATCCTTATATCTTTTAGTGGATAAAATCCTGAGAATAATTACATAAATCTTCATTGATTTTTGTGGGTAACATAAAAATGAACTGTTCAAGCAACCAGAAAACATTGTATCAACAAAAGAAAAAAAATATTCGCTAGGAATGAAAACCACAATTGAAAATTCAAAATTACTTGATAATTAACTTAAAGTCTATTTACAACAACAACAAGCCCCAAACAATCAAACAAAAACTTGGTAAATTCCACCCTGTTAAAAAAAAAAAAATTCCACACTGGAGTTAGGGTCAAACTTCTATGGAGCTTTCAAAGAAACTGGTAAGGTGAAAAAGCCATACTTATTAAATGCCCAACCAAGCAGTTCTAACATTCAAGAAGGATAGCCTGGAATGATTGGAGGAGAGATGAATCATAACCTTGATATTTATTTCACACTGGAAAGCATGGACACTAATAATTTAGGAATGTAGTTACTGATCTTTGTTCACTAATTTTATAAGGATAATTTATACTGAAATAACCAGTAAAAATAATTTCTTAAAGATATATGAGATTTTAAAAAATGAATGGAATAACACATATGGATGAGTGAATGCATGGAAACAAATCTGTGATGCTGACTTTGGTGGGGTAGGTAGCATTTCTGTATCCTGCAGCAATCAGCAGCCCTGCAGTTGCTCACTAATAATATCTCCTCTCAAAGAGTTTGTCTCTTGGTTTTCTTTTTCTTTTTCTTTCTTTTTTTTTTGAGATGGAGTCTTGCTGTGTTGCCCAGGCTGGAGTGCAATGGCACAATCTCGGCTTACTGCAACCTCTGCCTCCGAGGTTCAAGCGATTCTCCTGCCTCAGCCTCCCAGGTAGCCAGGATTACAGGAGCCCACCAGTATGCCCAGCTTTTTGTATTTTTAGTAGAGGCAGGGTTTCACCATGTTAGTCAGCCTGGTCACAAACGTCTCTTGTTTTTTTGTGTGTGCTTTACTGAGCTGGAAAGAAATGCTGAATTTTGTTTAAGATTAGTAGGAAAAAACATTTAGATGCTTATCTTTTTAGATTAATCTGTAAAGAAATGGGAGACAAGGCCAGGCGTGGTGGCTCACGCTTATAATCCCAGCACTTTGGGAGGCCGAGGCAGGTGGGTCACTTGAGGCCAGGAGTTCAAGATTAGCCTGGCCAACATGTTGAAACCCCGTCTGTACTGAAAATACAAAAATTAGCCAGCCGTGGTGGCAGATGCCTGTAGTACCAGTTACTTTGGAGGCTGAGGTGGGAGAATCACTTGAACCCAGGAGGTGGAGTTGCAGTGAACTGAAACTGGGCCACTACACTCCAGTCTGGGCAACAGAGCAAGACTCGGTCTCAAAAAGAAAAAAAAAAGAAATGGGAGATGAGTTTGAAAACTTGCTCTTTGACATATATATGTGCTGGTTCAAGCAGAGAAAAATACTGATCAGATTTTCAATTATTGGAATTACTCTTTTTTTTTGGTTTGTTTTTTTGAGACGAAGTCTCACTCTGTTGCCCAGGCTGGAGTGCAGTGGCACAATCTTGGCTCCCTGCAACCTCCGCCTCCGAGGTTCAGGCAATTCTACCTCAGCCTTCTGAGTTGCTGGGATTACAGGCGTGTGCCACCACGCCCAGCTAATTTTTGTATTTTTAGTAGAGACCAGGTTTCACCATGTTGGTCAGGCTGGTCTTGAACCTCGTGATCCACCCGCCTCGGCCTCCCGGAAGTGTTGGGATTACAGGCGTGAGCCACCGCGCCCGGCCGGAATTACACTCTTTAAAGTGAAGAACTAAAAACTTTTCATGACAATGGCTAAAACATAGGTTAAAATGACGAATCATTGTTTTGCCTACGGATAAACTGGTTCTCAAAGCTGGCTTCTTCAGCCAAGATATTTTAAGGGTAACTTCTCCCTAAAGTGAAATTGTGAAAGCATTTATTGGTGAATTACATTTCACTTTTAATTCTGTGTGATAAGATTATAACAGAATTAAAGTGTGAGAGCTGTGAAGAGTTTTTATCGACAATAAAATTGTGAACACTAATTCAACTACATAAAATTAAAGTCTGTGTAATTTGTTATTTTTCCTTCTTCAAAAAGTTCCTTGAACTATTGTTTTCCTAAGATAATAGAAGAGACAGCATTATGGTACTTCACATGATGCAAGTCCTTTAACCGTATGTCATTAATTTAATTAAGTTTTAAGCCTGTTAAATTTAAGTTTTAAGCCTGTTAATTTTAAGAATTAAAATCTTTAATTCTTATTTAATTCTGTTAAATAACAGAATTTCTACCAGCAGTTGTCTGAAACATTAAAGTGTGCTATCTCTTTAGTAGTATTCTGGTCATCTTGTCTTAGTGATTATATTATAAAATTTCCAAAACAGCAAAAAACCAGTGTTAATTTGTATGCACATTTCTCAGTGGGTTCAGGGTCTCAAAATATACTGAAACAAGAACAGAAATTACTGTACAATATAAATTCAGGTCAGCTTAAGCTTTTTGAAATAAGCACATTTAGTGCAGCAAAAATTAAGCATGTGTGGCAAAAATCTGCACTCTTAATCCAGCTGTGACTAAACAAAGAGGCAGAGAAGAAAATCATTTTTTTTTGTTGTTGCTGATAACAAGCAATTGAAACATTTAAAAATTTCATTAATTCACTCTTACGGTAAGCGGCCTGAGAGGATCTATGAAAATGGTTTGCTATTCACTTGACCCAGAAAACTCCACAAAATCATGCAAACCAAGAGGTTCAAATCTTTGTGTTCATTTTAAGAACACTCATTAGTCTGCCCAGGCCATCAAGGGTATGCATAAACAAAAAGCCACTAAATATGTCACTTTATAGGAACAGTGTTCACTATTCTGATGTCACAAGGGTGGAGTTGATAGGTATGCCCAGGACTAACAGTGGGGCTGGACACAGGGTCAATAGTCCAAAAAGAGTGCTAAATTTTTGCTGCACGTGTTAAAAATGCAGAGTTATGCTGAGTGAACTTAAGGATTTAGACAGAGAGTCTCTGGTCATTGAGCATATCCAAGTGAACAAAGCACTCAGGATACGCCGCTAGACTTACCTAGCTCATGATCTGATTAAATCCATACATTACCTCCCCTGCCTCATTGAGATGATCCTTATGGAAAAAAAAAAAAAATTGTTGCTAAACCAGAAGAGGAGGATCCACTGAAGAAAAAGATGTCCCAGAACAAATTGCAGAAACGAAAACTTACAGTGTGATAACAAAATAAAATACATGCAAACAAAAGTTTTTTTAAAAATAGAAATCTTGCTTCTTTTTCTTTCTTTCTTTTTTTTTTTTGAGACACAGTTTCACTCTGCCTCTCAGGCTTAAGTGCATTGGTACAGTCTTGGCTCACTGCAACCTCTGTCTCCCGGGTTCAAGTGGTTCTCATGCCTCAACCTTCCAAGTAGCCGGGATTACAGGAATGCACCACTACACACGGCTAATTTTTGTATTTTTAGTAGAGACGGGGTTTCTCCATGTTGGCCAGGCTGGTCTCTAACTCTCGACCTCAAGTGATCCGCCTGCCTCTGCCTCCCAAAGTGCTGGGATTACAGGCGTGAGCCACCATGCTGGGCTGAAATCTTAATTCATTCAACATAATCTCTGCTGGCATTTTTCTTTTCTTTTCTTTTCTTTTTTTTTGAGACGGAGTTTCGCTCGTTACCCAGACTGGAGTGCAATGGCGCGATCTCAGCTCACCGCAACCTCCACCTCCTGGGTTCAAGCAATTCTCCTGCCTCAGCCTCCCGAGTAGGGGGGGGACTACAGGCATGCGCCACCATGCCCAGCTAATTTTTGTATTTTTAGTAGAGACGGGGTTTCACCATGTTGACCAGGATGGTCTCGATCTCTTGACCTCGTGATCCACCCGCCTCGGCCTCCCAAAGTGCTGGGATTATAGGCGTGAGCCACCGCGCCCGGCCTCTGCTGGCATTTTTCTAAGTGCTTGGCATAATTAGTGAATGAAGCAGATAGAATCCTGGTTTGTTTATAGACTAAACATTTTCAAGTTAAAACCCTTCAAAGTTAAAGAATTTTCTCTTAACAACGGGCTGCTTTAGACACTATTAGAGACCTTGCGAGGACTGTTTCTTTTCTCTCCCTATTAGAGAAAACTTTCTGGAAACAGTCAAGAAACACCGATTTAGATGTTCTGTAATTACTCTAAGAACCTAGGTAGCTAATCAAGAATCAGAAGGCTCATAGGATGAGTGTGAAATAAGTCAGTTGATAGAACTGGGTGACCTCCAGGGTTATCTGTGTGGGACAGATCCATCTGGGGGCACTTCCTGTTCCCACAACAGAAGGAAGTAGTCCTGTGGCAGAAAGTTTTTGTTCTCAGAGCCTGGCCTTTCTCACTGGACAGTAGTGGATCAACATGGGATATTCTTGCTCTTGAGGTCCCTTTTCCTGTGCTCCATGCAGCCCATCACCCCACCATGTAGAAGAGCTCAGAACAGGTTGATTCAGTTTCACTCTCTTTACTTATACTCACATTGCATTTCTTTCTCCATGAGGCTGTATCTGTTCTTACCAATGCAGTACAGGTGTTCCCTATGCTCATCAACGTCATATTTATATAGACAATTTTGAGTAATTATATAAGTTCTAAAAATGCTCCTACTCTTTGTGTGCCTATTTTCGATTTCAATTGGAGAAAAATATATCTTTTAATTTTTGTTCTTATTGTCAATTATATGAAAGTATAGATGGTTTGTTTTATTTATTATGTTTTCAGGTAAAGTTTTAGGTCCTGGGGATAAAGTTACAAAAAAATGACAATAAATGGAAAGTAGAGAGAAAAGAGAGGATCCGTCCCCACCGCATCAATTTTGTTTCTTTTTCAATCTCTCACAGCCTCCTGGTGGTTTCCTATGAATTTTTTTCTGAAAATATCCTGGATGAGGGCTCAAGCTGCCTAGAGCCTCCATTTATTTCAGCTTAGTGGTGGTTACTCTCCTAATTGCCTACAAATGGGTCCTCAGTTGCCACTGTAGTCTTTTTAGGTCCCAACTTTAGTAAAGATGTGACGTGGTGGTGAAGACCTCTCAATTCCTCTTTCCAATGGACCTGCATCTACTTCAGGCTGTATCTCTTAACTCTCCTTCATGCTGGTCCCCAGGACCAGGATCTTGATTGCATTTGCCAGTTTTTTTTTTTTTTTTTTTTTAACCCTGGATACTTTATTTCTACCCTGGCCCAAGGTCGGGTCTCTGCTGTTTTAGGAAGAGCTCTCCTTGAGGATGGACTGCCTGTCTGACCTCTAGCACTGTCCACCCTAGAGTCCTTGATGTAGTGCTTTTCCCAGCCCCCGGATCTGTGTGGGAAGTCTAGTGCTTGCTTTTGTTAAGTAGGATACCTCATAAATTCATTTAGCTCTGGCTTTGTGGGCTACATGGCCACCATCTTTAACTATTGGCATGGCAGGTCTCAATTTCTCTCTCCTTACCTCAGCTTTCCTAGGAAGAATCTTTATTCCCAATCATTTACCTCCTGATGTTTCATAGATGGGGACTTTGGCCCCTATTACTCCTATATGTAACTGCCTCTGAAGAATATTGTGGGTGCTTCTCTGGCTTTTGTTGCAAATGAGATATTTTACTACAGATATCATTAACTCAAAAAACCCTTTACTGGGTTAATTTTAAGCAGAAACTTTTAAGAAAATTGAAATAAACAAATATATAATTCAGGTTAGACAATTTGGTTTTATTTTGAGACTAATCAGCATTATGTAAGAAAAAAATCTGCAGGTCCCAAATAGCTGGATTAAATTTGTTTTAATGATTCTTATAAAATTGCCATGAGTAAGTAATTGAAAAATAAAGCTTCAAAAAGAAACTGGGAGCAGAGCACAATTACAGTCACGTTGCTTAACAACAGGGACATGTTCTGAGAAATGTGCCCTCAGGCGATTTCATCATTGAGCAAACATCACAGAGTGTACTTACATAAACCTAGATGATATAGTCCACTACACACCTAGGGTTGATGGTATAGTTGCTCCTAGGCTACAAACCTGTACAGCATGTTACTATACTGAATACTGAAGGCAATTGTAACACAATGGTAAGTATCCGTATATGTAAACATAGAAAAGGCATAGCAAAAATATTGTATTATAATCCTATATATGTGCATTGAACTGGTTTTGTGCAGCATGTGACTGTAATTTTCAGTGAGATTTATATTGGAAATTACTGTATGCTTGCTATGGTTTGAATATGTCCCTCCAAAATTCATGTTGAACGTTAATCTCCAATATTAAGAGGTAGGGCCTTTAGGAAGTGATTAGATTATAAAAGCTTCCTCCCTCATGAATGGGATTTAAGGCCCTTATAAAGAAGCTTCACACAGCATTCAGCTCCTTCTTGCTATTCTGCTGTTTCTCCATGTGAGAATAGTGTTGGCCCCTTCTGCCATGTGAAGACACAGCAATGAGGCACCACCTTGAAACCACACAGCAGCTCTCACCAGACACTGAATCTGCTTGCAGATTTATCTTGGACTTCCCAGCCTCCAGAACTGTAGAGAAATAAATTTCTATTCTTTATAAATCACCCAGTCTTGGTGTTTCCTTATGGCAGCACAAATGAACCAATATTTCAAGCAAACTGCTCTTATTTATTCTGGAGTATATATAACTTACAAAGTGTGAAACTATTCTCCTGTTTTTTGAAGACTGAGGTCAGGATTCAGTTGATGCTATAGATGAAGACTGCTTGGTTATTTGTTGGGTTTACTTCAACCTCATGTCCTACATACAAAATTTATATAAAATCGGGGTAAAGGCATTAAAAGTGGAAATATTTTGTTAAAGTCTTGTTCACAACTTCTTGAATTTGATAACACCATTAAATCAGGGTGATGGCTTTTGATGATCACTGAAAGAATAAACAGAAACTCTCAATGAGAGCAAGATAAATAATTTTAGTGTCATGTATAAAATGCAACAAGACAAAAATGAAAAAGAGCTGTTCAATCTTTTTGTTTCTCTTCTCTTCCTTGGGAAAAGAAGGCTGGGGAAAAGAGCCTGAGCTAGGAGTCTGAAGAGCCATCTATTTAACTATCATCTTGGAAAATATTTCTTCAAATTATTATCTTAACTACTTAACTTTTCCTTCCTACTTAGAAATCACTATGCCTGCTTTGAAATTTGTTGTAAGAAGCAGATAAGTCAGGAATATGAATGTACTTTGCAAACAATAAAGTCATAGATGCACATGGGACATTTATGCAGGGGAGCAGAACATGAGTGAGTGCAGGCTTAGATTTTGTCCCTGTAACCTTGGCAGCCATGCAGACCTCTTTGAATCTCTGGTTTCCCACCTCTAAATGAACTTATTCTGAGTTCTTAGGTCTTTCAAAATGTAGACCCTTCCCTAATTTCTAGATTTCTCCATAGCTTCTTATAAACAGAATTTTTCCTAGGAATTTTTAATTTAACCTATTGGATTAATAAGATCATTGAAATGTGTACAGATTTTAAGTATCATGATTTTATTCCCACTAAAACAGAAAATTATTTTCTATGATGAATATGAATACAGTAAACATGATGAGAAATCATCTTTGGTACTTGTCTGAAGAACTCCTCATCCCCCAATTTTTGTTTTTGATTTGCAAAGCACATTTTTTTTGTAGGAACATATTTTCAGGGTAAGAGGAACAAGTCATAGTTGTAAGTTCTGATATATGTACTTGCTACTTAAGAAAAACATGCAGAATTTAAAGCAAATAGTACTATAATAAAAAAACTGATTTTCCTGAAAACGATTTAATTTTATGATGTAAATGCAAATCTTAGAAGTGAAAACTTTTTTCAAAGAAGACTTTTATCAGACTCAATTAGCAGTTAACTGGGTACAGAGAGGATATCAGTGTATGAGAAGCCATATAGAGTTTAGTGTGGCCAGGAGCAGGAAGTCAGGAAGGTTTGGCTTCAATTCTACTATCTAGAGGTATTTTGGAAGAGGCCAGAGTGAACTGTGTACATATTTGAATTTAGATTTCGTAAGATACTCAGCTTTACTGGAGTTCGCAGTAGAAAAGGAGGGGAAGAAAAATGTTCTCAATGTATACAAATGCCACACACAGTTGTTTTTATGCCTACTTTATATGATAGCTGCTAACAGCTGAAGGAAATTTCAATATTAAGCAGTTGTTTATCACAAATGTGCCTAGAAATAATTTTAAAGATCTTTGTAGGGAAACAGAAACTCTTTTAAGTCCAGATGTTTTCTCAGGATAGCTAAACCTGGTAAAATCACCTATGTAGCAGTAAATAATATTTGGCCACATCTGCAAAATGAAATATGATCATCTTCATTGTCTATATAAAAACAAATGAAAGTTATGGGTAATTTTTAATGAAATGAATTATACAAAGCATCATTTATATTTTTATATTTGGCTTTGGGACATAAGGCAATATGGAGAACTTATGTGACAGACACACACACACACACACACACACACACACACAGAAACTCAAATACTCTTCTCTGCCTCATTCTTACTCCTTTTTGAGATCAGCCCATTATATCAGTAATCCTCTGCTGAACTAAAATAATATTTTTGCTCCAAAAGTCTGCTAGGGAAAACATCTATTAATATATGTTTTTAAATCAGTTATTTCCAGAAATGCTTACAAGTCCCTTTAAATCTAGCAATGATAGCATAACGTATATTGTTGGGAAGAAAATTCCCACCTAAAGTAGAAATTTACCAGTAAAAAATCATAAAACATCACAAAATATTTTCAAGGATTATTTCCATTTACCTAACAGGCTTTTACATTTAAGAATTATAAAATATTTAAAAGAGAAAACAGAACATTCAAATAATCTTAGATTTTCAGTTTTACAATTAAGGGTTTGGACTAGATGCTAATTTATTTTTCTCAACTCTAATTTTAGTCAGCATAAAAAGGTGTTAAAATGTGTCCCACTGGTTCATTCAACTATTAATAGAAAAAACTGGCTTAAAATTGTGAAGCCTGAAAGTATAGCCATTCTAATTTACAGATAACAAAGGCAAGTCCTAGGAAGAAAAGTGACCACTCAAGGGTATCTATCCATTCAGACATCAATCAATGTCACTGTTTTCAAATCTACCTGATCACCAATATTTTGTTTTTTTGTTTTATTAAAGGCTCCAGAGTCCCAGTCCTTACCCCTAGAAATTTTGCTTTAGTAATTACAGGGTGAGATCAGAAATTTCATTTTTTTTAAGGAGATCCTCAATATTCAAAGGAACCACAGATCATACCAGACTACTTGGGATACCGTGATGGAGGAACAGATAGGTCGCACAGTCCTTGGGCAGGCTCTTCATTGTCACACAACAGCATTTTCCTAATAGGTCCATCATTTTATGACACAGGGTTCCACTTTTCTGGTGTTTCTCTCCCCTCTAGCTGGAAAGCATATTATGAGCGTGATATTACTTGGTGTCTAGTCTACTTTTCTTTGACAGCTTCCTATGGAAAAGGATCTTCCTGAAGGAAATGAGAATTAAAAGAGTAGATTTATAGACCTTAGTTACCATCTGATCCAAATCATTCTATAAGTTTAATTCCACTTAACTCCTGAAACTGTAAAGTATGAATCTAAACCTCACCATGCTACCATCTTAAGCCTTTCAAGGAAGTCTACAATTTGAAAATTATTTTCTTTACCTCAGGTCACGGTATACAATGAAGTAAATTTCTCTAAATGGTTCAAATACATCATAAGGAGATGGCTCTTGGAATATGTTTGGCATAAGAATTTCTTAGTAAAAGAAAAGCTTAAGTAGAATTAATAGCTAATAACATAACATAATTGGTTTTATATAGAGACAGTAGAGAGCAAATTTCCTTCTAAAATCTTCCATTTAGAATTCCAAGCCCCTTAACATTCATATTTCTGTCAGTTTTCAGTATAGATTTTATGTGTTTACTGTATGCAAACTACAGCCAAAATATGCATTTCTATTCCTGATGCTACTGTGGGTGTCAAAGTTTAGTTTAAGCCTTTTGTTTTTGTAGCACACTATAAAAGTATAATTCAGCTCTCAATGAAATATTATTCCTTCCTTGTTAGTAAAATAGTAAATTAGTTTGTTATCTATTAATTTTAAGAAAAAGGTTAGAAAAAGAAAAAAATAATAAATGACTTACCTTTAAGTATGTATGACTCCATATAAAGTAGCTAAATTAAAAGCTTACCACAATTTTAAGAAAAACTAAAATTCAACATCATTCAATTTCTTTTTGCATTCCATTTAGGAAATGTTTGTTACTGAGGCTGATAAAATAAATTCATTATTTAGTCATGTTATTTATAATGCGGTCTCATGATATTGGCTCTGAGGATTAAATATGCAGTTAAAGACATACTAGACTACCAAATAATATACAAAACATTTATGAACATTTTATGCTTGCTTTAGACAGCTGATCTATTAAACTTGTGATATTTTTATTTAAAAAGAATAAACAAGGAAATCAATGGTATTATTTTATCCTTAAATGGGTTAAGAAATTATTTATGAATTATCTTTAGAAATCTACCAATGTTAGATGTGTGCATAATTCTTTTTCAATGTAGCTGGGG
This sequence comes from Ateles fusciceps, assembly GCA_036589455.1. Taxonomy (NCBI): domain Eukaryota; kingdom Metazoa; phylum Chordata; class Mammalia; order Primates; family Atelidae; genus Ateles; species Ateles fusciceps. Next base: position 14,691,689 of record JAZHEH010003259.1, on the reverse strand, counting down.
GCCAAGGAAGTGGTTAATTAATATTTGTACTGCAAATACCTTAAGTGGATACCTATTAAAAGGTATACAAAATATAAACAGTATTGTATATTTTCAAAACTTTTAAATAAACACAAAGAATATATAGGTATACATGTTATAATTTCAAAGTCAACAGTAGCACATAAGTTTTTCATATCTAAATACATAGGAGGATACTTCCTATTTCAACACATGCACCTACAAACACAGGGCCATGCACATAACCTTGCTTTCTGCCACTTGCAAGAAAGAATATACAATATTATACATTGTTTCAACTTATATCATATTGAAAAATTAATGAGAATGGCATAAAAAAATTCTGATCTAAGAAATCAAAATACAGGAAGATAATTATTCCTTAGATTAAAAACACTGAAGACTGATGGAAAGTTAGGATTTAAATTGCTTGTTGGAAGAGAACAGGACTGCCTATAAACACTCAGAATGCTCTGTTTGACAAGTGGGACTAGAACCTCTGTAACATAGCAATCCAGGCCAAAGACTTAAACCATCGATGCTTCGGATCGTAGAGAAATGGTATAGTTGTGGGTAGTTCTCCGCAAGGCAGGGGGGTGCAGATGGAGATCTGGATGCCCATCTGGAGGGGAGACGGCGATTTGCTGGTCTAGCAGGTCGGGAAAATCCTTTTCCATGTGAGGCGTTCACTGACATGGATTCCTAGGACACAAGTAAAGACATTCCTCTCACTCTCAGGGCACCAACAATGGGCTTAATATATGATGGGTCGCAACTATAAAATGAATCTGTTAGTAAATTTACAAGAAAGAAAAAGCATTGAAAACTAAAGAAGGTACTTGCCTAGTATTTGTGGTTTTGAATGTTTTAAGGCAACTGAATTTTAATATGGAATATGGCACTTGATAGTCTTGTACCTTTCCTCACACTGACAAATTTTGATACAGTTAATCTCTTTGTAGAACTAATGATAAGCTCAGGATTTAAAAGTTCAAGTTAAATAAATTGAATATCATGGAAATACAGATATTTCTTAGTGGGCTATTAGGATGTTATAGTGTTACTTAAAAATAAAAAGATAATTAATAGAAGAAACTGTTCATTTATGTCAAGTTATGGACACTTTTAGAGATAATAAGCTAAAGGCACACAAACCAAATGATTAGTGCTTTTTTTTTTCACTATCACTGGCACTATCTATCAAAACCTTAAAATTATCATTAAAATACTTTTAAATACACCTTCATTCTAATACCAATACAGAGTTGCTATATATTGGGCATGTTCTGATGACAGAAAACCGTTTCCTTAACTTTTCTTCTCTTTTTTAAATTTCCTTTCTTCTTTCCTTTTATTTTAATGGAAGAAAAGCATTCCTTGGTTCTTAAAATTAAAAGTACAAAGCTTCCATAACACACTTTATACACTGCGTTCTTATTGACGCTTCTTAGACCCTAAGAAGCCTGTGCTCTTTCATCTGAACTAGGCAGTGAGGATGGCCTCCTATTTCTATTTTAGCCGTGGCCTAACAGTGACCTGCAGTTTCTTTTTCTTTTTGGAGACCTATTTTTCAGATTTGTTCACAGTGGGAAAAAACAAAAAACTACTCCTAAAGAAATATAGTAGAGGACCTCCTCACCAAACTCCCAATGAATGCAAAAAGGGAAATCACTTAGTATTATTTCTTGCTAGTTAATAATAATTTTGGTTGGTTATTGCACAGATATTTCTGTTTCCTATTTTTAGCTATAGGATGTTGCAGACATTGATGGGCTCAACTAAAAAGCAGAGAAATACAAAAGCAGGATACTTTTTGCACCTTATGGAAACAGACAAGATTTCTCCTCAGATGGATGAAAGCTGATATTTTTGCAGGCTTTCAAATCCACATAATAACTGTTTACACCAGAAGGAAGCAACTTGCGTAATAGTTTAAAATTATGCTGCATACCCACTGCATTCTATGAAACGAGGAGTTTTGAAGCATTGATTAATAATAACAATATGTCACCTTGTAACTTTTTGTTATGTTCTTAAAAATTATATGAATAAAAGAGAACTGTTGTATAACTCTTCTTTGTAAATACCAATTTCTTTGACCTCTTTTTCCCCTATAGCTAATGAAGATTATATTCTTTCATAAATCGACAGGAACAAAAAAGATAACAGTTTACTTAAATGCCCATTTGAGTGGGTTTTTTTTTGTTGTTGGTTTATTTCTATGCTAAGAATACATACAAATACAAATAACCTTATTTATATATACTATCTTTTAGTTCCACAGATAAGAGGACTCTGTTAGGCACTGTTTTAAATGGTGTGTATTTCCCATATTCATATTAATGTGACTAATCCTATGAGAAAGAACATAAGTCAAATGCTGAGAATGACTGAACTAATCATAGTTAATAACTGAAAAGTGGAAATGATTTTTAAAATATTTTCCATACACTTAAAAGAACCTTTAAAAGAATGAAATTCTACGAATCAAGAAACATCCATTCTGAATATTTTTTCAAGAAAGAAAAACATTTGATCTTCTTGAGCTTCCTAAATCCACTTATTGTATTTATGGTTTCCCATTTCAGGATTTTTATTTTATTTTATTTTATTTTTTTGAGGCTCTGTTGCCAGGCTGGAGTGCAGTGGCGCAATCTCGGCTCACTGCAACTTCTGACTCCCTGGGGTTCAAGTGATTCTCCTGCCTCAGCCTCCTGAGTAGCTGGGATTACAGGGATGAGCCGCCACGCCCAGCTAATTTTTGTATTTTTAGTAGAGACGGATTTCAACATGTTGGCCAGAATGGTCTCCATCTCCAGACCTCGTGATCCGCCCTGCTTAGCCTCCCAAAGTGCTGGGATTACAGGTGTGAGCCACTGTGCACGTCCCAGAATCTTTAAAAAGTTATAATGTACTATTCTCAGTCTTGAAAACACCTTCAAGGTTCATGTTGAGTTATATTTATTTACAAACAGGGTCAAAAGACTAAGAAGAGTCCAAAACTTGTGCCCTCTTTCTGTTTATATGAATGAGACATATAAACTGAATTCAGAGCCATTTCTAATATGGATGCTACCAAAATGCATTATTTGCTTTCTCACCTCTGTTATCTTTTTCCGATCTATTCCTTGCTTCACTTCCTGTCTCCCCCACACAGCTGTCTTTTGCTGAAACTCTTGTTCCATTTGGAGCATTTCTAAATGCTGACTTAATGTGGCACCACCACTGACATCAGAATTACATTTGGTCCCATTATCCCGGAAGCACTTAGAATTTTCCAATGTAGACTCTGTTGCTGTTTCATAAGTTTTCAGCAGCTTTTCCACAACACCATAATTTGACCTGGGATCAGCTGACCTCGGGCGGCCAGACAAATTACTTGGTCTCCAGTCATGCTCGTGGAGCATATTCCGATAACTGCGAGGACTTAGGTGTCCCTGCATTTGTCTGACTGGGTCTGTTGTGTATTTCTTGGTGGGATTATCAGGCACATTTTCCATGGGCACAGGCATGTGGGTACTGGTTTTCCAAATACCAGACACCTTGTTACTTTCTGATATGCTACCTGTGTGAGTAGATGAGGTATCACAGGGCTTGGGATCCTCCGATGATTTGGAGCAGCTTTGATTTTGCTGTATTGCCTGACAATTTCTATCCGTTCTAAAAACAGTCCTGTTAAATTCATCAGTCTTTGCTGCCAGCTTTTCATTCCTTGTAGTCCTTTCAAAGCCACAGTTGAAATTTCTAAGTGGGCTACTGCTCACCGCCACTGAAGAGCTACAGTCATTACTTACATGAAGATCGGGATGAGATTTAGCAGGGTGATCTGGGATCACCATTTCATATTTTGGATTGTTGGGGGTAGAGCAGGTTTTCTGAAACCACAAAGTAGAGGGGCTCCTTTTTGCACCTATCCCAACGTCACATGACCACATGCTAAGCCCAACATCTTCATTACTTGGAGGCTTGCTATCTATTTTGACTTCTGGTACCAAAGAGGAAAAGATGATACCATCTTTCAAAGTTTTCCCTTCATTTGGATACAACATAGACATCTCATGCTGTCTCAAAGGGAAGTGAGGGTTGTAATTCCTTTCACTTTGACCCTCATGGGGCACCCCAGCTGTTGTGGTCTAACCTTTCCTTCCATCTTTCATAGACTTGTTGAGAATCCAAGCCGGGAAAATTTCGAGAGGTACTTCTTGGAGGAGGAATCGGTGGAGTTTCATTTCTTTTCAAATCGTTTGTATCAGTTCCACATTTTTTCATATAATTGCTCTGGAGCACATTGGTACAGCTCAGATTCTTTCTATTTTTCTGTTTTTCTTTCTCTAAACTGATTGGAAGAATGCACTGGTCATTGTTGATCATGGGGTCCCCATGAGGTATATTAGTTACATTTGGCATTTCCTGGAGAAAAGAATCTGACTTCATCCTAAACAATGATAAAACATGGTATATTAGTTATAACTTTATTTAGAATAAGCTCTCAAAAGAAACCATGGCTTAAGCAATGAGTTTCTGCTATAGGAAAAGGAGTCACTACTCCCTCATACATCATTTTTATATAAACCTCGCAGTCAAAAACTTCAAGTCCTTTTATGGTAGAATGAAGTCTACCTCTCAGTGTTATATTCAATGTTCTACATACTCTGACTCAAACTCTTTCCAAACTCATCTCTCATTTTCACTATTAAGGCTGAGACTTCACCTACCCTCAGATTAAACTATGGAGTCTCCTGGGTTTCTGCTACTGGCATTTCCCTTTTTGTAGCTTTTATCTGGCCATTCCCTTACCTCCTCTCTGCCTGCTGAATTCTTTTCCATTATGTAATGTGAGCTCAAGTTCTTCTCCTTGAATTTGAAATAACATTTTAAATAGTAAGATAGAAATCTAAATAAAAGTGCAATGAGGCATGAGTAATTCCCAATGGAAGGTGTTATTTGGCCTTGAAAAAAAAGGAAAAATTTTTTGGATGATTTGAGTATAAGGTATACAGGCAAAGTGAGCTGTGGTTAAAAACTATGGCTATTCAAAGGAAAATGAGTACTTTGATATGGATGAATTATAAAGCAGAGTGGGGAGGATAATGAAAAATAAGAGAGAAACATTAGGTCATATCAAATTGTAATGTCTTTGAATTACAAATTAAATATCTTAAACCTTGTTCTAAAGGCCATGCGGTGACAATAAGAACTTTATATTAGGTGTGATTTGTAGAAGAAAATTGGCAAATAAATTTTCTGAGTTACAGTAAATAAAAATCTAAGTATCAGAATTCAATCTTAATCACAGTAATACAGGTAAATTGTATTTATACCTCTTCAAATTATAAAAAAAAAATGAGATAACTTACAAGAAAATGTGGATAAATACCTATTAACAGAGAATAGAAGCAAAACTAAATGGGCAAATAGAGGACAAAGTTATGTTTAAAACATGTTTGGCTAAGAAAATCTATTGCAAGTCAGCACAACAATTCTGAGCTTCCTAACAACTAATGAAAAATAAGGGAATGCATTTGTGTAGTTTTCTAAATGAAGCATACTGCCCCATGAGGAGAGATAAATGTTGATCCTAGAATAATCCATCTTTACTTAACTTGTAGAGAATTCAAATGTATCTGTTAATTTGGCTAAAACTTACTGTTATAAGTATATACCATTTCCAAATGGAAACAGCATTTTTTTTTTGTGGCATGTGTACATGTGTACATATTTACAATATGTTGTTCTGAAAATTATGTAGGCCTCCAATATAGAAATACTAATTGAAGTGAAATAAAGTAATCTTAAGCATTAAACATTTCAGAACATGATTATATAATCAAAACACCACATTGTTAAATCTGACATCATTTAATGATACATTTAACTGAATTAGCTCAGTTGCACACTGTCATTGCCCAAATGCTCAGAATGCGAAAGAACTACCTTAGAGGTTACTTACTAATTTTTTTTTTTTTTGAGACCGAGTTTTGCTCTTATTGCCTAAGCTGGAGTGCAATGGTGCAATCTCGGCTCACTGCAACCTCTGCCTCTCCGGTTCAAGTGATTCTCCTGCTCAGCCTCCTGAGTAGCTGGGATTACAAGCATGTGCCATCACACCAGGCTAGTTTTTTGTATTTTTAGTAGAGATGGCGTTTCTCCATGTTGGTCAGGCTGATCTCAAACTCCTGACCTCAGGTGATCTGTCCGCCTCGGCCTCCCAAAGTGCTGGGATTACAGGCGTGAGCCACTGCACCTGGCCCACTTACTAATTTTTTGTGGAGGGTCCTCCTTAATTAAACACCAAAAAGAGTAAAGAGTTACTAACAGTCAAATTACAAAGAGAACTGAAAGATTTGCTTTAAGAATTAGTGAACAGGGAAATATACAATTACAGTTTCTGGCCTTGTGCGGTGGCTCACACCTATAATCTCAGCACTTTGGGAGGCTGAGGCAGGGAGTTTATTTGAGGTCGGGAGTTCAAGGCCAGGCTGGCCAACATGGTGAAATCCTGTCTCTATTAAAAATAGAAAAAAAGTAGCTGGGCATAGTGGCTTGTCCCAGCAACTTGGGAGGCTAAGGCAGAAGAATTGCTTGAACTTGGGAGGCAGTGGGTTCAGTGAGCTGAGATCACACCACTGCATTCCAGCCTGGGAAACAGAGCAAGATTCTATTTCAAAAACAAACAAACAAAAACAAAAAATTAAAGTTTCTATCTCCCCACCCTAGATAATGCATTTTAATAACTCACTAGTTCTTACATGTAAGGAGGAAGCAGTTTTGATTCATTAAAAACAGTATTCTTTTTGATTTACCAATCTAAAATATTCAGATGTATCTGCCTACCTTCTATGGTTAGACTGCTTTTGAATTTCCTCTTGAAAGCTGCACAATTCTTCACTAACCTTCACAAGTTCTTCAAGAGCCTTTACACATATAAGCAACAGCACGTTAGCACTTTGAAATGTAAATATTTCTTTAGAAACAGTGCTAGGCCAATCACATCTTACTTACTGTATTGAGGGCGCCAGAACAGCTCTTGTTCTCTTCCTCAGAAGTACTCAGGTCAGGCCAGGCCTCACATTCCTTTTGGGTGTCTGTAGCCAGAGGATCCAAAAACCCTACTTTTGATTTTTTTATTGCTTTTTGTTCCTTACACATTTGATTTCCTCCACTGACTAAGCTCTGCTCTGTTTTATCTTCGTTTCTCAGACCATCTTTAAGATTCATCCTTGTAAATTCACACTGTCCTAAATCAGGGTAATTTGGGGAAGATTCTACTATTTTGTCTGGAATGGTCTTCTCATGGCAAAGATCAATGATCTTAGCACGTTCATTCATACTGATTTTCCTCCGAAGCTTTACTTCCTGGCAAAGCTGTAAGAAAACAGAATTAAAACTTCTTTTCCCCTAATTCACTTTGTTAATATTCTTGATACTAAGTAAACTGCTTTGAGTTCTCTTTGCCTTATTCAAATATACTACCTGGGTATTAATGCTTTTGCCTCCAAATAGTGCCTCTAAAATATGGATTAGCTGGAACAAGTTTGATGAAACATAAAGGCTACTTTTAGCAGGGCAACACATGGATGCTAAGTCTTTCTGACTAGCAATCAACTCATTCAAAAATAAAATAAATCTGTATCTGTATATAAATACGGAAACACTGTCACAAAATTAGAATGACCTGAATCAATTACTGGCCATACTACCTAATTGCTTTTAGGGTGTAGTGAGAATTTAACAGTAAAGTCGTAGTTTTAAAATGTCTGGTCCTACTTGTACACTAACATTTAACTGTCTAAATAAATGCTTGACAATCTCATATGGTAAGTCAACTTATTCTGGTCCCTAAACAGTCACTTGTCCGTCAAAAGATGTTTCCTTTGATTGGTCAATTACATTGATGAGGGCTAAATATTACTGAGATTTTAAAAAATTGTCAAGGTGATACACATTTTAAAAAAGTTTCTCATCTAGATTAAAACAAATATGACAACACCCTACATGATATAATAGAACTGCAAGGCTTCGATCATCTATTAGTCTGTATTAAAGTAGACCCCAAATAACTTCTTTATGAGATCTTAGTTAAACCTGCACACAGTCATTCAGTTCACTTCTGAATAGAGGAAAGAAGTGGCTTTCTCTTTAATCTTGAGTCATGTAAAAGCTTATCAAACTTCAAGAGACTGTCACATGACTATCAAAGCAAATGACTCTATATTTAACAGCGACAATCAACATCTACACCACATGTATTATTCAAATAATATAAGATTTATTGCTGCTTAATACATACCGATAACTCAGTTGAGAGAAGCACTAGAAATTCATGCCTGAAAAATATATGTGCATTTATTTTTCTAATGATTATAAATTTATTAGTATTTATTGTATGAAGGCAGGATAGCATCAAACTGAAGCCATGCATCGATTGTTTGGTCCTTGCCAAATTATTTGTACTGAACTTCTGTGGGCATTAAGATTTGGGCTGACCTTGAGGGATATTATAAGAAGCAACCCTAAAAAGTGACATGTTAAATTTAAGGATGGTGTTGGTGACACTGTCCTGTTTTTGAGAAGTTATGGATGAAAACAAAATTGCTTTAGTTGCAAAACCAGGGGGAAAACATGCTATTCCTGGGAAATAAGTTTGCCTTATCATTTGAATTTGAAGATGCATGCACCTGATAATTTTTGTTAGTTACTAGAAAGACTCACTGGTACATTTCACATACAATCCTTCCTCCTGTCTTCAGCTCACCTTTCCATTTTTGTTTTTGCATATTTTAGATTATACCTAACTTTTTGCCATCTTAATTTTTCTTGGGGACTTAGGTGAGGTATGAATAAACAAATAACAGTGTTATTGATGGAAAATGATTTTGTTCAAGGGAATCTAAGTTACTTGGTACTCAGCCCTTGTCAATGGTTATCTGATTATTCTATCAAAGGATACAGGCAGGAGACTACAGTGTGAAAAAAATTCCAGATGTCTACAAATTCTATCCAGTTTCTATCTGGATTATTCCAAGTTTCAAATAATCCAAGTATGAACATCTTGGTTTTTTCACAGTAAATGCAATGATTGTGGATAGTGGCTGAACAAAGAACTATGAGCATCTTAATAGCCAATACTGCATCCTCTCATTAGATATTATCACTTAAAATCACTGAAGATATATGTGCATACCTGGGAATTTACAATTCTCCAGTACATGGATTAATAATTTACATCTGATTTAACACAGAGAACTTTGTGATAAATGTTAAACAAATACAGTTATGCTTGTGGTATGAGGTTATTTTTCCAAGTGTTGATTTCTTAATTTTAGTTTAAAAAATTATAAGGATTCTCTGTGACATGTGAAGAAACGTTTCTCTTGTTTCTTTTTACCCCTAGCTTTGAAGCCTGTAAGAAGGTACATTTTATAAATGTTTGGCATATATATTAGTAAGGGTAGCACAGTGCTGGTATCCAAGTCTTTATTGAAAAGCATCATCTACAGGCATTAGGACTAAGCACATTATCTAAACAAATTCCCAGCTATGGAGCTGTATAGTACAGGAAGTAAAACGTAAACAGCACTACAGCTACTCTCCAAGATGAAAAAAATATGATAGCCCTTCTCATCTCCCTGGAAAGGGATGTTATCTCTATGAGGTATAATTTGATGTCTAAAGCATATTTCGTGCCTGCTAATTGATAAGGCTAATATTTACCTTAGATGAACGCTGTAGAATTGTCAGAATAATTATTGGGCAGTAATCAATTTAATCAGTCAGCAGCTTCTTTTAACTACACGGCTTTAAAAATTGGCTAGACGAATCCTGCATCCCTTAGTTATTTTGCTTGGTGCTAGAATTGTCTGAGACTGTTATGAACTGAACTTCCCAAACATGTGGGAGCCAATGACCTATGACTACAGATCAGTTTCTGTTGAACTGGAGTTTGGATTCTGATTTGACCAGGGCATCTCTTTGTTGATACAATCTGAGTGTGGGTAGAGGAGTTAAAGGAGCAAGCAGGACACATTTTCCAAACTATACAGGGACAAGAAGTATATTCTCCTTTAATCCCTCATCATATACTACATGCCTGCCTTCTCAGCTCTATTTTAGAGGAAGGGCTTGATAGCTACTTTTCTTCAGTTTCTTCCTACTATGCCAATTCATATTTTATTTGCAGTCAATTACATGGCTGTTAATAAGAAAAATGACTGCACCATGAAACCATAAAGCACTTACTTTGCCTGCAAAAAAGGCCAAAAAGTCTTAAAATAACAACTTTGGTAATGTGCACAAAACCACATAAAGTCAATACTATGGATGTTACTGAAAGAAAGCAAGACAAGCATAAATTATTTCCAGTTGGTGCAAAAGCTTCAATATACATCAATGCAAATGCTTGAAGGAAATATTTCAGGGTCAATGGACTGAGGGAGGGTTAATGGGAACAAAACAACTATGTCAGACTCATGATATGTTATTTTTCATAACCTCTTTTCCAATAAATATGCCAATAAATGTGCATACCTTGATAGAATAAATCTCATGTCCACTGCCATTTTCTCTTTGATATATGATACTCCTTCTGATTATAATGAGTTACCTAAAATGTAATTTCCTTTAATAGACATTATTCATAAATCTTCTTAGGAAGGATCTATGTTCTAATGCCCAATTATAATTTTGATAATCTATGTCCCACCAAGTATATCTTTCTTGCATTTTACTCCTGGCCCTGGTATTTGAAAACTCACGCAAAATACATACCTCACTTTTGATAAAAAGGCTCTCTAGCCAGAAAATAGTAAGTTGAAACATTTTGGAGTGACATTTGAAATGCTTAATTTTCATGCAATGATATGAAATAATCCTTACAATACCATTGAGTAAGATTATGCTATTTTTGTTCTAATAAAACTGAGAAATGTACCTCTTAGGTGGAATAAGAAAAATAAAGTTTCCAATAAAAACAGTCATCCTGCACTTAGAGTACATCCTGCACATTAGAGTACATCCACAACAAATTAACTTGTACCTCTTCTATTTTCTTCTGCATAATCTTCCATTGACTTTCCCATTCCTTTCTTTCATTGTCAAACTGGTCCAGTAATTCCATCTTTTCCTTATGCCAGTTAGTCTCTGTGTTCTCCCACTGCTTATGTAGGTCCATGGCAACAGTGTCAGTGTCGGCGAAGAAGTGTTTCTGCTCCTCTCTGCCTCCTCTTAACTGTTTCTTGGAAGCTTGAAGTTGTTTTATTTGAAGCAGTCTCACTTGCCTTTAAAATAAAGCCTAATATAAACATAACAAGAGAGAGTTCCAAATCCATGTGCTTTCTGGAAATATATTTTATCATTTTGTCGAGCCATTGACATAAACAAACTATAGGAAAATTGGACTCAAAAGAAAAGAGATGACAAGAGTCTATTTAAGAAGAAGAAACTAACACAGTCAATAAAGTAATATGTATTGTCCAAAGTTTTTTTTCCCTTTCTGAGACCGGACAGCAAAATTATAGTGGACAAGATAATTAAATGCACATGTGAGACAATCATTCCTTTAACCACTTATTCTAAAAATAGATTTTTTCATGAATATCTAAGAGTAGAAGTATACAATTCAAATGTATGGTCACATCTACACACTGTGGCAGATTCTGCTGCAGTAAAATTATTTTTTTGGTTCTGATACAACCTGATTATATACTCTTATGATGTAAATTCCTGAGCCAGAGCTGGGTTGCAATCTTAATTCTACATTCAGAGATCAAGCCTGTGCCAAATGTCATTACTGTGTTACTTATTAAGACCCCAGAGTTGGTAGTCAACTTGGGACTGATGTACCATCCAGAAACTAACCTAAATTATATTTAAAAATTCATTATGTCACTTCATAAAGAAAAATCAAGAAGCATCAAAACTATACTGTAAAATATATGTTAAAATTTATCCATGCTCTCTTTTCCTTTGAATAGACTATTCACCTGACATAAACTGCTTAGGAAATTAAATACAGAGAACTGAAGAAATCATGTAGCTCAGTTTTCAGGGAATCCTCTGTTACATTAAGTAGTGATTAAAATAATGAAATTTCTAGCATTCAGGATATGTGTATTTAAGGTTTAAAGTCACAATTTAAAATACCAGCTATGTAACTCTGGCATGAGTTGAAAATTTCTGAGATTTAGATTTTTACATTAAAATGGGAATAGTCATAGAGCTGTTAAAAAAGATTAAATGGCACACTGAATCCAAAGTAGTTTGAGAAATTTAAGAAAGTTTTCTGTTTTTGGCTTTACAAAATTTTGTTTTGACTTCAATTAAAAATAATTTTGTATTAATAAAGTCATGTGCCTTTTTAGGAGGTAGAAAAGCATGTTTAAAATGTTTGAATCTCTGTGTAAGATAATTATGCCTACAAGATGTCTAACTCTTCAGTCACTAGGTCATTACCAAATTGCTATGACTTACTAGTGGCAGCTTATGCTAATTACGGACAAAGATCCCAATAGTCAGTAGCTTTGTGGGTTCTGGCATTGCCAAATTAAGCCCACATACCCAAGCAGCAAGTGCCAATTTTGTATTCACAGAATATAATGGCATATTTCATATCCTAAATATAAGATAAATATCGAAGACTAATTTTATTTTCGTCAGACTGTTCTGAACATACATATCTGAGTGGTAAACAGTTTTGAACATATATTTTTTTGAGTCACAGTCAATGAATTAGAATATAATAAGAATGAAAAGCATTAGCTACATATGCAGGGTTCTACCTTCAAAAACACCCTAATAATTTTGGGATCTATATTGTAACTCTACTCTCAAACTATTTGCTAAAGACACTTTGATAATTTTTTCCTATGTCTTTGGCACTAACAGTATTATGATTAATTCAGTCAAGAAAAATGTATAATTTCAGATCTATTAAAGGTGCTATCATGTCTCATTTTATCCACTTAGCCATGATCAATTTCTAACCTCATTTTTCCACCCCCTCTATCACCCCTTTCTGCTATCTTTCCCACTTATAAGCCAGTAACCTCAAGTGCTTGCCATAATAAATGTCAGTGAAGAGCAAACAAAATGAAGATAGTAAAGAACATAGTCTTTTTGTTGTTGTTTTTCGTTTTAGCTAATCTAATTTCCATTGATCTTGATCTTGATTATCCAGTAATCTTTTAGGTTCATCTAACAATCTTTCATAGGAAATGCAGAGAATGTTCGTCTTGAAACTAGTAGACTGCTTTAAAACTATATATAATTAACTGTGTGGTGAAACTATCCTGCTGACTAGAAAGTATTTGCCACTGGAACTGCTTAGGAAGAATGGTGTGGTCTGAGATAATAAGATATAACTGCAGATTTAACCAAAGAAGCTAAAAAAAGATGAGGAGTCATTTCAAGCTACCTGGAAAAGAGGAGCTATGATATTCCATGTTTTATCCCAACTGTCTTTAAACACTGGAAATGTTCAGAAATCACCATAAAGTCTTTTCTACAATTATGTAGCAAATGGCTCCAATTTTTCTTCTATTCCTAACTCTTTTTGAACCGCTTCCACATGACTGTTGAAAGATGCCAGACCTTTCTCTTTTTAACCTATCAGAAGATCATCCAGGAATACTCTGAATAAGTCTTGCTACTGGTAAAAGGACTGTATCTAAACCCAGGTAACAGTCCTGAAGCAGACTGAATCCTGCACCTATTTGCAAAGAGCCAAACTCATCACTTAATATGGAGAAGAGCCAATCTATGGAGCGTTTCCTTTCCAGGCCCAGAGCAATTGCTAGTGCCAAAAAATGTAATAGTTATGGATCAAAAACAAGCATTTGCAAGAACATTTCTATAGAGCAATATCTGTGCCAACTTTTTTATGGAAGGATTTAGCCTTCTTAGAATCTTGGTCTTGTCATAAATATAATGTTAGATGTAATGCAGCCAAACGTATTACTTCCACCTCTAAATATAAAGTAGGGGGCCACAGAATTGTTTTGGAGATTAAATGAGCAAAAGGGAAGATGCTTAAGAGAAGTGCCTAAACAGTGTTCTGGATCACAGCAAATGCCTAATACATACTTGCTTCTTGTTTTCTTCCTTCTGTCCCTTGTTCCCTCCCTCCCTCTTCCTGTCTTTCCTCCCTCCTTCCCTTTCTCTTCTCTTTTCTTCATCTATCCCTCTCCCTGTTGTTATCTAGAAAAAAAACCTGATTATTTTGATCTTTATTTTAAAATGAGATAGAAGCAAGTGTAACTGTGTGAACGCTCATCTTCTCCATGATCATCTTTTGCCTTTTTACAAGTATTTTAAGGATGCATGTCAAATTAAGTATTTAAAGAAAAAAAGTTTTATTGTTAGCAAAAAGTTGAACAAATCTTATGTAAAACTGCTTTTGTTATAAATCTGACTTAAATATTACATAACAATCAAACTAAAGGGGCAACTTTGTAGAGACATGTTTTGTAATGAGAAGTTTTGGGGTAAAGTGGTTCAGCAGATTCAAAACTCGATTTAAGTGCTCTCTACTGGGGCAAAAATAAAAGTTCTTTTTGTTCCTAGTTGTCACTCATTTTCTCCCACAGATACTGGCATCTATGTGGGAGAGAAGGAAGGATTTCTGCTATCTGTGCCCCCTACCCCAGTATCTCTTTTGACTCTCCAGTTTATGTTGTTCCTTCTAGAATTCCATTCAGAATAAAAATTTATTAGAGCAAATGTAAAAGGACAGAGTGAGCTGCATTACTTAGTTACATACCCCAACTCTAGACCAGCATTGCATAATCCTTTTTAACTTACTTCCCCTTTCCAAGGCTGAAAGCCAGAATTATAAAGAGTTGTGAGTGGGTTGCGTAAGTATGGTGATGGGAGGCAAATAGTTTTGCTAGCCTTCCGGCCCTACCAGTAAGCAAAGTTTAAGAGTAACACACAAGTCTCACAAGAAATTATTTTCATCCCCCAAATTAGCCTCAGTTTGGTCATGGCAGCAATTCTTTCTCTGAGAGGGGCTCCATTCTTAGGACACCTTGGTCACTATCCTTTCAACCTCCATCTCACCCACTGAAAACTGGATTATAGCCAAATAAGCTCAACAGTGTTCCTTAGGGGTGGCTGCTCCATTTCTACTTCTCTCTTTTAGATTATTGTTTAGAGTACTTGTTTCTTGCTGTCCTTTTTTCCTTTTGCTAAATATATCACTTTTCATATAATTAAAGACTTTTCATTTATAAGAGGTTACATATTCCTTTGGAAATGCCACACACACTAGGTTCTGCTAATCTCACAATCCTAGGAGACTCATTTGGCCTGAAGATGCTTTGCTTCTGATTAACTTTGAGGGATTAGGAATTTCCAGGCCTATAACTTATCAGAGTAATGTACCATTTACCCCCTAAATTATTTATCCCTTTCTCCAGGCTATAATGAATCACTTGAATTATTTCAACTAATAGATCTCATTCCTCTCTGTTTTTCACTTGCAATTGAATCTTTCCAAAGACCACCATGATTTGATTTTGTTACAGGGTAAAGGGAAATTTTTTTTCATTGCTGTTTATTGCTATTTCTACACATTCCTCATGCTCCAACAAGGTCAAAGAGACACTACCACATGCAATTCCAAATAAATCAACTTTATTGTCTCATTTAATTATCTTCTTCCTTGTTTTCTTTACTCAAATTAGAAAACATCCAAGCTGTAAGCACACTGATTTTACTTACTTAAAAAATGCAGACTTTAAAAGCAAACGTCTGGTTTGAGTAAACAAATGTCTAAAACTAACTATCGTGAATAAAATACACAGTGGTAAGCTTCCCTCCTAACCACAGATTATCCAATTATAAATGGCATAGACGTCAGCTCAAATTACAGAAACACTCTACAGTGAATCCACCACCACCTTAGATAAAACTAAAGTTTATTTTTCCCTGCAATTTTCAAATATCAGCAATCTCAAGGATTGTGAACTTTCATTTGCGAATGTTAAAAGTCTTCATGCTAATAAAAAAACCACATTCGAATAAACATACTTAGTGAAAATCAATGATAGGCAAAGTGCTTTTCAAACAACTGAGAAGCAGTGTTGGAAAAACAGAGTCTCAGAAAGCGAATGGTACTGTCAGTCCAGAGTTGGGAAACCAACCCACAGCAGCTGAACAGCCTTTTTCCTAAGAGTCAGTACAATCTGTTATGCACCCCGCCCACTGTTTTTAAGCCCCGACACAGACAACAGCAGAGACAGATGTTGAAATTATGCTCCACTTAAACAGCATGCGTAGTTTGAAACATCTCAACAGCAGCCCCTCGGTATCCTGCCATTATTAGTCACTTGCTTGTAAACTTGCCAGAAAGAAACATACCTGTTTGCACCGGGGGAGAAATCCTATGGATGCTAGACCACTGGTCAATCTAGCAATGGAAGGAAGTAGAGTAGAGGACTAGCTGTCTTAAAGAGAAAAGTCTCAGCTCGGTGAATCTCGATTCTTTACAAGAAAAGGGGATGCAAAATAAGTCCAACCATTCCACAGAGCAGTACTGACAAGTCCCTTTGAAACCTTCACCACTTTTACAAGTCAAAAAGCTGCTCAGCTTAGTGTCACAGCAGCAGCTGAGACTACTGTGACGTCAGTTACT
Organism: Ateles fusciceps; assembly: GCA_036589455.1. Lineage (NCBI taxonomy): Eukaryota > Metazoa > Chordata > Mammalia > Primates > Atelidae > Ateles > Ateles fusciceps. The sequence continues at coordinate 14,675,059 of JAZHEH010003259.1, read as the reverse complement.
TGGAGGCGGCCTTCAAGCCACCTCTTCCAACCAGAGCTCTGTAACTTTAGAGTAGCTCATGCTCTGGGGTAAACAACTCCAGGTCCAGGACATTTTTAGCTTTTATAATGGAGCCCAGTATTTTCAAACTTGCCAAAAGAGCTGGTTGTTAACATCACACGATGACAATGGCCAATTTTAGATTTATTTTATTAGGAAAGTAAACTCATTTTTTTAACAGGCAAGAATTATCTCCCTTCTTCCATACTTCTCTCTTTCTCCTTCTCAGCTGGTGGCAGGATGTACTCTGCAGCGCCTTTAGAAGTTTGCATCTGGGTGTGGCAGAACAACATGTGTAGCACAATTATATACATTATGTGCTCTCAAAAGATCTGTGAAAACTTATCAAACTTCTATCTTCAAATACAATGGAAATGGGACCTAGGTAAACTCCAACCTCTTAGCTCTCTGTGATTCTGACAGTGTGTTGCTTTTATCTACAATAACAGCAACATCTTTACATTAGAGAAAATCAGAGCCCATGGGGAAGGATGCGATTTCTTACTGTGGGAAGACAAAACACACAAACACCCCCCCCGCCCACAAATGAGATACCTATGGGCTTGTTTTCCATTAAAATGTGCTGCAGCCATAGGAAAAGAAAGCAGCCAAAAGGTATGAAAAAGCTCTCTAATTGATGATCAAATCAGCCTGTTCTGAAATGCTAGGACCACCTGCCTCCCCAGGGACATTTCCAGGTTTATTGTGGCTTTGTACACACAGGTATCTGATGATATTTGGTTTAATTTAGTCAAAAAAGTCTTTACAGCAATTTTGTGCCTACCTTTCCGCAAATATAGAATTTTAAATAATAAGGTCTTATCTTCAAGTCTGAAGAGCTTCCCTGGTGTAGTCTTTAAAGCAATACAAATTCACTCACATTATTTTCACTTACTTCCAGATAAACATTTCATGAGGAGCTACAGTTTAGTAGCAGTAACCTGCTCATGGTAGGACTTTAATACATGTAGACAACTGAATGGAACTTTCCAGACAATTGTCTGGAAAGCCTGACATCATAATCTCAACAGCAATAATAACAACAACAGTGACAGTTATAGTAATAATAGTGATTGTTCACTGAAGGACAATGCTCTACAAGGTTCCGTGCTACGTACTTTAAACAGACCTTTATCTGAGTTCACCCATATAGCAATTCTGTCTATAGATACTGATAACCTGATCTTACTGAAAAACCCAAGGCTCATAGTGGTAAAGCATCCTGAAAAAGTTCATAGAAATGGACCCACGTGGAGGCAAAGGGCTTGAAACTGGTTTCTCTGATTGCAAACCATGGAATTTTGTCACAGAGATCTAGGTTTCAGTTCTACTGCCACCACTTATCTGTGTGATCTTGCAGACCCTGTTTCCTCCTTAAAGGTATAATTATATTTACTTCAAGAGGCCATAAGAATATGCAGGAATATATATAGTGCCAAGCACACAATAAAGGGTAGCTCATGTCTACCTCCATACTTATGAGGCTAGGAAGAAGATTCTGTGAGAGAAGGAGAGGGAGGAGGGATTTGCCCAACAACATCAATACAGAATTATCTTAACATTGTTTCCGGCGGGGCAGGGTGGCTCACGCCTGTAATCCCAGCACTTTTGGAGGCTGAAGCAGGAGCATTACTTGAGGTCAGAAGTTCGAGAACAGCCTGGCCAACATGGTGAAACCCCATCTCTACTAAAAATACAAAGATTAGCTGGGCGTGGTGGTGTAGGCCTGTAATCCCAGCTACTTGGGAAGCTGAGGCAGGAGAATTGCTTGAACCCAGGGAGGCGGAAGTTGTAGTGAGCGGAGATCGTGTCACTGCACTCCAACCTGGGTGACAGAGCTCTGTCTCAGAAAAACAAAACAAAAAGATTGTTTCCTTTACCTTTTCTTCTACTCCAAACTTCTTAACTTCCATGTATCACTTGTAAATCAAATTAAGACTATTTTCTAAATCCTATGAAAAATTCAGATAGTATGTGTCTAAGTTATAAGAGATGTTACATGGGGCTATACTTCATAGTGTTACTCAATACTACCCATTTCAATCTCTTTTTCATGGATGTCCCAGTAACTGCAAGTGCTTCATCTTCTTCATGACAAAGCTGATCTTAAATTGTACAGAGTCAAAAACTAGTGAAAGTCTTTGACAAAAAGTTTACTCCAAGTTTACCACTTATCCTAGTATTTGCCAATCTTTTCTGTTGAATTATATATACATATATAATTTATATTATGTGTTATTTATATATAATTTTCATGCCATATTTCATGCCCAAAAGATAGAAAGTAAGACAATGAGATGACAGAGTGCAAAGGCAAAAAATGTTCAGCACAGGTTTTGAGACTTTCCCTTGAAAACTTTTTTTTTATTTAAGAAAACTTTTAAAGGTGCGCACAATTATGTACATAAAACGAATGGATTTAAAAGACTGGTGCTGGTATACTCAGTCCTACAGTTATATTCAGATATCTTGAACTGCCCGAGATTTTCAAGCAGGTGTCAGAATGAATGAAAACCTTATGAAAAAAAATGCAATTTGTTGTGTGATAAAGTTATCTTTAAGCCATTTGAACATTTAAATCTTCAAATATGAAATTCACAAATGATTGCCCTATGTTTTAGAAAGAATGACATCATTCATACCTGGTGAGATAGTAATCTTATTTCAATGTATAACAGATATGTAAGGAAATGTACATAATAGCACTTAATTAAAATAAATATGGAAACACCACCTGCTGTCAAAAAACAAAAAAGAAAATACTGAAGAGAACTGGAAAAGAAAATCTATATTAATAATAATATTAAGCCACAATAAAAAAACATTTTGAAAAGGGCAGAAGAGAAATACTGTGGGCATAAATGTCACTAGCAGGTGTTTCCAGACTTAGGGAATTTTGGAGCCAGAAAGAACTGAAATCATCTAGCTAACCTTCTCATTTTACAGTTGAGGGGAAGAGGCCCTGATGGTAAGTCATCTGCTCAAGGTCACAAAGCCACTTACTGGCCATGCCAAGAATAGAATCCAGGTCTTCTCATTCCTGGTGGAGTGGCTTGAAGTTTAAAATTCCAAGAAGTTAAAGGAAGAAAATTGAAATAAGAATGCTGGATATGAGAGGAGACTGAGAAATTGATTTCTGGCTTTGGCAAATTTTAAATTCAGTTTTCTTCTATGTCCAAATGAAAGAGATGATATTCTGTCTTCCAAGTATGACGTAAGAGTCATATAAATGAGTATTTATTTTGATAATTATCTAAACAGGCTTGTGTCCTTAGCTAATATAAACACTGGGCCAAAATAAAAAGGCAAACAGATTTTACCTTAGCAGTTAAAAAAATCTGAAGGTAAACACAGCAGCATGGCCTTAAGCATGTCAGCACATATTTAATCTTTAGTTTTCTGTTTGCAGAATGATCCTGCAGTGTTACAAAGTAGTTACTCCTGTTCTCTTTCTGCTATGACAACCTGGTTGTTATGAGACTGGAGAGCTTCTGATTTCTTGCTTGTATTGTTTTCCCATTGTGTATTCTTTTACCCTTTAAACATATTTAACAATAAAAGAAGAAATGTGTTTCTATTTTCATTGGAAAGAAGATAGAAAAGATTGAAGAAGAGCACAAGTTTTTAAAAATTGAACTTGTTCTTTTTTGTTTTAGTTTAGTTTTGTTTTTGAGATGGTCTTGTTCTATTAACCAGGCTGGAGTGCGGTGATGTGATCGTGGCTGACTACAACCTCAACCTCTGGGGCTCAAGAAATCTTCCAGCCTCAGGCTCCTGAATATCTGGGACCACAGGCACCTGCCGCCATGCCTACCTAATTTTTTTTTTTTTTTTTTTTTTTTGAGATAAGGTCTTGCTGTGTTGCCTAGGCTGGTCTTAAACTCCTGAGCTCAAATGATCCTCCCTCCTTGACCTCCTAAAGTGCTGAGATTATAGGCATGAACCACTGCCCCAGCCTAAACTCATTCTTGTGTGTGTTAAAGTTCAAAGGCTACTATAAGGGACATATTTTAAGTAATCTTTCCTTCTTGAATAATGTCTGCCCCTTGCAATTTTCAAAGTACTTTAAGATCATGTGATCTCAGTTGTTTTGCAAAACTTTTTTTTTAATTAAAAAAAATTTTTTTTAAAATACGGAATGCTTCATGAATTTGCGTGTCATCCTTGTGCAGGGGCCATGCTAACCTTCTCTGTATCGTTCCAATTTTAGTATATGTGCTGCCGAAGCGAGCACAACTTTTTTTTTTTTTTAAGACAGAATCTCGCTCTGTCACCAGGCGCCAGGCTGGAGTGCAGTGGTGCGATCTCAGCTCACTCCAACCTCCGCCTCCCAGGTTCAAGAAATTCTCCTGTCTCAGCCTCCCGAGTAGCTGGGACTACAGGCGGGGCGCCACCACAGCCAGCTAATCTTTGTAATTTTTAGTAGAGACAGGGTTTCACCATGTTGGCCAGGATGGTCGCAAGATCTTGACCTCGTGATCTGCCCACCTTGGCCTCCCAAAGTGCTGGGATTATAGGCGTGAGCCACCGCGCCCAGCCTAGCAAAACTCTTGAATCTTACATTATCTTTAATTCCTAAGGTCTTGGGTATTTCAGTTAACATTCCATTTAACAAATATTTGTGAATACCAACTCTGTGCCGGTTAGACGAAGAGGACTCAAAGAAGAGTAAGAAATCCTTGTCTTCAACAGGCCTGGTCGGCTCTGTTGAAATGTGATTCCCTGAAATGTGACATGTAGTGTGACTGTTCACCTCCTGAGTAGCCCACTACACTGGTATAAATTCACAAATTTGGAGAGTCTCTCCTGGGAGTACCCACAGCATTCCACCAGGGCAATCACGGTTTAGTGTTACTCTCACTCAGCCCTTACTGCATACGATAATCACACAAAGAATGAAAATGAAAAAAAGCAATGCTGGAACTCTCCTCCAGACTTCTGACTCAGACCATCCAGTGGTGAGTTCCAGGCTTCAGACTTTTGATAAAGTTCCACAGCTGATTCTGTCAAGTTTAGTCCTGTGTTATTTGAGTTCTAGAATGGCAATTTCAACTGTGTGTTATAATTTTGATCCTCCTAAAATACTGTTTTGGGGTATAAAATTATAAGGATCACACACAGAATATTTACTATCCATAGAGGTTACCTGTTTAGATTATTACTTCCTAACTAATGTACTATTTTTCCAGTGGGAGATGTTTATCCCTAGAATCATGGGACACTGGCTCTCTCTTCTATTCTGAAGGCTGATGACATGTCAACAGGTTTTTTTAGCCAAGAAGATCTGTCATAGGGCTTATGCACAGGCATTTCAAGATGACAAAAATATTCAAAAGATACACATTTGAATGATCTGTTCTTTTTAAGTAATGGTTCAAATTCTGAACCAAACAGTTCCATATTTGAGAAATGTGGGCTATTTTAAAAATAGAAACAGAGCTTGCTCACATTTTTCAAATTTCTTTTTTAGCATCTCATTGTATTATTTACAGATTCTTGACTTCGAGGATATTCATAATGATGACAATAAAATCAAAATAATAAAAGGACTGTTCGAGGGCTACCTTTTCTTTAGCCACCAGAAGAGTCCTGGGAATGTCCACCACAAGAGGGCTACCCTGAGCCACTTCTCTCTGCTAGGATGTTTCAGCAGTAAAGCATGGCTCAGACTTAGTGAGTGTACTTTGAAGGACACAGGAAGTAACTAATACACCTATATCTTCTACGAGAAATGTTAGATTTATCACTACCGGGTGATAGCATTCTATTTCCAATAATTGCCTAGTAAAATACCACTGATAGAGGAAATAACTATTGGCTGTCACACTTTGGCACAGAAAAGAAGAGGTAGCACTACGGACTAGAAGGAACAAATCAATATGGGTAGGCTTTGATTAGAGGTCGGGAAAGCCATCTGTTTCATTCACAGGGCACGGAGTGGGGAAACAGGCAGAAGATCTGAATGGGGAACTGCATGGGTGGGTGTTAGACTTTGACCACATGGAGTTCAGGTAAAAACGAATGTGGCATCATGATATGATAAGGATACAGTAAAGGATCTAGAGGTAAAGTTACAGAAAGGGAGGCCCAAAGTCACACTTCAGTGTAGCCCCCAGGCCCACTCTGATGAGAAGACTTCTGCAGAACCAGCCAGACCCAAGGTCCCTCAGTAAGTCCCCATTAGCACAATACCTTGATGGGTAATTTGCCCATGAACATCTCAAAAATTCATAAAAGAAAAGGGGTAAAAAAAGAGAGTTGCAAAATAGTGATATCGTGTAGGGCAAAAGCTATTCAAGTACAGGAAGGAAGCAGTAGGTATTTAGTACATCCCAAAAAGCAGCTGTGTCTGACCCACCCACTGTATTCTGTTGTTGTTGAAGCTATCAATATATATTGCAAAATAAGATTTCTATAACCCTCTTTTGTTGTTGTTGTTGTTGAGATGGAGTTTTGCTCTTGTCACCCAGGCTGGAGTGCAATGGCGCGATCTCGGCTCACTGCAACCTTTGTCTCCTGGGTTCAAGTGATTCTCCTGCCTCAGCCTCCTGAGTAGCTGGGATTACAGGTGCCCGCCACCATGCCCAGCAAATTTTTGTATTTTTAGTAGAGATGGGGTTTCACCATGTTGGCCAGGCTGGTCTTGAACTCCTGACCTCAGGTGATCCACCCACCTCAGCTTCCTAAAGTGCCGGGAATACAGTGAGCCACCGTGCCCGGCCAACCTCACTCTTTTATATGCAACTCTTTTTAATCCACACTACTATTTTGAATCTAGTCACTTTCTACAAATATCAGGTATTTTCAAACAAATAGCTGCTTCTGAATCAATTATGTTCCCTCTAAAGTAAGGAGGCTGAACAGAGACTTGAGTTTCCTCTCTTAGAGAGTTTTCTCACATTAAGACTTGTGAGGTCCAAGGCCGGGGGAGTCCTGTTTCCTCAATTACCTCAACTAGCTTCACTGTGGCTTTTTCCACTAGTTGGAATCTAAGCTTGTTCACAAATGCTAAGGCCATCTATACCCAACAGCTTCAGCAGGTACACATTTCCCTCCAGGCAAAGGCTCAGCAGATAAACATTTCCTTTCCTGCTTAGATTCCCAGGAGTCACCTAATAGCCAGCAAAAAAAAATTAATTTTGGTAACTTGTCATGTTGAAACCCAGTTATAAATGACTCATCTAGGCCAATACACAGGATGTTCTATTTAAGAAGGCTGACTCTACTTTGTCTGTCCAGGAGTCAATGATACAAAAGAAATAACACAGAATGTGAAAAACTGTTTATACGAAAGAAGGAAGACAGTTATAAACTACAAACTAAACTGAGTTTTCTCACTTTAAGAAATAAGAGTATATGAGGCATTTCTTTCAAAAAGCTCCTAAGTTATCTTCCCTTACTAAATCATTTGAGGTAAGTAGGCAAATTGATGAGCTGCTCTCTGCCCCTCATACTCTCTTAATATTTGAATGCACAGGTTAAGGCAGGTACTTTTGGCATAAACTTAAAGAGCTGACTTTAAAGGTAGATCATGTTGGACAACCTCAAAAAAAAAAAAAATGCCAATCCCCAACCTTCAATAATCACTTATGCAACTCGCTTGTTAACATAAACAGTTCAACTCAAAAACATTCAGAAGAGACTACAGAAAATAAATGTATAAAGCGCACTTTCTCAGAGTCAATAATTTCCACAGCTACGTATCTGGAGTATGCATGATATTATAACACTTCAAATAGTCAAGATATTGCACCACTCCTGAATACTTCAGGGTGGTTTGCCATTTTCTTAAGTGAGTTGGTGTTCTATATTTTTCTGAAAAGTTCTAGTTTTTAAATTAGTGTAATGCTCTACGCTGTTACTGTTTATTCAATGTTTATTTTAGTAAAAAATAAAAATTATTTAAAAGGATTTTTAATATATTGCCTAAAAACTTAATTTAAATAAAAATAATCAAAACAAAAGCAAATTTTTATTATCTGAGTTTAATATATGCTAAATAGGAATTTGGATTAGAAAACATTGAGAAAAACATTCAAATATGCAAGTCAATAAAATTACATGAACATTTTTGTAAAGGCTGAATAACTGCTAACAACCACTGATTATGTATTCTTATGTTAAACTAAATGTTTGCAATTTTATCTTCAGATGTTGGGTTTTTTGGTACCTTATTTTGAAAAATAGCTACAGAAAAATACATACAACTCTGAACTAAAAAGTTTATAACTGTTATAAAAAGTTTTTATAACAGTGGAATTGAATAATCTGGAAATGTCAATAGATTTAAGTTTATTAATCATAATTATCTGGGATATAATATCAGATAGGGCTCTTTAAGATAACACAGCCCTGGCTTAAGAGTAAGCAATGCAAGACAGAGATTTCTGAGGTTTATCTTTATTTCTAAAGAGTAAGTGTTACATTTGCTGCTCTTATTCTTTGATCAAGTAGGTTATAACAGTATCTACTCAAAAGGTGCTCCTAGAAATATTTAAAATATTACCCACAACTTCACTAGGACAGACACAGACTAGAACTGGCAGTGAGTATAGAAAATACACCTTTAAGCAGAGAAGATATGGATAAAAATGTATTGAAGTTACATGGAAAGGACCTTTAGAGATTCTGTGGTTTGCACACACTTTCAAAATGGCTAACATGAAAAACAGCCACTACCACTTTCCCTTCTCTCAACTGATCAACACAAAAGTACTGTTTAGAAGCATTTAAGATATTATCACATTTATCACTATAACTACAAAGGTGTTCTGCCATGTCCAGGCCATGAAACATTCTACACTGCACGAGTTTCTATTTGAAGTTCTACCAGTAGACTTCTGAGAATATCAGGACATACCCATGAAATGTGAGTTTCATCGAAATGTAAATGAAATTACCTATCAAAAGCCAGATTAAAATTAAAAACATAGAATTAAATCTATCTTTCATTAGACCAAACTGGTTTACAACTACGGTTTAAGCAGTTATGTCTTCATGCATACTATGTTTTAACTGTACCATATCCCAGTAGTTTAATAAATGGTTGACTTTTCTTACTTTCTGGTACTATTCTCCACCACCTTCTCTTCAACCTCTACATTCAGTTATGGTATCTGACCCAAAGCATGACTCTACTAGATGAACTGGAATGCAGCTACAAACACTGCACGAATATTTGGAATTTAGGCTGAGCTACCAAATTGACACTCCAAAATTCACTGGCAACTGATTAAATAACCATATCCCATTCTACCACACAAACTAAAGTGAAGATTCGAGAATGCAGGCCAAAACACATTCCACACTCAGGACTGAATTTTCCTTTGTTTCATGAGTTTGGTTAGTTATGCTTAAAAATAGCCAACTGAATTCCTTTTTTCTTAGATCTAGGCCAAATTAACAAAGACACTTCTTCCTATGGTTAAGAATGTGCATACAAGGGAATTTTCTAGAATAAGGCTTGATCTTTTGCATTTAGTTTGGTGTGATGTTTAAATAGCACAGCTTCAAAGGTGCAAACAATAGACGACGCCTTGTCTTAGTAATTGAGAATCTTTGATCTCTTGGTGAATCAAGAAGCCTGGTTGTTCCTCTTTCAGAAACAGCTTAATACAACAAAAATAGTGCAAGCAACAGGATCAAAGGGGAAGATGCTGGGGACTCTCTTTCTGAGGTTTTGGGCACCATATTTGTTAACTTATCCTCCCAAATCTTGTTTTATGCTTTAAGAGATAGGCGCACCCTGTATACTGGGTGCTCACTTTACAGCGTAAAGTTATAGGGAAAAGACCGCAAGGAAAAAGGTCACTTTGTGCCTGCTGGCAATTTGCTGACCCCACCTTCCATCAATTGGTCCCCAGCATGTCCCCTAAGATAGAGGCAGGTCTGAATGCCCTGACCCTGGATGCATTTCTTATTATATACCACAGTGTGACGGAGCTGTGTGGGTACACACAGGCACAACTGGGAAGCTGGTCTATGCAGTGAGTGGGGCAGAGTGGAAAAGAGCCTCCCTGGAATTCAGTTGTTCAGTTAAGTTGATTCACTAACTTCAGAGGAGCTGTTAGAACGATCCCATATCCCCAAGAATCTGCGAGCAGTAGTTAAGTTGGTCCTGCTTCAGCCTACTTTTCCCTCCCCAATATTATATGGGCGTTTCACATATGGAGGATCTGGATGAGGTTTAAGAGTCTCATGAAATTCTTCTACAAAATCACTGCCTGTATTAGTCTACCTTTACACTGCTATAAAGAACTTCCCTGAGACTGGATAATTAATCAAGGAAAGAGGTTTAATTGACTCATAGTTCTGTATGACTGGGGAGGCCTCAGGAAACTTACAATCATGGTGGAAGGGGAAGCAGGTACTTTCTTCACAAGGCAGCAGGAGAGAGGAGTGAAGGAGGAACTTCCAAACACTTATAAAACAATCAGATCTCATGAGGACTCATTCACTATCATGAGAACAGCATGGGGAAAACCACCCCCATGATCCAATTACCTACCCTCCCTCTTACATGTGGGGGATTACAGGTCCCTCCCTCAACCCATTGGGATTACAATTCAAGATGAGATTTGAGTAGGTCACAGAGCTAAACCATATCACTGCTTTAGAAGTTCACAGGTAAGAATAATACCCTTGTTTCCAGAATGACCACAGTTTCTAAAGAGAGATCTATAGTTGAGGATGGTGTTTTGGTTAGCCCAGACATCTATCCTTCCCTATTCAGGTCACAAGTTATCACTGAGGTATTTGCACCACCCTTGCATATATTTATGGTGTAAGTCCACCTAAGAATGCCTAGGGATTTTGTTGTAATAGCATGTTAGATCACTGTGAGATCATCTTGAATCTTGAATTCAGTGTGCACACATGCCTATGTCTTTCAGTGTGTGTGTGTGTGACCCTGTGCCCATACACTATTCATCTTGGTTCTCTTTTCTGTTAGGTATTATTCCTATTTACCTTTGATTTTGTGGTTTTGAGAGCCTGTGTTAATGCAACCCAAGTTTTCTGACACCACCCCCCAGTGTGGAAATAGAACTGCTTTATCCCTGGAGATGATATCTCTTCCGGCAAAGACTATACAACTAAGTGGAAATGCTCTAGAGAGAATTCATGTCATGCACTTACACAGCTTACAGGAAAAAAGAAGAAAAAAAAAAAAAGAGAATTCAGACATCCACTGAGTGGCTGAAACTTTGAAGTCTACTCAAATCTAGACAACTGAAGATTCTATATCTTAGTATCACATAGCTTACTGTAAGCTTTGTTGGGGGTATATAGAATATGTCTAAGTATTTTAGATAATTCAAATATCTAAAAGTAGTGGTTCTGGAGCATTTTAAAAAATATGAATGCCTAGGTCTAACATTTTATTTCCATTAGTATGGAGAAGGTCCCTAATTGAAAACATCCCAGAAATTCTGATGTGCAGCTAGCGTTGAGAACTAGTGATCTAGTTGTTTCATTTTTGATTCCTCTCATGATAAAGAAAGCTAAAATCTAAAGCCAGTTTCTTTTTTATTTTTTTTTTTTTTTATTTTTATTTTTTTAAGATGGGGTTTCACCATGATGGCCAGGCTGGTCTTGAACTCCTGACCTCAGGTGATCCACCCACCTCGGCCTCCCAAAGTGCTAGGATTACAGGCGTGAGCCACCATGCCCGGCAAGCCAGTTTCTTAAAGTCACACAGGGTAGTGAACATGCGTGATGCTTCTGGAGTGAATGAGTGCATACCATATCATGTTTCTCCACAAAGACAACATCAGCAATTTGGACAATTCTTTGTGATGTGGGATTTCAGGGATCTTGAAATTTTGATCCCTTGCCCTAAATGCCTGCAAGCTTCCCAGTCATTGTAATAATCTTCCAAATGCTCTGTAGGTGGCTGAGAACCATTTAACTGGTGTAACTGGCTCCAAAGGCAATAACTATTTCAGCTAAATTTCAGCCCTCAAACATTTACTTTTAGTTCCTGAAATGGTGGCCTGGAAACTTATCAAGGATCTAACAGACAAATTTTAGGTGTTAAAGTGGTTGTTATCCCTGAGATGAAAAAATTTTAAAAAGTAAACATTTGAATTATATATAATTGATTAAACATAGCATTTATCTCATTTCATTCATTGTTTTGTAATAAAGTTTTACCTAGCTCTCTGAATCTCTAAAATGAAAAGCCAGAAGTGCATACTGACAGATTCCAACTGTTGATTAACCACTCCTCACTGTAAGTCTCTCCTCCCTCTACCAAAAAACAAACAGAACTGAAAACCAAAACCAAAAAAACCCTATAGAGAGTAAGAGCAGTTATTTAACATTGAAGTTTTAGATTATTGTGAAGGGTTTTTGTTTGTTTGTTTGTTTAATTAATACTCAAATGGATGTGTGGGAAGATGAGACTACAAATAAATCATAGTCCCTTGAAAGCTAAATTCCTGGGATTCCAAGGGCCGTTACTAGTAGCAACTTTTATGACAAAGTTTTTCCGCATATCCTTTTTGCACAGGTGCAAGATACTTCACTTTCCACAGATTTTCATATCCACCAACCAACCTGTGAATATTTACAAGTATGTGACTTTAACAAGGGCGGAGATTGCTGAATCTTGGGTGGCACTGGATAAACTATCAATGAGATGGACAGAATAGGTCCTTTGGGTAGATGGACTCTATCCAGGCCATTTTAGGTATGCGGAGAAAGGGGGATGCTCAGGTTCACTGAAGTTAGTTTATATTTCAAGAGCACCTCCCACCAGAACTATGCCTAGGGGTGTTGGATTGTGATCTAATGAAATTCTAGAAAATGACTGTATTTTGATGATATTCTAGAGAGTGACTGTATTTTTTTTCCTACTCAAAAACAATTCACTTATCATATTTATAGAGTATTTCCTGTTTTGGAGGCAATCTATTGTAGAGACTAGGACTCCAAGCAATAAGTTTGATTAGCAATACACAACTTCAAGTATAATAAGTAAAAGTAGAAATGGCAGGTTTGGTGGGAATCTGGTCAAATAGAGTAGGATGGGGATAATTATCTCCTAAATCAACTAAGACCTAATCCAATCTCATGCTTCTAAGCATATCTCTATAGACAAAACACATCAGCATTACAACACATTACTTAGTGTCCATAAGGGTCACATTTCATTTCCCATATTTTTTCAGATATTTATTGGATGTCAAAATTACCTTGTTAGTTTGATGTGACCTAGCAAAGGTACTTTACAAATTTATATACTTTTTGGAAGTGTGACCAAAATGTGAATGTCCAGCTTTTGGATAATAATAGTGAACTACTGAGAAATAATTATGAGACATGTAGTCCATTTTTATATTCAATATGCCAATTATTTATCAAGAAGAGACCAACAGGATGAAAAAACAGAAGCAAAAATTAAAATAATTCATACAGAAAAAAGACACACTTAATATCTTACCTGAAATATTTTAGTGGTTGGGCTTCTTATTGAATTTGATAGTGGTAAGATGAGATGTGTCTTTTTAAAGAAATAAGCAGTCTTCAGTGTTTTTATAGCATTGGTTACTACAGAAATTATACTTCTTTTACTTCTTGTCTTGAAGGGTGAACAAAATAAACAAACTGAAAATACTACAATGAATGGTAAATGATGAAAGATTTACAGTACAAAAAACAGTGTAAAAAGGAAGACAAGTTTAAATATTGTTGTGTAAGAAAGTGATGAAAATAATACAAGAATGAGAATAAGTAAAATGATAGGCTGGAACATCTGGGAAGGTAAATGCAAAGACAAAGAGAAGAGTTAATTAATAATAATTTTTAAAACTTAAATTCATATCAACTAATTTAAGTATTCATTCAACTTAAGATAAAAAAAAAACCCCACCCTCCCTTAAGTCTATAGCTATAAAATCTGAAAGCTTAATATTAGTTATACACTGTACTTTCTCTCACTCTTATTTCCATTATTTTCCCTGAGGGTATAACTGAAAACTTATCAAAATTCAACAAGTTTTATCATAAAACGATATTTATTCATAGCAAAGCGGAGCAACATGCAAGATAAATAAGCGATAGGGTTGCAATCTGTACCAACAGGCAGTTAATCTAAAATCATGCTTCTGTACATAAACTGGCTTTTAAATGTCTTGCATGTCTTAAAAGCCATGCATGCTGCTGTACTTCCGTGGGTTCTCCAATTGGATACAGGACATCAGGCTTGCCAGAGGAAACAGCATTGCCTGTTTTATTTCATAAATTAACTTTCATGTGGTTAACTCTGACAAAATGCATTGGTCTTTAAATGGCCACCATACCTGGCCAAAGCAGCTCAGTTCAATTCATCCGGTGTGCCTCTACAAATCAGGATGGAGGAAAAATGCTGGTTTTCCCTGTTCTGGAATAGGTATTACTATTTCTCTGAATTAGTGTTGCCTTCAAGCTACTGTATAGACTCCTTCCCCAGTCCTGAGATTCTCCACTATACAACTGAGAGTGATTTTCTCTGGAAATAATGATCATGTTATTTCAACTTAAGGTAAAAAAGTGGCTTTCATTTGTTCCTTTCTGGGAGGCTGTAGACACAAAATCATGTCTCTTTACCACTGGTTTCTACATTGACCAGCAGTTATCCATCAATTCGGTTTTATTTAATTAAATTAATTTATTTATTGAGACAGAGTCTCACTCTGTCACCTAGGCTGGAGTGCAGTGGCACAGTCTCGGCTCACTGCAACCTCCCTCTCCCCGGTTCAAGCGATTCTCCTGCTTCAGCCTCCCAAGTAGCTGGGATTTCAGGAGTGCACCACCACACTCGGCTAATTTTTGTATTTTTAGTAAAACGAGGTTTCACCATGTTGGCCAGGCTGGTCTCGAACTCCTGACCTCCCACCCTCCTCAGCCTCTGTGTTTACAGGCATAAGCCACAGCGCCTGGCCATCAATTCTGTTTTATTTAGTTTTAGTTTTAGTTTCTTTTTCCTTTTTTTTCTTTCTTTTTTTTTTTTGAGACAGGCTCTTACTCTGTTGCCCAGGCTGGAGTGCAGTAGTGCAATCACCACTCACTGCAGCCTTGACCTGCCTTGGGCTCAGGTGATCGTCCCACCTCAGCCTCCTGAGAAGCTTGGATTATAGGTGCATGCCACCACACCCAGTTAATTTTTTGTATGTTCTGTAGAGACGGATCTCGCCTTGCTGACCAGGCTGGACTCGAACTCCTGAGCTCAAGCGATCCGCCCTACTCGGCCTCCCAGTCTAGTCATTAAAAAAAAAACCCTAAGCTCAATTTGGATCTTGGCTCAAAAACCACAAATCAGCAGTTAAAGATTCCTATTCAGGACCATCTTGCAGTTCCATCTGCTAGCAGAGTAATAGAGAAAAATATTGACCTGCTAAAATAATAATGTGCCTCAAAATCCTTTACTCTTTCCACAGAAGTTGAGGGTAACGGTGTTGAGTTTTCCTTTTAAACAAAACAAGAGGAAGAAATGGTGGTGACTACGTGATGGAGTCACAGAAACCTCACGTCTGCAGAAGGACAGTGTAGAAGAACTGGTGGGCCGGCCAGGGGCTTTCAGGCCCCAGCGTGGCCCTGAGCGGAGGGGGCTTCCCTCAAGCGGGGCGCGGCAGTCCGGGCGCCGAGACGCCCCCCAGGGACGCGGCTCCGCGGGCCAGCCTGGCCACCGCCGTGGCTCGCAATAGGCAGAACTGTACCTGACTCACGGAAATGGGCTCCTCGGCGCCGCGGTCGTCCGCAGACTTGGGCACCTCGAGGCGGTCGATGAAGGTCTGCAGCTCCTTGCGGAAGGCCTTCATCTGCGCGTTGATGCGGTAGAGCAGCTCGTGCTCGCGGATGCGGCTGCCGTCGTCCTCCTCGTCCATGAGTCCGAACAGGTCCCCGTTGGCCACGTAGATGCGCGCCTCGGTGATGATGGTGCTCGTGTCGGCGATGAGCCGGTCGATGGTCTTGCCCAGGCGCTCGGCCTCCGAGCGGATGTCCTTCATCTGTTGCCGGTCGGAGAAGCTCTTGGGCCAGGGCCCGGGCGCCGGGTAGAAGGAGCGGGTGGGCGTGAGGCAGCGGATGTTGCGCACCTCCTCCGAGTCGCTCTCGCCGCCGATGGGCCCCTCGCGTTTGCGGTGCGGCGGCCGCGAGTCGTCGTCGCTCTCCTTCTTGCCCGCGTCGCTCTCGGCGTCGCTGTCGCGGGGGCTGCCGCGGATGCCCAGGTGCGAGGCCAGGTCGTAGCGCTGCATGTTGGACATGAGCACGCGGTTCTCGTACTGCAGCTGCATGACCTTGCCGCTCAGCTCGTTGATCTGCAGGCGCGCCGCCTTCAGCTCCTCCTGCAGGGCCTCGGTCTTGGCGTTGTCGTGGTGCCGCGCGCTGTCGTGGCCGCCGGACTTGTACTTGTACTTGTTGAGCTCCGCGGTGATGCGCTTGTTCTGCTCCTCCAGGTCGGCCACGTTCCTCCGCAGCAGCTCGGTCTCGTCTTCCACCAGCTGCAAGTGCTGCCGCAGCTCCGACAGGGATTCGCTCTGCTCCCTCATGAGCGGGTTGGCCGAGCCGTTGAAGTCATCGCCCCCTCAGGTCGTCCAGTTCCGCCTTCAAGCCTCTGTTCTCCACCTCCAGTTCCACGATTTTTCTGCCCAGGATGTTGGCTTCTTCCTCCACCAGCCTTAGCCGTAGCTTGAGCTCAGCCTCCCTGGTGCTCGGAGGGCCCCCGGCTTCTCCTTTGGGCAAAGGACTGTCCAGATCCCCATAGAAGGATCTGTACTTCTGGAGCTCGTGTTCGAATCTGTCCTTCTCTTTATCAATCTTGGCCATTTTCTTTCTCATCAAAGCGGCTTCTTCCTTAACGAACTGCAGCTGGCACTTCAGATCTTCATTGTCCTCCTCATTTGGGGAAAAGAGGGAAAAGGATAGGAGATCATTTTTATGTAAATCAAGGAAACAACCAAATGAGGACACCTGGAAAGATAATTTCTTTTTCTTGCAATCAAGATTTAATGACAGAGAGAAACAGAAGTAGATACTGTGTATTTTCTTCAGATCGCTTAACTTGTTTGGCAAATTAAAGATTAGAACAATATTACATCCTGGAAGCAAAAAGGAAAAGGAATATGAAAAGAGGAAAACTGTGGTCATCACCATTCAGAGGTTATTATATGTTGTAGCTGCATACAACTGGCTGATGATCATTTCAGCAGTGTTTTTTTTTTTGTTTTGTTTTGTTTCGTTATTGCAGTAATACATATACAATCTGTTCAAGGAGCATGTGGTTCATATGCATTTGCTGCCACTTTTTTTTGTCACACTGAGCCAAGTTCTGTAAATTGTTTTACAAGTATGACCTAATTTGATATTCAGAGTAAACTTAGGAATAGGTGTTAAAATTCCTTGTTTAAAGATGTTCTGTAACTCTTTCAAGGTTACACAGCTAGTGAATAGCAAAGGACAAAGGTGAAATTTGAATCCAGTTCTGTCTAAAACGAATGATCAGGCTCTTGATTTCTGTGCCACTTAGAAAATAATCTGCTCCCTGTTTTTATTCAAAGGAGAATTGTTTTAGAGGCCTTTAAGTCAGGAAAGTTTGATACTGGATTGGTCCATCCAGGGATAAACTGTTACCGGTTTTCCATCTAGATCACATTTAAATTAGGATGTACTCCCATCAGTCTGAAATGGATAAAGTTGGTTCAGCCTGGTGAAAGGATAGTGGAACTATAGAAGTTATTCTCACACATTCTTATGACAACGTCAGCGCCCAATCATTAACTAAATTGAAAAGTACAAAAGGAGAAATGGAAATCTTTCTCTGAGGGCTACTACAGAAGCATGTTATTATGTCTAAGGACATATCTCCCAAGGACAGTTTCTCAAACTGTTAAGTTATGTACTTTGAGCCAATCATGTAACTTCTGTGAACTTTGGTTTATTCATTTGAAAAATGAAAATAAAACTTCTTTCCTTACCCCGTACTCAGTCATCTGTGTTTCAGATGCATTCTGGTAAAGAAGGAGCAACCACTGGTGAATAAGGTGAGGAGAATAATGAACTTCTGCAAGAGATGCTCAGTAAATACTGCCCTGAGCCTTTGAGATGGAAGAGATGGAGAACAGGGCACAGGTCTCCTGTCTTCCTATCTGCTAATGGGAATACGAAGGGTTTGAGAGCTGCTGGGTGTGCAGAGCCTGAACATCCCATTCCATTCCATATAGTATTAAATCCTTATATCAGCCCTTCAAGATAGGTGATGCTGTCTCCCCTTTACCGATAGGAGAGATTTATTAACATGGCAGTGCACAAGTGAAAGAGCACAATCTGTAAATATCAGGCTGAGTCCCAAACTCATATTCCTTCTACTGCACATGTTGCCTCTAGAAAAGAAGCATAAAAGAAGAAAAATAGGGCAATGGGGTAAAATCAAAGAAATAAGATGTGTTGGCTTGTACACTTTCCTCTAGAAGAGGTTTAGAAGAAAGAGAGAGGGACTGCCAGGAGAGATGAGAAAGCCTTAGCAGCGTCCAGAGAGGAGGAAAAGAGGGTATGTCATGGAAATCTTCGATGGCAGAACTCGTTTCACAAGGGAAGAGAGAAGCTGCCTGCAATATATTATACTATGTGTTGGGACCCTCCCACTAATTCAGGTGAGGATGAGACCAAGGACATATTACAATGTTTCAGATCGCATCACCAGTGGAATCATAGATAACTCTGAATTTTGGAGTTGAGGTGTCTCATTGGATTGTATGGCCAACAGCAAGGATAGAGAATGAACAAAGAGAAGCATTTCATCTAGATCACTTTTAAAGTAAGATGTACTCCTATCAGTCTGAAATGGATAAAGTTGGTTCTGTCTGGTGAAAGGATGGTGGAATGAAACCTGCAGAATTTCTTCTCATACATTCTCATGACAATCTCAAAACCCAATCATTAACTAAATTGAAAAGTACAAATGGAAATGGTTTTGTATGAAGAATATGGTTAAGTTTTTAAGAATGCTGTCTGTGAGGTGTTTTGGTGGAGGGATACTGGGTGGAAACATCCATCAACAGTCATGTTGAATCTCATGATTAGATTACTGAGATTACATCTTGGCACTTAGAGCTCAGGTCTAGAAGTGAGGATGTGTGGATGGGAGGCATAAAAGTGATGGTTGAAGCTATCATAATGGTCACAGATGCACCGACAGAAGAAAAAGATAGGGAGACCGATAAGAAATGGTCAAAGGTTTGGGAGGGGGAAGTCCAAGGTCATGTAGGCCAATAACTAGAAACGTTTGAACAGAAACATGACCAACAATGTCAAATATGCTTTTACATAGGCTAGGTTTTATTTGACATGTAAGAGTAGATGAGACTGGGAAGCAAGGTAGGGTTACATGTGTTGGAAATCCTTGATTACAAGGCAAGGCCTTTATTGGCTAGTATAAAAAAAAGTTGACATATACTGAAAATTGAATCTAACCAAAACAGCAGTGGGTATGATACAAGGCACAAACTGAAGCAGAATAACACTTCACTGGGCTATGCTAAGCAACTAAAAAAGAGAAGAATATCTGATTTGTGTATATATAAGCTCTTCTGCCCAAAAGAATGAAAACAACAATTATTTTAACACTTGGATATAGACTGCATATAATAGACTCATTATGAGGGAAGGAGCTGTGTCAAGGGCTGATGGGCATGGTAATTATTTCATTTATTTAAAAATAATTTTTTTCAAGATACAAAGTGTGCCAGTTTTTGCAATGCCAAAAGTTACAACCTTGTATGCCAATATGCCTTGCACCCTCATCTTGTAACCTAACTATTGTAGTTGAAGGCTGCATTGGAAACTTGGCGTCGAAATATCATATGTAATTACTGAAAAAAATAGGAAATTGCATGCAAATGCCTGGTCCACAGTAATTGAGCAGTAAATACTTGCTCCTATTTTCCACAGTGAGTGGTAGGCAAGAAAAATGAAAATGCTCTGAGGTGTGAAGCAAGTTACTTCTTGTGTATGGTAAAGACTCACTCATAAGAAGATGCAAATTACACATGAAGAGGGGAACATAAAGATATGATGAAGGCCAGTAAGAAATGAGCGAAGCCTGGCTTTGACTTTAAGAGCCACTACTAGAAACTAAATTGCATTCTAATCAATTACATATGTTAAGTCATTTAGTCTGTACAACACGTCTCTATTATGATTCCAATTTTATACATGAGGAAATAGAGGCACACAAAAAAATAAGTAATGGGCCCAGGTTCATACAGCGAGTGTATGCCAGAGATTTCAACTTAGGCAGCCTGGCCCTAGAGCTACAGTTCTTAATTGCTGTGCAATATCATTTCTCTGTACATTAAGTCATTTTGCTGCAGGAGGAACATGTGAGGAAGTGATCAAAGAAGCTGAAGCAAATTAACAAAATAAAATACAAAGCTAAACGAGTAATAGAGGGTTGGACCATATGAAATTGCCATTTCTGGCAGGGTGTGGTGGCCCACACCTATAGTCCCAGCACTTTGGGAGGCTGAGGCGGGTGGATCATCTGAGGTCAGGAGTTTGAGACCAGCCTGGCCAACACGGTAAAACCCCATCTCTACTAAAAATACAAAAATTAAGTGGTCATGGTGACACACACCTGTAGTCCCAGCTACTCGGGAGGCTGAGGAAGGAGAATCACTTTAACTGGGGAGGTGGAGGTTGCAGTGAGCTGAGATTGCACCACTGTACTCCAGCCTGGATGACAAGAGTGAGACTCTGTCACAAAAAAAAAAAAAAAAAAAAAAAAAAGAAATTGCTATTTCTGTAGATCAAATTCAATAGCATGTTGGCAATTTTGTGTGGTTCAACCTAGAAAAAAGGAGACATGGGAGTATTTAAAAGCATGTATTGAACACGTGCAGAGTGCCAATCACTAGACACAGATGATTCAAAGCTGAGTAAGATGGCCCCTGTATACAAAAATGCCCTAAGTAGGAGAGATGAATACATAAACAAGAATTACAATAGAATGGTATATTTGCAGTAATACAAATATGTGGATTGATGGCCCGCAACCTTGACTGAGCAATGGAGTCACATTATAATTTTGTAAAAATGGACCATTTTATAATTGAGATATCCCATTGGAGATAGCCTGATCAATCTCCTGGGGTGGATTTTTGAAAAGTGACAGGTCATAACCTCTGAAAATAAATGTGTTAGAAATGATAGTAGAAACTTCAAATGTTGCAGTATACTTATAAATGAGGAAGTTTTTGCCCATGAAATAAAAGCTGGTGGATTGCATGGCATCTCGACTTTTGTAAGGTCCCTGACCTCACTGAGAAACTGAATGAAAGTTGTGGATGTTTTTGCAGAAAGTTGCCACATGCATAGGGAGTGCAGGTCCATAAAGCCAAGAATAAGCAGTTAAGAATTCCTTCATCAGAGACTATGGTTGAAAACAATGTAGGGAAGAAGATTCATGGTAACACATGAAATGATTCACAACAAAATACTTAGAGTGAGTTGAATAAAGTGACAGCGAAGACAGAGTGGAAAAGCGGTAATGACAGAGTATACTGGGACTTATTAAGGGAACAGAGAGAAAGGTACAAAAATGATATCATGGTCTTGGTTGTGAGACTCAGGGATTCTAGAAATGCTGAGGTCTGTACATGTTCTGGTGCAAGTACCAGCAGAAAACAGAGCAGGAACAGAGCAGGTAGAGAGAGGAAAAAGGAAAATAGTATACAGTTAATATGTTATGCTTAAAAAATATGGTTGAGATCAACTTTTTCAAATTTTGAATATTTAAAATCACTTTAGTTAAATTATCTACCTAATGTGAAAAAAGCCTTGTAGTCATAAAAGTATATTACAGTACCATAGATTCCAGCTGACATAGTTTAAAGGTTAATATCTAGCCCAGTGTTTTTGGAGAGTCATAATGTCAGAGGCGTGTGACCCAGAACAACTACATCTTGAATAGGAGCTGGGAAAAAAAGGCTGAAACCTACTGGGCTGCATTCCCAGATGGTTAAGGCATTCTGAGTCACAGGATGAGATAGGAGGTCGGCACAATATACAGGTCATAATGACCTTGCTAATAAAATGTGTTCCAGTAAAGAAGCTGGCTAAACTCACCAAAACCAAGATGGCCATAAGAGTGACCTCTGGTCGTCCTCACTGCTACACTCCCACCAGTGCCATGACAGTTTACAAATGCCATGACAACATCAGAAAGTTACCCAACATGGTCTAAAAAGGGGAGGCATGAATAATGAATAATACACTCCCTGTTTTGCATATCATCAAGAAATAACCATAAAATGGGTAACTAGCAGCCCTTGGGGTTGTTCTGTCTATGGAGTAGCCATTCTTTTATGCCTCTACTTTCCTAATGAACTTGCTTTCACTTTACTCCATGGGATCACCACGGATTCTTTCTCGCACAAGATCCAAGAACCCTCTTTTGAGGTCTGGATCGGAATCCCTTTTCTGTAACAATAGTGTTACTCTTATCCTAAATGTTTCCTCTTCCATTTAAAAATCTTCATTAGAACTATCAGCACCTCTGTTTACCTTGGAAGTAGAGCCAGGCTTCACTGTGGCTGTGTTTGTAAGGTTTTTAACAAGCCCATGTTGAGTACATCTTTCAAGTTTCATTTCTATTCCTTTGTCTCCTTTCTTTTACTTCTCCAATCACTGGTATGGAGAATTACTTCATTCCAGGGCTCTCTAAAGATATAACGAGCCTTTCTCTCCCTTCTGACTTCCCTCTGCAACATTCCTTTTCTTTACTCTCCCCCAACACTATAGGAACAGCCATTCTATTGACCTTATTAATTATAAAAGGACAAGATTAGCATCATGGGTATAGTTCTCAAATAATAGCAGCGTATAAAGTACAAATGACATTTTTTCTGTGTGCTTACAATGTAAAAGCAATTATAATAGGGATGTTAAGGCTGGCTTTATAAGTAAATATAATGATTTATACTATCTGTATCTACAGCTACATAATTAATATGCAAATGTGACTTTGTTTTGCATAAGTTTATCTGGCCATTATATCTATTTATAAATGTAGCTTATTATTACATACACTTAGAGGTACTTGATATACTAGTTGAAATTTTATTTCCACATACCTCTGTGGGAGTCTGTTGAGCCTTTTTTCAGATTTTGGCAAATCTTTGCTTCCTCTTCTTTTTAAGGATAACTGAAACAAAGCACGAATATATTTAGTTGGATAAACTATAATTTTAATTCAGTTTTATGTATTTAAGTATTCTGGTCTCAAATGACAAAACCAAAGCAAATAAAAAGAGTTAGTTCAATAATCAAACAAGAGGGAAAAAAATTCCTAAACCAGATAGATTTAGATATATTTTTACTTTGGACTAGGATACACATCACAGTAGAATGTAGCTGGCAATTATTTAACTAATTTGAGAAATACAGGAAACCTACTGTGAAAATGCAGAAGAAAAACAGACAAAATTTAGATTGATGACTCAATATGCTATATAGTTCAAATGAAAACAAATGCTTAACATTCCACATCACTGAAGAAAAAAAGTAAGTGATTATTTCCAATGTTGGAGTTAGGTTGCTATAAGCTTATAAACACAAACTTTCAGTGAATTTATGTAGAATTGGAAGAATTTCATTCTCCTTTCACCACACATCACCCCCTGCCCCTCCCTGACACGTGCAAAATGATAGGGCACGCTAGGGATTGTAGTGAAATGGAGAAGGCATGCCCCATCTCAAGGAGCAGGTGGACCAGCAACAGCTTCAGCTCAATGTGTGATATAGGAATGTGGGCTTTTACAAGAGAAGCTGGAAATCTGGATTGTTACGTAAAATCTCCCACATTTTACTGGTTGATCCTAATTTAAATTCAAACGAACAACACTTGGAAGTCAAAGAATACATATCTTGTGCCAAACTGTTTCAAGGACAAGCGTTATATGATCTCTGGTGCTGAATTCCATTTCTCACACCAAAAATAAGAAGAAGGGTCTCTGTATGTAAACGATAATTATCCAGATGTATGAATGTCTACCGTATACTAGACACTGAGGGGGAGACTCAAAGTTCAATGAGATACTGCATCTACCATCAGGAGGCTCAAACTTAGCAGGGGATGAGACAGAGAAGCAAGCAATTACTATGCAAGTTGATAAATGCTATGCTTTAGGTTCTGTGAAGCAGGGATTTTGTTTTAGTGTGGCATCACCACCATAAGAATAGTGCTTGCCACATGGCAGGTGGTGATAAAAAATACTTGCTGAACTAATAATGTATGAATATGAAAATACGAGGTTCTGAGGTCAAAGAGAAGGAGTGGGTATACACTGACAGTAAAAATAGGAAAGGTTTTTCCAAAGAGGAGGCTTCATAAATTTGCAAAGAACTGAAAATTAAATTATTCACATGTTAATTTCTAACCCATATCCCCTGTTAAGTAAAGGCAAATGTTCCAGCACAGAAGGCAGGGGAATACTTTGCTGTAACTGCTTTCATTCAGTATGAAACTGAAACGACAGAGACAAATGGTTATTTGCCCACGTGGTTATTCATTTCTAGTTCTTTACAGGAAGAAGTTCTTTCTGTTGCTTGTATAATCTTCTTAGAAAAGAAAGCTTGGGGACTGACTCACCATAACCAAAAAGTAATTTAGGAAGTAATCAACAAAAAAGTCCCAAGAATATCGTGAGTGAAACTAAGAAACCTGGAACATTCTAGGTAGGGCCTACCTACAAGAAGCATTCCATTGAGATAAATACTTATTGAATGCTTGTATTTGAATTCGCTCCATTATATGTTTATTTAGTGACTACTAACACACTTCATAAGATACCTGTGACACAATAATAATAAAACCAATGCGATCTTTGCTGTTTTTGGGGTTCTCAGTTTACTTGGCATGATCTCTTCAGTCTGCAGTTCAACGCAGTGTGATGAAAGCAATCATAATGCAAAAACAGTATTAACTGTTATTGAGCCCTAATTCATGTCAACTCCTTCACATACATTATCTCAACTAATAATTAAACACTCCTTTTAGCCTCACTTTGCAGACGCTGAAACTAAAGTTGACAGGGGTAAACAGAAGTAGATGAATAAATTATCGAAAGCATCAGTTCTATCTGTGTTCCTCAGAACATCATCATTAGTGTCACCCAGAAAGGTCTTGGAAAAGCAAATTCTTGAGACTCATCCCAAACCCACTGATTCAGAAACTCTGAGGATGGGGTCCAGTGATCAATGATTTAATAAGCTAAAGTTTACAAGGGTCTAAAGTTACTAGTTGGTAAGCAATAGCATCAGTTCTTGACCCAAGTCTTTCTGATATCTACCTGTTAGCTATTAGATCACTAAGGAGAAAGACAATCTAGTCTGGGGCTGGAGATGGTGTGGGAAGTTGGGGGATAATTTCCAAAATGAGTAACATCTTATCTAGAATCTGGTGCATGAGTAGTCAGCCAATGGAAGATGAAGAGGAGGAAAAGGGAAGAACAAGGCATTCCACATAGAAAACCCATTTTTCGGACACAGAAATGCCGTATGGGTATAACAGAGTAAGAAGGGAGGAGTGACGTGAGATTTGCTGGTGGCATAAGTCAGATCTTAAAGGACATTGAATAAAGATTGAATTTTATCTCATTGAGATGAAATTATTGTCCTAGGGTCAATTTGGAGCACTACATGCTCCTAATTGAGCAAGGAATGTCATAATTAGACTGTCACAGAAGACACACAAAGACACAAGGGTGGCAGTACAAATGGCTGCGAGATAAAGAGATGACATGCAAGGGGATTCGAGGGAAAGTATGTTCTAGTTCCGGAAATGTTTTTTTGGTCTTTGTGTTTCATTCATTTCACAGATATTTAGTTTCTGGTCTATATGTGGTACTGTATATATGCCAAACACATGTGACTAAGAAATACTGTACTCCTTCCCCAAGGAGCTGTTTATGATGATAAAAAGATGCAATTAGCGAAAACAGTGGGCAGAACTACCTCAGGGCAATAAATGAAGAACAAGGGACTGAGAGAGCAAAGGAAGAGATCCGGGGAATCGGAGAAAATCATCCAAGAGAACTGACTTTTGAAAGATGTGCAAAATTTCAACAGGAATAAAACTAAACAAACTGTTTTAGGAGTAAAGATATAGAGGAATGAGTGTGCCTTTCAGGATGCACTAAGTGCTGAAAAGAAGTAATGGAGGTAGGGCCACTGAAGAGATGGGGTAGAAGAAGATGCAGAAAAGATTGAGGTCAGCATGTGCAGCTGAGAAATTTAGACTTTATCCTGTGGGCAATGTTAAAATGAGACCTCTAAATTAATATGAGAGAAATGCTGAAATTAGGGCATTCTTTCCTAAGAGACATTTTCTGTTTTACTTTTATTTAAATATCACTCAAGTGGGGTGTTAAGCTCAAATAAAGCTCTGAAGTAAAGCCTTCCCCTCGAATAAAGGAACACTGGCTTTCAGGTGCCTTTAGGGCTGCTAGTACGTTTAAGTATCACATTTGCATTTTCAATAAATATTTCATCATCCTTTTATATTCCAGTAGGTTTTTATTAACTTTCTGAATCCTATGAAACAAAGATGAGACATTTCTGTGGCTGCAGAGAGTTAAAGAAATAATGTAAGTCCAAGTAGTTCCTTTCCTGTGAGGATGAAACTGTGTAACGTTCCCCCTTGTCATGCTCCCCCAACCATTGTCCACTAATTCTAGTAACCTCTGCTAGGGAAACAGTTTGGGAGGCCACAATGAGATCTCAGATTTTCATCTTTGCTGGCAAAGCAGGCACTTCTCTAGATGGTTCTGTAGATAAATATGTTGAAAACATTTCTTGTCCACTTCTTAATTCTTTACATTCCCAGCCTCAGCTTGTCCAAAAGAGGCTGCTGTTCTTTTTGACCATGTGAAGGCCAGGAATTAGAGAGTTCTGCCAGTAATTACGTTTGCACAGCAATGATATAAAATGGGTTGTTTGTTTTCTAAAAATGTTTTGAGATTACCTTCTTTTTCTCAATTAAAATTTACTCCACTTAATATGTAGCATCCTTATGTTTTCATGAATTAAACAACAGAGAAGAATGTGCCTAAAGATATATTATTATAAAGATATATTATGTACAAAGATACATTATGTATATAGTAGTCTCCTTTGCTGTTGATAAAATTAAAGAGAGATTCATTTGTGTGGTGATTAAATCAAGAAGGAAACTATAGAGACATTAATATCTAAACTTTTTGAGCCTTAAATATGTGTCATGCAATTTCTTTTTTTTTTTTTTTTTTTTTTGAAACGGAGTCTCACTCTGTTGCCAGGCTGGAGTGCAGTGGTGAGATCTCAGCTCACTGCAGCCTCTGCTTCCCAGGTTCAAGTGATTCTCCTGCCTCAGCCTCCCGAGTAGCTGGAACTACAGGTGTGCGCCACCATGCCCAGCTAAGTTTTGTATTTTTAGTAGAGACAGTTTTCACCATGTTGGCCAGGATGGTTTTGATGTCTTGACTTCATGATACTCCCTGCTTGGCCTCCCAAAGTGCTGGGATTATAGGTGTGGGCCACTGTGCCGGGCCGTCATGCACTTTTCTAAGTACTTTATATGTATCTACTCATTCAAATGGACAACAGCCTTATTGACACCATTGTCTGAAGCACGCAATGGATATATCACTCAGCTAACTAGTAAGTGTTAGAACCAGGATGCAAATTAGCCAGTTTCAGTGTTACCGCTCTGAACCACTACATTATACTGTTATTTCAAAGGAAAAAAGGTGCAATTTAGATAGCAGGCTTATATTATTTCTGCATATATCCTCTATGGTAACAGAGCATGACTGCAGGGTTTGGGGCACTAGGTTACTTATATGACACAAGTGCGGGAATTATCATATTTTCAACATTGTGATCAGCAGAAGGGATCGCCACTTACTGCTTCTTAAATCAATCTGCAAACACTGTGATTATGGGGTAACACTGGGAGGGAGGCCCAGGGAGTGAGGGCTAAAGGCTGGAAGGAAACTAGAAACGGTAGGAGCTCTGTCCTCAGACTTGTCTTGGAAGGGGACAGGAGGGACTCTTGTTCCTAGAAGTCTTCCTCTTTTCCTTCTATTACATTCTTGACACTTACCCAGACAGCCTGGCAGAGGCAGAAGGGGTGAAATGCCCAGAGAGCTTGCTCAGGACCATATTCACTCTCTTCCATAAAAGGGTGAGGCAGGATCCCAAGCTTCAAACTAAAGCATGAGCCTAAGGTCCAGAGGGGAATGTGGGTGAAGAAGAGGCACATGCCAGGGTGATCGAGCTGTGTCATTCAGTGCAAAATCTTTCAGGGCTTCCCGTCTCACTCAGAGTCAGAGCCCATGCTTTAAGGTACACCAGGCCTTGACTACACACTACATTTATAAAGACTTGACCAGACTTCAACCCAGACCAACTAAAACAGATTTTGGGATTGGGCCCAGACATTTTTTCAAAGCTCCCAGGGTGACTACAATGTGTAGTTGGCTCTGTGAACCACCAGCCCACTCCATGTAGTCACCCCACCCCCCACCCCACATCCCAAATGAGCCCTTCAACCTCATCTCCCACCACACTCCTCACTGCTTTATTTGCTCCAGTGTCACAGGCATCCTTGCAGTTCCTCAAACATGCCAAGCATGCCTCTGTTTGGGACTTTGGACTATGGCTTCCTCTCCCTGCAACATTCTTCCCTCATACACTCTCATGACCCACTCCCATAGTCTCTTTCAGGGTCCCTAATCAGAGAGAACTTCCTAGGCCATTTCATATAAAAAAGCAAATCCTTCCCCCATTCTCATCCTCTGCATAAGCCTTGTCTTCCTAATCCTGCTTTTCTTTTCTCCATAGCTCCTCTCACCAACTGACTTGTGTATTTGTTTGTGTCATGTCTGTTTTCTCATTCTGCAGTGTGAGCTCCACAAGAGCAGGCTCTTAGAATTGGTCTCTCTTATAGCTCCTGCTCTTGGAAACACACCTGACACAAGTAGTTGCTCAGTCTATGTCGGTTCAATGAGGAAACAGCTCCTGCAGCTTTGTTTCTTACCTAGATTTGTTTTGGAAGCATTACTAAAAGTTGGTAAATGATAAAAACAAATAAACAAATAAAAGCTCATTTGAAAAGGTCTACTTTTAAAGTTCTACTTAAAGCTGGAAAAATAAAAATGTCTCTGGCTTTTCAACGAAAACACTAAAGAGCAAAAATTGTATGAGCTGAAAAGTATTTAAAACAGGACATATCACATATAGCAGGCCCTCTGTATCTACAAGTTTCACATCTGTGGATTCAACCAACTGCAGATTGAATTTTTAAAAAAAGTACAATAATAAAAAATAATACAAATTTTAAAATGATACAGTAAAACCACTATTCACATAGCATTTACATTGTATTAGGTATCATAAGTAATCTAGAGTTGATATAAAGCACAGGCATACCTTGACTTATTGAGCTTCACTGTATTGTACTTCAAAGATATCATAATTTTTACAAATTTAAGATTTGTGGAAACTCTGTATTGAGCAGGTCTATCATTGCCATTTTTCTAAAAGCATTTGCACATTTTGTGTCTCTGTGTTACATTTTGGTAATTCTCCCAATATCTCAGACTTTTTCATTATTATTCTATCTGTTATGGTAATCTTATGAATGATTTTTGATTTTACTCTTGCAATTATTTTGGGGCATGATGAACTGTGCTGATATGAAATGGCTAATTTAAGTGTTGTGTGTGTTCTAACTGCTCCACCGACTGGCTGTTCTCCCAGCTCTCTTCCTCTCCTCAGGCCTCTCTATTCCCTGAGACACAACAATATTGAAATAAGACCAATTAATAACCCTACAATGGCCTCTTATGTGTCCAAATGAAAGGAAGAGTCATATGTCTCTCATTTTAAATCAAAAACTAGAAATGATTAAGCTTGGTGAGGAAGGCATGTCCAAAGCCAAGACAAACCAAAACCTATGCCTCTTGTGACAAACATGTAGACCTCTTAGCCAAGTTATGAACGCAAAGAAAAAGTTCTAGAAATAAATTAAAAGTGCTACTCTAGTGAACACACAAATGATAAGAAAGCAAAACAGCCTTATTGCTGATATGCAGAAAATTTTAGTGGTCTGGATAGAAGATCAAATAACCCACAACATCCCTTTAAGCCAAAGCTTAATCCAGGGCAAGGCCCTAACTCTTCAATTCTATGAAAGTTAAAGAAGAGAAGTGAGAAGGTTGCAGAAGAAATGTTAGAAGCTTGTGGACGTTGGTACATGAGGTTTAAGGAAAGAGGCATCTCCATAGCATAAAAGTGCAAGGTACAGCAGCAAGTGCTGATATAGAAGCTGCAGCATGTTATTCAGAAGATCTAGGTAAGATGATTGGTGAAGGTAGCTACACTACATAATAGATTTTCAATGTAGATAAAACAGCCTTCTATTGGAAGAAGATGCCATCTGGGACTTTCATAGCAAAAAAGGAGAAGTCAATGACTAGCTTCAAAGACAGGCTCTCTTGTTGGGGGCCAGTGTAGCTGATGACTTTAAGTTGAAGCCAATGCTCATTTACCATTCTGAAAATCCTAGGGCCATTGAGGATTATGCTAAACCTAGCCTGCTCTGCTCCATAAATGAAACAACAAAGGCTTTATGACAGCATATCAATTTATAGCACAGTTTACCAAATATTTTAAGCCCATTTTTGAGACCTGCTACCCAGAAGAAAAGATCCCTTTCAAAAGATTACTGCTCGTTGATAATGCACTTGGTCAAACGAGAGCTCTGATGGAGATGTGCAAGGAGACTAATGTTGTTTCGTGCCTGCTAACACAAAATCCATTCTGCAGCCCACAGATCACGGAATAACTTTGACTTTCAAGTCTTATTATTTTAAAAATGTATTTCCTAAGGCTATAGCTACCAGATAGTGATTCCTATGATGAATCTGGGCAAAGTAAATTGAAAACCTTCTGGAAAGGAATGGCATTCTAGATGCCATTAAGAATATTCATGATTGATAGGCGGTCAAAACATTAACAGGAGTTTGGAAGAAGTTGATTCCAACCCTCAGGGATGACTTGAGAGGTTCAAGACATCAGTTGAGGAAATAAATGCAAATGTGGTGACCATAGCAAGAAGCTAGAAGTATAGCCTGAAGATGTGACTGAATTGCTGCAAGCTCCTGATAAAACTTTAATAGATGAGGAGTTGTTTCTTATGGATGAGTAAAGAAAGTGATTTCTTGAAATGAACTCTATTCCTGGTGAAGATGCTATGAACTTTGTTGAAATGACAACAAAAGATTTAGAATATTCCATAAATTTCCTTCATAAAACAGGGGGCAAGATTTCAAAGAATTTACTCCAATTTTCAAATAAGTTTTACTGTGGGTAAAATGCTGTCAAACAGCATTGCATGCTACAGGGCAATCTTTCATAAAAGGAAAAGTCAACTGAGGCGGCAAACCCCATTGTTGCCTTACTTTAAGGAATTGTCATAGCCACTCCAATCTTTAGCAACCACCACCCTGATCAGTTAGCAGCCATTAACATCCGGAGAAGACCCACCACCCAGAAGGATGATGACTTGCTGAAGGCTCAGATGATCCTTAGCATGTTTTAGCAATAAAGTATTTTAAAATTAAGGTATATACTTTTTAAAAAAATATCATGCTATTGTGCACTTAACAGATGACAGTATAGTATACACATAATTTTATATGTACTGGGAAACCAAAAAATAGTGTGACTTGCTTTATTGCAGTGGTCTAGAACAGAACCTGAAATATCTCTGAGGTATGCCTGGAAATGGGAATATATGAATAGACCAGCCTGGGCAACACAGCGAGACTTTATCTCTACAAAAAATCTTTAAAAGTTAGCTGGTAATGGTGGCATGTGGCTAGTCCTAGCTACTTAGGAAACTGAGCCAGGAGGATAGCTTCAGCCCAGGAGTTCGAGGCTGCAATAAGCTATAAACCCACCACTGTACTCCAACCTAGGTAACCCTAGCTAGACTCCAGCAAGACCCTATCTCAAGAAAAAAAAAAAAAAAAAAAAAAGGCAGAATCTACTTCTGTACCTCTTCTAACTGAGCTGGCCTTGTGACCTACTTTGACTTGTAAAATGTGGTGGCAGAAATGGCATGCTAGTTCTGAGTCTACCCTTGAGAGACTGTACACTTCTGCTCATTCTATCTTGGAAATCTGCTACCCTGTGTTCTAAGTCTGGGCTAGCCTGCTCCACGAAAAGTCGTGTGGCCCCGTTGCTCCTATTGCCCTAGTGAACAGCCAGTCAATCCTTGATGCAGAACCTTCTAGCTGTTAGCTGACCATAAATACATGCATGGACCTACCTGAGACCAGAAAAACCCAAATAATGGGCCACAGAATTATGAGGCACATAAATGTTGTTTTAAACCATTTGGATGTTTTAAACCATTGGGATGGTCTGCTACACAGCAAAAACCCACTGACACACCTGCCAAACATTTTTTCACCACTGGGATTAAAAAATACATTGGGCTTATGAATTTAGTCCATATTTATAAAAAATAATCCCTTATTCAAATTCCATAAAAGCAAAAAAAAAAAAAAAAGAAAGAAAAATGAAAGTAAAAGGCTAAGAGGAAGAATTGAGAAAGTTAACAAATATAAGAAAAATAAAGCTTAATGTATTTTTCTTGTTTTTATTTCTCCCCTGCCTTTGCCACTATTTCAATTCCAGAAAAAATTTTTTAATGAAACTGAGCTTAAAGAAATTATTTTTAAAGTTCACTTTTCCAGTTCTAAATTGCAGATGCTTCCCTTAATAATGCAGGTGTTCAATTAGCACCAAAGGTATATATGGGTTAAAAGCTTCTTCTTCTTCCTTTTTTTTTTTTTTTTTTTTTTTTGAGACAGAGTCATAATCTGTTGCCCAGGCTGGAGTGCAGTGGTGCGATCTCGGCTCACTGCAACCTCCACCTCCCAGGTTCATGCAATTCTCCTGCCTCAGCCTCCTGAGTAGCTGGGATTACAGGTGTGTGCAGTGCCAACACACCTGGCTAATTTTTTTTTGTTTGTTTTTTTTTGATATTTAGAAACGGGGTTTCACTGTATTAGCCAGGATGGTCTCAATCTCCTGACCTCGTGATCCGCCCACCTCGGCCTCCCAAAGTGCTGGGATTACAGGCGTGAGCCACCACGCCCAGCCCTGGTAAGTGCTTCTTTAATATACCATGTATTACACTTGGATGGCACCATGCAAAAGCCTCAGAGAACTCCACCCACGCAAATGGATTTAAAACTGGGGTATTATTCAGTTTAGAGTATTAAAAATCTGAGAACCTTGTTAATGACTTTTGAAATAAAGATTATTAAAAATTACTTTATATCTTAGAGCCACAGTAAAGATATGTTTATTAAACTATGGATGACAGCAACAAATGCAGAGATATATTCTAATTTACTCTTGTTAATGGATTGGGTTCTAAGCATCACTGCATTGAGTAATTAAAAGACACTTAGAAAATTACATCTGGGTAGTGACCACAGTTCCTTAAGGCCTTTGTTTATAATTGAGGCAAAGGAAAAAACTGTGGTCAACATTTATAAGGTGAAATGATGAGCTGTCCAGTTTATTTTACATTGTGTCAACCAGCTTCGAACTCATTAATGCAGTGAAATTAGCAATATTGTTCTATCATGTTTAGAATCCTGTAAGAAATATGCTTGAATGTGCCATTACAAGATGGCAGGACACTAAGGGGTGGGCATTACATGAGTGTTTAAAAATCATTCTTTACACAATTACATATTTAGGATATTTCATAATATAAATTTAAAGGTCAGAGAATTCGTTAATTTCCAAAATGCACTGAAAGGATATAGAAGCAAGTTTCTGAGGGTAATTCCTGGACTAGGTTAAAATGTGATAGCCCTCAATTATGCTATAAAATTTTTGGAATTAGTTACCAAATTTAAAAATGTAAACCATTTACATTTGAAAAATCCAAATTTCCAGTTTCACCTGAAACACCTGAAGAACGGGTAAAGTTGGGTCCAGATTATGACATGGCAATGCTGGGTTAAAATTGAATATTAAGACATATGCTCTTGGCTGACCATGGTGGCTCATGCCTGTAATCCCAGAACTTTGGGAGGCTGAGTCGAGTGGATTGCCTGAGCTCAGGAGGTTGAGATCAGCCTGGACAACATGGTGAAAGCCTGTTTCTACTAAAATACAAAACATTAGCTGAGCATGGTGGTGGGCACCTATAATCCTAGCTACTTGGGAGGCTGAGGTACTAGAATCACTTGAACCCGTGAGGCGAAGGTTGCAGTGAGCCAGGATCATGCCACTGCACTCCAGCCTGGGTGACAGAGTGAGATTCTGTCTCAAAAAAAAAAAAAAAAAAAAAAAAAAAAGACATAGATGACCTACACTCTCCAGTTTGCTCCATCATTTCCAACATAGACAGCTTCACTCATTCCTATACACTGCTTGGCCTCTAGTGACACTGGAATGTTCAAACTCTGCCCTGGACTGCTAGGGTCATGTGTGTGGAAAGAGTCCAAGAAACACAACCTTCCATCTGGTGCCTTACAAAAATCTTTCCTACACCACCTACACCCTACCTGTGTTTTTCGGGTAGCCAGGAGCTTGCTTCTCTATGAGGTAGGGGATGCATTACCTTTACAGATGGCTCTAATGAATAACAAGTCTTTATTTTGATCACAAATCTACTTAAAGTTAAAAACCATTTAAAGTGATTCAAAAAATAAATCTAATTTATCTTCTATAGGGGATACATCTCTTCAAACATTGGAAAAGAGTAATTACATCTTAAATATTTTCTTCTTTAGGCCATATGCACTCCCCAGTTCTTTCGAACATTCATCATAAAACATGAATTCATATCTAGTTTATGGTCAACAAAACTTCCCTAAGCCTTTTTTTGTGTGTAAATACCTATGAATATTTTCACTCCTCTTGTACTTGTGTAAATTTAAAAAAAAAATCAAATTTCAAGACATTGCATTAATTCACATTAAATTTCATTTTGTAAATTCAGGTTTATCATTCTAGTATGTTGACAACATTCTGATTTTTTGTTCTATCCTTGCTTGTATCTTCCTTGGTTCCTAGTAAGAAGAATCCTGCCTAGATCTTTTTAAATTAGCATTTAATAGGTATTTACTAGGGACATAATTGAAGTGACCTGAAAAAAAAAATAGTAGAAGAAGAAAGACTGAGTTAACTTTTTGTTCCAAATTTATGAAAACATCATCAATAAAGCATGACAATCACAACTTCTGTAATATCTATCCACGTACCATTAAGTAAAAATCATGAATGAAGTATGACTATAGAATATTTTCTGTGCAAATCTTAAATGGATTAAAAAATTTTTGTCTTCATGATTTGATTCTGTGAGAATCAACTATTCTTCAGGAATTGATCTTTTCCTATTTTTAATGATAAGGAAAGTAGAGGCAGAAGTAATTAGTTTTAGTTTAAAAATTCAGAGTATATTTAAAAGGGCAAAGAACAGAGCCCAATCTTTTAAAAGCAAATAATACATCCATTTCAGCACACTTTAAAAACTGTTTAGTTAATTCTAAAATAAAAGGACAATCAGAATCTCTGAAACTTCTATCCATATTCCAAATAGATAATTTTGAAATCTATCACAAATATTAGAAGACATGCCCATTGAAATGTTATAATTTGATTTTGCTTCATATTAACAGGCATCTTGATATCCTCTGGAATTGTACTGGTATGTGTTCAAATGAGTCAGCTCATTTCTAAGTTATTTTAGAATAAATTGACAATCACTAAATTTCTGAAAATCTAACTTGAACAAAATTAAGTACCATGTTTTAGGCTAAGGAAACTCCTTAGTTTCTTGATATAATGCTGAAGAATACACATACATGCACATCCATCTTTTTTGGACATAAGAGCAACTTAAGAGCTACACATATAGTAGTGTTATATTAATTAATGAATAATAAATAAGTACCTGGGGGAAGTACATGCATGTACAGAGAGCATGAGATATCACTGCCATAGGAATAAAATATTCCATCTATTAATAAAGTTAAGGAAAGTAACCAAAGATGAACCAGATTTATTCCCTAAAGTATTATTTTTTTAAATAAAATTTACCCTGTTCATGTTGTTACTCAAATTGACAGAATTCTAAGTTAATATAGCATGAAGCTATCATTTACTTCTGATTAAAATATATCTGAAGGCAAAGCCAAAAATGTAAACACAGTAATACCAAAAACTAAGCTGGTAGTGAAGCATTTACCAGAATCTGAGAAAATTTTCTTTTAACAGTAACATCAGAGGAATTCAAACAAGAAAAGTAAGCTATCTAATAAATGGCTTTCAATGTCTGAAACAGAAGGACTGGACATGCAGACCAGTAAAAACTAGACATCCTGTTTCTTAAAAGGTTAAATATAAATTTGCCAAATGACCCAGCAATTCCAATCTTGCGGATATACCCAAGAGAAATGAAAATGTATGTCCACAAAGGACTTGCACAATAATATTCCTAGCAGCATTCTTCATAATAACCAAAAGTTGGAAACAACCCAAAATTCCATCTACTGGTGAATGAATAGATATGATAAAATATGATATCTGCACAATGGAATATTATTTGGCAATTTACAAAAGGAATAAACTTCTGATACATGATATGACACAGATGAACTTGAAAAACACTATGTTAAGTAAAAGAAGCCAAATCTAAGAGACCACATACAGTATAATTCCATTTATATGAAATTTATCTAGAAAAGATACATTTATAGATTAAAGGAGTAGATTAGTGGTTGCCTGGAGGTAGCGGAAGGGAAGGAAGAAATAGGAATTAACAGGAAATGGGCATGAAACTCTTACTACTATGGTAATGAAAACATGCTAAAACTGATTTATGGTCATTGTTGGGCAACTTGGAAATTTACTACAAAATCACTGGATTGTACTGTTGGAATAAATTAATTATATGTAAAATGTGATTCAATAAAGTTATTAAAAAATCAATGAGCCAGCTAAAACTTCTGCATCCCAATCCTATTTTCCCCAATACATGCATAAGTATTTCCAGACAGAGTCTTGCTCTGTCGCCTAGGCTGGAGTGCAATGGTGTGATCTCGGCTCACTGCAACCTCTGCCTCTTGGGTTCAAGCGATTCTCCTGCCTCAGCCTCCTAAGTAGCTGGGACTACAGGTATGCATCACCAGGCCAGGCTAATTTTTTTTCTGTATTTTTAGTAGAGATGGGGTTTCACCATGTTGGCCAGGCTGATTTCGAACTCCTGACCTCGGGTGATCCGTCTGCCTCTGCCTCCCAATATGCTGGGATTATAGGCCGCATAAGTATTGCACAGACAATACTGTAGCTCTCTTGTTGTTAAATTTTCAAACAAGTAGGAATTATGCAAGGAAAAAGAGCTAGGTGACTAGCTGTGTGATGAATCATGAGATATATTCTTTCCCCATCCAAATATTCAGGGGAAGAAGCATAGGTAGAAGAGGCTTGGGAGTACCCATGTTGAGGTTTATTGTTTTTCATATACTAAAGGTAGGTAAAGAACAACTACAAGCTGCTTAAAATATTTCTAAGCTATGTCTCCCTCAGAGTCAGTGCTTCTGAATGCTACAGTAGCCGCCTTTCCTGCTTTAGTCAAACAAGCCAGAACTAGCTGAATGTTTACCATCATCAGTAATTGAGCTGGAATTGTGCACGTCAAGCTGTTCTATACCTTTGGCTCTGAGAAGGGACAACTAATAGCAAGTGGATAGTGAGAGAGACTAAGAAAAAAAGCCATACAGTGAGTATCTAAAGAATCTATAAAGAATGCTTGACATTCAATGATGATATTTTCTAAGAGAAAGCAAAAGGAGAAAAGAAGATAAAATTGCATTGAGTCAAAACAATTCAATGGGGAAAGGATAGTCTTTTCAACAAATGGTGCTGGGGCAATTTGAGATCCACATGCAAAAAGATGAATTTAGACCCCCAACTCACTCTACACGTGAAAATGACTCAAATTGGATTATAGATCTGAATGTAAGAGCTAAATCCATAAAAGTCTTAGGGGAAACTGTTTTCACATTGCTGATAAAATAAAATATTTTAAAAAAAAGTCTTAGGGGGAAAAAACACACATTTAAGTGAATCTTCCTGTAGGTTTGGCAAAGATTTCTTAGATGTGACACCGAAAGTATAAGTGATAAAACAAAAAAATATATAAATTGTACTTCATCAAAATGGAAAACTTTTGCACTCGAAAAGACGCTATTAAGAAAGTAAAAAGACAAACCTTAAGAAGAAAACATTTTCAAATTATACATCTGATAAAAGACATATCCAGAATACAGATAGAGCTTAAATTGGAACTCAAAAATAAGTAGACAACCCAATTAAAAATGGGCTAAATATTCTGAATAGACATTGCACAAAATAAAATAAATGTGTGGACAATAAGCAGATGAAAAGATACTCAACGTCATTAGGGAAACAAGTTAAAACCACAATGATGTATCATTTGATGCTGAGTAGACTAACTATAATACAAAAGATACGCAATCAGAATTGATGAGAATGTGGAGAAAGTGAAACACTTATCCACTGCTGGTGGGAATGTAAAGTGGTGCAGCCCCCTTGGAAAACAGTTGGCAGTTTCTTTAAAAAATTAAACACGAATTCACCATATGACCCCCAAATCTAATCTTAGCTGTTTATCCAAGAGAAATGAAAACATATATCCCATCCACACAAAAACTTGTGTGTGTGTGTTATAACAGCATTATTTATAAAATGAGAAAATATCCAATGTCCAAAAACTGCTGAATGAATAACCAAAATATGGTATATACATACAACTGAATATTATCTGGAAATAAAAAGAAATGAATTACTGATACACGCTATAGGAATGAACCTCAAAAACACTGCTCTAGGTGAAAGAAGCCAGATACAAAAGGTGATATATTTTATTATTGTAACTATATGAAATATTCAGAAAATAAAAACTATAAATTCCAAAAATAGACTTGTAGCTGACTGGGGTTAGAGCTAAGAACAGAAGGTGACCGCAAATGGACATAAGAGATCTTTATGAAGTGATAGAAATGTCCTAAATTGGCCGGGCTCATGCCTGTAATCCCAGCACTTTGGGAGGCACAGGCAGGCGGATCACTTGAAGTAGGGAGTTCGAGAACAGCCTGACCAACATAGAGAAACCTCATCCCTACTAAAAATATGAAATTAGCCAGGCGTGGTGGCGCATGCCTGTAATATCTGCTACTCGGGTCACTGAGGCAGGAGAATCACTTGAACCTGGGAGGTGGAGGTTGCCGTGAGCTGAGATCGCGCTATTGCACTCCAGCCTGAGCAACAAGAGGTAAATTCCGACTCAAAAAAAAAAAAGAAATGTCCTAAATTTGGGTTATGGTGATGGTTGCGTAACTCTGCATATTTACTAAAAACCATTAAATTGTACAATTAAGTGAATTTATGCTATGTAGATTATAGCTTAAAGCTGTAAAAATAAAATGCATCAGGATGATTTAAAAAGTCAGCTAAAAAAAGAAAAACAGCCCTCAAATATTTCTGAAAACTACTTGCTATGAGAAATAGAAGACAGCTTTAGAAAATACTGTATTCTTAAAAAGATAACAAAGATGGCCTCTATGAACGAACAAGAAGGTCGTAAGAGGAGATTAAGCTCTGAAGACCAGGAAGCTGTGAGGAATAAGAAAACTAGAAAAGGTCACTAAAATTCAACGCAAGGATTAAATTTTGCACTGATGTCTTTAAGAAGCACAACTGACATGACAGAAAATTGATTCAATAATATTGAAAATAAACTTGAAAACTGTCTAAGGCCACAGCGGGAAAGGATTAAAATACAAAAGAATGAGAAGGTAGTAGTAAGGAATACAAAGTGAAGAAAATGCTAAGAAGAAAAAATAAGCACATATGATTATCAAATCTATAATACAAGAAAGCTTTTTTGAAATAATGGATAAACAAGTATTAATTTTCAGAATAAAGGGTCTGTATGTTCTGAATATGTTATAAACAAAGACCATCACCTAAATATGCCCAGGCAGTATTTCTGAACTGAGTATTCTTCTTTAGCTACCCAGATTCATTCTCCATCCTTCTCTGCCCTGCTCTGTGCTCCAGGAGGCTGACCTCTGCAAACTTTACCCAGGCTCCCTCCCACCAGTTAACTTGTCCTTGGGTTTGGCCAATAGAAAGCACTGGCAGGCATCCTGAGGGATGGAAGGTGAAAGAAGAGATGGTTCAGAGTATCTCTCCTCACTTCCTTCCTTTTACAACACATTTTTAGGCGGTAGCTGAGTCCCCTTCAGGCAATAGATCCCACTAGGAGGACCCTATTCCACAGTTACTTTTCACTGGCCTCTGTAATACTATTTCCTTAGCTATGTCTTCGTTTCTAGGGATGGTGATGGTTTCCAAGAGTTGCTAGTTTTTTTCTCAATGCCTTGCCAGGCCTGTTTTGTTCCCATAATCCTGCCTACACGGCTGTGAGTAATAATCTCTTTTCATTTGAGCCATCTTGGGTGAATTCTGTTTCCCACTGGGGAACTCAGATTAATATAAATGATGAATAAAAATATACATAAATATGTAGAGAGAAAATAATGTGACCTACAAAGGAATCAAAGTCAAACTGATCTCATATTTCTCCATTGCAAAATGAATCCCAGGGCTAATATATAATAAGACAGAATTTTATTTGACTTAGTAATTCCATTCTGCCTTTCCTGTGTGAAATCAACCAAAGGCTATTTTCAAGAGTACTAAGGTTCAGAAAATATTTGTAATATTTTTCCTGAAAAATAATGTCAAGTATTAGCTAATCAATGAAAGATTATTTAAAACTGTGATCTCAGAATTGTAGAAGTTGTAGTCTAAAATCATTGATAGCATTAAATTGTTTAAATACATATAATTTTTTAATTATTTATTTTTTTAATTTTAATTTTAAGTTCAGGTGTACATGTGCAGGTTTGTTACATAGGTAAACTTGTATCACGGGGGTTTGTTGTACAGATTATTATATCACCCAGGTATTAAGCCTAGTGCCCATTAGTTGTTTTTCCTGATCCTCTCCCTTCTCCCACATTTCACCTTCCCATAGGCTTTAAAATGGAAAGTATATACTGTAACAATGAAACATTTAGTAGTAATAATTTTAATCTATAATCTCACATTAAATTAACAAACACCAAGCCACAGTGTAAGGAGTTAAACTAACTGAAAGAATTTTTATTTTTATTTTTAGAGGGACTCTTGCTCTGTTACCAGGCTGGAGTGCAGTGGTGCAATCTCAGCTCACTGCAACCTCCACCTCCTGGGTTCAAGTGATTCTCCTGCCTCAGCCTCCTGAGTAGCTGGGACTACAGGCACGTCCCACCACACCCAGCTAATTTTCGTATTTGTGGTAGAGACAAGGGTTTCACCATGTTGGCCAGGATGATCTTGATCTTCTGACCTTGTGATCTGCCCACCTCGGCCTCCCAAAGTGCTGGGATTACAGGCATGAGCCACTGTTCCCGGCTAAGAATTTTTTAAGTTTCATTTTTGATTTTGGCAATTGAGAAAATTGAGAATTGTACATGTATTACAAAATAAAGTTAACACTAGTAGAATTAAAAATAGGATAACGATTTTCAGAATGATTGTAGACCATAATTATTCTAATTTAAACTTAGCCATACTGCTAAATGAATAAACCCAATAGCTATATTTTACCCTTGAAAGATAATACTTTCCATATAACAAATCTTCCTAAATACACATAGATGGATCACTTGATAAAGTTCTATGAAAATTTTTCTTTTCTTCCATATGCAAAGAGGCAGTGGATACAACTACATACTAACATATTAGTTGCTCATTATGTACCTGAATAAATAAGCAATTGCTCTATTATTTCTACTACTTTTCAAAGTTCTTGGTTAATGTAATGGTAAGAAACTCTTACTTTGTAAAGGAAAGAAAAAATTAACAGTTAATTGTATTAACCACTTACTCCGATAATTAATTGACTAGACAAATTTAAACAGCTGAGCTAGCCAGCAGATCAATGTAAAATACTTTGAATTTTTAATTTTAAGTGCTTCTAAGTTGAATCATGTGGAATATAAATGGCCCAATTAAGTGAAATATATAAACATAAAATGGAAAATGTCAGGAAAAAGGCTAAATGACAACTTCAATGTCATCTTCAAATGTCATTTACCATCTGGATAAAGATCAGTTTAACTGACCCTGAAATGTAAACATGGAATTAGAACAGAAGCATCAAATAAATAATTATATTTCCATTCAAATTCAGTCAAGCCTAAGATCTTCAAGATATAACTGAAATTTTAGCTGGAAAAATACTTTCCAATATGCAGTAAAATTGCACATTATATTTACCCAAAAGTAATACCACAAGTATTTGAAAACAAAAGAACTGAGTAAATTATAATTTAAGAAGCTAAAGATGAGCTTCTATGACAGCAATCTTATCTTTCTAAAAACCTCTTCTCTTGCCCAAACATTTATTGGTAATTTTTATATGTATCACTGTGTGTGTGTGTGTGTGTGTGTGTGTGTGTGTGTGTATTAAATAGAAATACAATTCTTAAATTCAAAGAAATTAAATTTAGCTGTGGAGTCAATAAAAACTACAATGCAATCTAAATTATCTTGTGCTTGACCACTTTTGATCCAAGAACAGTCCTCTTTCTCAGCTCCTGTGTTTCTTTTAGGAAGCATATTTATCCAGCAGCAAGGTAGGAGAGAGACATTTAACACGACAAATTAGCATAGTCAGTCCTGCTGCCCTGCTAATGAATGCAGTGGCAGGTAGTGCAGCCAGATTATCTCCCTGTTCATCAAAACATTTGCAGATATGAGCTAATGGATCATGAAGCAGTAAGGACTAAATACAGGCCTAGTGGAAGAGGCAATGGGCCAGATGGAAGAAGTCAGCATGGCTTTATAGTGAAGTAAGATTTAAAGGGGAATTTCAGAGAGTAATAGACATTCATGAAAAAACGGAAAGCTAAAGCATTTCAAAGTTCTGTAGAAAAACGTTGGGGTCCTGGATAGCTCTAAAATTTTATTGTCATAGACTTTAAAAAATTATTTCTAGGAATTGTCTTAATCAGCTAACCTAGAGCTATGTGATAATAATAGCAATAATATCTGATATGCTACCTTACAATTTACAAAGCACTTTCACACATTTTATCTTATGTTACCCTTGTGAGTAGACTGGTTAGGAAAAATATTTATTTTCCTTTAAAAGGTGATTAAATTGAGAGTCAGCTATTACGTGACTTATCTGAAGTAGCATAGCTATTACATTTGTAAAAAGTGAGATAGAATTGACAGACCTGAAAACATTTTCTAGCCCTATGTTTCTAGTTTTTTGCTCCAAAGATTCCCTTTCTGTGAGATAAAATACATTTTTCCCTTCAGCCACCTTGGAAGTCTTCTCTCAGTGTTTACTCAAAACATTCTGTAATAGACGCTAGAGTATGAGAGAGGATTATAGATTCTAGGAGTACTGAGGTCCCTAAAGAGGGTAGGTTATTCGTGGGTCAGGAAGAACATGAGAGTGGCAGTGGAGGGGCAGCCTGAGTCCTTGTAGTGAAGCCAGGCAGCACTGACTACTGGAGATCACTCGTTGGAGACAGACAGACTTAGTTGTAGGCCTGGCCTGCTAACTGGCGACATTAACCTCTCTGAGCCTGGGAGTTTTCATCTCTAAAATGAGGCTATTAGCAACATAATTATACATAAACTATCTGGTTCAGTCACTGGCATGTAATTAGCACTCAACACTGGTGGCTACTGAGCCACTGCAGCCCTGGGGTCATTTTCCATATCTCTCTAGCCAAATTAACTGCTAAATTGATTGTCTCAGACGTTGAAGATATAAAGCAAATTCCAATGGATAGTCTTTGGGAGTGACAGGATCTGCAGTCTTCTCTTAGTTCTTAAACTCGCGTTTTACATTTTGTCACCAAAGCACAAACCAGTTAAACTGCAGAGCTGATGCCCAAGGTGTCAGAGTCATCTTCTTGTTCTTGGGTTTCTGCCCTCATTCCCTTTCTCAAGAATCAAATGGGAACTTGTTTCAGAGAACACCTGTTGTTTCTGGGGGATAACTGGAATTTGAGAGATGCAAAGCAGAGGACTAGAAGTTTCTAGAAGGTACCAAGATCTTGGGAGACCTCTATTTCTGGAAGTGGGGTGAGGCTGGAGTTACCTATCTACTTCCTTTTCATTGTGTTTGCATTGCACTAAGCACCATGGAAAGAGTTCTGGTTCACACTTTTTTTTCTTTCTACAAAATTGGGCATGAAACACCTTGCTTAATTACCATTTATTCTCTTTCAAAATTACTTATTGTTTATCAACTTTTTTTGCCCTGTTCTCTTCTGTTTTTTTGTGGACACAATTAATAACATGGACTCAGCCTTTAGTCTCAGGGAGTTTACAGTCAAATGCAGGAATACACTTATATACGAATTAGGCAAGAAATAATTGTTGTAATATTAGAGAAGAAGGTGGTTTCATTGCCTACATGCTGGGTACTGAACTTGATGCTGGGGGTGCCACAGTGACCAACACAAGAGGGTCTCTTGTCCTCTTAGAAGTCACAGTCTGGTTGGTCTTGTGAGGACTTCATGAGAAGTATTTGGTATAGTAATGTGTATGTGCAGCTACAGTTGAAGTATGACCTGTATGAGGCTGTCTTTCCTATTAGAAAATAATTAACTTGTGGGCAAGGACTACCCACCTGGTGACATTATCTGTTATTCCTCATACATACAATATATC
The DNA here is from genome assembly GCA_036589455.1 of Ateles fusciceps. NCBI lineage: Eukaryota > Metazoa > Chordata > Mammalia > Primates > Atelidae > Ateles > Ateles fusciceps. The sequence goes on along the minus strand of JAZHEH010003259.1, from coordinate 14,630,140 downwards.
AGCTTCATAAATATTTACTAAGTGAAAGTCAGATCCAAGTTTATATGTTTTTCGTTTTATGTAAAAGGCTGAGACAGAAATAAGATGTTATTTCTGCCACTACTTGGAGCAAGCCATTCACAGGCAGCCGAGGGTGGTCACGGTAGAAGGGAGTGGTGAAGAATAGTGCCATGTATTACTGCCCCAAAGCCTGAACGCACCTCATGGACTACTTGAGTTACATCTGTGCCCTGAGAATCTCTTAACGAAGGGATTGAGTTGTTTAATTGGGGTCTTCTCTGCATGCGTTTGATGTTCATCACACATACAAAGGCCAAGTAACCTCAAAAAAATTTTATTATGCTCTTGGAAATATAAAGACTTGCAACTTCAAAAAACATCAGAGAAGTCATGGGGAATAAAAATAAATTTCAATAATAACAACATACAAACATTTGGATGTTTAACTGAGGATCAGTGCTCATTAACTCAATGGCCACACTCTGTGGTAAGAGCCTGGCAACCTTCCAGGGGTAGGGAGCAGGGGCAGATTTCATCTTAAGAATTGTATGGTTAAAAACTCACTTTGAGACTTTCTGCAGAAATTAGAATGTTTATGTGCCATCATTAAACACATTGGTTTATTTACTGGAATCGATGATGAATTCTTTGGTTACCACATTGTCTTTGTAGCTTCCAAGAGTGTAGAGCTAAGGCCACATCAAAGGGCATGGCTGGATTATTAGGGAGGTTCAACTTGTACTCATCCCGACATATCATGTCTTCAGTTGTAATTTCTACAGCACTAACACAGGCCCTGAATGCTGAGTAGCAACAGAGAGATAATTGTAGGTCTTACTTCTTGTGTTGAAAATAGAATCAACCTAAATGCCTGTCAATCAATTATAGACTGGATAAAGAAAATGTGGTACATATACACCATGGAATACTATGCAGCCATAAAAAGAAAGAGATTGCATTCTTTTCATGGATATGACTGGAGTTGGAGACCATGATCCTTAGCAAACTAATGCAGGAACAGAAAACCAAATACTGGTTGTTCTCACTTACAATGATGAGAATGCCTGGACACATTGAGGGGAACAACACTCACTGGGGCCTTTCAGAGGATGGAGAGTGGGAGGAGGGAGAGGATCCGGAAAAATAACTAATGGGCACTAGGCTTAATACTGGGGTGATGAAATAATCTGTACAACAAACCCCCATGACACAAGTTTACCTGTTTAACAAACTTGCACTTGTACCCCTAAACTTAAAATAAAAGCTAAAAACACATGGACACAGGGGAGGGGAGTATCACACACTAGGGGTCTTGTGGGGGGAAAAAAAGGGGAGGGATAGTGGGGGGTGGGGGAGTTGGGGGAGGGATAGCATGGGGAGAAATGCCAGATATAGGTGATGGGGAGGAAGGCAGCAAATCACACTGCCATGTGTGTACCTATGCAACAATCTTCCATGTTCTTCACATGTACCCCCAAACCTAAAATGCAATAAAAAAAATAAAATAAAAGCTAAAAAATCCAAGACACGTGTTCCTCCAATGTCCATTTTAATCAATTAAAAAACGTTTATCTGGAAAAAAAAACTTTCAGTAGGGACCTTCAGTGGGTGCAAACTTGGAGTTTAATGCAATGCTTTGCCATCTATATCTTTATATCCTCTGCGTTATCTACATGGCCACACTACACCAGGCATTCAAGAAATATCTATTGACTGACTATATGAAAAAATAATTACAGCATTTAAATAATAGTAATGACACTGAATTTTATACCTGACTATGAAGCTTTCAGGGAGAACAGAGATGGATAAGTGACAAAGTAGAAAACGATATCTTTAGAGGAAGCTTTGAGAGCACTTGGTTTAATTTCTGCATTTATATATTAAAAAACTGAGGCCTACAAATTTTAATTTATTTACTCAAGGTCATAGGCAATGACAGATAAGGTCTCAAAACTAGTGTCTAGACTCCATGATATATGTACTTTCTAACAATCACACTCAAATTCACAGCTAATAAAAAAATGACAATTTTATTTTCTGTAAAATTTTAACTCATTCTTTGTTGATTCTATAGAAAAGACCTGTCAAGTATTTAGAAAGCTCATTTATCCATGATGGTTGCCATGTAAAGTCTGTGTATAACTGCAACACTTTGTTGTACTAGATTGATTTTGTTCATGATTGTCCTAGAGGCCTCACATAAAACTCAGTGTTGCTTCTGTATCTGGTCACAGCTAGGAAAAAATTACTTTCAATATTTAGTTCCCAGCCTTGAGTGATACTCAACTAAGAACTGTTTCATAACAATGTATATCCTTTGGATTAAGTTTTTTTTCATCTTCCCAGCATTTTTACCTAATTTTAAACCCTTGTTTCAATAGTTTTATGGTTTTATTGTGAACCATTTCAAATCCTCTTTTAAGGTAGGTTGGATACAGAAGTCAGAGAAGTAAACAACACTTCAGTAACTATATAAGTAATGTACTTCTATGGAGATACTTAACATGGGTAAATTCCTAATCTCGCAGGCATGAGTCCCTCAAAGTTCAGCCTGGAACCCTTGGACCAAGTTAAACTGGCCTCGAAGAGTTCAGGGTTGGAGACTTAACTCTTTATAAATACGCTTCACCAGCAAAGGCAACAAAAATGTAAATACACATCTATTAAACAATGTTTATGAAGCCCATTACATGGCAAACATCAAACTCAATAGATATTTTAGATGGAACTAGAAATGTATTCAGTAGGAGATGCTTAATCAGGTAAAAACCTGTATTTGTTCAGCACTTTACAGTTTCAGGAATATGAAGTGCAAAATTTCGGCCAAGAAAGAAACTGGAATCTGATCAACAATGTGGGGGGTGTATAATGCTGTCCTGCATTTTTATGTAAATAACAAGAAATTTGAAGTTCATAATAAAACCTCAGTATATTGCACAAAAAATCTGCCAATTTCTGATCTGTGTACTATTTTGCTTCTGATGGGGGCTTGGCATCTGGGTAAAAGAGTTGTTTATATGCGACTGAATATTACAGATCATTTCAGAGTGCATGCAACTGTGTATCTAATTTCACTTAAAAATCCAATAAGGTTCATAATTCCTAAATAAATACATCTTTAAAAATGCATTCGTAACACAGGGTGATTCCCTGGAAGACAAACTTTTCTATGCTTTCCTGACACTCTTACTTGTTTTTAATTTAGTCTCATTCCTGCCTATGCTATTCTACAAACTATTGGCTCTGAGAAGATATGACTAAAATTATAGTGTTTAATTGATGAATCTAAATATATTTACGACCATTTCATTTCAAAATATCAATTACTGCTGTTTTGTTTTAAAATGTAAGTAAACTACCAAAACCAAGGGAAAATATTTGTAAGAAATGCCCATTAAACTGTCTCTTGAGTTGCTTCTTCACTGATTTGTCACTCAACATTTCTTTTTCACATTTTATTATTTAGGTAAACATGCCCTGTTAGAACCAAGTGTAGTTATGATCAGTTCTTTATTTTATAAACGAAAATAAATAGGTAGTTATAAATATGTAGTACAAGAATTTGCCTATTAAAGTGTTCCATTTGAAGGGAATCTGGGTATATAAATATCCTCTCAAGGGACTCTAAAATACAAAAAACAGAGATGCTGTTAAAATTTATAGTACTGATTATTTTTGTGTTCTAGAATGAGAGTTCATTGTAATAGATAGGATCTATTATACCAAGTGCACAAAAAATAAAAGTCCCAAGATAGATGGTGCTATTTCAGTAGGCCAGTTAAGATTGGAAAAGTTAAGAAAATTATTATCATTTAAGAATCTTGTGTATGGATGAGGTATGAGGCAATATAAAGAGTACAGATTCTGAAAAGAAAAAAGATCTGGTCTGATAAACAGTTATCATCATCATCATCTTACTCTTTCTTTTCTTTGTTCCTCTGTTGGTTAATTCTTTGCTCAAATGTCTGTTATCAACACTTCACCAAGCACCGGACCTTAAAAGTGACACGAGATGACCCCTATTCTCTTGAAGATTACAAGGAGTTTCAAAGCTTTAAAAATAAAGTTCACTGCTAAAGCAGCAGAACCACATGACAGACGGTGATCCTCAATTTAACTGGAACAAAAATTCACCCCCTCACAGAGAATGCATTGTCTAGAGCCTCCTCCATAACCGTACTTTATCCTATTTGTGCATGAACCCATTCTGGCATTCAAAGAGCTAGTTGTTTGCATGAAATAACTAACAAAAATCTCTGTCTCTTTGATCATTTGCAATGTTGAAAGATAGAATGCCATTTTCTATAGGTTACAGAAAGGTAAAGGCATTCTTCTACAGCAAGAAAGCATACTGTTAGTAGCAATCAATGCTTTATAAGTGGGATGAAAATGCTATTAAGATTCAAGGGCAGCATTCAAAGAGGTCCCACTTGTTTGCCTTCAGTGAAATATCAACTATTTCAATACAAGCAATGAGATGCAGTAGATGCAGCTAATTTCTTCCATCCTGCCTCGACTCAATTCTTCTTACTCCCAGGTGCCTACTCCATCCTCTCAGGGGGAGAAGATAGGCAGATATGAGGAGGTGCATAAGACCCTGTGCAGCCACCAGTCCTGAGACTGATTGGTCAATACCCCTGAAGCTAGTTAAATTCTTAGTAAACAGTTCCAAATTCTAGCAGATGGTTTATTGGTCTCAGTCGTGCTGTTCATCATCTATATGATTCCATATAAAGATCTAAAATCTTGGAATTAGAGGATTGCTTCTCTTGAGTATATTCTATTTAATATTTTATGATTTTACTCTAACTAGTGTCTTTTCTCTTCATGGAGAGCTTGGCCTCGTTCTACTTTTCTCCTTTTAAACAATGACACAAAGGGATGATAATTCATCACTTAACAAGTTAACCAAGTTGGTTAACACTCACCAAGGGCTTGAATATGTTTTCATTTTGCACCAATGAAGCAGATGGTTAACTGAAGTTGTGGCAAGTCATCCAAGGGGAAACTTAAAACTCTTATCCACAGAGTAAGCCAGTTATTACTGCAACTCAGTTTTAATATTTATCTTCTTAGAGGATCATAAAATCACTATGGCAAAAATCTTATCTGAATGAAACATTTCTGATTTCTAAACATACTGTTAAACTACTTTTTTCTATTTCTGACATTTTTCTGAACACTATGAAGGTCAACCTCAAATGAGTAATTATAGAGCACTGCTACCAGAATATTATTTGGTTTTCTTTTATTACACTTAGTATCCTCCAGATCTTTATCTTCCACTCTCTCCCTTCCTCTGTTTTTCTGTTTCTGTTCCCCATCACCTTCCATATTCTCAAACCATGAATGCCATTTTCCTAATAAAGGGCTACTTTAAAGGCTGATGTTCTGCATATAAGCTCCTATATTATTTTTACTTTTATTGTTGTGTTCCTTAATCAGGCATTGGCATTTGGTTTTTTATAACTCCAAGGAAAATTAAATTGCCTCTTTGGTATGAACATATCTACCCACACTGCTTAGTGCTGGAACAGCATTTTCTCAACCCAGAATTAGAGCCCTGAAGGAGGAAATAGTCACAGGAAAGAGTGTGAGCAAAAGAATCAAGGAAGTGCATCTTTACAATCTCCTGAGGACATTCCCAAGTTCTACCCCTTCCTCCTAGCGGCCAGATTATTTTGGCTTTTATTATAAGATAGGAGAGTCCCATCGTTCTGGCTAATGGATAGACAGTCTATGAATATTTTCCCCTTTAATGGATGTACAATGAAAATCAGAAAGCTTTTATGCCATTCTCAAGTACAATTTTTAGATATCCACCTGAAACATTCACGTGACACCAAATTACAAGGCATTTCTTTTTTTTTTATCTCTGCTAATCAAGAGAAGTTTGTTTGTACTTGAATGTTTTAAATTGCATAAACAAGGAATATGAGAGAACACAAGTAATGTATGAACAGGAAATGGAGCCTATGAGACAGACAATGAACTCTTTGCTTGCTCATAGGAAGCTATTAGATTGTTGCTGCTGTGGGTTGAATTCTGTTCTCTCCTTCTAACCTCCCTGTCAAATTCACATATTGAAGTCCTAATCCCTAGTTGCTCAGGATGTAATCTTATTTGGAGATAGGGTCTTTACAGAGGTAATCAAATTAAAATGAGGGCTGGACGTGGTGGCTCACACCTGTAATCCCAGCTCTTAGAGAGGCAGAGGTGGGAGAATAGCTTGAGCCCAGGAAGGTCAAATGAGGTCCTTAGGGTGAATCCTAATCTAATTATCACTGGTATCCTTACAAGAAGGGGGAGTCTGGAAACAGACAGCTACAGGGAGAATGCCATGTGAACATGAAGATGGTCATCTACAAGCCAAAGAGGGAGGCCTGGAACAGATCCTGCCTTCACAGCCCTCAGAAAGAACCAGCCCTACCAACACCTTGATTCCGGACTTCTAGATTCCAGAACTGTGAGACAATACATTTTTTTGCTGTTTAAGCCACCCAGTTTTTGGTATTTTGTTACAGCAATCCTAGAGAACTAACACAGCTACCTATTACTTTTTTTTTCTCTAAATGAAAGTCAATTTTTGACACACCTTCAACTGTACATTATTGCTGAAGAAATGTATACTTATATCTATATTAATTTCATATTTGATCTCTCAACTTTAGGAATTTTAGGAAAAAAATCTCTGCCATCCCTTCAAAGGCAATGTCCTGAATTTCATGAGAAAAGTTTTATACACCATCAATGGTGTTGAGAATCATCAAAAACGACCTTTACAGTTTAGAACTGGATAAAAGTAGACAAGTAGAAGTTACAGGCCTTTTAAAGTCACCCAGTTACAGGTGAAAATAGATCACACAGCTCCCAGTCTCTGTGTTTTTCTACTATAGCACGGAGCAACTCCTAGCAAGTAGCCAAGGATTTCATATCATTAAAATAATTTTTTACTATTTCATCATGTTAAAAAAAAGTTTAAAGTCAAGATAATATAAGTAAACAGATCACAAAAAATAGTTTACTCCACTGAAACTGTATTCTGCAAAGTCCTAACACATATTCTTAACCAGACTGTTGATATTTTCACTATTACATGGTAGATATATTTCTGTACCATTTTGAGATAAGCACAATGACAGGTGAGTCAATACCTCAGTTAGTCTGTGGAACGATTAGAATTTCTTTAGAATTCTGCTTATCCAAGCAGAGGAAATTGTTCTACAAGACAACTTGTGTGTTTGCTAATTCTCAATGGTACTTTTCACAAGTTGCATTGTACATGTTCAGGTAGCTATCAAAGAAAAGTATAATTTAATTCTAATTAAATTGCTATTTATCTTAAAGTGAATCATTTCCTGATAGATGTTTCTGTCTCTTTATTCCTCCATTTCTTTATCCTGATTCTGTTCTTTGAGAAGACTCATGGTATATGTGTTTGGAATCTTCAAACAGCTGACATGATGGAGAACTTTGACTCTTCTACCCTAAAGGGTAGAACTAAGATGACCTGGCGAAAGTTACAATGTAAATATATCTAATGTTAAAAAAAAAAAAAAAAGAAAATCTTTAAACAGAGCTATGATATGATATAATTAGCTACTCTGAAAGATGTTCAGGGATAGTCACTGGTGATATTCTAAGCATTAGACCATTGTGGGAAGGGGTGGCTTAGCTATAAAGAGAATTCAAGTAATGACTGAATTAGACCAAATGGACCTTATAGTCTTTTCCATCCTAAAAATTCATGGTTCTATGAACTCAATAGTAATCTCATGGGGCTAATTATTCCCCTCAACAATCACAAGGCTCATTCCTTCACACTCTTGACACCCTTTGCATTTAGTATGCTGTGTAATTTATTTAATTAACGTACATTTAGAAGACACAGAGATGAAACACAGATCAGTCAAAGCTCATACATGTTAAGTTAGATACGGTGTTTAGGTCAGAATCTTTTGTTGTTACTCATTTATTAGTATGAAATCATGTATTTTTACTATTTGGGTGAGAGTGGAAAATTGTCCTGCCATCATAAAAGAAATTTTTAATAGTCATATTCGTCCTTGGGATTCTTTTGTAAATGGCTAAAAATACACAGTACACCATGAAATAATCAAATACTAACCTCTTTCATTTTTTCCAGTTCATTCTGTAAAGCCTGCTTTGCAATTTCAACTTCTATGAGCTGTTGCCTCAGTTTCTCATTTTCATCTTCTGTTGTTGTTCTCTTTTCTTCCACATTTTCTAATTCATGGTGAAGTCTTACAGATACATCCTTTGCAACCTGAATTAAGGTGTTTGTAACAATAAAATATAATTAACGACAATATAACGAGGATTAAAATTTTATTCCTATTGAAAGCATTAAGATTCAATATTTACATAATGTTTACCATGTGCAAGGCATTGCTCCACAAACTATAAATATAAGCCATTCACACGTATCTATCATTTAACCCTACAAAAATCCTATGAGATTGGTACTATTATTACTTCTATTTTGTAGATGAGGAAACTGAGTCTCAGAGAGGTCGAGGTCACACAGCTAACAAGTAGACACTGCCAGGCTAAGAAGCCTGGCAATCTGGCTCTAAATTTTGTTCCCTTAACTTCTGCACTACCCTGTGGTAACAAATGTTCTATTGCATTTTATCACATGTAAAGAAATTTCACAAATGTCCTTTACTTCAACAAAACAATGAGGTAGATGTTTCCATTATAATCTATGTTAAAGAATGAAAAATTGAAGTTTTTACAAGCAGTGGGTCGGGCTTGAATTTCACTCTTTTAACTAGAATTCCAATTGCTTAATTTTAGGAAACATTTCAGTACTTGAGATTATTATTTTTTGAATGACTGCATTTTTGCTTCATGTTTTGAGATTATCCTGGAAATTCTAGGGTTTGGAAGAAAAGTGGAGCAGTATGGTGTAGAGGCTTAGGACACAGGTTGTGATTTTGGACTGGGTGGACAGTGAGCCTGGCACCTATCGTTTTCCATGCCTGGGCACTTAACCTCTAAAATGTGTAGTTTCTGCACCTGTAAAATGGTGACTTAATAATCCCTACATTATAGGATTTTTTTTCCTTGAGAATTAAATGAAATAATAATGTATGTAACAATGTTTGCCACAGTGCTTTTTTTCTTAACATTTGTTGAGTGTTTAAACACTCAACAAATGTTAAGGAAAAAGTAATACGACGTCTTTCATAAAATATTTACACATAGTTTTCTTTAAAACAAAGAATAATTACACGTGATTTTTAAATCCTGATGAAGTTAATACAATGAACAGTATATTTATTTGGTTGTGCAAGGAGATTACGTTAACATCTAGTTTGCATTGTCGACTCTGCCTACAGTCAAACCGAACTGGAGACCACACCTGTCTAGAAAATGCACTTCATGGTTGAGGTTTTTCCTCTAGAAGAAATTCTGAAGGAGCAACATCACTTTAAAAAATGAGATTCTTTCATTTACTTTACACCAAACAGGCAGTTTCCCGGCGCCCCCCCCCCCCGCCCCCAACCCAACGGAGTTACCTAAGTGCCAAGTGCTGAAAGGAAGAAGTCCCGAAAGAAGGAGGTGGGGTGGACACTTGCTGAAAGAAATCTTAAGTCTAGTGTTTTCCCAGTGCAGTTCCTATTCTGGGTTTCAACTTCCCCAGAGGAGTCCTTTTTAGCGCGGCTCCTGAGTGCCGGATTCCACCGGCCTTCTCTAAGAAGACATACTGAAAGCCAGATCAAAGGCTAGAGCCTGCGCTCTGCCACGCCCTTGCTTCTGCCCAGAAGGGAGCCTTTTTCTCATCACTTCTTGAAGAGCCACCGTTGCTCCCAGGAGAGCACACTTAGCTCGTTTGCTGCCAGGCCCTCCACACACACTGCACTCTTTAGACCCATCTGCCAGTTCTCTCCCTTCCGAGACCCTAGTATTTTGTGGTTAGCACTACGAAACTGTCCCTAAGGCTCCTTGCCCGATGCCACTGAAGACGTCTCAGCCTAAAGACCACTTGGCCAAAGTCCCCACCCGCCGCCCCTGCCGCGCGCCATCGAGCCCCCGCGCCGCAGACCTTGAGGTCCTGCTCCAGGCTGCGCAACAGCTCCCCGTCGATTTCCCCGGTCTGGGCGTAGCGGAGCCTTTTGCGCTCGGCTTTGCGGAGGCGGTACTGCAGGATCCGGCAGTTTTTGTTGGCTCTCTCCAACTCGTGGCGCATTTCCTGCAGTTGACAAGCATCCTCCTCGAAGAAAGTGTCCCTCATCTCGTCCATCTCGGTTCTCAGCTCATCGATCTCGTTCTGAGGCGGTGACAGGCCGCGTGTCAAAATCAGCCTCGCTTCCAGCCCTTCCGACACACACCGTGCACACCCCATTCCAATTCCAAATTCTCAGCTTTAATTGCCCCCTCTCCACGAGACAGGAGTGACAAGGAGCTGAGTGTAGAAGAGGAAACTAGAATAAAAGGCCCACTTTAGGCCTTCTCTCATTCTCTTACTCTACCTCTCTCCAGGAAAAAGTGTGACGAACCATTATAATAGGAGAAACGGAGGCCCGGATTTGAATTTAAATGAAAACCTCGCGTTACTGAGAGCAGATTCCGTTTCAAATTTGGACAAGGCCTAGGAAACCCCCTCCCTCCTTTGCTGTTCTCTTCCCCTCTTCAAGGCTCCCTAACAGGTTAGCAGCCTCTCACCCCCGCCAGGACACGCCCTAATCCTCCCAGGCCTACTCTTCCCATCCCCCCAGCCGGGTCCCCCCACCCTCCTCACCTTGAGAGTCTCGTTTTCCTCTCGCAGCTTCTCCATCTCCTCCTGCATTTCTTCCTGCTCTTGGAGCTGCTGCGGGTGCGGCTGCGACGAAGGGGGCGCTGCCGCCTGCATGCCCCCGCCGCTCGCGCTGCCCTCTGCGCTCTGCTGGGGGCCCTCCGCCGCCGCCGCCATTGGGGAGGCGGAGGTGACGGCCAGGGTCTCGCAAATGGCAGGGGCGCCAGAGACCGGAGAGCTGCGGCTACTACTGCCGCCGCCGTTCTTAGTGTGCATCTGAGCCGCGGCCGCCGCCGCTGCTGCCGCCCGCTCCTTCTTGAGATGGAACTGGATGAGCTCAGACTGCAGACATCCCTCCTTCCAGTAGCTCCCTCCACCACCGCTGCAGCCCCCCGCAACGCCGCTTCCGGAGTTTCTGCTGCTGGATCCTGGGGTTTTGCCCGCAGAAGAGGCGGATGGCGAAGGGCAGGCCCCCTCCCCGCCACTGCCGCCCCTCTGCTGAGCGCGTACGCCTTTCCCTCGCCAGCCCCTGGGCGGCGGCGGCTGCGGAGCGCCCCCCTCCCTTTCCCCGGAGCCGCCGCCGGCTCCTCCTCCTTCCCCGCCCCCTCCTCCCCCTTCCCCGAGCGGAGGGGGTTCCCCGAGTTTCGAGGGCACAAACTCTAGCTCCCGAGGCGGCTCTTCGGGCGGTCCGGGCCTCCTGCCGCCCAAAGCCGCCAGGGTCGCGGCAGGGGCCGCTTCAGCACCAGCCACCGGCTGGACAGCTCCCGGAGCTGCCCCTTTGGGCGCCAGGGGCGTCGCCTTCTCGGCCCCGCCTCCGCCTCCTCGGGCGCCGGCGGGCGGCCCCGTGCGGTTCCCTGTCTTGTTACCCTGCTGTTGCTGCTGCTGCAGCTGCTGCTGCCGAACAGAATTGAGTTTAGTGCCGGCTCCCACTGGGGACCGGGTGCCCGCGGTTGACTGTCGCAGCGTATTGTCCCTCGGTCTAGCGGGTGACTGAGCTCGCTGCTGCTTTCTGCTGCTGCCCTCCGGGTGCAGACGAGCCTCAGTGGCTGCAGCGGCGGGAGAAGCTGCTGCTGTGGCAGGGGCAGCGCCCCCGGTCGGTGGCTGACTCATGGCAGTCTAGGAAGAACCTACCAGATGCGATTTGGAATAGCCCATTACTAGATCATCCTCTTCCCTCTTCACCGCCGCCAACCTTCCTTCCCTAAGCTGGGACAGAAACAAAACAAGAGAAGAACACAACATATCTGCGTTGTTGCAAAGCAAAGGGTGATATTGCTCTACAAGAGAAGCCCCAGAAAATGATGAGATTTGGAAGGCACTTAATAGAAGCTTTGACTTTAGGAATAGGATGCAGGGCTGTCTTTAGGAATAGGATGCAGGGCTGTCAGTTCTCATTTTGCCCAGGGTGGCGCTGTCTCCATTTCACTTCACCTCAGCAAAATGACGAATCTGAAAGCAGCTGAACCTTACACATTCACGGTAGCAGATTTTGAAAAGGGTGAGAGGTACAGAGTCAGACAGGAATCAGTGGGAAGAAAGGTATAAAAGAAAAGAGGATAAAGTCGAAAAAGAAGTTTCAGAAAGGAAAGATATCCATATATTAGGGTTGTAAAATCCCTGCTTTTACAACTTTGGCTTTCCTCACCATCAAATCTGTATGTTAAGCCTAGTTGAGTGGAGAAAGTTTTCATTTAATTAGTATTCCCAAGTTCAATTAGAGGAAAAGGGTTATGATGTAGTGCTCCTAGCGAAAACTTTCTATGGATAAATGACACTTTCCCCAAGCAGCTCCAACCCCTAATATTGTTTTTGGGGAAATGCACCCAATTTCCTTTATAATAGAACTAAAATAAAATATAAATAATGAATGGCTTTAAATTAGTCTCAGTTTCTCAAGAAAATAGCAGCATTAAGAATTGTCTATATGGGTTAGTTATCAGCAACCCCAAAAAGTACTTTCTCCCTTTTAGGAAATAATTTTTAAAATACATTTGGAAAAGGTGATGGTCAGTTCTGCAGTTTCTTAAGTTTCTGGTGATGAATTTTCCTAAGCTTATCCAATTTTGTAGTCCTTATGAATCGCTTTAAAGTGTAATTGCTAGACAGAAAATATTTTCATTCTTACCCATCTTCTTACATTGCATATCATAGGCAAAGTTGTACTTTTTAAAATGCCCATTCCTTCCTATGTAGCCAAATTCTGAGATGGAACCCAGAAGGCTGGCCCATCGTCCCTCATGGTGGTAAGATCAATTTCCAGCGTGTATATTTCCAAGATAAATCCATCACTAGCTTCTTTAATCTGGAAAACAGCAAGCTACTGCCTTGCGGGTTCTTCTCCCTAGTGATCCAGGCAGCTAGTCAATTAGTTGCCTTTTCCTTAAAATTATTTCTGTCTAAACCACTGAAAGAGGCATGACTAGGCATAAGTTACTGCTTTAAAAATATTTGTCCTATACAGAGAGTAGGTTACTTTACTGCCAGTTATTTTACTTGCATTATTCTTGTTAACATCTCTTTTTAGCATCATAACTTAGCATGCAGTAATTCCTCATTTTATAGGGAATATTACTGGAGGGTTCTTAATCCACCTCCCTTTCTGTTTCTGGCATGTCCTTCCAACTCACTTTGACATATAAAGGTGAACAAAGAAGACATGGGGGAAAATTTGCCCATCAACTTAGTTTCTACATCTTCTCTCTCAGCCACAATACTACTAGAATGTCTGGCCTAGTTTATCATCATGGATGACCCTAACATGGGCTATCTAACTGACTTATATTGCCAGTGCAAATTTATTTTTGTTTTTAATCAGGCAGAATAATTCCAGAGCTGAGAAGGCAATTTCTAAACTCAGCTCCCCGACAGCATTAACCCAGGAGAAAGCTTGCGTTCCAGTAACTGGGCTCCACAATCGACTGCTGTCACGTGGTTCCCACAAAGTGACAAGATGCTGCATCTCTTCAAGGCTTTCCCGGTGAAAATTGCCACCCCAACCAACCCTGGTACGGGCTTAGACCAGCACTTTTAATCTCAAGTTTTATCCGCCCGCTAACCCACCCCATCTTTCATCCCCGACCCTTTAGAAATCCAGAACTTGCTCACTTCTCAGCAGAGGCGAGGTTTCCAAGCAGTTGATGCAAACAACAGCACTTTCCTTCTGATATTCCGGAGATCTCAGGGTTTACTATTGTGCCTTTCTGCGCCGAGGAAAGTTCAACTTCGTATTATTATATGCGACTTTGGACTCGCTCACCCCAGTTCCACACCCACTCGATTTCTCCAAACAATGGCGATAACGTCAAGATTCAGCTGTCTCCAGAGCGGGTGACTTCCCGGAGGTCCGCGGCTAGGCTGGAGCTGCGGCTCTCAGCAGGCTAACACAGAAAGCTAACACGCTCCCCCAGGAAGTGCAGAGATATTCATGAGCTGACCTCACCGGACTGGGCAGGGGAGAGGGCGGGATTGCAAGGGAAAACAGGGTAGAAGTAACCAAAGAGAGGTTACTTTCAAGAGGAAAGAGAAGAAGGCGGGGGCGGGGACGGGGGTGGGGGTGGCAGGATAAGGAGACAAAAAGGCCAGAGCCACGCCCGAGATGGAAGATTGGCAGCAGCGCTCAAAGTCCTGGCCTATTCTTTTATCTTGTACTTGGTTGAGGATTCCAAAACCGCTTGAACACGGATGCAGTGGTTTCCTGCAAAGCTTTGTCCTGAGTTCGGTCAATCTCCATCAATTATTTGCTTGAGCTCCTTTTCCAAGGAGGCGGACTGAACAGCCTTCCAGGCGTGACTGACGTCTCCTGGTGCAGCTGCGAGGCGCTGGCGGGAGGCTGCTGGGAGTTTCTTTGTTCACTCACTTTAATTCTCAGTGGAGCTCTCCACGCGGTGCTCCCTCCCCACCCCCAGCCCGGGCGGAGTCGTCAGATGTCGTTCCACGAATAGATAATGGTTGCCATGGTGGGACCCACCGTCCCACAGACAAAGGGTTTTTGCCAAGCCAGGACTAATTTAGTGCAAATCGAAATAAATATAAGCCCACAGAGATCCTTTACAGAGGGATTTGCCCTCAGTACATTTTCCTGTTTCCTATTGAGTGCCAGTTTCCACCGTGAAAATAAGGAGTAATTGCTGGGATCCATAATCTTTATGGTAGTGCATGGGAACAATAACAGAAACCAGGAAGAATGTACTATATCAGCCTAAAAGGGAATTTATTTAAAAAGAGGAATTCAGAACATACATGTCTTTACAATTTATACTAACCCATACTGTTTCACAGTAATAATATTTTTAAAAATTAAGTAGAAATTTATCTTTTTCTTTTAAGTTTCTTCTTGTGGGGGGGCATGGGAATCTCCCTTCTACCTCTAAGAATTCCTTTGTGAGCTTGAGTATGGGAATAAAAGTCAGCACTGCTTTTGAAAGGGCATTTTAAAATTTAATTTGTCTTACATTTATATGATGGTTTTGTAAGTAAAAAGGAAGAAGATATCTTGAAATAATATTTTGTGCTAACATGAATTTTAGCTTAAGAGATTGAATTTCCCAAGTGTTGATCTTGCATTAAAAGTGAAATAAAAACAATTTAGGAGCAGTTTGCATACAAACAATTATTACAGCAAAATAAGAACATGCTCAAGCTCTGGTCATTATTATCTTTAGAGACATATAAAACAAATATGGTATCAGGATAAAATCATTCATGTTCCAAAATAGATATTAAAGATAATGTTGAGCCGGGTACTGTCCAAGGTGCTGGGGCTGCAAAGCTGAATTAAGAAATTGTCCCTGTGCTGGGGACACTCAAGCATACTGGTGAAAACTGAGATAATTTCCTCATTTCCTTTCAAATACATTTGGGAAAAGGAAAAGTGACATCTGTGACATTTATAATAAAAAGGTCACA
The DNA here is from genome assembly GCA_036589455.1 of Ateles fusciceps. Taxonomy (NCBI): domain Eukaryota; kingdom Metazoa; phylum Chordata; class Mammalia; order Primates; family Atelidae; genus Ateles; species Ateles fusciceps. The sequence continues at coordinate 14,614,470 of JAZHEH010003259.1, read as the reverse complement.
CCTCGACTAGCATACCAAAAATAAAGGAGGAAGAAAAAGCAAGTGAAAATGTAAGCACAAGTTGGTTTGAATTCATGTTAGGCAATTTCTTATTATGTATCCAGACTTGGGCTGTAATATCCTTAAGAAATACCAAGACGCACAGGTCTCATCCAATCAAAATGTATAAAGAAGATAAAAATATTTTTCAGCTCAATCTTTACCAATAAAATATTGATATTGTAAACATAGTCTAAAGACACAAAATATATATAGTCCTGCTTCTGTAAGAATTCTTACTCTGCTCAAGCATCTATGGTTTGATTTTTTTTCCCTAAAGAGGGATTATTTATTTCAGTGCAAATAGTAACTTTAAAAAGTAAAATAAATATAAAAAATGGATTATATATCCTTAAATCAAACATTGTGTCTAAATGTTTCATTTTATAATTTAGTATTATGCAATTTCAAGGTTGAAAACTGTAATAATACAGAATAAATATAAGCAATATTTAACATGCTTGTTTACTCATAAGTATGCCGTAAGAAAAATAACTTCTGAATCAGAAATTTTTCTGATTTATTCCTTTATTTTTTGGTTAAAATTATATTGCTTCAATTAAGCAAAACCTAAAGATGATTATTCAAAGGCTTTTCCAGGATTTAGAAAGACTTCAGCATTATTTTTACTGTGTTTCAGAAACAGACAGGCCAACCAACCTTCTAATGTCTGCTTATGATAATGAGTTATCCACTTTATAGTACAGCAAAATGTGAATGTTTGCTCAAGGAAAGAAGGCTAAACTCTCAACTTGGAAGAAATACATAGTTTAAAATTTCCAACCTTCTATTCTCACGACTTTACATCACAATATCTTAATTTATATAGCTTTATATTTTGCAAGGCCCTTTCATTTTGTGTGCTCAAAACAAACTGTATGAAGTAGATACTATCTTCTCCACTAAAACACGGAATAACTGAGTTTCAGCGATGTTAAGTGACTTCCTCTCGTTAAATTTCATAATCACAACTTAAACTTCGTTCCTCTTCTCCATCAGTTGTGCTTATTATAGTGGTCTCAGGTGCCTCATCTCTTTTTCATATTATAATGTAAAACTCTACATCTCTAAGCCTGATTTTGCACCCGTATCCTAGTTCAGTCTTTTGACTGATGTATAGAATATCTACATTTGGATATAACACTATCACCTCAAACTCATATAAATTTTTTTTCCAACTCTCATCTATTTCTATTTATCTTTTAGTAAAGAAAAACAATATATTCTATATCTATTTTTCTTTTAGTAAAACTATCATTTGATACACTTTCCCACTAAACATGCTTTTATTCATTGCTTTGACTTTTCCCTTTACTTCTATAATCATATTTTCTTTCAAAATATCTTATGTTCATTATTTCCTTTTTATCTTCTTTGCAATCAGCTACCAAAATGCAGACCCTCATAATTCTAGTTTAGACTGTTACAAATGCTTCCTGTATAAAAGATAGATTTTCTTCTGTCAGATCCACACTGCTTAATGCTGTTGGTTTACACCTTTCTTAAACAGCACTTTCCTCATGTCATTCTGTTTACAGTCATGTCTACATTGTTACATCATATCCAAACTCTTCTTTCTAGACTGCAAGGAAGTGTACTATCCTCATTCAATATTAAGAATGTACTCTCGAATACCTCACTATACGTGGTCCCTCTCCTAGTACTCTAATACCTCACTACACATGGTCCCTGTCCCAGTCAGACTTATTGTGTCCTTTTCCCATTAACATGCAGGCTCATTGTGCTTCTGTACCTTTCCTCTTTCAAGTCCCCATACTTGGCATTTCCTTCTTCCTCTCTAGCCCCAAATCTGCTCATATTTTCAGGTTCAGCTTAAGTTTCAAATCTTTCTGTCTCATGAACTTAGACAAATTGTTTAAACTTTCTGAGCCCCATTTTTTTCACTTAGTAATTCACTTGTTTATTAATACATGTATGATATATTGTTGACTTTTTAAATTTTTTTACTTTTTCAGATGGAGTCTCGCTGTGTCGCCAGGCTGGAGTGCAGTGGCGTGATCTCGACTCACTGCAATCTCTGCCTTCCTGGTTCAAGTGATTCTTCTGCCTCAGCCTCCTGAGTAACTGGGATTACAGGCGCGTGCCACCATACCCCGCTAACTTTTTTTGTATTTTTAGTAGAGACGGGGTTTCACCACGTTGGCCTCGATCTTCTGACCTCCTGGTCTGCCTGCCTCGACCTCCGAAAGTCCTGGGATTTCAGGCGTAAGCCACCGTGCCCGGCTGATTTTTTTTTTTTTTGTTATTAATAGTACCCGATGGCCGGGCGCAGTGGCTCATGCCTGTAATCCCAGAACTTTGGGAGGCTGAGGTGAGTGGATCAACTGAGGTCAGGAGTTTTAGACCAGCCTGACAAACATCGAGAAACCCTATCTCTACTGAAAATATAAAATTAGCCGGGCGTGGTGGCACATGCCTGTAATCTCAGCTACTCGGGAGGCTGAGGCAGGAGAATCGCTTGAACCCAGGAGGTGGAGGTTGCGGTGAGCCGAGATGGCACCAATGAACTCCATCCTGGGCTATAAGAGCGAAACTCCATCTCTGGAAAAAAAGTACCCAATTTATGTGATTATTATTATTATTATGAAGTGGTGAAGTTAATTTTTGTCACAGTGCATGGAACATAGTAATCATAAATAATGATAAGTGATAATTACTATGTGTCTGGCATTGTAGGCTGTCAGTATGTATTAACTATTATTGTTGTTATTAATTAGTATCATTAATTTAACAAAATTTTACCATTCCTAAATTTTTACAAAACTATGTACACATTATTTAAAAATATTTGGTTTGTCTTGGCTTATTTTATAATTTTTCATCCAGAGAGTAAATATTTTAAGATCATGTTTCTGTTTTTCTCATTATCTCCAGCAGAGAGTTGGACACATAGAAGCTAGTCAATATAAATTGATTGGTAGAGTCACAACTGAGAAAAGCTAATGCTTTTGGGTTCATCTTGTTTTTGGAGAGTAACTTAGCTTGGAGATATGCCATTGTCCTGACCTTTGTTGACATATATATGCAGTCACACACTGTGTTTGTTCTCTGGATGACACTTCAGATAATCATTAATGAATCATAGACTTCTCGAGCTGTAAACGCCATGATTCATCTTTTTATCACTAGGTAGGGTACCCAAACTGTATTATACATTGAGATTATCCTAATTTCAGCCATCTCAATAAAGGCTATTCTACAATCTCGCTGAGTACATGTACATATATTATAACTTAACTTTATGACCAATAACTTATGGGTTAATTTATATATCGGATTAAGGATGTTTTGTGAATGACAGAAATTGCTATTTTATCACGGCTTCTTTAGTTACTCATGCCTTTACTGTTGTGTAAATTTGCAGTTAGGGTTTGAATATACTTCTGTTCAAGACTATTGAGTAGTCCTGAATAACTTCTGTTGCATGATACCTGTAAGTACTCTTGGTAATTCAACCCAATGTTTACCCACTCATTATAGCCAACATATTGTTGGATTCCTGATTTCAATCTAAACCCATTCTCAGTCTAGTCTTAATCTTAGTGAAAACTTTTAACAACTCTGGTACTTATTATATAAATGCAATATACATATTTAGAATCACCATTAAACTTTCTCCTAATATCTCTAGTTTAATAACTCAGAATCATTAAGTTGTCTGTATCTGCATTTCAATAATCCTTTATCTCACCTACTGTGGATCCTCTTGCTAGTTTCAGAATTCGTCACTAATTATTATGCCTTAAAATGAGCACAGTAGACCAAGTCTCGTTATGTCAGACCAACAAGCACGTCATCCTAAGTTACAAACTTTACATTTCTAGTTCCTCTCTTCCCCCATGCTGTCTGAAAAAAAAGTCAAATAGTCCTCTGCATAGACATAATCTAAGGAAATAATAGTAACTGTAAATGGATTTGGCAGACATTTATATTATTATATACTGAATATCTGTTAAACAAACTTCAAATGTAACCTCTTGATAGTCAATTGATCCAGTTATGAGAATGTAAGCAAGCTGCCACTTATATGTTATACTTTGATATCTTTCTTTTCTTATTGTTGTTCTTAAATATCAGTAGGACTTAAATTCAATTTGTAGTCACTAAAGTTTTGGTTATTATGCCATACAAAACCCGAGTACTTTTTTTCTGACAGGATGCTAGATTGCTTTGACTTGATTCATTCTTCACCCAGTGATATTTATTATATATAAGTATTTTTAAGGTCCTTCCAGAAAATAGTACATTCAGCATAAAATAATTTGAAAAGCATTTATTTACAAAGGGACTACTTACAAGATGTGGATCCGATGTCAGAGAAAAAATAATGGATAGTTCAATAAACTGGAGTTAAGTACCAGGATGGTGCTAGGACCACACTAATGTAGAAAAGAAGACATGATTGACAATGGCATTAAAAATATGGGAGAACAGAGTGGTCATGGCAATCAGAAAAATATGTGCAGAGCATGCTACTTTGAGAAGAGTGATTACCTATTGGATGACATAGCTAACCCAAGATTATCTTGCTGTAATGGATTAAGTGTTACAATTATCATTACTGCAATCCTCATCCTTGTCTGTGGTGTCCTGCTGGCACTGTCCATTGATTGGTCCCTTGAAATCCAGAAGGCTATAGAGCCATACGATGTGGCCTATAAAGGCCACCTACTGGTTTGAGATTAGATCTTAAGAAGTGAAATGTTAAACAGTCGGCACAATAAGCAACAATATAGTCAATAATGCAAAGCCTTTAAATTTACAATTTCCTTCACAAACTCATTTCTATATATGGCAGTGATCTAAAATTTTCAGAAAAAGCATACATTTTGAGTTATTTCTTGTAATTCTGGTAATGAATTTTCTCTGTGGGTATTTTCATTGATTAATCAATGAAATTAATCAACTGGAGAATTACAATTTTATGGTATTAAATGTACCTATATATTCACATGGTATGTCTTCTTATTTAATTAGGTTGCCTTTCTAAATATCAATATATTTTTTTTCCCAAAGATCTGGCACATCCTTTGCTAGATTTCTTCCTAGGTGTTTGATATTTTTATGCTATTGTCAAAGGTGTCTTTTAAAGCATGTTTGCTTATTATTTCTTGTTAGTGTATAGAACCACAATGAACGTCTTTGCAATGATCTTATGTTCACTTACCTTGCTTTATTCTTTGATCATTTCTGAAAATTTTTCTGGAGATTAATTTTTAAGCCAATAATTATATCATGTGAATATAATGACATCCATTTCCTCCTTTCCAATTTTTTTGTCTTAATTATATGTTTCTTGTTTTATGACACTAGCTAGGATCTTTGGTACCATAAGTATAGAAACAGTAATAAATGGCTGTATTAGTGTGTTCTCATGCTGCTAATAAAGACATACCTGAGACTGGGTAATTTATAAAGGAGAAAGAGGTTTAACGGGCTCACAGTTCCACATGGGCTGAGAAGGCCTCACAATCTTGGTGGAAGGCGAAGTAGGAGCAAAGGCACGACTTAACATGGCAGGAGGCAAGAGAAGTGCTAAGCAAAATGGGGGAAAAAACATCCCTTATAAAACCATCAGATCTCATGAGAACTCATTATCATGAGTTCAGCATGAGGGTAACTGCCCTCGTGATTTAATTACTTCCCACGGGGTCCCTCCCATGACTCGTGGGGATTATGGGAACTACAATTCAATATGATATTTGGGTGGGGACACAGCAAAACCATATCACTGGCTTTACTAAATTAAGAATATATGAGAACTTTTATATTTTAATACAGGATATCCACTAAAATTATCCAAAGTAAGCAGCATACTTTATGATTGATTAGAAACATTTGGTTTAAAATTAGAACCAAACATGGAGACATATTGTCACTACTTTTATTCAATATTGTGCTGAAGGTTCTACAGGGAAACAAAGAAAATAAAAGTTAAAAGATTGAAATGGAAGCAAAATTGGTTATCATTTTAGACGCTATATTGATATGACTATCTATTTATGTTGTTTGAAGCTACCGTTCATTCATTTTGACTGATCTATAGCAATCCATTGAATAAATATGTCAGATAACTTATGGACACTAGAGTTAGGAAATATTGTTATAGAATAAAAAGTCAACTTATAAAGCATGCCAATACACCAGTAACAAACAAAATATGGTTTTAAAAGATATATTACCATAACTACAAAACAGTTAATGTATCTACCACAAATCTCTAACAAGAATTATATCTTTTTGAAGAAAACAATAAATTCTTAGTCAGAAAAATTAAACAAGGCCTAAGTCAACTAAGACATTGATGTTAACAGTTGTTATTAAGAGAACTTGTTATCTAAAACATGTCCGTTTTCCCCTAGTTGATTGATAGGTTCGAATGATATCAATCAAAATCTCACAGGTTTATTTTTTGAACTTTAGTATATGATTTTTAGTTTTGTACATAAGTGTCAAAGGCCAATGATAGCCATAACACACGTGAGTTAACAGGTTGTACCAGACATTTATATTTGAACTATAACACTTAGTATATGTATCTGCCTCAGGGATAGATAACCTAAAGAAACAGACATGGTAAAGTAACATGGTGCATTAAAATCACCAGATAAATGATGGATTAGTCAATAAATAGTGCTAAGACAAATGGTTAAGGCTATGAAAAGAAAAGAAATTGAGTCACTATGTTACATCACAAAATGTTATTTGACAATGGATTTGTGGCTTACCATGAAGGGCAAAACTTTAAAACAGTTAAAAGGAAGATTAGGAGAAATTATTTTTTAATCTTGAATAAAGAAGGAGTTTTACACAATAAAATTTAAAAATTGTATAACACAAATAGGAACATTAATCTAACAGGCTTTATTAAATATAAAAATTTATATTCATTAAAAGATAATTTTTTAAAAGTACAAATATGGAAGGGTAGCTTTAAAAGTGTAACAACAAAGGATTAATATCCAGAGTATCTCAGTGTTCCTACAAATCAATAAAAAAGTAACAGCTTAATAAAAAATTATCAAAGACATAAATAAGCATGGATAACTCACAAATATAGAAAATATATTCAGTCTTACTAGTAAAACAAGGGAATATTAATAAAAATACTTCAACTGCGATGTTCCCATCATATTTTTAAGATATTAAAAAGTCTGATGAAACTAAATGTTGAAATGGATATGGAGCAATATTAAGTCTTTGGCAGGTAGGATTAGATATTTGTGCAATCACTTTGGGAAACACTAATGTTATGCAGAAATATTAAAGACAATAGGTTTTTACAATCTGGGATCTTCAATCATAGGGATAGAATTTCTTCCATGTTTTCCAGTGTGTGTGTGTTCATAGAGACATTTGTAATATCAAAAACCTAGAAATTACATGAATAATGAAATTGTGACATATTTATTCAATGGATTGCTATAGATCAGTCAAAATGAATGAACTGTAGCTTCAAACAACATAAATCGTTCTTAAGAACATAGTGCTAAGTAAAAGAAGACATTCACAAAATACATGAAAGAAACATTTACTCACATAATTGTAAAACATGCAAAATTAAGCAATTTTATTTAGGGATGCATGCATAGAAATGAAACTAGAATGAAAAGCAAGGAAATAATAACAAAATTCAGAATAGTAGTTAACTCTGAGTGCAAGAAAAAGGTAGTTCCAAGATAGGACTGGCTTTAGTGACAGCTGATAAAGCTGGATTTCAGGGTTCAAAGTACATCTTTGATTCGTGATTTCTCCCTGTATGTCTGCTTTCCTCTGTCTTGGCTTCAATCTCAGACAGGCTCTTCATTTGTGGGGAACCACCCACATTTCCAGACTTATCAACCTCAGAAAAATAAGAACATCTGGTTTTTTTCAGTTAACTTAAGTGAAATTCCAGACACCACTCTCTCCATTCCACATTGGGTCTTAGGTTCACCCTCCAGTGATGTTGGGAATGTGTAATTATCACTACTAGATCTAGACCATGTGTCAGATGCTTAAGCTGAGTTGTAGGGTAAATCTCATCAGTCCATGTGGCAGGATGAAGGATTCAGGTCTTCCAAAGGAAAGTTAAGGCTTTGTTATCAAAAGAATGAGATACTGATGCTGAGATGCCCAAAGCATAGTATGTACTTCAGTCTCAAAGCAAACAATAACTGTCTTTGAACCAAGGGTCAAGCAACCCTTAAATAGTGATTGAGAATATGGAGAGTCTTTAAGATGTCTAGTTGAGTTCTGACCAGAAATTAGCAGGTGGGAGGAAAGACCACTATCTATGTTTGACAAGACACCATGCCACTGTGCAATGCCCTCTGGAAAGTCTGACTTGATTGGAGCAAGTTATGGGTAAAATTTATACCAACTTGTTACTGAGGAAGCTGAGACTTCGTTAAAGATCCAAGGACCACCCTTCCCCCCCCAAATTCTTACCATTTATGTAGTTTTTACTGTAAGAAAGGAAACCAAATTGGATGCTCTCAGGTAACAGAACTAAATTATGGGATCAGATTTGAGTTATAAATTCATATTTGGAGAACTGGAGCTGATATAGCCTCTACAAGTGGAATTCCTGTTAAGCATAGGCCCAAGGAGTGGACACTGCTAATAAGAAGGGTTCTGAGTGGAGACTTTCAGAATGGGGGCCTGGGGCTCAGCAAGACAGCTGGGACCACTTACACACACACTTCTAGCTTTCCTCATCTCTCTTATCCACATAGAACAGGGATAGAAAAGAAAAAGAAGCATTAAGTATAATGTTTTAACTTTAAACTTAAAGCCCAGAGATTTGTTCAGTGAAAATACCACGTACTGGTTTGTTTTGGTCATGCTGGGGTGTGTGTGTGTATGTGTGTGTATTTATCCCTGGGACTGCCTAACTCTGGAAATCTACAGGTAAAACATATCCTGTTTTTTATATATATATATACACATGTTATATATATTTATATACAAAATATATTTGTATATTAGCATATTAGATATTAGTATCTTAGGATAGTCTATTATATATTAGTTATTTTAATATATGAATATATTATTAAATATTAATTATAGTAATACATATTAATATATATGATGTGATAATAGAAGAATAATGTATTAATATATTAGATATTAATATGCATATATTATATATTATATATTAAAGATATATATTTTATTTTAAGATATAACTAACAAATTAATACATAAATATATATAATGTTTATATACTAGTATATAATTAATATGTTAATATGTATTGTGATATTTTTTGCCTGTAGATTTCCAGTGTTAGGCAGTCCTAGGGAGAATTTTATAGCTCAACACTGTTAAGGTATTGATTGCCTTCTAATATTTTCTTGGCTTTACATCTTGAGGTAGCAAACAGTTGTCCTGGCTTAAAGTATCGCATCCTCATAGCATGAAATCTGAAAGGAAAGGAAGTGAGTTGAGGGTTCTTAATAGAGTAGATTAGTCTATTATAAACTTATAATGTTAGTGGTACCAAGACACTTTCAGTGTAGTTATGAGACATCTTAACTCTCAACTGACATCTCAGCTGTTTAAATGCTTTTAAACAAGGGATTATACTACAACTGCGTATTTCCACACATGGATTTGGAGTACAAAATGGGGCAAAGTTCACTTGTTCTGCATTATAGTTGGCAGAGGAGGGAGGTTAAAGTTCCTTGGGTGGTAGAAAATCTTAGAGAAATAGAAATCAGCGAGACTGAGCATTCTGTGGTGTATTAGTTCATTTTCTGTTGCGTATTATGTATTACCTAATACTGGATAATTTATAAAGGAAAGGAATTTATTTCTTATAGTTATGAAAGCTGAGAAGCCTAAGGTTGAGTGAGTGCATCTGGTTGAGGGTCTTCTTGCTGGTGGAGACGCTCTGCAGAGTCCCAAGGATGCATAAGGCATCATATGGTGAGGGAGCTGAGCTGGCTAGTTCAGGTCTCTCTTTTCTTATAAGGCCACTAGTTCCATTCCCATGATAACCCATGAATCCGTTAACCTATGAATGGATTAATTCATTCTTGGGGACAAACGCTTATGACTCAGTCACCTTTAAAAGGCCCCATGTCTCAATACTGCTACATTGGGGATTAAGCTTCAACATTAATTTTGGAGGGGACAAAAATTCAAACCGTAGCATGTAGGACAGCAAAAATATATAATTGACTGAAAAGGAGCCTCATACAATAGGGGTGTCTAATGGATTCTTTATTTTATTTACGTAAGTGATGCCTACATATATTACTATGAAACATTTTTTTTTCTTTTTTATTTATTTATTTTTTTTAAGATGGGGTTTCACCATGATGGCCAGGCTGGTTTTGAACTTCTGACCTCAGGTGATCCACCCACCTCGACCTCCCAAAGTGCTAGGATTACAGGTGTGAGCCACCGCGCCCGGCCTGAAACATTTTTAAAATAGAGAAATACAGACTAAAAACTGAAAGCCTACGTTCACATCTCTCTTGTTTCATTATTCAACACAAAATTGATCATTGTTGAGAGTTTAGCATGTGCACTTGCTGGCCTTTCCTATGAATTTGTATTAAAAGTAAATGAATTATAATATAAAATGTAAGCATGCCATTTGTATATTCCTGCAATATGCTTTAACTTAACAATATGAATGAGATATCTTCTCCTATGTGTCATATGAATTTGCCTTATTCTCTAGTTGCTTCTTAGTACGTCATACTAGAAATATTCCAATATATGTAAGACATGCTGTTTATCTCTTTTATTGTACGTAAAAATATAAAAAGTCACTTTGTACACATATGTCCTTGTGCTCGTCTGTTATTCTGTGGAGTAGACATTCAGAAGTGAATTACTGATTGAGGTGTCTGCTCCTTCAATATTTTAAGAATTTGCGCTTTTACTTTCTAGAACATTATTATTAATGCATTTTTCTACTAACAGTGCATGACAGGACTTGTTTTTCCTCTTTTTGTCAAAATTAGATATCTTTTAAATAGTTTACAGTATATTTGATTAAAAACTATATGTAGGGGGGTGGGAGGCAAGGGGAGGGAGAACATTAGTACAAATACCTAACGCATGTGGAGCTTAAAACCTAGCTGATGGGTTGATAGGGACAGCAAAACCACCATGGCATGTGTATACCTATGAAACAAACCTGAACATTCTGCACATGTATCCCAGAACTTAAGGTAAACATTTAAAAGAAAAAAACTATATATAATTTTTATTTAATATATGTTTTTCTGATTACTAGTGATATTGGACATCTTTCAATATCTCATTTGTATTTGAATTGCTGTTTATCCCCTTTACTTATTCTTTAATTAAACTTTTCTTATTAATATTTAGGATTATTAAAATATTCTAGATAATATACCTTTCTGTAGTCTACTCATCATTTTTTTCTTCAGACTGTTCTTTGCTCTTTGACTTTATAGTGTTTTGGACAAAATTTTAAATTCGTATGCAGGCATTTTTCAAATCATTATATTTATAGTGAGTAGGCTTTGCATCTAGCTTAGAAAGGTCTTCTGAATAAAAAATAATAATAACTTAATTTTATAAATTGGTAAATACTGTTATTATCTCCATTTTATGCATATCAAGATTTAGGCTAAGTGAGATTAAATGATTTTTCCAAGGTGACACAGCCAATTAGTGTCAAGATGAAATCTGAACACAACCACTCTGGCTCCAGAATACATGCTCTTAACTGTATTCTAATTCTTTAATATTCTAAATTCCAATATTAATTAATATGAGTCTTTTTTGTACTATCTATTCTGTTAATTATTCTTATGGTAATATATGCTGTTTTAATTACCATGAATTTATACACCATGTTGATATCTGCTAGGGCACAGCTCCTCTTATTTATTTAAATCTTTTCTTGTCTGTTTATTTTCATTTTATCTTTCAAATGAACTTTAAAGTTGGTTTGTCAAGTTTCATGAAAATCCTGCTGTGATTATCTGACTTTATACATTTGTTTAGGAAAATTAATGTCCTTAAAGTATTAGAGTATTTTTGCATAGGAACATAATCTATACGTTAATTTTGATTTTTAAAAAATGGTCCCTAATAGTGTTTCCATTTTTCTGTTATAGTGTTGCATTTTTCTTCTAGTTTTATGTCCAGGTATTCCAGAATATTTGTTTCAAGTATAAACAACATATTTTCCAATTATTTATTGCTATGTATAAAAACTAAAACTAATTGATTTTTGTCTCTATCACATAATGAGTGCTTTTATAAGTTCCAATTCTAATTGTTATTTCATGTATTACATTAAATTTCCTTTACAAATATAGAGTATTAAAAGCCTTTTATACTTCCTTTAGGAATGAAGAATATAAAATAGTTACAGAAATGAATAAACAAAGGAAGAAGGCAACAAGAACTATAATGTTCACTGAATCTATCCATCAAAGTAACTACGTTTTATGTATTTTGAGCTATTTCATCTGTGTTTGAAGCAATTTCCTTCACTTCAGTGGTTTTTCTCTTTGCTATCTTTTTTTGACTTTTTCTTTTCCTTTTGCATGAAAATTACAATAAAAATGATATGTCAATTTACATTATAATGATAATCTCAAATGTTGCTTAAGAAACTCAAGTGTGGCTGATACACTGAAAACATCAGCATTGTGCAAGGATTTCTTTCATCATGTTTTGTCAATCTTGGCGTCTTTGAAAACAAAAACTTCATACTATGAACGTCACTGATGGCCTGGGACAATCTAAAGGATATTTTGTTTGAAATGCACACACACAATTCCTAAAGCGTGAGAGACAAAATCAGCAAAGTAACAAACTGCCATTTTAGATAAATGCCCCATTTTGGCCAAAATCATCTCACCAGAAGACAGAACTTAGCATATTAGCAGGTTTTACTGGTAAACAAAAATATTCTACTTTTGTAGAATGCTTCACAATTGATAGTGCTCCCATACATGGTTATTATTATTTTTAAAATTTTCATCACTATCTAGTGCTATGTGACATAGGCAGGATTTAGTAGTTCTGTGTTACGGATGAGACAGCAAATCTGCTAGTCTGAGTTAACCAGGCATGCAGATGAATAAGCCACAGAGTTGGAACAAAATGTAGATCTGACTGCACCTCAAGTGTAGTTTTACCCCCCTCTGAAGAGGCTTAGAAAAATCAGTCTTCAGTGGGAGTTTAAATTAGAAATATTTTAGAAGAAATTAAGATAACACGCAGTTCCTGGTAAAAGGAATCTTTATATCACACATCTCACAATTGATTGAAATTGTACACAATATATGAAAATAGTACCATTTCCTGGCTTAAAGTCTGACAACTAAATTAGGGAACAAGTGCTTGACAGATTCTCTTGAACACTGAGTGAGTTCCTAGCTTGGACTGCAAAAGATATATATGCCAAAAGAAGAAAGTTTTCTGGGTTTTGGGAAGACTCCTACCTCCTCCCTCCTTTCCAAAAGCAATTTTAAGTAATGTAAGACATTTTATAATATTCAAGTATATTTTGTAACTTTTTCACAGTATTTATTTAGCATCTGTAAAGCTCAAAGGGAGTTAAATAAGATGAAGCTAGTACTATCAAATTGATATTCTAAAGCATAACTAATATATACTTCTAAGCAAACATAAACGTAAGTGAAAATCAGACTAGTGCTGATTGTATGTAAGTATAGAGGAAACTTATCAGAGGGGCATTTAGTTAGACAAAGCATCATGAAACATTAAAATGAAAGCTGGTATTGCAGAAACTGCAGGTTTGACCTATTTATTTAATTTCCGTGGCTGACAATGATCTCTTCCCACTTTAGTTCTGGTGTTTCATGTCTTCATTTAATGCATTTTGAAAAACTCTTACATTCCAACCAGGAAACACGGATATCTCTTATTGAACTTTCAGCATATGTCACCAGTTTCTTAAGATTCGTCATTTCTTGTTCATAGTTGTATCCCTACAGTATGTCTGTGGCTATTCACTAGTTTTTGCTCATAGAAGGTCATTTATCCAGGTAATTTTGCATATTTGAATTATATTTTTATATTATTACAGGTAAACATTATTTTTCTTACATAGATTCTTAGATACTTGTGGAGTCACATCATATATTTTGATGTCCTTTCAGTTTCTAATGCAGGGCTTTGCAAATTATGGGTGGCTCATAAATGTTCTTGACTGCATGGCAGTGTTGTGGGGTAGGCAGATGAAGTTAAGCAAAGGAAATGAGAGATGTCCAGGAAGAAGGCCAAACTGAAACACATAGAATCTTTTTATTAAGGAGTGGTTGGATATCTTCTGTAGTTCTCCAGTGTCAGCTAGTGAAAATTCCATCTTTCTAGTTATTCAATTTAAAATCATTGGCTCCTCTCTTTCTTTTCATATCCTACTTCAGTTATTCAGGAAATCTTGTCAGCCCTATATGCAAAATAATTCTCTAATAGAAGAGACCCTTTTTGCACCACTTTCGCTGTTACCACCACAACCTTAGGGAAAATCTTATGGTGCCTGTAAGAATCACCCACTTCTAACTTTGCTCTCTTTCTCATATAAGTAAAGCCCACATGGTGACCAGAGTCATCTTTTCAAAACTAGTCAGATCATGTTGCTCCTAGCTCAACTCGCACAATGGCTTGGCATCTCTCCCCATAGCAAACTTTAGGTATATATATTGCTTGTGAAGTCCTGTACGTTGGTATATATATTGCTCATGAAACCCTACAAATTCTGGCTCTTGCACTCTCTCTGACCTTCTCTGGTCTTCCCCTTCACACTGACCTCCTTACTGTTCCTCAAATACTAGATGCACACTCATGACTCATTATTTTTAAAGCATCGTTTCCCATTTGATAAGAATTCTCTTTCCCCAAATACTTGCTCGTTTCATCTTCACACTTGCTTATGGCCTTTTTTCATATGTCACTTTCTCTGATTGTCAGGATATAATCTTAATTCTTTACACAAATTTCCACCCATTCAATAATCTCTACCCTTCTTACATTGCTTTAATTTTTTCCTCATAGCAGTAATCTCCACCTGACATATTGTTGCTTGTCTGCTTCCCCCGCCTTGCAGTGGGAGCTCCATGATGGTGGAGCTTTGTTTTTCTTCACTGCTGTATCCCTAAGACTCAGGATAGAGGATCTTAGAAAGCAATAAAACATGTCTTTACTCATTTGAATAAATGAATGCATGCATGAGTAAAACATAAATGCATAAATAAACATAAAGCATTGATGGAGATTTCAAATGCCAAATGGAGTTTTATTTTGGCATGAAAATCACCAAGAAGCCACTGCAGATACCTAAGGGAGGGAATAGAGATTATCTTCAGTCAAAAAATTGGATAAATCTGAGGAAGACAAGAAAGAGTAAAGAGAGGACTGCTATAATCCAATCTGAGATCAGGTTTAAAGAAATAGTTATGGCAATGAAGAAAATGTTATGATTTTCATGTGGTAGAAAATGTGAGTTGGCCAGATTAACTATAGTGGGTGGATGAAAGTGGTGTTTCATAGACATTCCCAATACTGAGATCGAGAACTGGAAAATGTAGGGCCACTCACAACAAGGAGAACTTGGGAAGTTCCATTTGTTTGGGGAAAATGACACTGTTGTGAATGAAAGTGGGGTGGGCAGCTGTGTCTTATCGATAACTTTTTCTTTAATCATTTCAAACTCACAGTACTCTTTACTGCAATGACTTAGTAAAGGGTAAATGCACCCACCCACTGTTAAAAGACTGTCCCTTTTAAACCACGTTCTTACTTTTTATACTTTAAATTGCTCCTCCACATATCAGGCAGCTGCCATTTGATCTGTATACCAGCCAGCAGAGAAGTGGCTCTGTACAGATCCAAATTAGCTTAGGGTATGTTCCTGCTGGGTTCAAAGGGGTCGATAAAACTAATAAATCAATCCTGAGGTTCTCTGCGGCCCTAGCTCATTAGCTGTGTCCCCATTTTAGGATTCTGCTTTCATAAGCAGCACATTGCCATAATGGACTCCCAAATCTGACATTTTTCCAGAGAGAGAGAGTGAGAAAAGACAGACAGAAAGATTGGAAAGAGAAAGAGAGAGAGAGAGGAAGGGAGAGAGAAGACAGCCAGAGAGGGAGAGAGAAAGAGAGAGAAAAAGAGAAGGAAAAAGAAGACAGAGAAATTGAGAAAGAGGTAGGAAGATCTCCAAATTGGCTTATTGCTTTGAGGTCTTGTACTGGATTAGAACCGCTGGTAACTTCTGCTATATACTTTAGTCTAGGGTTTCTGAAAATTATTTAGATACCTGGGAAATATGTGTTAGCACCATCTATTTATTTTATTTTATTTTTTAAATATTTTAAATTAATATATTATTATTATTATTAGAGACAGAATCTCATGCCACTGCACTCCAGAGGTGTTGCCCAGGCTGGAGTGCAGTGCCATGATCTCAGCTCACTGTAACTTCTGCCTCCCAGGTTCAAGTGATTCTCGTGCCTCAGCCTCCTGAGTAGCTGGGACCACAGGCACATGCCACCATGCTGAGCTAATTTTTGTATTTTAGTAAAGACAGGGTTTTACCATGTTGGTCAGGCTAGTCTTGAACTCCTGGCCTCAAGTGATCCATCCGCCTCAGCCTCCCGAATTGCTGGGATTACAGGAGTGAGCCACCGCGCCCAGCTAACATCAGTATAATAATCAAATCAGGACCTCTATAAGTTAATAGAATAAAGTTATACCACTCACCTACCCTCCAAAACTATTAAAATCCCCACTAGTAAAATGTCTGGGAGGATTGAAGTATCTAGATTTTTAGGATTTAAGTTATGGTTTTAAAAGGCCATACCCATTTGCAAAGTGCCTGACTTTTCTGGGCAGATGTATCTCTTTTTCCACGCCTCCCTTCCCACCTACCCCCCGCCACTGAGATGAAGTTTGGCTCTTGTTGCCCAGGCTGGATTGCAATGACACGATCTATCTCAGCTCACGGCAACCTCCACCTCCCGGGTTCAAGTGATTCTCCTGAGTAGCTGGGATTACAGGCATGCGCCACCACACCTGGCTAATTTTGTATTTTTAGTAAAGATGGGGTTTTTCCATGTTGGTCAGGTTGGTCTCGAACTCCCGACCTCAGGTGATCCACCCGCTTGGCCTCCCAAAGTGCTGGGTGCTGGGATTACAGGTGTAAGCCACCTTGCCCAGCCTTTTTTTTTTTTTTTTTTTTTTGAGATGGTGTCTCACTTTTGTCGCCCAGGCTAGAGTGGAATGGTGCAATCTCGGCTCACTGAAACCTCCACCTCTTGGGTTCAAGCGATACTCCTGCCTCAGCCTCCTGAGTAGCTGGGATTACAGGTGCTCGCCACCATGCTTGGCTAATTTTTGTATTTTTAGTAGAGACAGGGTTTCACATGTTGGCCAGGCTGGTCTCGAACTCTTGCCCTCAGGCGATCCGCCTGTCTTGGCCTCCCAAAATGTTGGGATTACAGGCATGAACCACCACACCCAGCCAAGGTATCTCTTTAAGATTATCATGCCTGAAATCCCAGCACTTTGGGAGCCGAGGCAGGTGGATCACTTGAGGTTAGGAGTTCGAGACCAGCCTGGCCAACATAGAGAAACCCCTTCTCTACTGAAAACACAAAAATTAACCAGGTGTGGTGGTAGGTGCTTGTAATCCCAGCTACTCAGGAGGCTGAGGCAGCAGAATTGCTTTAGCCCAGGAGGCAGAGGCTGCAGTGAACTCAGAGCCTGCCACTGCACTCCAGCCTGGTTGACAGAGCAAGACTCCGTCTCAAAAAAAGAAAAAAAAAAGATTCTAATTAGTTCTAATGAGCCAAAGCTTTAAACTTCTCCTTATTTTGCCTTCTTCCTTCTTTGCATTTTTCCTTTTTTGGTGTTAAATGTATAGCTGGGAGTTAAAGTTGAAACAGACCATGTGGGTAAGCCCTTAAACAGCTCCGCTATTCCTCCATGGACAGAATGAGTGAGCAGCTTCCATCAGCCCTTAGTTTACCAATGTGAATAAAACTGCTCCCATGCTGGCATTTAATACAGGAATGGGAAATTAAACTAATTTTTAAGAGCTAGAGTAGTATCTCTTTCTCATCTGGGAAAGAATTGGTAAGAATCGCATTGGTTAAAGTAACTAATCCAAGTCAAAGTAGCTGGGGCAAAAGTGAATATTTATTGGAGAAATGCCTTATTATCAAGTTTGATTAAAGCAGTACATGAATGGGAAATCAGCTCCTGGAAGGGCACGACATCATGGCTTCCAGGAATAGCTGGAACCAGGGACATCAACATGGTCAGGACTCTCTCCCACTGAACCCCCATTCTCTATCTCGGTCTACTGTCTGTGCTCTCTCCGCTTTTCAGTTTCATTTTTTTTTTTCCTACTCAAGGGCAGCTTCCTGCCCTGCTTCCTCCAGCACCTGCATTTTACATCTTGCCGCTCCCACTACCATGGATGTACTAGCTACTCCTAAGTCCAGTTTGAAAAACCCTGGGGAAAGATTCGGAGTCACATTTTAGGTTATAGGCTTACCTTTGGTATATTTAGGCGACATCGAGAGGCTACATGGGGGATTGTGCACTATACTTCATAGAGGAGGACACTGAGGCACAGAGAGGATAAATGACTTGCCCAAGATCATTCAGTTACTATAATATTATTTGATCAGTGTCTAGAGTGGATATTAAATATTAGTTATTGTTAAACCTGTATCATTAAAAAGCCATTTGGAAAGAGCTTGAAGTAGAGAACAGCAAAATCAGGGGGAATATACCACATTCAATAAGTTATATACTACCATCTAGTGATAGTCTAGAGAACTTCAGTGTTATACATTAAATATGTATTTAATATTTGAATTTTTATTTTTCTTCATGTAATCTTTAAAAATATATCGTAAATTGGCAATAAATATATAACCACATATTTACATATTTTATGGTCCCAGTAAGAGAACAGCAGCCATTTAAAGGATCATTTCAATTAGTGTTTTCAAAACTTACCTTTTTAATGTTGATGTCACAATAATTTTGAAATTTAGAAAATTTGGGATACATTCTCTTGCATAAAATATTCATTTGTTCTCATATTATGGTATGAAATGGACCAGATGTCAAGGTTAGCAACAGATAATCTGGTATGTGAGCCTTCCTCCTAGGAGACAAATAGGTGCTCCTGAGAATGAAGCAAAATATAGTTAAGTAAGTGGTCTAATTAGCCTAGCATCTGGCGGGTATGCTTGCTTATTCCAGGGCCAGCCCTGAGAGCTGTGCTGCCACTTTGGTACTAGGATTTTTAAAAAGGGAGTCACAGGGCTCTAAGGTGGCAGTCAGCCTAGTTCTGAATCCACTTCACTCTGTACCCACCAAATGTTTTAATACAATGTAGCCATGTTCCTCTTTCCCCTCTTATAAATGTGTGATTTACAACAGCAGGATTCTAGCATTTATCAGGTCTACATAGCACAGTACAATTTTAATTTGAGGGATACCTGACAGGCTTATATATTAAAAAACTGAGCACTCAACCATGAATATTTTAAATACTAAATTTGGTTCAACATTACTCGATATTTAGTATAAACTGACATTGACATTGCAGATATAATATTTCATAGTGCATGTGGTCTATAAACTTGTACTGGAAGCACTAGACATGTACCAAGGTTTTTTACATATCTTTAGAAAATTTGTCATATCATGACACATATTCTGGAATCTGGCTAATATTTAGAAATCCTCAGTTATTTGATGAAGTTTTTCAAATCTTGATATGATCAATAAGGGAAAAAATCAAGAGAAAAAGAGGTAACTTGAACATGTTTTCTTCTCTTGATGTAACAATATTTCCTGGTGTGTGGAAATATTATTCTACCACCCCTCAGGTGAGAAAGAGCTGCTATTTCACTTTGTTAAAAATTAGTTTAATTTCCCTTTTCTGTATCAAATGCCACCATGAGAAAAATTTATAGTCACATTGTAAACTAGGGCTGATGAATATAATTCATTAAGTGGTAAGATATAAAATTAGGTATATTTTGAATATAAATCACAGTTTTACTGAGGTAAAAGGGTTTTTTAAATGGAGTCTTAAAATATAAAATGTACACATGCAGTCATTAATATATTTTCTTTAGTATAGATGTGCTGGTGATATATTTTAAGTATATCTGGAATATTTATTGAAATCATCTGGCTTCTTAGCAGTTATTTAAAAATGTACCACATTAATGACAATTCTAAGAATGTTTTACTGGAATATAGAAAGCAGCAGCCCTTGCAGCATTGCTCCCTGCCTCTCATTCCTTCCTTCCAGAGTAATCCGGAGGTGACCTAGAAATCTCCTGAGATTCATCAAGAATCAACATTCACACACACAAGGCTCAAGATCTGGGGGAGCCTGAAAGACTGGCATTTGGTCATAGTCCCCTGATGGAGGAAAGTATACTGGTGGGTTTCCTGCTTCCAAGCAGGATGCAGGATTTCTGGGCTTCCTGTAGGCATATTTCCATGGGCTTGCATATTACAACGGAGTGAACACTATTATTCACCATTTCTTCATGGCAAGACATTCTTGGCAGTAACCAGAAATAGCTTTGCAAATTATTCAGATATGCTAAGAGATAAATCAGCTCAGGTGTTGTTAGAGCATTATTCAAGCAGATATACTTAAGGCAAGGGTATGTCTGCTCATCTTCACCAGACTGTAAAGGGTTCTCCTCCCCAAGATCTAATGCAGTGGAATCATCTTTCCCAGGTCAGCCTGGGGAAGCTGTGCCTGGGGCTTGTTTATTTGGAAGCACAACAGCCTCCATGAAACTTCTACCTCAGGGCTAACCTATAAAAGCAGAGATGAATCTCCCATGCCCACAGGACCCTGACCCTTAGCTGAGTTGGATTTATGATGAAAATCAGATAAAACTAGGAAGTCTTGTTTCACAGAGCTTGTCTAGAGTGACTTAAAGAGGGGAAATGGGGTGGAGAAGACATGCTTTAATCCATTTTATGGACCAAATCTCTGGTTCCATGTAGTCTTTTTATCCCCCTCCATGGAGGGCCATTCCAATGAGTGAACTTTTCAAATGGATGCCTTCTGATGGGGCCCCTAATATTGACAAAATCCCCCACCCTCACCCTGTGGACCTTGCATGAGAATCAACTCCAAATTGCCATGTTATCTACAAAGAATTCCCGCATGTTCTTCAGTCATCAGTTTCCTGCTGAAAACACACAGAACCAACACCTGCCGGAGAACTCGCCACTATACATTTGCACACACCTATCCAAGCTTTCTGCAGGACCACAGATTTCTATTCCACTCTATTACCTCTTCTCTCTCTTCCCCTTATTTGGCATCTGGATTCCTTTCTAATGTGTCACTTACCAAGAAGTGAACCCGCCACACCTCTTCCTCTTTCTCACCCTCTTCCTCACTGGGCAGTGTTGCCAATGGAGAGACCAGCCTTTTTTGTTAAACTGCTGTTTCCATTCCCCAAGCCCGAGATTGGGATTTTTGCAACATTTGGTGACCATGTTTTCTACATCTACCCTTCTTTCTGGGGCTGAGTATAAGACAGATCTTGGGTAAAAAGCCAGCTTTTGGAAATAAAACATAAATCACAGGAAGAGACAGAGGCAACTTTAGCTTAATAACCCCAGGAGACATGAGCAGAAGAGAGCCCTCTTAGGTCCCCACTTTCTCCTCACAGCTCCACTCATAACTCCAGGACCTGGGAGATGGATGATATAAGAACACTTGAAAATATGAAGCAGGGCACACTGAAGAGAAGAGGTATGAACCTGTGGCAGGAGCAAGAGGGATGAGTGGTCACATGGAGTTGAGAACGGAGGAGAGAAGAGAGTGAGCCAAGAGGCAACGTTTGCTTATTGCCTGCTAGTCACCATACTTGGTGGCCCTAAGACCTTAGCTTGATGATTTGGCATGATTCGTATATGGCAGAAAAAAGTATTTCTGATACTTTTGTTATGGGTTAGAAGATGTAATTTAAACCTAAATCATATTATTGTTTTACATATTCTTCTGGCCTCCTAGTGAATGTGATGAGGAAAGAGATGTTCAATATGGAGCTCCATTACCCTCCCTTCTACAGCGTGTAGTCCCTTCTACAGTGTAGACATATAGTTATATGTCTACATCTGTGCAACACTGTATCAATCACATGCCATCAGTCTCCTCTGGGGCTCATCCAGTGCACGTCATGAAGAAGAAAATTGAATAACTACATTTTCAACATGTTTTCTTCAGCCTTAATGCGTGGCCATGAGAGACCCCTGCTAACATTTACCAATCCTTTCCTAGCCCTGATCTAGCTTTGGGGGACATACGTATCTGAGAAATAAATGAAGAGAAACACATTTCCAGAGATTCCTGAACAACACAAGTTTCTACTTATGTCTTTTATGTTCTGGTTTCTTCTGACAACTGACATACTAGAATCTGCACAACCTTGTGAAACAGCCAGTATCATTAGTTACCTACATAATATATTCCAATAATCTGTTTTGCATGATCTCAGGTCCAAGTATTTTTGGGCAGATTATAGCAGTACCATATTTGTTCCAAAGCTGAGAAACATGTATTTGAAGACCTGTAGTAGAATTCCCTGGAAGTGTTTCATCTGCTAAAGCCATCTGCAGAACACCAGACTTCATTATTTACTCTGAGTAGGAAAGGCCCCATCATTAAGGACATCGAATAAATTCTAGAGTTCAGTGGGTTTCCCTATCCCATTTTCTCACCTTCGCTTCCATGTTTAATATTGTTTTTTTGGCCGGGCAAGGTGGCTCACGCCTGTAATCCCAACACTTCGGGAGGCCGAGGCAGGTGGATCACCTGTGGGTCAGGAGTTCCAGACCAGACTGGCCAACATAGCAAAACCCCATCTCTACTAAAAATACAAAAATCAGCTGGGCATGGTGGCATGTGCCTGTAGTACCAGCTACTCTGGAGGCTGAGATAGGAGAATCGCTTGAACCCAGGAGGCGGAGGGTGCTGTGAGCCGAGATTGCACCGCTGCACTCCACCCTGGGCAGACTCAATCTCAAACAAAAACAAATAATATTTTTAATGAAAAATAATCTTCTTTACAAATTAATTTTTGCTTTCTGCATTTGGTTACATAGCTGCATCTTTTTTTTCCCAGTCTGGGATTATTCATTAATATTTTATTCTAGTATTTTTATATTTACATGTTTTCATTAACTCATTAATACAGGTTTTTCTTTTCTTTTTAAAAACTTTTCAATTTTGTGCTATGATGTAGAATGTATTTCTCTGCGGTAGTGGACTACCTTAATGTTTAGTCACTTAGCCCAATTCATTATTTGAAAGTCAAACTGATGTAAAATTATATGCCAAATTATTTCAAATGCTTGGGTCGATTTCTTGTCTTCTTTTCTTCTTCTATTTATCTGTTTGTTTTTAAACTATTAACAAGTGTCTTGTTTACTTTTCTAGTTTCTTTCCTTGTTTTTTGTCTGTTTAGTGGCAGGCTCTCACTCTGTCACTGAGGCTGGAGTGCAATTATAGTTCACTGCAATCTTGAACTCCTGGTCTCAAGTGATCCTCCTGCCTTGGCCTCCCAAGTAGCTGGGATTGCAGGCATGAGCCATCACACCTGGCTCCTCTTTCTGTATTTTTCTCAAATATAGAAACGTCTTTAATTTTCTTTTTTTTTTTTTTTTTTCCCAGAAACACCTTGCCTTTCTAAATTCTCTCATAGGCACTGACAGCTCTTTATTTGATTATCTTGGATTTTCTAGATAAATAATCTTATTGCTTATAAATAATAATAAATTTGGCTATTTTTTCATAATTATACTCTATTTATTTCCTTTCTCCTTCCATTCCCCCCCCTTCCTTCTATCCCCATTTCTCTTTTCTCTTTCTCTCCCTCTCTCTCTTTCTAGGTTAAAGCTTTCTAAACAATGCTGAAAAAGAGTAGGTAATGGTGCAGTCTCATTTGTATCACATTCTTCATGACTGTAATGGAAATAGCGGAGTTTGGTTTTGCTTTTGTTTTTCAGTCAAAATAAATAGTTGCTATTGGATTGACTTACTAATATACTATTTGGGCCAAGTGCAGGATAGGATGATAGTCTGTGAACAATCCTCCATGCACTTTCATAAGATGGGTGTAAGGTAACATTGAGAACTCCCTTTCCCCTTCCTCACTCATCATCTACCCTGCTTTAGGCTAGGATTGCCTGTATTCCTTGCCAAGTAGAACTTCACTATGTTTCCAGATCTTTCTGAAAACTGTCCATTGGCTTTCCAGGTGGGTTAGTAAACTGCTGAGTGGTTTGCCATTCATTCATTAAGTTTAATCTCATCAGTATCATGTCTTCCAGAAATTGCTTGAAGTCACTCTTCTCTGATTTCCCTTAACTTTTTGGTAGGTCTTTTGAATTTCGATGAGAACTAAGTAAAAAAAAATCAGCTCAGCCAACCAATTTGAAATAGATCCTTTAAAAATGAAAATTATCATTTTTAATTCACAAGTGTTAAAACATAAGTAAATCCTCCCTTAAGTAATAATGACAGATGGAAATGCTATATTAAAACTCAGCTCCTATCATATATATGCAATGGTAATGCACTTAAAAATGTTATCCTGCATCAGATTAAGTGGTTTCAAAATGAAAATATGAATATGAATAAACTGTCCTTTTCCAAAAGAACTGAAAACTAGCACATACACTGAAAAAGTGCTTCTTATTCCAATTAATCTATGAATTATTTTCCTTTTTTATGTTGACAAAGAACCTTCCTAAGAAACAATGTTGAATTTTGTATCAACACTGAATATTAATGAGGAAGAAAAAAAGCACCCTTATTATTCTCTCTGAATAACAAGTATTTTTCCAGTTGGATCACTGTATGTTTGCGCATGTTAATTACTTATTTTTCAAAAGATTTACCACTCTGATGTATGTTTTGCAGTAGTAGATTTCTTTGTGTCCTCTACAGTGAAATGTCGTCATTGTTTGAATCACATTTTTGGCAGCATGGTGTTCTGTTACATTCTGGGGGAATCACAGGAGCCTGAGACAGGAGGGAGGCAAATTTCATCTATAAAGCTTATTCATGAATTCTTGTTTTGGTGTGGGAAATTTGCCCCGTGTCTAACAAGGGCATTTAAAAAATTCTGTAATGCTTGTTCAAACTAAATTAGTTTCTTACAGCAAAGCTGTAAGGAGCTTTTTTCTCAGCTGTTAATATGTTTTAGACTAAGTTCAAAATTCAAAATGAATTTGAATGCTGCCTCCAATCTATACCACTCCACCTCATCTTTGTTCTTTTTTCTTCCTTTCCCAGACACCTTATAGTCGACAACAATTAGCATTTTGGTCCCTAACCCAGGTCTGTTCCGTCGGCACCACATGCCTGGACTCTTTCCTATATTCATCATTTCACTCAACTAGTCCTCTGATCTCCCTGACCCAGTTCCCTAGTTCCAAGGTAAAAGCTGGCTGATCTGTCAGACTCATTCTAAATCTGTCCACAGTCTTTTCTCTATGCAACGCTCTCATATCAATTCATTATTATGACTCTGTGTTAAAGATGTGATAGTCTGAAGGGTTACCATTATTTTTCAGAAACTGAGTACTTGGTTTAACATGACTCTGCCCTGAACAGCCTGACCAATTACCCTGACTCCCCTACTTTCAATCATACTGAAGATGTTATATAACTAACATGTTATTAAACACACACATACACACACACATATTTTATACACACACACACACACACACACACACACACACACACACATATATATAGAGAGAGATTTTTTTTTTTTGACACGAAGTTTTGCTCTGTCACCAGGCTGGAGTACAGTGCTGCAATCTCGGTTCACTGCAACCCTGCCTCCTGGGTTCAAGTGATTCCCCTGCCTCAGCCTCGTGTGTAGCTGGGACTACAGGTGCCCACCACCACTCCTGGCTAAATTTTTTGTATTTTAGTAGAGATGGGGCTTCACTATATTGACCAGGATGGTCTTGATCCCCTGACCTCGTGATCCGCCAGCCTCAGCCTCCCAAAGTGCTGGGATTATAGGGGTGAGCCACTGCATCCGGCCTAAACATATTTTTAATGCCTGCAAATGCCCTTCTTCTATAACTGTCAAATTGAAGAAAGTTATCTTAGAATTCTGCAAAGTCTCGAAACATGTAGTCTTCAATGACACACACTGTGGATGCTAAGATTTACCAACTCAGTAACTTCTCAGGCTGACTGAAGTATTTTTCAAGAAGGCAGCTGTGCATCTCCTGCTGGTAGGTTGGTTGCCTCACTGGTACAGTCACTCTGCTGGTGGAAAGACCCACGTGTTCCTTAGAACTCTTCCTTCTACGTGGCCAGAACAATCCCCTGCTCACCCTCCTAATTGGTACACTGATGTACACTGGGGCTAGCTTTGCTGTGTTGCCCAGCCTGGACTTAAACTCCTGGACTGAAATGATCCTCCCGTCTTAGCCTCCCAGGTACCTGGGACTATAGGCATGTGCCCCAGCACCTGGCTGATGCAGTCTTTTACACACCGGGCACTACCCTTGCAAATAAAAGGGCCAGATAAAAGAACTGTACCATCTACGTTCTAGGTCTGGTTCTATTCTTGATCCAGTATGTGATTCTAGGCAAATCATTGTCTCTAGGCTGGACCTCAGTATTCAGGGAAATAAAATGAGTGTTTTGGATTATATGATATTTAATGACCTTTCCTGTTCTAAAATATAAAACCCTCACTCATATCAAGGTTAATTTTCTGTTTGTTTATGACTTGCTGTCCTGTCCCATTGGCTGTTGAGTGAAGGAATGAGGCAAGTGGGGTACCTGAAACTCGAAGTTGCCAGGAAATTAAGACCTGGCCCAAATATGTGTTTTATTTTTCTCCATGTAACTTATCCCCACCTAGTGGTTAACAATTAAAATAGCAACTCATACTTGGAGAGAAAAAGGATTTTATTGATCACATCCAAATGATATTTTCTTAGGGGAAATGATACACGGTGTACATATGTAGGCCATGTTTTTAAACATCGGGTTCAAGATGATGGCTGACAATCCTCCTGTATCCACTATGCATGGTAATTACAAGGGCTGGAGTTACCAGAAAGGCAGAAAAATGATTTTTAAAAGGTTATTTCTAGAAGCTGCTTTGAAGACTTTTATGCCTCATATAACAAGAAATTTTTTCTGTGCCTTGCTTTTTTTTTACAGTTACTTTGAGTAATGAGATTTGAAGGCAACTAATCCCTGACAAAATCAGAGGCAACATCAGAGAATAAGAGTCATTTGTTTAAAGTTGACACACAGGCAGGGCAAAGTTTATTTATTCATTTTTAAATCCTGGAAAGTATATGCAAAAAGAAACTATACTTCTGGTTGTCTGGAACACACCCCATTTGAACAGTTGAGTGGAGTTTCTGTTTGTTTTTTTTTTTTGCCACTTCTTCTCATTTGTTCAGGCTGCACCTGTGGGCCACCGAACTGGTAGGCTAGTTATAGAACCTCTGGGACGTTCAGGAGCCTAGCTGAAATTTTTGAAAAAGGAAGTAGCATAAAATAAGGTCCCAGGAAACAGATGTTTTACTCAGAATTCTGAAGCAAAAACACCTCGTTATAATAGTTGTGCTTAGGCTTTTTGTTATGGACGAGGATAAAAAAGTGGAGTAAGAATCTTTGCTGTTACTCAGAGTCTTCTTGTTTGAGTTCTTCTATTGTTGTTAGGCCACTTCTGTTAGATCAGTTGTATTCAGAAGCCAACAGCTAAAATTTAGACCAGGATTTGTGGGATCATTTATATTCCATACAATTCATCAGTTTGAGGTACAGAGTTACAATAATTTTTACTTAAACTATTACATAAAAGCTTCTTTATAAATTAATGATAAGACTTAGAATTCACTCTTTTACTTTGTCTTGGTTAAGCTTGCTGGAAGTTTGTGCATTTTATTGATCTCAAGAGAATAAACTTTTGTTACTGTTTATTTTCTATATTGCTTTTCCATTTTCAAAGTTTTAAATTCATATTCTCATTTTTATCATTTTTTCACTTCTATTTTCTTAAATTTAATTTGTTAATCTTTCTCTAGCTTCCTAAAGTAGAATCATAGGTTATTAATTTTAGGATTTTCTAACTTCTTTTTTAAATATACGTATTAAAAGCCAAACATTTCCTTTGAAGAGCTACTTTTACCAGCTATAATTTCATTCAAAATATATTTTAATTTTTTTCAAAGCTTCTTCTTGAGCCTAGTTTTATTTAGAGATGTTTTGTTTAATCTCCAAATATTTGGAGATTTTTCCAGGCAACTTATTACTTCTAGCTTAATTCCACTGTGCTGTGAGAACGCACTGTGTCTTAAATCTATTAGTATAAATTTACCCTGTAGGGAAATAATGAAAATGTGAGCATAAATTTAAAAAGTTGAAAATGAGAAAACAGGCTGGGTTGGGTGACTTATACTTGTAATTGCAGCATTTCAGGATGCCACAGAGGGGTGACTGCTTGAGGTCAGAAATTTGATGCCAGCCAGAGCAACATAGCAAGGCCTAATTTCTACAAAAATGAAAAATAATTCAGATGTGGTGGCAGGTGTCCGTGGTTCCAGCTACTCAGAAGGCTGAAGTCGGAGGATTGCTTGAGTTCAGGAGTTTGAGGTTACAGTGAACCATGATCGTGCCTGGGGGATAGAGCAAAACCCTGTCTCAAGCAAAAGAAAAGAAAATGAAAACACAATATAGAAAATACCTAACACCAAAGGTAGTTATTTGAAAAGATCAACAAAATAGATAAACTTGCAGCAAGGCTTACCAACACACAAAAATGCAGGAGGAAGACACGAATTACCACTTTCACAAATGAAAGAAGTATCATTACAACTGATTTCATGGACACTCAAAGGAGAAAGAGGGGATACCATGGATAAATATGTGCCCACAAATTTGATAAGTAGATGAAATGATGAAATGCACCAATTTTGTGAGAGATACACACTGGCAACATTCACTCAAAGTGAAAAATAATAACCTTAATCTCTGTATATAAAATAAATTAAATCAATAACTTAAAAATCTTGGGTAAGGGGCAGTGGCTCACACCTGTAATCCCAGCACTTTGGGAGGGTGACGCAGGCAAATCACCTGAGATCAGGAGTTCGAGACCAGCCTGACCAACATGGAGAAAACCCGTCTCTACTGAAAACATAAAATTAGCCAAGCATGGTGGTACATGCCTGTAATCTCAGTTACTGGGGAGGCTGAGACAGGAGAATCACTTGAACCTGGGAGGTGGAGGTTTATGTGAGCTGAGAACGTGCATTGCACTCCAGCCTCGCAACAAGAGCAAAACTCTGTCTCAAAAAAAAAAAAAAAAAAACCTTCAAAAAAGAAAGCACCAGACCAAGATGATTTTTAGGTGAATTCTAACCAGCAATTAATGAAGAAATAATAATTATTTTGAATTTCTTCCCAAAATAGTAGTAAATACTTTCTAACTCATTTTATGATTCTAGAATCACTCTAATACCAAAACAAGATAAAGACATTGCTAGGGAAAATAAGCTACAGGCCAATATTTCCTGTGAATATAGACACAAAAGTTCTTAACAAAATATCAACAAACTGAACTCACTCTACTGGAGTTCTGAGCTCATTCTACCACAGTGAGTTCAGAATTGAATAATTAAGTAACTGGATGGTAGATCATGAGAGTCAGTTTTCTCATTTATGGAGTGGAAGGTTACGGACAGGCAGAAGGAGAAGGCTAGAATGGCCTATGTTGCAATAGATTAGAACTGGAGACATCAGTATGAACTCATATTCAGCTTAATATAGATATGGATGGTCACTTATAGGAATATTTATAAAAACATAGGTTAGTATATATACATATTTGAGAAGGTCTAGAAGAAATGATTCCCCAGTGGTAATGAACATACCCACTACTCAGATCTTGGTTTCCTATACCATTTTCCAATATGAAGAATCAGGGCTCTTTAGAGAAATGCCTGATTCTAAAATCAGGACACAAGCATAGGCAATGAGCCTGGAACATTGTGTGGTGCCAGAAAGCAAGAAAGTGCTGAAAACACACACACACACACACACACACACACACACACAAGCACAAAACCTTGCATAAAATATAAAACACAAAACACAGAACAGAAAATCAAACACCGCATGTTTTCACTCATAGGCGGGTGTTGAACAATGAGAACACATGGACACAGGGAGGGGAGCATCACACATTGGGGTCTGTCGAGGGGAAATAGGGGAGGGACAGTGGGTGGTGGGGAGTTGGGGAGAGATAGCATGGGGAGAAATGCCAGATGTAGGTGATGGGGAGGAAGGCAGCAAATCACACTGCCATGTGTGTACCTATGCAACAATCTTGCATGTTCTTCACATGTATCCCAAGACCTAAAATGCAATAAAAATAAAAAATTAAAATTAAAATTAAAAAAAACATGAAACACAACAATGGGGTATGTCAATAAGGCATGAAAGCCCACCAAAAGAGCTCTCTATGGCCAAAACTGGAATAATCTGAGCAACAAAACAACATGGTGTTGGAGTAAATGCAAAGTATAAAACAAATACCCATGATTCCACACTGATATAAATAAATGATTGAATAACTAACTTCCCACACTACCAGTGTGGGCTGTGCACAGTAACTGCCAAAGAGAACAATCAGGAAGGGGGAAAATAATAATTTTACACTGGAGAAGTCTGACAAGCACAATCTCAGCCAGGTGATCACAGTTGACATCAAGAGTGATGTCATGTTTCAATAGTAAGTAATGAGATGGAAGCTGTAATAAAAAGTCTCCCATCAAAGAAAAGCCCAGGACCAAATGGCTTCACTGTAAATTCTACCAAACTTTTAAAGAAGAACTAATACCAATTATATTCCAACTATTCCAAAAAATAGAGGAGGCAGGAACACTTCTAAGCTCATTCTGTGAGGCCGGTATTACCCTGTTACTAAAACCAGACTAAGACACACACACAAAAAGAAAACTACAAGCCAGTGAACAATAGGATGTGTTTTACCCAGTTATGTACAGATTTATATGCTAATCCTCCCCTTTACAGGGTACAAGGTTCAATTTTTTAATGAGCTAACTACAATAAACATCTCTTTTCTATCACATAAATGCTTCTACCTTTCAGAGGGTCACTCAGGGAAGTTCTTCACTGGGCTACTTTATCTTGCCTGAGCAAGCAAGGAAATTCAGTGTTTATTTTATTGATGGAATGCCTTTGACACTTTTTTAAAAAAGACATCCTACTGAATGAACCTGTTAGCTTTCCCTCATCTAGACGGAAGTTTCTCAATCTTGGCACTATTGATGTTTCACGCTATATAATTCTTTGTTGAAGGAAGGGGTGCTATTATGTGCACCGTAGGATAATTAGCCTAATCCCTGGCCTCTGCCATTTAAACATCAGTAGCACCTTCCCTTCCAGTTGTGACAATAGAAAATGTTTCCAGACATTGCCAAATGTCTTCCGGTAGGCAAAATTATCCCTCGTTGAGAACCTGTTATTTAGATCAACAAAGGACTTGAAGGTCATGAGAGGCCCTCTTGAGCTTTTCTTCCTGGGGTCTACTGTTTCCAGTGGTCAGTAATTCAATGATGACAGTTTTTACTGTCTTCACGCAGTTTGGTTTGTATTGTAACCACCAGTCTTCTGTGAATGGTACACGACACCACTATGTTGTTACTAGAGCTCGTTGATTGAGCTCCCATTCATTGATTGTGGTCTGCCCACTACATTTCCACAGAAAATGAGAAGTATCTGTTGTCAAGATTTGGAATACATAGTTAATTGGATCTTCATTCAATCTGTGCCTCATCTACCTGTCCTTTGTGTCTTTTCCCAAATTCTTTAATCCATAAGCAGACCATCATTGCCAAAATGTGGGCTAACACTCAGGTGGAAAGTTGCTCTGTGTCATTCCTTGCACATTATCTTTGTCACATTGGCTTACTTTCCTGTGAATCCCATGCTAAACACGGGGACTCTGAGCTCAAAAGAGTGAACAAACTGAAGGGAATCCCAGTTTCTAATGATGTATTCATTACAATGCTAATTTCTATGTTTATTGGTTTACAACTACTAATATATTGCAGATATCATTTTGAAAAGGGGCAATTGAAGGATTTCTAGAGAAAATATAATTCTATATTGTTAAAATATGTTAATTCCTTAAGAAAAATCTGTTTGCTAAAGTTACAAATAGAAAGACTTTAACTCTGAGGCCAGTTAATGGCCATGCTTACAATGTAACTATATAGGAGTTTATGTCACTCTAGAAAAAAAAAAAAAACCCAGCTAACAGAACTGGAGGGCTTCAAAATAATTTAAATATTTGAGTAGGTGGCATATAAATGCAACAAAAGTTCAGGAAATATCCTAAAATTTGGTAAATACTTAGACATTAGACAGGGTTAGTATCTTTTTTATTTTATCACAGTTTCAGAATAACATTAACATTTATGTTATTGGTAGCACAATAAATGTAAAGGGTAGCACAAAAAAACATAATGTTAGCGTAATGCTATAGTTTAAGCACAACATGAATTTACTTACTGTGGAATGCATAAACAGATAGGTTAACACTAATTTGGCAGAATTTTACAATTATGAACATGCCAACAGCTGTTCAAGGAAATTAAATTATAGTATCCAATATCCTTATAAAATGACTTGATTCATTTAATTTGTATAATATTTAAAAATAACAATTATTCTTTTATTTTTTGACTATCTTCATTCTCTAAGAAACTATTTACATAATGAACTTATATGTTAGATTTAATGAAGACATAATTGCCTCAGAAAAATTTAATAACCCTTGTATTTAAGTCAAAATAATCCAAGTTGAAATATTAATCTCATATTACAGAGAAAATTTTAATATCCAGACCATGTTATGTAAATGAGTTTTGGAAGTCATTAAGAAAAAAGAAATAACTTAGAAAAATAGCTAAACAGCATGAACAGTCAATTAATCTGAGAGAGAGAAACTGGCTAAAAATAATTTGTGAAGACTGTTGATCTTACTAAAGGAAGAATACAAAAGAAAACAATTAAAATTGCATTTTATCAGATAGGCAAAAATTACAATGATTTATAATAGAATTGCTGAGAGTTGGTGAGATGTGCAAATTTATTTCATAAGACAGGTAGTATAAATTAATATATCCTTCTTGGAATTCCATGTGATAGTCTCTCAAACTTTAATTTCAAGTTGTATATATTTTAACCTAAAGAAAGTTTTCCTACTGCAGATGCACATTTTTTATTAAGTAAGCATTCATGGTCATCTTTTATGTACCAGGCACTATGTGAGATACCGGAAATAAAGTGGCAAATAATATTTACTGAAGGATCATTTTAAATACAAAAATTTGTAACCAATTAAAATTTCCATGCTAAGAGGTTGGTTATATGAACTTACAATGTAGTATTGTGTCAACCTTCAAAGAACAAAGTGAGTCTGTAAGAACTGGCATTTTAAAAAATTACCAATGTCTCTGGATAAACATAAAGGATTTAATTATATGTAAATAAAAGTGGACAAACTGTATGACATATTCCCTTTCTGGTAAAATAAATTTAAATATGCATAGAAAGAATACAGAAAGATAGCTATCAAAGTTTTACCATTAAATTGTTAAATTCTTAAGTTTTTTTGAATCATTAGGGTCACTTGCTTAGGTGAATAAATAAATGAATAAGGAAATAATTTAATCAAGCTTACATCATCAAACATTTAACTACCATATTTTAAAATTGTATTATTCTTTACATCTTTTCCCCCAATAGCATGAACAGAAAACTTCATTAATGAAAACTATTAATGGAAAGACCTTAGCATATAAAAGTTCTTATAATTTGTTTCAATGGTCTTTAAAATGAAGTAAATCTAAAATGAAAAAAATTTCCTCAAAACATAAAATTATGTTAGCCTCTTTATGTTTCCCCTCCCTGCCTTTTACCTGGGACTTGGTGTCTATTTTCTTTAGCCGAACAGTGGCAGCATTTGAACACTGATGCTCATGGCCTCTGGGCCTGTGCCCTGATTAGGCAAAACCAGGGTTGGTATAATGTGATTAGATAGGCCTGGCTAAATGAGACCTCTGTGCTGAGACCGTGTCAACAGGCTCCACAATGCCTTCATATGAAAATACATCAAAGAAGAAAATAATATCTCACTTTTGATTGCCATGTATGAAAATTATACATATTTTAGAATGTTTTAATTTATAGAAAGACCTTAATATAAAGTAAATAACTTTGGGAATTAGTGTTAGTACCAGTAGTGCTTTTCACAATTAATCATACATATTTTTTTACTTACACTCTTAAAAAAGGATACTTAGTAATTCTGAGTCTTAAATTACTCCTGCTTCTCTTATTAAAAGAAAAGTAAAACATGTTTAATGTGTTTTCTGGAGAATGGTGAAGAGCTATTTTAAAGCAGTCTATTTTAGTTTTAGGAAATTAGATTGTCACCATGTGGAATGTGCTCATTGGCAGGATAGTACATAGTTTTCATACTCACCATTCTCTTGGAACCTAACACCTTGTCTGAAATGAATAAATAAATGATGATCTAATTTACCATCTAAAGATTAATTTCTTGGAGCTGCTGTTCTGGTTAATTTTAATATCATCATAGAATAATGCTAAAATTTGTTCATAAAATATAATTTTATGGATTTGCCTTTTTAAAATATCTGGAGCACAAATAATATAAACGTTAACAAAACATTTTTAAGACTTTCACATTGCTTTTCTTGCAGTGTGTGAGTGTGGTTTGGTAAGCCTTTTTAAAAAATCACCTTTAAAATTTGTGGTTCATAGTAAAAACCTTGAGTGAGATACTAAAATGTTCATATAACATCAATAAAAAATTATTGTGTCAACTCTCAGCAATTCTATTATAAATCAAGAAAATATATCTTCTGTTTAGCTATTTCAAATCCAAGTTTAACCACATACTCACCTAAATGTTGCACAAAGACTTAACATCTCTAATGTTCTGCTTCCTAATCCATAAAGTGAGGATGAAAATACATCTGTTATCTTAGGAATAGTCACTGTTTGGGAAGATTCAGTATGATAATGTATGTAAAGCACTTAGTATAGGGCCTGGAACATACTGAGCTTTATAGAGAATGCTCTGGTTGGTATTACAGTGACTACAGAGTATACTTCTAGAAGTGGGAAAACTTAAATTTCTGCATTAGAGCAACATAGTGTAGCAATGGTAAATGGGGTAGATGTTGCATGGAGATTCACCTCAAATTGTAGGCATGGCTTACTGTATGAAAGCATTTGTGTATGTGTGTGCACGTATGTGTATGTGTGTGTTTGTGTGTATTAGCCTTTCTCTAATAGATGGAATGGATCATTGCCAATACTCAGCCTCATTCTGGCCTATGTTTTTCGTTACTTCAGAGATATTTCTATCTTGTGTTCTACAAATATATTTGAAAAGCTTCCCCAGTGGAAACTGAAAAGCAATTTTTTAGTGTGTAACTTTCATATTTTAAAATTTTTTGGCCATTTTCACATGATTGTTTTCTATCAAGAATTTTAGAATCTCTGGCCAAGTTCCAAAATCATAACTTTTGGATTTGTTGAGATTGAATTACATTCATCAGTCATTAAATATCCTTCTAAAGTAAAACCTGAACAGGTCAGTCAAAAATTCCAAAATTGGAGTGACATCAGCAAGATGGCAGAATAGAAGTTTTCCACCTCCACCTTCTCCCCACAGAAATCCAACCAGCAACTGCTCACAGACAAGAATAACTGTGGGAAATCCCAGAACTCAGGAGTGAGGCTGAGGGATATGCTTGGACCACAGAAGTGAGAGAAAACATGTTCAGGAGGTCAGAGGAATGGTTCTCTTTGACTGTACCACCCATACCCCAAGGCAGTACAGTGCCACACACAGAGGATTCCCATGGATCCATGGTTTCTACAGTGAGAAAAATGAGTTGGAGGTAGACATTCAGTTTCCACACAATTCTGGGACCCTTCACAGGGTCACTCCTGTCCCAGGCAATGGGAAACATTGGGAGTACCAGGAGGATTACACCATGACTAGCCAACAGCATAGTGCTGTAGGAACATAGTCCACAAGTTTGCCAGGCTTGAGTCCCTAGCCAGCTACTCCATACAGCCTTGGTACTCACAGAGAGAGCATGTGACCCCACTCAACCCAAGCTGAAGAGCAGTCACTCCAAAAAGCCTTGGTGCTCTGCTTAAGCCCACCATAATCCAGGAAGCAAGACTAAGTCCATGCATATCTATGAAACATGGCCTCTGGCCCTGCTCATCTCATGTGGTTAAGCAGCTACCCCAGCAACTTCACCTAGTCTCAGAACACAGAATATAATCCTGTACAACTACAGATTCTGAGCAACAGTATCACACAGCCAAGGCAAAAAAATCTATAACCCTGCCCATTCAGAGACAATCATAGAGTCCAGCAAGAAGCCCCACTTGACAGTAGAGTCCAGTTAGTGGTCTCACCAAACCACAGAGTACAACCAGCAGTACCATTAGACCTCAGAGTACAGGAAGTGGCCAAGCCCAACTAGGAAACCTGACACCATGGGTAGCCTGTCTGGGGTTGCTGTTAGCTGATTTCTCCAGAATCCCAGGCTAGACCAAATAGTAAAGGTCTATCACCACCAAAAAACACCTACAAAGGCTGGAAGAGGTGGCTGTCTGCTAAAACACACAGATATCAATATAAGGACACAAGGATTACGAAAAATCAGGAAAATACATACCACCACACACACAAAAAAGCCTAATAAACCTCCAGTAACAGAACCTGGAAGAAATGGAGGTCTATGAAATGACCAAAAATGATTCCAAATAATCAACCTATAAAGAAATCCAGAAAGAAAGCTCTAAGAAAATTTAAATAGAAGAATAAAAGAATTTGGAAAGCAATGCATTAACAAAATTAGAAGTTTAACCAAGAAAAGTTAAAAATAAAAAATAAAAATCCTAGAGATAAAGAATATAACAATTGAGAAAAATCCAATAGGTAGTTTAAATAGCAGACTTGATCCAGCAGAAGAAAGAGTAATGAGCTCAAAGACAGGATATTTGAAATTATCCAATCAGAGACGTAAAAAGAAAAAAAAATGAAAAAGAATAAAGAAGACCTACATAAATTATGGGACACTATCAAGCAAAAACTAGCCACCACATAGTAGGGAGCTTCAGAAGAAGAGAGATATAAAGGCCTAGAAAGCATATTTAAGAAAATAGTGGCTGAAAAATGTTCAAATGATGAAATTTTCAAAAGATGATAACATTCAGATATAGAAGCTCAAAGACTGCCAGTAAAATTCAACCCAAAGAGAAGTTCACTAAGACATATAATCAAATTGTCAAAATTTAGACAAAGAATACTGAAAACAGCAAAAGATAAGGAACACATCACATTCAAAGCTTTCAGCAGATTTCAGATGTTTTCCCGTTACGTGCAGCTTAGGGACTTAGTGCCCTGTGTCCCAGATGCTCCAGCCTGGTTAAACGGGGCCAACGTACAGCTCAGCCCACGGCTTAAGATGGTGCAGTTGCCAAGCCTTGGCGGCATCCATGTGGTGTTGAGCCTGTGGGTGCACAGAAGTCAAGAACTGAAGTTTGGGAACCTCTGCCTAGGTTTCTGGGAATGCATGGAAATTCCTGGATGTCCAGGCAGTAGTCTTCTGCACGGGTGGAGTCCTCTTGGAGACCTTCTGCTAGGCTAGTGTGGACGGAAAATGTGGGGTCAGAACCCCCATACAGAGTCCCCACTGGGACACTGCCTAGTGGAGCTGTGAGAAGACAGTCACTGTCCTCCAGACCTCAGAATGATAGATTCACTGAGGGCTTTCCCTGTACACCTAAAAGCCACAGACACTCATCACCAGTCCATTAGGGCAGTACACTGCAAAGCCACAAGGGAGGAGCTGCCCAAGGCCATGGGAGCCCACCTCTTGCTTCAGTGTGACCTGGATGTGAGACAGCAAGTCAAAGGAGATCATTTTGGAACTTTAAGGTTTAATGACTGCCCTACTGGGTTTTAGACTTGCATGGGGTCTGTTGCCTCTATGTTTTGGCCAATTTCTCCCATTTGGAGAGGATGTATTCACCCACATCCTGTACCCCCATTGTATCTAGGAAGTAACTAACTTGCTTGTGATTTTATTGGCTCACAGGCGGAAGGAACTTCCCTTGTCTCAGATAAGACTTTGGACTTAGACTTTTGAGTTAATGCTGGAATGAGTTAAGACTTTGGGAGACTTTTGGAAGGGCATGATTGTGTTCTAAAATGCTAGGACATGAGATTTGGGAGAGGCCAGGGCAGAATGATATGGTTTGGTTGTGTCCCCATCCAAATCTCATTTTTAAATTTAACTCCTTTAATACTCATGTGTCACAGGAGGGAATCAGTGAAAGGAAATTGAACTAAGAGGGTGGTTACCCCCATGCTGCTGTTCTCATGATAGTGAGTGAGTTCATATGAAATCTGATTGTTTTATAAGGGGCTTTCCCTTCTTTTGCTCAGCACTTCTCCTTGCTGCCATCATGTGAAGAAGGACATGTTTGCTTCTTCTTCCTCCAAGATTGTAAGTTTCCTGAGCTCTCACCAGTGGTGTGGAATTGTGAGTCAACTTAACCTGCTTCCTTAATAAATTATCAAGTGTTGGGTATGTCCTTATTAGCAGTGTGAGAACAGATTAATATACAAGCTCAAACCTATCATTAATTACTTTGAATGTAAATAGATGAAATTCTCCAAAAAAATACAGAATGGCCAAATACATAAAAAAAGAAGATACAACTATGTGCTGCCTGCAAAAGACACCCTTTCCTAGTAGGGGCACATGTAGACTATGAACGAAGGGATGGAAAAAGATATTCCATGAAAATGGAAACCAGAATAAAGCAAAGGTACCTATATTTATATAAACAAAATAAACTTTAAATAAAACTATAAAAAATAGACAAAGAAGGTCATTACATGATGATAAAAAGAGGTTAATTCACCAACAGGAAATAATAATTGTAAATATATATGCCCTCAACATTTGAGCTCCTAAATACATATAGCAATTATTCAATGATTTGGAAGGAGAAACAGAGTATACTATTATTATAGAGGACCCAGGATGCAAGGGTGGTTCAATACATGAAAATCAATAACATCATGTTAAAAAATAAAAAATAAAAAAATATGTGATCATTTCAATAGCTGCAGAAACAAATATTTGACAAAGTTCAACAAGCTTTTATGATCAAAATTCTCAACAAATTAGGTATAGAGGAAATGTACTTCCACATATTTAAAGCCATGTGTGACAAACCTGTAGCTAGTATCATTCTCAATGGTGAAAAATTGAAAGTTTTCCCACTAAGATTAGGGACTAGATAAGAATGGCCACTCTCACTACTTCTTTTTTAATTTAGAAAATATTAACATAAAATTTTTTAATATAGAACTTATTTCTTTCCAATTGCCTGTATTTGCTGATGACAAGATCTTGTATATAGAAAACCCTAAAGATTTCACCAAAAAACTGTCAGAACTTGAAAACAAATTCACT
Source organism: Ateles fusciceps (assembly GCA_036589455.1). Taxonomy (NCBI): domain Eukaryota; kingdom Metazoa; phylum Chordata; class Mammalia; order Primates; family Atelidae; genus Ateles; species Ateles fusciceps. The sequence continues at coordinate 14,574,768 of JAZHEH010003259.1, read as the reverse complement.
AAAGTTGAAGCATACAAAATCAACATACAAAAATTACTTGCATTTTTATACACTAATAATGAGCTATCTAAAACAAATTTTAAAATCACATTTACAATAATGATAAAATAATTAAATAATTAAGTGTAAATTTAACCAAAGAAATAAAAGACTTGTATACTGAAAACTATAAAACACTGATGAAAAAAAACTGAAGCAAACACAAATAAATGGAAAGATACCCATGTTCATAGACTCGAAGAATTAATATTATAAAAATGTTTATACTACCCAAAGACATCTATAGATTTAATCCTATCAAAATTTCACAATAATTTTTCACAGAAATATAAAAAAAATTCTTAAATATGTATGGAGCCACAAACGAGGTCAAATAAAATAGTCTTGAACAAAAAGAACAAAGCTGGAGGCATCACACTTCCAATTTTAAAGCATATCGTGAAGCTATGGTAATCAAAACAGCATGGTACTATTGGAAAATCCAGAAATAAACTCATGAATTTCTGGTCAAATGATTTTTGACAAAAGTGCTAAGAATACACAATGAGAAAAGGACAGCTTCAAATAAATGATGTTTGAGAAGACTAGATATCCATTTGCAGAAGAATGAAACTAGGCCCTTGTCTTATTCCATATACAAAAATCAACTCAAAATGGATTAAAGACAAATATAAGACCTGAAGATGTAAAACTATTGGTAGAAAATATAGAGGAAATCTCCATGCCATTGATCTGGACAACAATTTTTGAGACATGATACATAAAGCATAAACCACAAAGCAAAAACAGGCAAATCAAATAGCAGCAAACTAAAAAGCTTCTGCACAACAAAGAAAACCATTAACAATGTGAAGAAACAAAGAATGGGAGAAAATATTTGCAAACTATACAACTGATAAAAGGTTAATATCCAAAATATATAAGGAACTCAAAAAACTCAATAGCAAGAAAACAAATAATGCAACTTAAAAAACTAACAAATGACATTAACAGACATTTTTCAGACATACAAATGACCAATAGGTACATAAAAAATGCTCAGCTTTACAAATCATTAGGAAAATACAAATTAAAACTACAATGAAATATCATATCTGTTAGGATGGTCTTTATAAAAATGATAAAAACAAGCATTGGAGAGGATGTGGAGAAAAGGGAACCTTTGTATACTGTTAGTGGAAATGTAAATAACTATAGCCATTATGAAAAACAATATAGATGTTCCTCAAAAAACTAAAAATAGAACTATCATATGATTTTTTAATCCCAATTCTGGGTATATATCCAAAGTAACTGAAATCAATATATTGAAGGGATATTGAATTCCCATGTCCATTGTAGTATTCATCATAACAGCCAAAATATAGAATCCACCTGTCTATCAGCAAATGAATGGATAAGGAAAATGTGGCATATATACACAATGAAATGCTACTCAGCCTTAAAAAAAAAACAAGGAAATTCTGTCATTTGTGACAACATGGATAAACCTGGAGGACATTATGGTAAGTGAATAAAACAAGGCACGGAAAGACAGACAACATGATTTCACTTATAGGTTGAATCTAAAAATGTTGAATTCATACAAGTAGAGAGTAGAAGGATGTTTAGCAGGAGTTGGTGGTGGTAGGAAGGGAGGGAATAGGGAGTTGTTGATCAAAGAATAAAAAGTTTCAGAGAAACAAAAGGAATAGGTTTGAAATATATTACAATGCAGGGTGACTATACTTGATAATAACGTGTTGTATATTTCAAAAATAACTAAGAGAGTAAATCTCAAATGTCTCACCATAAAAAATGGTAGGGAAGCAAGTTGATGAGTATGTTCATTAGCTTGAATTACTCATTCCACATTGTATACATATATCAAAACATCACACTGTATCCACAAATGTATGCAATTATAACTTACCAATAAAAATAACATTAACAATATTTTTTTAATGCCCAGATTATTTCCCATTGCTTGTAGCATTAAGGTCAAATTTCTTGAATGATGATATGGCTTGGCTGTGTCCCCACCCAAATCTCATCTTGAGTTCCCCTGTGTTGTGGAAGGGACCCAGCGGGAGGTAATTGAATCATGGGGGCAGGTCTTTCCTGTGCTGTTCTAGTGATGATGAATAAGTCTCTCAAGATCTGAGGGTTTTATAAAGAGGACTTACTCTGCATGAGCGATCTCTCTTTGCCTGCTGCCATCCATATGAGATGTGATTTGACCTTCCTTGCCTTCTGCAATGATCGTGATGCTTCCCCAGCCATGTGAAACTGTAAGTCCATTAAATATCTTCCTCTTGTAAATTGTCCAGTCTCAGGTATATCTTTATCAACAGTGTGAAAATGGACTAATACAGTAAATTGGTACCAGTAGAGTGGGGCATTGCTGAAAAGATACCTGAAAATGCAAAAGCAACTTTGGAACTGACTAACAAGCAGAGATTGGAACAATTTGTAGTGCTCAGAAGAAGACAGGAAAATGTGGGAAAGTTTGAAACTCCCTAGAGACTTGTTTAATGGCTTTTATCAAAATTCTGGTAATGATACAGACAATGAAATCCAGGATGAGATGGTCTCAGATGGAGATGAGAAACTTGTTGGGAAATGAAGCAAAGGTGACTCTTGTTGTATTTTAGCAAAGAGACTGGTGGCATTTTGCCCCTGCCCTGGAGATTCGTGGAACTTTGAACTTAAGAGAGTTGATTTAGGGTATGTGATGGAAGAAATTTCTAAGCAGCAAAGCATTCAAGAGGTGACTTAAGTGCTGTTAAAGGCATTCAGTTTTAAAAGGGAAGCAAAGCATAAAAGTTTGGAAAATTTGCAGCCTGACAACGCAATAGAAAAGAAAATCCAAGTTTCTGAGGAGAAATTCAAGCCAACTGCAGAAATTCACATTAAATAACAAAAAGACCAAAGTTAATCCCGGAGACAATGGGAAAAATGTCTCCAGGTTATGTCAGAGGTCTTCACAGCAGCTCCTCCCATCACAGACCTGGAGATCTAGGAGGAAAAAGCAGTTTTATGGGCTGGGCCCAAAGTCCCTGTGCCATGTGCAACCTAGGGACTTGGTGCCCTCTATCTCAGCTGCTCCAGCCATGGCTGAAAAAAGCCAACGTAAAGCTTGTGCAGTGGCTTCTGAGGTTGCAAGCCCCAAGCGTTGGCAGCTTCTATGTGGTGTTGAGCCTGCCAGTGCACAGAAGTCAAGAATTGGGGTTTGGGAACCTCCACCTGGATTTCAGAGGATGTATGGAAATGCCTGGATATCCAGGCAAAAGTTTACTGCAGGAGTGGGGCTCTCGTGGAGAATATCTGCTAGGGCAGTGTTAAGGGAAATGTGGGGTCAGAGCTCCCTCACAGAACCCTACTGGTGCACCACCTAGTGGAGTTGTGAGAAGAGGGCCCACTGTCCTCCAGACCACAGAATGGTAGATCCACTGACAGCTTGCACCATGCACCTGGAAAAGCTGCAGGCACTCAGTACCAGCCCATGAAAGTAGTTGGGAGGGAGGCTGTACCCTGAAAAGCCACAAGGGCAGAGCTGCCCAATACCATGGAAACCTACCTCTTGCTTCAGTATGACCTGGATTTGAGACACAGAGTTCAATGAGATCATTTTAGAACTTTAAGATTTGACTTGCCTGCCGGATTTTGGACTTGCATGGGGCCTGTAGTCCCTTTGTTTTGGTCAATTTCTCATATTTGGAATGGTTGTATTTACCCAATGCCTGTATCCCCATGGTATCTAGGAAGTAACTAGCTTGCTTTTGATTTTACAGACTCATAGGCAGAAGGTACTTGCCTTGTCTCAGATGAGACTTTGGACTGTGGACTTTTGAGTTAATGCTGAAATGATTTAAGACTTTGGGGGACTCTTGGGAGGCATGATTGGTTTTGAAATGTAAGGCCATAAGATTTGATAGGTGATAGGGGCAGAATGATGTGCTTTGGAAGTGTCCCCACCCAGATCTCATCTTGAATTCCCATGTGTTGTGGGAGGGACCTGGTGGGATGTAATCGAATCATGGGGGCAGCTGTTCTCATGATAGTCTCTTGTGATCTGATGGTTTAGAGAGGAATTCCCCCTGAGCAAGCTCTCTCTTTGCCTGCTGCCATCCATGTCAGATGTGACTTGCTCCTCCTTGCCTTCTGCCATGATTGTGAGGCCTCCCCCAACCTCGTGGGACTTTAAGTCCATTAAACCTCTTCCTTTTGTAAATTGCCCAGTCTCAGGTATATCTTTATTAGTAGTGTGAAAGCAGACTAATTCAAATGACATGTGTGTTTAAATAGTCTGATTTATGCCTACCTTGTCAACTTAATTTTCTCCACTTGACCAAATCTGTCCTAATTTCCACCAATTGAAACTATTCCCATGAAGGCATTATTATGAATGAATTCCTAGTCATCGTTTTGATATCAGCTTATTAAACAAGAAAGGAGATAAAGAAATATGTGAAGATTTGTGGGAATATACTGAATTTACTCTGGGAAAAATTTCAATTGATTTCTTTGTATGTCATACAAATATGAAGTCTGTAATTAAATAATTTATCCTGATTTAAGCATATTATGGTAGACTAAAGATGTAGGTTTGGAAATTTACCATTATAAATAACACAAATTATGGAAGAGTATGAGATAACTCAGGACAATTACTTTGAATGACCAAAGAAGAGAGTGATGGGAAAAGGAATATGCTATGCCTGACAAAAGGAAGAGAAAATACTGTAAATTTCATATACACAATACACAGTATTCCATTGTGTATACTCATAGAACCAAATCAAGAATGGAGAATGTTTCAAGGAAAAAATGATAAAAAATTATAAAATATAATAAAGATCAGACAGATTAATAACTGCAAAGAAAATATTGAATTAACAATTTAGAGTTAGCAAGTGTCCCTTGACTGAACTGTTTTGGGGTTAAAATTTGGAGACTGGTCATGATATGTAAATATAAAATAATGTAACAGTGAGAGCTAATATGAGAAGATCTTTAAAAAGCTTATTTGTAAGAGAAAAAGTACTAATAATATGGTAGCTATTAGGGTGCATATTTCATTACTTCTTTATTTTTCTAATCTATGTATGTTTTTTTCAGAAGTAGTTTTATTTATCTATTTTTTTTTTTTTTTTTTTGAGATGAAGTCTTACTCTTTTGCCAGGCTGGAGTGCAGTGGTGTGATCTCAGCTCACTGCAATCTCTGCCTCCTGGGTTCAAGCAATTCTCTTGCCTCAGCTTCCCGAGTAGCTAGGACTACAGGTGCGCACCACCACGCTCAGCTAATTTTTGGATTTTTAGTAGAGAGGGGTTTCACCATGTTGGCCAGAATTGTCTTGATTTCTCGACCTCCTGATTCGCCCGCCTCGGCCTCCCAAAGTGTTGGGACTACAGGCGTGAGCTACCACCCCTGACCTTATTTATCTTTGTATAAAAGATTTATCTAGCTTTTTAAAAAAGATTATTGGGAATTAGTAGTATTTGAATCTGAGTTAAAAGAAGAACCTCTAGAAATTGATAATTTAGAAATGAAATCTGCTAATAGATACTTGGGCTCTTTAAAGTTAGGAAAGAACCAACAACAAAAAGCATGGGAATAGATTGGGAAAAAATGAAGGAGTCCTTTCTTCAAGGTAGAAAAAAAGGGAGAGATGGTCATATATTGTTTGTTAATTACTATGTTATTTACTTTCAACTTTGCTATCAGAATAATTTCTCCTATAACTGTAGCAATTAATCTTTTATCAGTGTGTGTTTCTTTATCTTCTATATACACTGCTTCATTCTTCCATGCCAGTGTATTAGAGCAAACTTATTAATTTTTAAGTCTGTCTTAGAAAAAAGAGCTTTTTACAAACCTTTGCCAGGATCTCTGTTAAAAGTGTGTGTGTGTGTGTGTTTGTGTGCATGCACCTGTGTGCCTGCCTAAATGAGCTTCTTTTCAGAAAAATTAGGTAGACAGAGTGGAAGCCCAAGAATATAGTTTTTTCTCTTTTTTTTACCTTGAAACCAGGATGCACATGAATTCCACCAGAGTTTTGAGAGATACTAATGTCCTGTTAATTACAGAAATTTGTTTAAGTACTAGAGAAATCTATAGAATTCTTAAAGTAACTATGTAATAAGAAGGAAATATGAATCTTGTTCATAGAAGAAGAGTATAATATATGAACCCCATGTAGAAAAATAAATTAAATATTACAAATAAGAGTTCTTTAAAAATACTTTATTGAGGTGTCATTGACATGTAAAAAGCTCTACATATTTAACACATACAACTTTATGAGTTTGGAGGTAAGTATACATCTAGGAAACCATTACCACCATCAAGGCCATAGATATATCTGTCAACTCTCAAAATTTTCACCTGCCCCTTTTATAACCATTGTCATTATATTTGTTCATGTGTGGTAGGAATGCTTAACAAAAAATCAATTTTCTTAGCAAGTTTTAATTGTATGATCAGTATTGTTAGCTATAGGCATTATACTGTACATTAGATCTGCAATCCTATGTTCATTGTAGCATTATTAATAATAGCCAAGATGTGGAAATAATCTGAATGTCCACCAGCAGATAAATGAATAAAGAAACGTGGTATGTATATTAACACAGACACATACCACATTTATATGAATATTCACATACAACTGAATATTATTTGGCCTTAAAAACTGAGGAAAATCCTGCCATTTGCAACAATATGAATGAACCTGGAGGACATTGTGCTAAGTAAAACAAGCCAGACACAGAAAAACATATACCTTATGATCCCACTTAATATGGAATCTTATAATGTCGAACTCATAGAAGCAGAGGGTAAAATGGTGTTTCCCAGGGGTTGAGGGAAGGCGAAAATTGGAAGATAATAGTAAAAGTGTACAAAGTTTCGGGTATGCAAAATAAAAAAGCTCTAAAGATCTGTGATGCAGCAAATAAAATTTCCTAAATTTCTATTGACTGCTCTATAAAGATCCTAGTAGACTCAGCTGTCGCCATTATGATAGATGAATACACAGTAACATCATGTGAATCAGTAAATGTTGTAAAGGGAGATTTGTATGTAATTTTTATAATGGATGAGAAAATGTATTTCAGATAAGCTATAGACCTAAGTGATTATTTCAAATTTCAAATTTTATTCTTCATGAAATGAATTTTTAAAAAACTATGTTTTTTATCAGCTCAGTATAACATAAACAAACCATAAGGATTTATAGTCTTTAGCTCCTTAACTGTGACTGTTCATACATTTCATTGCAGAAACTTTCATGTGTTTGATTACAGGATCCTAGTTCAGTCTCTACTCAGGGTGTTACATAATGCTTATTTATATTATCTTTTTAAAATCTAAAAAAACTTCTCATTTTCAAACTCCCTTGCTGTTTGTGTGAATTATTTACTGCTGTTACAAATTACTCCCAAATTCTGTGTCTTGTAAACACATTTATTAGCTTGGGATCTGTCGGTGAGCAATTTGTAATGGGCTCAGATGGACAAGTTTGTTGGTTACATCTAAGCCGACTCATATAACTTTAGTCACGTGATGACTAGACTGAAGCTGATGGCCTAGGATGGTCTCATGTCTTCAGGTTGTCATTGTCTGGCTGTCACTTGGTTCTCTACTAATGCTTCCTCAACAAACTAGAGTTTGTTCACATGGTGTCTATATTCTAAGAGGGTTAGAGTAGAAACTGTAAGACCTCTCAAATTTAGGCCTGGAAGTTACTCAACATCACTTTTACCACATTTTACTGATGAAAGCAAATCACACATTATTATATCTGAAGAAGCAGACAAATGAGTGTTATTTCCCATGAATGGAGCTATAAGTAATTTGTGGCTATACACAAAAAAGACACATTACCTACAGTGGAATGAAAGTAAAGAGTATAGCTGACTTCTCACCAAAAACTATGCAATCCAGAAGACCATAAAATGACATCATTAAAATGCTGAAATGACAAAGAAAAGGAACAAAATCCTATCAATCCAAGAATTCTGTATCTAGAGAAGATACCTGTAATAAACATTAAGGGGACTTTTTTTTTTTTCAGGCAAAGAAGTACTGAGCGAATTCATTGTCAGTAGATCTACACTAAAAGAAATATTAAAGATAATTCTTCAAGTGGAAGAAATACGATACCAGGCAGAACCTAACCTACACAAAGAAATAAAGATATGAATAAAAACCAGAGAGTGAGGTATCAAATTGTTGGCTTAATCTAGGGAGAGTATTATTACAAATCTCTGGCAATCACCAGAAAGTAGAGGTGAAAGTTAGTAGCATGATGGCGATATAACATGATATGAATAGGGCATTTAATGGGATTAGCTTGCATCTTGTTAAATCTGCCCCATGATTTATGAGCTGTAAGTGAATGAGCATGCCCAGGAGCTACCTACTGGGGAAAACAGTGTGTCAAGGAAAACGTATAATAACTGTCAGTTGAGTCAAAGAGATCTAAATAAACAGCATATCTGTGAAGAGAATGAGGACTATATTTGTTCAATATTTACAATGGAGCAGAGAACACAATGGAAGAAGCTCAACAAATTTTCAGTGTAGCAAAGAAAAGGTGAGTCTAAGGGACTCTTAAGTTCAGGTATTTGAAAGAAGTCATGTGTGGTTGAGAATATTTGATACTACCATTTTATTGAAAATTTGGAAAAAAATCATTTTTGCTGACAGAATGATATGCCTCTAGCTGTTGATTGTAATTCAGGAAAATAACATGAAGACTTTGGAAACAATTTTTGTTTGAACAATAAAGGGCAGGCAAGATATCATTGTATGTGTTCCTTGAGAAATCAATTTAATGAACTGGAAACTTAGAACTAGCAACACAAGAAAAGGAACAATAAATATTAACATACCTTTGTACAAAGACAGGTTGTATTGAATTCTGAGGAGAGAAAACACCAAAGCTAGCAAAAGACATAAGTTCAAGAGGAAAGGGGGGAGATAGCTGCCATTTAAAGGCAAATCAAGGAAGAAGTTATACCTCACCCCTATCATTAGGTATACATAGTGAACTTGGAAATTAAATTGACATCATGTAAGTGTTGTGCCAATCCAAACACCAGGGAGTGATCTTTCTCTTTTCTCTTTCCTTTCACCTTACATGAACTTCCCTAGTAAAAAATACTGGGGCCATGTATGGTTGCTCATGCTACCTGTAATCCCAGCACTGTCGGAAGCCAAGGCATTGGGTGAATCTCTTGAGCCCAGGAGTTTGAGATCAGCCTGGGCAACATAGTGAAACCCTGCCCCACAAACAAACAAACAAACAAACAAATCCAAATATTAGCCAGACATGGTGGCATACCTGTAGTCCCTCCCTACTTGGGAGGCTGAGGCAGTGGGATCGCTTGAGCCTGGGAAGCAGAGGTTCCAGTGAGCAGAGATCACACCATTGCACTCCAGCCTGTTTGACAGAGTGAGGTCCTGTCCTGAGAAAGTTTCTCCTATTGTACAGGCACAAAGGGGAAAAATAACTACTGGAAGCATAGCACAAAAGTCCATTAGGATCCTTTTCCTCCTATTCCTACTATCAGGTAGAAAAGGCTTAATCTGTAGAGCTGTTGGTGGTAACACAAATGTCAGTCTTAGGGCACAGATGAAAATTGTTTGCAGCTGGGAGAGGATTACCAAAAACTTTATGTTTAATGGAAAACGAAGGTATAAGGCAGGCCCAGGGCTGCAACTGAAGGAGAGTCAGTAGCATTTGTAGAGGGCAGACTCTTGACCAGTGCCTGCCTACCACGGAGGCTTGCTCAGAGCATCAGGAATGACCCCTCTATCCCGCTTCACCAGGCTAACAAGTGTCCAGTAAAGATAACCATGAAATAGTGCTGGCAAGCTGCAAGAGATGTAATTTCTAGAATTTCATCACAGTGGGAAAATCTAATCCTGAACAAGGAGAAGATATTAAGAAAAATTCTCTGGTAAACCAGCTCTAGGAGAGGAATTTGAGGCCTGTGGTTCACAGAGTATAACCACAGAAACAAAAATTTTCACATCCAGCTCAGTTAGATTAACACAAAACCACTGTGCTAAAGAAAGATCTAACAGAAGGAAAGATATGCCTGGATCCAAGCAAAAATTTATTTATCTCATTTTCTATTGTCTACACAAAGCGTCAATGTTCAACAAAAAATTATGAGGTATATGAAAAGTCCAGGAAATGAACATATTCCCAAGACACAAATGAATTAGCACTAGACTCAAAATATGACAAGGGAATTTAAATTTATTATGCTAAAGGCTCTGTTTGAAAAGGAGGTCAACAGACAAGATCATATGGGTAACTTCAGCAAAGTGATAGAAATTGTAAGAAATCAAATAGAAATGCTAGCAATGTAAAGCACAGTGACAGAGAAAAATGCCTGTGACTGGCTCATTTATACACTCAACACAGCTGAGGCAAAAATGTCATTGAACTTAAAAATAATTCACTAGAAATTACCAAATGTGAAATACAAAGGTAAAGAGTAGTACTAAACTAAATGGATTTCTTCTAAAGCTACCTCTGTACTTTGAATTTCTCTGTAGTAAACTGTAACCTAACTCAGTATATAAACACTGCAACATAATTTGAGTATACTCTTTTAACAAGTAGCTAGTCTCAGCCAATTATCACAGCCAAAATTCAGCCAGTTACAGGCTGCCAACTCATCAGACCATGACCAAATAAGGCAAATGTTGAGCTAGAATCAATCAAGCTGCTTCTGTATGCTTTTCTATAGATAGAAAAAGGATGTGACATAGTTGTGCCCAAGTTGTTGGGTGAAGCTCTCTGAACCTTTCCTGGTTCTGAGTGCTGGTTGATTCTTTGCTCAACTAAATTCTGCTAAATTTAATTTGTCAAAACTTTTTTTTTTTTTCTGACAGAGTTTGACTCTTGTTGCTCAAGCTGGAGTGCAATGTTGCAATCTCGGCTCACTGCACCCTCTGCCTCTTGGGTTCAAGCAATTCTCCTGCCTTAGCCTCCTGAGTAGCTAGGATTACAGGTGTGCATGACCAGGCCCAGCTAATTTTTTTGTATTTTTAGTAGAGACGGGGTTTAAACATGTTGGCCAGACTGGTCTAGAACTCCTGCTGTCAGGTGAACCACCCACCTCAGCCTTCCAAAGTGCTGGGATTACAAGTGTGAGCCACCAGGCCCGGTCAAAGGTTTTTCTTTTAATAGTAGAAATAAAAAAACATGACAGAGATGAAAGAGAATGGGGCAGGAGAATTTTGGAAGAAATAATGGCTAAGAATTTTCCAAAATTAATGACAGATACCAAATCACAAGTCCCGAAGCTCAGATAACACTAAACAAGATGTATATATAAAGATGATATGGTTATTATACTCAAGTTGCTGAAAGCAAAAAACAGGGAACATCCTAAAAGTAGAGAGAAGGAAAAAAGACACATTACCTACAGTGAATGAAAGAAGAGAGTATGCCAAAAACTATGGAATCCAGAAAACCATAAAACGACATCATTAAAATGCTGAAATGACAATGACAATGAACAAAATCCTATCAATCCCAGAATTCTGTATCTAGAGAAGACACCTGTAATAAAAATTAAGGGGGCATATTTTTTATTTTTTTCAGGCAAAGAAGTACTGAGCGACTAAAAAAAACATTAAATATAATTCTCCAAGGGGAAGAAATACGATACCAGGCAGAAACCTAACCTACACAAAGAAATAAAGAGCCCTGGAAACTGAAAAAATAAAGTTTAAAGAAATTCCTATAGGAGAAAGTATTTCAAGGAATGCTGTGGATGAGGTGGAGGTTTCAGGCAGCAGTGCTGATAGTGACAAGCCTGAAACTAAGGCTAGAGGGTGGCGATCCAAGTATACTAACAATAATTGATTTTTGCCTAAGAAATACATTTACGGTAAATTTTACCTGGGTTAAATATTGGCCTTTGTTGAAAGATTGCATCACTATGGTATTTTTTCTTAAATTATTCAACTCTACGGTAGAGATTATAATTAATATAAAAGAGACTCCCTTTTAAGGCTTCAGTCTAAAAGGTAGTAAACCAATTGATGTACAAAAAGATTATAGCAATGTTTTAAAATGATCCCTAGGTCACTTCTGTTTCAGCGTCAGCACAATTTTATGGTATAATTATTGCATACTTGTAAAAAAAAGCATCAATTTTTTTTCTGAGGTAAATTTAAGAAAATTATGATAGATTGAGGGATAGAAGACATAATGAATTCAATAGAAGACAAAACAAAATTGCAGCAGAAAAAATTTTAAATATCTATTGAGAGTCAAACAATAAATAATATAATTAAGACAAATTAAAAAGATTTCAATTAATTTAATCCCAAGTGACAGTAACATCCTATGTGGATTACAGATGGTTAGCATTTGGTTACCATTGTTAAGCAACATTACTCAATACAAATACCACACCAATTAAGTTTTATTTTAAGAGTTGGAAATTTAGAATGGTGAAATTTCTTTCCCAACATTGAGCTTCCAGAATCTTAGGTTACAGATAACAGAGAGATTTTAGCTGCTTGCATGCTATATCACAGAAAGGCAGACATTTGTAAAGTGCCTCATACTCGTGTCTATAGTTTGATTACTCTTGCTATTATTCGGTAATGTATTGATCTAGATGATTTGCGGCTTTGGCCCTGTTCACATATTCATTCATTCATCACTCCTGCCATAAACATTTACTGCAGGCTTACTCTATGTCATGGGATATATCCTAGGGATATAGAGAGGAAAAGGACACTGTTCCAGCAATACAACATTCGTATTTTGTCAAATGCATGCTCTGCTTCTTTTGAAATGACCAGACAGATGTTTTTCCCATTTCATTAATATTAAGTATTAGATTAATTGATTTTCGCATGTTAAGCCATCCTTGAACCATTCTGGGTATAGCCTCTGAACCACTGCATCTGAGGTAAGAGTGGGAGTAGCAATTCACTCTCTGGGAGTAAAACTCCTGCTTTACAAGATGGATTCTGGGTAGAGATTGTAGCCCCTGGTCTTTTTCTCTTGCTCCTCTCAGCATGAAATCTCTGCCTCAGAGTGTGTTGAGGTGATTGGGAACCAGTACTCTAGGCTTTGGATAGCACTTATGCCTTATAAATGAGGGACTGGATAGGTTATGAGAGCCCTCGTGAAAGGGAGTCTCTTTATATTAATTATCATCTCTACTGTAGAGTCGAGTAATTTAAGAAAAATGCCATGGTAATACAGTCTTTCAACAAAGGCAATATTTTGCCCAGGTAAAATCCACCATAAATATATCTCTCCGGCAAAAACCATTTATTATTAATATACTTGAACCACCACCCTTAAGCTTTAGTTTCAACAGTGGTGTAACCGGGTTTTTTTTTTTTTTTTTGGATGTTGTGGGTTCTTGGCCTTCTGCTTCAGCTGCACCGTATGCTCGCAAAGTGGATATCGTACCTAAAAAGTGTTACAGAACGGTGATTTTATTTAGGTAGAGGAGGAAAGGAGAAGAACAGAAAGGCTTCCACGAAGAGAGTGGAAGGGGATTCCAGAGGGAAAATCCCGGAGGGAGCTCCCCACCGTGTGGGAGGGGGATCCCAGAAAGCTGGAAATCCAGCGCAGGTGAGGGAGCACAGACTTTTATCCTGGGAGAAACCCCCACCTTCTCCAAGACCCTGGGCCAATGATAGGAGTTCCTTAGAACTTCCGCTGGAGTGATTGACTTTTAGTCTCCCCTCCCCCCCGCACCTGGGAAAGTCAAACATAAACTGCTGAAGTTCCCCGGATGGAGAGAGATGGGAGGGGGCATGGTGCTAAGAAATTCTTGCCCTTAAAACTACACCCCCTCATGCACCCGGAAAAGAACACATTCCCTCAGTGGAACCCGCTTGTTTAGAGCTTCTGCAAAACAGAGTGGTGGGGAGGAGGAGGAGCAGGTGAGTAATGAGAGATATTGGAGGCCTAACCCCCTCCAGTGACACCATAAGCAGGTGGAAAGTTTTTGGTTGCACCCACATGGAGCAAAGCTTTTAGCTTCTCACTCATCTTATAAATATTTAAGAGATTTTTTTTGAAATAAATGTTTCTCCATTTGGTGTGCACCTTTAGGTCAACTTCCAGGGACTTGAATTGGTTGCTTTTTGGTTTGTTTGCTTTTTTATTGAAGATGTGAAAAAATGTAGGGTATTGGCTTCTCTTTAAAAATATTAAAATATTTTTAAATGCTTTATTTAAAATGTGAACAAACAAATTCTTCACCCCATATCCCTAGTAGCTACTTTCTTGCTTGTCTCATTTTCAGAGCCAAATTTTTTATTAAATTAATTATATTTTCAATTAAGGTAATTTAGATATATGCATAAGTGTGTATGTATATACATATACATAAACATATACACTTCTATATTTCTTAATGGTTTTCTTATACCAATGTTTTATTATATTTGTTCTTTAGATGCTATCTCTGAATTTCATACTATGAAAGATTTAACATTGTTTTACTACAAACTACACACACACATTTCTTTTTAGCCTATATTCCTAGAATTGTTAACTAAAATTTGCGGTAAAATAAATATCTAACGTTTAATTTTTATAATTATGTAAATATTATTGGCACCTGACCTACTCAGCATAATCCTATTTCTTTCTTATGCAAACTTTTTCTTCTAAGTTAATAATTGCTAAATTTCTCTCTCTCTCTTTTTAGTTTTCTCTGTACTGAATACAACTCACTAACTTTTATAGAGCTCTAAAAGTTTTTCCAATATCATCAGTCACCAGGTAATGTATGTTTTATTTAATATTTTTGAAAGTACTCTTTTTGGAATCCCCCATCCTCGTGATCAAAAATATGATTGCTCTCTCCATCTCAAACTTCCCTTTATTAATATAATGGAAATTCCATCTCTTCTGTTTCACATTCCCTGTTTCTCAAATCAGTGTTATTCCCTTTTCTTGGTTTGCCTGTTTATTTGGCAGCACTTATATTCCAGGAGTTTTCAGTGAAAGTTTCAGAGGAAGAAAATTTTTTGAGATCTTGCCTATCAAAAATATTTATATTGTATCCCTACACCTGGCAGTTCGGCCGGGTATTCAGTTCTAGTTCTAGCTAGCTAGTTCTAGCTTCTTAGATTTTGTTAAGTATTGCTTTATTTTCTTCTACCTCCCAGTGCTTTATCTAAAGAGTTCAGTGGATTTCTGACTCATAATCCTTTCAACGTGACATACTTCTTCAGGAAAATTTTGGGGATTGCTATTATTATAATAAAACTCATAGGAGATACTTATTTTCTCAATGGTTTCTGCAGAAATTGCTCTGTCTTGAGTATTGAGTATTGCTGTGGTGAACTATGAATGACTCTGTTTGTTCTGTCTTTCTATGTGCTTTGTTTACTTTGCCTGGATTCCGCTTACTCTGTCGTCAACTGTTATGCTCAGTAATGTCACCAAGATATGGTTCAATGCAGGTTATTCCGTGTCTTTTTTTGCTGCTGGTTCAAAACGTTCTTAATTTCAGGAAATCTTCCTTGAACTTTTTTATTCAACTTTTTTTCTTACTCTCTTCTTCAGATAGGAAAGAAAAATTGTATGTACTGGTCCTTTTCTTTCCCTATATATAAACTTTTTAATAATTGTCATGTCTTTTTCCAATATTTATCCTTTTCTATTTCATTTTGAGTGATTTCTTCAGGGTAGCATATTAAGTACCCCGACATTATTTATATCATTTATAATTGTCACTTGTTGTTTCCTGTAACTATTTTATATTCTCTTCATCTCTAGAGCCCATCAAGTCTATTTATCATCTTTTCTGATATGTTGCAATTTTTTTGAGAGCTTATATCACCTTTTTAGAACACTTTATCTTAGTGATATTTGTTGTCCATAATTTCTGAGATCATACGTAATTATTGTCTGAACTCTTTTTTTATTAATTTATTTTTGTTTATTTATTTGTATTATACTTTAAGTTCTGGGATAAATGTGCAGAATGTGCAGGTTTGTTACATAGGTATGTATGTGCCATGGTAGTTTGCTGCACCCATCACCCCGTCATCTACATAAGATATTTCTCCTAATGCTATCCCTCCCTTTACCCCCTAGCCCCCAACAGGCCCCAGTGTGTGATGCTTCTCTCCCCTGTGCCCCTATGTTCTCATTGTGTCTAAACTCTTTTTCTGTCTTCTAGTATAATTTCTCTTGTGATATAAGTTGTTTATATTTTGATTGTATTACTTCCCCATTTTCCCCCAAAAAATCTTTTAAGAATGTTTTTTCATCTTATTAATATATATTTTCCAATTTCTATTATGTCCTATCGTTGCTTGCTAAGACTATGCTTATCTTGAATGGGGTCAGTTAAGGAATATCCGAAGAAAGAACAGAGAAAGAATGAACTAGGAAAGGCTATAGCCTTGCTTAAACACAGTTCCCCTGATAAATCTCTATCAAATTCGTACTTATTTTTCCCACAACCATCTCTCTCCTTAACTGTCTGAATCTATATAATTTGAATTTTGTCTGGGTAATTATCAGGATCCAGGTATTTTGGGCAGCACACAGTAAAACCCCTCCTCTCATCAGCTCTTAGTTGTATTATCTGGTGACTTCCCTTTCTTTTCCTCTCCTTTACCAAGTTTCATATCTGACAGTGTCCTCTCTCGAAAGGGGAAAAATTACAGATAATCAGAATCACACGTTGGCCTGATTTATCTTTCAGTGAAGATTTTAAACCCTATCTCTAGTGTGATATTTTAAAATCATGTCTCTATTTATATTCCATGTTGTGACTCTAAACCTGACAAAAAGGTAATGCATTACCTGTATTACATCAAGGAGTTCAGTAAATATCTTTGTCTTCATGTGTAGTATATTTTATATTATTTGATAAATATACTTCATAGTCTGTGATTTTCAAATATATTCATATCCTTGTTCCAAAGAAGGTGTCATCTTGGTGGTTTCTTTCTTGCTTTTATTCTCAGTATTTCATACCATAAGGAAACGCATGAAAATCTTATTACACTGTAAATAGGAACCACTTTCAGAGAAAAAAGTATACCCATAGGATGTTTAATCAGGAAAAATATAATTACTCTCATATACTAAAACGCTTGTATAAATATATGTGATATAACCTTGCAAATTAACTGTAAGATAATACTGCTTCTTAAGTGTCAGCCAGCTAAGTGTTTTGGGATGTTTGCCAAGAATGTTTATTTTATGTTAGAAAATAACATAAAATATAGCTTTGCTTTTCTTTTTGTCAATTTTTAAAAACTTTTTGATTCTAACGACTCTACATGTGTGGCCATGAGCTGCGTGTTTTGCATACAAAAGAATCTAAGCTTTTCTACTGTTACTGAGGATGGGAAAAGGAAGAGTATGATGACTGCACTGAAGTAATTCAATAATATAACCAAATCATTGGTAAGTCAAGGCATATATTTATTCAGTAATATAACCAAATCATCGCTTAGCCCATTGATAAGTCAAGGCACATATTTATTCAATAATATAGCCAAATCATTGATAAGTTGAGACACATATTTAAAAGAATATAGAAATGGATCAAACATATCCCAGAGTGGTTGTTTAATTTTAATGAAAAGGCTTTAAAAATAGTTTTATACTCTTTTACTCCTTTTGCCTACATCTTTTTATTTGAGTTTTTCAATTCCTCTGTGTAATAGGAAAGAATGGTTTTATTATTCTCTTTTTTGTAAAGAAGCAAATTTAGAGTCCTCAGATTTACACTGCTAATGACAAGCTTAAGATAACATTATGGATCCTCTGTCTTCAATCTCCTGACAGTTGCCTTAACATGGTAATCTAAATATACAATTGCAATCAGCATTCTAGGAAAATGAATAAAATATCCGCAAGTGCCATAAAATGCAGATTTTTGAACACAATTTCTTCTCTTAAGTAAGTTGAAATTTCCCTATAATATTATTTTCATCATTATATTGTGGCACAACCCAACGTAGCCTACAGGTGCCCTGGCTTTGACATCAGGCAGACGTGGGATCAAAATTAGGCTTTCTCCCGTGCAACCTGTATGACTTTGGTTAAGTCCTTAACCTTGATAAATCTTAGTTTTCTTATTGGTAAATTAGGATATTAGTATTTATTTCACATTGATCTTTTCGAGTTTCAGTAATTGTTTCTATGTGTGTGACTCAAATATATGTCTATTCAATATCTAATACAAATTATCTTCCTAAATATCACAAACTTGCCTTGAAAAGGAGTTATAATTAGTAGATTTAGGAGCATGTAACACTATTTCTACTTTATAATTTAAAAAAATGAGGCACAGAAATGTTAAAAGACAAAATTAGAGTGTCTGTTCAGATTAGGTTCTCCAAGCAGTACAAATCCAGCAAAAAATGCATTGCCTTAAGTTAAAATTTTATTTCTTTCATAGAGCCAGCAATCCAGAAGTAGACAATATAGAGCTACATGAATACTAGAAACTAAAAGTCTTCTATTTTATTGTCCTTCTACCTTTTCTTGCTCCTTCATAATCTAAGACAGCATCAGTCTCTAGTTACATTTACATTCCAGCCAGCAGAGGAAGAAATAACAAAGAATAGAGGACATGGTGTAAAGGAGATTCCTTGAAAGCTGCAACTTAACAATTTGGCCAGAGCTTTATCACATAGCTACATCCAGCAGTGAGACTAAATGATATAATCTTTATTCCAGGAAGACTGTGTTGTGCTAAGTATGAAGGCTGTTCTAACAAAGAAATGAAAGAAGAGTGAACATCAGGTTATGTAACTATCAGTGCATGCTGTGATATTTTGATATTCACTTGAGGTTTATTTGTAAGCTTCTAACTTATTTCCTCTTCTATTAATAATTTTTGCATGAGAAGATCCAGATTTTACTGTCGATATTATTTCTTTTATGTCTTTAACAAATATCTTTACATCAAGATGTACTATTACTTTTTTCCCACTGTATATGGGAATTCCAATAACTACACCACCAGTAGACACATAAGCAATGTCTAGATCTAGTTACAATATAGCTCCTCACTAAATTCTTATTTGTATTTTGGTCTTCCTTTAAAATCTTTCTCTAACAGTTCAATATTTCTGTTTTTTTTTTAATGTGTAACTGGTCACACTATTACATCAGGGACTGTGGTGTGTTACTTTAATTTTTAAGAGCTTGTAATAATCTTCTAATATCTGTTATGGAAAGTTTCCTTTCACTGTTACTTTCCATTATCATTATTAGAGTTTTTCTATTTTCTTCAAAATTTATTTTTTAGATAAACTGTAGTATCAGTTGTTTTTCTAAAAATTCTTCTAGAAAGTATGTCTAAAAATCCTGTTAATATTTTTCATTTATTGTGCAAATTTAGAGATTAACTTGGTGATAATATTGAGTCTATTGAGAAACATTGTACGAGTTTAAAACTGTTCATTTCATTTAGTAGTCTTAAAGATTTTTCCAAGCAGATCTACCATAATTACACACTTACATGTTGGCCCTTTTGTTGACTTTATAATAAGGACTTTTATTCCATTTTCACCCATTACATTTTCCAATTGCTTTTATATATAAAAGCTGTTGATTTATATATAGTAATTTAGTTCTTAACCACTTTAGTAAATTTTTTCTTTGCAGTTACCCTTCCAGTTTTTTCTCTTATATTTTTTGAACACTGTCATATCATCTATAAGAACAGCAGTAGCACATCTCCATTCTCAATTTTATAACTCTAATTTATTTATCTTTACTAACGTTATTATTTGGTAACCTCAAAGAAAAGTTAAATGATTATAATGCTGGTGGTTGTCTTTTTTTTTTGTTTCTGACTTTAAAGGGATTTCTCTTAAGATTTCTCTATTGAGCACATCCCTGGCATTTGGTTTAGAGAAAAACATCTTGTAGTACATATTCATGCGTTTATTCCTATACAGATTTAATATACTTTTTAAATTTCCAGAATGCTTGTGTTGTTGATCTAGAACATAAGGGCAATTCCTACCATTCCCTTTTATGTTAAGAGATCTGAAAAATGAAATTATTAATTATCAAATGGCTATTGGGTAAATAATATGACAAGAAAAAAGAGTGGAATCATGCTGTAGGATATCTAATGTGGACCATGCCAGGAGTGAGCAGTACCATTGACCTACTATGAAGCGTATGGATCTAATTATGTGAATAATTGAGTTTTCAGATACATTACCTATTAATTAGACAAGAATTTTGTGAATAAATGTGTGAATAAAACCCCAATAACGGTGGTTGAAACAAGGGAGCAGAGTGTTTCTCGCTCACGTAAAATTCAAGTGTAGTAATTCAAGGACATCTTATGGCTCCACAGCCCTCTGGGATTCAAGCTACCTCCAGCTTTGCATTCTGTCATCCCTAAGACAGTGCCTTGTGTTTAGGGGTCAGGATTGAATTTCGACCATCATATCAATAATCCAAGTCACAACATGGAGGAAGGGAAGAGGAATTGACATGTGCCCTCCATTTTAGGACATGTCCCAGTAGACACTATTTCTGTTTATGTCTCAGTGGTTCACACTTAGTCACACGGTTGCTTGTGCAAAGGAAACTAGAAATTTAGCCTTAATTCTGGGAGACCGTGTTCCCAGCTAAAATTCTAAGGTTCTTTTACTAATAAGGAATGAAAATAGATATTAAGAATTAACTAGCAGGTTTTTTTTTTTTCCAGCAGGCTGACTTTCACTATTGAATTGAGCTGGTTAGACATCTTTTAAGTTTCTTTCTTGAAGCAGGAAGTTTTATTACAACTGGTTCACACATATTTTTTAGTACACCTTTGGACATTATTATAAATCCTGGTATTTCCATCTTCAGTTATTTAATATTTTTCATAAAGGATGTTAAAGTCTTTTTATGAGAGGAAAGCATTCTAATGCCATTTGTGATGTATTTTGCAATCACAACGTAGCCTGGGAAACTTCTTGAAGGTTTTTGTTTATAAATAGTTTTATCTAATACATTATAAATGGGCCTAACCTTGTATTTAGGTTCTGACACAGTATTGTGACACAGAAGAGGCTGGAAAGTTTAATTATCCTAAATGTTTACTAATACATCAATTTCCTCTACATTTTCATCCTATCCAGGAAAAAAAAATGCAAAGTGTTGATAAGCTGTGAGGTAAGCAAATATCATGACTTCCTCTTCCATTCTCCAATAAAAGCCCTGCCACAATCTCAATCCCCAGCCCTGGCACAATGGCTTTTCTTCCTTCCTGGGTTTGTGTACTAGTTGGTTGCTTTTCTGTTTCTTTAGCAGGGCCTTCCAATCTCTCAGATTTAGAGCCCCCCTCTGTGGAAGGAGAGTCCTGGTCAGCTCAGTGACTACAGGGTGGAGAACAGTATGTACATTATTAATCCCTGGGTTTACCTTGAGAGAATGGGGATGTATAAAATCCTATTGAACAAGACAGCCAGGTATTTTGCAAAGTTTGCACCAGAAAATGAACAAAATATTTTATGGGGATTGCCTCTGCAGTATGGCTGGCAATATAGGACAGGTAAGAATGACTCTTGTTTTCATTGTAATCATTTACCAATAGATCTGTGAAGTATTTGGGAAATGAGACTCTGTATATACCCTACCATGTTTGTAAAAGTTGATTCTTTATGTTGCTCTCTTTTCCCTTATAATCCTTGTTTTCCTACATTTTCTTCTCCTTCTTCATGAATCCTACTTTTGTGGGTTGTGTGTTACTATTAGAAACTTCACTGAGGCACAAGACATAGTTATCGACTGTGAAAGTCATCACATCTCATCTATTGGCATTTTACAAATATTTGTTGAAATTCTACTAAGTGCCACACTCCTTTCTAAGGAATGAGATAAACAGAACAGTCAAGGAGATATACAAAGGGATGTCAAATTAGTCTGAATTTCTTCAAGTTCTAATTATGACTATGGATATGAGGTTATAAAGAAGCATCACATTGTTCATGAGGATCTCTCTCTGCAAATGATTGCTTCCTCTTGGAAATAAGGTACTTTACAGTGTATAGACAGAAGTTACATTTTGGGATAAAATATGCATGAATTGAAAGACACTTTTGTTCTGGTTGATAGAAGCTCATGAGAAAGAGTGGTGCCTGTTGCCTGCCCACTCCATACCGATAACACAGCCAATAAATTATTGTGTGAGAGAGATTAAGAAAAGAGCAATTTCATTTGGCAAGAAAAACAATGATTATTTTCTAATATTTACATAATGCATATTATAGGTGAAACATTTTTGGTGCTTTTTCTCACTTCACATCACAACCTTAAAATGTAGTTAATATTATTATCCTCATGTCATAGATGAGAAAACTAAGGCATTACAGGTTATTTAGACAAAGCCAAGCTAGTAAGTGGCGGAGCAGGGGTTTGTTTTGACGCTTGACCATCTCTTTTCATCTGTATACATATTGCTTCATAGTTTTGATCAGGAGGTAGAGGGGGAAGTAGAAGAGAAAATCCTTACAAAGAAAACAATATTTTGGACCTGTAATTCAAAGTAGAAAACTGTGTTGTGGTTAAAGAAAAGAAATTGATTGGGATCTAAAAAATAAAAGATAAAAAGGAGTGATGGGAATACAAACATATCATTCAGAAATAACTGTTTTTCTATCTACAAAGAAAATTTATCTGGTTAAGCAACAGTTATAGCCAGTTTCAAAATGTGTATAATAAATACAACTGTGCGTCCTCTCTCCTCTAGGGAGATTAGCTGATCCAACCCGAAGGACAAACTGTGGCTATGAATCTGGAGATCTTATGTGCATCTCTGTGGACAGCTGGTGGGCTGGTATGTTCGTTTAAGTGGCAAAATAGATATTAACCTTTCCCGAAAGAAAGCATTCAAACCTAAAATCTTAAGGACAGGACAGAACTAAAACAATCCTGTTCCTTTTTTAAAAGGGAATCTATTTCACCATGTATCTTACAGACTTTATATTTTAGGCCACATTATAGGATTTAACAGCCACAGTGTCAATAATGATTCCTCAGGACATATCCAGCTTTTCACAGCAGGACGAAAACAAGGTTCTATAAAAACAATGGCCTCTGAGGTGCCAGCTCTGGCAGTTAGGTGGGAGGTCCAACTGATGACAAAGAATCTCCAGAATAAGGAAGGATGAGAAATGAGACACCCAGATAAATGATGCTTTTTCATTTTGCTCAGACCAGATGTGTTTAATATGGAAACCCATAAATATGCCAGAGATTAATAACTACTACAATTCATTCATTATACCAATTCGTAATCTCAGGCTTTAATCATATAGTTAATGCTAAAATAACCAGAAGGTATTTTCTAATTCTTTCATTAAATTTTATGCTTTAGTAATGAAACCAATTTATACCACAAATCCTTAGAGGTATTTCTCAATAATTAGAAACATGACCACATTAAATTTCACTTTTTCAGAGCAACACACGTCATATGTAACCTTAGGCATTTTCCACTTACTGCCCCTAATTTTTCCCTTTCAAAGACCTGCAAATAGTAGTGGTAAAGATCTAGAATTCAGAGTTTGTTATTCTTAGATTGATTTAGTAGTTTGGAGGATCAGCCTGCTACACTGGGGCATAGGACTCCATTCACAAATGCCTGTATAGAATAAAATATTCGACATCACTGATTTCTAGTGGAAATCTGCATAAACCTAATATCCAACTAATGAAAATGTCTGAGCCTTCTGGAATAGGTTTTATATATAGATAAATTTTTAAATAATTTAAAAATAGTCTTGTTTGGTTGTCAGTCCAGTTATCCAATGATCTACTATCAAAACTTACCTAAAATTTTTGCTTTAAAGGCATAAAATGAGACAAAAATTTAGTGATATCATGGTTACAAATTAAACTTACATATATATATATATATATAAACACATATATATATAATAGAAAACATTCATTTACCAAAGCTATAATCATGTTAAAATATTTTAGAAAAAAATGCAAATACAATTCACAATAAAACCGTAATGAGAGGTTTTGTACCATTCGGTGGAAAAGTTGGTAGCTTTCTTCCATTTTTACTTAATGCTTTGAAAAATGAATATTATGCAATCCATTAAAACATCATAGTCAACTACGTTAGCCAATATATTATATATTTATGATTATAGGATTATTAACAGAAACACAATCAAAGTTATATATTTGATCCTTAGGGGGGATTTTTGGTCAATTTTTCTTCCTAGTGCTTAGCTTTTATCAAAATATCCTCTTTGAAATTTGTTAGTGCTTGTGGTAATAATAAGTCTTTTGTTCTTACAGATTTGAATTATTTTCTGTCTTCATTACCCTTTCTTGCTGCGGTTGATTCTGGAATAATGGGGATATCATCAGACCAAGTCAGTCTTTTGCCCCCACCCAAGAATCAGAGGAAGTTTTGTTATAATGTTTCTAGCTGTCATTCATCCTTCCCTGAGACAATGAACAAGTGGAACACCTTTTACCAGGTTTTTTTTTAATACTCTTAGGAGATGGGAGGAGAATTTATTTTGTCATATAATTCTTTCTAGGATTATTTGTGAATTACATAATATTTTCCTTAGTATGCAAATGTAAATTGCTATGCATGTTATATTAATAATATCTGCTATAGTAGTGTTATGAGTCATTAACACCTACTGCCTCAGTATAGCATTACCATAAATCTATCCATTCTTCTTGCCTCAAATACATTATACACAAGTGGTGAGCATACAGGATACTTTGCTGAATGGTAGGCTATTCTGATTAATTGAAACTTCATGCTGACTAGGATATTGGAAGAAATTTGACTAAACTTAATGAAGGAAAAATATATTTACTAGTACTTCAGTAGATTATTGCATTAGTTTAGACTTAATGAAACATTTTAACAAGATATTTTTTTACTCAAGATTTTATGGTAATTTTAACAATGTTAATAGGAAAAAATAAGGACCTTCTGATCATTATAAAATATAGATCCTGAAAATACTTAAAGTTCAATATTTCTAGATGCATGTGCTATTATTAAAACTAATGAATACTTTTGTGTTCTTTAAAGAGTGTTAGGCATTAAGGCCATATATGTATTATTTCTTAGAAATAAAATTCTCCTTTTATGTAGAATATTGCTAAATTATATATCTGAACATGACTAAATTTCAGGGAGAAGGATTATTACAGTTGCTCAATTATTAATAAATTTGATCTCTTTATCTTAGCATTTGCAGTCACCTTTTAGTAAGTTTGATGATCTGTTGAAATACTTATGGACTGCACATAATTCAACCCTGGCAGATACTATCAGAAGTTTTGAAGACAGGTAAGAATGTATATCTAAAGTATCTCTATTTAATATGCTAAATAATTTGGGGCATTATTTGTATATTTTTATTCTTCTAGAATGTTTTTCAATCTTTACATTAAATAATAAACCTAACCATTGGAGATTATAGTAAATATGTGTAAATATTTTAACACGATCAGGCTAAAAAAAGTATTTTATGAAGAAGGGGAAAATTTTGAGAAAAACAGCCATGTATGAAAAAACAAGCAACATGCAACACATTTTCCTAATTGTAGAAAACAAAATGAAATATAAATATGTAGATGACTTATTATTTAATCATAGACACTGTTACAAGAACAACTGTAGATAAGATAAGTGTAGCAGAATTCACTTAAGCACCGAATGATTCATTAATCAGCACCATCCTGAACCAATAGAGGTTCAGTGAGCTTTACCCAGTGATGTGGGCAGGCAGTATTTATAGACAGAAAAAGAAAGTGAAATGTAGAAACACCTTGATTGGTTATAGCTCAACATTTCCTTATTTGGATATAGTGTGATGAGAAATTTGCCTTATATGGGCATGGTTTGATTAGTTGGCAGCCTGTGATTGGCTGAAGCTCAGCTGCCATGATTGGCTGAGACTTATATTTGTTACAAGAAAATACTCTTAAATTTGGTTGCAGTTTGTTTACAAACTACATTAAGTTGCAATTTGTTGCATATTGTCGCAATTTTAGGCCAAACTTAATTGAACAATTCCCCACCTTTTGGTCTGCCTCTCAAATTTAAGAGGTCAAGCAAACCTTGGGCATTGACACCACTCTCTGTCACTTTCATAATGGACTTATGTGGTATTGGTATGGAATTCACAGTTCATAACATCAGGACACTTGATTGATTATGTTCTCTTTATGCTTTCATTATTCTTACTGTAGTGAGATAATTTTGCATACAATGAATAGCTGCATAAAAGGATTTAAGACTTGGGGAGTTTAAGATGCATCAGGGAGACTATTATGATGGCTGTCAGGAAGCTATACTAAGAGACTGAAGAGTACTCCTTAGCCTCTGTGAATTGAATCAACCTAAATCAAACATATAAATAATAAGCCAGAAGAAAAATCTACTTGTTTTAACCAAGTAACTTGTTTGTTGATTTCTTACAACTGAGTTTCTACCCTACCAGATGAATTTACTTAAAAGTGCAGCAGGAGGTGTTAGCTAGTGCACATGTTCCTCCCTGTAAGTAGTCCAAAGCAATCTGGTTACCTAATATACCTTCAGCAAGAAAATCTAAAGAAGTTTGCTGGACAATTATAGCCTCTGCAGTAGAATCAGCTATAGTAACTAATGTATGAGATGTATTTCTAACCATCACCTCATTTACATTTATGCAAAGCCAGGGGAGGAATTTTGTACCCAACGATGCCTATTAAGAAGAATTTATACCTGCTGGTAAATTCCTCTATATTATTCCGTAGTTCAAATTAAGAGTTGCAGACCAATATCCAGTTTCCAATTAGTTATGGAGTGACAGCAGTACCCTCAGAATCCCTTAATTGCCAGTGGCTCCTCACTTTGCCATTACTGAGACATGCATTTGCCCACATATATGGTTGGCTGTTAAATCTTCCACAAATAAAAATATATTCTGAAGGGACACTATAGACAGTCTCCTGTGTGAGATGCTTTGTACATTATGAGTCGCCAGTAAGGGAGCATTAGTAATATTTGTCTAAGGCCTCATTTTTTAATCATTGTATGGTTAGGGCTATAAATTTGCCTAAAAATGCCCAATTATCTTCCTTTTGTTTTTCAAATTCAATTTCTGGCTTAACTGTAAAACTCTCACTATAGGTTTTGCCTACTGTTAGATTTAAACAGGCAATCTGTATATTTGAGTCTAAAAGCCTAGCTGTATAGGAAGAACTAGATATTGTACTTGGAATATCAATGAACTTTCTTACAGGGTGAACCAGAGTATCTCTAAGATCATGCAAAGATTTAGGTTTAATATGACATATGTAATACTCAGTTAAGTTCCATGTAGAAGTAATTGATTATGAAATATTGGCTATCATTATATTGCCATATATGAACAGAAAAGAAACATGGGCAAAAAAGGAAAGGGAGCTAAGGCTTCATGTTGACAGAGGAGAAAAGACTTTATGATCTTGGGAAAGCTGTCCATATAAAGGATGCCGTCTTCTTCTGGGGAAAAAAAACTTCCTAGTCAGTTTTACCTGGAGGTCTCCAATGGGTGTACAGTACCAAGAGTTTGGAGGGTCTCTCTTGAGTTGAGAAATGTGGATCCAACACTTAAATCCCTAAAGTTTTGCTGCAGAAAAGAGCTTGGTATGGTCTCTTCTGATGGAGTTCAGGGACAGTCTTTCTTTGGTGTCATTTCCAAAAGAACCAATCTCTAGGTTCTAGATCATGAAAGATCTGGTTGTTATCAGTTGATGAGCCACAAAGGGCTTCTTTTATCTGGTGAAAATATACTTTGACAAAACGCATTAAAGCCTCACAATTTTAAGTCCTGTCAGAGTTTAAAATAACATGAGATATATGAGGTTTTATTATTAGAGACATAGGCCTTCCAATAACTATTTCATAGTCAATCTGTGTTTTCCTGTAGGAGTGGATTTGATTGCTACCAATGAGTAGGACCTTTGACCAATGCAATCCAACAAAATCTGTTAACTTTGTTTAATGCCACTGTGTTTGTAATACTTTTTAAAACTGTTTTACAGTATTTCCAGTAAAATGAGTACCTATATTGCTAGAGATGCTCCAGGAATGCCCTATAATGACATTATCTAATAACCTTTTCACTATTGTTTTAGCATTGGCCTTCCTGCATAGAAAAGCACCTATAGAACCAGAAAATTTGCATTGAAGGTGGCAATTGAATTAAACATATCTGTACGTGTTCAAATGATCCAGCATCTGCCAAAAGTGTATCACTTGAGGTTTTTATTGTCTCACCAGCATTATCAGTTTAACAAACCAAATATTGTTCATAAGGCATTTGTGAATAATCACTCCACCAATATTTTCTTCATAATTTGGATTATGATGAATATAGAGCTTTTAATAATGGAAGCTTTTAGGACCCAGGAGGGACTAGGAGGCCATCTGTGCTTTCCATGAGTTCACATTTAACATTGAATTTATATCTTTTTAAAGGTCAGTTTTGTATTTCCAAATCAGGTGAATAATATTCCTTATTAAATAGATTATCATAGGTAATTTGACTTGAGTCAATCTTATGACATTTGTTCAAATTGCTTATCTAAACAATGTCAGTACTGGCTGACATAACATGAAAATCTGCCAAAGCATTTTCTTAGTAATCAATTAATTCTTGTTCTACTTGATGTTGCCTTAGAAGTTTTATGCCTTAGAAGTTTTTTAGATAGAAATTTAGAAGCTCCTATCTAAGGAGTCTGGGAAGTCATGCCCTACAAACCATAAATTCTCATCAGATGGGTTTTATTTAACTCTATGTATCATGACTTACCTTCCAATCTGACTATAGCATAACATTATGTGACAATCAGTCTCTTCATAACAGTTCTGGGAATTCTCATTGAGTCCAATGGGATGATCAGATTTCTAGGAATTTCCCTTTTTTTTTTTTTTTTTTTTTACAAGATGGGGTTTCACCATGTTGGCCAGGCTGGTCTTGAACTCCTGACCTCAGGTGATCCACCCACCTCGGCCTCCCAAAGTGCTAGGATTACAGGCGTGAGCCACCACACCCGGCCCTGATTTCTAGGAATTTCATAAAATTTCTGGAACATATATTAATAACACATCCATACAAATACAACTTAAAGAACGTTTAACATTACTTATTATTTGACACTGCTTCCCATGTAATTTATCAAATAGGCCTGATTACTTTAATATCTCTCTTCTTATAAGGAGAGGTATCCTTTTGAGATGTTCCAAAGGCCCATCTGCAAAGTTCCAAAGTTAATTTGAGGTCAATAAAAAGACTTGACTTAGAATTTGATTTTTGGAAGCTTGCCAAAAATATCAAAGATTCAAAATACTTGATCAAAATAGGATCACAGATCATTTTGAAGTAATAGTCATTTATTTTAACCAGAGTGATAATTTAAAGACTTTGAAGGCAAATACAAAAAGTACATAGTTATAGAAAAACTTCTGATCTTTTATAGAGAGGACTCAGTTTTTAAATGATCAAAAAACCTAACAAAGACAACATGAAGCACAGGAAATTATCTTAGTAAAATGCAGAATCTTTGTTTTCTAGGACAATTACTTTAACAGTAAAGAAAAACTTTTTGCAATGTCCTACTAAGAACAGACCAATACTCCAAGAAAACCTTGGTTTAACACAGGGAAACAAATTCTAGCTTTGTATTAGTATAACTTTGTTATTAATGCTCAATTTTTAGAAAAGTGTGTAAATAATTCTCTTCTAATTTTAGCCAACTTGATCACACACAAAATTTTTTTCACAAGATTTATCTTTCACAAACCTTTTGTAACTTTCTTATACATTCAATTTTTGTCCTATACTTCTCATTTTGGAACAACCGATCATTCTATACCAGGATAAAATTTGCTCTCCTTTTTCTTTAATAAAACAAAACATCCTCATGTATTATAGCTCTTCTTACCAAAAGCACATTTTGCCTGTCTATTTGGATATAGCTTTGTTTTTTTTATTTCTAGTGATTTTAATTATATATGATTAACAATCTTAACTCTTATTAACCTTAATTTCCAGCGAACACTAGGAAACAAGCAATTGTGAACTGTTGTACCAGTAATCTGTAGACTGACAAATCTATGAGTTGTACTTTCTAGAAGCATGTGTTTTCTCATGGTAAATTTGTCAGTGTGGCACAAAATATATTTATTAACACTCCCAAATACCTGTGGTCCCTCTGTAATAAAAAACTGTGGAGGAAGCAAAATATTCTCTCTATTGAAGACTAAGCTCTGATTTTTTAATCTTGCGCAAATTCCTATCTATCTAAGGGGTCTGGGAACTCATGCCCTACAAACCATAAATTCTCATCAGATGGGTTTTATTTAACTTTATATATCATGACTTACTTTCCAATCTGACTATGGCATAACATTATGTGACAAAGAAGAAAATCAAAATATTTTATCCCAAAACATGTTTCTTTGCCATATTTTGAAATGGTCTTGCAACGCTGCCCTTCCTGGGGGGAAAATTGCATTTGTAAAGAATCTCTGTTAGCCGGGCGCGGTGGCTCATGCCTGTAATCCTAGCACTTTGGGAGGCTGAGGTGGGTGGATCACCTGAGGTCAGGAGTTCAAGACCAGCCTGGCCATCATGGTGAAACCCCATCTTTAAAAAAAAAAAAAAAAAAAAGAATCTCTGTTAACATAGCTAGATCTTTTATTCCAGGCCCTCCCAATTCTGAAGAGATTAACTGAGAATCCAGCAATTTTTTAAAGGTGTCTGAATAGGAAACATTTGTCATCTATTGTCTGTAAGGGCAGCCACTATGAGACTTTGAAAGAACTCATGGTCACCACAATCTTTTATCTTAACCTGAACATTTCCATTAATCCCAGGTCTTTAGACAAACTCAAACAATTGTCCACCAGAAAATGTTTAAATTTACCTATAGCCTGAAACTACCCCCACCCCCCTGTTTTGAATCATCCTGCCTCTCTGGACCAAACAAGCGTATTCCTCAAATGAATTTTATTGATGTCTCACGCCTTTCTAAAATGTATAAAACTAAACTGCACTCCAGCCACCTTGGGCACGTGTTCTCAGGACCTCCTGGGGGCTGTGTCATAGGCCATGGTCACTCGTATTTGTCTCAGAATAAATGTCTTCAGATATTTTAGAGTTTGACTCTTTTCGTTGACACTATCTTTTCAGGTTTTTTTCTTTTTGGGCCTGAGAATTAAATTGTTCTTTGTATAGACTTTCCTCAGTCCCAAGTTTACATTGTTGATGATCAGCCTGTTAAGAAACATTTTCGTATAAGAAGGACATCTTTCACATAGGAATTTTATCTTGCTTATGTCCATTTAATTTATCTGCTTTTAACAATTACGTTTGACTGTCTTATAGAGATTAAATGTTAAACAGTTAGTCATTAGCTTATTTTTTGTCTGATTAATTTTGTAATATAGAGATGACATAAGCTTATTTGTCCTACCAGTAAACCTGGTAGGAAAAAATCATGCATCTTTGTTATATTTAATGCCAATAACTGTGAGGATATGCCTGTTTTAATCAAACCAACAATATTCTCATTTACCAAAGGTTATCAAAGTCATGTAAATTTCAAAAGCTTACATGACTTTGTTCTTGCTTTTCTGAAAGAATACTTAAATTATATAGGCACTTATTTTCTTTTTTTTTTTTTTTAATACTTTTTTCATTGTACTTTAGGTTCTTGGGTACATGTGCAGATCATGCAGGCTTGTTGCATAGGTACATACATGGGAATGTGGTTTGCTGCCTCCATCCCCCATCACCTATATCTGGCATTTCTCCCCCATGTTATCCCCCCCCCCCAACCTCCCTACCCCCCCACTGTCTCTCCCCTAGTTTCCCCCAACAGGCCCCAGTGTGTGATGCTCCCCTCCTTGTGTCCATGTGTTCTCATTGTTCAACACACACCTGTGAGCGAGAATATGCGGTGTTTGATTTTCTATTCTATCAGTTTGCTGAGAGTGATGGTTTCCAGATTCATACATGTCCCTACAAAGGACACGAACTCATCATTTTTTATGGCTGCATAGTATTCCACAGTGTAAATGTGCCACATTTTCCTTGTCCAGTTCATCATCGATGACATTTGGGTTGGTTCCAGGTCTTTGCTATTGTAAACAGTGTTGCCATGAACATATACGTGTGCATGTGTCTTTATAATAGAATGATTTATAATCCTTTGGATATCTACCCAGTAATGAGATTGCTGGGTCAAATGGAATTTCTATTTCTAGGTCCTTGAGGAAGCGCCGCACTGTCTTCCACAATGGTTGAGCTAATTTACACTTCTACCAACAGTGTAAAAGTAAAGGCCCAGTTAAGACACAATGGCCAGGAAGAGTACCCTAAACAAAGGCAAGGCTTGTTATGTAGATTTAAACCAATGCCTTCTCCATTGTAACAGTTTCTAGTGACCTAGTCCTCCTTTTGTTCCCATTGTAGAGAAGGAGACACTTTTACAAATTGAGATTTTCCTTAGAGATGTGATTTTATTTTTCTTATTAGATAAGAATTTTTTTATGCCTGTACTCAGCACAGAAACTTCTAATCTTATAGTCACAGATTAATTCATCCTTTAGGTTAGTTTGTTTTCACAATTGAATGACAGACCCATAAATCGTTGTTTTTCCAAGAAAGAGTTTTGGGGCAAACAGTGAAGTTTATGACGGTAAGAAAGAGGTAAACAGAATTGGCAGAGTATATAATGAGCAGGGATTTTAGAAGCAAGGTTTCAGTGGACTGAGAAGTCAACATGGGAGAAGCAGGGTCAAACTGAAAAAACAGAGAGAGCTAATGCTTACAAATGTTTTTTCTGAAAATGGTCAAAGTGTCAATTAGGATTGAACACAAGGACTTTTTAGATTTGATTTGAACTCCCTCCCCCACAAAAATCCACCATTCAGAGAGTTTTTCTGTCTGAGGGAATGGTTGATTATTATACCAAAAGTGAAGCCTTTGTGGTTTCTTTTAGTGGGGAAACAGTACAGACAAAGGGAGTGGATTCATCAGATGGCTGGTGTGAACATAGACATTTTTTTTCTGATGTCTTGGCTGCTTACAATAAAAGCAGACATCTCAATGCACAAGTTTCTTTAGTTTGGGACCCCTTTGTTTGAATTTTAAAATAGGTATGAATAAGCCTTCTTTGTCCCTGTAGCTGTTGTAACTGTGAAGATAAGCACCTGTTTGCATTTTGTAAGGAGTTTCCTCACTGTGGCCAACGTAATTCTAAATTATCTTTGGTAAAATGCACCCATTTCTCTATAAAAGCATAGGTTCTGGGTCCATAGTTTTCTTTTTTTTTTTTTAATAACATTAAATTGGCTGAAGTTCCTGATGGAGGAGTTCCAGAATCGTTGGATCCAGATGAACCCATGATTTCCTATCTTTTGGTAACCAGATCTACCTACTGAACACAGTCCAGTCTCTGTCCGACCCAGTCAGACACCTGAGGCCTCTCTCTCAGGACCCACTCCTGTTTCTGTCATGACTTTTAAATGTAGTCCAGATCAAAAAAATGCTCAAGTGAATTCAAAGAGACTAAAACACAAGTTCTTGCAGCATGAGTCTAAGAACTCACTCACTCAAAACCCCAGTTGCCGTAAGAAATCGATGTGCACAACGAGCCCTGGAAAGGACCTTTGCTTGGTTACTTGGTGCTTCTGGGGGTTGCCGGAGGTCTATTTGTTTTGGTGTCTCCCATTCATGTTATAGGTTTTCCTCAGCTATCTAGTAATAGTAGAGTGTATGCTCATATTTAAAAAGAAGCACTTAGAAGATCTGACTGCGTGAGTGGAAGTTTTCTACTAAGAACATACCTCTAGAGTAATCTTGCTGAGTTGTTTAACTATTGACACTGTTGTAGGAAAAAAATGGGTTCTTGTCACACGACCAGGAAAAGTCAAGCACACAGACACTTTGAAGGGTGAGGGGGAATGGAATTTATGGGTCGAAAAGGAAAAATAACTCTCAGCAAACTAAGAGAGAGTCCTGCTAGCAGGTTTCCCCGCTTCACAGTTTGAATAGCGGACCAACACTCTAGTTGAAAAGAGCAGGCTCCTCCCCTATGTAAGGTGCAAATTCCCTGAGGCTTCACCCCCATCGCCCCAGTGCACATGGGGAAATGCTCAGACAAGAGCCTGGGCAGGTTTCTTCATCCGCACAAAAGCATCTGATATGAACACTTGTGGGGCGGGTTGGGGAATCTCTGGGCCACCCCTTTTTATCTGACTAGGCATTTGGCTGTCTCAACACTATGGTTCTGGTAACTTTAAGTCTTTTCTCTTGAGCCCACCCAGTTTCCAGAAGAGACACTCTCAGTCACCTGCTTCAAAAGTGACGGCCTGGTTACCAGTATTATTGAAGTCAGGAGAGAAGGAAAAAGCAAGAGGGTGTTTTTGTATATCATTTTCATTTATATCCCCCTGTTTCCAAGGCGGTATTCCTACCTTCTACCATGATTAGTTCACACAGTTCAAGGACCATCTGTTCTACCCTTTTCAGGGAGAGGAGTGGCAGTTACCTACTATTTGAAATCTGGGCGGAAATCTTTGTATATGATTGCTTCTTTAAAGGCTTTTAATCTCCCTGATTTTAGCAATCTCCTTTACCCAGAGGGTGTTACTCAG
Source organism: Ateles fusciceps (assembly GCA_036589455.1). Lineage (NCBI taxonomy): Eukaryota > Metazoa > Chordata > Mammalia > Primates > Atelidae > Ateles > Ateles fusciceps. The sequence continues at coordinate 14,540,109 of JAZHEH010003259.1, read as the reverse complement.
ACTTAAGTCGAGGAGAATTCTACAAATTATATCAGCATTATTTTTCTATTTTCCTTTCTAGTTGCTTAGAATTTAGTTTTCTGGATTCTATTAAATCTTTTCAACTAGTTCTTTTCAATTTTCAACTTCTAAAATCTTGTTGCTCCCCCACAAGTTCTGAGTTTATTTCTTGTGTCATTTTAAAGGAGATGTGGTAGGTTGCAAAAGTACAAGTATTTGTTAAAAGCAGCATTTTTACTAAAAAACTCTTTTACCTAAAAATTCCCTTCTATTGTCTCTTTAATTGGGATCAGTTCAGAATATAATAATGTATTGTGTTACGGACAAATTTATATATAGACACACTATTAAGAAAGCTAAAAATACATGTTTTCTATTAATTCAGCTCACTGAAAGTTTAATAATAATTCCTCAGACAATTTGAATATTTTCAAAGCTTTATCTTGGTGAAAGGTAAATCTTTTAATACGATTATTATGGAAGATTTCAAATGCCTGCTTAAGTGCTCTGATTTGTTAATCTACCTGTTTATCGGGTCTCTAGTTTGTCAAGGTCTATGAATTCATATTAAAAGATTCAAGGCTAATGATTGTTCCTTGAAATAAAGTAATAATGTACAAATTAAGATGTTTTGCTTTGAAGTTCCACAGACCTGAGTTTGAAATACTGGCTCATTTGACCTAGGAATTCAAACAGGGAGAAACTCAATTTTCTTATTTTTAAAATAGCAATAACAATAGTACATGCCACATAGGGCAATTTTGAGGATTAATTAAGAAATCTATAAGTTATGCTTAATGTACTACTGGCAAATGAGAAATATTCAATATAAAGTAACTATTATCACCATGACAAAAAGCAGTAGAGAGGAGTAGTAAAGAACATGGGTTTAAAGGCACATTGCCAAAGTTTAAAGCAGGGCCCTGCCATCTACTATGTGTATGGCCCTGAGTTAAGTTAGCTTTGTTTGAAAGAAAGCAGCCCAATCAACAATCACTGAACCTCAGTGTCATCCAACTATGTTTATTGCTCAGGTGGCTGGGGTTTAGCTAAGCAGCTCTGCTGATCTTTCGTGGGTTCACTCTCATGTTGGTTGATTTTGATTGGCTCCAGCAGGGATGACTGGGGAACCTCAGCACCCTTCCATGTCTCATTCTACATCAGAGAAACCTAGGAGTTTCCCATAGTGATAGCAGAATTGCAAGAAAGAAAAACCAAATTGTGAAAAATGCATTTTAAGTTTATGCTATGTGAAAATAGTTAATATTGCATTTTCCAGGTGAAGTTACATGACTGAATCAGAAGTGGGAATTTCTGCCTATCACCCAATGCAGGAAGAACCAGTACTGAAAGTTACATGGCAGAAGACAGAATTGTAGGGATTGGTGAAGAACTGGGGCCATGGTTGCAGTCTGTTACATGCCGTGAACCAACCCTAAAAGCTCATCTGTTACTTTCTTTAGGCAAATACATATTAAAGAGTGTTTACTTGAGACAATACTGAATATTTTGTAGCCTGCATATACTCATCATAAAACTCTGTGGCTCTGGATCCTTGGATTGGCTGACTTATGTATACCTGCATTTCAACTTTATGTGAACCATTTCAAATGTACTTTAATTCATTTTTAGTGATTGTTAGGTGAACTGACCAACAAATCATTCAACTAATGCATTTAAAGAGGTTCCTATTGGATTTCTTCACTACTCTTGCGATTTCTGTGTATTGAACTGGTGCCCTCATCTCTTTTCTCCTTTCCCAGTGATTCTGACTCACTTGAAATTTGTTTAATACACTGTTACTAGGACTCTGTGGCCCTTGCTCAAAATCTTTATGACTTCACATTTCCTTTCATCTTTGTTTGGTAGGTGACTATAATGTATTAAGAGGCATTGAATCCAGACCAAATACTTCTGTCATCAACAATCCAACTCTGCCCACCCTACCACTTCCAAGCATAGGGCAGGGAGGATCCCATAAGCATGTGAGTCAAACAGACAGCAAGTATTATCTGGGTTATGTTATAGTTTAATTTTGACAAGCATAATGCAAGCACCTTCTGTTTAATGGATCCCTTCTATGTTGCTGTCAAAATAAAATCAGATAATCTAATTTCTAGACATCATACTAGAATATAACTAGGGAGCAAATCTTCAGCTATGTGGATGATATGGTGTTATGGGAATATAGAAGAGAAGAAAGTGGTAGATTCCACCTCAGGTGGGCTGGAAAGTTTTGTGAAGAAGGTAACTATGATGAGACTTGAAACAGAATGTACCTGGTGAACCACATGGTGAGTATACAATGTCTCAGGAAGAACAAGTCTGTTTGCAAAATTACAGGTTGTTTAGTATGCTTAGACAGCTGATAGAAACAGAAGATGTGAATTTTATAGTTCTAAAACTACTGAATATACCTTTAATCTTTCTACTGTAATTACTTGTCCTCATTTCTTAGGAGAAACTAAACTTTCTCACCTCTTATGGGGACAAATAGTTACAGAGGCTTTTCTGATAATTACAGTCTTTTTCTAACAATTACAGAGGCTTTTTTCTACCAGAGGCTTCCAGTGGTAGAAAAACTCCAATTATTTAGAAATTAGATAGTAAAAATCAGACATCTAATTTTCTAGAATGCTCTGTTTCTGGAATCTCCTGACTTCAAGAAATCAATAGTTTCACAAAAGATATTTGAGTCTAGCAAAAATTTTGTCTTAGACCTTTTATATTTATCTCTACATTGCCAGAGAGTATGATTTAAAAATGGCCTTACTTTTGGTTATTAGGTGATATTCAAGTATAACGTGCCTAATTAAAGAAAATAAAATACAATATAAAATGTAAACAATTTATGAGATGATTCTTCCTAGATTTAGAATTTTAATAAGCCCTCTTCACATCTCCTGAGGGATGGAATAAAGTCGTCACATTATCAAACTTATTTTCTAAATTATAAAATTATGAATTCAGTTTGTTGGCAAGAACCAGTTTTTTCTGAAGGCAATGAGGTGACTAATTGTAATTAAATACTTTTCCATTTGTCTTTTAGATATGATTATTATTCTAAAGCAGAAGCACATTTTGAGAGAAGTTGGGTAGTGGCTGTGGGATATATAGCTGCAGTCCGCTTTCCCACAACCTTAATTAGAACATATAACTTCCAGAAGGGCCTGCCACCACGAATTCTTGTTGCTACTGATGTAGCCCCTTTCATCAGTGACTTTACTACTTTTCAGAATGTAGTCCTGTTTCTTCTAAATATGCTTGGCAATATGGATAAATCTACAGGTAAGAATCATTAAAAAGATACTTTTCAAAATCAATATTATGTTTAAAAAAATAGAGGAAGAAATAACAAATCAGTGATATAAACATTACAGCACTCTAAAAAGAAAGTTATAATTTCCTGTGGGTATCCATTGTATTTCTTTAGCAATAATCACTCTTGACATATAGAAGAACCACTTAATGAGCACATGTTTTAATCTTCTTACTCATGGCCTGTCTTTTCATCTGGAGTCCATGTTGAAACTTGAAGTTGGCAAACCAACTGAAACACTTTTTTTTTTGTTCTACACACCCATATATATTCCTTATTTTGCTCATCAGATTTTTTTTAAAAGTAAAATCCTTCTTTTCTGCTCTTAAATTTAAAGAAAATGAAGACATTTCAAAAGAAAACCTACCATGATTAATGGAATTACTAGCAATTTGGCTTACCTGAGTTCCCCTTCATTCAATACTATTAGCCGTGGAAGAAGGCTTTTATTTCCAGCCTTCAAATGCTGGATCTTCTAGTGAGTGAAAAAAAACAGAGGATTCTTTATCGACCACTTTGAAAATGGCCATATCATTCCTATTTGCCATACATGCACTGAACCATTGAGCCAAACTTAAAACATAATTATTCTGTTAGTATTTTTCAAAGCAAAAACATCAAGTCTGAAAGATATAAATGGAGCGAATGAAGCATGAATAAATTAAATCTATATTTTTAAAAACCTCTGCATCAGTGAGAGTAACAAAAACATCTAAACATTTTATAGATTTCATGCAATTGAAGTTTTTCCTTTGGTGCTAGTACAGCATTCTCTGTCAGTAGGCAGCTTGCCTTCACACAATGAGTAGTAGACCAAGTCTGCTTCATTCTGTGAAAATTTTGGGGGAGCCTGTTTCTTAAAATGAGTTGATCCAGCTCATTCTGTTTAATAGATGTATAGTGTTATTATTAGTTATTGCCAATAATATAACAAGATTTTATATATTTTTTCTTGCATAATTTATTATTTTACCACCAAATTCATAGAAAAAGACGTAATAAAGTTGATAAGTCAGATATTGCCAAATGGTATTGCCAATAATGCAATGAATGACATGCCATGTTTACTTTTCTTTGTATAATTTATTTTACCACTAAATTAGTAGAAATAAAGTAAAATAAAATTATGAACCATATATTGCCAAAAGATACTTAACAACATTTTCAAGAATTTACATGTAATAATTTTGTGTCTTTTACAGGTTATCTTTGTACATAGAAACTTAATGAATATAGACGTCACTCGGAATCTAGCTCTTGAGATTATGGAAATAACTCCTGAAATATTTAATTTGAAACTTCAGGAAACAATTAATGAATTAAAAATGAAAAACTCTAACGACACAATAATTTCAGAAAATTAATGTAATCGTGACCATGTAGTTTTATTATTTCTGATATTTTTGATTTATGCTTGTTAAGATCTTATACATGCATAAAACTTAAATGCATTCAAATTGAAACAATGATTATTTTGCTCATGATTTTAAAATTCATTAATAAATAAAATGTTTAAGATAAAAGGAGATTGCATTATGCTACCAAAAAATAACTGAGAAATTAACAAACATGTTAAACTTATGTAGCTTTTTTGTTGTTATCCTATTTTCAAATTTCATGACATTTAGACTAAAATATATTGCTGATTTATAACCAAATCCAGATCATTTTGAAATAAAATACAGGCAGTTTAAATTTTTAAAATTCATAAAACAGAACTGGAAAATAGAATACACTAACTCATGTGTCAGTTTTTTCTGTGTTTTTGCTAACCACTAGTTTATAGCAATTATACAACAGAGTTTCTTTCCTTTCACACACACTTGATAATGAATTCATTATATGTAAAATACATAATTAATAAGAATACACTGGCCAGGAAGTGGTGATTTCCAGAGCTGACATGAAGCTTTCATATAAAGATTTTCCCAGGGTCTCATCCACAGACTAAATCTACCCACTAACTGTTGGGAAATAAAATTGGACAAATTGGTTTGAATTTGTCTAGTATTGGAATTTGTCCAAACAAATTGGTTTCAATACTAGTACGGAGTAGGAAAGATGTAGTTTAAATCTCAGCAATGGCTGGGTGTGGTGGCTGATACCTGTAATCTCAGCACTTTGGGAGGCCGAGGCGGGTGGATCACTTGAGGTCAGGAGTTCGAGACCAGCCTGGCCAACATGGTGAAACTTCATCTCTACTAAAAATACAAAAATTAGCCGGGCATGGTGGCACGTGCTTGTAATCATGGCCACTTGGGAGGCTGAGGCAGGAGAATCGCTTGAGCACAGGAGGCAGAGATTGCAGTGAGCTGAGATCGTACCACTGCACTCCAGCCTGGGCAGAAGAGTGACTCTGTCTCAAAAACAAAAAACAAAAACGAAATATCTCAACTCTGGTTTGCCAGTTGAGTTGAGCTTGGACAATTTCTCTAGCACTGTCTGTGATTCAGTTTACTTATTATTAAAATGAAGATTATAAAACCTGCATTGCTAGATTATTTTGGGGAGTCAGTAAAAGCATAAATATAAGGTGGCTAGTTTTGCAGAAAAACCGGGTTCCTGTCACATGACCAGGAAAGATTAGGCTTGCAAACACTTTGAAGAGGGAGGAGGAATGGAATTTATTGGACAAAAAGGCAAAAACTCAGCAAAGTGAGAAGGGTTCCTGTTAGCAGCCCCCCATCTCACAGATTAAATTCTGGGTTACCACACAGGAACAGGAGAGGCCAGACTCCTACCCTCTGCAAACAGCACGAACTTCCCAAGGCTCCATCCCATCACCTTGGTGTGCAGGCCAATTGGATCAGAGATTCTCTAAGACCAGCAGTCTGGTTTTTCAGCCTTTGGGTTGTTTTAGGTTTACGGGCAGGATTTGAATGGGGGACCCTTGGCTGCCTCCTGTCTCTATCATCCCCCCTCTCTAAAGAAGTACAATTACCCCCCATCTAAAGAAGTACATCTAACTGCCCTTAGTATAAGAATAAGGATAAGGATGAAGACTGATCTTCACTGCTTCCTGCTGACAGGGGGCATTATTCTGGGGAAATGGCAGTCAGAGCTCCCTCAGAGGCCTATCTATGGTTTCTTGGCAAAAGGAGCCATAGACCACGGCTCTGGTTGCATGATCATTTGGAATTTAATGGCCTGAGGTGAGAAGAGACAAACTGGGTATTAGAAAACATATATCCAAACAGAAGAAGGGAGGGTTAAGGACAGCTCAAAAATCTTGAGACCTTTAACCAGTTTGCACAGGGAGAGGGAGACCAAAAGCCTGAGTGGTAAAAACAACAACAACAAAAAAAAAAACTTTCGACCTTTTTGTTAGCATGTTAGGCTTCTGGGTTCCCTTTCCCTGAGCCCAATTCTAAGCCACAGTTTAAGGTTTGGGAAATTAACTCTTCCCATTTTGGAGGATGCATCTGAGGGCAGTGTCCTGTAGTTTGGAAACACAATTACCTGTCAGTGAAAGGGATATATAAAAATAAAGGAAAAAAGAAGGAATTTTTTCAGAGGAGTCCCAGAGGTTCAGGATGCATTCAAAAGGGGTACAGACTAAAGATGAATGAATAGCTACTCATCTAGAAAGAGGGGGAGCAGGTGTCTCTGGTTCCTTTCTCTTCCTAGCAAATACCCAGGGCACATGAGAGAGGGAAAATGAGACATTCCTCTTTCCTCTGTCCTTGTACTCCCAAGTCTTGATGACCTCAACAGGGTGCCACCCATGGGTGTTAAAGCGGCTTTCACCTATGTTAACAGGGGGGGCTAGGGGATGGGAGTATCCCCCTCTTAGGCATGTATGCCCTATCACCCCTGCTGTCAGTAGCCTCGAATTCCCTAGACCTCATTTATGCCATGGATATTAGCATGGCCTTTATCCATGGAAGGAGAGGCTTGGCTTAATTGGCAGGAATCAGTCACACTCACCTGTGTTGTGCCTTTTAACTTCTGTTATCATCTGGCTCTGGATCCCTCAGATCCAGTTTTCTTTCCTAGGGCTTTGACCCGAAGCTTGGAATTGAGTTTGGGACAAAAATGTGTCTCGTGGGGGTTGCAAGGACTTCTTATCATAAGCCAAAGGCTAAGGTGAAGCTGTGGAATTGAGTCTTCCTCCAACAAGGCAGAGAAAAGGATGTCTTGTGACATGCTCAAATAACTGGTAGCCGCATTTATGTTTCCTAAGATTTGAATGCATTGTGGTTGGCTTTGGTTAGCTCCCTTTGTCTTACTTTCCCAAAAAGGAAACCTCCGAGTTATGGGCACCCTATTTATTCCCATCACCTGGCAGGATTTGCAGGATAATTGCCCAGAACCAGAATATTGATCCAAATTTTTACATTACCCATGTCCTTTTATTCCTTCTGAGCTGCAGTCAGAGATGGTTGGTTCATAAGAACAAGCAGCGTTAGTGTAAAATGTAGGCAAAAACTTAAAAAAACTAATGAGCTAATGAGTTTAGAATTTAATGACAAATATATGATGAGTTTTCTCTCTCTCCAGTCCTCATTTTTGTTAAAAAACCAAATCATGAAAGGACTGAGTCATTTGCATAATAGACTTTAGTCTTATACTTGACCTGACTATTTGCATAAAGTGCAGCAAGAATAATTATCTCTACCTAGGCCTTTTAGATTGGCTTTGATGGAACTGTATTCCACAAGGAATCTCAGATAAGAGATTAATAATAAGCTTTTATTAATTAATAATAAGCTTTTAAAGCTGAGCCCAGCCATGGATTTCTATCTTAAAAACCTGTGAGTCGGATGGTCCTCTTCTCTTAAAGTCCCAAGATAAACTTGGAGCTCCTGGGCCTGTTAGAAACTGACATTCTTTACTGACCACAGGTCAGGAACTTTGTACAGGGACTGTGTAGACAAGAGTATGAGGCCAGTTTTTCCCAAGAGGCTTTTATCAGCTCTGCAAGTTGAGCTTGATTCCTTAAAGGGAAGCATATCCTTCCAGTCAAAACCAGTTTTGACTGGTTTCTCAAATTGCATCCTGTTGCAAAGAAAATGGATTCTTATTGCACTGATGCAAACAACTATACTGCCATGAGTTAAGAATGCTCACAACTAGTTTCTAGATTATAGAGGATCAAGGCAGAGAGAAACAAACATGTTCCAATTTTTGTTCACAGAAGTATACTAGACTCTGAAAAACAAAACAAGTATCAGCAGTATTCCAAGCAAATGTCAAAAGATTGCTTCAGTTTTCTGAGTTCAGTCCATTTAGTTAACTTGTTTTGCTTGATGTTCATGAATATTTTAGCTCTTCATAGTCCTGTACATCTTTCCTTTATTCCAATGTCACAATTTCCAGAGTTATCGAAACCTGTATTTGAGAGCACCTGCCGAATTTTTATAGCTTGTTATAAACCATCTTTTAAAAATGATTATAACAAGACAACAATTGTCTATGAATAACAAAATGTCCAAGGTAGTTACAGTTAGAAACACATTTGAAAATGAAGTTTGGTTATCTCCATGATTTTCAATAATTTAACATAGCAACCTTATTTATGACTGATAACCTATATTTTAGACATTAGAATTTTTGAAATCCCATAGAATTTTGGAACATATATTAGTATTATTCACCAAAAAAAGATTGAACACCATTTTGACAATCCCATTTACCTAAATATGTCAAATAATCTGTTTTACCTTCCTTTTGTATACTCCAGGGGCTCTCTGAAGCTTCCAAAAGCCAGGCATTAGGAAAGACAATTTTGAAACTGAAGTTTGATTTTGGGAAGCCTGTTAAATATGTTAGAGATTTAAAACATTATGTTATGAGATGGAATTCCAGATTACCATAAATTATTTTGACAAAATGATGACTCGGAAATATTAAAAAAGCAAATACCTTTTATTATCCTTTACAAATTTTGCTCAAGAGCAGATTAGTGTCTTAAGAATACCTTCTTGTGCTTTTATTTCAATGCTCAATTTACAGAAATAACTTATAATGTCTTTTTGAATTTAGTCAATATTATGTTCACACATGGAATTTTGCAAGATTAATTTTTATAATCCTTCCATCACTTGTTTGAACATTTATTCTTATCTAATTTAAAACAATTATTTAACCCTAGGCAAGAATTTACATTTTTATGTTTTTTATAACCTTTTATTAAAAACACATTTTACTTTCCTTACACACCTTGCATGGAAATCTATTTCCAGTAGTCACAATTACATGCCATAATGTTAAGTTTTAGCAATTAAAATTTTTTTTTCTTGGTTTTTTTTTTTTTTTTTTTTTTTTGATGGAGTCTCACTCTGTTGCCCAGGCTGGAGTGCAGTGACATGATATCAGCTCACTGTAACCTCCACTTCCTGGGTTCAAGTAATTCTCTGACTCAGCATCCTAAGTAGCTGGGATCACAGGTGCCCACCACAACACCTGGCTAATTTTTGTATTTTTAGTAGGGACAAGATTTCACCATCTTTGGCCAGGTTGATCTTGAACTCCTGACCTTGTGATCCACCTGCCTCAGCCTCCAAAAGTGCATTTTTTTAACTTTAATGTAAAACCTGGTAGGTTGTTTTGATTATGTGCTAGGTGCAGCCAAGGTATGACTCCTTCTGGCATAATTAAGAAGATAGTTGGTTTCATATGTCCCTAGGCCTTACCAATTGTGAAGATGGCAAATTGAAAAGTTCTCAAAAACCAAAAATGCAGTTCAGAACCTTAAAACATATAGCTAACCTAGTATCTGACCTGCCTAATTTAGTCAACCTATTTATATTTTGATGACATCTGCATTTTACCAAAAATCTTTAGGGCTGTTTTTATTTCCCAGAGTTTAAGTCATGTGAACTGAAAGGTACCACAGCTTTTATCTTTCCTTTAAAAAATATTTGATCCAAGTGCTTGTCTTCCTTTAGGCCAATTAATTAGGGTTCTTTTCATAGATCTCACACATGACACACATATAACTACACAGACAGACCAATCTCCTTTTTGGATTATTGGCATCTGGGTGGATTATCTAATGTCCTACTTAGATTATTGGCCTCTGGGTGGAGCCCTTTAAAAGGGCTAGGAAAACATGCAGCTTTTAAGGCTTAATAAACAGGCATAGATGGAGCAAAACAGATTTTGAGAGAGATCTAGCTGCTTTTAATTCCTGGGGTTCCATGAAGAAAAGAAAGCTCTCTCCTCTCTCATGCATGCATTGAGAGTGGCAAGAAAAAATTGAGGAAAAACAATTAAGTAGACTGAGAAAAATACCTTTTACTAGCAAAACAAGATCCACAAAAAGAAAAATATAAAGACCTTTTAAATGTAACCATAACTTGATGTCCACTTTTAATTAAGCTTAGCACTCCTGAAAAAAATCCTTTTAATTCCCTTAGTACCCAACAGGTGGCCAATATTTCTGGCTTTCGTACTTTACTAAAGGCCCAGAGAAAGGAAAATCCAAGGCAGTTAATGGAGAAGAAAAGGACCAGCAGATGGCAAAAGTCATGCAGACATCAACCTGAAAGCACTCATTCTCTAAGCGAGGATTGAACTTGGGTTGCATGGAGACCAAACAAAGCATTGCCATGGGTCTACAGGTGACCACCCCCCCGCCACCCACAAGGATGTAAAATGAGATGGAAGCCTGCAGCAAAGTTTGCTATGGATCATAAAGAAAAGCATGCAAAACACAGCAATTGCCTACAGCTTAGGACCTGCCCCCACAGATTTTTTCTCACAATTAAAACTGCAGAACACATAAACCATGATCCCCATCATTTCCAGCCCAGCAAAACGTCTTCCAACAGGAAAAAAAAAAAAAAACATTGTTTAAAAGTCAACTGCTGACAGGGTAGAGAAAAGGATAAGACATCTTAAATAAAGGGCTGTGTTAACTGCTGACAGGGTGAAGAGAAAAAAATGACTGGGAAGAACATCTTATTCTTATGCAAGTGTTTTCCCCATCAGGGACAGAAACTTCATTGCTGTGTGACAGAATTGGACTTGGGGAGGGAGAGACTCCACAGATGTATGGTGGGGAATGCCAGATATCCAATGGGGCCTGGGCAGCAAATGACTCGTCACTGCTCTGTGTGGTCATTAGACATCGCACACATATGTGGAAGACATGGCCATGCACCCCAGCTGGTAGGGAAGGGGAGGGGCAGGGAGCTGCCCCACCCAATCATCCATGCAACCACTTGTAGAAATTGGGTTTGTGTGGACCACCTCCAGTATTGTAAAAAAAAAAAAGAAAGAAAGAAAGATAGATAGATAGATATTATTATTGTCCTAAAAAAAAAGAAGAGGAATGCCATAGGACCAAAAGACTCATAAGCAAAAGTGAGAGGTTTTGGGTCCCCATTTTGCTCACCCTTTCTTGGGCCCCATGTTGGGTGCTAAAAATGTTGTAGAAAATAAATGGGTTCTTGTCATATGACCAGAAAAGATTAGGCTCACAGATACTTTGAAGGTTGAGGAGGAATGGAATTTATTGGGTGAAAACAAAAAAACTCACTGGGAGCAGTGGCTCATGCCTGTAATCCTAGGCACTTTGGGAGGCCAGAGTGGGCAGATTGCTTGAGTCCAGGAGTTTGAGACCAGCCTGGACAACATGGTGAAACCCCATCTCTACAAAAAGTACAAAAAAATTAGACAGGCATGGTGGCATGCACCTGTGGTCCCAGCTACTCAGAAGACTGAGGTAGAAGGATCACCTGAGTTCAGGGGTACAGACTGCAGTGATTTGTGATTGTGCCACTGTATTCCAGCCTGGGCAACAGAGTAAGAGCCTGTCTCAAAAAAGAAAAACAAAACAAAACCAGAAACACAAACAAAAGGCTTGAAGAATAAATATTGAAAACCTAATAGAAAAACTGGGAAAAGTCACAGACAGGCATTCACCAACAAGATATAGCAATGACATGAAAGAAATTCAAAAAAGATTTTAAAAAGCTCTCATAAGAATGTTTAAAATCACTCATAATTATAGAAATGCAAGTTAAAATGTTGAGATACTATTTCTAAGCTATCAGACTTAAAAAAATTAGAATATGTGATAACCATTCCATTGGTGAAGCTGTGGGGAAACGGGTCTTATGCTATATTACTGGTGGGAATGTAATTCGGTACAACCCTTCAGTAAGGAAAGTTGATAAGACCTAGCAAAACCAAATGTACATTTATCATTTGACACAGCAACCATATTTCTAGGGGTTGATCTTGAAGATATACCTACATCAATAACAAAATAGAAAGATGTAAATTTATATGTCTTACCATTACTTGTAATCGCAAAATATTCAAAACAATATATACACTCAAATAGAAAAGTGGTTGTATTAAAAAAAGAGAATGTTATGCCTCTGTAAAAAAATAATGATGAAGATTGCTATGATCTATATGGGATTATTTCCAGTACACATTGTTGAGAAAAAAAAACGCACTTCAGTAAAAAGGAAGAAAATAATTACCTTAACTAATGACCAAACTAAATATCTTCAGTAAAAACACGTTAAGAATCTCTTAATGGTGCACTGAGAAGGACACACAGCTTTTCTGTTGCATTCTTGTCAAAAATGGATAATTTTAGTTAATAAGCTATTATACCTGGGACCACATGCCAGCTTCTCTGTGTTTCTTTTTGACTATTTTCTTTGTTTATTTTTGGCTATACCCAGTCTGTCTTTTGGTGCTGCAGTTACACCTGACTCATCATCACTGCTTTCAAAATGTATTTTAAACTGAGGAATTTATATTATTTATAAGGTCATATGTCTACAAGAATGTAGCCCACATGACTAACCTACCTATGTCAAAATCTAAATTTACATGATAGAATTTGTTTACCTGGAAGAAAGCTATGAAATTGTTTTCCTATATCAATTGGCATCTCTTATCCAATCAGCTACATAACTTTGCTTAGAAGCCACTGTTGTGCAAAGAGTGGGCACATGTCAGATTCTGACATCTATCAGAGAGTATAGACTGAAAGATATTCAGTTTCATCTTTTACTAGCCTTTTCTGAGGAATCTACCAGTAAATTACAAACCTCTTTCAATAAAGAATATTGGTAAAACTGGCAGAATTACTGATAGTGAACATTAAATGTGTTGAATTATGTAGGAAAATGTCAAGAAAAAGTATGAAGAATAATTTTTTCTTCTTTCTTTCTTTCTTTATTTTGAGATGGCATTTTGCTCTGTCACCCAGGCTGGAGGGCAATGGCATGATCTCGGCTCACTGCAACCTCCCTCTCCTGGGTTCAAGTGATCCTCCTGCCTCAGCCTCCTGAGTAGCTGGGATTACAGGTGCCCACCACCACGCCCAGCTAATTTTTGTATATTTACCCAGGAGTCATTCAGAAGCAGGTTGTTCAATTTCCATGTAGTTGTGTGATTTTGAGTTTCTTAACCCTGAATTCTAATTTGATTGCACTGTAATCTGAGAGACTGTTATTTCCTTCTTTTGCATTTGCTGAGGAGTGTTTTACTTCCAATTATATGGTTGATTTTAGAATAATTTCCATGTGGAACTGAGAAGAATCAGGACCTCCCCTGCCAGTCAACCCCAGAGCCTATCTAGAATCAATCGAGGTAAAAAACAAAGACCGCTATGGAGATAGAAATCCATCCACACTATTATGTGTTTCCCCAAGGTTTCAAGTCCTATAAGAAATACCATCTAATATGGTTTGCCTGTGTCCCCATCCGAATTTCGTCTTGAATTTGTAGCTCCCATAACCCCCACATGCCATGGGAGGGACCCAATGGGAGGTAACTGAATCATGTGGGCAGATTTTGTCCATGCTGTTCTCATGATAGTGAATAAGTCTCATGAGAACTGATGATTTTATAAAGAAACTGCACATAATTTCTTGCCTGCCACCATGTAAGATGTGTCTTTGCTCCTCCTTCGCTTTTTGCCATGATTGTGAGGCCTCCCCAGCCATGTGGAACTGTGTGCCCATGAAGCTTCTTTTTCTTTATAAATGTGTATACACACACACACACACACACACCACACACACACACACACACACCCCCCCCGTTGGCCATTTGCATTTCTTCTTTAGAAAAATGACTATTCATGTCTTTTGTCCATTATTTTAGATAATAATTATTATTATTGTTATTGAGTTGTGTCAGTTCTTTATAAATTCTAGATATTAATCCCTTGTCAGATGTATAATTTGCAAATATTTTCTCCTATTCTGTAGGTTGTTTCTCTGTTGATTGTTTCGCTTGCTGTGCAGAAGCTTTTTAGTTTGATGTAGCCCCATTTATTTGTTTTTGTTTTTGTCACTCCTTCTTTTGAGGTCTTGTCTGAAAAATTCTTGCCCAGACTGAAGTCATGTAGCATTTCTACTATGTTTTCTTCTAGTTATTTCATAGTTTTGGGCCTTACAATAAGGTCTTTAATCCATTTTTATTTGACTTTTTGTATACTATGAGAAATAGGTATCACATTTTATTTTATTTTATTATTCTGTGTGTAGATATCTGATTTTCCCAGCACAATTTATTGAAGAGTTTGTCTTTTCCTCAATGTGTTCTTGGCAGCTTTGTCAACAATCAGATTGTTCTAAATGTCTAAATTTATTTCTGGGCTTGCTGTTGTGTTCCATTGGTTTTTGTGTCTGTTTTTATGCCAACACCACACTGTTTTATTATAGTTTTGTAGTCTATTTAAAAATCAGATAGTGTGATGCCTCCTGCTTACTTATTTTTGCTAAATATTGCTTTGGCTATTTGAAGTCTTTTATGTTTCCATGTGAATTTTAGGAATTTTTTTTTAAATTTCTGTGAACAATGAATTTGAAATTTTGATAAAGATTGCATTGAATTTGTAGATTTGTGTAGCATGGACATTTTAGTAATATTAATTTTTCCAATCATGAACATGGGATATATTTCCGTTTGTTTGTATCCTCTTCACCCTTCTTTCAACAATGTTTCATATTTTTAATTGCACAAACCTTTCACCTCCTTTGTCAGATTTATTTTCAGATATTTTTGTAGCTATTATAAATGGGATTGCTTTCTTGATTTCTTTCTTAGGTAGTTCACTATTAAGGTTTTGAAATGCTACTGATTTTTGTAGGTTGATTTTATTCCCTGCAACTTTACTGAATTTGTTTATTAGTTCTAACAGTTTTTTTTTTTGTTGCTGGAGTCTAGTTTTTTTCTCTATATAAGATTGTATTGTCTCCAAAGAGGTAAAATTTGTCTTTCTTCTTTCCAATATAGAGGCCTTTTTTTTTTCTTTCTCTTCCCTAATTGCTGTGGTTAAGACTTCCAGCGCTATGTTAAATAGTTGTGGTGAAAATGGACATTCTTGTTTCAGATCTTAAAGAAGAAGGTTTCTACTCCTCCATTCAGTATAATGTGGGCTGTGGGTTGATCGAATATAACCTTTATCATGTTGAGATATGTTTCTTTTATACATAATTTGTTGAGAGATTTTTATAATGAAGATACATTGACTTTTGTCAAATGCTCTTTCTGCATCTTTTGAAATGATTACGGATTTTTAATACTTCATTCTGTGAATGTAATATATTGCATTTATCGATTTGTGTATATTAAATCATCCATGCATTTCTTGGATGAATCCCATTTGATCATGGTGAATAGTCTTTTCAATGTGCTGTTGAATCTTGATTTCCAGTATTTTGTCAAGAAATTTTTGCAGCTATGCTCATCAGAAATACAGGCCTGTAGTTTTATTTTTGTGTGTGTGTCATGGTCCAGTTTTGGAAGGAGGGCAATTCTGGCCCCATAGAATGAGTGTGGAGGGTTCCCTCCATTTCACTTATTTTGGAATAATTGCTGAAGAATTCATATTAGTTCTTCTTAAATGTTTTGTAGAATTAAACAATGAAGCCATCACATCCTGGGTTTTTCTTTGATGGGGAGACTTTTTATCGTTGCTTCAATCTTGTAACTTCTTATTTGTCTGTTTAGATTTTCTGTTTCTTTTTGATTCAATCTTGGTAGGTTGTATGTGTCCAGGAATTTATTCCTTTCTTCTAGGTTTTTTCAAATTTCTGGTGTATAATTGTTCATAGTAGTTTTTTATGATCTTTTGTATTTTTGTGGTATCGGTTGTAATGCTTTCTTTTTCATCTCTGATTTTATTTGAGAGTTTTTTCATTTTTTTCTTAGACTGGCTAAAGATTTGTTGATTTTGTTTACCTTTTCAAAAAACAAATTTTTGTTTTATTGAGATTTTATAGTTTTTGTCTCTATTTTATTTATTTGTGCTTTGGCTTTTATTATTTTCTTTCCTCTATTAATTTTGGGCTTAGTTTGTTCTTGCTTTTTTAGTTTCTTGAAGTGTACTGTTAGTTTATTTGAGACCTTTCTTCTTTTTGGATGTAGATGTTTATTGCTGTAATTTTCCCTTTAAAAACTACTTTTGCTGTTTCCCTTATTTTTAGTATACTATGTTTCTGTTTTCATTTGTCTCAAGAATATTTTAGAATTCTTCTTTAATTTCTTCATTGACCTATTGTATTTTAGGAGCATGATGTTTAATTTCCATGTTTTAACACAGTTTTCCAAGAAGTTCCTGTTGTTAATTTCTATTTTTGTACCACTACTGTCAGAAAAGATATTTGATATGATTTCATTTTTTTGAACTTTTTCAAACTTGTTTTACCATGGCTAACATGTGATGCATCCTAGAGAATGTTTCATTTGCCTTTGAGAAGAACATGAATTTCTATAGCTGTTGAATTTTCTGTAAATGTCTGTTAGGTCCATTTGGTCTAGAGTGCAGTGCGAATCTGATATTCCTTTGCTGATTATCGGTCTAGATGATATATTTATTGCTAAAAGTTGGGTATTGCAGTTCCCTACTGTTACTGTATTGCTCTCTGTCTCTTTAGATCTATTAATGTTTGCTTTATATATTTAGGTGCCCCAGTGTTAACTGCATATATATAGATATGATTGTTACATCTTCTTATTTCTGTTGACCCCTTTATAATTATATAATGGCCTTGTCTCGTCTTATAGTTTTGACTTGAAGTCTATTTTATCTAAGTACAGCTACCCCTGCTTTTTTTTTTTGAATTTCCATTTGCATGGAATATTTTTTTTTCCATCCATTCATTTTCAGTCTATGCCTTCACTTGAAGGTAAAGTGCATCTCTACAGGCAGCATGAAGTTGGGTCTTATTTTTTAATCCATTGAGCAATTCTATGTCTTTTAATTAGATAATTTAATTCATTTACATTAAAGATAATCATTGATGGATGATGGCATGCTTTTGCTATGTTGTTACGTGTTTTCTGGTTGTTTTGTAGAACCTTTGTTTCTTTCTTTTTCTCTTATTGTCTTCCTTTGTGATTAAGTGATTTTTTTATTAGTATGTTTTGATCTGGTTTTTTATTTTTAGTGTATCTATTAAATGTTTTTGTTTTGCAGTTACCACGAGGCTTACTAAAAACATCTTACGGCTATAACAGGTTATTTTGAATTGGTAACAATTTAATTTTGATAGTAAGAAGAAACCCACTTTACTTTTTAGCTCCATTACCTCCCACATTTTGCATTTCTGATGTCTTAATTTATATCTTTTTATATTGCTTATCTTTTAGCAAAGTTTTGTAATTATTATGTTCATTTGTTTTGTCTTTTAACCTTCCTTTGATGGATGTAAGTGATTTATGTTCCACAATTGTCTTATTCTGAATTTTCTTTATACCTTCAGATGTTATTGTGCTAAACATAGCATTTTTTGGTTTCCGTTTGAAGAACTTCATTTAGCATTTCTTTAAGTCAGGCCTGACGGCAATAAATTTCCTCAGCTTTTTAGTTTGTCTGGGAATGTTTTTATTTCTCCTACTTTTCTCAAATATACTTTTGCTAAGCACGGTATTCTTGGTTGTACATTTTGTGTGTGTGTGTTGTGGGGGGGGGGGGGTGGTTTGTTAGCACTTTTTCTTCATCTAGTCTTCAATGTCTGAGTTTGTGACCTTTCTATTTCAGTGGGCTTGTTTAGAAATTCTGAGCAAATTGGCTTTTGTATTCTGTTTAACCACTAGAGGGCACCCGATGACCAGGTTAGATGCAAGTCTCACAGTGATTCTACCACTAAAGAGTGTTCCAGCTGGATGGGCTGATAGATTTGTAGAGGATCCTCCAGGCCATGTGGAAGAGCCAGTCAGGCTCTAGTTTCCAAAGCATCTGTGGACTGTGCTTCCCGCAGTGTGGCACCCATAAACAGCCTTTCTGGTGTGGGATCTCCTCTGGCTGGGTTGGTGAGCCACTGCCAAGTTCCACTGCTGGCTGCCACTAGCCCCACCCCTCCCTTTGACCAGAACCAGCTTCTAGTGGTTTGGCCCCATCAGTACTTGCAATGCTCCCTGTGGGCGGATGCAGAGTGAATCTCTCACTGAGGGACCCAGGACAGTGGAGAAGCCTACTGTTCACCTCTATCCAGCTCATTTTTTCACTGCAGAAACTGTGAGTCCAGGGGGATTTTCTTCATGTGTTTCCATAATGGCTTGGAGGGGACAAGCATCACAGTCACTGAGAACCAATTCCCTTACTATCCCACCACAATTGTATTTATCTTTGCCGTCTAGGGGGCTTCATAATCTCATTCACATGTTCAGGTTCCCTTAGCTCTTGTGAAGGTTCTGGTGGATAGTGGTTCATATTGATGTCACTGTTGGAATAAGATGGCTGGAGAGATCTACTCTGCCATTTTACTTTGCCTGGCAGCCAGAAATAGCATTTTTTGAAGAGAAAATAATTTGTACAAAAGTGTGGAGATACAAAAGATAATAAAGTATAAGAAGTATTTTTACGTGTCTAAGTATATGCACAGGAATTGTTGTCAATAAGACTGCTGAGGCGTTTGTTAACCACATCGTGGAAGCTGACATGTAACTTAATGAGGAAAAGGAAAAAGAGTAAGAGTTTTAATGATGGGGCTGACATGAACCAATAAAAGTATATATTTTACTTAGCCAATATATTATAAATTTTACCTAGAGCAGGGGATGGCAATCTATGGCCCTGGGCCAAATCCAGTCCACCACCTGTTCTCAAAAATAAAATTTTACTGAAACATACCATGCCCATTCACTTAGATATTGTCTGTTGCTTTTTTGCCCTACAAAAGCTGGGTAGATTTGTTGATAGAGACCTAATGGACTACAAAACTTAAAATATTACTACTTGGTCTTTTATGCAAAAAGTCAGATGATCCCCTGTGTAGAATAATAAGCCTGTAAGAATGCCCAGGGAGTAATTTTTTTTTCTAAAAGAACCCCCAAAACCAGGATGAGTCTTCTCTCAAACACATATTAAAGTTTATCATACAGCCCCAATTGTTAGACATGTGAGAACTGAGTAATGCACAAGATGGACAGATTACTAGCTCACTGGAGTAGAATTTATAAAACGGAATTTCTGGATGAAAAAATAATCTAGCAATAGATTTTGTTTTTTAAAAATAGTATATGATAAATATAGGAACACGGGGGAAGGGATTATTACATTTACATAATTGGGTTCATTGAGTAAATATTAGGAAAAAGGAATAAGGGTGTACCCTTTTCTCAAATTTATACCAAAGTGAATTTCATAAACTCTATTCAGTCATTCCACTTTTAATAATATAATTTAAAGATGTAAAAAGACCTATTGTGTTACAACTTACACAGGAAAGACATTTTGCAGCAACTTTACTGAATGTTCGTTAAGGCATTAATGGTTAAATAAATAACATGTTTATATTATGGAGTTTCGTGCAACTATTTTTAAAATGAAACAAATTATAGATAAGCAGGTGATGATACACAGATAGTTGATGGATAGTTAATAGATGGTCTATAGATCTGAAAAAGGAAGAACATGTTTATAATAAATCTCTTGGGAGCCTTCTAGACCTGGGAAGTAACTGCACCTTCCAGGGCTAGCGAATTTCTGAGGGTGTTGGAAAGCTACCCCTGAAATGTGGCTTTCAAGTGCAGGCAGGCCATTTCAAGGCCATCCCCCACTAATGTTCTGATGTGACCCTCATGCACCAAGCCAATGTTTTCCTGGCCTTAAATCCTTCTAAGGTCAGTTGCCAGGCAACTAGAGAACATCCTTATAGTTCTGAGCTTGCCAGAATTGTTCAAACTGGCCAATCCTAAACTGTTCACTCTGCCCTATCTTGCCTTTTCTGTGGAAACCCCAAATAAAGGGTCTGGCCTTTGACCTCCCCTTGCTCCCGTCATCTGCCTCCTGACCATCCTCACATTTCCTTTGTGGGCCTGTTCCCTTCTCTCAGGAAATGTAAGTAACAAATTGTTCTTCTAGCGCAACTGGCCTTTCTGTATCATCACTCAGATATAACTCTATAAATGAAATCCTAGGTGTAATTTTAGATCAGAGGTGTCTCAAAGTGTAAAACCTATGCAGTCATTCTGGTTGGGGAAGGCGGAATACCAAACATGTTCCAGCAGATGCCTTACATAGCAGCAGAGGCATACATACCCAGGGAAGTAGGTGAGAAGTATGAGTGACTGAAATTAAACTGTCAAGTTGCACCTGCAGGAAGCAGGCCAAACGCCTGCTTAAATTAGTCATAGCACAGTGAGGCCAAGAGGATCTAGGCTTGATGCACAGGAGATGGTTAATTCAGAACCCTGCCCTACAACCTGATTTGTGGGCCCAGCCCTGCCCTGGATGCCTGTACTTTATTTTTATTCTAGTCACATAAGTTTTCAGAAAACTCTTTATCAGAAAAATCTGTCCAAGCCTTAGACCTAATTCAACAGATATTTTTTGAGTAGTGACCTCGTTCCTGGTGCTGTATCAGTACTGGCCTACAATAATGAAAAAGGTGGAAAAGATCTGTGTCTTTGAGATGTTTAACAAAGGATGGCTACAATAAGAAGTCAACTTGAGGATAAAATTCTATTACATATTTGAATTATTTGCTTTCATTAGAGATTACATTTTTATTTTTATTTTATTTTTAATTAATTAATTAATTATTTAAGACTACTTCTGCACTTGGCTAGTCTTAAATAAAATAAATAAATAAAAATGTAATCTCTAATGAAAGCAAATAATTCAAATATGTAATAGAAGAATTTTACCCTCAAGTTGACTTCTTATTGTAATTTTAAAAATAATTACGTAGAGAAGAACCAAACACATAAGCAATGCTTGAAACCACAGAAGAAGAATACACTATTTTAATATCAGTAAACCCTGTCATTGGTATAAGGAGGGTTATGTTATATTAGTAGGGCACTGAAAATTTTGTTGTTGTTTTTATCATCAATTATCACATTTTTACTAATACTGCCTTATAGCAGAAGTGGCAAACCATTTTTGTAAAGGGCCAGATGGTAAATATTTCAATTTTGGTGGGCAACTCTATTATTGTATGCCCAAACCAGAAATGGACAAGATGTAAACTTATGGATATGGCCAAGTTCCAATAAAACTTAATTTACAGCATGGACACGATTAGGCCCATAGGTTGCTGACCTGTACCTTTGAAGTCTTTTAGACAATGTTTATAACACTGACACTTAGAACTCAGCGTGGCCTATCTAAGAACACATTATCATATCATTCTAAATTCAACAGAAAGCTTCATTTTATTGTTCACTGCTCTTGGAAATGATACATTGCATCACTTTTCATTTTTAAAAAACCTATTTACTGAACATCTATTAAGCATAAAACTTATGTAATTCTCATCAATAAAAATTTTATTTTTAGGCAGATATTTTTAGAAAATATCTTAATATCCTTAGGAATATTTCCTTAAGAAAATTGTTGGTTAAAAGTTACGGCAGTTCCGATAAGACAGTGGTATCTGTAGGTTTGGCATAGCAGCAGAGTCGTTACGTAAGGAAAGATTTTGTGGGGGATGTGGCATGAAAAGGTTGGAGCAGTTGTCTTCCTTCAATCCATTCCCAACTGCCTCTCGAATACCAGTATTTGGGATAGAACAAGTTGTATAGAAATAAATAAGTAAATTTTTTATTTATACACATAGCAGGTCTTTCTATGTAACTTGTACTATCCCAAATACTGGTATTCGAGAGGCAGTTGGGAATGGACTGAAGGAAGACAACTGAAGCAATAGACACAGCCCGAGGCTCTAAAGTAATTGTTCCATGGAGAACAACTACTTCCAACTCTTCTTATTGCCCTTTGAGCTCATTAATTTTATTTTTCCTATACATGTTTCACATTTCTGAGTTTTACATACCTAAAATAAAAATTAGTTTGTGTGGTATTTTTATTGAGTAAAGAAGTGTTTCGAAAATAATTCTCCATGAATACTTTTGCTTCTTCCCAGTCCAGAGGCAGTTGGTGCATCTATTAAAGGATGAGTTAAAGACGAACATGACTTGGATGTTAGATAGCATATTGCTCCAGAGAGTAGTTCAAGTCTTATTCCTGCTGGAATCACTTGTTCACAGTACAGTGTAGTGATCACTCACCCCACCCTCCAAAGTAAAGGTGAGAAAGATGAGATGTCTCTTTTTCTCTCTTTCTCCCACTTTTGTCTCTCACATGCACACATGCAGAATAGAATGATACACCAGCTGCTCCATATATGTTCCAAGTTTACTTCAGGGTTCATCTCCTGTGATGCAATGCTACTGCATGCCAGAGCGAACATCTGTCACCTATTGCATTACCCCGTGAAACTAAGCATGAATAACTGATGCTAAGGCAATCTGTCAGTAATAAATGGTCTGTTCTCTGATCCAGAGGCATATTCTTTCCTGCTAGAAATTACATATACATGAAAAAATGATACTTGAAATTATATATATACACACACACACATGTATGAAATAATTTTTGTATATTATGAAGAAATTCTGTAAGAGGACAGAGGGCTGATGGGAGTAGATAGCAGACAGATTGTCCAAACTGTGTGGTCAATTGGACAATATATAAGACTTTGTTTCCTTTTTTAATATTTTAAGAGATACAAAATATCTCTTAAATGCCAGGAGATTATGGATCATTTATTAAAAGTAAAACGTTTGAGTTCATTGACCCTTCTCTAAGTCATTGCAATAGGGTATTGTGGTTCCAAAATAATTAAAAAGCACAAATAAAAACCTATCAATAAATCATAGGTGTTCCCTTAAATCCCCAAGCACAACAATGTTATCTCCTATGTTAAATGAACTTTAACTTGGTAACTTCTCCCTTTCTGAGAATGGGCCAGCATTTCCAAGTTTTCTAAAGGAATATCTGTGGAATTCAGGAAAAATATAGTGTTATTTTGACCATAGAAGAAATGGTGATGAGTGGTTGTATTCTGAATATTTGAATGTCGTACCAACATGATTTCTTGATGGATCAGGTATAAGGTATAAAAGGAGGAAGGATGGCATAAGTGATTCCGTGATAAATCTTTTTCCTCCCTTCCCTTCCCTTCTTTTTCTGAACAATTCAGTGCCAAATCCATTTGGTAGACAAAAGTGAAAAATTGTGGAAAGGGAGTCATGGTGACCAAACATGGAGATCCAGAGCCTAAGTGAGGTGAAGAAGTTGTGTTCACAAAAGGTGAGGCCGTGTGGGAAAACAGAGTATAAACCTGGATAGGAAGGTAGTGTCAGAGAGGGGAAGCCCAGCATGAAGAGTCAAAGCACAAGCAGTGTGAAGAGGAAATTCGGCAACAGAGGCCATATAGTATAAGATATTGGAGTCCAAACAGGATGAGAAGCCATCCATAAAGATGAGGAGGTTATGACACAGATGATGGATGGATTTATATACAGAAAAATGAAACAAGTGCATATTTAAAGCTAATGGAAGCCACATTCTTTCACTGTTAGAGAATGAAGTTTCAAACATTGAAAAGTTTGATAACTAAAATCAATCGCTGTGCCATTGGATTCGAACTAGCAATATTTGTTGAACTCATAACTTGTAATATGCATAGAACAGATAGATGATGTGTTCTGAATGAATAAATGATAGATACATAGATAGATGAATATAGAGGTGAATGTATGCATCTACTGAGAGAGTCTATGAGCAGGAATATCCTATAAGTCATAAACACATCTACCACTTAGAACTTGACTTCTTCAAAATGTTATTTTTCAATAAATTAAACAAGAGTACCTTAGAGAAATGGATAATTCTAAGGATAAGACAGGTAAAGTATAAGATACACTGTTTTGCCAGAAAGCAATAAAGTGTTCAAAAATAGATCGATATATTGTAAAGGGAGCTTCCACTTGCCAAGACTGAAATAAATGGAGTATCAAAATAAATAATAAAGCATGGAAATCCAATGAATAAAATGGAAAACATGAATAGAGAGATATAAAAAAAATAAACATGTTCTAAATTTTGATGAGAAACCAAGTGTTTACATAGATTCAAAGAACTTCCACATATACATCTACAATACACATTTATGCTATATAATATATAAATATACATGCAAATACATCTTAATACATGTACATAATATATAGAATATAATAATACATGTATAACATAGGAGCACATTAAATATAAAGAAATATAAAAAATATAGGTAGCAAACATGGAACATAAGCGATAACAACAAATAGTGATATGAATACAGATATAAATAAAATATACAGTATAATTGCAGTTAAAATATTGTTCTGCCATTACCTCTAGAGTTCATTTTCAACAGTGAAGCTAGATTTGGTGACTCCTCTGCTCAAAAGCCTTCTCTATGTTCTCCATTATATTCCAAGTTTGAAAAAAAGTTCTTACAGTGGGTTACAAGGGCCTACCTAAACCTATTATTGCTCTAATTACATCTCCTATTTTTTTTTTTTTTTTGGTCTCGTTTAATGATCTTGCTGAGGAAGCCACACCAGCTTCTAATTTCCAACTGCTGTGCTTCCTCTTTGCCTCAAATAGTCTTCCTCCAGTTTTCTTCCTGGCTCTTTCTCTCTCTTCCTTCATATCTCTGCTGAAACAACTTTCCCCAGCAAGACCTCACTGACAAACCTTTCAAAATTTAAGATGGTTCAATATCTTCTAGTATTCTTTGTTGTTTTTCTTCAAATCGTTTTTCCCTTAGCATTGTATATTTACTAAGTCTATCATGGGAATGTAACCTCAATGAGATCACAGATTTCTATCTTTCTTTTCCTGGTACAATATAACTAGGGTTTAAGACAGTGTCCTTCACAAAGGAAGTACAAATTAGTATTTCTTGAATAAAGAATGTTTTTCAAATTAAATGAGATAAAGTTTCTTATGTGTAAAATACATTCAAAATATTAAAAAAACTTTCTGTCTAATCTCTTTTCTTTATTAAACTGTAAACCAAGTGGTCATATATTATTCATTTATTTTTCCCCACAAAACCATTGTAATTAGAGTCACACTGTAGCATTCAATAAATATTCATTTTAATTGATCAGTTAATCAATAACTTCCTGAATTAATGACTTATTGAAAGGCAAGTCTAGTCTCCTGAATTGTGTTTCATTTGATAAGGTTGCCTAGCTGTGTTTTCTTATTTAGTTCTTACCTCCCTGATACATGTGGTATCAGTGAGTGTTCAGAGATTTTTTCTGCAATTGACAGCTAATAATGATTTCATTAATACCTAAAAGAAATTATTCTCTTTGCTTTCTTCCTTACTTCTTTCTTCCTTGCTTTTTTCTTAGAAACTTTCTTTCTCCCTTATTTAATTTTCACTCCTTTAGATTTCTTTCTTATATAGATTGTCTTTGACTTATGATGGTTTGATGACTTAAGATTTTTCAACTTTATGATGGTGCAAAAGAGATACATGTTCAATAGAAACCGTAATTTGAATTTTGAAATTTTCTTGGGCTGGTGATATATGACACTATAGTCTCGCCTGATGAGGGTCAGTGGCAGCAAGCCACAGTTCCCAGTCAGTCACACAATCATAAGGGTAAACAACTGACATTTTACAGTGTACTATGTTGCCAGTATTCAATTTATTGACTATTGTTCTGTTTTTGTTTCCCATGATGTCTACAAAATGCCCATCTGTGTATAGTATTCAATACTTTATTATCAAATAAACTTTGTGTTAGATGATGTTGCCCAGCTGTTTGCTAATATAAGTGTTCTGAACATGTTTAAGATAGGCTAAGCTAAGCTATGTTGTTAGGTAAGTTAGGTTAAATGCATTTTTGACTTACAGTATTTTCAACTTATAATGGATTTCTTAGGATATAACCCCTCAAGAAGCATCTGTGCTAAGTAATTTTATTTCTAAATGGGCCCCGGTGTTAGCAAAAAATATATATATTAACTTTTTTAGTCAGATTTATTTGGTTATGGAATAGAACAGGCAAATATGTTTTTATTCAGCCAAATTAAACATGGACAATAAGTTAAAAATTTTAAATTGAAATTCTGAAAATATTGTTTTGAGTCTTTTGGATTTATATATTGAGATGGAGTTTGGTGCACTATATATTTATAGAGATTGACACCCTGGAAGGAAGAGAAGAAAATAAGTAGAATTGGACAAAGATACAAGTTGAACTGTAGTGCAGCTCTACAAAGCCTCAGCCAACTCAGCAGGGAGCTCTGGACGGAATATTGCTATGTGTGAGCTAGCATGAGGGAGCCACATACATAAAATAACTTCGTAAAGTAATAGTAGAATATTCCTCTCCATGGACCTTACTGGGTATTTGCTGGAAAGTTCAGGGACATGTGGGGAACTAAAAAGCTTCTTTCTTGGTATATACCTGGAGGAAGAGAGAGAACTGAAAGGGTGCATCCCAACTAGATCATTTTCCCCACATCTTCTTGATGGTACAAAGTATTTAAACTGCTAGTAATGAGGTAGCAATTCCAATTAACCTACTTCATCTGGGAAAAGGGTACAGGAAAGGAAAATCCTAACCCTGCTCGAAGGGCAGGAAGCCAAATGGAATTCGGATAATTAGAAATCCTGTACCTCCAGAAGGGGACACAGTCATTGATAGAGTCCTGAGTTGGAGATAAAGAGCCTGAGTATGATTGAGGATGAAGTAATAGAACTGAAGGTGAACAAGAAAACAGAGGATGACCCTGACTACCTACTCCACAATAGCAAGCATCAAATAACAAGTAACAAACTTCTAACACTGGGAGAAGAGTAAACTCATGGAGAGACCCTCATTGGGGCATATGCTGATGCAGAAAAAGCCTGAAGTTGAGGGTGGAAAATGGCCGTTAGAACAATTCTCCAGCAAGCTAGGTTTCACCTTAAGCATCAGAGAACACTAGAGACAGAGTAAGCTAGTGATGCACTGAGAGTAATCACAGCAGCAAAACACAAAGCCAGCTCAAATCTCCACAGGATTTTCTCATGCCTTCCAAACTGAAAGCCCATCAGAATAAGACACCTGCCCCTTACAAGCATAAATATTCTTTACCATATTTTTTACTGTTCTACATGTGTTGATAGGCTTTCAACCAAAAATTATGTGTCACATCAAAACGTTAAGAAATTAATTACCTACTGTCAAGAGACAAAAACAATTAACAGAACCAAAGTCATGTATGCCACAGATGTTGAAACTGTCTGGCAGGGAATTGAAATTAGCTATGATTAAAATATTAAAGATTTTAGTGGAAAAGGTAGATAGCAGCATGAATAAATGGAAAATTTCAACAGAGACATCAAAACTGTAAGAGAGAATCAAGAAATGTCAGAAATTAATACTAAGACCCTCAAACAGAATAGAGGTGAAAAATGCCTTTAATGAGCTTATCAGCATACTCCACATAGCTGAGGAAAGATGAGTGAACTCCAAGATAGGTCGATAGAAATTATTCAAAATAAAACTAGAGAAAAAAATAGTATGAGACCAGAACAGAGAACAAAGGATCTGTTTTAAGACAATATCAAACAATCTAACATTTGTATAATTTAAAAAGAAGAAGAAAGGAGATAAAATAGGGCAGAAATATTTTCAAAAATATTGATAAAGAGATTTTTCCAAAAATAAGGAAAGATTCTAATTCCCCAGACGCAGGACTCTTGAAGAACACCCAGCAGGATAAATATCTTCTCCCGACATAGCTAGGTATATCATGCTCAAACTGACATCGTCCAGAGATAAAAAGAAAACATTAAAAGTTAACAGAAGACAAGTTACACAGAAAAAGTGACAGTGTTTCCACAGATATCTGATCAGAAACTATAGAGATCACTAGACTATAAAGTAAAACCTATGTATTAAAAAAAAGAAGAAAGAAAAATTAAGTAAATGAGAAATACTTTTTCAGTGAAAATACAAGGAAAACACCACTGCAGCTGCCACCATGAACATCATCAATATCAAAAACAAAATGAATAATTTGTTTCTTGCATAAACATGTTACAAGAAAATACTAGAAGTTCTTCAGGAAGAAGAAATTTAATACCAGGCAAATACTGAAAAAAATGAAGAACACTAGATATAATAAAAAGCAAAATAAATATAAAGTTCACATACTTATAAATAACTTTAACAGGCCATTGACTATGTAAAGCAAATATGATAGCAATATGTTTATTCCATCTGTAAAAGTAAAAGTAACAATTTTTATATATAAAGGTAAAATGCTGCAATCCCTGGACAACCAGTATGGATTTTTAAAGTGACCTGAATGACAGCAAGCTATTTAGATAAAAGGAAATAATAAAAAGTACTCATTGCAGAACAAGGCAGAAAGAGTGAAGGCAATAATTAAGGGATATACCTCTTTGTTGTTTTTAGATTCAATCGAAACATATAAAAATCAGATCGAATATAAATGACCTAAACATACAAGTTAAAGACTGTGATTGTTTAGATAAAAAAAATTGACTCAATTATACACTGTAAGCATAATATAGCTATAAATATTAAGACAGGATAATTAGGAGATTGATTTTGTGAGAATTCCAGTCTCTAAAATTTTCTACTTAGAAATTTATTTTTCTTAAAATAATAGTTCAAATATAAGAACAGAAGACACATAAAAAGCATTTTCAAACACAACTTTCATAGATTTTTAGGCTATATATCTTATAAACTTTACTCTCATTATGAAGTTTAAAAAATAATTTGTTCAAACCAATAATTCACTTCATAATTTTTCATTAGTTGATTTGAACCTCAGGTTTGGATGGGCATCCATGAACAGTTTGGACATAATTATTCAGTTTGTGTTTTCCTTCCTGAAAACAGTCCACAGATTCTCTGAATAAAGTGGGGCATTACTGCCGATTTTTCTAGTCTGTGACTGTATGTGTGTTAGTTCTCCACAGCTTGTTGGAGCCAGTGTGCACACCAAATGTAGGGAAACTAATTCAGAGGCCACATTCAACTAGATCATATGTACCTCCAGGGAATGTATGTTTTGAAAGTGATGAATCAGTGTTAGGCTGTGAGCCCATCACTTATAAACTGATGTGGACTCTAGAGCTATGGGAAGAAATGATGAATCACATGCAAGTAGTGTAAAGGAAGCCAATCTATATAAATCAGGAGAAGAATAAACACAATACACAGAGAGAAATGAAAATGAATTTTCATAAAGCTCAAGAAACAGGGAGTATTTTATTTGGCTCCTGATTTTTCAGCTTTTGGTTATCACATCCAGTGGAAGCTGTTTGCTTTTCTTCCTGTTGTTTCCAAGCAACATTATTGTACTCTTCACATAAATTATAAATTATCTCCTTTGGTTTTCTAATTTGCTTTACTTATTCACTTCATGAAACTAAATTACTGTAATATTTAATTTAATTATTAATTAAGATACTGCCAACTACCATTTCTAATACAAAAAGAACAGTTCCTATTGTCTTAAAGCCATCAGTAGAAAACACATACTGTTGACATGAACAACATGGGTTACTAGACCCCCCTGCAGTCAAAAATCTATGTATAACTTTTGACTCCCCCAAACTTAACTACCAAAAGCCTGTTGACCAAAAGCCTTATCAACAATCTAAATGGTTAACACCTATATATAACATATAACATACATGTATATGTTTTATATGTTGCATTTTTATAATAAAGTAAGCTGGAGAAAAAAATGTTGTAAAGAAAATCACAAGGAAGAGAAAATATATTTGGTATTCATTAAGTGGAAGCAGATCATCAAGAAGGCCTTCTTCCTCATCATCTTCATGTTGAGTAGGTTGAGGAGAAAGAGGAAGAGGAGGGGTTAGTCTTCTGTCTCAGCGGTGGCTGTGGTGGAAGAAAATCTGCTTATAAGTGAACCCATGCAGTTCAAACCTGTGTTGTTCAAGAGTCGACTGAACATTACTTTGTAATGAGACACTCAGAAATTTATCATATGTTTATCATAGCACAAATACTAATGTACTACTTTCTTATATCTATCCTTGAATATATAGAAAGCAGAGATAACCTTATGAATGGTTTGGTAGTAGCAGTAATGGCCCCCCAAAAGATAACCATGCCTGAATACCCAGAACACATGATATGTTAACTTACATGGCAAAAGAAACTTTGCAGATGTGATTAAGTTAAATATTGTAATGGGAGATCATCCTGGATAATTTGGGTTGGCCAGTTATAATCATGGTGTTCCTTCTAAGTGAAAATGAGAGGCAAGAAAGTCAGAATTAGTTATTCTACTGGCTTTGAAGAAAGGGATCATAAGCCAAAGAATGAGCATGGCCTCTAGAAGCTACAGAAAGCAAGAGAACTGATTCTCCTCTTGAGCCTCCAGAAGGATCTTAACTTCATCAACTTTTTGATTTTCATCCAGTGAACCCATTTCAGAGTTATGATCTCCAGAGCTGTAATATGTTGAATGTGTATTGTTTTAAGCCTCCAAGTGAGTGTTAAGTTGTTATAGCGGCAGGAGGAAACTAATACAAATGGTTCAAAGTCGTTAGGTTTCTTTTAATAGTGAAGTTGCTATAATTTGATATAAGTATGTTTCATGTTCTTTGATTCCTGGAGTTGAATGCTATAGTAATAATTAATTTTTGATATCTTATTGGTATCTTGTTCATCAAACATGTGTACTCTGTGTAACAATTACTATATAGTATGTGTTACACTGGATGCTCACTACTTTCTGATTATTGAACTAGTCATTTTTTATAATCAAAATCTGTAAACTCTTCAATAATGTTAATTTTCTCAATAAGTATGTTGAAGTACAGACAAATTTCCTAAGTTGCTTAGGTTTAAACAGCTGACACCGGGTGGAAAATGGCAGAATGTCAATGCAAACTCATCTTTCTGACATCAGCACTTGCATTATTTTATGACACTATTTACCCTTGGGCTTACTTACCCTTTTATTTTTCCAAATAGTGTGTTTGTATATTTTGCCTGTGGATAGGGCTCCCTGTAAACCTATGTAAGCAATCTTTGTACTAGCTATTGAAAGAAAGTTACCAAGAAGACAAGCAAGAGGGAGAGCTACCGTTTTGTCAGTGGACACTGTCTCTTCTTAATGGAGAGAAATTTTGCACTCTGTGACTCTGAAGTACTCCAAAAAAGTATGTGCTAAAAAGCACATATTCATAACATAATTTTTGGAACCTTGAGATAACTGATGATACAGGCAGAAGACAGCCAAACACAGCCCACGTCACTGTGCACAAGGGGCTTGCCTAAACATACCCATGGTGAAAAATTCCATCCCTTAACTCATACGCAGTAAGGGAAATAAATCAATGTGGAGTGGCTTAGACTAAGGGCCCACATGCGCACTGGGAAAATGGGTGAAGCCACCAGGAATTCCTGCTTTATGCTGGGGAGGAACTGGGCCTCTTCAGCTCCTGTGTGGTAGCCTGGTGTTCAGTTTTCTGAGGTGGAAAACCTGCCTGCAGGACACCTCTTTTTTTTGAGAGTTTTCTTTTTGCATAATAAATCCACTCTCTTCACCCTCCTAACTCTTTCTGGTTGTGAGGCAAGAACCCAGATTTTAGCTGAACTAAGGAGCAAAAAATCCTGTATCACTGACAACCTCTCAAAATACTGATAAATCAGGTGACAAGAGCCGAGATTTTAGCTGAACTAAGGCGCAAAAAATCATGTATCACTAACAACCTCTCAAAATACTGATAAATCAGTAGTACATTCTAAACTATCAGTTCATTTTTAAGTGTTTTAGAATCCAAGTTTATTATCCAAATTTTTAATTAAAATGTGCCTTTTGACTCATGACCATAAAATCTATTCCTCCAACTTTCATAAAATCAATTTAGGCAGAATAACACCCAAAAGCCCAATCAAGTTTTATGACTTTATTAATTTATCAGCACTTGTCAGTTATCCAACTGAATCAACATTGGATAGTAGACATTTTATTTATTATTGATGTTAACTCAATAATTATTAATTAGGCAAATTAGCAGCAATGTCAGTTTGAATTTTAAAATGCAGGCATAGGTAATGACAAAATTACCTAAACACGAAAAGCCAAGGACAAATTTTTGAGATAATTGTTCCGCAATAAATTACCTCTGTGGATTTTTATTCCATTATAGATCTAGAAGCATTCAATCTAAAAAATGAAGGATAAATTTCAAAATTGCTAGAAAATGTTTTCTTGCAACTGTTAACTTCATCAAGAATTTCCATATAGTAAGAAACAATGTTTCTAGCAAAATAATAAATATGTTTAAAAGTTGTAGGAAAAATTTCTATTTTGATCTCAAATGTTGAAATGATTTACAACAAAATTCAATTTAATTAGTATCAAATTAACATATATTCAGATGCATCCTTTAATAAATCATAAAATGTTTTACTCTTTTAAATTATATGTTATGCCTTAAAATTTAAATTGATAAGACACATAAGTAACTAAAAAGAATAAAAGATGATAAATACAGTGATGATTAAAGAAATGAAAATGAAATGCCATTTTTCACATTTTAGACTGTTGAAAATTAAAGTTTACTAATACTCATTTTTGATGTCTACATAGAAGTATAAACCTTAATAAATAGTTCGCACTGTCCTGTCTTTTGTTTTTGTTTCGGCAAGAACATAAGCTATAGCACGGTCTTTAATTGCCGCTTGGTAATACCTGATTCATACATTCATTTTTAGTATTTTACTGTGTCATTTTTCCAACAAGTTAAGCTAATAAAAGTACACATCAAGTGACACTTTGCATTGCCTCAAAGTATAAAAATATAAATTCATTCAACAGAAAGTTACGTGTTACTTAATGAGAATGAGATGTGTAAATATCTGCCAACTTACTAATATCCCAAAGATACCTGGTTAATGAAAACAGTATAACACAGAGCTGCGCCATATATATAATTTATTTATGCAAACATCAAAGCTTTTATCAAATTATTAATTTTCTTATTTATATTCATTAATGTGTATAAGATTTTTTGTAGGAGTGAGTCCCAAACATAAAACAGTATGTATCAGTCAAGAATCAGCCTATGAAGGTTAGGAGGTGATGATGGAGAGAGTAAGTTTTATTTGCATTTAATAACTTTCTGTAGCAATTAAAATTGTGGTGACATATATAGAATAGATTTTTGAAATAAGTAAAATTATAGTCATAAAAATCAAATCTTATTAAAATATGGGGAAAATATTTAGTAATGGTGTGGATTTTGAGGAGGAGAAGTGAGGATGGATTGATCAGTCAATCTGGAAGAAGGAAAGATACAGAACACTTAGGCATAGGCCTACACTAGTAGTAAGCCAGGGCAGCCACACTAGATAAGTGGATTGTTCTGTAGACTAAACATTACCTTGGATGACTTTTCCCATCTGGTTGAGATAAATAAATAACTGTATTTGAAAATGCTAAAATAATGGAGACTTGAAGACTCAGGAATCTTAAGGCCTACAGACTTAAATACAAGGATATCCAGTCTAGTTTATGTTGTAGATCAAAATCTTAAGTTTCCCCGATGTCAAAAATGTAGTTGAATGCCATATCAAAAAGTTTGTTCAGGGTGTGACATGGTGGCTCACACCTATAATGCCAGCACTTTGGGAGGCTGAGGCAGGCAGATTTCTTGAGCCAAGGAGTTCAGAGTAGCCTGGGTAGCATGGTGAAACGTCATCTCTACAAAAAATACAAAAATTAGCCAGGTGTGGTGGTGCACATCTGTAGTCCCAGCTACTAGGGAGGCTGAAGTGGGAGGATCACTTGAGCCTGGGAGGCAGAGGTTGCAGTGAGCCAAGCTCTCCCTGCTGCACTCCAGCATGGTGTGCAGAGTGAGACTCGGTCTCAAAAAAAAAAAAAAAAAAAGACAAAACAGTTTGTTCAGTGTATTTTTACTACTATAAATTGAACATGCTCAACTGAAAAAATATTTTTATTAATGATATCATGTTTATTTTTTTCTATACTTAAAATATTTAAAAATACGTGCCAAGGCATTATTTCTGAATTACCAGCATCAATTAAAGCATGCAATTACTAGAATAGGCTAGCATGCAAACTAGCTAGTTTAACGACATTTCAATTTATTGTTTTGTTTCTCTTTATTGTATTCTATAGTTATTAAATTTATCCTATTAAATTATATTTAACAATTCATTAATAAATACAAAGCTAATTTTAGTAAAACTGGAACTTATACAGATCTATAAATATGTTAAATATAATATTTAAATGTAATAAACTCTAAGCATTCAATCCTTCACTCTTTACCTACAAGGAAGTTAGAGTATTTTATATTGTCTGAGCCTTGAATGAAATTTCCATATCTGAAAAGGTGGCAAAAATGGATGGCAGAAGACCAAATGTTGTGATTTTCCTATCAGTGAGGCACAGGTAAGAAGGAACTTTTTTCGGCTAGGACTTCCGGTACTATCTTAAATAGAAGTGGTGAGACTGGATACATCCTTTTATTGTTCCAGTTCTCAAGGGCAATGCAGCCAGCTTTTATCCATTCAGTATGATGTTGATGATAGGTTTATCATAGATGGCTCTTATTATTTTGAAAAATATTCCTTCAAGGCCTAGTTTGTTGGGGGTTTTAATATGAAGGAATATGGAATTTTATTGAAAACCTTTTCTGCATTTCTTGAGTAAATCATGTGTTTTATTTTGTTTTTGGTTTTGTTCACGTGATGAATCACATTTATTGATTCATGTATGTTGATCCAACCTTGTTTCCTAGGGATAAAGTCTACTTGATCTTTGTGAATTTTTTTTTTTTTACATGATGCTGGATTTGGTTTGCTAGTATTTTGTTGAGGACTTTTGTATCTATGTTCATCAAGAATATTTGCCTGAAGATTTATGCTTTTGTTATGTCTGTCAGGTTTTGGCATCAGGATGATGCTAGCCTTATAGAATAAGTTAGAGAGGAATTCCTTCTCCTCAATTTTTTGGAATAGTTTCAGTAGGAATGATACCAGCTCTTCTTTGTACAACTGGTATAATTCAGCTGTGAATCTGTCTGGTTCTGGGTTTTTTGCCTGTTTGTTTATTTTTTGGTTGGAAGGCTATTAATTATTAATTTAATTTCAGATCTCTGAAAAGACCAGTATCAGTATTGGTCTTTTCATGGATTTAATTTCTTCCTGGTTCCATCTTGGGAGGTTGTGTGCTTTCAGGAATTTATCCATTTCTTCTAGATTTTCTAGCTTGTGTGCATACAGTTGTTCCTAGATGCCTCTGAGGATTTTTGTATATCTATGGGGTCAGTAGTAACGTCCCCTTTGTCATTTTTGATCGCGTTTATTTGTATCTTCTGTCTTATTTTCTTTATTAGTCTAGCTATTGATCTATCTTATTAATTCTTTCAGAAAACCAACTCATGGATTTATTGATCTTTAGTGTGGTTTTTTATTTCCTAATGTCCTTCAGTTAAGCTCTGACTTTGGTTATTTCTTGTCTTCTGCTAGATTTGGGGTTGGTATGCTCTTGTTTCTCTAGTTCCTCTAGTTGTAATGTTAGGTTGTTAATTTGAGCTCTTTCTAACCTTTTGATGTGGAAATTTAGTGGTATAAATTTCCCTCTTAACACTGCTTTAGCTGTGTTACAGAGATTCTTGTATGCTGTATCATTGTTCTTATTTTTTCTAAAACATTTCTTGATTTCTGCCGTAATTTCATTATTTACCCAGAAGTCATTAAGGATCAGGTTGTTCAGTTTTCATGTAACTGTATGATTTTGAATAATTTTCTTATTATTGATTTCTATTTTATTGTGCTGTGGACCAAGAGTGTGGTTGGTATGATTTTAGATTTTTTGAATTTGCTGATGTTGAGGATTGTTTTTTGTTTGACTGTGTGGTCAGTTTTAGAGTATGATCCATGTGCAGGTCTTTGTTAGTTTTCTGTTGATGATCTGTCTAACGCTGTTAATGGGTTGTTGAAGTCTTCCACTATTACAGTGTGTTTATCTAAGTCTCTACATTGGTATCTAAGAATTTGCTTTATGAATCTGGGTGAACCCGTGTTGGGGGCATATATGTTTAGGATAATTCGTATTTCATTGAATGGAGCCCCTTACTGTTATGTAATGCCCTTCCTTTTTTTTTTTTTTTTTTAAATCTTTGCTGGTTTAAAGTCTGTTTTGTCTGAAATTAAAATAGCAGTCCCTGCTTTTTTTTCTGTTTGCTATTTGCTGGGTAGATTTCTCTTCTCTTTACATTGAGCCTGTGTGTGTCATTGCATGTGAGATATGTTTCTTGAAGACAGTATACCATTTGGTCTTGCTTCTTTATCCAACTTGCCACTCTATGTCTTTTAATTGGGAGTATTTAGCCCATTTCCATTCAAGGTTAGTATTTATATGTGTGGATTTGATCCTGTCATCATATTAGCTGGTTATTATGCTGACTTGTTTGTGCAGTTGCTTGATAGTGTCACTGGTCTATGTATTTAAGCGTGTGGTGGTAATGGTCTTTTGTTTCCATATTTACTCCCTTCAGGTCCTCTACTAAGGCAGGTCTGGTGATAATGAATTTCTTTAGTATTTGCTTGTCTAAAGAGGAGCTTATTTTTCCTTCACTTATGA
The DNA here is from genome assembly GCA_036589455.1 of Ateles fusciceps. Classification (NCBI taxonomy): domain Eukaryota; kingdom Metazoa; phylum Chordata; class Mammalia; order Primates; family Atelidae; genus Ateles; species Ateles fusciceps. Next base: position 14,502,886 of record JAZHEH010003259.1, on the reverse strand, counting down.
AGATTGGTTTGGCTAGATATGAAATTCTTGGTTGTAATATATTTTCTTTAAGAATGCCGAATATGGACCCCCAATCTTTTCTGGCTTGTAGTGTTTTTGCTGAAAGGTCTGATGGAGTTCCTTTGTAGGTGACTTGCCCCTTCTCTCTAGTTGCATTTAATAGTCTTTCATTTTGTCCCTGGAGAATCTGATGACAATGTGTCTTGGGGAAGATCTTCTGTAGTTTTTTCAGGGGTTCCGTAGAGTTCTTGAATTTGAATGTTGACTTTTCTAGCAATGTTGGGGAAATTTTTATGGATTATATCCTGAAATATGTTTTACAAGTTACTTGCTCTTCCACTCTTTCAGGGACACCAGTGAGTCATAGATTTGCTCTTTTAACACAATCTTATATTTCTTGAAGGGTTTGTTCATTCTTCTTTATTGTTTTTTTATTTATTTTTGTGTGAGTTATTTCAGAGAGCTGGTCTTTAAGCTCTGAGATTTTTTTCCTCATCTTGGTTGATTCTGCTGTTAATACTTGCAATTGTATCCTGAAATTCTCAAAGTGAGTTTTTCAGCCTTATCAAATCAGTTTGATTCTATCTTAAAATGGTTATTTCATCTTTCATCTCCTTTATCATTTTATTGTATTCTTTGGAGTCATTCAGATTATATTTCAACTTTATCCTGAATCTTTGTTCCTATCCATATTCTCAATTCTATTTCTGTCATTTCAGCCATTTCACCCTGGTTAAGAACCACTGTTGAGGACCCAGTGTAATCATTTAGAGCTAAGAAAACAGTCTGGCTTTTTGAATTGCCAGAGTTCTTGCATTGGTTCTTTCTCATCTTTGCAGGGTGATGTTCCTTTAATCTTTGAAGATACTATCCTTTGATTTTTTCGTTTATCTTCTTTGATGTCCTTGATTGTTTGATTGTAGTATAAGGTGGGTTCAGTGAACTAATTTAGTTTCTGGGAAATTTTAGGGGGCCAACATTCAGCTTAGGACTTCTAGTCTGCATGCTCTAACTCTGGAGGGTTGATAGTGGGCCCCTGGCTATGTCCTCTGGCCACTCATCGTTACTAATTTATATATTTTATTTTTATTTGTTAAAAATGTTCACAATTATGCATTTGAGCAATTTTAAAATAGCTGCCTTAATGTCCCTCTCAGATAATTCCAACGTCTATGTCATCTGATTGTAGGCATTATTTTTCCATCAAATTTGACATTTTCATCTCCCTACACACACACACACGAATATATATGTGTGTGTGTGTGTGTGTGTGTGTGTGTGTGTGTGTATTTGATTGTATCCTGGATATTTTGATTATTATGCTATAGGACTCTGGGTTTTACTTAAATCCTATGGAAATGTTAATATTTTGGGTTTTACAGGCAATCTACTTGTTAAAACAAAAGTTCAGGCTACAAATTTCTACCCATCTTCTATAGGCTATAGTTACTGCTTCAGCTCCATTTCAAAGTTTTTGCAGTGGCTCAGTACTATCTGTATTTCTCCCTTGTGTACACTATTCAGTTGTCAGTCTGGGACCTATATAAGAACCTATGCATTAGCTCAGTTCTCCAAAGTCTTTGGTATGCTGACTAGAACCAGATTCATGCATATGCAGGTCAAAGTCAGCCCAGAAGTTCACAAACAACTTTATGGGTGTTCTTTCTGAATTTTCATTTATTATAGCATCTCATTCTATAAAATAGATTAAGTGCTGCTCTGGGCATGGCAGCACTGCTGATTTTTATAAGATTGGAACAAGTAAGAGTAATAAACAAAAACAGATTGGTTAACATCAGGTTACTTCAGGTTACTTTTAAGGGTTAAAGCAAAGAGCACTTTTTATTAAACACTGGCTCAGGTCAACAGGCCCTTTCTAATTGGTTGCTGCAAATATGCCAGTTTCAGAAAAGTATTATTTAGTATTCCATGACTGAGTTAAATTAAAACAGAGGGTGAGAACAAGTGGGTCTAGAATCTGATTCAATAAAAGAGAGCAGTAGTGCAATTTGAGCAAACAGTTATGTTAGGAATGTTGCTTAAGTTAGCTGCTGGGTGGACTAAAAGATCTCTTAAATAATATTAAGATTTGGGTTTGGCATGAGAGATTCAACACTCTCTCAAGTTACCCACAGAAGCTACTAATTGTGAGATTCTAATGACAGTATTATAATTCCAAGCAAAAGAGGGAAGCATAAGAAAGGAAAAAAATTAAGAAGGGTAAGAGTCTCATGATGATAAGTCTTATGTCTTTGTAAAGCTGTCCACAACTTGAAGTTGTCAACTTGTCACCCTGTTCGCAGTATGAAGGTGTCTGGTTATGGCATTTCACATTTCAGTGAACTCTCAAGGCACAAGGTTGCCCCTAGAAATTGATGTTAAGTTGCCCAGATTATAGGGCTTCAAGAACAGAACTGTTTTTGTCATTAGTGTAAGCCAGATATTAAAGGAAACATGAAAAGTTTCAGATCCAGTCCAGTCTACAGGTAGATAATAAAAATTTAAAAATGGCCAGGCATGGTGGCTCATGCGTGTCAGCCTGGCACTTTGGGAGGCCGAGGCAGGCGAATCACCCTAAGTTAAGAGTTCAAGACCAGCCTGGCCAACATGGCAACACTCCATCTCTACTAAAAATACAAAACTTAGCAGGTAGTGGTGACCACTTGTAATCCTAGAAACTCGGGGAGCTGAGGCAGAAGAATCTCTTGAACGCGAGAGGCAGAGGTTGCAATAAGCCAAGACCATGCTACTGCACTCCAGCCTGGGTGACAGTGAGACTCCATCTCAAAAAAAAAAAAGAGAAGAAAAGAAAATAAAATAAAAAACAATGAATAGGGCTATAATCCAATAACAAGTGTAGTATAGATTTTTTCTGAAACATCATTTTTCTCCCTACAGTCACCCTAATTTCTACCTAAGTTAGTCAAAGTAAGACTAATTTGTTTACAAAAACAAATTAACTCTCATCATACTTTGCCTGATTATATAAGCACAACAAAAATAGTGATTGACAATACAGACCTATTTTTTCACATTAAAAACTTCTAGTACAACTATGAAGCAAATCCTTATTTTTCTTTTTTTAAAACTTATTTTTGGTTTAAGGGTACATGCTATATAGGTAAACTTGTGTCACAGGGGTTTGTTTTACAGATTAGTTCATGAGGCAGGTATTAAGCCTAGTACACAGTAGTTACCTTTTATGCTCCTCTTTCCTCCCACCCTCCACCCTCAAGTAGACCCCAAAGTCTGTTTTTCCCTTCTTTGTGCATGACTTCTCATCATTCAGCTCCCCCACTTATAAGTGAGAACATTCAGCTCCCCACTTATAAATGAGTTATTTGGTATTCTATTCCTGTGTTAATTTGCTAAAGATAATAGCCTCCTGCTCCATCCATGTTCCTTCAGAATACATGACCTCGTTCTTTTTTATGGCAGTATAGTATTCCATGGTGTACAGGCACCACATTTTCTTCACTCAGTCTGTCATCGATGGGCATTTAGGTTGATTCCATGCCTTTGCTATTGTGAATAGTGCTGCAATGAACATTCACATGCATATGCCTTTACAGTAGAATGATTTATATTCCTCTGGGTGTATACCCAGTAAAGGGATTGTTGGGTTTGATGGTAGTTTTGCTTTTAGCTCTTTAAAGAGTCACCATCCTTCTTTCTACAATGGTTGAGCTGATTTACACTCCAGTCATCAGTGTATAAGTGTTTCCTTTTCTCTGCAACCTCACCAGCATCTTTTATTTTATGATTTTCTTATAATAGCTATTCTGACTAATGTGAGATGGCATATCACTGTAGTTTTGATGTACATTTCTCTAATTCTCGGTGATATGGAGCTATTTTTCATAAGCTTGTCAACCACATGTATATCTTATTTTGAGAATTGTCTGTTCATGTCCTTTGCCCACTTTTTAATGGGATTTTTTGTTTTTCTTGTAGATTTGTTTATGTTTCTTATAAATGCTGGATATTAGACCTTTGTCACATGCATGGTTTGCAAATATTTTCTCCCATTTTGTAGATTGACTGTTTACTCTTTTCATCATTTCTTTTGTTGTGCAGAAGCTCTTAAGTTTAATTAGATCTCATTTGTCAATTTTTGCTTTTGTTAGGATTACTTTCAGTGTCTTTGTCATAAAATCTTTGCCCATTCCTATGTCCAGGATGATATTGTGTAGGTTGTCTTCCAAAATTTTTACAGTTTTGGGTTTTACATTTAAGTCTTTAATCCATCTGTTGGTTTGCTTTTGTATATGGTGTAAGGAAGGGGTCCAGCTTCAATCTTCTGCACATGACTAGCCAGTTATCCCAGCACCATTTACTGAATAGGAAGGCTTTTAACATTGCCTATTTGTTTAACTTTGTTGAAGATCAGATGGTCGTAGGTGTGCAGCCTTATTTCTGGGCTCTCTATTCTGCTCCACTGGTCTATGTGCCTGTTTTTGTACCAATACCATGCTGCTTTGGTTATTGTAGCCCTGTAATATGTTTTGAAGTCAGGGAACATGATGTTTCCAGCTTTGTCCTTTTTGCTTATGATTGCCTTGACTATGCAGGCTCTTTTTTGGCTCCATATGAATTTTAAAATATTTTTTTTCCTAGTTCTGTGAAGAATGTCATTGGTAGTTTGATAGGAATAGCATTTGAATATGTAAATTGCTTTGGGCAGTATGCCATTTTGATAATATCAATACATCCTATCCATGAGCATGGAATGTGTTTCTGTTTCTTTGTCTTTTCTGATTTCTTTGAGCAGTGTTTTGTTATTCTCATTGCAGAGATCTTTTACTTCCCTGTTTACCTGAATTCCTAGGTATTTTATTCATTTACTGGCAGTTGTGAATGGGATTGCCTTCCTGATTTAGCTCTCAACTCGGTTGTTCTTGGCCCTTTTAAGTTTGCTTTGCTGAACCCTTTTATAAGAAATATCAAAAGTTACGCTATCCTTGCAGCTAATCCCCTTCTGTTACTATTTAGACAAGAATTCCACTCCTATCTCAAGATTTACTTATGGTCATGTGCTCAGAAATGCTCAAATGGGTACAACCATCACCAAGGGTGGGATGGGAGGGCAGAGGGGAAATAAAATATGAAGCATCAGTTCTTGGGAAAAAAAAGAGAGGGAGAGAGAGAGAAATATCAGATTCGACTTTTAAAAGCCTCTCAAGGCTATAATGTCAAGTCAAGGACTCACCATCAAACTTTGCTTGCAACACCTATAGATTTTAGTGAATTCCTCTTGTCTTGGGCTCTCCAAAATACCCCCGAGGTTCCTGGGCCTGCCAGGAAGTGAAATTCCTTACTCACTATGAGGCTGACAATTTTTGAAGCTAGATGTTCTTTATATCTTCTCAAAGATGGTATCCCAGTCAGATCCTTAGTAATATAACCAGTATTTCCAATTGTGTCCTGTTTTAAAGAAAACAGAGTCTTACTGAACTTTTGCAAATTACTATACTGCCATAAAATAAGCAGATCAACAAGTAGCTTTATGAATTCTAGAAGAATCAGGTAGGGAGAAAAGGTAAATATTTTAATTATGTTGACAAAAGTGTGTGTTACCAATGTGCTAGAGACGGCTTAAAAGAAAAAATTAAAAGTTTCCTTAGTTCAGGAAAATAAAACATTAAAGAACCTTCAAAGTTTTAAAAAGAAAGTCAAAAAATATTATCTTCAGCAGAATAAGCATCACACAATTAATTCTTGTTTTGCTTGATCTTGGTATAGCAGTTGCATGAAGCCATTAGGTTTTTCATTATAATTTGGAAAATTCTTACCCAGTCCAATGATAAGATCATAAAGTTATCAGCAGCAATCTGTATTTCAGAGTACTTGTTAGAGTCTTTTTCATGAATCTCCTTGAAGATAAGGCAATTTTGAACTATAGCTAATTACAAACACTTTCAGAGAAGAATCAAAGTAAAACAAACTGTGAATGACAAGAGTTAAATTGCCCATTGTTAAAAAATCTGATGACAGATCATTATAATAACAATGTAATTACAAAATGATTTCGTTATTTTTGTGACATAACTATATTTCAGATTTGGATGTTACTACATTTGAGCATGTAAAGAAAAAGAGATTAAGTGAAGTTAGAAGCATTTTTTTTTAAACTTGAATATTACAAGTGTTAACTTTCTATATGCTCCAGCTTAACTGAAAGTTAGAATTGAATTCTATATTGTATTTTAAAAACACTGGTGAAAACACGGGGAAAGCAAGCTTTTGAGAAATGCAACTGCTTAGATTTATAAACTAGACAACTAGCAACATCTAGTGGTCATGTTCATGATCAACCCCTGTTTTCATTTTCATTGTTGCTTGGAATTAACTTGCATTTCATGCCTGGCAGGTATTTTGAATTAAGTAAAAACCACACATGAAAAAACCCCCCAAAATTAAACTTCAATTTCAATGTATATGTGTAGGTTTACAACAAACTGAAGTTTAGTTTCAATGTATATCTGTTGTAGGTTCAATGTATATGTGTTGTAAACCTACACATATACATTGTGTTCACATGGTTTTTTCTCTGTGTGCACATATTCCCATGTCCGAATTCCCTCTTCATATAAGGACATTAATTGTATTGGATTGTAGCCCTCCATATACCTCACTTTAATTACCTCCTTAAAGGACCTTTTCCCAAATACAGTCACCTGCTAAAGTACTGGAGTTTAGGACTTTAACATATTAATTTTGGATGGCTCCAATTCAACCCAAAACCCTCCAACTCTCTGGCCCTCCAAAATTCATGTCCTCTTTACATGCCAAATATATGTTTCTTCCCAAAAGCTCAAAATATTTAAACCATTTCAGTATCAAATCCAAGTCTAAAAGATCATCTAAATATCATCTAAATCAGGCATAGTGATACTCAAGGTATGATTATTGTCAGGCAAAATTCCTCTTCAGCATCAATCTATGGAACTGCAAAAGTTATCAGCTTATGAAATGCAGTGGTAGGGCTGGCATAGAATAAACATCTCATTTCCAAAAGGGATAAATCAGAAAGAAGAAAGCGGTCAGAGGTCCCAGGCAAGACTAAAAACTACCAGGGCAAATTCCAGTAGATTTTAAGACCCAAGAATAATCCCTTTTGTCTCAATTCTTTGTCTTCAGGACCCACTGGGAAGGTGACCCTGCCCTCCAGGGCCACTGGGGTGGCGGTCTTGCTCCCTAGCCCTGGATAATGGCAGCCTGGCCTGCTGAAACCAAAGAGGTGGCCCCCACCCTTCGAAACTGGAGAACAGACGGTCCTGCCACCCAGGCCTGAGACTCTAGGCCAATGACAATAGTGGCAGTCCCACTTTTGGAGTCATTTTTCTCTTTCTTGAAGATTAGCACAGATTTTCGGCCAGATACCCCAATTGACTCATCCTATAGAATCTCAGAATTCTGGTGGCTTTTCTTCACTATCTCCCATCACTGTCCCTTTTACTCCAAGCTGGCAGTTTTTCTGCTGATATAAAATTCTCAAAAATAACCTTTTTGGTTTCATAGGTGTCCAAGCCATCAGCCAAGAGTGCCCTCCACAGTTATTTCCTGGTTAATCCATCTCTATTCCTGGCTTCTGCTGAAACCGTTGATTCAATCCATGAGTCACATTCATAATCTCTTTATGAAATGAATGACCAGTCACACCCTTGTCTTCTGTTCAGAACAAGCTTTCTCATAGTTTGGCCGTATGAATAAACTGATGATTTTCTAAATCTCAAGTTCCGACTCATTTATTCTTAATGATTCCTTGATATATCTCTCTTCTCTTGCATTTTACTGTAAGCATCAAAAAGAAACCTGACCACACATTCAAGTTGGCTTAGAAATCACCTCAGCTAAATACCTAGGTTAATCACTTACAAGTTCTACCTTCTATAAAACACTAGAGCACAATTCAATCGTGTTCTTTGCCACTGTACAAAGATATTGCTTTTGTTCCAGTATCTAAAACATATTTCTCATTTCCATCTAAAGTTTCACAGTGGTACTTCTTGAAATTATTATTATTTTTTTTGGAGACAGAGTCTTGCTCTGTTGCCAAGCTGGAGTGCAGTGGCACAATCTCAGCTCATTGCAACCTCTAACTCCTGGTTCAAGTGATTCTCCTGCCTCAAACTCCAGAGCAGCTGGGATTACAGCCACCACACGGGGCCCCATGGTAGCACTTTTAATGTCCATGTTTCTACCAACAGTTTCAGTTTCTTCAAGGCAACCTAAGCATTTTCTCTCTCTCTCTCCTTTTTTTTTAAATATTAACGCACACTTTTTTTTTTTTATTATATTAAAGTCAGGCAATGGTCTGACAATAAAAAGGCTGCTTATGGAATACTGTTATGTTAAACTTCACTTACAGGATGTTAAATCCTTAGAACTAAGGTTTCCCCCTGGAAAAAGATCAATGGAAACATTAATTGCTTTTCAGACTTGATAGTTGCTGCTTCAAAAAGTGGTTTTTTTTTTTATTTTTTATTTATTTATTTTATTTATTTATTTATTTTTTTATTGCATTTTAGGTTTGGTTTTATATCAATACTAAATTAAAAAAAAACAAAAACTTTAGTACACAATGAATTGCTTTTATTTCGGTATGCCTCCACATTTCAGCATTTAGTGGTCCTGAACAGAAAGGGGAAAGATGCAGCAATCTGCCAGGAGGTCAAGCCTGCCAATTTCGGGGCTCTGCTGTGCACACCGGGTTCTTTCTTAATCCCTGCTGAGGATCTTGAGAAGCAGCAGCACCGAAACCAAGGCATGCACCGGATTCAAGGTTCTTTTTGTTCCAGTTGTCAGATTCCAAACTAGACCCCAATGGATTGCAAGGATGGCCAAATCAAAGCCCTGTTTAAAACTTCTTCAATTTTTAAAAGCAAAAGCAATTAAAGGAAAGTAAAACAATTCAGAGGGATCATGTGCGCTTACAAGTATCTTCATGTGGTCTTCCTCCGAGTTCAACCACCAAGGACTCTGAGAGCTGGCAAGTCTGAGTAACCCTGGTGACTATTCTTTTCACCTTATCAAAACCTGAGCTAAAAACAACGCATCAGCTGATGACAGCAGAGGGTGGCAGGGCTGAGGACCCCGTATTCATTTCCCAGGCTGGTGGAGAGTGAAAAGGTATGGTTCTGCAACTAAACAAGGGAGGTCAGAGACTCTTTCCAACCTTACCTCGTGGCTTCTGGCCAAAGCAAGGAAGTGTCATGGAAGGTGTTGGGTGGTGATGGTGTAAAAAGGAACTTCAGGAGGTAGGAAGAAAAAGCAGCACCCCTAGATAAAGTTGGGGGGAAAGAAGATATGGGGAAAGCCCTGAATTCCTCACCAAAGGCCAATCTCAGAGGGGGAGCGGAGGGGTTACAATCTATGCTTCGGCCAAGGACAGGAGTGGAGGAGCATGGGGACAGGATGATGGCTTGGAAGGGGCATCATTTAAGACTTAAAGAAACCAGGGGTGCAGGCAAAGCACCCCACACACCCAGCAGTAGTCCCACAGGCTGCGACCTGAAACCTTCACATCTACCCTAACAAACCCTCCAGGCTAGAGGGCTGTTGTTGCAGGGAGGGTGGAAGGCAGGAGGGTAAGGGGAGAAGGCAGAGACCCCATGCCGTATAATCAGCAGCAAGGTGATTGTGTGATGTGTCTTTTCACAGTTGAGTTAGATGTGCCCCACCAGTTATGATGGGTATCAATTTAAATAGACTTTCTTGATCCCAGAAGTTCAACTACGTGGACAGTGGTTACACTTGACAGGATGATTTGTTATAGCACAACTTATATATTTCAAATGGACAAAAAGTTAGTATCATTTACAGTATCTTAAGATAAATTTCCTTTGAATGGGAGCTTCCTTTCCAGTACTTTGAGGTCTACAAGACGTATCTAGAAAATTTACTACTGTGGAAAATGAAGACTGCTTAAATCAAATGGAGGGGGAAGGGAAGGGCATGTGGTTTTACTTTTTGATTAATCGCTGTAACACCGTCCTTCAGGCGGCTGAGGGAGTTTCATATTTTCTTTAGACATCGTTAGGCACCAAAGCTCTTGCAGGACAACTTTGATGCTATATGAATTCTGCCATTTTGCTAGAACTGATATGGCTCTTGGGTCCACCACTCCATTAGAACTATTAACTCCATTCATATTAATTTTTGTTACAAATCTTACAAAGGGGGGTGCTTCTGGGTGTTTAGGTCCACATTCTATTTTAAGGCTGTATATTCGGTTTTCATAAATTGTTCTTGGAGGCCCAATTATCATTCCTGTCCATCTTGTAAGTGTCATGTCTTCGTCATCTTCTAGACCCCAGCTAACTGTGCCATCTCCTACTCCTTTCTGGCCTTCTTCGAGTTCTTCCAACAAGTCGGAAATTGCGAGGACTTTTACTCCCGAGCCCATGATGGCTGCCATCTTGCGTCACTGTCGCTTGAAGGCCGGCGGCCCTTCTTTCCCTAAGCATTTTCTAACATGGCTTTATCAGTCTTCCAGCCTCTACTCGTTGCCTATTTCCAAAGCCACTTCCACATTTATAGGTATTTTTACAGTTGGCATCCCACTCCCAGTATCAAAATCTGTATTAATTTTCCAGGGCAATCATAACAAAAAACAAAATACCACTTGCTAGAGGGTTTAAATAAAAATTTATTTTCTCAGAGTTCTGGAAGCAAGGAGTCTGAGATCACAGTGTCAGCAGAGTTTTGTGACTTGTTTTATTTTTTAGGCTGCCCTTCGTAGATTGTAGATAGCTTTCTCTCTGTCTTACATAGCCTTTCCTCTGTGCATGCGTATGTCTAATGTCCAAATTTCCTCCTCTTATAAAGGAACCAGTCTACTGGATTGGGCCCATATGACCCTTTTTACCTTAATTATGTCTATCCCAAATATAGTCATATTCTGAGGCACTGGGTGTGAAGGCTTCAATATATGATTTTGGGAGGCACAATTCAGCTCAAAATATACAATAACACACACACAAACACACGTATGTATATGTAAATGTATATGTACAGTACCCTAAAATTTGTGTCTACAGCCTAGGATCCCTCTCCTGACTCAAATATGCAATTGTGTGATGGCTAAAAGGCATACAAAAATTAATGTGTCCCAAACTGAGTCTCTGAGAATCACTCCCAAATCAGTACTTCCTGCACGATTCCTTGTTATAGTAAATGGTAACTCCATTTGAATGGGCCAAAATTCTTCAGGTCATCCTTGACTCCTCCATTTCCCACAACTACTTCCGTGTCTTCCAAAAATTCTAATAGCTCTACCTTTCCAAAATACGTACAAAATTTGATTCTCATTCTTATCACCCAGATTCAAGCAACTGTCATCTCTGCAGGATTCTTGCATTAGCACCCACGCTGATACTATTTTTGCTTCTGCTCTTCCTCACATATATTGTACTCTCAGACAATAGGCATCACAGTTCTAGGAAAATAAGAAATCACCTCTTCTTCTCAAAACCCTCCAGTAAGTCTCATCTCATTCATGAAAAGCTAAATTCCTTAGTGTTACCTCCAAGGCTCTATATTTTCTGGTCTTCTTTACTTTTCTTACTTTTTTCCCTAGCTATTCTCCAATCCAAGAACCCCTTGGTCAACACTGAACATGTCATGTATGCTTTGACTTCAAGGCTTTTGTACTTGTTAATGTCATTGCCTTGGTACTCTCTCCAGATGTTCATATGGGTAGTGCGATCACTTCCTTAGGATTTTGCTGGAATTTTCATTTTCTTTGAGACTTTTTCTGCATATCTGATTAGCACTGCCACTTCTAGAGCTCCTTCCCTGTATTAATGCTTCTCCTTAAAAATTATCAATATTCATTCTACTATATATTTTATTTGTTTATTTTATAAGTTATCAGGAAACAGTAGATTTAAAATTAACTTTTTCAAAATCAAGTTATTCCTTCATTTTCAGTATCCTGGGCTTATATATGTTTCATAGAATGCTATTATCTGACCTTTTACAATTTAAATTAATGTTGCTCTATGCAACTTGACAATTAATAATTTTGCTTTCATGATCAGTGATTACATAGATTTTGTGAGATAATTATAAATTTCTGAGAAAATTTAAAAATAGCCATTCAATTTGATTGAATCATTTATGGTTGTTATTGATAACTTGATCTTATGAAATTTTTAATGATAGTCTTTGACAACCTATTGTGAATAGGCAAAACCTTTTAAAATAATGTTCAGATGATTTTTTCACAATGTTTAGGTTTTTAAAACTTTTAATCTTTATATGGAAAATGGAGTACACCACCTGAGTCACCAGACTTTTTATAACATTAGTGCATATAACCTTTGAACTACATTATGGACGAGGTAAGAATCTTAGTCCATACAGCTGTGTGGTCAAGGTCAGGCTTGCTGTCTTTTAGGAAGAATGTAAGGACAATGGGAGAATATTCCCCTCTTTCCTTAATATCCACTGTTTCAGATGCTATATTAAAATTTTAGTATATCACACAAATCGATAAGGAAGGTTACTCTTTCTGGCTGAAAAAAACCTGTGAGTTTTCCCATCCTGTATAATGTCCACCCTTAACTCAATGGACTATGAACAAGCAATAGCACATTCACTCAGATGAAACAATCATACAGGGCCTATTCTCCTGTTATGGGTTGGTTTAGCATACCTCACAGAAGCTATGTGCTACATATTGACTGAAAGATACGACCAAATTCCTAGTGGGTAGAACTCCCTAGCCAGGTCCAGAAAATAGAAAGAAATTTCTCTACTAAGTTATTAATTTGGAAACTTATTTTCTTCATTTTGTGACTTCCTAAATTGTATGGCTTAAAAATCAAGCCGGATAGTTTTAAAAGTATTATGACTAGCTGCTATACTGTTGTGAATTTTTCACTTTTATCTAGAGAATTAATTAAAATTTTAAGAAGATAATTCTAGAGTCCAGAAATTCCACAGCCTTAAGTTTTGCAGATGATACAATTTTTAAAAAAGGCAAAAGTTTGGTACAAACCTAGTATCTCCACTCTCTTCATATTTCGAGGATAGTCCTTCCTTATTATAATCCAATAAAAAGAGTTAGACTTCTCATCTCACAAGATCAATAGGAAATCTAGTCTCTTTCAAGGTCTCCTCCCCAAGTCTTTGGGAGGAGGGAGTGTCCTAAAAGTGCCTATGTGATCCATAAATTTATCTAATTTATTTCTCATCACAGTAAATCTGTCTACTACTCCAGATCTTCTACTGGTCACATTTTGTAGTGTTATAACCATCTTTTTTAGCTGTGTGTGGTTCCTATGTTTCTATAACTTCTCACCAAGTGTAGGCCACTCTTCTATAAATTATTTAATTAACATCTCAGATGTAATATTTCAAAACACTTCTTAGAAAATTTTTGGCAAAAGTAAGTAATTAAAAGCTGGGGAGGAAAGTACATTGTACATACCAGATGATGTGGCTCCTGATTTTCACGGGGTATGCTCTTCCACTAAACATTTCCCAACTTTCCTCACTCTTCTTAAGTCTAAAAAGGGCCACCATATTGCAAGAACTAGCCCACATGGCTAGAAAAGAGATTGATAGAACAGATAGCAGAAACAGACTGAAATGTGTATGATTCATTGGATTTCAATCAACTTGCAAAGGCAATTCAATAGAAAAAAGAAGTCTGTTTAACAAATACTGATGGCACACATAAATATCTATTTGGGAAAATAAAGGCAGGAAGGAAGAAGAAACAAAGCACCTTTACAACCTTGCCTCCTCATACCATATATAAATATTAACTGAAACGGATCATATATCTAAATGTAAAATCTAAAAATTCTAGAAGAAAGTACAGTAGAAACTGTTTATGACTTGTGTTAGGCAATTTTTTTTTGCATATGACACAAAAAACATGATCCATAAAATTATAAATCAAACTTCATTAAAGTTAAGAACTGTGTTTTAATACTATTTTAACAAGATGAAAGATAAACCACAGATCAAGTAAAAATATTTGCAAATCACATTTCTGATGAAGGACTTGTAAATAATATTTACATACATATTTATGACTCAAGTTTCAATAAAAATGAAAACCTATTCTAAATGAGAATTATTAGACAAAGTTAATTATTTTCATGTAATGGGAGAAGGAAAACATTAGAGTAGGCTTCCTCTAATAGTGTGCTATTTAATCTAATTAGTCTATGAGCACTATAAATGAATATTTTTGCTAGTATTTCACTACTAATCTCTGACTTAGAAATAAGAACTCTTCACATATCTGTCCATGAATTGGAAATAATCAGCCCAGCTTGAGATATCCTCAGAATGCACAAAAGCAAAAAAAAAAAAAAAAAAAAAAAAAAAAAAAAAATTGTCAGAGTTTTGTCTAAAAAGGTATAAATATCATATGCATTAAGTACTTCAAGTACTTTGATAACACAGACTAAAGAGTTTAGCTTTTACTTTGAATACCACAAAAGATAAGAATTTGACATACAATGCAGAAAGCATTTATTTTTAACAAAATGATTTGGGCCATTTTAAGGAACATGCTGAAGAAAAGGTACTTCTTATCTTTTATTAGCATGTGAGATAAATATAAGAAAATATTTATGAGATCATCTCTGTAGAAAAAATGCATTCCAGCAAGATAGCAGAGCCAAAGTATGTGCCTAATAACATTACATTTGATAAAATAAACTGCACACAGGGGGATTCTGGTATGTATTTTATGGGAAGTTTGCTGAATATCTGCATTCTTCGTCGGCCAGATCAAATAGCAATGTTTTCCTTATGTCATTTTTCCCTCTATTTATTTTTGTATATGTAAGACATTTATATATAAAAAACATATACTACATATATAATAAATAAGAAATATAACACTGTTAATACACTTTAAGTCCCTTAGGATCTCATCTCCAATCTCTCCTCAACATTTACCCCAGGAGTAAGTGCTATTCTGAAACTCGTGCTTTATTACACATAGGCAGTGAGGAGCATAATTCTACAGCGCAAACCTTTCTTAATTTAAACCTATGTATATTTTGATGTAACCATAACACATATTAATATACGGAATATTCTTAGCACCCCAGAGACCTCTTGTGTGCCTCCCTAGCCAGTCATAACCAAACCAAATGCAAACATCATACTTGTTTCTATTACCTTAAAGCACTGTTGCCTTTTCTTAATATTTATATAAACTAAATCACACAGTAAATACTATTTTGTCTCTCATTGTTATGGTTATGGTTTTTCAATATATCCATGCTGTTGCATTTTTGTATAGTTTATCCTTTTTCATTGCTACATCAATTTCCATTGTATGGTTACACTACAATGTGTTTGTCTATTCTACTACTCCTGGGTATGGGTTGTTTCCAGTTTGAAACTAGTTTGAATAAAACCATTAGCAGCATCTTTGTACATGTCTTATTGGTGTGAAGCTAAATACATTTAGTTTTGTTGGATTTACACAAGTAGAAATTGTGGGTCATAGAGTAGGTGTCTGTTTAGCTTTAATAGACAGTGCCAAACAGTTTTCCAAATACATTTATCAATTTAAACTCCCACTAGTAATATGTGAGAGTTCTGGCTGCTCCATACTTTATTCAAAACTTGTTCTTTTCATTTAAAAAAAAAATTTTAGCCATCTGGTAGGTTTATAATGATATATCTTGTGGTAGTTTTAATTTGCATTTGCCTAAAGATCGCTGTGATTTTGAGCAGATTTTTATGTTTATTATCCTTTTGAATATCCTCTTTTATGAAGCACCTGCTTAAGTTCTTTATCCTTTCTTCAAATTAGCTTGTCTGAGCCTTTTATACATTCTGGATACCATTCTTTTATTGGACATATATATTGCAAATATCTTCCAGTCTGTAATTATTTTTTAATATTCTACTTCTTGATTCTCAGATTTTTTTTTCTGGACTTATTTTCTTTCTTAGAGTATACTCTTTAGATATTCTTTTACCAAGAATTCAATTGACTGCAAGCCTTCTCAGTTTTGTTTATCTGTTTTTGTTTATATGCTGTGTCTAATCTAGGTTTGTTCATTTTTAGTTCTTAATTTTGAAAATCTTTTAACTGGATTAACAGTTCTCACTGGACAGCTTTTCCCCTTGGCACCTCATCTTCCAGCTTTTGTATTAGGCTTAGAAGAGTCAACTGTTTGTCTAATTGATGTCCCAGTCCTATTTTATATCCTCCTTATGAAATTTCACTATGAGTTTTCAGGAAATTACTCCTTTATTCTTCTTGAAATATGCCACTGTATTTTCTAAATCTGAAATTTTGTATTTTTTATTATTTCTTGAAAGTTCTCAGGCATCATCTCTTTGAATATTACTTTTGCCTTGCACCACCCTCTGAATTTCTCCTACTCTTCCTCCAATTAAGAAAATATTCTGCCTTCTTAAACTCTTCTCAGTGTTTTTTAACACCTCTTTATAGTTTCCACTATCTTGTTTTCCTTGCTGCATTCTGGGTAATTAATTAAGGTCTACCATCTCAGGAACTTTCTCTTCTGCTGTGTCTAATCTGGGTTGGTTTGTTTGTTTTTTAGTTATTATATTCATCATTATATTAGCCCATTTTCACCCTGCTGATAAAGACATACCTGAGACTGGGCAATTTACACAAAGAGAGTGGTTTATTGGACATACAGTTCCGTGTGGCTGGGGAGGTCTCACAAAAATGGTGGAAGGTGAAAGGCACATCTCACATGGTGGCAGACAAGAGAAGAGACCTTGTGAAGGGAAAATCCCCTTTTTAAAGCCATCAGATCTTGTGAGACATTCACTCTCACAAGAACAGCATGGGGAAAGACCTGCCCCGTGATTCAATTACCTCCCACTGACTCACTCCCCACAACACATGGGAATTCAAGATGAGATTTAGGTAGGGACACAGCCAAACCATATTAATCATTTCTAGTATTTTATATTTATTTTGTACTCTTGCAAAAACAAGACCATGAGTTTTACTTTCATATTGTCAATCAAACATACAAGAAACAATACATTTACCAAGCACTAAGTTTACTTAGCTTTAATAAAGGATATGAAACAGATAGTAAGTACTATGTGGTGCAAGAAAGTCCTGGAGGGCTCAGACACCAAGCTGCAGCTTCTTATGTGCCCAATCATTTCACTGTTCTCAAGAAATGACAGGAATATATTGAGTGAGGATCACATCAACAAACACAAGCCACAGGGACTAGGGTCCCACAGCTTAATAGCTTAAGTACCTTGCTAGTCACCTAAAGGGGTATTTATCTAGCTCCCATTCTTTAGTACCACTTTGGCACATTAATAACAGAATACATAATAAACAATTGTAACAATTATGTAAAGAGTGCTTAGATTTATACTTTCATAAATAGTACAAGTTCTCTCTGATGGGAGCATGTGAGGATCAGAAAATAATGAATCTCCTTGGCCAGGTCCATCTCACATTGGGTCCATTGGTTTTACAGACCCTACCCATGGTAATTTCCTCATTTCTCAGGTTATAATCAAAACAGACATACATATTGGTTCTTGGAACCATAACAATGGTTTCTTGGTTTGTGGTGAAAGAGCTATTATAATACAAAAAGCTGAGTTTCATTTACTCCTGGCCAAAGTAATAAATATAAAACAAATGTTGTATTCTAAGTATATTGGCATAAATCACTGCTACTCTCAAAGATTTAAAGAATTCAGGGATGATGGACTCTGTCATATTTACATTTAATTTAGCAGCGGGTCCCTACAAAAACTTGATATATAACTGACAGGAAACTTAGCCAAGTAGTGGCCCTAATAACAGGTACTGTACTTTTTACCAGACCAGTAAATATACTAGACCAGGCAAGTTCATTCTTTTTCATACCTTTTAAGAAGGATCAAAAACAGTTCTCATGTCATTTTCACCTCAGGGCAATTCTAACTCTCCTGCCTTCTGCCACCACAGAGTCTAAATGACCAAGTTCACCTGGAAATGCTATAATACATCATGATGGTTCATTATTAGAAAAATACTGTGTTATTTTGGCAAGATGAAAGAACTATGGGTTCCCCTGGTAAGACACATACAATCCAGGGACTGTCAGATAAACCTTGCAGAAATTCAAGATGTTGCCATATGGATAAAATTTTAGGATTCCAGTCAGCTAAGGAAGCTAGGATATCTCCTCAGACAAAGAACAAGTTATTGTGCTGTCTTTATTTGTTCTGGACTGCTATAACAAAATGCCTTAGACTGGGGTAATTTATAAAGAATAGAAATTTATTACTCACCATTCTGGAGGCTAAGACGTCTAAGATCAAGGCACCAGAAGATTTGAGGTCTGGTGAGGGCTTGCTTTGTTTCAAAGATGCACATCTTGCTGCATCCTCACATGGCAGAAGAGAGAAAGGACACTCTTTTCAACCCCTTTTGTAAGATAACTCATCCCATTCCTGAGAGTAGAACCATCATGACTTAATTACTTCTGTAAAGGCCCATATTTTAGCATCATCACATTGGGTATTGGTTTCCAACATATGAATTTTGGAAGACAAGGACATTCAGACCATAGCATGTACTTTACACCTCTTTCCACTAAGAAAGCATTTAGTAAGGCTTTTGGAGTTGGATAGGCAGTTTATACCACACTTCAGTATACTGCTTGGAATAAAATCTCTGGCAAGCTCTAACAGGAGAATTACTGTGCAATCCCTGGAACATGGCCATAAAATTTTATCACAGAACTACACAACATTTGAAAAGCAGCTGTCACCATGCTACTTTACCAAGTAGGAAACTGATATATGACAATGGAACTTTGTGTAATCATATGACTGAAGCTGCCCCTCTTGAGCTGGTTGCTATGAGACACATGAATTCATAAGATCAAGTAAGCCCAGCAGCAGCAGCACTTTGCAAGATAGAAGCAGCACATTCAGGACTGGGGTGGAGCAGGTCCAGATGATACAAATGAGCTATGCCAATGAGTAACTGATGAGACCCTCTAGTCACTCACCCACCATCGTTGTACCTGCATATTTTATTCAGCTTACACTTCCAGAGATCATGGTGAGGTTCTCTGTAAACAGTTAATAAAATGAAGTGGATCCGTTCATGGATGGGTCAACTTGGTATATTAGCAGAGGCCCAAAATGGATTACTGTTGCACAAGAGCCCACTTAGGAGAGGGTCTGGAAGACAATGATGAACTGAGATCCTCCCAGTGGACAGAGTTGCATGCATCTGGTTGTTCACTTTGTGTGTAAAGAGAAAAACAGTCTGCAATCAGGATAAACATAAACTCCTTGGCAAGTGGCTTCAATAGCAAATGGCTTAGCTGGTTAGTCAAATACTTGGATACAGATAAAGTTGAATATGAAGGAAAAAAATATCTGAAGAAGAGGATGACTACACCTGTGGAAATGGGGAAAATGTGTGAAAATTTTGTATAGCACATTAGTGTTCATCAGAGAGCATCTGTACTATAAAATCAATTAGACAGGTTGACTCAATCAGTAGATATCAACTAGCCTCTGTCCTTAGTGACCCCAGTACTTACACAAAGGACTCATGAGTGGAGAAACCATGATGGAAGATGTGACTGTAAGTCATGGGCCAACAGCATGAACTTTCTCACAAAGGCTGACCTAGTTACTGTTACTGTTGAGGGTTCAATTTGCCTGTCACAAAGACCAATGTTTGGCCCTCTCCCCTGATAAGGTGCCATCCTTGAAGAAACAATCCAGTCAGTTGGTAAGAATTTTATTACATTGAATCCCTTTGATCCCAGAAGAATCTATGCTTTCTCATAACTGAAATTGAAACATACTACAGGTATTTTACTTTCCCTTTCCACAGTGCCTTAGCTAGCTCTGCCATAGAGGGGTCATAGCATTTCTGTTCTCCCCAACATGATATCCTATGTAATACCATCTCAGACCAAGTGACACAATTCATCACAAGGGAGACGCAACAGTGGGATATACCTATGGGACTCATTTGTCCTATCATATAGTACACAATTTGGAAGCTGCTTGGATTTGGAACAAATTTTCAAAGGTTCAGCTGAGGGATCAGCATAGTAGTATAATCCATGCTCCAGGATATCCTTAGGATCGGGCTGGAAAGATTAGGTTGGACTTCTTATGAAACCACATATTTATCTAGGTAATCTCATGTCCTGCTCTGCTTCTTCCACTTCCATACAGGTTTATCCTAAGAACCCTCCAATAAACCACTGAACCAGGATATGCCCCCTTAACCTGTGCTTCTAGGGGACCAGAGCTAAGATAACAAGGACTAGATGAGTATTTGTCATGGCACATAACAGTGGAATTGGGAAAGAAGAAAACTCAAAGAAGAAAAGATGCCAGACTCCAAAACTAAAAAGCCTTGATCTAACATTTTATATATAATTTAGAACAGATATATAAAATAATAACAGATAAATGTATTGAGGGCTTACTTTTTGCCAAAGCTCAAAGCACTTTACATATATTAATTCATCAAATTATCACAAAAACTCTATAATGTAGATTCTATTTTTAATCCCTATTTTACATATATATAGGAATTTGAAGCAGAAAGAGGCTCACAAACTTATCCAAGGCAACCCAGTAAACAGGGAGTCAGTATTCAGATCTGTGCAGTCTGACCTGAGTTCTTGTATTCCTAACTTTAATCAGTTCACTCAGCAAACATATATTGAGTCCCAGATATATGCCAGACACTATTCTAAGTGCCTGGGTGTAGTGCAGAAACCAATAAGAAATCCTGCCTTCAGGGAGTTTACATTCTAGTTTAAAGAGACAGAAAAGAAACAGGACATGTAAAATATATAACTTGTTATGTTAGATAGAATAGAATAAACTATTATGGAGAAAATTAAGGCAGGGGAAGGAGATAGGAAGACCAAGAGGAGTTGAGGTTACAGTTTGAGATAGGGTGGCCAGGGCAGGCCACACTGAGAAGGTAATATGTGGAAAAGCCTGAAGAAAAGTATGGGAGTGACCTGTTTGGAGAGGTGAGCTAAAAGTGTCCAGGTGGGGAGAACAGCAGATTCAAAGGCCTTAAGGTAGGACTAGCCCTGGCCCAGTTGATGAATAATGGTGTCTTAGTCCATTCTCACACTGCTAATAAAGACAAACCCATGACTGGGCAATTTATAAAGGAAAGAGGTTTAATTGACCCACAGTTCAGCATAGCTGGGGAGGGCTCAGGAAACTTATAATCACGGAAGAGGGGAAGCAAACATATCCTTGTTCACATGGTGGCAGCAAGATGTTTTGAGCCAAAGTGGAAAAAAGCCTTTGTAAAAGTCATCAGCTCTTATGAGAACTCATTCACTATCAGGAGAATAGCATGGGGGAAACTATCCCCATGATTGAATTACCTCCCACTGGGTGCCCCCCATGACATGTGGGGATTATAGGACTACAATTTAAGATGAGATTTAGGTGGGGGACCCACCTAAACTATATCAAATGGGAAGGTCAGCATGATTTGAGCAAAGTGAATAAGAGGAATCCAGAGAGATAATGGGAATAGATTGTGTACACCTTCCTAGATCATTTTAGGAATTTTGGCTTTGACTCTGAATGAGGTAGGACATCACTGTGGTGTGTAATAATAGCACATATTTTAATGAGTTCATTCTGGCTCTCACAATCAGAATAGCTTGATAGGTAGCAAGAGCTGGAATGGGAGAATTGTTACAGGGTTTTTGCAATAATCCAAAAGAGATGACTGAAGCTGGGACCACAGCAGTAGAAGTAGAAGCAGTCAGAAGTGTTACAGTTGTGGAAATATTTTCATGGTAAAATCAAAAGAATACTTTTATTCCACTGGATTTCATTTTTAGTATTTCAGCCTACTGGGGTTATAATTAGATCCTAATTCTGACTCTCCCCCAGAGTTTTACACATTATCTTCCTTTTAGAGGCAGCTTGAACCAAGAACTGTTGGATAAATGCCTATAAGTCTCATTACATGTTGACTTTGATCTTAAAATAAACTGTTTTTATATTAAAATCCTGGATATAAGAGTTGAACTAGCCCATCTCAACAATCACATTTTCCTCTTTCCATTTCTCACTCCTTTCTGACAGCCTTTTCCAAAACTGCTTGACTGATTCAATTAGGAAGAGGCCAGTATTAATAATTGGTAGTCTTGGCACCTATCTCTGCAGCTTGACCATGCTGTGAAGTTTGGTCATTATCCTTGAGCTCAGCACTATAAGTCCATAGGGGATGGAGAGGACACAGGGAGGACAATCTCATTCCTCCTGGCTTTTTTTTTTTTTTTTAAAAACAAGTAGCTTCCTCCTTAGTGACCAATTGATTTCGGTTTTAGTTAAAGAATATTTTAACTTAATTGTTACAGGAAGATAGTTATTCTAGAGTTAAACATAGAAGAGAACACATACAAATAAAAATTAGGAAATTTATTTTCAATCTTCCCAAATATCCAATAGTTGAACATGAAGTTTATTACACTTTTCAATATTAAGACAACCGGAAATGCAGTATGTGAAAGAACTTATATTTAGAAATGTTATATATGATTTCTATTAGAAAGCCCTTGATAATTTACAACCAAAGTAAGAATGCATTCTCTTAATTTTCTAATTAAAGAATCATACTTACTAAAAGTACAAATTTAATTGTTCTCATATTCTAAATAAAAATATTAATTATTCACTATTATTTGAAAATAACAAGTTATATGAGTCTAAAACACCCATAATGCATTTGGCCAAGATTATTAGGTTGAGTTAAGATTTGCTGTGGCCTTCAATAACCAAACGTGGAGCTTAGAAAAGTTTTTGTTTTTATCTTTACAGGCAGAATAAATAAAAGTAAAACCCATAAAATTTTAGAAATTATAGATAAGAAATGATATTACCACAATCGAATCACAAAGCAATTTTTAGAACATTAGAAATCAGGATTTGTTATCACTTAAAAAGAAAAACAATAAGGGAAAGTAAGCTTAATCAGAATATAAACAATGAAAAATCTCTAATGGTATTTTTTTGGTTAAAAAGTTGACTCACAATTTATTGTCTTCAGAAACACTTTGGTACAAAATCAACAGATTTCTCCATATAACATAAAATAAGTATGAGATAGATAGGATGTTAGATAACAGATTTTGTACAGAGTATGATCTATGGATGAAGTTCAAGCTTTACTATTAAATTCCTATGTAACATTAACCAGATAGCCTGTCTCTTCATTCTGTTAGAGGAAAAATAATATTGTTCTTGTACACTTAATACATAATAAGATAAATTATCAAAATGTGAGAGCCCTTAAAGTAATTTTAATAGATGAAGCAACTATAAGAGCATAATTCTAATGTATACTAATTAAGAATCGCTTTGGTTTATTGTCAACCAAATTTATTATATCTCATTATAATTTTATTGCCTTTTTCTTTCCATCAAATGTTATGATTAACTAGATAATTTTCCTACAATCCTAATAAACATTTATCTAAAGAATTATCTGGTTTATAGTACATAAAATATTAAGACATCATCTCAGAAATCTGGTGAAATTTCAGTCATGAACTTGTTGGGGCATAAAAGAGAAGGTTATGGAAAAACTCCTATGACTCTCAATGGCTTTGGCTGTTGAAATTCAAACATATTTATTACAGAGTGTATTTTGTAAATACACTGTGAATGTGAAGCCAAACTCCTTTCCACAGTTCCAAGGGATGCGGATGAGAAACCTGGACATTTTAAATCACTCAGATATAATTATTTTTCTTTAGGTCTTGTTAGAAATGATGACAGCACTAAAAAATGGCAAAACACATTCTGAAAAATACGAAAATATTTGGTGGGCTTTTATCCTATTTCAGACTGGTTTTACTCAGAAACTGAAATACAAAATTATTTTTCAAGTACTTAGTTGTTGATAGTAGAAATAAGAACCCCCCCAAAAAATGTGCACATTAAATAAATATGTCCTAAATAACAACAAAACAATACATACAGGTTTAGACACAACACAATAGAATTCTATACCATAGGTTTCTCTAAGTTTTATCTGTTAAAATGTTTAAGGTTGTTCTCTTGTTTACAGCGATGAGTCAAGTTTCTTCTGGAGTCTGTTGGGAAATACTTGCTTTTCAGTTAGAAGGCTAGCTTCCTTTTTCACTGCAACATTTATGTTTGCTGCCTAAGTGGCTTCTGTCACATCTTGTTATTTTTGATGTTTTTCATTTTTGAACATTTCTATAAATAAAAAAATAAGAAGCGTTTATCAGAAAAAAGTATTGAAAATAATGAGAAAGGAAACTGCCTGCTTTCAAATACTGTTGACACTCACATGCATGTATGCTTTTTGAGAAATGGTTGGAAGCAAAGCAGAAAGAGTCAACAAAATAAAATGAAAAAAACAAACAAACAAACAAACAGAAGAACGTAAGCTCTTCAGAAACAAGGTAGATACTTGTATGAGGTAGGAGGTAATAGATGTAGAAGTGTTTTTCCATGGACAAAATGTTTTTCTTTGCATTTTAGTTCATCCTTATAACAACTCTATCATATGGGTAATGTAAGGTAGAAAACTGAGGCCTCAATGAAGTTGAGACCTACCCAGCAATCACACAACTAGCAAGATGATGAAGCTGATTGTGTCTAAAAATGTCTGTTTCTGGACTCAACAGTCTTTGGCTGTGGCACTATGCCTACAGAATAGAATACAAGCCTAGTTAGGAGTTCTAAGAACTACAGAGGAGGGAAAAGGTTACCTGGTAATTGTTAAACTGAAGAAAAACCAACAGGCCTCCAGCATAAGCTGTACTATCTAGTTAAAGCTCCCAGTTAACATATACACAGACCTGGCATTAACACAACATGTCAGACTCTCAAATAAAGCAAGCTACGCTACAAATAGGAATTGTGCCTGTCTTCAGGCAAGACACTTAATTCCTTTCTACTATGGCTTTATGGAACACGATGGATGGGTGATTAAAAGAACCCCTAAAAGTAAGCACTGCAAGTGTTCAAGAGGAACAGAAAACCAGAAATCTCTCTGACCTTCCCCTGCCTCTGTTCTACTAGAGGTTAGTTAAGTGCTAGCAACCTGGACCTGGAGAGAAAATCTCTGTTGGTCTTCCTTCTGAGTACTCAATAGCCTATAACTGCCTCCCTCCCCTCCCTCCACAGTCTCTCCCTCCCCTCCCTCCCTTCCTACCTTCCTTCTTCCCTTCCTTTCCTTCCTTCCTTTCTCCCTCCTTCCCTTCCTTCCTCCCCTCCCTCCCTTCCTCCCTCCCTCCCTCTCCCTCCCTCCCTCCCTCCCTCCCTCCCTCCCTCCCTTCCTCCCTCCCTCCCTTCCTCCTTCCCTTGCTTCATTTCTTTCTTCCCTCCTTTTCTTCCTTCCTTTCCTTCATTCCTTTCCTTTATTCCTTCCATTTGTTTTCCTTCCCTTCTTCTCCTCTCCCACTTTTCCTTACTTTCTTCTTTTTCTTCCTCCTTCCTCTCTTCTTTTCTTCTTTGAATTCTTTTTCTGTCACACTAACTTTATAACCTAAAGTAATTTACCTAACCTTTATGTGCCTCATTTTCTCATTTTTTTAAAGGAGAAGGAGGATAATAATGCCTATTGAATGGAATAATCACAAAGATAGAATATGTTAATAAATGTAAAAAGATTGAAATTATCTCACCATCTCTTAGCGACTTTCATGATGTATGTGAAACACAGAAACAAAATATGCAGTTCTGTGGCTCCTGAGGAGGTCACAGACTAATTGAGAAAGAAGAAAGGTAATGTCAAAGAAGAAGAAGAGGAATATCTCTACACACCATGTTAATTCCCCTAATGGTCTGAATTTCTTTCCTCTATCAACATTTCCATCAGTACTATCTGGAGCTGGGAACTGGAGCGGTCAGTGGACTGATGAGGAAGAGAACCTGGACTGCCTGTTCTCCTAGGTTTTCTTCCCTCTCCTCATGATCCACTGTCTTCAACGGCTGCCTTTAGGTTTTCAGATGTTTCTTATATGACAAACAGTAATAAAACCACACACTGTAGAATATACATTTTAGATAAAAGAACACAAGATTTTTAGGCTGTATGCCCAGATTTAATTCCCACTTCTACCATTTACTATTTTTGTGACTTTATCTATGAAAAGGAATAACAGCAATATTTCTTCCTTACAGTGCTGCTTTTTCTTAGGGAGCAGGGGGGATGGGATGAAGGAAAATGAAATAAATGAATTGTAGTACAGAGAACTGGAATCTGAAGACCTAGATCTAATTCCTGGGTCTACAACTTAACTGGCTGTGTGTCTTGAGGAACCTCTGAATTCCATTTCCTTATCAGTGAATAAGTTTTCATTATAATAACTGAATCACAGAGAGTTGAAGAAATAGCAAATGAAATAATGATCTTGCAAGTGCTTTGTTAAATGTAAAGTGCTACAGAAATATTACTTGCTATTACCATCTCAGAGTCATATAAAACTATTACAAGCATGCAGTCTGAAAGTTCAGTCTGTCATCTTGACAGTTATTGGTCTAACTCTCCCTTGTCAATAAGCTGATTTAAGATAGTACATAGTCAAGCAGAAAAATGGGAGTTGAGGTAATTAAAATAATTAGTTTATTTCCAAATAAAATACTGGGATTTAACTGATCTTAGTTTTAGAGGGGATCTTACAGATCATCTCACCCTGCCTGATCTAACCCAATCTTCACCCAGTGCAGTGGTCCTCTAAATTGAATCTATGCTCTGGGGGCAAGCTCTAGTTGACAGAGCAGAAGATTCCACATTGAATCAAAACTGTGTTCCTCAGCATACTATCTTTCAAAAAATCTCAAAATGTGCAAGAACTTTTTTTTTTCTGACAATGATTTAGGTTTTAAAATCCAAATTGATGTAAAGCCTTTTTCTTTTTGGCATTCATCACCTATTCCTTTTGGAAATGTCACAAGTTTAATAAGGAGGTGATGATTTCATTGAAATGCATATTCACTGAACCAATTACTTAGATGATCATACTAACTGAGGTATTTATAATCATGTAGACTAGGTTCCTTGGAGATCAAATGAAGTATTCCCCACTTAGAAGAGTAGACATAGAATGGAGTTTCATTTTGCTTTTAATTCTCAAAAACACAGGCTAAAGAAGTGTCCTTCAATGGTTAGAATTACATCTTTGTAAGAATAATCTACAAAATGAAGTTATAAGCATAAAATTACATAGATAATTATTGGAATAAGAAGGTTAATATGAAAGAAAATTTCCATTTCCTCATATTTTGGAGGAATCAAGCTGACATACGTCTAAAAGTAGTTTACGTTCTCTTATAAAGCTGATGTTTCCCAAAGTGTTAATTTGAAGGAAAAATGTTCCCTCTTCATTTTTCTTTTAGAGAACTTTGAGTGTCAGTCCCCTGAAATTGCTCAACGTGATGGTGAACATTCAAACCTGCCATGAGCCATCTACCTCTTTTAGGATGCAACTTGATTGTGGTTTCTTGGAGTCTCTTCTGAGCAGTTTCAACTGGATTTTCATTCATGTTTTTGTATTTGTACCCATCATTAGCTTCCCTTTCCTTATATCTTTTGTAATCAAATTGTTGGCTGAGATTGAACAAACAAATAATACAAGCTAATAGCTGCTTTATTTCCCCCTCTCATTTGAAGTGATTAAGTGGGTATTGCATTATGTTTCAGAGATGAGTCTTTGTACTTTTGGCAACTGTTTTTCATGCAGAAATGTTTGATAGAATCCACATATAATCTGTCAAGCACAAGACAGGAGTATGGAGTTCATTTTTGTATTCAAGAAATACTTAATATGAACCTCTTATGAGCCAGAGACTTTCCTATAACCCAAGGATAGAGCAAACTGATAAAAATCCCTGCCTTCATAGTGACCTTATGTGGAGTAGGTGACCAATAATCAAAATAAAAGGACAGTGAAAAATATGTTAGACAGCATAAATAAAGGAGGCAGATAGCCCCAGACAGGAGGGTTATAGTTTTAAAATAAGGTGATCACCAAGAAGGTAACCATCGAAGAAAGACCTAAAGGAATTGAAGCTGAAAGCCATATGGATCTCTGGGGAAAGATTGCAGCATTTAGATAAAACAGTCTGTGCCAGCCTTGAGGATAGAGCTCTTCTAGGGTTTCTGAGAAACCGCTATGAAGCCAACATATCGAGAGTAGTAAGAAAGGAGGAGAAGTAGAGAGACCACTGGAGGATATTAACGAGAAGAGTTACACAATCTGATATAAGATTATAATATACTTACTCTGGCTGTTGTGTTGAGAATGGACACTATGGGCCAAGTATAGGAGCAAATAGACTAGTTAGAAAGCAGCTGCAAGAATCCGGAGAAGAGACAGTGGTAAGTAGCAGCAGATAGTTTAGACTTGGTTGGTAGCAGTAGCCATGAAAAAAAAAATGAGCATATTCTAGATGTTGTTTGAAGATAAAGCCAATCAGACTTTCTGGTAGAGTGGGTGTGATAAGTGAGAACAGGAAGGTTGTTCACAATTCTTCTAGTGCATTATTTTTCAAAGTGTGATGCATAGAACTCCTATAGCAGATTCACCTGAGATATGTTGAAATACATCCCTGTGGTATATCTGAGAACCTGTGAATCATACTTTTTCTCTAAAGAGCCAGATGGTAAATCTCTGCTATCATTATTTGACTGTGCTGAGAGAGCACTAAAGCAGTCATAGACAATGTTTAAATAAATGTAGATGTGTTCCAGTAAAACTTTACTCATAGACACTAAAATTTGAATTTTATATAATTTTTACATGTCAAAATTATCATCCTGGCCAACATGGTGAAACCCCGTCTCTACTAAAAATACAAAAAACTTAGCTGGGCATGGTGGCGTGCGCCTGTAGTCCTAGCTACTTGGGAGGCTGAGGCAGGAGAACTGCTTGAACCCAGGAGGTGGAGATTGCAGTGAGCCAAGGTCGTGCCACTGCACTCCAGCCTGGCGCCTGGTGACGGAGTGAGACTCTGTCTCAAAAAAAAAAAAAAAAAAAAAAAAAAAAAATAATATATATATATATATATATAAATATTCTTTAACATTTGAAAATGAAAAAGCAAACATTCCTGGCTCCCCAACCATAAAAAAACAGGCAATGGGACCTATTAATATTTTACCAACAGGCCATGATGCTTTGCTACCTCTGCTCTAGAGAATAGATTCCAAGAATACGTATTTTTAACATACACATTAAGTGATATTTTAAAGCACAAGAACTTTCATGTAAGGCAAGTATTTTTATTCTAATTGTAAAGATAAGGCAACAAAGTCACACACAAATGTGACATTCTTTCAATTAGAGCTTAGTCTTGGGTCTGTCTCATTGTAAAATTTGCACTTTCTACCATCCCCAGCACCTCGTGGAATATTTTCCCAGGGGTTAATATTTCTGATCAACCCTAGATGGAGCAGAGAGCAGAGAAACAAGAAAAGAAAAAGGTTGCTTTGCCTAGAGAACTGTTTTTCCCTTTCAATATGGTACACAGTTTTGCTTTTATAATTAACATTCTGCTGATGAGATCTCCCATTGGTGAGAGCTTACGAGTAAGATTTCCATGAAGAGCAAGCATTGCAAGAAATAAATTAATCTCTAGGGAAGAAGAGGTGCCAGGTTGTCAGTGCTCACACAACTGCCTAATAGGAAATGATATTTCAGAATTGTTCAAAGAATGAAATGACTGTGGGTTCTCCTTGCAGCACATTCTTAAACATTTAAATCTTCTGAGAAGAGGGAGATAGAGGTTGCTATAAACGAAGAGCAATCTTATAATATTTTTCTTTAGGGTATCAGTATTTCCAAACTAAAATAGCATTATCTAGAAATGTAAAACAAATTCTACTAAATCATTATTTTGTTTATATTATGAAAAAGCTGCATTGATGTTAAATATAAAGATGAAAGGATAGATTTTTAAATCATCAGTTGAAAACTATGCAATATTTTTAATAACAGGCTTTCTAGACTTTGGAATAAGGGAATTTTTGCACTTAGAACACTACTTAGAATAACATTGAATTACTGAGGTGTTTCTTCATTAAAATTAAGAAACAGCTATGTGTTTTATGATCTAAACTACCTGCCTCTTGTTTACGTATAATCAGCCATTCAATTAAGGTCTTTAATAAAGAACCCCCAACTTGTCTAATCCTCAAAATGGTCCTGCTAGGGAACTGACTTATGTTTTATTTTCCATGATACAAATAAGATCTGAAGTTTACATTAAACATTTGGATTAAATTAAAGCTACAGAATCATTCTTTATTCTCTAGCTTCTACCTTGGCCTAAGTGGAGAGCTTTCCCAGGGAGTTTGTTTTTTCTGACCTGTTTAATTTCCCAAATTAAGTAGGATCTTAGATGTGGTGAATCACCTGTATGTGAGTCTCTCTTAGAGATAAGACCATTTGAGTCAAACAATTTCAATGCTTTAACTCAGAATAACCCATAGGATCACAGGCTTTCAGAACCGACAGGGCATACAGATTATCTGGTTTACCCATTATTTTGGTGAGGTGTCTGGGTTTCATTTTCTAGCCTAGGGTTTTTCTTACTACTCGACGAGTGTAATTTATGAAGGACAAGCAGTAGCACAGATTTAGTGTAAAGTGGTAGGAAAATTCAAAGAACATAGTCAAAGCTACAAAAGGAAGCAAATTACATTAGAAAATATGGATCAGGAGAGTACAAAATTTGCTCACTAGAAAACATTTATGTTTATGTAGGGCAAAACCAAATAAGCATATTTAAAAGGTCATCCTTCCTGGCAAAGATTTCAGTTTCTAGAGAGACATAAGGAGGAAAAAGGAAAATGGCCCCCTGTTTAGCCAGGAAGATAACCAGAAGCAATGGCAGCAATTAATGAGTGACCCACATAATACCCAGATCCGCCTCAGAACTAAATAATCATCCTCTTATACCAAATGGCTGTGCCCTTGGCTGAAAAAGCCACATTGCCCATAACCACAGACCCTTCTCAGGGACAGCTGCATCCAATGATTGTTTGATGCAGGGGGTATAAAGGTCTGTTCCCCACTTTCTAATTCAGGACAACCTTAGAGAGCCATGCCAATTCCAGAGCTCCCTACAGGATCAGTTGAGGCCCTTGTTGTGACTGTATCATGGTTCAATTTCTCCCTCTGCCCAGACCTGCTTCTGGGACACTGCCTCAAGCGTTGTTCCTGAGACCACTTCCCAATCAACTTTCCACATGCAAATCAGCCCAGGGAACTGGATGCAACAAATAAGTCAATGAAAACATTTCCACTTAACACATGCTATCAACTAAAAATAGACCTTAAGCTGAATAAACATTGAAGTCCTGTGCTCGTCCTCAGCTATTGCTGCTGAGGTAAGATGGGGAAAGAGTCCATCAGAGAGAGTCAGGGCATCCATGCCACTACACAATTGGAGTGTTTCTTTTACTCTGAGGAATCAATGACATTAACAAAGAAGGTTTCTCATCCTTTCCAATATTCATAGCATTCACGAAGGCCACAACATTTCCAAGAGCATACTGTTCTTGAAGGCAAAAAAATGCAAACAGAAACTCAGAGACTGAAAGATCCATAACATCAAGTGGCCACAGTCAGCAATTTACAGAGCATCCTGTAGGAAAACAAAGTTTTCTTTAGCAATCGATTTGTAAAGACTCAGTAGTTAATTATTATAGCTTGACTTCATTGTAGTTTATTATGTACTATACTAACTTTTACCTATTTGATCTAATATCATCTTCAGAAAAAATCCCATACTATAGCACTACTAGTAACTCAATTTTACAAATAATGGAATAACCTTTTTAACAAATTGCTCATGGTACATAGCTACCTAATGGGGGAGCCAAAATGTAAACCCAGAAATCTCAGTTCAGTCTCTAAAGGTGTGCACTTTGTCATTCTATCACTTAATCATCCTGCTTTCAGAGAACTATTTTTTAAGAAATTTATGAATAAAATAACATGTAGAATTAATAATAATGTTTTTAAAATAAGGCATGGGCATCACCAAGCAACCAGAGTGAATCAAGGACCCACAGAAGAAGGTCATCTAGAATATCTAGTGAAATGCTTTCATCAGTTTCTTAGCGAAGATACCAGAGGCTGGCAGCATTGATCTTGAGTGAGGGTTTACTGTACTCTTGGCTGGAATAGAGTCTTATTGTACAATTCATGTTCAGCCATTCACAGCAAAATTCCAGTTGTTGACATTGAATACCCAGATAAATAATTCCCTTTAGTACTATTATTAGATACATATTTGAAAAGGTTCCACTCCATTTAACTGAAAGAATCAGGTCTGGGTATCCTGAAAAAGCAATGCTAGAAAAGGAAAGCAGCACCCCTATCTTAATTAGGCTTTTTTTTTTTAAGTCTGTGATATGCTATAAAGTCTCTGTAACTGTTACTCTCATCAAAGAGAGTTTAGGAAATGACTGACTTACGTCTAAGCCTTAGAAAGAGGAGAAAGCTCAGAAAATGCCTAATCTACCCATCCTGAACTCTAAGGAGGCTACTACATATTCCATGAGCTATCCATACGAAGTATGTAAGTGTAAAGCATGGCTCCAATGAGTCTTTTCTTTTTGGAAATGAAGGATATATACTATATCATATAAGATAAAAATAAAGTTTGAAAAATTATATTTTTGTTCTACTCTACTTTTGCATTTTTATATATAGAATTATCACACAATTATAATCCATAATGAAGAAAGATGGTAATTTATTGCATTTACAAATGGGAAAATAAATAAAAATATTGCCAAGATGTTCATACTGGGTAATTTCTAAGTAAATGGATGTTAAAATCAAATTGATTTAGGAAAGGAGATTCCATTTTACTCTCTTCAATGAAGTTAAGGAGTCTCATTTGCCACTGCTTTAATTCCAGGTCATCTTTGTCTCTAAAATCATCACTTCCAAGTAATATATTCAAAGCAGGTGCTGCTCTGGTCTGTAACATACGCTGTACTACTCACTCAGGGCACAAAGCTGGGACTACTGCTGTACCATGCCAGAAAGATTCACATACGAGAGAAGATTAGGTAACATTTCCCTCTGGTTGAAACAAAAACTTTGATCTCAGGAATTGTGTTATCTGGTACTTTTTAGAATACACAATCTTAAAGAAAAAGAAAAAAAAAAACAGTTTCCAATGAATTAATAATGGCTTGAGATTCTACACGCTGCAGCAATTTCACTGCAGTGGTTGTTTCTTTTATAGTCACACTTGATTAGTATTAGAAATTTGGAGGAATTGCAATATGCATGGTTTTCAAAGCCCTTTACCGAATTTCATTTTTCTCACTCGGAGACAGTCAATGAAAAGGTAATAAGAAAAGATCTATGGAACGTTTTTATAGGAGTGTCAGAAGCCAGTAAGCTAACTACATGAAAGAACCCAGATTGTGCAGACCGGGTTTGGAGCAGAAACACTTCAGAGACTTTGTATCTAGTATTTTGACTTTTACATGTCCTTGGAGAAGAAAGCGTGCTAGCTGCAAAACCAAATAAGGAGGAGAAAGGAACAAACCGTATGCCTAAGAATAATTACAGTTTCAATTTTCCCATGAACTAAATGTGAAGTTTCAAAGATAAAGTGTAATAGAAATTGAGGAGGTTTGGTGTGTCTAAAATATTGGCAAGAAACAAACTTCTTATTTCCCTTGCTATCTCATCCCAAATTTCTGCCATATGGAAGTTAGTCTGGGTAGCTTAATTGAATGCTATCAACTCCTCCGCAAGTCCATTTGTTTTTGTTTTGCCCTCAGTAGAGATGAAAAATATCAGATCACAATCTCTATAAATGATAATAATTCAAGCTTGCAGTCAATGACTTATTTGACACTTCTTTAAATTTAAAACATGTCAATTATTTTAACCTCTTTTCAAAAGAGTAATTCTTGTTGTTCATTGTTCTAGAAAAAAATATCAAAATTTTATTATCACAACAATACAAGCAATCTTAAAACACTTCATTGGCCATGAAAACCATAAGTGAGGTGAAAAATCTAATAACGAAAACCAATAAACATTACTATTATTATTGTGAGTGTTCAATATTGTGCCTCATGTAAAACTTTATTTCAATGTGATTTGCAGGGCAGGGTGGTCACTTTGGCTGAGCCATATATTCCAAACAAAATGGCAGTAAGAATCTGTCCATTGCACCTTTGTCGTGTGGACAGTTAAACCACTGTGGTTGAACTGACCTGTAGTCACGTTAGTACCTGCTGCTGCTGCAGCCCCACAGTTGCTCCTCTCCTTCTCTACATCCACGAAATCATTCTGACTACCAACAGGTACTTTTGAATCCAGGCCAGCTTGATTCTGGTGAAGTTTCTTGAACATGTCTACGTGATGACGCTGAAATGATACAGGTCAGAGTGATTGATATTACAAGTAAATTATCAGTCCAAAATAAATGTTTCACAGAGATATGAATGATTTATCACATGGCAAGTCATTTACATATGTCTGAAACAGAACATTCGACATGTCAAAGCAAGTTACAAATTATAGGTTCATCAACTTATTTTGGAAATCTAGGTGTAAAATTTTTGAAGCAGTCCAAGTAACTAGAATGAGAAGTCATTTTAGGCATAGAAAACCATCTTCAAAGACCATTTGTGTATATTACTTTCTTCTTGTGAAACTTATAAAATATTTTTCATTTGGAACATTTTTACTTAGCTTTTATTCTTATAGTAAATTAATCCAGCACTTCATTAGCTATTACATAATTACATATTATATAATTAAAGCAGATTTCATCTCTGTATTATCTGTACGCTTTATATAAAACAAATCATAACATCTACTATAAATTAACCCACATTTTTATGAGCATTATGCAAATTTGACAAAGCTCCTCTAGTTAATTTTAGAGTAATAATTCATCATAACAATGAATTATTAAGGCACGGCATCAATGGCCCCAAAACTTATCTCACATGTAAGAGATGTCACAACATTTGACATTATACTGACACACTGTATGCTTCAAAAGAGTCATCAGATGGGAGCAAAAAATGAAGACTTCAACTGAAAATTAAACTTCCAGTACTTAATTAATTCATACCAAGTCCAGACTAAAAGTTTATCAATTTGAACAAGATTACAGAATACATCAATATTAGATAATCAATTATGGCCATTCAGACTAGCCATGTTGGCTCACTAAAGGATAGTACAATGGACAACTTTCCTGTGAAGTTTCTCCTATAGACTGTATATAGCATGAAATTAATTAAAAGCTCGATTTTATAAAACCAACGGCTTTTAAAGCTTGAGAAGGGCCATAAGGAAATTAGGCTTTAGAATGATTAAATAACTCACTTGAGTTACCAAATGAACAGTGCTGAGCCTGAACCTTGGAGAGTGTTCTCTGTGACTGATTTCTTGAGATTTTTAATGCGGTGAACTGGATGCACGGATAGCCCTCACGCTTCACCCCTCTCTGTATCCATGTCCTTTCTAAATTTTGCAGTGGTATCCTACTCTGACTTTTGACCTCTCAATGTGGCTTCTTCTGGCCCAACAGGATATTGACACAGGGGCTTGAAAGAGGCTTGCACAATTGTTTTTGCTCATTCCTTAACTTCCACTATGCCATGGGGCTATGCCTGTATTAGCTGACCAAAGATGAAACACGAGAAGGGCAGAGTTAGGTCACCCCAGTTGTCCAAGCTGAAGCAACCAACGACCAGAGAGGCCCGAGACGTTTGGGTGAAACCAGCCTAGATCATCTGAGATCAGCTCAGGTCAGCTGAATTCCACAGCTTCGTGAACAAAATGAATGTGCTTTTGGTTGTATGCCGTTACGTTTTTCTGGCGGTTATGCAGCATTGTATGCTGGTAGATAACTGGTACCTTCAACCACCATTCACCTGTAGTATCCCAGATACTGGATGTTGTGTGAGAATACAAATCTAACATGACATTTTCTCAGACTAAAATTTATTCAAACACAATTTCTTACATTGTTTGTGCAAATAATTAAAATAGAGTACGGTAAGTCATTAGTAGATATTTCTCAAATTCCTTTTCTAATGGCAGAGGAAGAGATCCTAATGATACTACAAGAGACAGCTCAAAAGATCAGTGTTTGGATGTTGGTATTAACTAGAACTAAACTACCCTGCTTGTTTATGTTTAGCTCCTCCACAAACCGTAAAAACATAAGTCTATCACTGTAATTTTTAAAATTTATTATCAGGCCTATATTATCATATAGTTTTTGGAAAGAAGTAGATTTCAGCATCCAACTACTTTCCTGATTCTGAATTAGATACCTTTGAAAAATATATTATTATTTCAAGTTATGACACGAGTATTAAATCACAGTTTCTCAGAATTGAGCAACACGATAAAGAATGAATAAGCTTCATGTTTGTTCAGACCAACTTCAATTGAAAATATTAAAACATTGAGGGAAAGTTAAGAATTCATGCAAGTTACGTATATTCTAATATATTTCAGACGGAAAAGAGAGAAATGCTGAACTTATTTACACATGAAAGGATTGTTGTGAATACCTGAGAGAGAAAATAACCCCTTGATCAGAATAGTTTCTGTATCATAAAGGTCCTGTGCTTCCTGGTGCAAACCTCTGGCAGACTGGACATTTTATAAACATATTAGTGTGTCAGTAATTAAGAACCTCATTTTGCTGGAAACAGTGCCCACAGTGGAGTCTCTTCTTAGGCAAACCCTGTTAGATTTTCCAACTTCTCTTTTACATGACATATTATAGCCAGGCTGCTGTACTGAGGTCCTAACATAAAGGGAGGTGGGTGTCTCTTAAGTTACTGACCCTGCCATGCTCCCTCTTCCTTGTTTACTCGGCCCCTCCTTCTAGTTCCCTGGGTTTGCACATTATACCCTGGCATCTCTTTTCTGCTACAATAAAATTCCCACAATGTTTCATTCTTAATTGCCCAACTGCCCTCCACTAACTCTCAATTCTCTCTCTTCCCTCTTCCCTTTCCTATCTCTCAAATTCTTCCACTGTGTCTTGATAACTTTGCTTTATGGTTTGCAAGCTTCACTACATATTCAACTTCTTTTCTGAACATTGTCTCTACCTTCTTACCCTGATTAAAATCCCATTCTTCTTTGAAGACACCACTTCTGTGAATGATGCTGGCTGCTTATTCTTCTACATCCCTGCTACCCTTAAGTGGAGGATCCCCTTCCCCCGAGTGTTGTCCATTGCATCGTTACCACCTTGCAAAACATGCCTACTGCTTTGATGTTCCTGTCTAATCTTGCTATGCACCATCTCCCTTCTCGTTGGTATCATCTATCTACTAATCTCTATGCATCTTCCATGAAAGTCTTTGGCACCTGGAATGTTGTTTCTAGCCCCAGCATCGCCATGATCTTGGACAATATCCACATCCACATAAACACCCTATCTTATTCATCCCTGGATCTCCTTATTACAAATGAATTTCTCATTTTTCTACCTCATGCTTTTCAGTCCCAAGATCACAAATGAAGTATACTGTAATCACCTGAAATGTTTCCACTTCCAATATTATTAAATATGTTCCTCTTTATTCTCTCCACTCCAGCCAAATCTCCCTTCTCCAAGACTGCTTTTACCACAATCCCTGCCAAGGCTATTCGTGTACTTCACTGGGATCTGAGATCCACTGATCCCTCTACTTTCTCTATATCCATCACTCCCTGGCTCTTTTTTTTTTCTTCTCTACCCAGCATCCATTTCTGTTCAGAAACTTCAATCTGGCCAATAATCTTCCAGACTTAAACTTGTTTGACTTCTCAGCAGCATCTGACATGTCTGGTTACCTCCTTTGGCTTCTGATGTTCCTCTTACCACTCTGAGTGCTTATTCTTAGACCCCTTTGCTGGAGTATCCTTAATTTACTCAAACACTGAGGGTCAAGAGGTCTCAAGGTTCTGTTATTCCCCCCGGTTTTCTTTTTACCATCCCTATATAATTTCAGCAATCATGTGGCTTATCTACCACCTGTAGAGATGGTGGGGGTAGGTAGAGATTTATGAAATGAGATGAGGTGTAGAGAGGCAGGAGCTTACATGCCTTAGTAAGCACTCTGGACTCTAATTCTAATGTCCTTTCAGGTCCAGAATCTCACCACTCTACCTTCCTGTCTGAAGGCTTGGCTATTCTGTTTGCCTAGGACATTCTTAGTAAAATTTCCCCCTTAATTTTATGAAGTCTTGGGTTCCTGCAAGTTTCCCTCACTGCATAAACCTTAGCCAGCACCCTATTTTCTAATCTTTGTGCTTGTTCTTCTACTGTAATGCAATTTTTATAATTACAATCAAATAATACCTGTTTTCATGTTTAATGTCTATCTCCTGGCTAAAACTCCCTGAAAGTAAAAACTATGCCTGCCCTGTTCACTGTCCTCTTATCTCAAGGTTTTAAATACAGTAGGCATTAAATAACTACATATTAAATAAATAGGCAAATTCATGAATAAAACATAGACTTGATTTTTATGACTTTTTGTTTAGCCAGTTATCAATGACCACTGCATACTCACACTCACAGGCATAAGCAAATTTGTATATATCATTACTCCTAACAGTATTGCTTATCATCATATATTAGTAGATGAAATGCAATTACATTCTACCTTGCTTTATCCATAAAGACACATATTTCAAATCCTTTGCTTTTAAATAAGCTCATTACTGAAATCATGCAAAACTATATTTATACAGTATCCCATATAACTCTGAATCAAATTATGTTGGTTAACTATCTATGGAAGTTACAAATCGAAGAATGGTTACGTTAAGGAAAGTGAGAATTGAGAACTAAGTGTGTAAAGAGAGTGGTCCCTATTACCCTCGGCGCGAGAGCATGGCCTGTCAGCAACTGAAGAAATAAAACCCTCTGTCAGGCCCTGCTTCTGTGATGTCAAGTCTTCAACCTGAAGGTAGGGTCCAGAGGAAAATGAGAAAAGTACAATGTTAGCAAAGAATGGAGAGGAACATAGATAAATGTGAACTGCCATGCACCAGGCCTTTGTGACCATGCTGCAGTTGCACTTCAAAAATAAGTTCTATTTATTCTATGTAATTTCCATGTAACTTGTTATTAGAAATGAATCACTACAATCCTGTTTGCTAATATGAAATGAGTATTAAATCATTTTGATGTTATTCTTGGCTTGTAGTTTGCATGCTGTTTTTAATGTTCCTGCTAAAAGTAAGGATGCAATTATAAGGTACTGAATATTTGTCTCACGAACAAACAAATAAATATTACCAAAAGAAGTTAACCCAGATGTCCATGAAAAAAATGGAAAGAGCTCTTCAAATCCATCTTTCATCTCATACCTAAGGCCATGCTGTTGAGTAAAATCATACTTTTTCAATGTATTGAGATTCCCAGTTCATGATTGTATTTATTTGTGCCCCTTCTCCCCAAGGGCAAATGGACCTGTTTTTCCTTAGAGAGCTACAAAGGACCTGTCTTGGCCAGGGACTAAACATCACTCATATTTAAAGCACATGAAGTATCCCAGATAATGTACTTTACTTTTTACTTTGTAAAAAAAAAATCAATCCTCTCCTGACTAAAAAAAGCAACCTCCTTCTCTGCTTATATAAACACTGCTACTTTCCACTGCCTGTACTTTTTCACTTCAGAAAGTAAATTTAAGTGAAGAAATTTCAAGTGAAATTTGAGAAGAAATCTTTCTTTAACCATCTTTCTTCCGGAGAATTAAATTCTACTTAAAATACAAACAATAACAATAATTCAGAGACTCTACATAAATAAAAGAGAATAACAATCTAATCACAACAAATACAGGCTTGCTGTGGATATGCAAACTATCATTCTAGAAAATCATGAAATCCTGTATGTAATCTCTGTGTCTGTGTGTGTGTGTTCTCTTCTGTTACATGGTTGAATCACCATAAATAATTTAGAAGATGATCAAGTGTTTTTTATAAAAACTAATTAATTTCTCATTGTGCATTATAAAGGTCCATAGTATAACAGAGGCAAATATTGAAAAAAAGAATATAAACTGTGAAAAATAATCTAAAACTGCTCATCCATATAGATAGTCATCTCTTTTGGGCAATATTCTGAGGTTTCCTACAATTATACAAATATACTCAAACCGCCCTTTCTGCTCAGAATGTCTTCTTTATACCAATTCAAAGAGATGCTTCTGAGCTTGTTCGACCCTCTCCTAAAGACATGCTATCTTTTGACCCTTTCCTGTCCCTTGCAGCCTTATGCTGTTTACAGAGGATTTGCTCAAGCCTGTGTTTGGCAGGCCTTGCTTCATTAGCTCATCAGAAGCTCACTTCCTTCTTTGGTCTTTTCCTGGAGCTTTAGGCTGTGACCTTCCCAGGTGAGAGTCCGTGCTGGCATCACTTACCCTCCTTGGCCAGTGTTCCTCCTCCCTGGACCATTCACACCCTCTTATTCAAATGTGACCTTGCTGGCTTGGTCTGTGTTGGCAGTTGACCAGGGACTTCACCAGCAGTCACAGGTGTTTGCATGTGTCTTGATACTAAGACATTACTGGGATCAACCGTGGTTAATAGGAGGGACAGACTCTTTCTTCTGTGCTTATTCCAAGTACCTCCAGAAAGTCAGACATTTAGAAGAGTTGGTATCTACCCTGAATTTTTCTTGGGTCAGAGGAGAGCCAGTAGGCCTGTGGAAAAGAAAGATGCCTGAATCTATTTCCTTAGTTGCCCTAATAAGAGAAGACAGTACCTCCATCTCAGCCCTTCAAAGATCTATTCTTTTTCCTGGACTGGCTGGGACCAGACCCAAGAAAAACCATCCTTGCTGTAACTGATTAGAAATCTTCTCACATATCAAAGATCTTACTGTGTCCTCTGGGAAAGGAACTCTTCATTACTATTAAGACTATTTTATACTTCACTTTCAAAGATATGTTTCAAGAATATATCAAGCATTAAAGTAAGAGATTAACAGCACTTGTATTTCAGATATAGATTTCACTTGTATCTTTATTTTCCCGGATGAAAGCTGAGATCTAGGTAATTTGATATCTAGAAGTCCCACCATCTTGATTTATGTTGATTTAATCACCCTCTTGGAAAAAATCAAATCCTAGTTCATGGATGTGGGAAGAACTCAATATAATCACATACTTTGATTGAAATGAGTTTAAGAATTTTCATCTACAATGCTTAGGTGGAGAACCTCTTAACATACTTCCATCAAGCTCAAATCAATGTGCTTCTTGCTACTCTAACGTTCTATGAAGTTAGCCAAAGATGAAATGAACATTTGAAGCAAGGCTTAGGCAACACTTCTTATTTTAAAATAACGTCTGAATAGACAGCTAATCTGTATGATTATTATTCTTAAGGAGATAAACAAGAATTTTTTATACCCTTAAAGATGTTAGCCTTGTCACTCCAGATATTGGACAATCGTGCAAAAGAATGTTCTATTTTAGAGATGCTGTGGCAAGTGCCTCCTCTTCAAAATGCCAAAGTCGGCTCACAAAAATGCTGATGTAATGAACACTGGAGTAGCTCTTTGTGTAGAGATAAATCTTCTTCCTTATTTTGTCTTCCGGAAAATTTAGAATTAATTAATTTGCATGATTATTGTCGTAACTTTCCTAGCTCCTATTTTAATGGGAAACCATAACTCTTAGAGTCTGTAAGTGTAATCTGTGGCCAAAGGGCAGGAAAATTAATCTTATTTTAAATTATGAAAACAGAAATTACAGTGGAATCAACTATGTGACACATTTTTTGTTAGATGAGTTTTTGGTGAAATTAGTTTTGAATTAGTGGACATATGAATAGCATTTGAACAGTGTCCAGCAAGGCAACAGTTGCTGCAGATGGCAGATGGGAACTCTGGTGTACTTTATAATAGGTCTGTCTGTATCTAGGAAAATTATTCTCAATTCATTTTTTGAAAATTACCTTTGAAATCATCTTAGCCTTCTGAGTATTAAAATACAGCTGTCACATGAGTCTTTAAAAGGTATACATCCCGGCAATCTGATTTAAAACATTGCTGTATTATTATTTGAGCTAGAAATGATTTTAATGAGTATGACTCATCTCACTATTTCTTCCAGCATTCAAACTACTGTATATAAACCATCAAATGGCATTCTTGCTACCAAATTGTTGCTAAAATATAAAATGCGTGCACTGTTGTGACTAGGTGCCCCTCATAGGATATGGTTCTTGGAGGCCACTTTCTGTCTCCTCAGCTCAACTTAAGCCTGACAGCATTTCTTTGAAACTCCTTCCATAAAAGCTGCTCTTCTGACCTCTTCTAACTCACAAGCCCTATTTCTGATCCCCCCTTTTAAGGCATTGTCTGGCATGACCAACCAACACCTTTTCTAAATTTCTATAGATTCCAGGTGTGACCCTTCATCTTCAGGATCCTTCCCCATTTTGCTCAGAATGGCCTCTAGCTCATGTTCTCCTCTTTGCTCTCCCTTTCCAAACATGACATCAACAGACCTTAATGTTAACACCACCGTTGAACTTCTTTTTAGTCTTATTTTTAGCCTCTTGTAAGTATAATCAGAACGTGGACCTCATTGTTCATCAGAATTTCTCCATGCTCACGATCTTGGATTCTAGCACTCTCCTCTCTCTGCTCTCACTTGCTGCTACTAACACTGCTCTTCCCTCTCAGTCTTTTTTTTTGCCATTGTTTTAGTTTTATTTTTCATCAAAGCGATACATTCACACTGTAATAAATCAAACAGTGCAGAAGAGTTAGAAAGGAAAGCAAAAGCCTCCTGATGCAACATTTCCAATCCCCAAAAGCAACTTCTTTCTTACTATTTCTGCTTTTTAGTTTTGCTGGAGGCTACATCTGTAACACTTTGCCCATCTTGACTTATGAGCTTAAATTACTTTCAAATCCTATCCTAAAAGACAAAGATTTAGTTAATGTACACCACCCCATTCCCTTTCCACTGTTGTATGATCATTTATTCATTCAGCAAGTACATAATGAGCAACAAGTATGAAAAGGTATTGGGGATGTGGTACTAAGAAAGAAGACACAAAAAATTCCTTGCCCTCCTTGACCTTACATCCTGCGTGTGTGAGTCAGGATCGGGGGTGAGGTGGCAGGGAGGAACAGCCAATAACAAATACATCAGGAAAACACATAGAATAAGTGCAACGGGAAAAAAGAAACAGAGAAGTGGACGGACAGTGTAGAGTACGGCAGGAAGGTTGCAATTTTAGACTGACATTTGAGCAAAGATCTGAATGGGCAGGACTTTCATTATATTTGAGCAAAGATCTGAATGAAAAACATCTTTTCATTTGATTTCCTTTGTATCTTTAAATACACTAAACCCCTTCTCAGTCTTTCATTTGTTTTTACCTATTGGCTTCTTCCTTGCCTCACTTGTCTCTCTACCCAAGGGGCTTTAAAACCTGCATGTTCACAACTTTCTTACTGTGGTTATCGGATCTTCACTTTCCATCCTACTCCTTTTGCCAGTTTCTTTTTCTTTTTCTTTTTTTTTTTTTTTGTCTCTCCCTCTCTTCACTCATCCCCCAGATGTAGCAAGCACATTGCTCATTTAAAAGAAAAACAAAACTTGAAATTTTCTATTTGTTTTCAACATACATTCATGTTATCTGTTGACATGTGGATCCTCAGTGTTGCTCAGTTTTCTGAGGATCTCTGCTTCCCTTCTTTTTGCGGGTTCTATGGAAGATATTTCAAGGCTTTTTCTCTTTGATCCAAGCTCACAATGGAAATCTGGCATTCCTCATTTTAGAATGTTACTCAATCACTTAATTCATTGAGATCGTGGGCATCTGAAATCAATTCCCATAGCTCTCCTCTCTTTCCTTAGAAACAATACTTGATCTCTTCTGTTTCTTACTGACTCACAAACTGTCCAGTCCTTTTTCCAGTGTAAGTGCCTCCTCCTTGGAATATGACCCTTTCTCTTCTACTCTTCCCATTACATACTTAATCAAGTATTCTTCCAACTCCTTGTGTATTCTCTGATGCTCCTCCTCCATTGCCTCATACATTTTTCTGACAAACTTTAACAAGAGCAGGAAGGAAGGAAGGTTGGTTTGAGATAATATTTAATCATTTAATATTTTTATTATTGAGTTTAAAATCCACTGCAATTCTTTGGAAGATTTTATCAAAGGTTAGAAATTTTGCTTCCACATTTTTGAGGTTTACAATATGAGAGGTTTTATAGGTTGCACACTATTTTCAGCAATGATAGCACATAACATCAAAAATATTCCAAAACAATCAATTTCCAAAATATTCTCCATAGAATGATTCTTTTATTAAAGTTATGTTTTCATCTTTGAATTAAAGGGTCAGCTCAAGTGTGTATGTCTGTGTTCCTGACTACCAACAGGCACTTATCCTGGATTAAGGAGGCAAATTTGAATGCTCA
Source organism: Ateles fusciceps (assembly GCA_036589455.1). Taxonomy (NCBI): domain Eukaryota; kingdom Metazoa; phylum Chordata; class Mammalia; order Primates; family Atelidae; genus Ateles; species Ateles fusciceps. Next base: position 14,458,437 of record JAZHEH010003259.1, on the reverse strand, counting down.
CCATTTTGTGAAATAAAACTTAATGCTAATACATCCTTAATTTTGGAAAAAGTGTTCTTTCACAAGATTATTAGCAAAATTTTAGATGATGCAAAACAATGCCATAGTCATTCCCCTTCTCACAGAGTATCATGAGGTCCCACTATATTTTTAAACTTTTGCTTCTATAAATTTAACATATTTAGTATATCCTGCAGAATTTGGCAAACCTCTAGTTATCATTTCTTTGCTGCAATAACATGTCTACAATGACACTGGGGATTTAATATGTGAATTTATTTCTCCAGGCTTTTTTAAGAAACACTTTAAAAATTCTGGACAATGCATCTGCTGTATCAGTGGTTGTACTTACTCAACTTACCATAAAGAAATGCTTTCACTAAAGAAGTCATTAAGGGATAGAATAATGGCTTCTCCAATGCATAAAAAAATACTTATTTGTGTATTTCATTATTGAAACACAATCAAGTGAATATAATAAACAGGTGTGTCAGGAAAAAAGAACTGTCATGGAACTTATAGAAAAATCTCCCTCAACTGAGTCATTTGTTCATACAAACTATAATAAGAGCTAACATTTATTTTGTGCTTACTAAGTGTCAGGCATTATTCTAAGTTGTTACATGTAGTAGCATATTGAAATCTTCAGCATTTTTTTCTAAGCATTTCCCAAGAGCATTTTCAGAAAAAAAAAAAAGGTTCTAATTTGTCACCATATTGTTTCTTTATGTGATTTTAGCCATATTTAGGAAGAACCAGTGTATGTAGCTTTTGTTTATCACTTTTTTTTTTTTTTTTGAGATGGAATCTTGCTGTGTTGCTCAGGCTGGAGTGTAGTGGCGTGATCTCAGCTCAGTGCAATCTCTACCTCCCAGGTTCAAGCAGTTCTTCTGCTTCAGCCTCCCCAAGTAGTTGGGATTACACAGGCGTGTGCCACCATTCCCAGCTAATTTTTTTTTTTTTGTATATTTTTATAGTAGAGACAGTGTTTCACTTTATTAGCCAAGATGGTCTCGATCTCCTGACCTTATGATCCACCCACTTTAGCCTCCCAGATGCCGAGATTACAGGCGTGAGTCACTGCGCCCGGCCATTTTTTTTTTTTAACTCATAAGAATTAACATTAATTTTGGTGAATCTTAAATGTTATGCAATATTGGGTTGAGTATACCACAATTTTATACAGTGCTGAAAAACTATAGACAAGTATCTTCATATTCCCGTTGCTCTGTTTTAAAATATATCGTTAATCATTATGGCTTCATTTTCCCAGTGTCTAATATCACAAAACATGGTCAAGTCTGTTGTCACTATGAGTGTTTTTAAATTTTCATTTCAATCATTTTAATTTCAAAGTTTTGGCTTACATCTTGGTGGGTATGGTTCATTCATCTGTGTTTTTTTTTTCCTCCTAATATTAGAAGCGTTAAAACTGTCAGGTTTTTTTAAACGGTTCTCTTTTGCTTATAAGTACAATATTTTATTTACAGTAGTATATAATACTTTCAGGAAATGCATAAATAATAAAGACACAGCTCAATGACTTGATATAAATTGAATGTACCATGTAACCATTACCCAGATCTGGAAATAAAATATTAATAGCTCCCAGCAACTTCTTCATGTCTCAACCTAGTCACATTTCCAGTGCCTTTCTCCCAAAGCTAATCCTTATTCTGGCACCTAGTCTCATAGTCTAGTTTTCTCCCGTTTGGGAACTTTATATGCTTTGAATCATATAATATAATCTTTTATCTGGCTTCCTTCTTTATATCCATGGCATCATTCCATTGTATGGATAAACCAAAAAGCATTTACTTACTCTACTACTGAAGAATATTTGAGTAATTTCCAATTTTTAGCTGTTACAAATAATGCTGTTGTGAATATTCCTATTCATGTGTTTTTGTGCACATGTAACACATTTCAATTGGGTGGATATATGAATATGTTGCTGTAGGTACGTAAGTGCTGGGTCACATGACAGCTTTAGCAGAGCTTGCGAACAGATTCCCAGAGTAATACACTCTCTCTAAGGGTACGTGAAGTAGCAGTTTCTCCATATTCTTGCTAAGACTTGGTACTCTCAATCTATTTAACCGTTGTAGTGGATTCAGTGGTGTTTGTGTTATCACCTCATTGGTTTAATTTGCATTTCCCAGATGACTGATGAGATTAAATAACTTTTCAATGTTACATTGCTCATTGGAAGTACTTACTGTGAAATACCTAAGTTGTGAAGTAACTATTTGAGTGTTTTGCCCACCACAATGGGCAATATGGTGCTATTTGTATTTTTATATTGACTGATACATTTTTTTATGTATTCTGAATACAAATTCTTTTTGGTATCCCTTATCTATTTTGCAAACAGATTCCCCTGCTTAGTAGCTTGGGTTTCACTTTCTTAAGGTTGTCTCTAGTAGTATAATCTTTAATTCGCAGGTTTTCAGTCATTCTAAAAATTGCTTGTCCATCTTGTGACATTTGATTTTGTTTAAACTAGTAAATACAATGGTCAAAGAAATTAACCAGGTTAATTGAATCTGTTATGTAATAACTCCCTGACATCAAGGGTACCACTGTGCACGCTTAGGTGGGGGTTCCAGCCTCAGAGACACTCAATCTCTGGAAACTAAAATCAAGATCCAGTAGCCACAACTGCCCATTAACTTTGAGTTAACAATGATTATAAACAGCTACCAGCTTTACGAGAAAGAAACAACCAGACGTTATGTGACTCCTGATGAAAATACATCAACATCACACGCTCTATTCCTAAAATATCAAATCTGAATCTATCAAGCCTCAAGATTTAACTGTCAATTCTCAGGAAAATAAGACAAAAGAATGCTTTGGGAGGAAGCCCACTCACAGACAAAACACTCCTAGAATATACGATGTCTAGAAAAGACTATGTCTAGTATACATGACGTGTAGTAAACAGAAAAGAAACTGATATATAAGAAAATCCTGTAAAGTGTAAGGAATCTAGTAACAGAAGATGTTTGGAAAACAACAAATGGCACTAAAGTATCACCAGTTAATTCCAGTTTCTGCATGAGTGGCTCTATGTAACTGGCAAAAGGAAAATCATTTCTACTCCTGTTCACTTGCAACATAGCAATACAATCTGCAATATTCATACTGTGGCAAACTCTATAAAACAAATCCCGTTTCTCCAACAAATTGACATAAAATAGGAGGAAACCTATAGATAAAAGAAGATTTTAAAAGACAGCAATCAATTGCAACTCATGCACCTTATGTAGATCCTGATTTGCACTGTAAGAAAACATTTATGAGACAACTATACAAATTTGAATCTTGGTAAGTGTTCAGGTGTGGCACTATATTGCTTTAAAGAATCCCTACATTTTGGAGTTATCTATTGAATAATTTGCTGATTAAATTATGTGAAATGGTATCTGTTTTGTTTTGTTTCCTCTAAAAGAGCCAGTGGGGGCTAAGAATGAGAAATATAGATGAAGAAAAATTGGTCTTGAGTTAATGGTTGATGAAGTCGAGTAATAGGTACCTGGAGGTTCATTACACTATTCTCTTACTTTTTGTGTATGCTTGAAATTTTTGTAAGAAAACATTAAAAACAGTTTGGTCTAAGGCTTGAAATCAAGACAATATTTGGCTTGCGTATGACGTGAGGACACATAAAAAATATACTGGAGTTTAGGAATTATGATATGGTTTCTTAACTAATCTCTTACTTCTAAAGTCAAAATTGAAGATCATTATTACCTTAGGATGATATTGTTAGATCTGTAGTCTCAGCAGATGAGAAATTTAGAGACTTGATTCTGTACTACTCCAGAAGCTAAAACAGAAGCTGTAGCTCAGATATGATTGCAAGAACTAGACAGGGACTAAGGTTGCAATCTAACAACAAGACTGAGCAAATGAATGCTGGGCCTTTAACCTTTGTAACTTGCTCTCAGAAACATCTTGATAAAGACTAAATCTGTTACAAATAGGTGTGTGTGTGTGTGTGTGTGTGTGTGTGTTTATTGAAAGCATTAGTCTGTATCCTTTGTAGCAACCTCAGCTTTCCCAAACTTCATGCTATATCTGAAGGGAGCAATGGCCTTCAGTGAAAAGATAATCCATAGTTAACAGACGATTTGGACACACATGATTTTTTTAAGATACTGATTGCATATTTGGGTGATATGTTTGGGATTTTTAGCCTTTAAATAGAGGATACATGGTGTTTTCAAAGTCAACATTGTGGATCATGAGAGGCACCTGGAAAAACAACTTCAGAATCAGCTGACACGGTGATCAGGAAGGCCTGGTACTGCAGACCGGGAACAATCTGCCATTTATGTTAACTTCAGAAAGCCCTGGAATGACAGTTTCCAGGGCAGTTTTTCTGAATTCATAGGTCAACATTAGTGGGTGATGAAGTTGTTTCACACATGGTTAACTCCGTGCCGCCTGCTACAAGATGTTGGAACAGGTATATTTATTTATTTAATGGTGATCAATGATTCTTCCAAGGAACATCAGGGAAATCAGCTAGTATATGCTCTTTTTGAGGATTTTCAGCTCCAAATCTTAAAAGCATTCATCAAACGACATAAATTATTTTTGTTAAGCAAATCATCATAAGTAAATCCAGTCATATGAACCTGGAAGGATTTGCTGGTAGGCACTAACACTGACCACATGTTTCAGTGTGGCCAAGCTTACCATCCATCATGGATTTTGTGCTTGGTTAATTATGGGGAGTGAAAGAGAGAAGGGTGTTTGGCCTAGTTGTCTTTTTTACCTATATCTGAAATTCTCACTTAGTAAAGAACAAAACAATTAGATATTTTATTTCTCTTTTGGGGTTTTAGTGATGCATGTTTAAAACCGTTTATTTAGAGAAAATTGTTTTTATTATACATAATTTATAAATTCAGTGGAGAGACAAATTTATACTGAGAGAATACTGAATATGAACTCTAGTTGTCTCTCATATACACACAAACACAAACACATATATACCACCTGAAATTCTGCAGAAAATGTTTCAACCCACTCCCACATTCACTTTGATAGGAGTGAAATTTAGTAAATTAGCGAATAAAAATGATAATTGGGGATATTTAAGAGCTGAGTACTTACTGATATGGTTCTCTAACACTCAGACCTAACCCCTGGATCACATAGACACTTTAAATACATTAAAATTTCTATGTGAGTATGTGATCTAGCATTATCATTTGCCAAGGTGATGCCCAATTGACAGAGGAACTATAAATCTGATCGAGTGCAAAAGGATTAAACAATATCCTCAAATGCAAATCAAATTAGTCTAGGCTAAAGACATTTTCAGATCTATGTTTAGATTACTTTATTTGCCATTTAATTAATTTCTCTATATACTTCTATCTCCAATGTAGTCTGAGTTGTGAATCAGGTTGAGTTTTTTGTAACAAGAGGGGATTATCCCAGTTTTGAAAACTATGAAATAAGTAAAGAAAAATCAAATGATCCAAAAAACAAATCTCCTTGACATGTCATAGAAAAGGTAGAACAACAAAATAATAGGATAAAACTTCTAAAACAATAATAACTATTAGGTATTAGTTAAAATGTTTCTCCTTTGATGCCTATAGTGTTTGGTTTAAATTTTCATTTCACTTTTGCCTTTAAAGTTAGGCTGTAAACAAATACTTAATAAAGCAACCAGGAGGTTGTGACTTGTGTTTTGGTAGTAATTTTACATTCCCACCAGATGGCAGTCTTCCCTGGCTCTTGGCAACTACCTTCCCGAGTGTAGCTATTTCTTGCTGGGTAAGCAGTGTCATTACATCTACGCACTCAGTTTGAATATGGGAAATCTGCCAGGACTCCATGGCTCCAGGATAAAACGTCTCTCATTTGAAAAGAGACTTCCATGGGCAGAGGTTTTTATTTTTTCAAGTCCTACATACATCTTCAGGACAAAGGCTATTTACATAAACTCTAGGCTTAAGTTGAGCCTCTCAAGATCACAGTTGGCACATTTTCTTGATGTTCAGAACTCCAAGAGGCTGGTAAATGCGCTAGTGAATGTTTCAAAGTATTGTGTTTCTTAAAGCAGAGCCAAGTAAGTATTCAAATGCCAACCATATCTCAAGTATTCTCATCTAATCTTAGCTCCTGGAATATTTACTTAAAACATTTTCATTTTCTTGGCAAAGAGCTATGTAAATACATTTAATTTTACCTTTTTTAATACATATTTCCCTGAGATCTTGACTAATGTGTTAGATATGAGGCTTTTACTCACTAACCACATGGGCACAAATATATTATAAACCAATTCAAGAATAAAAGGCTTATCACAATGATCGGTGTCATTTGCATTCAGGAGTCATAAACAACTGAGAATTAATCAACTCTCTTTACTGCTAGAGAGAAACTTAATGTGTTTTTTAACTTACTTATTTTTAATTTGTACCTCTAACAAATTCATACCCCTGACCTGGATCAGTATTAGTGGATGGCTTTTTCAGGACAGGAATTCACACACTCTTAGATACTGTTTATACAAGGTGTTTGTGCAGGAAAAAGGGTGGGGCTTTCGGGAAAGAGACTTCAAGGTAGGGCATGATGATGACTCAGGGAGATATATCTGAGGTAGGCCTCTATCCTTCTCACCTTCGTTTTGTTCTACTTACACCTAATAGAAACAGAAGCTATTGAACAAAGTTATGAGTAAATCCTACCCTGGCATAGGGTCTGATTCTCTCCCTTCAGTCCCACTCAATAATAGAGTATGCTGTAATTCTAGAGAATATAAGCCATTTTAATATGCATAATATAAAGCAAGAATTCAGTATAAATTTAAGTAAAAAATACTCATTACCCAGAACTAAATTCACTGTGATCCACAAAGAATCAGACTGTAATCCAATTGCCAAATAATATAGCATATATGGATACAATCATGCATAGAAAAGGAAAGTCTTCTATGGCTGGAGAATTTGGGGCCAAATTATTTAGGTAAACAAAGCAACATGGACAGGTCTTAGTGTGGTTTAGGGCAGTTGAAACTGAGAAAGTTTTATCTAATTTCAATAACAAAGAATTTATAGGGTTTTTCACATACAGTTAGAGTTGTGAATTTAACTTCTCTAACTCCTCTAGAACTTCAATTCTATTGCCCACACTGTAAATTTCAGACTACTACCTACGACCTTGCAGATTATTCTGCAACCTCATTTCACACCTCTTCTATGCTTTGCTTTGTAATTCCCTGAGTAAGCCCTGATTTTGCTTATTTTCAAGTCTGTCCTGCTAGATGGTATGCTCTTGGGAGTCTTTCTACTTGTTCATCTTGGAAATTTTCATTGAGCCCTTGATACATATGTGGTGAATTAATTAATCAATTAAATAACTCATGACAGGTTTTCTGTCTGGGCCATTTCTATAGAATTTCAAAATGCCTAGAATATATATAAATATTCATATTTATATCAACAGCTATGTTCATAGCTGATAATTCCAAGCTAATTTCTTGGAAAGTCCCATGTATTATATTAGTTTCCTAGGACTGTTATAGCCAATTATCACAAAGAGGGTGGCTTAATGAAAAAATTTATATTCTCTAAAAGTTCTGGAGGTCATTCAGTTTGGTAATCCTTTGCTCATGGCTGCACCATTCTAACCCTTGTCTTCATTTTCACATTGACTTTTCTGTACTTGTGTGTGTCTAAACTCTCTCAGCCTCTCTCTTATAAGAATATTGTGATGGCATTTAGAGTCCACCCACGATTCCATGGCAAACACCACTTCTCAAGATACTTAATCATATGTTTTGCCATATAAGAGAATATTCAAGAAGACTCAAAAGAGAAGCATTTGGGAACTAGGTCAGAAGGTGAATAAGAAGCCCAAGATAAAAAATGAATTTCAATTCCAAGGAGAAAATGAGAGAGAGAGACAGAGAGCAAGAGTGAACAAATTATGGGAAAAAATTAAGAAATTATTTCTAGCTGCCTTCAAAACTCAGAATAAAGGAAGAACCAGCCAGTTGGAAGGAGGAGGTGATTATGTAAAACAGAGATAGCCTAGGCTGCCTATTTAATGCTGTTACCCTAACAAATCATAACAAGCATGTCAAATAAAAGAGATTTTGTATGAATCAGCAATCTCCTATTTTGCTGATATTCTTTCACTCTAAGGTTCTACTATATGAATAGCCAAAAACACAGAGTGGTTCTTAATACCATTAACTGCAGGGCTGACATTCACTGGTGTGCACTGTTGGAGAGCAGACATGCATTCATTCTCAATAACACGGGATCTGATTGGCCAGTGCCCATGTCAATTTTCTCCAGAATCATCTCCAACAGTACCAGTGGGAGTGTAAGAACAGGGTTGGAAGAGAGCCATTGGAGAAGAGAGCCCTGGACCTTGAGGTAGAAATAATTCTCCCCTGATTCCTCCAGGGAAAGAAGTTGGAAATTAATTAGAGCAGTGACAACAGGAACCTAAATGATTTTTTTTTTTCTGCTTTGTAGGTCTTTCCTGGGCAGGTGGGAACAAAGGACATTTAAAATCATTTAAAATCCCTGTGAAATAAAATGCTGGAAACTCAAATGTCTTCAGAGCCCATGAAGCAGGGCTCAAGACAGAAAATGAAAAAAAAAAAAGTAAGGATCATATTTGTGATTAATTCTATGCTTAAAGTTACCAGTTTGAGACATCTGGTAGATAGCATCCAGTGTATGTGAATGTCGCTAAAAAAATCTTTATTAGAAGTAAAGTTCAGACTGTTCATAGTTATATCCCAGTGATTATTTTAAAAATGCAACAAATGTGTGTTGATCAAACTCAACTGCACAGTCAATCCAACTGCTTCTCCCGAAAGTGGTTCTTAACTGGCCTGAAACTTCCCAATGTCATCAAAAAGGGTGACTATATGTAAGTCCAGGCTTGTTTTGCTGACCTGCTTTGGAAGACATGAGAACATAAATAACTAGGCCATTTTTTCTTTAGCTATCTGAAAATAAAGCTAGTATGTGCTTACAAATAGCTGTGGAGAAGAGAATTTATATATTGAAGCAATTTGCAATGAACATAGCGTTATACCTCCAGAAAGCATTTATGAGTTACTAGGACTCCACTATATAAACTAGAAACCAGTTACTACAATCTTTTTTTTTTTTCTTAAGTAAAAAGAAATAAGAATTTAGGGGAGATTTTGTGATATATAAATATATATAAATATTTATATATATTTCATATTACCAGCAAGTGCTCTAAAATTCAAAAGGCTTTTTAAAAATTTTGCTTTTATAATAATGTTTGAAAATATTTCCACTTCTCTTTTACCCTCCATCATATACAGAGAGACGTTTGCACATTTGCTTCCCACACCTGAAAACTACTTAAATTTTATAGATAACATTTATTAGAACCCAATAAAACCCTACAAATACTGTAGCTCTGTAGGAAACTGTGTTTTAAATCTGCAGACATAGTATCCAACTTTACTATTTCTCAACAAACACGTGGTTTATAGGCACAGAAGCTGCAAAAGCTAGCAATTCACAACACACAAATTATAAACCTATGAGGAAGCTTACCATTTCCTTTAAACTTGCTCTTAAGTTTTCTGGTGTATTTTTAATACCTTTTTAAGGGTCAAATAATGGTGTGTACATCATTTAAAATTAAATTATTATTTTTATTTTCCTTGATGTCTCTTCTGATCTTGAAAATAGCTGATAGAACAACATTGGTGTTGCTTATCAAATTTTATTTGCAATATTATAGACTTAGAATCATAGAAGGAGGAAAAATTATCTAGACATATTATGTAACACACTCTACAACAAAATAAAGATGCAAAAATAAAGTGAAGGAGGAGAATAGACCAACTAAGGATACATGACAGCTTCAGAATGAATTATTAAGGTTTGAAGCACTCAAAAATCTAGAGGTACAGCAGAGAGTCTTTGACTAGGTATTTAGAAACGTTGATTTCTTGAGTTCTCTAAGTAACCTGTGGAAGTCATTTATGGTTACACTGCCTTTCAGTTAATCCTTTACTGCACCAGTTCATTCTCATAACAGAGATCAAATTAATTTCTTAATCTGCAATATAGGACTAACAGCTTTTGGCTGGCCAAAATAATGGGTAAAGGTTACATGAGGCTGCTCAGGCTAGATATACGAGAAGGAACCATTAAAACCCATTAGGTGACAGTTGGTCCCAAGCAACCGGCAGTAGTGAAAAATGATAAAAGATGTTGCTGCAGAAGAAGTGAAGACAATTTAAACACATTCTAGGCGGGACGGTGATGAGGATCACATGAAGTACAGGGAGAGTGGGCAAGGAGGAATTGAGCCATTGTGGAAAGAAGCATGAAGGTCTGTCAAGAAATTAAATATAGAATCACCAGGCTGAGCACCGTGGCTCAACCCTGTAATCCCAGCAATTTGGAAGGCCAAGGTAGGTGGATCACCTGATGTCAGGGGTTTGAGACCAGCCTGGTAAACATGGTGAAACCCTGTCTATATCAAATAATGCAAAAAAAAAAAAAAAAAAATTAGCTGGGCTTGGTGGTACGTGCCTATAGTCCCACCTACTTGGGAGGTTGAGGCAGGAGAATCACTTGAAGCCAGAAGGCAGAGGTTGCAATGAACCGACATCATGCCACTACACTCCAGCCTGAGTGACAGAGCGAGAGTCTGTCCCCAAAAAACAAAACAAATATAGAATCACCAAATGATCCAGCCATTCTGCTTCTGGCTATGTATTCAAAAACAACTGAAAGCAGAGACTCTAACAGATAGTTGTAACCAATGCTCACAGTAGCATTATTCACAATAGTTAAAATGTGGAAGCAACCCAAGTGATCATCCATGGATGAATGGATCAACAAAATATTTTGTAGACATACAATGGAATATTATTCAGACTTAAAAAGGAAGGTATTCTGACACGTGCTACAATATGAATGAACCCTAAAGACAGTAGAGTAAGTGAAATACACCAGACACCAAAGGACAAAGATTGTTATGATATCACTTACATGAGATATCTAGAGCAGTCAAATTCATAGACATGGAAAGTAGGATGGTGGTTGTCAGGGGCTGGGGGATGGGGGAGGAAATAAAAAGTTATTATTTAAGGGGTACAGATTTTAGTTTGAGAAGATAAAAAAGTTCTGGAGATGGAGATGATGGTGATGGTTACATAAAAATGTGAATGTCCTTAATACACTGAAACTGTACACCTAAAAATTGTTAAAATGGTAAAAATTTATATTATGTATATTTTTATCATGAATAAAAAAAGAATATGAAGAATACTTCTTCTTGGATTTTGCAAAAATCATTTATTAAAAAGACCAACATATAGAACAAATTACTTTAGAAATAGCATATAGCACGTAAAAGTTGATTCATTAAAGAAAGGTGAGAGAGAAAATGGGCTATTCTCCTGAGGAAGGTAAACAAGCTAATAAGTAATTGGTCCAAAGAATACTAAAAGGCAAAAACACCACTAGGTGACTGTCTTCTCCAGGTTAAAATAATATCTCAGATCCAGTGATCATTTGGCATTAGAGCCCCTTAATTTTATCACTTGACTGCTACTCTTCTGGGCATAAAACATGCCCGATATGAAGCCTAAGCCTAGGAAAATGCCATCACCCTCAATTTTTCTCCCACCCAAAGCCAAGTTAAATGAAAAAGTCTGCTTGACATTTAGGAATTTGTAGGTGTGAATGAAATGAAGGGAAAATGTTTATTTAGAAATATGATTGGTGTTTAAGGGGAGTTAAGAGAATGAGATCTCTGGAAAAAGAGTAAGATAGAATGGTGATATTCAGAGGATGCTCCATTCAGTCCTTAAATGTGATGGGAGTATAAAGGGTTTCTTAGGATAGGGTCTCTTAAGAAAAATGTACAATTGTTTTTTCATTGCCAAGGTATTAACTTTGTGGGCAGATGCTGAATTCAAACAAAACTATAGACATCTTATTGTGCCCCAGGCCGCTTCACATATGTGAAGATGAAAAGAATGATTAAAACAAATCCTTTAATAAGTCTTATCCCAAATTCCTCAGGTACACAATGCATCATAAATGCAAATCCTTTATTTAGAATCATTTCTGTTGAATACAATATATAAATGGTAAAAAGCAAATCTGTTTTTCCGTATTTTTCTAGTATTTCTATATTATGACTACAGGTATTTCCTTAGGTTAAAGAGTGACTCACTAGACTTCCTTCCAACAATAAAGTATGTTATCCTTGAAAATGTTTTTGGTCCAGAAAAAAAGTAGATAGTAAAGCCAAAAAACTGAAAACTGGAAATAAGACTTTTATGAAATATTGAAACTGATCAACTTTTCAACGTCTGATATCAGGTACAAGGATCAGTGTTGACCCTAGGACGGACTGTTTATTGACTGTACCAGGAAATTACTCTCCAATAAATTGCAGAAGCTTCAAGTGTCTTTATTGGGTTTACCAGAGTCTGGTCACATTGTTCAGGATGTTAAAGAGAGGCTTATTCTTTGGAAATTTTTGGTGAAAACAACATGGGTCTTTTATGGTCTCTTTCTTGATCATTTTGCCTCTGTCAAATCCTCAGCCTCTCTTAATATCCTTATGTTACCACCAGGCTCTTCGTACTGCATCACCTCCAAGAAATGTTCAATTGAACAGAATGAGTGCAAAGACTAACAGTGACATCTGCACGTCCATGTTCATTGCAGCATTATTCACGGTAGCCAGATAGGGAAACAATCCATATATCCAGCGACATATGAATTAATAAAGAAAACATGATATGTTTATATAATAAAATATTACTCGGCCTTTAAAAAGAAGGAAATCCTATCACTTGCGACAACATGGATGGACCCGGAAGGCATCATGCTTAATGAAATAAGTCAGTCACAGAAGGACAAATACTGCATGATTCCACTTGCATCAGGTATCTAAAATGGTCAAGCTTCTGAAAACAGGAAAAAGAACAGTGATTTCCAGGAGATAAGAGGAGACATGAGGTGTTCTTGTTCAATGGATATAAAGTTACAGTGATGTAAGATGGGTAAGTTCTAGACATATGCTGTACAACATGGTAGCTATGGTTCACAATACAATACTGTGCACTTACAGGTTTAGAAGGGTAGATCTCATGTTAGATGTTCTTAACACACACATGCACATGCACACACAAAAAGATGCAAGGAGACTTTTGGACGTGAAGAATATGTTTATCACCTTGATTGAGGTTTAATATCATGGGTGTTTACTTATGTATGTCTAGACTCATCAAATTGTATACATTAAATATGTACAGTTTTACCGTATGTCAATTATACCTCCAAAAAGCTGCCAAAGAAAAAAGAAATGAAACAATGGAACTTATGTCAACATAGCTCCTGAGCTTAGAGATATTTAAACAATACTCTCTTTAATGCCAAAAAACAATCAGCCAAGCTGATCCGAATCTCACTTTGAGGAGCTTAAATGATTCCCCAATCCTTATGGAAAGCATTTTGAAATGTGTTTCAAGGAGTTTAAATATGACTGAACCCTTGACCAATAATAATTCTACTTCTGGAAAATATGCCTAAGTAATAATCTTAAATCTAAAATTAAGAACATTATAGAGAAAAATTAGAAACATTCAATTGACAATCAAAATACCCAAATAACGCAGAATAACTAGGAAAATTGTGGTGAATCCATAAGGTAACTATTTAAAACCATCAAAAAAGATGACATATGATGTTTATAAATATTTTTATGCTATAATTTTACATGGAAAGAGCAAATAACAGTATGGGTATAGTTGTAGAATGTATCTGTACTATGGTATCAAACTGCAAGTACTGGCCTGTTGCTATCAACACATTATATAGTTGTTATCAACATAATATATAGTATTATGCCCTGAGAGTGAATTTGGAGTCTCATTCTATTTCAGCATATTCAACTATGTTCTCTTTAGTACAATGGAAAAAAATTAGTGAGACTATAGGTTGTTTCCTGCCAGAAAGATGAGTTAAATAACATCCACACCAGTTCGATCTTCTATTGTTAGTCTTTATTTTTGTTTTTGTTTTAGTTCTATAGTTGTGAAACATAGATAATTAGCTAATTGCTATACATGTACAAAAATTTGGTTATTCCACAGAATATGTACACTCACAAAAGACCTAACTGGTTTCTATTAAGGTGAGAATCATACTTGTAAATTCTCTTGCTTTGAAGAATTTAACACATTATGTTTACTTAAAGGGAAAAGTTTTTAACTCAATGTTTAAACCTATTCTCTTTGATTTATAAATATGAGTAAAATTCTCAAAGATTATTCATACCATTAGAATAAGCTTTAGAGGCATAAAATGTTTGATATTAATACACATGTTTAGAACATTGAAACTATTTGTTTCAAATTATTGGTATAAACTCAGTTTATACCCATCTATTTCTCCATGTCTTTCCAAGTGCCTTTTTTGACTTGTTCTACTTCCTAGGAATAATTATCTATTAAATATAATTAGGTTTGGTGGAAAACCCAAAATATGAATGGCTTAATGAAGATATTCTATTTCTTTTTCACAGAAAAATACAGTAGAGGTAGGCTGTCCGAGGTAGGCTGTCCAAGGTAGCCTGCAAGGGATGCTGTGAAAGACAGTATTTATGCTAGAAGCCATACCTCTCTATAGTACTAAGGAGGAAGCAAAGAACAATTACAAAACTATTAGCAATCTGCCACACAGATACTACTCTTCATTATATTCCTATAGCACCTAGCACAGTGCTTTGCACAAAATAAGTGCCCAAGAAATATTTCATTAAAATTACCTTTAAAATTGAATTTAACTGAGATAACATTATTCAATCGCAAATTTGGTAATGTGATCTAGTTATTTATTTCAAGTAACAAATCAAAGATGTGCTAAAAGATTTAACAAGGTTACACTGTATATTAAAATATTTTTATACTAAAAAATTAAATTAGAAACAATAAATGACCAACAATACAACATTGATTATATATGTTAAATATAGATGTATTATAGATTTATTATCTGTTTTATTATATAGTATAGATATCTATAATTATAGATATAATTATATATAGATATACAGATATAGATATCTATATACTATACTCTATATAGTATAATATTTAATAAAACATATATAATAAATCTATATAGTATGTCTATTGAAATTTGAAATCAAGAAGTCAATGCATTATAAATACAAGAGCTATTCTTTTAGTAAAGGTATGTATTTGGATTTCCGTAACAGTGGCACAAAACATAGTCAAACCAGATCTTTTTATCTGATTTGAGACAGGAAAAATCTGCTTGTTCTAACATTGACTATATAATTGCTGATGCAATTTTAAGTGAATAAAGTTTATGAGAACGTTAAAGTAGAATAAAGAAGCTGCTTAAACAAGAGAAATCTATATAGTATGTCTACATAGATTTATTATATATCTATATATATCTATAGCTATCATATCTACATATTATAGCTGTGTATAATTATAGATATCTATATACTGAGAATATCTATATATTCTCTTATATCTATATATTCTCCTATACTTTTTTTTTCTGAAACACCCTCTCAACACACACATACACTTTTGCACCAAAATCAAGTTAACTGTACACAAAGAAAGGAATAAAAAGAATAAACTTCCAAGGAAACCATAACAACAATTGAAAATAAAAATGGTCTCAAAAATGTTACATGTTATGAAAATAGCACATACAAGAAGACACTCAATTTTTCCACTTTGTTTTCTGCAATTAGCAATGATGCTGAAGTGGAGCTAATGGCTGGCAGAATCCAGTGGTGTCAGGATAATAGCTTGCCTCTATTGGGTGGATTGTATCCATTTGGGTTTATTCATTTGAAGAAAGCCATTTTCTGTTGCTATAACAGTACCTGAAACTGGATAATTTATAAAGGGAAGAGTTTTATTCTGGCTCATGGTTCTGGAGTCTGGGAAGTCTAAGAATGAGTGGCTGTATCTGGTCAGCTTCTGGTGATGGCTTCATGCTGTGGCAAAACATGGAGAAGTAGTGGAAAAGGGGGAAGTGGACACATGTGAAAAGGGGCAAAACACTAAGGGTAGTCTCACTTTATAACAATCCACTCTCACAGTAAATAATCCAGTCCCATGAGAGCAAAAACTCACTCACTTTTGTGAAAATTAACCCAGTCCTGCAAGAGCAGCATTAATTCCTCTTAGTGACCTAATCACCTCTTAAAGGCTCTACGTCTTAATACCATCACACCAGAGAAGAAATTTCCAACATATGAATGCTGGAGAAGACAGTCAAACCATAACAGAAGCTCTGCTTTATCAACACACATACTCCAGATCTGATAGCCAAATGGAGGTGTCATGGATACTGCAGTAAAATGGGAATCAAAAAACAAGACTTTAAAGCTTTTAATCTCAGTTCTGTTACCACTACTACAAAACCCTGAGAAAGTCACAAACTCTCAGAAACTCAATTTCCAGGTATACCTATAATAATTTAAGTGTATGCTATTTAGATGCTTGAGTTAAAATTTGATATTCATACCTGAAATTATTTAATAGTGAAAGGAGACCTGGATTAAAAGCCAAGAAATTTAAACACCCATCTCAGTTCCATTCTGAAATTTTATTGATATTAGATTAGACAGTATGCCAGGAACTAATGGTATATCTATAAATGAGAGAGTGGAGTAAGATGAACTTTAAGGTCCCATTCAGTTTAACGTTCCATATTTCTTCATGTATGGCCTCTATAACAATTTTGTATGCTAGAATATTACCTTTGGCAAAAATCTTACAGTAAAACTTGATCCAGCCCTGAGGATATTATGCCTTTTGAATCTAGAGCTCTCTGTATGGTGAAAGCTATTTTTCTTTTATCTGAAAAAGACCCTTATTGTTATGGCTATACCCTTCAGAGTATAACTTACAACAGCATAAAGATATGTGGTGATTATAAGCTGTAAGCGAAGAAACTGGGCTCAATATTTATTAAAACTCCAGGACTGTTTCTATGTCGAGTTAGTGGGGAAGGAAAGTCTTCATGAAACCAGATATAAAGTATTACACATCAGCAGCTTATTTTGAAAGAAAATTGGAGCAGAAAAGAATGGTCATATTTAAAATGTTCTATCACATTTTCATTTCTCCCTTACAATTTTTGCTGTGTGTGCTATATGCCTTCGTAGGATGTGGCATCCCTAATGTAACAGTAAACTTACAGGTAAGTCTGAAATAGATGCTATGGCAGGGCAAGCGACTTTAGAGAATTTGTGAAAGGCGGTGAGACTCCAATTAAATAATCTTATTCTATAAGATCCTGACAAAGCATTACTGGGCCATAGGGTTAAGTGTTTCTGGAACTTACTAGTTTGAAGATGAAGTTTAAGCCATAAAATAGGCCTTATCCCTTGGACATATAGCTGAACTGAAAGTTTATTAGAGCAAAATACATCATTCAGAATTACTGCTAGCTCCACTGACCACAATAACACCATATTTTATAGAATATCAGAGTAGATTTGGAGTTTTGAGTAGAACATGGTATTAATAGAAAGGCACTTTGCTTAATCTTTTCTCAGCCATTAATGAAAAGTCATTCCTAACCACTGCTCTTTTCTGTATAGAATGGGGACACTGCATCCTAGATCACTTAGACAGGCTTATCAGAAATACTCTAAAAAATGAAATGTTCATGGCTTCATTATAATCTTTGTTATGTAAGATTATCATGTCCAGGTCTCAATCAACTAACTTTATTAGGCTTAGGTTGTATTAAGGAGGCTGTCCTTACAGAAGCGAAAAAAATTACTGATATTCCTGCTCTAATGGTCATCTTTAGCTGAGAAAACGTATTTTATCTTGAGTCGGAATAAAACAAGAAAATGATATGGTTTGCATTTCATTTTATTCAGTCAGGCATTTTTTTTCATAGTCTTGATCTATGAGTAAAGTCCCCTCAGGTAGACATTACAAGCACTGATTTTATTTATTTCTATACATACCTCATATAATATTTTGTATCATCAATTTGAAAAAGGAAACACAAACTTAATAATTATAGGCACAGTTTAATTCATGCCTGATCATAAATTTGAAACCAGGAAGTCAATGCATTATAAATACAAGAGCTATTCTTTTAGTAAAGGTATGTATTTGGATTTTCGTAACAGTGGCACAAAACATAGTCAAACCAGATCTTTTTATCTGATTTGAGACAGGAAAAATCTGCTTGTTCTAACACTGACTATATAATTGCTGATGCAATTTTAAGTTAATAATTAAAGTTTATGAGAATGTTAAAGTAGAATAAAGAAGCTGCTTAAACAAGAGAAAATCCCTGTGACGTATAAAAAAATATTCATAAGACTATCAGTGGATTTCTTAGCTGAAACTCTATAGGCCAGGAGAATAAGATTATATATTCAAAGTGCTGAAAAAATTGTCAGACTAGAATATTTCACCAGGCAAATCTGTCCTTCAGGAAAAAAGAGAAATACTTTCCCAGACAAACAAAAGTTGAGAGGTCTTATCATCTCTAGACCTTACAAGACATACTAAAGGGAAGTATTTGAGGTGAAATGAAAGAATACTAATTAGCAACATGAAAACATGACAGTATGAAACTCACTGGTAAAGATAAGGGTATAAAAAAAAAGATAAGGTATAGTCAAATCTAAAATACTCATGTTACAGTGGAAGTACATAAATAACGTTTAACTCTTGTATAAAAGTTAAAAAACAAATGTTTTAAAAGTAACTATAGCTATAATAAATTAATAGAAACAGAATGAGAGTTGTAAATAGCGGCATCAGTAACAAAATGTGTGTCGAGGAAGAAGTAAAAGTGTAAAGTTATCCTTTGCGATCAAAGTTCATTGTTACCAGCTTAAAATAGACTGTTATAACTACAAGATCGTTTACGTAAGTCTCATAGCAATAACAAATAAAAACCTTTAGCAGATACAAAAAGAATAGAGAAAGGAATCAAAGCATATCACTATAAAAATAACCAAATCACAAGGAAAGACAGTTAAAAGGAACAGAAGAACTCACTTCAGCTTTAAGAACAAAGTGAAGTAATCAAAGAAAGATATTCCATGCAAACAGTAACCAAACGAATGTAGAAGTGGTGGCAATACTTTACATAAGACAAAATAGACTTTAAGTCAAAAATTATCACAGGAAAAGAAGACCATCAATAACAATAACAATAAATTTATTGAGAGATTATAACAATTGTAAATATATATGCACCTAACATCTGAGCACCTAACTATATAAAGCAAATACTAACGGAACTGAAGGGATAAATAGACAGCAATACACTAATACCAGGAGACTCCAATACTACACTTCAATAACGGATTTGTTATTCAGACAGAAAATCAGTAAGAGAATAGTGACCTAGAACAACTATAGACAAAATGGATCTAACAGTAATCAGAACATTCCATCAAACATCAGCAGAATATATATTTTTCAAAATCACACATGTATTATTCTCCAAAATAGATCATATATCAGACCACAAAACAAGTCTTAATACATTTAAGAAGATAGACATCATATCATGTACCTTCTTTAATCACAATGGCATGAAATTAGAAAGAAGAAGATTAAATGGACCACTATTGAATAATCAGTAGGTCATAAATCAAAAGAGATATTAAAACTTGTCTTGAGACAAACAAAAATGAAAACACAACATATCCAAAGTTATAGGATGTAGCCAAAGCCATTCTAAAAGGAAAAGTTATCACAGTAAATACCTACATTAAAAAAGGAGAAAGATTTGAGCATACCACCTAAATTTATACCTCAAGGAACTAGAAAAGAAGAATAAAATAAGCCCAGAGTTAACAGAAGGGAGGAAGTGAGTTAGAACAGAAATAAATAAAATAGGGACTAAAAAAGTAGAAAAGAGTAATGAAACTAAGAGTTTTTTTTTTTTTTTGGAAAAATAAACAAAATTAGCAAACCTTTAGCTAGAGTAACTAAGAAAAAAGAAGAGTCAAATAAGAATGAATGTAAGTTAAAGAGAGGCCATTACAAGTGATACTACAGAAATACAAAAGATCATAATGGACTATGATGAACAAATATACAACAACATATTGGTAAACCAAGAAGAAAGGGATTTATTCCTGGAAACATGAAATGTATGGTTGCCTTCCTAGAAACATACAAACTACCAACACCTAATCATGAAGAAAATAGAAAATCTGAGCAACCAATTATGAGTAAGAAGATTGAATTAGTAATCAAAACCTCTCAGCAAAGAAAAGTCTAGGACCTGATGGCTTTACTGGTAAATTCTACCAAACATTTAAAGAAAAATTAACATCAATTCTTCTCCAACTCTTCTAAAAAATTAAAGAGGAAGAAATATGTTCAGACATCTTTTACAAGACCAGTATTACTCTGCTACCAAAGTCAGACAAGGACCCAATGAAAGAGAAAAACACAGAACGATATACCTGATGAACGTAAATGTAAAAATTCTCAACAAAATATTAGCAAAATGAATTCAATAACATTTTAAAAATCATTCACTATGAGCAAGATTTTCCCCTGGCATGTAAGGATGGTTCAACATATACAAATCAATAAACGTGATCTACCACATTAACAGAATGAAGAATAAAAATTACATAATCATCTCCATAGATTCAGAAAAGCATTTGCCAAAATCTAACATCCCATCATGATTTTTAAAAAATCTCATTAATTAGGCGTAAAAGGAACATACTTCAATATAATACAGGTCACATATGACAAGCCCACAGCCAACATCATACTCAAGGGTAAAAAGCTGAAACCTTTTCTTCAAAGATCACAAACAGGGACTGTAAAGACTCCACTAAAATACAGTTAGAACTAGCAAATAAATTAAGTAAATTTGCAGGATACAAAATCAACATACAAAAGTCAGTCTCATTTCCATACACTAGCAATAAGCTATCTGAAATAGAAATTAATAAAACAATACCTCTTACAATAGCATCAAAAATAATAAAATACTTAAGAATAAAATTAACCAAGTATGTGAAAGATCAGTACACTAAAATCTATAAAGCATTATTGTAAGAAATTGAAGAAAGCAAGCAAAAATAAATTAAAAGATACCTATATTCATGGATTTGAAGAATTAATACTGCCAAGATGTCCATATTACACAAAGAAATCTATAGATTCAATACAATCACCCTCAAAATTCCAATGGCATTTTTTTTTTTCACAGAAATAGAAAAAAGCAATCCTAAAATTTATATGGAAGCACAAATGATCTGGAATAGCTAAATCAATCTTGAAAAGGAAAACAAAGATGTTTTGGAGTATAACAGAATGTAGACCATAATAGAATGCTGATTGCCAGGGGCTGATGGGAGGGTGAAGTGTGGACGTGGTAGTCAAAGGGTACAAAGTCGCATTTTGCAAGTTATGTCCTGAAGGTCCTATGGCTAACAACACTGTATTCATATACTTTAAAATTTCCAAGAGGATAGATCTTATAGTAATAATAACAATAAATGATTATAATGATGAAAATAATAAAGAGGCCAGAAGAAACTTTGGGAAGTGACAAATACATGTCTATGGCCTTAATGGTGGTGATGGTTTTATGGGTTTATACTTATCCCCAACTCATTGAGTTGTATACATTGAATATGTGCAGATATTTTCATGTCAATTGTACCTCAATAAATTGTTATTTTAAAGAAGTTCCTTAATATTTATTTCACATTTTTAAAATGCTTTACAAAACATATATTATACAAGTGGTTACAACTTACAAAAGAGTTGTATTTCTACATTTGGATAAAGGGCTTTTGGAGACTTTTTTCTACAAAGCATTCTCAACTATGTGTCTAGGCTTCCAGCCTCTTCTACAACAGTTACTTTAATGTAGTTGAACTTTAATGAAAATAATATTTTCAAACAAACTCATATTTAGTACATAATTCTTATGATAAAATTGCAAAATGTGTTTACAGTTGAAACTCAGGCTCCTGTGGCCTGATGATGCTGCAACAGACCCATATTATTCCTCTCTCACTACTCTGCCATTCTTGGCATGCCAATTTTGTCCATTGATCAATTACCCTCATTGTCACAAGATTGCTACCAGAAACACCTCAAAGAAATGCTTCTTTGTTCGTATACACTGGAACACATTTCTCCCTCGAATGAAATAATATAGTTTCCTCCATTCAGTCTCAAAGGGCAAGCTTGGATCATGTGCCTACTTTCAAACTAATAATAGTTGCTAGGGAATTGCCTTAAATTAATGAGAAAATAACCCTAAGAGTCATGACAGAGGTATATAAAAAAAGGGAGTTTATATTAGGAAAAAGGGGGATAGCAATGCATTCTGGGTATTCAGACTACAAAGAGTTTTGGGGATAGCAGTGGAGTCAAAAACAGATGAGCAAAGGGTAAATGGTGGCAATGGTTAAAATTAGTAAACTGTCTATAAATTATGGACATCCATAATATTCACACAAAATATGTATGGAGGGTTGCGTTTCTAGAAATTACTGCAACTCACTGGAGAACTTTCTCAAGAAATCAGGCAAGAATTATCATAAAGCTCCATCACATTCTTTTTTTTTTTTTTAATCCTCCTTTAAAAACTATTTGGCAGCTAATTATTTGAGTAAATTCTTTAAATAAAAATCTTGGTTTACTGTATGCAAGGCATCTTTTCTTGAAAACTGCCAGAATCTACAGAACACGTATTCCAAAATTATGTAATGCTCTAGCACTATATCTAGCTTTAGTGTCATTATCACCAATTAGATTTGGAAGACAAAATTGGAGGCAATAGCCCATGTTAGGCATTGAATCCCTAAATTTAAAAAATACTTAAACACTTTTCAATTAAAAGTTGTAAGGGACTGGTTAGTTTGGCTTCACAGTCTAAAGAAGCTTTGGATTTCTACTGAGAAAACAACATAAAATTCAATGAACAAGAATTTTGAAGCTTCCAATAAAATGTTTAATATTTCACATTTTGATCCAAAATACACATTTTTTTCATTACCCTATATAAGGCTTGAAGTAACCATCTAGCATATCAAGGCATCATTTTTTAAAGATTTTTTAAATTTTGCTATCAACTTACTATAAGTTTTAATCCTGTATTAAACATTTTATACAATTAAAGTAACAGCAGAAAATAGCAACATTCTCATTCTCCATACTTTAGCAATTAATATTCAATCCAACCCATCCAAGTACAGAAAAGTATCCATATAATCAAAGTGTATCATTAAGTAACCTTTTTGTTTTTAGTAAAAAAAGCCTTTACCATCATGGTCTTTAAAAAAATTAGGAATTTTGATTGAGCTTGGTGGCTCACGCTTGTAATCCCAGCAGTTTGGGAGATGGGCAGATCACTTGAGGTCAGGAGTCCAAGACCAGCCTGGCCAAAACAGTGAAACCCTGTGTCTACTAAAAATACAAAAATTAGCCCAGCATAGTGGTACCTACCTGTTGTCCCAGCTACTCAGGAGACTGAGAAAGCAGAATTGCTTGAAGCTGGGAGGCAGAGGTTGCAGTTAGCCGAGACTGCCCCACTGCACTCCAGCCTGGGCCACAGAGTGAGACTCCATCTCAAAAAAACAAAAACAAAACAAAACAGGAATTTTTAACACTGTTTAATTTAATTTTCTAAAAATCTACTTGTAAAAGAATTGGTATGCAAGTAAGTATTCATTTGCATTACATTACAAGTATAATTATACAAGGCTGTTGTTGGGTGAAAACAGTAGAACACAAATATCTCCTTAATCTGTAGATCAAGGCCGCAAATGCAACTATAAAATCATGGGCCAATTTTACTATACCTAATGTTATTTCTAATCAATTTTACTTTTTTGTAGCAGCATAAAAGACGGAAACAATAGTTTGTATACCTGTTACTTCTAATGGCTGCTTTTGATAAGATGATAATAAAAATGAAGTGATGAAAATGATCAATGTAAAAAACATTTCAGAAACCATTTTAGCACTTTGAACTGAAGCTTTTGTTTTTTCCTCTGACTCCTCTGTCACTCAACTGCATTATCTATTATTTTTACTAATTATTAGCTGTTTATGAATATGACAGCTACTGTACTTAGCTGAAGAAATACAGCCTAGAGGGATTACATCTTTCTTGTATTTTAATATGCAGGTCATATTAATTCCAAAAGTGAGTTTCATCAGACTGGTTCATTGCTTAGCTTTTATGAATCTGCAGTAATGTCACTTTGAACTCCTGAATGCAACTAGTTTGCCATCCAATTATTTATATCCAAGTAAAAAAATGCTACCACAATTAATGTGGGATTTTTTTCCTGATAAATGAACATATGACTTTTCAATTCATTCTCATTAGAACATTTCTGTCAATTTGTGATTTATGTGGCAAAAGTAATAAATTAGTATTGTATATCATTTTAAAAAACACCTTATTTTAGAAAAAAAGTAGAAAATCAAAAATATCTGTACTTCAAGTAAAAAAAATTCTTTTATTCCATAATAAAGTTTTTCAATAGAACTTTCTCTGATGATAGAAATGTTCTATATCTGTGTTGCCCATTACACTCGCCACATGTAGTCATTAAACGCTTGAAATGTGACTAGTTCAAATAAGTAAATAAAATTTTAATTTTAGCTAATTTAAATTTAAAAAGCCCCAGCTGGCTAGTGGCCATATTAGTCATAATATACAGTATATTGTGCCATGGATTTCTGCAATTATTGTTGAAGTACTGACAATGTATCTAAGCCTCGGATAAATATACAAATTTATTCCTGAATGGACAAAAATGCACTAAAAATGTGACAATCTCTAGAGATACTAATATGTTTAAGTATTTTGTAAGTAAAAAGAAATTAATTGACCCATGTGTAGATAAATGGCAGATAGCTATAGACATAGAAATACATTTACATATATAAATATATAAGTTAAAATGACATATGTCACATGTCACATTTTATTGGCCAGGTCAAGTCATATAGACAAGTCAGATATCAGTACAGCTAAGAATATTATCTTCAGGAATTACCTGGTAGAGGGTGTTCAGATAAAAAAGGGCAGCAAATCTTTTGACAATAATTATTCTCTATAGATTGATAGGTACATATATACATATAGATATATTCACCTACAAATATGTACATATGTGTGTGTATATATATACACACACACACACAAACATAGGTATATATTATACATAAATACACATATATGTATGTAACTATATATATTTAACTATATATATTTATATACTATACATGTTCATTACAAAAGAGATTTGAATTGGTTAACAATTATGCATAAAATTAACAGATTACAAATATTAATAATTAAGAATAAAATAAAAATAAGATATAATTTAAAAGGAGGGAGTATACAAACATCAAATTGTAAGATATTTTATGGTTGATAGAGTTGGACTGTAAATTGGGTTATGAACTTCCTAGTGACCCAAAAGAGTAAATATATATTCAATTTCCACACTTACATTAATCATGACACACAAATAGATTAACTTCTTAGAGAAACATGGCTTAATTTGAAAAATTTATGAAAACATTTTGTAATAATGAAAAATCCATTCCTTAACAATTACCTTGTAAAAATATATATTATAAATAGGTAACACCACAATAAATGAATAGCCCTAATGCCTCATAGGTGCTTAATACATATTTCTTGAATGGAAAAAAGAAAGGCAGAAATGTCAAATTCCCTATAGAAGAAAGATGAAAAAAAAGTCACAATGTAAGCCAAAGGTGTAACATTAAAGCTGAAAAAAGTAAAAGATCTTTTACAAGGAGGCAACTATATAAATATGTGTATGAATATCAAGATTTCTAATTGCATGAGTTAATACAAAAATGTTTAGAGTATCTAGAAAAATGAATGAACTACAGGTGATACAGGTAATCACTCATGAAAGAAAGAAAGAATTATTGGATCATTTTGGGAAAAAGAAACTGTTTCTTTATTGAGCAAGTAACACGATCAGAATTGTAATAAAAGTTTACAAGACTTTTGAATCCAAAATTGCATAATTTAAGCCAGATACTTAGGTAATTGGTACAGTATTATGCATACTTTATGAACTTATGAAATAATTAACCAACAAAAGAACTCAATGCTAGAGATGTCAAGAAGTCTGGAAAGAATTATGTTACAAGCTAGTCATATTAGATACTCTATTTTGAAATGGCTGTGTATTACATACAGAATTTGGTTGTATTTTCAGAATTCAAGAAGAGTATCTTTATTTTAATTAGTAAAGAAGAGGAGTTTGCTATTTAAGCATAAATTTATACAGGGGAATGAAGTAATACTTTAAAATAAAGAGGTTTGATTATAAGAAAATTTTATATTTATCATTATTAAACTTTTAGAACACAGCACAATGCTCTCAAAATTTTGAGGTTTTCTCGGTCCATAGCCACACATATGTAGGCTGATAACAAAATCTACATCTCTAACAGTAACCTCTTCCCTAATCACTGGATTCATATAAATTAAATATATTAAACTATTCTCCAAGGGTGAAGTTGGATGTTCAAAGGGTATGAACATTTAATTTCAAATTTAATATTTCAAAAACTTAATTATTCACTCCTCCTCAAACATATTTACATGCCAGTCTTCCCCACTGCAATTAGTGGAAAATTTGTTCTTCCATCTGTGTATGTTAATAACCTTGGAGTCAGCCTCAACCCTTTATCTCACATTTGTTCATCATTGAATTATGTTGACTTTGTCTTAAAACATATCTAGCATGTAACCACATCTCATCATATCTACATCCCTGGTCCAAGTCACCACTCCCTCTTCACAGGATTATTTAAAAGGGTTTTCGTATGCTCCTTCTTCCCTTCCTTTCTTTGCTTCTTTCTTTCTTTCTTTCTTCTTTCTTTTTTTCCTTTCTTTCTCTCTCTCTTCTTTCTTCTTTCTCTCTCTCTTTCTTTCCCTTTATAATCTCTTGTTCATAGGGTAACCAAAGGGATTATTTCAAAATGTAAATTAGATTATGCAGCTTCCAAACTGAAAACCCTATGATTTTTATGGTGTCAAGTCTTATGTCTAAGTTTCTCATTCATTTTGAGTAAATATTTACATATAGTATAAGGTAAGAATCGAATTTCTATGGTGGTTTTTTTTTTTTTTTTGCATGTGGATTTCTGGTTTTCTCAACACTATTTGTTGAACAGATAATTCTCACTCCTTGTATATTCTTGTCATCCTTATCAAAGATAATTTGACCATATATGTGTAGATTTACTTTTGGACTTTGTATTCTGTTCTGTTCCATTGGGCTATATGTCTGCCTTTATGACAATACCATACTGTTTTGATTACTGTAGTTTTGTAATATATTTTAAAATCAGAACTATGATGCCTCCAGCTTATTCTTTCTCAATAGTAATTTGATTATTTATGGCTTTCATGGCTTCACATGAATTTCAGAATTATTTTTTTCCATTTTTGTACAAACTTCCATTGAAATTTTGATAGGTATTACACTAAATCTGTATTTAATTTGGGGTAGTATGAAAATTTTAACAATTTACAATCTTCCAAGCTCAGCATAGTGGCTCAACCTGTAATCCCATCATTTTGGAAGGTTTGGATGGGGGGATTACTTGAAGCTAGGAGTTCAAGAATGGCTGGGAAAACACAGCAATACTCTATCTCTACAAAAATTTAAAAACCAGCCAGGCATGGTGGTGCAAGCCTGTAGTCCTAGGTACTCAAGAGGCTGAGGCAGGAGGATTGATTGGGCCCAGGAGTTAAAGGTTGCAGTGACCTATGATCATGCCACTGCATTCCATCCTAGATGACAGAGTGAGACCCTGTCTCTAAAAAGAGAGAGAAAAAAATTTTAATTCTTCTAGACATAAATGTAAGACCTGAAGGTGTAAAACTCCTAGAATAAACCATATTAGAAAAGCTTACTGACATTGGTCTTAGCAATTATTTCATGTATATGACACCAAAAGTACAGGCAACAAAAACAAAAATAAATGAGTCTACGTCAAACTAAAAAGGCTTCTGCACAACAAAGTAAACAATTGACAAAATAATAAGACAACCTATGGAATGGGAGAAAATATTTGCAAATCATATACCTGGTAAGGGTTAATATCCAAAAAAAAAAAAACCTGATTAAAAATGGACTAAGGACTTAAGGAGACATTTCTCCCAAGGAAACATACAAGGAAATGCAAATTATAACCACGATGAGATAGCACCTCACAGCTGTCAGGATGGTTATCGCCAAAAAAATCAAAAGACAAGTGTTGGCAAGGATGTGAAGAAAGGGAACGCTGGCACACTCTGGAAATGCAAAGGTACAGCTGAGACAGGCAAGCTGGCAGGCTTCTGGTTTTGATGTGGTTTAGAGAAAAAGAACTAATGGCCATTACTCAAGCTATAGCTTACCTAACTTCTAGCCAATCAGCAAATAAAGACCCAAGAAGCTATTAATTACAAGTTCCTGCTTTAGAGGGCTAGGGACTTCCCAGGAGCTCCACATGTGCAGATAGACTTGAACTTCAACTCACCGTTACCCCTTCCTCATTTTAATGCTAAAAATCATGCCCAGGGTTGGAGATTTAAAATGCTAATGTTCCATGCAATGAATGAGGAAGTACATAAAGCTCCTGCACAAGCACTAGAGAAACCCTTCCCTATAGAAAGGACCTATAAAACTAACACACATGCTACTCTTAGGTAGCAGCCCACCCTTTTCTTTTTGCAGCGCTGACTTCCTTGTGCACAAGTGAAATAAATCTTTCTCTTTCTCTTTGCTGCTATGTCTGGTGATCTCTCTTCATTTCCATCCTGGGAGATTACAAGAACTCAGGGTGCTAATAGCACAGCCATTATGGAAAACAATATGGAGGCTCTCAAAAAATAAAAAATAGAACTACTGTATGAGCCAGCAATCCCACTTGTGAGTTTTTATCCAAAAGTACTGAAATCAGTATCTCAAAGAGATAGGAGCACTTCTATGTTCACTGCAGCTGTATTCGCAATAATCAAGATGTGGAAACACCCTAAATGTCTACTGATTGATGAATGGATAAAGAAAATGTACTCTATACATACAAGGGAGTACTATTCAGATTTCTTAAAAAAGAAGGAAATTCTGCAATATGTGACAACACGTATGAACTGGAAAATATTATGCTAACTGAAATATGCCAGACATAGAAAGATAAATATTTTATGATTCTATTACATGAAGTATCTAAAACTTGGCAAATTTATAGAATCCAAGAATGGAATGGTGGTTGCCAGGTGGGAACAGAGTGAAATGAGGAGTGACAA
This sequence comes from Ateles fusciceps, assembly GCA_036589455.1. Taxonomy (NCBI): domain Eukaryota; kingdom Metazoa; phylum Chordata; class Mammalia; order Primates; family Atelidae; genus Ateles; species Ateles fusciceps. The sequence goes on along the minus strand of JAZHEH010003259.1, from coordinate 14,429,050 downwards.
ATTAAGTTTCAGTCAAGAGAGGTGGATAAGCTGTAAAGATATTCTATACCATATTGTACAGGTAAAAATTTGTTACAGTGATAGATCTAATGTCTTCTTACCACAACTGAAACAATAACAAAAACAAAAACAAAATCCTCTATTGGCATTCTGTCTTATTCAGAAAAGATATCTAAAGCGCTTATCATTCCTTATGCATTCTGGCTCTCTGCCAACTCTTAGATAAAATATACTACCAGTCATCTCTATTCCAGCCATGACAAGAAACGTATTACTTCAAGGCCGTTGCACTGTCAGTTCCCTCCGTCTGGAAAGGTTCTTCTCTCAGAAGTAGACATGATAGTCTTGCTCACTTCATTCCCCGGCCACTCTAATTAAAATAACTGTCACCATCCCCATCATTTCCTCTACTCAATCTAAACAGTTTTTAATACTCATAATGCACTGAAAACTATAATCAGCCTATGGAATTGGCATTGACCTTGCTTTAATTTCTCATTTCCATCATCTCCTCTGCATTACCTGTTCTTGCTGCCATTGTTCTAAGCATTTCTAGGTTATGTACATGGAAGAAATACATTCAGTGTTGTCTACCAAGTTACTAAATTTCATAAAAATCAAAGAAAGATCTAATCAGCTATTTATCTGCACTGAAAAAAAGATAGCTAATTGGAGACCCAAACAACCAGTATGTAAGTATGAAATAATTGGATAGGGGAAATGAAAGGAAAGACAAAGGGAATACTTTTAAGTATTCTCTTTGAAAAATCCCAACCTGGGTTTAGCCTATTAGCTATTAACTTGAGACCTAAGAGAATGTGTCTGATTTCTATGAATAACTTGTACAGGGAAAGTCCATTTAGAAAGGAAAGGGAAAGCATTATATTTTAATTTAAGTGCACTCACCTATAAATTCTCTAGGTGATTAAAATGGTCTTGATCCTCACTATACATTTTTAAAATTTATTTATTTACTTTAGGTGCATACTCTGTCATTTCTCCCCATGTTATACCTCCCCATCCTCCTCACCCCCCGCCATCTCTCCCCTACACCCCCACAACTACTCCCAGTGTGTGATGTTCCCCTCCCTGAGTCCACGTGTTCTCACTGTTCAACACCCACCTATGAGTGAGAACATGCGGTGTTTGGCTTTCTGTTCTTGTGTCAGTTTGCTGAGAATGATGGTTTCCAGATTCATCCAAGTCCCTACAAAGGATGTGAACTCATCGTTTTTTATGACTGCATAGTATTCCATGGTATATATGTACCACATTTTCTTTGTTCAGTCTATCATTGATGGGCATTTGGGTTGGTTCCAGGTCTTTGCTATTGCACACAGGGCTGCAATGAACATACATGTGCATGTGTCTTTATAGTAGAACGATTTATAGTTCTTTGGGTATATACCCAGTAATGGGATTGTTGTGTCAAATGGAATTTCTATTTCTAGATCCTTGAGAAATTGCCACACTGTCTTCCACCTCACTATACATTTTAAAGTGCCTTATAACTAACAGAATGCTTTTGTGGGCATTATCTCATTGAATCACCAAAAATCAAGATTTGTGTTGTGGCTATGACTTGATTAACTAACACCATCCTTAAAAAAAGTTAATTTTGAATATCCCAAAGAATTAATGCCTGTTTGAGACAAGTGTTTCTGCCTAAATCTAGGCTTTCGCATAATAAAGTAGGTTATAATTAGAAGTGATTTAAAACAAAAACAAAAACAGTCTTTGTTTTAACTTTGCTACTCTCCTTACTTATCATGATCCATGAAAAAAGTTACCTTATCCACTTGCAAATGATAGAAAACACGTAACGAGAGAGAATTTTCTTTACTATAAATTTTATTTTCTCTTCATATAAGTCTATACTGTCCAGGTAGCTATTGAATTCTTGAAATGTGGATAGTCTGAACTGAGACGTGTATAATATATGCACTAGATTTTCAAAATGTAAAAAAGTAATTTTTTCTAATAGTTTTACATTGATTACATGTAAATCAATGAAACTGATGATACTTTGCAAATATCAGGCTAAAGTATATCACTCAAATAATTTTCCCTGTTTCTTTTTGCTTTTTTGATATCATCACTAGGAAAATTTTAATTACAGATATGAGTTGAAATTGTGGCTCACATTATGTTACTATTGAATAGATCATTCAGAGAGGGCATATAACTCACAGATTCCTAAAATCTGGTTCAATTAGATGTAATTAAGGAAGGAACAAATGAGAGTATCATGAGATTTCTCCCAAGTTTAGAAAGAAAGACAGGAAAGTATGTAAGCTATTTTGTATCATAAATTGGTAATAGAAGGCTTTATGACTGGTAACATTTACTGAGTGTTTACTAGGTACCTGACATTGCACATACTTTGTCCCATTTAATACTCATAAAACCCCTACGAGGTAGAGACTAAATCAGGTAAAACCCATTTTCCGTGTTTTTTTCCCCCACAGTAATTTTCCAAAATTTAGCTTCTCTTTCTTTTTCACGCGGTTAAGTCTGTAATCTTGAGGCTTTTTTTACTCTAGTAACTTCCATTTAATTTTGGTATGGAGTTAATGCTAAAGAAACACTAAAACATTAAAAAGGAAAAATCGTTACGAAATGTATGTCTGCAGCAGACTTTTGTAATCAATAAGATTAAAATACAAAAGAAAATGCTTCTTAAGTTTATACAGAGATATCACAGCCTCGGAGAAGGCCTAAATGGGACACTAGTCCACAAACACCTCTCCTCATCCACTCCTTGATTACTTCAGACGTTACATCCCAAAACAATGCATTGGGTAATAACATTGATCTAAGACAGCTGTTGCATGCTGGCATTACCCTAAAGCAGTGGCAATCACTGATAATCAGACTATCATTCAAGAACAGTTTGTGTATTGTTCTCCCATTACTTTTCCAATCTATCACTAGATTTTTGAGTATCTTTATTTTTTAATCTATTACAAAAAACCTCAAGAAGTTATTTTAACTCTGCTTTTCCTGAAGATTGATATAAATGTTGCTATATGTTTTGCTCTCTCTCTCTTTCCATATTATCATGAAATTAGACCCCCCAACCGCAGTAGGAGTTTATGCTTTGTTTTGTTCTGACATCTTAATTTGTATGGGCCACCATCAGGGAAACCTCATTAACTGTGAATTTGAAAGCTTCATATAAACTACAAGTGTCTCATAAATCTAATCTTGTTACAGGAGACCCTTATGTTCTCCAGGGATGCCCCTTGAGACTCTCAAGAATTCTCCAAGTCAAGAACACTATATAGCACATAATTGCTTTCTTAAAAATTCAGTAATGTAGACTGAAAAAAATATAAGAGGTCTCTTCAGACTCTCAGTGGTTCTAAAAATACAAAGCCAAAATCATGTATAAAGTTATTTGAGAGATAAGAATTGTTATTTTCTTCCACCTTTTTATTGCTCGCCAGCTTTACTTGTTGACTATTGCCTGGGAAGTATTTCACAATGCAAGAAAGTTTTCATTGTGTCATGAATGTAACTGGATGGAAGATGATAAAGAGAGAACAATAAAAGTCCAAATTGGGAAGAATTTCCAACTAGAAAAAATGGATGAGGAAGCTGACCCCAGTTCACTAGCTGTGAAGCACAGAGATCCAATTTCAGTTGTGGTAAATTACAAATTATTACAAGTTATTGCAAATGAAGACTGTTTGTAAACAATGAAAAGAAATTTGTAATGCCAAATGTAAGGCACTCCTACTCAAGCTATTTAATAAAAATTCGAATTGACTGGGTATACAGTCATGTGTCACATTACATTTAGTCAAAGAAGAATCACAAATACAATGGTGATTCCATAAGATTATAATGCTGTATTTTTACTGTGCCTTTTTATAACTAGATAAGGTTAGATACACAATACTTACCACTGTGTTAGAACTGCCTCCGGTATTCAGTACAATAAAATAATGTATAGGTTTGTAGCTTAGAATCAATAGGTTATACCATATAGCCTAGCTGTGTAGTAGGTTATACCATCTTAAGTTTGCTTAAGTACATTCTATAATGTTTACACAATGAAATCACCTAATGACGCATTTCTCAGAATATATCATAGTCAATAAGCAGTGCACAGATGTATTTGAATGCCAGTTGACCAATGGATTCCTGGGAAAAATGTGCAATTATTCTTAAATTTTTATTGATACTCAATCTAGAGCAAGACTTTATGGAGTGGCTAGTGGCTAATAGAGAAGAAAACAGAACAAAATTTAGCACCCAAAATTCAAAGCATCTGACTTTTTGTTTTTTGAGACAGAGTTTCACTCTTGTCACCCAGGCTGGAGCACAGTGGCGTGATCTCTGCTCACTGCAACCTCTGCCTTCCAGCTTCAAGCAATTCTCCTGCCTCAGCCTCCTGAGTAGCTGGGATTACAGGCACCCACCAGCATACCCGGCTAATTTTTGTATTTTTAGTAGAGACGGGTTTTCACCATGTTTGCCAGGCTGGTCTTGAACTCCTGACCTTGTGATTGCCCCCCCTCGGCCTCCCAAAGTGTTGGGATTAAGGGCGTGAGCCAAGGTGCCCAGCCCTGACTTTCAATTGACAGTACATATTTGAAATTGCAGTCTAATATTCTCTGTCTATGATGCCTTAATATCACAATTCTAACAAACTCTCAATCATCATCAGTCGGGCCCGTTATATTGCACTCTTATCTCCTTTAATATCTTCTTTTATCTTTATATCTTTTTAATGCATACCGTGAATCCTCAAAGTCACACATGCCATGTGTCTTTTTTGTCTGATTCATGTTGTAACCAACAGTTTTGCTGAATGAAACATGAAGCATGAACTATTAAGTAGCGTTTGGAAATCTTTGATTTTAAACATGTTTAATTTGATGATACTTTTGGCACAAATAATGAGTTATTAGACAGATTTAGCTTCCTTTGTTTTATTTTCTTCCTCAGGTAAGTAAAAATAGAAAATACAGTCACACATTACCGAATGACAGGAATATTTTTGAGAGATGCATCGTTAGTCAATTTTATCAATGTGCAAGCACCACGGAGTATTCTTACAGAAACGTAGACGGTACAGCCTACTACACGCCTAGGATATACAGGATAGCCTATTGTTCCTGGGCTACAAACCTGTACGAATATGTTCCTGTACTGAATACTGTAGGCAGTGGTAACACAATGGTAAGTATTTTTGTAGCAAAATATATATCAACATAGAAAAGATACAGTAAAAATATGATATAAAATACTAAATATTTTACATGATATAAGGCACTTACTATGAATGAAACTCGAAGGACTGGAAGTTGCTTTGGATGAGTCAGTGAGTGAATAGTGTGAGTGGCTATGAAGGCCTAGGACATTACTGTATGCTACTCTAGGCTTTATAAACACTGTAAACTGTGGCTACATTCAATGTGTTAAAATGTTTTCTTTCTTCAATAATAAACTAAACTTAGTTTACTGTAACTTTATTACTTTATCAATGTTTTAATTTTTTACTCTGTTAATAATATAGCTTAAAATACAAATACACTGTACAGCTGTACAAAAATATTTTTTTTCTTTTTTTTTTTTTTTTTGAGTCAGAGTCTTACTCTGTCACCCAGATTAGAGTGCAGTGGCATGATCTCGACTCACTGTAACCTCCACCTCCCAGGTTCAAGTGATTCTCCTGCCTCAATCTCCCAAATAGCTGGGATTACAAGCGTGCACCACTAGACCTGGCTAATTTTTTGTATTTTAAGCAAAGATGCAATTTCACCATGTTGGCCAGGCTGGTCTCAAACTCCTGACCTCAAGCGATCTGCTGGCCTTGGCCTCCCAAAGTGCTGGGATTACAGGTGTGAGCCACTGCACCCAGCCAAATATTTTCTATATATCCTTGTTCTAAAGGCTTTTTTTCAATGTTTAAATTTTTTTTTATTTTTACTGTTAGTATTTAAGACACAAGAGCACACATAAATATAGGCCTCCACAGGGTCACGGTCATCAGTATCACTGTTTTACCTCCACATCTTGTCCCACTGGAAGGGCCTCGGGGTAGTTAGTACACATGAAGTTATCAACTCCTTTGGTAACAATGTCTTCTTCTGGAATACCTCCAGAAGGACTTGCCTGAGACTGTTCTACAATTAACTTTTTTTAATAAATAGAAGGAACACATTCTAAAATAATAATAAAATATATATTATCAACCAGTGATATAGTCATTTATTATCATTATCAAGTTTTATGTACTGTACATAATGGTATGTGCTATACTTTTATAAAACTGCCAATGCAGTAGGTTGATTTACACCAGCACCACCAGCACCAAGTGAGTAATGTGTTGTACTATAAAGTTATGACAACTACGACCTCACTAGGTGATACAAATTTTTCAGCTCTATTATAATCTTATGAGACCACTGTATATATGTGGTCCATAGTTGATCTAAAGTCCTTATGGGGCATGTCGACTATTTGTTCAGTGGATCTGAAACAATCTTTCGTGAGTAGCTGTTGATGATTTATGATAGAGGTCTTCCAAAATATTCATTAATACCTGTTCCCCTTTCTTACAATCACTTTCTCTGAACTATACACCCACATGCACAAAAACACACAATTTACTTCTGAGCCTAGATATTTAATAATTTTTAATTCACACAGATTATAAATTAATGAAAGATGTGTACTTTCAGAGTAAAATAAATGTTAACTATCATTATTTGTATTTCAGGGATTCAGCTTCCCTCCCCTTCTTACTAACTTAAATGTCGTGCTGTGTTTCTGGATTCCTTAGCAACTCCAAGCACATTTCCCCCGCCTTGCCTCTATCAACCCTGCAAGCTGTTCCTTCTGACTTCAAAGTGTAAAGATTTTTGCTTCATCATCAGTTTTCTAATCTGAAGGGAGAGTTGGCTTACCTAAAAAGAAACCGTATTTTGCAACAAAAACAATAGAATAGAGATGCTAATAATTGCTTCCTTTTAAAATATGCATGCCTTTTCCTCAAAAACAAAAAACAAAAAACAAAAAATGACGAGGAAAATTTCTTTTATAAAACAATAAAGGCAAAGTGTAAAACAGACCTTTAAATATTATTAATTACATATTTTAAAATTCAGGTTATTGAAATCACAGAGCACAATTAGCTGACTTATTCATGCATTCAGACAATTATTTAGATCAGATATTTAATATTTTCCAAAAATTAAAATATTTATAAACAAAAGTTCCCAAGTTACTCTCATCATTTGCACAGTTACCTTGATGTAGCTGGATGATGTATGCAAAATTATCACCTTTTATATATTGGCTTTGCTTTCTATTAACAGGTTCTAATCCCTTTGGCATCCCTGTTCTTAGCTCTTAGTACACATAATCAATCTTCCTTGTTTATCCTGAAGATCGACACTGAAGATCTTACAACTTGAGACAACATAATGTTGAACTCAATCTATAATGCAAATGTTGCAGTGTTTCAAACACATCACCAAAAGACAATGTTCATTTCCAATTTACGTTGCAAACTTCTTTTGCTAGCTGGCTGTGTGTGTTCTGGTCAACTTTGGACTCTGCAGGAATATGAAAACATTAATTATACTTGGGTCCATATTTTTATTTCTTAAATCCACACTTCAAATGAAAGACGTGATGAGGAAAGAAACAGACTACAATCAAATATTTTTAGGATGCCGTTTAATTGCATGTCATTTGAGTTGATGCTCCTTAGCTTTACTTCATATTGTTCTAGTCAGTCATGGAAAGAGTTGCTTTAAACTTCTAAGATTGTTGTATTTATTGTGAACAAATGAAAATAGATCAGTTTGTTTTTCCGAGGATCTTGCTTGACAGTGTATGAAATGTTGTCCAACAGTATGTTCTTTGCTTTTTCCCATGAACTTACTAAATACATTTCATCCCTCAATTTATAAGTGAAGAGAGAGTGGTACAGATGAATCAACATGCTGAAAGTCACAAAGCTTAAGCAGTCGGGCATTGTTCTCTACAGCCAATCATGCTCGTTGTTCTGACTTAGGAAAGTTTTATTTCTGGTTCCTTAGACAAAGGCCCTTAAAAATTAACTTTATATTCTATACCAAGTACCAACATCATGTTGGAAGTTAGAACTGTGAAAATAATTAATTACAATTCACTTAAGCATTGATTGCTTAAAACCAAAGATGGGATTTTTTCAAGTTACACCATGGATTTTCCCCCATTCTTTTTACTTCTCCATAATTACAGTTACTATATGCATAGCTCTTACCCCACTATATCTTCCACTTCCTTCCCCAAGGGTTACTGCAATCAGTATGGTACATGTACATCATATCATATACAAGTATCATAAGGCATATATACGATCATATGGAAATGTATGGCTAGGGGAGGGATAGCATTAAGATAAATACCTAATGTAGATGATGGGGTGATAGACGCAGCAAACCACCATGGCACATGTATACCTATGTAATATACCTGCACATTCTCCACATGTACCCCAGAACTTAAAGTATAATAATAATAAAAAAATTAAAAAGACTGTATTTTGTTTTGCAGCTTGCTTTTGTACTTAATAATATATCTAGGGCACCTTTTTTTCAATATATCTAAATCTGTCTCTACCACATTCTTCTAAAATGCTTTATAGTATAGATTTTTCTCATTTATTTAATCATCCTCCTATTAATAGATACATAGATTGCGTCCCTGTGCCCATTTTGTGAAATAATGCAACAATGTTTAGTCTCGTGAGTGCACATATGGGTATTTTTTTATAAGAAAGATAATGTTAAGTGGAATTGCTAGGTCAAAAAGTATACGTACGCCCAGGAGTTTGAGGCTATAGTGAACTATGATCATGCCACTACACTCCAGTGTGACAGAGAAAGACCCTATCTCTTTAAAAAAATTACAATACAAAAAAGAAAATAATAATGCATTAATACTTTTGTGTTACAGGAAAAAGATAAAACATAGGGAATAATACTAAATCATACCACTGATATGGACATGTTCTTGAATCATTAGGTTTTTTTTGAGACGGAGTTTCGCTCTTGTTGACCAGGCTGGAGTGCAATGGCATGATCTTGGCTCACCGCAGCCTCTGCCTCCTAGGTTCAAGCAATGCCTCAGCCTCGAGAGTGGCTGGGATTACAGGCATGCACCATCATGACTGGCTAATTTTTTGTATTTTTAGTAGAGACGGGGTTTCTCCATGTTAGTCAGGCTAGTCTGGAACTCCCGACCTCAGGTGATCCGCCGGCCTTGGCCTCCCAAAGTGCTGGGATTACAAGTGTGAGCCACCGCGCCCGGCCGAGTCATTAGTTTTAAATAACAATAACAAATGTTACTATAAAACAACTTTATTCAAACTCAATAAAATATTTCAAGTATGAACTAAAATTTTTTATTTCCAAACAAAATATTACAACTCTCACTTCACATTCTTTGTTTTAAATCTTAAGCACAATATATATTCCAATATATATTCGCATACACAACGACAGAATTGAAATAACTCAAGTTCTCTTTCTCCGTTTTTACAGTCTCCGTGCTTTCATTGTTTATTTTGTATCTAGTGCATAAAAGCAGAAACAGGTTGGGCACGGTGGCTCATGACTGTAATCTCAGCAATTTGGGAGGCGGGGGTGGGTGGATCACCTGATGTCGGGAGTTTGACACTAGCCTTGCCAGCATGGTGAAGCCCCATCTCTACTAAAAATACAAAAATTGGCTAGGCGTGGTGGTGGGTGCCTGTAATCCCAGCTATTCGGGAGGCTGAGGCAGGAGAATCACTTGAAACTGGGAGGTAGAGGTTGCAGTGACCTGGGATCGCGCCGCTGCATTCCAGCCTGGCAACAGAATAAAACTCTATCTAAAAAAAAAAAAAGAAAAGAAAGGCAGAAATACAGTAACACAGGGAGCAGATACAGGAACTTCACCCAGAGTGAACTAAAACAATTCCACTAGAAACTTAGGCTGAGGCTAGATTTATTGGAGCCAACTATGTAACAGACTTCTGTGAATTACCTTCCATGTAGAATGCAATGTTTATTAAAGGTGGAATAATAAAAAAGTGCCAATTTCAAGCTAAAAAAAAAGTATACATACAAAGCACAAGATAACTTTTTTTTCATACTTTCTGATTGCTTACTTAAAAATGGTTTTTTCATTTTCACCCCTGGTGAATTAAAATATCTTATTTTAAATTTTGCATATTCTTGAATTTTAGTGAGATTAGGCAGGGTTTTGTACCTTTATTGGTCATTTGGATTTCTCCAAATTTTCTATTTATTGTGTTTCTTCTCAACATACAGTGGGGAAACAGGATCATTTGTCAATTTTTCAGAGTGTTCATCTGTTCACTAAGAATTTTTAAGGAAGAGTTTAGTATCTGAGCTAAAAAAAAAAAAGTGTTTCTTTTCCAATTTAATTGCTTAAAAATCAAGGTCTTGGTGTTATCCTCCAGAAAGAACTTGGATGTGATGCTTCATTTTTGTACAGCCAGAATCGCTGACATATCTTCTTGTTTCTGTCTTGCCAAAGACTACACACTCAACCTATTTAGCAGGCATACTTGCCAAAAGATTCCAATCCTGATGGTTCTTCCCTTAAAAGAAAAGTAGTATCTTTCAAATCCAATATTATTATGATGATTAAACTCCCAGAGAAGTCTGAAAATGTAAGAAATTCTGGCGGATAATTTAGCGGTTTTTTTTTTTTTAATTTTGAGGGCATTTGGGGGGGCAGCTCAGTCTTGAAAGAATTCTTACTCTATAGAAAGTTAACATTTGTTTATTAGACTTCTCTTGGCTCTGCCAGTCATGACCTACTTAACATAAAAATGAAGTTAGGTTAAATCAACTAGATAGCACTGGATAAGTTCCAGAATGCAGTGTCTGTATGCATACAAAGATATGCTGACTCAAACCAAGTACCTAAAGCTTCTAAGTAACATTTTGCATGATTTTGAGAATAGAAAAATAATTAAGAAGCTAGAGACAATCCCAAGATTTTGCTGACAAGAGAACAGAATTATGCCCTGGAATGTACTTCCTTGGGGAGTAAGACAAAGAATGCAGCTCTTTATAATAGTCTCATATAATTAAACTGATATGGAAACATTGAGACCTATCAGAAAGTTTCTAGGGTACCAGCTTATTAAAGAATCACTCTTTTTGATCATCACAAAGACTGCAGATATATTTCAGCCTGCCTAATATGCCAGGTTCTAATGCTAGAAACTTCCAAAAGAAGAACTTACATTTTTAGAGCGTATATAAGCCTTTTTATTCAATTTTCACCATTAAAAGAACACTGTTAAGAATGTTTAGAAATCTTACAAATACTTTATGTATTTTAAAAATTATCTGTTTCCTTATGACAGATAAACCAGTACATATCTAAACTTCCGCTAAAGGATTTTAAAAATATATTTTCATGACAACACGAAGATTATGGGTATTTTCATCACATAGTGACATCTGGTATCGTCTTTCCTGCCAAGATCTATAAATGGCTTAAACTGTCACTTAACTTTGAAAAAAGCAACCTTAATAAAGAAGCCAAAAAACCTAAAGAATAGTAATCAATACAACAACAACTGTACAAAGCTCTAATATTGGTGGCTACCAATAACATTTATGTCAGAGAAAAAAATTTAAGATCAGCTAAAATTCAAAGTGAGGAAATCAAAATTAGCAAATTTATTCATTTGTATTTAATATAATCTTATGCTCTTATATAGTGAGTGGCTTATATTAGAGGCCCAGTATTCTATTGCTGAATAACAAATAACCCCAAAACTTAGTAGCTTAAAATGACATCATTTTATCATCTCCGCTATTTTGTGAATCAACTAGACCCAGCTCCATGTGATGCTAACTGGGTCTGCAATATCCAAGATGTCTCACTACACACCTGGCACTTTGGTGAAGACAGCTGAGTATCTCAGCTCAGCTGCTGGGATGCTGTGACAACCGCATCTCCAACTCGACTCTCCAACAAAATAGCCAACATTTTTATACGGCGGCACAGGGTTATCCTAAAACGCAAAGCAGAACCTATCAGGCCTTCTTATGGCTTACACCAGAAACTGGCCCAGAGTCACTTGTACGACATCCAACTGCTTAAAGCAAATCACAGAGATAGCACATATCTACTATGTAGAACTTAGACCAAGAGAGGTTCACTGGGGCCATTTTGGGAGAGTAACTACCATGCTTAGTCCTCTAGCCAAGGATGATGCATTTTCCTCTCACTTTCAAAATACACTTACCAATCTCCCTAAACTCCCAAAGTCTCATCACCATCAGTATTATACTTTAAGTTCAGAATCTCATCGTGTAAATCAAGCAACACTGCTGTATTTAGCAACTAGCTTCTAAAGCAAATAGGATAGGCCAGTAGGGTTAGGGTGGAACTTCCTCTTGATCAGAAGACCATCAGATAAAGAAACCAGCTATATGCCCTCACATTTCCACCTTACAATGAGGAGACATGATCTAGGGAACCACAATACACACCTCCACTTAAAAAGAGGCAGGACGATGTGAGTGACATTGCAGTCACTGGGATGACAAAATCCTGAGATCCAGTAGAAACAAGCTACCATTTCATCTGGCTCAGAAGGTAGGGCATATGTTGATTAGGACCCAAATATGTTCCCTGGGGTGGTCACACAGGCCTGGCCACATATTATGAACTCTTGTCACTACCCTCTGAGTCATCCTTCTGTTCCTTAAGAAATGACCCATGTTTGCAGCTGAGTAGTGTCCTTAGCCTGCTTCCTGCCCATCGAAGTTGGGGACTCAAAAGCCTTTTTATATTTTGAGCAGTATCTGTTCCTTTCAGTCCAAGCTGTTATAATTCCTTTTAAAATATGTGGACTGTGTACAAATTATAATCAAATTCATTAGACAAATGTGACATCCACCTATTTCTGTGAGTGGAGTCTTTCTCTATTTGGGGTTACTTGTGAAGATGCAGAAGCTCACAGCAGAGAGAGTCAGAGTCTTGTCCTTAAAACTCTTAGAAGCATTTTCTACTGAGAGGAAAAATGAGACACTCTTCCACAATTTCCTGAAATCTCAACCAAATTACAACCATAGCTTTAGTCTGATAATGAGCCTGTGGCCACAAATTCTACTGGCAGCACTCTGGGTTTCATCTTATTCCCTGAATTTTTTCCCATCACCCCCAAAAATTATTTCACGCATTTTTTTTTTTTTTTGCCGTTAATATTCCTCACTCCTGGCAACAAATCATCTTCTGTTTTGCCTTTCTATAATTTAATACAAATGAAATTATTCAGTATTTACTCTTTAATATCTGGCTTCTTTGGCTAAGCATAATGCTTTTGAGAGTCATTTATGTTTTTTTGTAAAATGACTGGTCAAATCTTTCTCTCACTTTTTAATTGTGTTTGTCTTATTGCCAAGTTGTCAAGAGTTTATTAAGTGTATAACAAATTCAAGCACTTTGCCAGATACATGTATCTCTGACATTTTCTCTCAGATTGGCACTTTTGTTTTCATTTTCAGTAGAATACTGTGTATTCTTTTCAACTGGTTTAAATTATTTTCTAATTTTCTTTGTGATTTTTGTCTTTGACCCATGCATTTTTAAAAAACATATTGAACAAATGCCAAATAACAGGGGATTTTTCTGTATAACTTTTGTCATTTATTTCTAATCAATTCTATCATTGCCAATGAATGTACCTCCATAATTTGTCTATGCTTCTAAATTTTTCAAGACGTTTTTTATGTTCCAGTATTCTGTGATAGGCAGCTTTTAAGATGATCCACCAGTAATCACTGGCTCCTGCATTCAGGTCCTTGTGTAACCCCTGACTTTGATTGTAGGCTGGATTTAGCTAATAGCTTCTAGGAAATAGAATAAGGCAGATGTGATGGAATCTCACTTCTGAAATTAGGCTATAAAATGACTACAGCTTCTGTCTCAGATACTCTTTCTTAGACCTCTCACTCGAGGGGGCAAGCCAGTTGCCATTTTGGGTGACTGTTCTGTGCGGAGGCTCATGTGACTGACCTTAGAGCAGAGCATCTGGGGCTGCCCCAAGGCAGGTGAATGACCTTGAAAGTAGAACTCCTGAGTCAGCAATTTTGATGAGTGTAGCCCCAGCTGATCTCTTAACTGGAGTAGCATCATAAAAGACCCATAGCCAGAACCACCCAGTTAAGCTGCTCCCAGATTCTTGACTCACAGAAACTGTGCCATAATGAATGTTTGTTGCTTTTACTTATTAAGTTCAGTAAAATTTGTTATGCAACATTAGATAACTAACACAGATATTGGTTATACTTCTTGGTGAATTTTCTGTTATTTGTAAGGAATGTGTTTTTTTTTTTAGAAATTCTTTTAGAATGCAGTGTTCTATAAAATCACATGTCAATTCAGATGACAGTTTGTTCACTTATTCTATAAGCTAACTTTTTAAAAACTTTCTCTATCAATTACTGTTAGAGGAAGTTGAAATTTTCAACAATTGTGGATTTCCATATTTATCTTTTTACATTAATAGGTTTTTATTTCATGCATTTTAACATTCTCTTATTAGTTGCATATAAGAAGTGTGATATCTTCTTGATGAAATGATCATTATTGTTACAAAATTTCCACCTTTATATCTGGTAATATTTCTTGCCCTAAAGTCTGTTATATAGCCTCTCCAGCTTTCTTTTGAATAACATTTCAATTATATATCTTTTCTCATTCTTTCACTTTTAACCTTTCTGCATTTTTATCTTTACAATACATTTTCTGTAGATAGCATACAGCATACAGTTGAGTATTTTTTACTTACATTGAAAATTTCTGCTTTTAAATTGGAGTATGTACCCATTAATGAAGTGGTTATTAATGTGCTTGAGTTTAAATTTAACACCTTGGTTTTTTTTCTGCTTGTTTCATTTTTACTTTTTTACTTATTTCCTGCCTTGCATTAATTGCAAATATTTTCAGATTTTGCTTTGTCTATACAATTATATTATTAGCTTTACCTCATTTATCTATTTTTAGAGGTTGCTTTAGGTTTACTATATTGATTTATAATTGTCGCAGAGATGTTTCAAATGATATTATGCCACTTTGATACATAGGCCATTCTTCATAATAATACCTGAGATATTACATTCAGGAAAACTCATTTTTCAATGAAAATTTCCAGGGTTGAAAATATAAGACAGAGAAAAGATTTGTCATATGACTATATAGCCTAATAAGGACTAAATCTTTATTCAAACAATTCTATTGTTAATTAAAAAGACAATTCTGGCTATCTGGGATTAGCATACTAATTACTCTTTAAGATTATGAAAACTGTTTTTAGTGCTGGACTGAGAGCTGGAAAGCAAGGGCTGCTTACCAGATGATGGATAAATACCACTGTGCTTGAGCTAGGCTTGGTTATCTATACATTCTTCTAGGCTTCCATATTCAATTAAGAATTATTTACATGATAAAAAGAGTGGTTATTTGTTTATTACTTTTAAAACACCACTTGGGTTCTCTGAATAGAATGATTTGCTAAAGATCGCTTTTTCATTTTAGAGTACATGTGGAAAGGCCACAGACATCCAGAATTCTATAATTGTTTCCAGAGGGGTGAATAGGCTCCCCAACATATGAATCACAAGAATCTACTCTTTGTACAATCAAGATTGTAGGAATGCTATTCTACTTACTATCACAAAGGTTGGGACTTGACAAATGCACAAATGCAAAAACACGACTGGGTTAGTTTCCAGAATTTTGTTAAATGAAGATACACCTAAATTGAATGTGGAAATCTCAATGCATTCTCAGTGTTGAAGGCATTTTTGAGCAAATGCTGGAGGAATTATTGAGTGAATAAATAATTATATGTGTGAATGTATATTTCAAAACCAGTGCTCAGACATAGCAAATCAGTCAGTACTATCTAACAAACAGAAGCAAATATAAAAGGAAGATGTCTTCAGACAATCTTCCCTATAGCACAGAATGTAGGAAATGAGTTTGGAACTAAATTGGCTTTTTTAAAATGAGCTAGTTTTCCTCCTTCTCAATGGTAGATTTATATATATAATCAACGAACATCTGTTTCCATTCTTTTACTGTCAACATGTGTTTTTACAATTAAAATACATTATCTGTAGACAATGTGTAGTTGGGTCTCAATTTCTTTTATTCAGTCTAACAATTTCTGCCTTTTATCGAAGTGCTTACCCATTTACATTTAATGTGATTATAGACGCCACCTCTTTCAGGGAATCTACTTATTGGATAAATTTGAACATTTCTCATGTTTAACTTTTTAAATTTGCCAGCCCATTTAGAGCAGGCAGACATCCTAAGATATGCCACAACAGTGATTTTTTTTTCTTTTTTATCATATATAAGCCATATGTTCATTAAAAAGAAGTCCCTAGAACGTAATGTTTCATTTTCCTTATGTGTGCAGTTTTGTATTTTATTTTTAGTAAGTTATATACGACAGTAAGTACTTCATCCAACCTGACTATATTGAAGTGTTTGTTAAAGTCTAGTCCTAAAAGTCACTCAAGTAGAAAAAAATTTTTTTTCACTAAAAAAATGGAAGAAACTGGAGAATAAAGAAATAATATCTATTGGGTTGCTTGAACTCAAGCTTTCATTTTATGATGCTAATTTTATTATATTGCACAGAAGAAGATTCATCTAATTCAGGAGCAACTTCATGTGTTACATCTGCAGGAGGCACATACTGAGTTATTACAACATTCTCTCTCTCCTGAGAAACATAGGCAAAGACTCCATGAAAAAAAAATTATCCACAGAAAACTGAAACTACAGACTGCCTACATACGAGGATCAGTCAGTCTGTCAAAAAGATAGTTACTGAGCACTTTGGGGTTCAACATATTCCTCTAAGCGCCTGATCTCACTTACTTTTTACTTTATCATCTTTCAGAAGGAATTAAAAGCCCTTCTCCCTGACTGATCCTTCTTTAGGCATTAAACAATGATAAACTACATCTTCAAATAGAGTCTCACTTTAGATACATTCCCCTTAACATCACACCCTCCTCAAATCTCTCAGTGACTTCACATCAAGTTTGAATTTATTTATGCATTATCTTCCAGAGACAGAGACATACAAGTAGCTTTTTCAAATCAGTATTGGGGGAAGAGATGATTAGATTAATATAGTCTTCTGGATTTGCCAATCCTATGGAGTTAATCATCACTCGTTACTTCACTCATTTGATTTTGCTCATTCATTTACAAAATAAAATTTTAAGTCACTGAAAAATATACTGTATTCCACAGAATAAAATACCCTCTCTGATTTAAAGAGCTCCAATGAAAAACAGTATTTCTAATGTCGTGTAGTGAGTGCTATAATATGGGTATGAATTGAAGCTCAAAATTCCTTTTTATCAAAAATAGTGGAGCTTGTCAATCTGCAAGTTAAATACAGTTAAAGCTACATAACATAGAAAACATTTCATGACCTCTCTGGCCTTTAGTTGCTCCACCAGTAACAGACATTTAAATGAGACCACCTGTAAAGCTTAATGTTCTAATTATACTGTTTTATATAGCTTCAATTTTCTTAATAGTTAAAAAAATTCTGTTTCATAAGGAACAGCTCTAAAATTATACTTCTCCTGTGATAACTTTTCCATCAAAAATGTATCTCCTCTGAATAAGCTTGTTAATTTTCTGTCTCGTTACTCTGTTTAATACTGACAGTGGGGCATTAAACTCTCCCACTATTTATTGTGTGGGAGTCTAAGTCTCTTTGTAGGTCTCCAAGAACTTGCTTTATGAGTCTGGGTGCTCCTGTATTAGGTGCATATATATTTAGTATAATTAGCTCTTCTTGTTGCATTGATCCCTTTATCATTATGTAATGCACTTGTCTTTTGTGATTTTGGTTGGTTTAAAGCCTGTTTGATCAGAGACTAGGATTGCAACCCCTGCTTTTTTTTTTTTTTTTTTTTTGGCCTTCCATTTGCTTGGTAAATCTTGCTCTATTCCTTTATTTTGAGCCTATGTGTGTCTTTGCATGTGAGATGGGTCTCCTGAATACAGCACACTGATGGGTCTTGACTCATTTTCCAACTTGCCAGTCCATGTCTTTTACTTGGGGCATTTAGTCCATTTACATTTAAGGTTAATATTGTTATGTGTGATTTTGATCCTGCTATTATAATGCTAGCTGGTTATTTTGCCCATTAGTTGATGCACTTTCTTCATACTGTCAATGGTCTTTACAATTTGGTATGTTTTTGCAGTGGCTGGTACCAGTTTTTCCTTTCCATATTTAGTGCTTCCTTCAGGAGCTCTTGTTAGGCGGTACTGGTATTGACAAAATCTCTCAGCATTTGCTTGTCTGTAAAGAATTTTTTTGGCTGGATATGAAATTCTAGGTTGAAAATTATTTTCTTTAAGAATGTTGAATACTGGCACCAGTCTCTTCTGGCTTGCAGGTTTTCTGCAAAGAGATCCGCTGTGAGTCTGATGGGCTTCCCTTTGTAGGTAACTTGACCTTTCTGTCTGGCTGCCCTTAACACTTTTTCCTTCATTTCAACCTTGGTGAATCTGACAATTATGTGTCTTGGGGTTGCTCTTCTCAAGGAGTATCTTTGTGGTGTTTTCTGTATTTCCTGAATTTGCATGTTGGCCTGCCTTGCTAGGTTGGGGAAGTTCTCCTGGATAACATCCTGAAGACTGTTTTCCAACGTGGTTCCTTTCTCCCTGTCATTTTCAGGTACACCAATCAAATGTAGGTTTGGTCTTTTCACATAGTCCCATATTTCTTCGAGGCTTTGTTCATTCCTTTTTATTCTTTTTTCTCTAATCTTGTCTTTATGCTTTATTTTATTAAGTTGTTCTTCAAATCTCTGATATCCTTTCTTCTGCTTAATTGATTCGGCTATTGATACTTGTGTATGTTTCACAAAGTTCTCATGCTGTGTTTTTCAGCTCCATCAGGTCATTTATATTCTTCTCTAAACTGGTTATTCTAGTTAGCAATTCCTCTAACCTTTTTTCAAGGTTCTTAGCTTCCTTGCATTGGGTTAGAACATGCTCCTTTAGCTCAGAGGAGTCTGTTATTACCCACCTTCTGAAGCCTACTTCTGTCAGTTCATCAAACTGATTCTCTGTCCAGTTTTGTTCCCTTGTTGGTGAGGAGTTGTATCCTTTAGAGGAGAAGAGGCTTTCTGGTTTTTAGAATTTTCAGTTTTTTTGCTCTGTTTTTTTTCCTCATCTTTGTGGATTTATCTACCTTTGGTCTTTGATATTGAAGACCTTCGGATGGTGTTTCTGTGTGGACATCCTTTCTGTTGATGCTGATGCTATTCCCTTTTGTTTGTTATTTTTCCTAACAGTTGGGCCCCTCTGCTGCAGGTCTACTGGAGTTTGCTGGAGGTCTACTCCAGACCCTGTTCGCCTGGGTATCACCAGCAGAGGCTGCCGAAGAGCAAAGATTGCTGCCTGTTTCTTCCTCTGTAAGTTTTGTCCCAGAGAGGCACCTGCCAGATGCCAGCTGGGGCTCTCCTGTATGTAGTGTCTGTCAACCCCTGCTGGGAGGTGTTTCCCAGTCAGAAGGCACGGGGGTCAGAGTCCCACTTGAGGAGGCAGTCTGTCCCTTAGCAGAGCTCGAGCACTGTGCTGCTTACTGCTCTTTTCAGAGCCGACTGGCAGAAACATTTAAGTCTGCTGAAGCTGTACCGATAATACGCCCTGCCCAGAGAGGAGGAATCTAGAGAGGCTGTCTGGCTACAGCAGCTTTGCTGAGTTGTGGTGCGCTCCACTCGGTTTGAACTTCTCGGCAGCTTTGTTTACACTGTGAGGGGGAAAACTGCCTACTCAAGCGTCAGTAATGATGGATGTCCCACCTCCCCCAACAAGCTGGGGCATCCCAGGTTGACTTCAGACTGCTGTGCTGGCAGCAAGAATTTCAAGAGAATTTCAAGCCAGTGGATCTTAGCTTCCTGGGCTCCATGGAGGTGGGAATCCACTGAGCTAGACCACTTGGCTCCCCGGCTTCAGCCTCCTTTTCAGGGGGAGTGAACGATTCTGTCTTCTTGGCTTTCCAGGTACCACTTGGGTACAACAACAACAACAAAAAAAAACTTCTGCAGCTAGCTTGGTGTCTGCCCAAAGCACAACTCAGTTTTGTGCTTGAAAACCAGGGCCCTGGTGGTGTAGGCACCCGAGGTAATCTCCTGGTCTGTGGGTTGCAAAGACTGTTGGAAAAGGGTTGTATCCAGGCTGGCATGCACTGTTCCTCACAGCACAGTCCCTCATAACTTCCCTTGGCTAGGGGGAGGAAGTTCCCTGACCCCTTGCACTTTGCGGGTGAGGTGACACCCCACCCTGCTTTGGCTCAGCCTTTGTGGGCTGCATCCACTATCCAACCAGTCCCAGTAAGGTGAGCTGGTACCTCAAATGTGAATGCAGAAATCACCCACCTTCTGCATTGATCTCGCTGGGAGCTGCAGACCGGAGCTGTTCCTATTCAGCCACTCCACCTCCTCTTCCATGCTCATGGACAGGAAGAATCAATATCGTGAAAATGGCCATACTGCCCAAAGTAATTCATAGATTAAATGCTATCTCCATCAAGGTACCATTGACTTTTTCACAGAATTAGAAAAAAACAACTTTAAATTTCATATGAAACCAAAAAAGACCCCAGGTAGCCAAGACAATACTAAGCAAAAAGAACAAAGTTGGAGGCATCACGCTATCTGACTTCAAACTATACTGGAAGGCTACAGTAACTAAAACAGCATGGTACTGGTACCAAAGCATATATATAGACCAATGGAACAGAACAGAGGCCTCAGAAATAATGCCACACATCTACAACCATCCGACCATCTTTGACCAACCTGACAAAAACAAGCAATGGGGAAAGAATTCCCTATTTAATTAATGCTGTTGAGAAAACTGGCTAGCCATATGCAGAAAACTGAAACTGGACCCCTTCCTTACACCTTTTACAAAAATTAACTCAAGATAGATTAAAGACTTAAATGTAAGACCTAAAACCATAAAAACCCTAGAAGAAAACCTACGCTATACCATTTAGGACATAGGCATAGGCAAGGACTTCATGACTAAAACACCAAAAGCAATGGCAACAAAAACCAAAATTGACAAATGCGATCTAATTAAACTAAAAAGCTTCTGGACAGCAAAAGAAACTATCATCAGAGTGAACAGGCAACCTACAGATTGGGAGAAAATTTTTGCAATCTATTCATCTGACAAAGGCCTAATATCGAGAATCTTCAAAGAATTTAAACAAATTTACAAGAAAGAAACAACCCCATCAAAACGTGGGCAAAGGATATAAACAGACACTTCTCCAAAAAAGACATTTAAGTGGCCACCAAACATGAACAAACCTCATCATCACTGGTCAGTAGAGAAATACAAATAAAAACCACAATGAGATATCATCTTGTCAGTTAGAACGATGATCATTAAAAAGTCAGGAAACAACAGATGCTGGAGAGGATGTAGAGAAATAGAATGCTTTTACACTGTTGGTGGGAGTGTAAATTAGTCCAACTGTTGTGGAAGACAGTGTGATGATTCCTCAAGGATCTAGAACCAGAAATACCATTTGACCCAGCAATCCCATTACTGGGTATATATGCAAAGGATTATAAATCATTCTTACTATAAAGACACATGCACATGTATGTTTATTGCAGCACTGTTCACAATAGCAATGATTTGGAACCAACCCAGATGCCCAACAATGATAGACTGTATGAAGAAAATGTGGCACATATACACCATGGAATACTATGCAGCCATAAAAAAGGATGAGTTCATGTCCTTTGCAGGTACATGGGTGAAGCTGGAAACCATCATTCTCAGCAGAAAAACCAAACACCACACGTTCTCACTCACAAGTGGGAGTTGAACAATGAGAATGCATGGACACACGGAGGGGAACATCACACACTGGGGCATGTTGGGGGTGGGAGTCTAGAGGAGGGATAGCATTAGGAGAAATACCTAGTGTAAATGATGGGTTGATGGGTGTGGCAAACCACCAATAGCACGTGTATACCTATGTAACAAACCTGCACGTTCTGCACATGTATCCCAGAACTTAAAGTATTAAAAAATATTATCTCCCCCAAATTCTATTTCCCCTCTTCCAGCAAAGTCCAGACTCTCATTTAGGCTATATCCCTCTTGCTTCTCAGTCCACCTGAACTGAATGAAGTACATACCTATCTGTAGAGCAGAATATGCCATCTTGACCAGTCCATCAGCACATTACATCCTCTGGGACATGCATACACAGGCACAATTCAGGGATTCATACATTACCCAAACAGGCCAATCGGGGGAAACAAAACCCAGTTCTGTGGCTTCCGTTTGAGTCATTGCTGAAGCAGAAATGTTTCTTTTGTTTCTTAATGACATGGTTCTGAAGATGCTGAGTCCTGTAATGGAACTGTGAATGGAACTACCCAGATGAGGTAGAGCTGAGGTGGAGTCCTTTGATGAGCGCTTTAAACCAGCATTTCTGAAAGACCTCAACCCCTGGACTTCTCAGATTATATGTACATATATGTACTTTTTAAAAAAACTTAGGCCTGTTTGAGATGAGATTTCTGTCTCTAACAACGGAAAGATCTCTAACTTTCATGAGGTTTACCTATATAAGCATTCTAATTCCAAATATTCAAATAGCAAAGGCAGTCACACTATCTATATCTGTCTTTCTACCCATCTACCTACCTACTTATCTATCTGCTTACCTATCATCTATTTATCTACCTACCTACCTATCATTACCTACCTAATCTATTATCTACCTACCATCTACCTACCTACTTATTATCTACCTACCTATTCTATTATCTACCTACCTACCTTCCATCCATCCATCCATCCATCTATCTATCTATCTATCATCTATCTATCCATAGTTATCTATCTATCTATCACCTACCTGTCAACTATCTATTTGTCTATCTTTCTATCTGATATCCATGGTATACAGGAACAATTACAAAAAATTTCATTGAAATTTTGATCCTTAAGAAAGAATACTTTCTCCAGACTGTTACATTGAATTAGAAAGTTTTGTGTGGAGTATATTTCTCTTATTTAGATCTTATTTGTTTTCATCTTTACCATATAAAAGAATTATAAACATATAATAATTAAAATATCTCAGTTCACTTTTAAAGTTAAAGAACAATTGGTGAACCAGGATAACCATATTTTTCTGCTTATTCAAAATTAAGAGCCTTAAGGATTCTACAAATATAGACAAAAAACTAAGAATATCTTTAATGAAGTAACTCATTATATGAGTACTATTCTTAATATTATTTTAAATAATATTAAGATCTAGAAGAGAGGGCAAACAACTATTTTTCATAATTATTGTTAAATATTCAAAATTAGTCATTGTAATTACATATTATACTCATTTACGAAATTCCCATTTCCTTTTTCTGGCAGGCTCAAGTTTGCTGACATTTAAGGCACTGAAAATACCTTATCTTCTCACATGCACTCTCTCTTAGTTGGAGATCTGTTTAGGAAGCAGCTTTATTTATTATTAAAAGTTTAAATATTTCATAAAACATTAATGACTTTGATAGCTCTAGGTATTCAATAAGATATTTTACACTTTTTTTATTTGTACCCTAGGACAATTCTTTCAAAAAGTGAAATTTTATAAGCCACACTGATAAAAGTACGTAAATAAATGTGGCATTCTTATTTTTCTCAGGTAACAGAAAGCAAAATTACCCTGCTCCAGTCTACATATTTGAACAGTAAATGGAATCACAATATCTTCAACAGCCTGGCCATCTGTTATTGTTCCAAAAAGCTTTAGGAATATTCTGTGTAATGGAATGTAAAACATTATCAACTGCTATGGTCTGAAACACTGTGGAATAGAATCTATAAAACTCTGTAGTTAAACCAATTCAGAAAAATAAAAGGTGAATATAAAACCAAAATTTGGGGAAAAAGTACAGGGCTGGTTTGTTGATATCCAAACTTACATATTTAAAATAAATCTACTGATACTGACAGCCAGTGTTGGTTGAATATTCATTATGTACCAGGTATTATTCTAAGTGCTTTTCTTGAATGAGCTTTCTTAAGCCTCACAACAATTCTCTGAAGCATGTTACTATACTTGTTTTCATAATTAGAAAATTGAGAAAAAAGGAGATTAAATAATTTGCCCAAGACCAACAGTTAGAAATGGCAGCCTAACCTGAAAATCTATTTCAGCATAAAAGCAATGACCACTAGCAACATTTGTCAGAATCAACTTTTACAGAACTCTAGAAACTAATTAAAAAGAAGTCTTTAAAAGTGACTAAATCTTGATAAGAATGTGAGCTTTGTGATGTTTTGAATTGTCCTATAGAAATTCTCCTCAGCTCCATGACAGCCTTGAAGACCGGCAGCCTTGCAATCACAGTAGCTATGAGGAAAAGCGACTTTGCAACCACCAGAGAGGGAACACTGGGTTTGGAACTCTTAAAAAACTCCATTTCTAGAGCATTGCCACTATGTTAGCTGTTAGGAATCTTCCTTAAAAAAAAAAAAAAAAGGTCCTTTTCTAAGACTTGTCTTTACTTGAGCTGACTACACACTGTCTCCAGGAATAGCCATATCAAAGAATTAGCAGCAATTATCAACCGTTGCATCTTCCAGAGGTTGTGATAGCAATTGTGGCAAACAAGAAGCAAGATATAGGTTATTTTTTCATATTCTAAATTCCCCCCAACTTTCTTGCTTATCTTTGTCTCTTTCCAGCACCCTTGCATACACATGCATGCGCGCGCGTGCACACACACACACACACACACACACACACACACACAAAACACATGCATACACCACCTTCTTCCTTTAGCCGGAAAACTTGCATAGATCTACTCATGCACATAAAGGGCCTCAGAGATCACTAGTCCACTAGGTCTGCTGTCAAGATGAATCTAGTCTGCTTCTAGCTGACACCCCTGCTGTACCCATGTCACCATGTTCTTTGCATAACATCACCTTATCTTGGTATGTTTCAAAGAAATTCAAGCGTACCACTACCACCAGGGAAATGCTGTTATCTGTATCTCAACTGTACAAGTATGTGTGTGTAAAGAACTCCATATGGTACACAGATTATTACTAGGATCTCTTTTTGAAAGTATCATAGAGAACACATGATATACAGAATATTTTGACAACTGATACCATAAAAATGATTCTTGTTTCTCATCATTACAAACATCAACATGGCAAAATAGATACAGGCTAATATGACAAAATAGATACAGGCTAATAAAGGAATGACATCTGTGTTAAGCCTAAAATTAAGTCTAAATACCTACTCCATTTATAAGCTAAAAAGTCAGCCTGCCACAGAGATAGATATGTAGGTAGGTATATAGGTAGGTAGGTAGGTAGGTAGATAAATAGATAGTTAGATAGACAGATAGACAGATGCCATTCTGGCAATGAACAAAAAGTCTCTAGATTAGAAAACAGATACTTGAATGTTCACAGAGCATCTTAGCACTGGGGAAGCTATAAGAGCCTAGTGTTATCCTGCACAAACACGGGAAGTATTACACCATGGACTGAAAAAAAGGTAACACTTGGAGTTTGGCTGGTACATTGACCAATCCTCTTCTCTAGTGAGGAAGTGTCCTTTATTCTGTGATATTAGCAAATGTTTACAGGGGAGATGTGTCTTAAGCAACATACTATCCCATCTTCTAAGACATATTTGCTATTCAATCACACTATAACCAAGTTTGCCAGTGGTCTTTCCTCAAAAAGATTGGACTTAATGTTAATCTGAAAGTATTCATGGAGAATTGACTCTCAATAATCAGATCCAGGGATCGACGCCAGCCTAGCGACTTTTCCTGATTCATTCTACAGTTATCGTTTATTGAATAATGAAAGGTTGAGAAACTAATACAAAGGAAGCTTCTTGTCCCACAGGAAAAAAATTAAAATGCTTTCTTTGCCATTATTGACATTTTCATTAAACAAACGAATGACATTCCTAATTATTACCTTCATTCAAACAACCAGAACTTTTGAGAGTGTTCATTTACTGACAGTAACAAGGTACTCAACTATAATTCAGAATATGGTATTCTACTCGAAAATAAGCTATTTTAATATTTTAGCTCCATACAGTTTCTTGAAAAGGCATGAAAAATGACCACATCAGCAGAGAATATTTCTTTTATCATTAAAGAGGCAATACATTTTTACATTGCATAAATTCTGCTCAGACAAGGCTATTTCACTTAATCCTATCTAACCCCTGCCTACTCTCCAGGAAGACAAAAGATTACCAAAATACAATTAACTTTAATTACCATAATATAGTAAAAATGTACCAGAATCTCTGGGACACAGCTAAAGAAGTGTTTAGAGGGAAATTTATAGCACCAAATGGCCACAGGAGAAGGTGGGAAAGATCTAAAGTTGACACCCTAACATCACAATTAAAAGAACTAGAGAAATAAGAGCAAACAAATTCAAAAGCTAACAGAAGAAATAACTAAGATCAGAGCAGAACTAAAGGAGACAGAGACTTGAAAAACCCTTCAAAAAAAAAAAAAAAAATCAATGAATCTAGGAGCTTTTTTTTTTTTTATTTTTTAGATTAACAAAATGGCTAGACTGCTGGCCAGACTAATAAAGAAGAAAAGAGAGAAGAATCAAAAAGATAAAATAAAAAATGATAAAGGGATTATTACCATTGATTTCACAGAAATACAAACTACCATCAGAGAATACTGTAAACACCTCTATGCAGGTAAACTAGAAAATCAAGAAGAAATGGATAAATTCCTGGGCACAGACACCCTCCCAAGACTAAACCAGAAAGAAGTTGAATCCCTGAATAGACCAATAACAAGTTCTGAAATTGAGGCGGTAATCAATAGCCTACCAATCAAGAAAGTCCAGGACCAGATAGATTCACAGCAGAATTCTACTAGCGCTACAAAGAGGAGCTGATACCATTCCTTCTAAAACTATTCCAAACAACAGAAAAATAGGGACTTCTCCCTAACTCATTTTAAGAGGCCAGCATCATCCCGATACCAAAACCTGGCAGATCACAACAACAAAAGGAAATTTCAGACCAATATCCCTGATGAACATCAACGCGAAAATCCTCAATAAAATACTGGCAAAACTAATCCAGCAGCACATCAAAACCATCCACCACGATCAAGTTGACTTCATCCCTGGGATGCAAAGCTGGTTCAACATATGCAAAACAATATATGTAATCCATCACATAAACAGAACCAATGACAAAAAACAAATGATTGTCTCAGAAGAGGCAGAAAAGGCCATTGACAAAATTCAACACATCTTTATGCTAAAAATTCTCAATAAACTAGGCATTGCTGGAACATATCTCAAAATAATAATTTATGACAAACCACAACAAATATCATACTGAATGGGCAAAAGCTGGAAGCATTCCCTTTGAAACCTGGCACAAGACAAGGATGCCCTCTCTCACCAGTCGTATTCAACATAGTATTGGAAGTTCTGGCCAGGGTAATCAGGCAAGAGAAAGAAATAAAGCATATTCAAATAGGAAGAGAGGAAGTCAAATTGTCTCTGTTTGCAGATGACACAATTCTACATTTAGAAGACCCCATCTTCTCAGCCCAAAATCTCTTTAAGCTGATAAGTAACTTCAGCACAGTCTCAGTATACAAAATCAGTGTGCAAAAATCACAAGCATTCCTATACACCAATAATAGACAGAGAGCCAAATCACACATAAACTCCCATTCACAATTGCTACAAACAGAATAAAATACTTAGGAATACAACCTAGAAAGGATGTGAAGGACCTCTTCAAGGAGAACTATAAACTACAAGGAAATAAGAGAGGACACAAACAAATAAAAAAACATTCCATGCTCATGGATAGGAAGACTCAATATCGAGAAAATGGCCATACTGCCCAAAGTAATTTATAGATTCAGTGCTATCCCCATCAAGGTACCATTGACTTTCTTCACAGAATTAGAAAAAACAATTTTAAATTTCATGTGGAATGAAAAAAGAGCCCAGATAACCAAGATGATTCTAAGCAAAAAGAACAAAGCTCAAGGCATCATGCTACCTGACTTCAAATTATACTATAAGGCTACAGTAACTAAAACAGCATGATACTGTTACCAAAACATATATATATATATACACCAATGGAACAGAACAGAGGCCTCAGAAATAATGCCACACATCTACAATCACCCGATCTTTGACAAACCTGACAAAAACAAGCAATAGAGAAAGAACTCCCTATTTAATAAATGGTGTTGGGAAAACTGGCTAGCCATATTCAGAAAACTGAAACTGGACCCCTTCCTTACACCTTATACAAAAATTAACTTAAGATGGATTAAAGACTTAAACGTAAGACCTAAAACCATAAAAACCCTAGAAGAAAACCTAGGCAATACCATTTAGGACATAGGCATGGGTGAATACTTCATGACTAAAACATCAAAAGCAATGGCAACAGAAGCCAAAATTGATGAATGAGATCTAATTAAACTAAAGAGCTTCTGTACAGCAAAAGAAACTATCATCAGAGTGAACAGGAACCTACAGAATGGGAGAAAAATTTTGAAATCCATCCATCTGACAAAGGGCTAATATCCAGAATCTACAAAGAGTTTAAACAAATGTACAAGAATAAAACAAAACCCCATCAAAAAGTGGGCAAAGGATATGAAAAGACACTTCTCAAAAGAAGACATTTATGTGGCCAACAAACATATACAAAAAAGCTCATCATTACTGGTCATTAGAGAAATGCAAATCAAAATTACAATGAGATACCATCTCATGCCAGTTAGAATGGTGATCATTAAAAAGTCAGGAAACCACAGATGCTGGAGAGGATGTAGAGAAATAGAATGCTTTTACACTGTTGGTGGGAGTGTAAATTAGTCCAACTGTTGTGGAAGACAGTGTGATGATTCCTCAAGGACCTAGAACCAGAAATACCATTTGACCCAGCAATCCCATTACTGGGTATATATGCAAAGGATTATAAATAATTCTCACTATAAAGACACATGCACATGTATGTTTATTGCAGCACTGTTCACAATAGCAAAGATTTGGAACCAACCCAAATGCCCAACAATGATAGACTGTATGAAGAAAATGTGGCACATATACACCATGGAATACTATGCAGTCATAAAAAGGATGAGTTCATGTTCTTTGCAGGGACATGGATGAAGCTGAAAACCATCATTCTCAGCACACTAACACAAGAACAGAAAATCAAATACTGCATATTCTCACTCATAAGTGGGAGATGAACAATGAGAACACATGAACACACAGAGAGGAACATCACACATTGAGGCCTGTCATGGGTAGGGGGCAAGTGGAGGGGATAGCATTAGGAGAAATACCTAATATAGATGATGGGTTAAATGGGTGCAGCAAACCACCATGACATGTGTACACCTATATAACAAACCTGCACATTCTGCACATGTATCCAGAACTTAAAATGTAATAATATATATATATATATATATATATATATATATATATATATATTCAAGTAAATTTCAAAATCAAAACAAAATGGCCCTAATATTTAAAACACACTGTAGAAACAAAGCTTCTGTATCCTAAGCAATATGGATGTTAATCCTTTAGGAGCCTTTGGGAGCCACAGTCATGCTTTTAAAATATAAATCATATCATATCACATTTCTACCTCAAGCCCTTTGATGACTTTCCAAATGGGAGAAAATTTTTGCAATCCATCCATCTGACAAAGGGCGAATATCCAGAATCTACAAAGAACTTAAACAAATTTACAAGAATAAAACAAACAACCCCATCAAAAAGTGGGCGAGGGACATGAACAAGAGAAAAAAATCAGAGTGCTTTCAGCTTCCTATATAAAAGTCCTACATGGTTTACCTGTCCTCAGTAACAACTGGAGTTTTTGTTTGTTTTGTTTTGTTATATCTACATATTCCAACCAACTGAAAGATCATTTGATAAACAATTGAGTATGATTAGCATGCAGCTTTGAAGTAAGTTTTAGGGCTTTTTAGCTTTGCACTGAAACTGGATGAATTCTATATATAATTCAAATGTTTCACTGGGAGATTTTTCAAGTGTTGTGAAAATTTGTTCTCTCGTTCAACACTAGACAAAGACTTATTGAGTATCCTTTGAGAATAGTCAGGCATGCATTTAAAACATAGCATTAGTTGTACAGAATATTCCAGTCTAGGAAGGAGATAAGAACATAAATATTAATATGCCAAATAAAACATCAAAAGAAATAACTAAATGCTAATAAATTCCAACCAATAGTGGCCAAGCTCACTTGATCTAAACAGGAAAATTTTCCTGAGTAAAATAAGGAATATTCAGAAACCTAAATCTGCTTAGAGGAAGATAGAGAAGATGTAAGTGATGTTAATTTTATGATGTTAAAAAATAAGTCGATAGCAACGCCAACATAGAATCCAGATATTCTTGCCTAACGCAAAGTCTTGGTTTAGCTGGTTAGCACACAGATCTAAAGAGACAACTAGGACACTGTTATAAAACAAACCTCTGTCTCTCCAGCAATGTCAGCAACACAATTTTGAATGAAAATAAAAATGCACTTGTTTCTAAACTTTTTGTTGATGTACCTAATACAATACCTTTCACCTACAAGAAACAACTTTATTTTAAACCATGACATTTACATACGAAATACGAAAATTAAGTTATCTTTTAGGTAAGGTCATCTTAATTTTCTTTTGATATATATTTTTTGACATATATTATTTCCACCGATTTTGTCTTTACAAGTACTCTGTAAGGAAGATGCTCTTCTCACAGGATCCTTTGGGTGTCTGTTTTCTGGCCAGAAACCCCTGTAACCAGTGACACATTTGCCTGAATTTTGCTCTGGCCTACTGGGCTTGATCTGCCCACTCGGCCTGGCAGGCAGCACTCAGCTCACACTGCCAGCCTGCATCCTGTGCCTGCCAAGGGTGAGCCAGGCACAGAGTGGTGAGGGGTGTGTTAGCGAGAAAGCATGGGGTCCAGCCACTGCCCACAGATTGGCACTCTAGCTGCAGCACGGCAGGCAGCTCCACGCACCAGCTCCCTGTAAGGCTGTGGCTGGACCTGGCATACAGCAAGCAGCTTCCATGGTTGGCACCAGGGAATATAGTGGCACCCAAAAGCTTGGAGATGCCAGGAACCACAGAACCCCAAAAAGTGTCACAACCCTGGCTTGGGATGCTCCTAGATCTGGGTTGTCTGAAGGGCTGAAGCTCTTCTCTCCTTCTTTCTTCTTTTTTCTTGTTGCCTGCAACGTGGCAAGCAAGGGGCGTATTTCAGCCCTGTTTGTGTTACAGCTCTTTCAGCCTCACCATTTGGCAGGTCCCAAGTTCTTGTCTTGCATCCACTAAGAATGAGCTATGCAGACAAGCAGTGGGTGAGCAAGGTGAAGACGTGCTTTATTGAGCAACAGAACAGCTCAGAGGGGATCCACAATGGTTAGCTCCTCTCCATAGGCAGGTCATCCCAACATCTGTTTAGCTCTCAGCAGACAGGAGACCCACAGTGGGTAGCTCCTTTCCGCAGGCAGATTGTCCCACTGCCCACTCAGCTCTCAGCAGAGAGGAGACCTACCATGAGTGGTTTCTTTCTGCAGGCAGGTCATCCCATCATCTGCCCAAGTCTGGCTGAATACAGAATTTTTATGGGCTTAAGAAGGAAGAAAGTGGGTGCTGATTGGTCGATGAACAGTCATGGGAGGGCCCAGAGAAAGCTCGGTTAAGTTCTCACTCCATGCGGGCTTCAAGCTATCCCTGGCCTGAAGGTGGGGCTTTACTGGGGACCCACCCTTTCTTCCCAGAAGCTTGTTTGTGTCCTAGCACCATTAACCTGCTGTGCATGGTGCCTATGGCGTCCAGGCTCTTTGTGCCGAGGGTTGCCTGCCGTTAGGTGCCGAGTCGCCTTAGCCCCCACCTCAACCTCCCTCCCGTGCTCCTGGGCACTCAAAATCTGGAGGGGACTGAGGTGATAGAGGGCTGGTGTTTCAGTGCTGCCCCAAGCATGCACATACCGGGCCGGGTCGCCCAGGCTTGGCCACAACTTTGCTCTGAAATTGGAGTGGGCACTAGGAACAGGGAGAGGGCAGACAGTGAGAGCAGACACGTTCGAGCCTGCAAGGGCAAGAGTGTTTCCTGGGGTCCTGAGAGTACAGAGATGCCTGGGCCCGTAGCTGGCTGGTCTGCTACAGCTGCGCCTGGGAAGGCAGGGCTCCAGACCCTCCAACTTTTAAGCGGGGCAGGGCTTCCACCTGTTCCTGGCTCCCACCAGCTCTGTGGAGCACTCAGCTCCCACCAGTTCTGTGGAGCACTCATCCCCTACTGCGGCCGGTGTCATGGCAGCAGCCACTACAGACAGGCCGCTGCGGCCATCACTATTGCTCTGTCAATGACAGAAGCAATAAACATGGTCTCAGGTAAGAAACAAAAGCACAGCAAAGTTGGAAAAGACACTCTTACACAGCCTTTCCAGCAGGCATCATGGGACCATAAGCACCTGGGCTCTGTTGGGAAGAGACAAGGGAGACAGGACGGCCCTGACACTGTAAACCTTGGAAACTTGGGTGAGTTTCCTCAGCTATAAAATGATGACAGTGATACCTATCTCAGGGTTATATTACATGGGTCAAATGAGAAATACACAAAACCACTATGTTTTATTATTATAGTTCCTGGGAAAGACATGATTAAAAATTTTTTAATACAGTTTACCAATAACCTGATGTTAGAAAAATTCTGAGAATCGTGCTTTTGGATTGTGTTTCCGGCCTTCGAAATGCTCATTTTGAACTCATTTGAACTCCCTGAAAAACTCATGTTGCCAATCAAATCTGAATTACTGCCTACCTCTACAGGCCACTCTCCCCCAAACTGATTACCTTTTAACCATAATTTGAGATTTAGTCTTCAAAATAGGAAATAACAGTTTTGCAGCATGGTCTGGCAGGGCTTTAAAGCACAGCTTCAGTCAGGCTGACATGTGCTTTTATTAATCATATTTCCTGTAGCTGCACAGACAACAAGAAAGCATTTCTGTGAGCAGAACCAATTGTAAGCGAACAGGTACACTTTTTTCCAGGCCTGGTCATGATGTCAAATGCTTGATTAGAAATGTCTTGTGCTTTTAGCTAGATTGGAGTAAATTTCTTTCTATTTGCAAAAACAGGCCATTTCTGCCTTTCATTCCACAGCCTCTCAACATCTAAATTCTCATCTCTCAATGACAAATAGACTCACAAATGTAATCCCTTGAGATGGGGAAACAATATTGTGATATTCGTTTGAAAACAAATTGAGTTGGCTTCAGGAAGGAATAATCTGAACTATTGCACAGAATCACAAGCATTATGTGATCCTGGAGAGAACAGGGACAAGCTACATGCAAACAATGGGTCCCAGTTGGGGAAACACTGGGATGGATTTGGCAGCCATGGAGAGGAATCTCAAGAAGAGTGACAAATAAAGAAAAACTTTACGATCAAATAGATTAAAAAGCTGTTGGGGCACCTCCATGTACACATCTAATGGAGTGACACAACCATAATAAATCAGGTTTTGGAAGTGCAGGACTGAAGTGGGGGTGTTGAGGTGATTCTGAACAGAAGCAGTTCCTTGGAAAATCCTCCCAGAAAAGGTAAGAAAAGATGGAAACGGGAACCAAGTTTCTACTATATGCAGGATTAAAAAGAGAAAGCAGGCCCAGTGAAATCAAGCATTACAGACAGGGGCTCCTATTTGGGTGCCAAGGACAAAGAAACTTACAGTGAATGCCACTAAGAAGACTACCATCCCCTAAAATACTGCAGGCTCACGGGGTCCTTCCTGTTTCTTGTCTTTAAAATTTTTCAGCTATAACAAAGCAATCTATTGATATTTCAAGGAACTCAAATTTTTTATTTAAAATTTATTATTCAACTCTTAACTGGCCAGTGCACAAGTACAGAATCCTAGATTGGTAGAATATTTAGCTAGAAGTAATAGTACTGATCATTTACTCTAACCTCATTTTATAAGCAATGACAATAAGATTATCCCAGACCACAGAGCAAGCCAATTACAGAGCCAGGAATGAGAACCATATTCTCCAAATTTCTAGATAAAGTTGTTGTTGGTTTTTCCCACTATAGTTACCTAACTCCAGATTAAAACTTCAACATTTCCCCCCAAAAAAGCATCATATTTAAAGCCTAAAAGAAGATAATTCTGTTAATAACAGAACTCAGGTAGAAGTAAGCTAGATTTTAAGTCAGAATTGGAGAAGTTATAAAAATGAAGATTACTTAATGAAAGAGGGAAAATGCAACCAGAAAGAAACACCTTTGGCTTTGCACTCATAGCAGGTGTAGAATTAACCATTTCTTATTATCTCCATTGCTATCGAAGCCCATGGCAGCATCAAGATGGCAATGTCCTTCTAACTGGCCTTTCTATTTCTATTCTTGCTCCCCTAGTGTCTAAGCTCAACACAAAAGCCAAAATGAGCCCTTTAAGATGTAAGTCAGTTTAGCTGGGCGTGGTGGCTCACGCCTGTAATCCTAGCACTTTGGGAGGCTGAGGCGGGCGGATCACCTGAGGTCAGGAGTTCAAGACCAGCCTGACCAATATGGTGAAACCGTGTCTTTTTATTTAAAAAAAAAAAAAAAAAAAAGATGTAAGTCAGTTTATGTCATTTCTCCACTCAATTCTCTAATTGTTTCATCTTTCATGAAAAATTAAGCCAAGATTACTAAAACAACCTCAAGGACCTACACAATCTGTCTCATGCATTTCCTCTCTGATTTTATCTCCTTTTATCCATTTCAGTCACTATATTTCAGCCTTCTGGCTTGCTGGCTTTTTTATTTAATACAGGGTCTTAGTATATTGTCCACACTGGTCTTCTACCTCAGCATCCTGAGTAGCTGGGACCGTGACACTATGCCTGGCTCTGACTGTCTTGAACACATTAGACACAGTCTTGCCTTAATGTGTTGATTATCTCTTTCCTCTATCTGGAACACTTCCTCTCACTATGCATATCTCATCTTACCCATTCATGTATTTGTACAAATGTCATCTTCTCAGTAAGGTACACATTGATATTCTTTCAAAAATTATTCTACACCCCTCAAACTCTTAGTCCTTCTCCTCTTGCTCTATTTTTATAGCACTCTTAATGCTCTAACATTTACCTGATCATTTATTTCTATGACAATGTAAACATTAAGAGGAGTATCAAACCATTTACTGAGGTGTTTTGTTACGGACGACTATGTAGCACATAAAACAATATGTAAAATATAATAATCAACAGATATTTGCTGAAAGAAAGACTTGACTGAAAGCAGATGATCATCATGTTAAAATACATAATCTTTGGTTTTACTCAGATGTGAATATATAAATTCTGTACCATAGACAGTTTCACAGCATTGAAAGTTCCTAATGCTCAAGAAAATGATCTGATATCTCCAATATGAGTTTATAGGTATGTCAGAAGTATACCAGAAATCATTAGGAATGTGCATATGGCTTTCATGAGAAGATCTAGCTAAATAGACTACCAAACCATTTGCCAAGATGGGAAAACCAAATATTATGAAAATTCAAATTCTCCCAAATTAATATGCTTAGCACAATTTCAATAAAAAATCTCATCAGATTTTTTTAGAAGTTAATAAAGTGTTTTACAGGCTCATTTGAAAGAACAGGAAGCTGAGAATCTAAGTAATTACTGAGAAAAAAGATTAATACCAAGAAGAAGATGAAAAATTAAGTTGGTGCAAAAGTAATTGCAATTCTTGCCATTGAATTTGCTTTTTCACCAGCCTAATACATATTCATATTAGGATGTACAAGAAAGTCCTACATTGTGAGTAACTGATACTGGTTTAAGATAATTAGCTAAATCCTGCTTCCAGAACAGACAGGTAAAGGGTCGTTTAGTCAATATGTGGTACTGGGGAAACACAGTAACTATTTGTGAAAATAGTTTGATCTTCACCTCATACTATATGCAAAGTAACTTTTTTTCACAGATCAAAAAATTTAAATAAGAAAATAAAGATTTAGAATACATTATAGTGGATCTGATTTCAAGGCAAGTAAGACTCTCCAAGATTAAAAGTATAGAACTAAATATGATAATGAGCATTTCTAATGAATTTGATTCATTATTATTATTACTAAGCAAACAACCAATGTAGGTTGATCCTGGGGTGGAAAAGCATTTGTTTTGTGAGATGAAAAACCTTGAAGAGGGTTAAGACTTAGAGTTATGGACCATTAGGCATTAGGGATTAGAACTTTCACTTCCTGTTCCTAGCTATTATCACCAAGCCTTCACCAAATTTATGTTCACTTACAAGTGCAGTTTAGTGATTCCTTAAAAAATAAAAAAGGATAAATTCAATTGATAGTTTGGGGCACTAAAGACCAGATCAACCTATGCCGTTGGAATGCCTGTATTGAAATGACTCAAGGTAACTGAAAACTAAAGAAGAGTGAAGAGCAAGAAAGCAAAGGAGACGAAAGGAGAAAACGTAAAGATCCCACATAACTTTCTGGAAATAATGGAGGAAGCATTGCCAACATTATATGAAATTGAGAGCTTATTTGATTTTATTTAGATATTAAAACAAAATTTGACATTCAAAGAATGACAGGAGATAATTGCATTGTATATACACATACATAAACACTAATATATGTAGACATACACACATAAATACATGAGCATATACAGTATATACCCATGTTCAGTATGCAGAACACATAAACATGCATACTTATCAGCAATTTGAGTAAGTTTAACTTGATAGTGTATATACAAGAGCCACCTTAATTTTCACTCTTTTATATCCCTTCAAATCTTTGTGAACTAGTGGTTATTCTAACTCTGCATAAAATCATGGGGAAATCCCACAGTCTTTAGTGTGTAGGTGGTTTATAAAAATCCACTTGACTTGAGTTCGGTTTAGCACACTAACAAATCTCAGAATCCTTCCCTAAGTCAAGCCTTCTTCCTGCACTAGCTTAATCCCACTTGAGTTTTTTAAGTCTACAGAAGAGAAGCAGAGTTTGGCTGCTTAATGATGAGCTCTCTTCAACCCCTGCACCACTCACTAACTTTTCTTTTTTGACTTCTCCAGCTTAGGGACTTGGAAGAAGGTGGAATAAGAAGAAAGGATACACACTCTTGAGTCGCTAACGTATTTGTAATTTTGAAATGGCAAGAGGCAAAAACCAACCCTTTTATTCATAGGATACTTCTGCAGATTAATGGGAAACCATCCCATTGGGAACCATACAAGTTTCTTTGCCTAAGGCTAAGAATTTACCACTATCACCCTCAGTGCTTCTACTTCAGAAAGGATATCACTAGTCAAGGTCCCTTTCCATCTCTCAAGTTCACATCTTGTCTTTAGAGAACCCACATTTTTATTCTGCTATTGACAGAGTGCAGTTTTCTTTCAGTGTAACTTACCCCAGGCAAGGGGGAGCTCTAGTCACAGCCTCTTACCTTTAAATTTTGCAGATATGGGTCAAATGTCAGCTCCTATTTTCTTCCAACTCCCACAGCCCATTGGCAAGGCCTCCAAATGGATCACGTTAAGATCTCATCACATAACTTGAAATGAGGGAGAAGAACCCAACTTCCTTTACCCATAATGCCAGGGACTAAAAATTCACAGGATATGGTTAACAACTATCTGTAAAACAATCTTCTCTCTTCATTTTGCTAACTTCTCAATGTTTCTCTTATTTGACCCAAGGTGAAAGAAAAGCCCTAGCACTTAAAGAACACTTGCTTCTTGCTTCCAAGATGGGAGACTAGCTAATACTTCTGGCATCGATTATAGCACTTTCACCTTCCAAATCCTGCATAGACA
Organism: Ateles fusciceps; assembly: GCA_036589455.1. Lineage (NCBI taxonomy): Eukaryota > Metazoa > Chordata > Mammalia > Primates > Atelidae > Ateles > Ateles fusciceps. The sequence continues at coordinate 14,391,027 of JAZHEH010003259.1, read as the reverse complement.
GTTCTGCAACTCACTTTAAAATGTGGGGGTTCATGGGCCTGCATTTTGTTCTGAGGCTTTGGGTTGCTGGTATAATTCCAAGATGAAAAGTCAATAAAACAATCTGTTAGACCACAGACATGTGTTCATATGCATATGTATTCACATGTCACTTTATCACAGACATAGATGAATACAGAATCATGCATGTATGTGTGTCTGAGTCTATACACGAATGAATAATGGAAATATATCAATAGTATAAAATATTGATGTGATGAAATTGCTCCTGATTTTATTTTTTTTTTCTCTTTTCTAAAATAGCATGCCTTACTCTTAAAACCACAAAAGCGTATATTCATATACAAACACATAATAATGGATCTTATTTTAAAGTTGTGATATTAGTTCAAAAAAAAATAAAAGATCACTGGAAATGACTAAGTAGTTAAGAAACAGACCTTTACATAACAAATTTATTATGTAATAAAAAAGCATCAGAAAATTGAGAAGAATCATTTAATAAGGGATATTGAGATATTTTAGAATCACCTTTATAAATATCAAATGAGTTCAACAGTGTATAATGGATACACACTCATGCATACACATATACACGATCTATGTGAATGTGTATATATATACTACACATATGTATGGCTATGTGTCTTCATATGTATATATGTGTGCATATGTAGATAATTAAATTATTTAATAACTAGAAATAAATATATGTGATAAACATGTTAATCACTGGAATGAAGTTTAAAAGCAGTTTAGAAGCAAGCACAAGTGAAAAGGTGGACAAAAATTTAATACTTCCATGTACCTAAGTTGAAAAGATCAGTGTGACAAATTTTCGGGCTCTCTTTAATATATGGACTGCGAAAGAATTGAATTGGAAAAAAAATAGAATAAATTATAATGTTATCTCTTCTTTCCATAAACATTTATTGAGTGACTGCTATGTACCAGAAACTTTCCAAAACACCAAGGAAGCAAACACAAATATAGCCATGTGCTTCATGACAACATTTCCATCAAGGACAGACCACATATACAACTGTGGTCCCATAAGGTTATAAAGAAACTGAAAAATTCCTACAGACTAGTGATGTTGTAGCTGTCATAATGTTGTAATGTGACTAATGCTTTACTCACAGCTTTGTGGTGATGCTGGTGTAAATGAACCTACTGTGCTGCCAGTCATATAAAAGTATAGCACATGCAAGTGTATACAGTACATAATACTTGATCATGATAATAAATGACTGCTGCTGGTTTATGTATTTACTCTACTATAGCTTTTAATCATATTTAATCATAATCATTTCGGTAGTTCTACTTACCGAAAAAAAAGTTAGCTATAACCCACTCTCAGGCAGGTCCTTGAGAATGTATTTCAGAGAAGGCATTGTTATCATAGGAGATTACAGCATCATGGTGTTTTTGCCCCTGAAGACTTTCCAGTGGGACAAGACATGGAGGTGGAAAACAGTAATATTAATGATCCTGACCCTATGTAGGCCTAGGATAGTGTGTGTGTGTTTGTGTCTTAGTTTTTAGCTTAAACAGTAAAAAATGTAAAAAAAAAAAAAAAAAAAAAAAAAAAAAAACTTAGAAAAAAGCATATCGAATAAAAAATACAGAAAAATATTTTTATGTACATCTGTACAAGGGTTTGTTTTAAGCTAAGTATTATCAAAAAAGAATCAAAAAGTTTTAAAAATTATAAAGTAAAAATGTTACAGTAAGCTAACGTCAAATTATTGAAGAAAGAAAAAGTTTTTTATAACGAGTGTAGCATAAGAGTATAGTATGTATAAAGTCTACAGTAGTGTACAGTAATGTCCTCGGCCTTCACCTTCTCTCACCACTCACTCACTGACTCACCCAGAGCAATTTCCAGTCCTGAAGCTCCATTCATGGTAAGTGCTCTATACAGGTGTATATTTTTACTGTATGTTTTCTATTTTTAGATACATAAGTACTACTTTTGTGTTACAATTGCATTCAGTATTCAGTACGGAGAACATGCTCTACAGGTTTGTAACCTAGAAGTCACAGACTGTACCCTATAGTCTAGGTGTACCATAGGTTATAACATCCAGGTTTTCATAAGTACGCTATACTCTATAATGTTCAAATAACACCTAAAGATGCATATACCTGAGGTATTCCCATCATTAAGCAATGCATAACTATTTTGGATAGCCCATTATAATGCTTTATAGTAAGAGCTATGATAGTAATTAGTAAGGCCTGGAATGAAATCCACATTAAGAACAAAATCAGATGTGCAAACTGTGGGCTGGGAGGTAGAGAGCACCTGAAAATTTTCTAGAATAAGTTACAACACAGCGTGATCTAAATAAAGAATGATTTTGAATTCTAGCTCACACTCAAGTACTAGTTCTCTTTCCTCAGATCTTTTATAAACTAAGATTACACATTTAAAATAAGAGTCGTAATTATTCTCTGAGCTTCAATGTTCATGTCTATACACTGGCAATATTAATAGCATTCATAGGGATATGGAAAGGGTTTAATGAGAATTATTTATTTAGATGTTAGTGAGCCCTCAATAAATGGTTGTAAAAAAAAATAACAAAATGCTAACGGAAAAATTAAGGACCCAGAAAAGAATAAAGTGTTTGCAGACTGCAAATGTTTAATATAGCCAAATACTAAATGGGTAAAAGTGAGGCAAAGTATGGAGAGCAGAAAGTCTTGAGAAATGCATACCGGACGGATGATAAACAGTTGAAAGGAAAGCCACAACTGGTTCTAGCCAGAGAGATACATGGTGAGATTTTCCTTTTAGAATGATCAAATTGTCAGTAACGTGGATAATAAATTTGAATGTGATGATCACAAACAAAAAGACTAGTTAAGAGATGGTCTCAATAATCCAGACAAGAAATGATTAAGACCTGAAGTAAGGAGGTATATATATTCAAGAAATGTCAAAGAAATGGAATCTAAAGGATTTGATGACTGACAAATGGAAACAGAAAAAAAAAAAGGAAGGACTGTTCCTGAATATTTGGTTTAGGCAAGTTAATAGATGATGGCAACATTTGCAAAGATAACAAATAAGAAAATAAGAGAAGGAATATTAAATGTGAATAAATTTTTTGTTTTCTTTTTCTTTGGACCTGGTAATAGTTCTTATATTGTTCACTAATACCCAGTTTCCCTCTACTTCCAGGCTTAAGGGAATGTTACACTTTCTCACTCTAACAAAGATATGGACTATGATTTTCTCTGGCCAATTAAATAAGTGCAACTGATAGAGATGGAGATCTCACATTTGTGCATTATTTGTAGTTCTCGATTCTCTACCATCCTTTACCCATACCATGATAACAAGTCATATTCCTGAAAAAGGAGCCAATTGAGGCTGATGTGTTTCAGAAAATTTTTCTTTGACAAGTTATAGATCCATGAAATCTTAAGTGATCAACGAAGCCATAATGATATCCACAATTTTCATTAGGGGAAAAAAAGCATTAATTAGCCATGGCTTGAATTTTGATTCTAAAATCACAAATCTTCAGAGTACTGAGTCCCTTAAAATGTTGTTCATTATTTATACCTGAAAAGCAATAAGTCATACATATGGTCTTGTAAAGTTATCAACTGTTGATGAGCTTTTTCTAACCTGTAAAATTGGCGTAATAATAACTATGGGAGGAATTTCACTAGTTTTGCAGAGGACTAAATGAGTTGATGCATATAGAAAACAGAATCATGACTGATTCATTGTTAGCACTCAGCTAATAAGACCTCTGGTTCCTAAATTTTATATATTTTTAAGGTATTTCCCTTGTTCCTTATATTTTGGACTTTCTCAGAAAAAAAAATTATATCTCTTCTCTCATGAGCTATCCACTCTACCTTTATCTTACCCTCTCAAAGAACATTATTTACCACATATTTGTTGACATTTGAATCATCGTTCTTAGCCTAGATTTCTTTCCAAAGTACAGACCCATGGTTAACATCATACTAGGCATCTCGGCTCAGACATTTCAAACTAACTAAACTCTATAATCCTGCTTCTGTAAAACCATCTGTGATGGTTAATACTGAGTGTTAACTTGATTGGATTGAAGGATACAAAGTATTGATTTTGAGTGTGTCTGTGAGGGTGTTGCCAAAGGAGATTAACATTTCAGTGGGCTGGGAAAAACAGACCCACCCTTAATCTGGTGGGCACAATCTAATCAGCTGAGAGCACAGCAAAATATAAGCAGGCAGAAAAATGGAAAAGGCAGGACTGGCCTAGCCTCCCAGCCTACATCTTTCTCCCATGCTGGATGCTTCCTGCCTTTGAACATAGGATTCCAAGTTCTTCAGTTTTAGAACTCAGACTGGCTCTCCTTGCTTTATTGTGGGACCTTGTGATGCTATGAGCTAATACTTAATAAACTCCCCTTTATATATATTATATATAAGAACTAATGGAACATATATATATATATAAACTCATATATAATATATATAAACTTACATAATATATATAAACTTTATATATATTATATATAAAGGGGAGTTTATTAAATATTAGCTTAATAAACTCCCCTTTATATATATTATATATATATTCCACTAGTTCTGTCCCCTCTAGAGAACCCTGACTAATACAGATTTTGGTACCAGGAATGGTTCTAGAGGAAAAGAATATTAAGGATTGAGTTCTTTCTTTGGTTTTGGGGTTTCTGGAGTTGGCTGCTTAATATGATTAGATCCAAAAATGATAAGGACTCTACTTCTAATAGTGTGGAGAACACTGATAGTCCTTGGCGTCAACTGTTTAGAAGAGTTATCCAATTTAAATGGATTTGACACTCCTCATATACTGCTCACGAGAAGCAAGGAGTTTAGTGACTCTATACATAATACCTTTGACCATATGTGAGAAACAAGAAACATAATGAAGCTGCTTAGTTGTTCCTAAGTTCAGTGGACAAAGTGATGAAAGAAATCAACGATTCTATCTCCTGGCTTCAGAAATAGATATTGAGCCTCAAATCTGCTGATTGCCTGGGTCTCTTGTACAGAAAGAGCTGAAATTGTGGAAAAACAGATACAAGCTCTTATCATGTAAGTGCTTGACCTGCAATGAAAGATGCATGCACAGCCTCCCCAGGTGTCTACTGTTCAAGTGAGGGCATTGACTGGAAAAGAATGAGACCCTGCAAGTTGGAATGGGGATGTGTGGGAGGACCCTGATGAAGCTGGGGACACTGAGTTTGTAAACTCTGGTGAAACTTTGTTTTTTTGCCAGAAGAAAGAGCTTCTCCATCCCCAGTAGTGACAATATCCCCTCCCCTACCCATGCTGCCATCAGCCTTTCCAACTTTGTCTGAGGAGATAAACCCTGCACTGCCTGAGGCAACAGTGATGGCCTCCCTGAGGCAGTTGCCAGGCAAGATAATGTTGATTCTCTTCAGTAGTCACCCCCACCACCCCTGTTTGCTTCTAGACCTATAACTAGACTAAAGTTCTGGCAGGCCCCTAGAGGTGAGGTTGAGTATGTGACCCATGAGGAGGTGTGCTACACTCAAGAACTGCTTGAGTTTTCTAATTCACATAAACAGAAAGCTGGAGACCAGGCATGGGAATGGATATTAAGGGTATGGGATAATGATGGTAGAAATATAGAGTTGGATCAGGCTGAATTTATTGGTTTGGGCTCACTAAGTAGGAACTCTGCATTAATGTTGCAGCTTGGGGAGTTAAAAAAAGGTTCTAATAGTTTATTTGCTTGGTTAGCTGAAATATAGATAAGAAGATGGTCCAATGTGAGCAAACTGGAAATGCCTGATCTCCCCCTGGTTTAATGTAGAGGAAAGGATCCAAAGGCTTAGGGAAATTGGTATGGTAGAGTGGGTTAGTCACTTCAGACCTACTCATCCCAGCTGGGAGGGTCCAGAAGATATACCCTTGACCAATGCCTTACAAAATAGATTTATGAGGGTAGCACCTACATATTTGAAGAGCCCTGTAATTGCTCTTCTCTGTATGTCAGATCTAGCAGTGGGAACCACAGTCACTCAACTACAAAATTTAAATATAGTGGGAATAATTGGCTCCTGAGGTGGCAGGGGCCAAGTAACAGCACTTAACTGTCAAAGGCAAGGTAGGCATAGCTACGGTAATAGAGAGCAGAGGCAAAGAGGCAATCAGAATAGTCTGACTTGTGTAGAGCCCTGCCATTGGCTAATTAATCATGGTGTTCCTAGACGTGACATTGATAGAAAGTCTAATGCATTCCTCCTTAAATTATACAAACAGAAAACTTCTAGGCCGAATGGACAAAAGAGCAATCTGAATTATAAAAACAGAGAATCATGGCCCCTCAATTGATTTCCAGACTTGAGCCAATTTACAGACACAGAACCCCTTGAATGAAGGGAAGGCCAGGACCCCTTGAGGAAGGACCCCACTATATTACCAACAATTTACGCAGTGAATCTTTCTCCCATCCTTGCAGAGGCAAAAGGAGCTCTCTGGCCTTTTATCAGGTAACTACATTGTGGAAAGGGAAATGTTCTATCTCTCTAGAGAACCCTGAATAATACACCATCATTCTACCTATGTTGTGTTTTTTATTTTAATGAATTTTCTGAATGTGTTTTAATCAATTTCACCACCATCCATTCTGATGGTTATGTTAGAAATCTGGATGCTTTCCTTATATTGTACCTTTCTTATTCTCTATAATTTATCAACCACACATCCTACACCTACCGTATGCTAAAATTCTCTTGAATATGTGTCTTTCATTCACAGAGGCAGGCATCCTCTCTTATATTATTTTAGCTTCCTAATTGGTCTCCCTGCCTCTGTTTGAATTGGTTATCTGTGCTATAATTAGTTATCTGTGCAACCATTACCATAATCTAGTTTTAAAACCTTTTCATCACCCAAAAACATTCCTCATGCCTGTTTGTCATTCAGTAGGCAGTGTTATGCCTACTTACTTCTCTATTTGATTTGCTTTCTGTCTCTACTACCTACCTCAGTCTTTTACTGCAATTACATAGTTCTAGTTTTCCTCTATGTAGCCACCATGCACTCTGGATGTAGAACTAGAACTATGTAACTGCAGTAAAAGAAAATTTTTTAAATTTTTCTTTGCTTATTATGAAAGTGTTCATTATTCTGTGCTCCTGAACATGTTAACCCTTTATTAATCTTCTCCTGTTATACATCCCTTCATTAATGTTATATATTAGTGAAGAGAAGACTTTATATTCTCTCTGGATCTTATATTATCACCTACTCCATATGGTATTCAAATTAATAGTCCTAGTTCTACTCCTATTCTTAATTCTACTTCCTGAAACTCATTTCAGCTAAATCCTGAATTGTTACTAAAGAGTTTTGCTGATGCCAAAGTTCATCAGCTAAATTGTAATGTCTCTTAGAGAGTTCAAGAAATTCTCAACTTTCTTCTCATCACTGGATCAGGAAAGAAAAGTCCTAAGCACGGTAAGCCTACATTCATAAGAATAGCATGTCGGTAGGAAGTCTCTTTCTTTACCTGATCACTTCCCCTGACCTTTAATCTCTTCCAGAGGTATAGGTGAAAACTGTAACTGCTGCAGAACAGACATAGTGATACAGCTAGGATCTCCCAGGAGTTGAACTCTCCTTAAAAAATGACATTTACACATATTTAAGCAGATTTTAACAGAAAAATAAGACACCATTTCTGGTTGCCTTCCTTAATAAATCCATATACATAAATAATTCTACTGACAGTCATTTTATATGCATAAAATAAGAAATTTGTGAGTGTGGATAGGAATTTTAAAAGTAGGCATAGATAGACAAGAGACCGAAGACTGCGCTCAAAGGCAGTTGAACATTAAGAGTTAAGAAAGATTGGGGAAGAGCCACCAAAAAGGATGAGAGAAAAATACAACCACTGCAGTATAAAGAAACCAGGAAGGCATAATATTCCAGAATGCTAAGAAAGGATTTAAAAAAGTAGGTAGTATTCAACTGTGCCATATACTACCTAGTATTCAAATAATATGAGGACTGAGGATTGACCATAAAATCTGGCAACCTGAGAATCATTGGTAACCATGACACACCTCATATACCCTCAGCCTAAATTACCTTATCTGCAAAATAGAGATAATCACAGAGTCCATCTCATGGAGCAATGTGGAAGATTAAATAAGAGATTAATACATGTAAGCACCTGGTACAGTGCCAGCTCAGTAATGAGCAGCTGGTGTTTTTATTGCAGAAGATTGAGATCAGTCTGGATCACAGACCTTTGGATATTTTATTATTGAACACAGAATGTCTGACAACCTTGTGAGAATTTGGTTGGAGCAGAGTCTAGTATGAATGGAAAATACAGAAATGATTTTAGCTCAGGAGAAAAGCTGAAATCAGAACCAATGAAGAGAACAATAGCTTGGATAGGGTAGTTCTCAGCCTTGGATAACAATTGAGAGAACACATCTTACATGATGTTGTGTTCTATCCTATTTCACAACTGGTAATTGCACACTTTTAAGACATAATTACAATTCTTAAAAGCATTTGATAACAACAACAAACTTTTATTAACGACAAATGGTATGTAAAGTTTAGTGATCTGAATGAACATAATGTCACAAGTCAGAATAATATCTGTATCTTTTCAATTACACTAAAAGAACAAATATTTATTCCTTTTATATATTATTTGACTTCATAATTTTACAGTCAGCCCTTTTCAATTTTGTGTGTGCCTTCATAAATAGCAGTAGATTTATTATACATTTCTTGAAGTCTTTAACATACAAATTGATTCTTGTGTGACTGATTTTGTAGTCAACAGCCTTCTGATTATATGGAATTCCTCTTATTTTGTTCTCTTCTCATCAGATCTAAAGTTGTCTCTGTAATTGGCTCATGGTAAATATCTCAAATGAGGGTAATGGTAAATATCTCAAATGAGAGCATTTGAGATATTTTAGCCTCTTGCTAAGAGGCTAAAAGCAACTTGTCCTATTAGAAGTGCATCTTAATTAAGTATTGCTTAGAAAGTTTCTAAGACATCATGATCATATTGCAGTTAGATTCTGGACAAAGTATATGAAAAAGTTTAGGGCTGTAAAAGTCTGCTGAGAGTTTTTCCTTAATGCATGCATGAACCTTTTCTTTATGAGTTTTTAAAGATTTACGGGCCCTCTGGTCTCTTAAATTTAAAGTTCATTTTCACTTTCTACTCTTTTCTATTTCTAAGAAAAATCTTTTTCTTATGTTTTTTGCTTTTCAAAATTTGGAAGAAAAATACCGATTTTAGGAATCCTATTTTTAGGCATTCTTTCATACCCATCTTGTGCTTATTTTCTATCCTAATATTTATCTAGCAAAATTTGGTTTGGGAAGCAAAGCATAAATATATTTATTGATGTAGGTCTGATATCAATGAAAATATCACCAAAGATTAACAGTAATGGTTAGCTTGCAAGAAACTAGGGTGATGTAGCAAAACTTATTTGCTCAAATATATAACTTATGTCTTATCAATTTATTTTTAGGCAAGGTTTTTATTCTAAAATGAACTCACAACTGACAAATATAGAAATGGAAAATTCAGATGAATCTGTTTCAAAACTGCATAGCCAGCTGGAACTGATCTCTTCTACTTTTCTTCTACTGCTCTTTTGATATTTTTTTTTATTAAAAAGAAAAACTGAAGGTAATAAGCTCAAACAACAGGAACATAAATATCTAGTGAGCCCACACACAACTTAGTGATTACAGGAACTAAAATTTCTATAGAGATTATAGGAAGTTGGCAATTCAAATGCCCTCACTTTATACATACTATGTATTGAACCGATCATTTTTCTGTTATTGCCACCATTTCAAATGGGAATTTCCATGTAGTGGACATTTCAGTAAATGAAAACTATTATAATTTTCTTACAGGCCAAAAATATAATGCAAAGTAATTTAGTCTAAATTTTGCTCAAGCCTTTTGCCAATCTACTGAGAAAACAAATAAATTTTATAAATTCACATTTTTTTTTTCTGCTAAAAAAGTAATAGTAATACTGAAAATATGACATCACATATCTGGCAGTATTTTTGGTTTTGACACTATAGATAAGGAGTGGGGAAACAGGTTAACTAATGTTTTTCATCATCACCCCCAATGTGAGAATGTTCTCAGTTGTTCTAAAGTTCAAAGAGGACCAATTGGAAGTGTACTTCAATCACGCCAGAATGAAAACCATGTTTTTTAGCCATAAATTATCTGGAGAAAATTAGTATTTTATTATTAGTGTGATGACTTGTTCATTGTTTCTTGAAATTTCCCTGGAATCAGGTGATATTTGTGAATATTTTAGTTTAACCAATTCTTTTCATTTAAAACTCAATTATATCAATCCAGCTATCCAGATAGAAGTAACAACATAGTACATGTCATGCCTAGAGCAAAACTAAAATTCAGATCATTCCTCTCTCACTGCAAAAGCACAAAATGCTTATAAATATTCCACACCTGCCATTGGGCACAGATTTGTACTTTTGAGATTTCAGCTATAACTCAAGTTTGGCTAACTTTTAACCCAGAACTTCCTTTATTCATCCTTTGCCCTCTTCTCCCATCTTTCTCACTTCCTTAGTTGTCTGTCTCACTTCCTTAGTTCCCATGCATTTACTAGACAGCAGACCTCAGGCAACTCAAAAACCATGATTTATTAATCTGTATGTGTCTTGCCTTAAGGAAAGCTCAAACAGCCATTTTTAAAAAATGCTAAAATTGGCCGGGCACAGTGGCTCACCCCTATAATCCCAGCACTTTGAAAGGGTGAGGTGTGTGGATCATCAGGTCAAGAGTTCAAGACCAGCCTGGCCAAGATGGTGAAACTCCACCTCTACTAAAAAATACAAAAATAAGCCACTCGTGGTGGTGGGTGCCTGTAATCTCAGCTACTCCAGAGGCTGAGGCAGAGAACTGCTTGAACCCGGGAGGTGGAGGTTGCAGTGAGCCGAGACTGCACCACTGCACTCCAGCCTGGGTAACAGAGTGAGACTTTGTCTCACAAAAGAAAAGAAAATGCTAACATTTTATCTCATAGTCAAAATTTGTCTATTTTTTAAAGAAGTTCAAAAGTTCCCTTTATTTTTCTTATTTTCAGATTCAAAAACCCAACATTTAACTATGTCCATATCCCACCTTCATTGTGTTGGGTCTTTGAAAAACTCTGTAACAATAATCTTCCCTAATTCAGAGGGAAATCAGAATTACAGCTCCTATGTTACATGAAAAGGACCTACCATGAGTAGAAAGCTGTGAGTGTTCAGAAGTTCAGAGTTAGATACAAATTCAAACACTCTTAATGTATTTATACTACATCAGGCTAATGAAAACAAAAACAAGTCACATTGTTTGTGACCAAATCCTATTGATAACAAACAAGTGGATATAATACTACTCTCTAATGAACTAGATTAGCCCAGGAATGTGGGTTTCTCTAGCACATTTCAGCCACTGTAACTGTCACACCAGATCGGAAGTGACAATTTAGCACCAGCAGCAGCTGCTGAAGTGTTCTCTCTGCACTTCCCAGAAACCACTGCTTTCCTTCTGCCTTTTTCAGCCCTCATTCTAATTCTAGTGCATGATTTTTTTTGCTGCTCATTTCACAGTGCCTTGCCATTACTGCCTCCCTTGCTCTTTGCCTTAATGTCTCCTATGGGTGTCTTGTCCAACAGAAATCTAGAAATACAGGCAGCAAAGTGGACACTTGGGCATTAAATGGCCAAACAGAGTTGGTGAAATACAAGATTTCTGGTCCCAGCTTGAGTCTCTGAAGACATGGAATATCTCATCTTTCAACCAAAGGTTTGTTTTTCTGTCTGGTTATAGGCCCTTTCATCAGAATACAGAAGTTGTACTTCTCCTGTGTGGCACTCAGAAGTCATAGCTATATATATCCACGACAGGCAAAAACCCCAGTGAGTATATGTTCTTCCAAACTACCTGAAACCACTTCTGACATCGAAACCAACCTTCAAGGAAGGAGAATCTACCAGACAACATTTCGATTTAGAACACAATTTCAGGCTCAGCTTCATTTATTTAGTCACTTTATAATATTGTTTCCATCAGATTAAAAACTCAGATGCACAGATTCTAAAGACATTCTTTCTGCCTTATGTCATCGACCTAAAGGAAATTTTGAGGAGTCCTCTGGCCTATTCCCACCCCTTTGTTAGATTCCATAAATATTCTCACAAACAGTTAACTATCACATTTAAAGAACAACTATAATATTTCACATAAAACCTCATAGGTCTTGAAGTAGGCTGTAATCCTGTTGGTAACCATCCCCCCCCCAATCTTGGCCTTTCCAAACTGAAATTATAATTCTATAGTTTCTACAGAAATCTATTCTTTTCTTTTTAGATATTGATAAAGCTGGAGAACAGTTGCCAATCTTACCTTGGAAAACAATTCTTTCCATTTCTCCAAGTTCCTGTAACCTGTCTTGACGTATTCTTAATTTCCAAACTTTTTAGATGAGTTTGTAGTGTTTATGACCAACAGCAGATACCTGCTATAGGTTAATCTGGCTAACGCAGGGTGGATTCTTACTCTTAGACTGCCCATACATCTGTCTGTTACTTAACAATGCAAGAAATGATTTAGTAAAGTTAATGATCCATTGGGAAGGCAAAAGTAAATTCATATAATGAAGCATCTAGGACTCTTCTCTGTGCATGTAAAACAGCATTTTAATGAGCTAAATGAGTCTGAATATTTAAACTCTGAATAATGCTTGCCATTTGTTACCCAAATATAAAGTAATATTCCATATATAATCCATAATCTTAGAGGCTTGTTTTCAGTGGCTGTTTCCTACCTACAAAGTATAAAAAATGTTCTTCAAACACACACATGATAGAAGAGGTTTAATATAAATATCAGAAGAAACATAAAAGAAATATATGAAAGGATGACTTTGTGAGAATGAGAAATAGTTGCAAGACTTTTTGGAGTAGATTATGAAGGAACTGAAGAGCGTCTGTTTAAGTTCCATAAACAATGTACTAAGCAGATTCCTGCCTTCATGGTGAAAAATAATTGCTGAAAATAAGGAGGTCAGTGGGTCTAAATACAGGTAAATTATAGCATCCTTTGACACTTTAAAGTGATTTCAGAGAAAACATAATGCTTTATCACATTAGAATTAAAGGAACTATTCATAAACAAACAATTGTAAACTCTTCTCAACTGTCTGATAAATTCTCAACCAAAGCAGAGATTCCCTGACAGAATCACTGACATAATTTCCTATCTTCTGCTATAAACATTTTGGGGACAAGAAAACTGTTCCACATATTATACCTAATTTGTCCTTCCTTTAACCTTCACCCAGTGTTGAAGATGTTGTAATGGAATATAAGTCTATACTCTACCACAAAGCAACTATTTGTATGTATAAAATAATTAATATCATCTAGTATCAAGTCTTCCAATTTTAGAGTATCACTCAATGTCTTCAACAATTTTTCAAATGAAAATGGCATCAGAACCTCTTAGCATCTTTAATAGCTCTTTACAAACTCCAGTTAATAGTCTCTAGAGTGGACTCAGAATTGAACACCAAGAATCCATGTGGGATCTGACCAGTAAAAAGAAAAAAACAACAGGAATTATTAAGTATCTGGAATCCTAATGGAATTCCAGTAGAGTGAATTTCTCTCCTAATAAAACACTTAAACCATTTTTATCTGATGTTCTGGCAAAGAGTAATTTTTTAATTTTTAAAACTTTTCTTCCTATGAGTGCTTTCTGTGTGGTCTAGTATTTTTTCTTTTCCTTTCTTCCTGATGGTAGTGGACATATATTATTTGTATCTCCATATCTTCACATCCTGCAATTCTATATCTCTAGATACTAGAGGCAAACATGCCTCGTTCTCCTCCCAACTGCTGTGGTTTAAATGTTTTATTCCCTCCAAAATCCATAAGCTGGGAACTTAACACCATTGGAAGGTGGGTTCTAATGAGATGTGCTTATGTTATGTGGGCAGAGCCCTCATTAATGGATTACTGCTGCCAAGAAAAGGGCTTGTGAAAAGGGTCCTACACTTCTGCTATGTGACAACACAGCATTCCTTCTCTCCAGTGAATGGAACAATAAGAGGCCATCTTGGAATCAGAGACAGAGCCTGCTGGCATTTTGATCTTGGACTTTCCAGCCTCCAGAACTGTAAAAGAATAAATTTCTGTTCTTTATGAATTACCAAGTCTGTGGTATTATGTTATAATAGCACAAACAGATACCCTACAATCATGCCTCCAGTTGGAGTAAGAAATAAATTGGTTGAGTCAGGAGATGAGCATTAATCCAATCAAGGTCCTTTCCTTTTTAAATTTTGAGCCAAAGAGATGGTCTTCTTCTGTAGGGATGAAACTATGAGATGTGAAATGCAGGAACTCTTAGCAGTAGCCTGGAAAAAAAACCTAAGAAAGTTAGCCTGGGAAAAGAAAGTCAATATGTAATCCTGGTTCCAATTATTCCCGAAGCTTAGCTGTACCCTTAGGTTCTCCATGGGTACATGAGCTAATAAATTCATTTAAAGCAAAACAAAACAAAACAAAACAAACAAACAAAATAACAAAATACTTTTCCAGCAAAACAAGTAGTGACTTGCATATAGATTTTACTATCTACGGTTTTTAATATTCCTCTTCTCAATTTGATGTCCTATATTAGCTTTCTATTATTATTGTAATAAATTATTATCAACTTAGTGGCTTAAATAATACAACTTTATTATTTTACAGTCCTATAGGTTAGTAGCTGGCATAGGTCCCACTAGCTAAAACCAAAGTGTTTTCAGATACACTCCTTTCTGGAGACCCTGGGAAAGAATATGATTCCTCATCTTATAGAGGCTTCTAGAGGCCATATGTGTTCCTTAGTTCATGAATCCCTTCCTCCAGATTTAAATGCAGCAATGTTGGATCTCTGACCATTCTTACGTAGTTACATGTCCCTCTAACCCTGATCTTATCTGGAAAAGTTCTTGTAAGGACTCTTATTAAATTGGACCTACCTGGATAATCTAAGATAATCTCCTCATCTTGATGTCCTTAATTTTAAACACATGTGCAAAGTCTCCTTTGCCATGCAATGTAACATATTCACAGGTTCTGGGAATTTAGGCATATACATATTTGAGTGAGGGGGGGGAATCATTCTGCCTACCACTAAAAAACAAAAAAGGCATTTCATTTCTCATTTCATCTCTCATTATTCAATTCAGTAATAAAAATATGTTAAACCGGAGAAGTCAAAGATACCCTTCACAATAATAGCAACATGTTAATCAACACTATTTGGAAACCATTGTATTATGTCAAATAACTCTTTCAAAACTGCTTTTCTGGGAAGAAAATTTCTGCTGGTTTTATCTTTTTCTGAAGATGCTTTTGAAGATCCTTACTGGATTTCCCCAGCTACAATCAGAATGCAATCTCTGAGATGTAGAAATAAAAGTATTTCCATATCCATATACTCGAAGCCTAAGGCTGCTATTATTCCTGAGCATAGAGAGTAAACACAGCATCTCTTTGTTTTACTAATTGCTTTGTTTCTCTAAGCTGCAAGTACAACATCTGCCAGACCAGAATGCACTCCTTCCACATACCACAGAACAACGGCTGGATAAACGACCTACACATCATGGTGTAAGGGCAAGCACTTTGCAGGCAGCCAGAAGGCAGTTTTCAAGAGGCAAAGACCACAAATGGAAATGAAGCCGAATCACCCTCCAAAATCTTTAGAGTGGTTATGGAGTTGTTGATTCTGTAATGATTTCATACTGTCTGCAGTTTTATTGATTTTGTTTTTCAATAGAACTGTTAAAGATTACAATTCTAAGATAAGCAGAATGTGGGCAGATGCTCACATTCTCACACACAGTTCTGCCAAGATATTTTTACATCTTTCTGCACATAAAACAAAACGAAGACGTGTGCTATAGATGCACGCTACCAGTAACCCCCCCACCTCCACTGTCACTATCCCCAGAAGAAGGAAGTTTACTGTATGGCAATTTCCTGGATGAGGTATTAAATTTTACTTAGAAAAAAAATTAACAGCACTTCTAAAATAAAAGACATTTGCTTCTAAGGCACTTTATAAAATATTCTTCATTACTAAAAACCATTGAAAAGGCAATTTCGGTCATCATATCCAAATGTCATCTCTGCTATTTCCAATTCAATATTAAATTCGTGCCACATCAAAATATAAAATGCTGCAACAGCTTACACACTGTTGATGTTAATTCATCTACTGCATATCAGAATAGCTCATTGCAAATATGGCATGAAAGAAAGAAAAGTAAGCAAAATACACTCAGAAAAAGACTTGAAACACATTGCCTCAAGGAAAACACTACAGAGGAAAGACAGCAAAACCATAGCCTTACCTTGGGAGACTTGGGCAGGTCTGCCGTCCTTTCTTCTGCTAAGGTTAGCAGGGTTAACTTAGTTTCCTCTACTGAGGGGGTGTTTGGGAGGGCGAGGTGGGGGTGTGAGGCTGAGCTTTCATATCTCCGCATCATGTAATACTGCTCTTCAGTGATCTCTTCTACCAGAGTCCTGACTAGAAATGGCTCTGTATCTCTAGAGAAATTACTAACTAACTGAACAGTCATATTCAAGCGGCCCACAGGAATTTCCCAGCACTCCGCAGGGTTGGCAAAGTCACTTATGAGTAGGTAAGAGTCTGTGATGTCCTCCTCCAACTGCAGCCCTGGTGTAGCAGCCAGCACGTCCTCTTCAATGGAAAGATCCCTGACAGACACCTTCACATTGAAGGGCAAGCGGAACTGTTTACAGAGCTCAGAAATTGGGTACTGTTTCTTATCATGAATCACCTCCCACGAAACCTCCCTCCATGTACAAAGGGAGCAGCACTGCCTCATAGGATTTTTTGAGAATTTTTTCACAGGCCAGAACATTCACCACTTTTTTTATTCCCTCACACAGGACTTCAGCCGTCTCTGAGTGATGCACCAGAAACTGGTCCCCAACAGATACAGATGACAGCTTGTCATAAGGGGAATGAAAGCCTTTGGTGGCCACTACATGAAGAGGTTCCTTTTCAATCTTAGCGATCTCTAGGTCATAGGCTGTTGGGAACTCCCTCGGTCGTCGCTTGAACTTGCCTTTATAGCTAGTGGGGATCAAGAAGTGTCTTTTAGGAAAATTGCTTCTAATTTCTGAAGCTAAGATTCTTGATGCCTGGTACTTTTTGTGGATCACAATGGTTTTCCCAGGCTGTAAAATGCTTTGGGGCAGGTGGTTTCCTTGAGGTGCTTCTATGACTTCAGTCACTATGGGGAACTCTTTACTGGTCATTTCAAAAAGATCTTGTGTCGATAACAGCTGAAGAAACCAGTTAGCATCATAAGAATCAGTAATGTCTTTGACTTCGACATCTAGACTGGGGAGGATGCGGACTATGTCCTTTCGAACTGAAAAGAAAAAAAATCACTATGATATTTTGTACTTCAAACTGTTTGCTGCGAGATACTCTCCTGGTGCCATACATTTCTTTTTCAATATAAAGAACTCAGATGATCATAATATATCATTTCTTATGTGTGATTTTCATTTTTTTTTCAAATTTTAAGATGAAAGAGATTGAATAGAAAACCAACACCCATAAGTCCATACTCAGTTTAAGAAATGACAGTAGCCAATACCTTGGAGCTCTAGGGAACCTCCTCAAAATCACATCCTCACTTCTACTAATGTGCAATCACTCTCTTGATTCTAGTGTAAAATACTCCTCTGTTTAGATGCATACTTTTATCATTTGTAACATACATGAACATAGATATGTGTGAATATGTATGTAAATGTGTTCATAAATTTCATATGAAGGTTTATAAATTATTAGGTCATTTTAAGTTATGCTCTTGAGGTCTAGACTTTATTTATCAAATTATCAAAGAAGAAAGTTTTGACCAAAAACATGCATTCTTTATACCAAGTCATATCCTGTGACATGAAACAATACTGCAAAATCATGAGATACAAGCTAGTTGAGATTAATATATGAAAATAAATACCAAGATGCAATATTTTTCCAATGTCAGTTATTTCTTCCTCCACTGCTGTTATATTATACCTGCCTAGAAAAGGAGTGATGTCGAATGGATCCCAATCAGAGAAGCCATTCAGGAGCCCTAGCCATGCTGGAGGGTGCTCATCAATGTTTTCATTGCCTTATGCATCACTGGGGTTAATGGACATCTGTATTTTTTCCAAGCACCCACTGTCTCGTGAGTCTTCTCTTGAGACTACAGAGACACTTAAAATATTATCCTGCATTTATTTATCTGTTCCTCATATACTAGCCAACATAGTATTATTATAAATGGTCCTGAATTAATAAACTTATGTATTGGCCAGGCACTGTGTCTCATGCTTATAATCCCAGCATTTTGGCAGGCTGAGGTGGGAGAATTTCTTGAGCCCACGAGTTCCAGACTAGCCTGGGCAATATAGTGAAACTTTGTCTTTGTACAAAAAATAGAAAAAAATTAGCTGAGCCTGGTGGTATGTCCCAGCTACTCAAGAGACGAGGTGGGAGGATCGCTTGAGCCTGAGAAGCAAAGGCTGCAGTGAGACATGATCACACCCACTGCATTTCAGCCTAGGTGACAGACTGAGACCCTGTCTCAAAAAATAAAAATAATAAATAAATAATAAAGTTATATGTTAATGTTAACAAGGTATTATAATAGCCTGTATTTTCTTGATAATTTACTGACATAAGTTTAATAGCATTTTCATGACCTGGTACTGATTTTCAGTATCTCCAGCCACCCTTCTGTCATTTTTTTCTTCTCTTCATGCTTTTGAAAATGAACAATTTGGAAGACTTAGAAGATAGAATATCTTCTTATAAAACATTACATATATCATTACTTTTAATATTATTGTTTATGCAGCATCAAAAAACCCTATGATTTACATAATATTACTTATATATCCAGTGTAATTAGAGATTTTCTGAAGATGCAGCATGAAAAAAGAACTATTTTCTTGTAAAAAAATCAATATTAAGTGGTTGCCTACAAGCTGAAGGTCTGCAAAATCATAAAGAATTTTTTAATTTTTAGAAAAAGAGAAAGGGCTAAAGAACACTTCTTACATTAATAAGTTATTTTATAAAGTTTAGCATATACTAACTTTTGACATTGTTCCTACTGGCTTCCCTGAACCTCAAGGTAAGTTTAGAAACTAAAATCCTCATTGTTTGAATCAAATGAGCTAGGTTTAAGGATTCTAGAGCTAACTCTAGATAGGCTCATCCTCAAGTCTAGGGAACAGCTAGAGATTGGTAGAACTGATCCCATCAAGGACTTCCAGAGAATTCAGAATGGATCCACCAGAACGTTAGAGTTTCAACACAAGCCAGATCCCAATCTTTCTTGTACACGGTGGGTGCTGTGGGCTAGGAATAGCTTTAATGCATTGGAGGACTTTGCTGCTGCTGGAGGAAGCATACAGGCCATGCTATCTAAACTCTTAAAGTTTTGTATTCAGTTACTGACCTATCTTCAATACTTCTGTGCCTAAATCTACTGAAATAATGCTAGCCTATCTTCTTTTACTTAAGATATCAGCAGCATTTGACAAAGCAGATTAGACTCCCTCTTCTTTGATACATTTTTCTCACTTATTTTCCTCTTATCTCACTTGTGATTCTTCTCGGTTTTGCTGGTTTCTTCTCCCTATACACCACCCACC
Organism: Ateles fusciceps; assembly: GCA_036589455.1. Lineage (NCBI taxonomy): Eukaryota > Metazoa > Chordata > Mammalia > Primates > Atelidae > Ateles > Ateles fusciceps. Next base: position 14,371,230 of record JAZHEH010003259.1, on the reverse strand, counting down.
CCCTCACACACAGCTTTTAGGGTGTCTTGGTTCTCTTTTTCCCTCTCTACACTCACGCCTACGCTGATCTTAAGTGGTCTCATGTCTTTAAATATCATCTCTATGCTGATGACTACCCAAAGTATAGCTCCAGCCAAATCATTTTCCTGAATGCTGTATGTCTACTTCAGATCTCCACTTGGACATCTAATAGATGTCTCAAAATTAACATGCCTAAACTGAAATCTAATCTTCCCCAAAAACCTAAGTTATATGCTGTCTTCCCAGTCTCAGCTGTTGGAAACTCTTTTCTTTTTGTTCAGTCCATAAATCTCAGCGATATCCTTAGCTTTTCTCTTTAACACCTGAAATCTCTTACATCAGGACTCTCCTGGTCTACACCACGTTATCTCTTGCCTGGCCTGTTGTAGTGGCTTTCTAAACAGTATCATTGCAGTCAAATCTGAATAGGGAAGGCAAATATTATTTTTAGATGCTAAATAAATTATGTCTGTCTTCTGTTTATAACCCTACAGTGTCAGTCCTTTCACTTAGTATAAAAGCTAAAGTCCTTACCTGGCCCCTGGCACCACCTGGACCTCATCGGCTACTCTTGTCTCACTCTAACTCTCCACTGTCTCCAGAACCTCCTCCTTGTCAGTCAGATCTTTCCATAGCCTATTTCCTCTGCCTGTTACATTCTCCAGCCAGACATGTTCACAGCCAACTCCTCTTCTTCTTCAAGTCTGCTTAAATATCATCTTGGCAATAAGACCTACTCTAGATGCTCTATTTAAAATTGCAAGCTTCTCTTCTTATTTGCCCTTTTCTGTTTCTCTATTTCATGTCACCCTTCACCTTCTATCATTCCACATAACTTGCTTATTTATATTATGATCATTGTCTAGTGTTTGTTTCCCTAAACTGAAACATATGCCTTCCCAGAGGCAGAAGTCTTTCATTGTTTTTTCATCAGTATAATCCAATGTCTAGAATAGTGCCTGGCACATATTGGATATTCAATAAATGAATTAATGAATAAAAAATAATTGCCAGAACAAAGTCCATGAGTGAGTATTAAAGGAAGCAATTCAGTAAACAAATTCTTATGTAAAATTTTATTGGAGAAAAAAATGTTTGCAATGTTAAAATTTTGGCTACTATTCACAGCAAGTATTGCATATTTAAGGCATGTCTCTTAAGGTTGCAGTTTAACTTAATCAGTGGCTGTTCAATGCAATAAATACTTGTATTGTTTAATTTCTACAACACAATAGAGATACTGCGGTATAAATATATGAACAAAGTAAAATATATTTCATCTAAATCTTTTTAGTAAAAAAATTAGGCAAAATCGTGACATTCATGCCTAAAGAGAAGATTCAACACAGGGAAATAGCATGTGTGGCGAAAATCAACAACTCTCTAGATTCACCAGAGAATTGAGGTGACAGGGCAAACCACCACCCCAGAAACTAGACAGGTAGGTGAATACAAACAGTCATAGCTCACTGGGAGCAAAAACCACTGCTGGAGCCAGCACCTGGAAGAACACAAAGGTACCTGGGGATTAAGGGTGGAATCATTTAAGAGATAAAACTCCCAGGGTGGCAGGAGCATGTTTAGGAGGACCTCCCATACTTTTCTGAGTCTTACTTTCAGGGGCCCATCCAGGTTCTCAGGGTGAAAACTTGTGCTTCTGGCAGGGTGAGAGAAAAGCAACCATTCTGAAATATACCCAGAGCATTCTGTTCTCCTTAAAAAATGCCTGTCCTCAAGGAAAACTATTTTAGCACAGCCTAACCAACTTGTGTTTTACCAGAGCCTAACTGTGATGGGGAAAGAGATTACCCAACCAAGCCACCTCTAATATTCTATGTGGGGAAAAGGCAATACCCAACTCCAACCTCCTCTGTACTTCCACATAAAGGAAGGGGAATACCCAACTCAAGCCTCCACCAGCCATTCTGTCTCTTCCAAAGGGGACAAAATTGCTGAGAGAAACACTTCTGAAGGTCACAGCCTAGAGACACAGGCTCACTGAAAAACTGAAACCTAATCATAACATTATAGAAATCCCCCCCTCAATACAATAGGACCACATCAACAGTGCTTCTGTATAAAAACAGGAAATTACAACTCAAAGAATGGCATTTAATACAGTACCTAAGAAGGAGTCTCTGGAGACTAAAATCAACAGGGCAGACAAAAACAAGAACACTACATGAAAATGTAGCCTCTGACACCTACCGTTATAGTACACTATAAACACAGCCTAATTTCTACAAGGATAAACATAAAATATCACATTAAAAAACAATTTATCACAGTTTCTTTTACCTGAGACATCATGTCTGGCTTTCAAAAAAAAATTATGACCTATACTATAAGGCAAAAAAGCACACTCTGAAGAGATCAACCAAGCGTCAAAGCCAGATTCAGATATAGCACATATTTGGGAATTATCATACCTGGAACTGCAAATATAATTAATCATGCTAAGGAGTATAATGGAAAAAAGGGACAACATGCAGGGAAAGATGGGTGATGTAAGCAGAGAGATGGAAACTAGGGGAAAATCGTAAGGCAATGATAGAAATTAAAAACAGAGAAACAGTCTTTGGTGGGTTTCTCATTATACCGGACACTGCTGAGGAAAGAATCAATGAGTTTGAAGATATGTCAGTTAAAAACTTCCCAAACTGAAAATAAAAAAATAATAATAATACCCAAGAAATGTGAGACAGTTGCAAAAGAGAGAGTATATATGTCCTGGATATACCAGAAGGAGGATACAGTGGGCATGGAACAGAAGAAATATTTGCAGTAATAAGACTGAGAATTTTTCAAAATTAATTAAGCTTCAAAACATTAAGCAAAATAAATATTTTAAAAATCTGCACTTAAGAGTATCGTATTCAAACTTCATCAAATCAAAGACAAAGCAAAAATTGAACCAGAAGGGGAAAAGACACCTTACCTACAGAGGAAAAATGATGAGATTTACAATGGACTTTCTTTGGAAACCATGCAAGCAAGAAGAAAATGGAGTGACAAATTTAAAGTGTTGGAAAAAACCCACCAACCTAGAATTGTGTATTCAGTGAAATATCATCCTTCAAAAGTAAAGGATAAATAAAGACTTACTTATATGAATAACAATTGAGGCAATCTGTCACCAGTAGACCTGCCTTACAAGAAATATTTTTTAAAACTTCTTCAGAGAAAAGAAAAATGATAAAGGTAAGAAACTCAGATGTACACACAGAAAGGAAGAGTGTTGGAGAAGAAATAAAGGAAGGCAAAATAAAGTGTTTTCCTTTTCTTATTGTTAACTGAAAACAGCCTGTTAAAAATAATAATTGTGGCAATATTTTGGATGATTATAGCTCACAGATAAGTGAAATGAATGACAGTACTGTTTTAAGAGACAGGAGGGAGGAATTTGGAATACTTTCTTATAAGATAACTGCAGTACTCATGAAGTTATTAGTGATATTTGCAAGTGACATATATTAGTTGTAAATATGTATTGCAAACTCTAAGGAAACAACTAAAAATGTTTTTTACAGTATAATTGATATGCTAAGAGAAAAGAGAAAGTGGAATCATATAAAAGCCTCAATTAAAACTACAGTAGGCAGAAAAGGGGAAAAATAGCACATTTAATTTCAGGATGAGGATAAAGACTTTTTATGAAAGGCATGGCCAGAACACGAAACTTTCAGAATGAAAAGTAATTGCAGGCCAAGAAAGAATAGGAGAGAGTATAATCCAGATGGCAAAGACACCATGATCAATGATAAGAAGGGAAATTGAGAATTGTCAGTAATTAACAAAAAATCCAGCATCTCGGGATGTTAAATTAGAGCACAGGGACTGGACAGGAGACTCACTGAGAGAAACACTGTGAAAATGAATTGACACTTTGAATGCTAGGATGAGGAATATGTAACTACTTCAGGAGGAAATTCAAAATATTTTGGATTAAGAAAGACCAAATTACAACCAGGAAATTGGTAGATTAATCTGATAACCCAATGGGAGGAAGAATTGAAATCAGGGAGTCTACCTTTCTTTCTCTAAGTGCCATGAAGCCCATAGATATCCAATTTACTGGCAACTCAATCTGCCTCATTACTTTTGCATCAACTTTGAATTTTTCATATTATTCTCTCATGTCTGTTAATACATTACAATAAAACTGTTTTTTTTTTGTTTCTTTTATACTATTCTCTTGATTTTTGTATATGTTTTAAGTTTTCCATAGTCAAAAGTTAAAATAAAACCTCATTATTTGCTTAAGGTTACCTAGAATTTGGCAATGACATCCTCAAGGTTTTAAACTGAAATAGGTTTCATTAATTTTTATGGCACATATTATATCTAAGAATCTCTCCTAGAGAAAGATAAAGACACCAATATTTATAGTGCTGTTTTTCTTACAAAACAAAAAGTTGTATGCTTTTATAGAAATATTTTAAAATATAAGAGAGGAAAAACAAAATGTTTTATAGATTTATAAAAGTTTTAGATTACTACTGCTTATGTTGTGGTATATATAGCTCTAATTGTGTGTGTGTGTGTGTGTATGCGTGTGTGTGTGTGTGTGTGTGTGTGTGTGTGTGTGTGTAGAATTCTTTAAACAAGCCTTTGTTATTTTACAATTGGGAAAATGTAATTTCTTCTTCATAAAAGGACTAAAGAGTACAAGTTAAATTAGAATATGTCACTTTCCAAAAAAGTTCTCTTTGACTCCAAAATGATAAAGAGATAAGAAGGCAACACCCGAGAGCATAAGAATGAGAGACATTGCTGTAGGTTTTTATGACAGGTTTTTCTTTCCAAAGTACACCAAAGTAAAAACATTATGTACTTATCAAACTTTAGTTTAGACTTTCCAGAATTTCTTTCTGAGTGAACATGAATTATCCTTGCTGGGTATGTTTTCTTGTTATCCAAAGGGAGCTCCTGTGAAAAACAATTTTCATTCCATTTTTTCTGAAAGGCTAACAGGTTACCTCTTTATGTTGCTGAACTGTTTCACTAAGTTTTTTGGGGGGGGGAAGTCCCTTCACAGGGTGAATGCTAATCATAATGTGGAGCTTTTCTGTATTTCCCACTGCAACAACCCTCTTAACTAAGTTTGAATTTGAGGAACCCCACTAAAAATTGTCTTTGAAGAAAAAATAAAGAATTGCCTTTAAGTTTGTTTGGTAATGGGCAACATATGATTCCCTGGATACTTAATATTCAATTCTAGAATACTCTTGGTTTCAGCCCACCATGTGAGGACCAGTCCTTTGTGACTGGACATAAATTAGTACAGGGTTGGAAATCTGCTGAGACACTCTTATTCAAGACTTGAAGACAATATGATTTTTTCTACATATTTTTCTCCAAATAAATTTTATAAATTCGAGATCTACATTTTCTCCCAACTCCTAGTTCCTCCATATTATTTAATAATAGTAATCTGTATATCTGTTAGACATTTTTACTATTTAATCTTTGTCATTTACTTTCTAAGACTACGGTTGTTTTTCTCAAAAGTACTTTGTGAACTTCATCTCTCACCTACTCAATGAATTGTTCAGTTACATATTTGCATTGCATTATAATCTTTGTTATAGGACACTTATTGGATTAACTAATACTTTCTGAGCTCTGCCTTATTACTGACTTTTAAATTAAAATTTGCTTTACAGTTCATTCATTTGATCTCAATTTTCTTTATGGATATTCTGTGAATTAATTTTTTAAATTTATTCAACTTCATTTCAACTTAGGAGAAGCTATACTGTGAATTTCTATTTTCTTAGCTGGTTCTCTTCTGGTTCATCCGTTGTCCATGTTTCTAAACAAAGAGTGCCTTTTGAATGGCTCTGTAACTTCTGTATTAGAAAAATATCATCATAACCCTCACTGAGAAATCGAGAGTTATTTAAAATCAATACATTTGCATTTGATATTGGTTTATTCGTAACACTACTCCACCTTTTACATTTTAATTTAGTTTATAAAATCTAAGAAAAGAGAATAAACACCTTTTAGATAACATAATTTCCATTGATGTTTTTAATGATTAGTTCTATATATAAACTTGATTAGGCTTTATTATTTTAGCATTTTTAACATAATTTCCACTGATGTTTTTAATGATTAGTTTTATGTATCAACTTGGTTAGGCTATATTACCTGGTTATTTAATCAAACACTAACCTAGGTGATGATGTTGTAAAGGTATTTCATACTTGTAGTTGTCATCTGCAATCAGTTGACTTTAAGTAACGGTTGTTAGCCTCCATGATGTAGGTGGTCTTCGCCTAATCAGTTGGAGGTCTTAAGAGCAAAAACGGAGGTTTCCCAGAGAAAAGGAAATTCTGCGTCAAGACTGTAGCATTAACTCATGCCTGAGTTTTGAGCCTGTACAGCCTGTCCTACAGATTTAGATCTTATCAACTCCCATACTTGCATGAGCCAATTCCTTAAAATAAACAAATAACACTGTGTATATTAATGTACAATTAGGTATATTTAGCACACATATATATTCTGTTTATCTGGAAAATCTTAATAAGACATTAATAGTTGGTCATGTAAAAGTAAATATATACATAATAAAAAATAGGTACCTTCCTCTGCTTGCTGTATGATATTTCTATTAACAGTAAGACTGCACCTTAAAGGAACAAAATGAAACAGGAGCTGACTAGAGTATCCATTGGTTCTAAACATCATGTTGTCATAGTATTTTCATGGACGCATTATGAAAAGCATCACTAACAAAAATTGAACCTATATGAATATAAATGATGTAAACTTTGGTACCATGAAGTTCATATTTTCCTAGGCTATTGAACTCATAAATATGTCATCATAACAAATCAAATCTGGATATGGTGAGTGAGAAAACCCCCATGTTACCTAACGAGGAGCTTTGTACTGTGAAACATAAATATACATGCATAAACAATGTGTTTGTTGCTTTATTCATTCTTTCATATACTTATTGAAAGCTTATGGAACATTTACTCTATCTCAGGCACTGAAAAGCTACAAATATAGAAGAAATTAATTGTGATATTTTCATAAATTATGAAAGTTATGTTTTACTAAATATATTAAATTTATAAATTATACTTGTTATTATTTAGCAGGAGTATCTCCTTGGAGAAATTATAATAGATCCAGGCAAAACTCTGGGCTAGGACTAATTTAATTAGGTAGTGAGGTTTATGGCTAAAATAGATACCTTTTCAACCCTTTCTCCCATCAAATATACCACAGGGGTAAAAAGTCAAACAAGAAAGGTTTTTTAAAAAGGTTCAATGATTCTAAAAGATATCTGTAATCCTAAATCTAAATGAAGACAGAAATCAGAGGGAAGAATGATAAATGACTTGGCAGAACAGAAAAAGGAATGCCTATGTGCCTGAGGAGGCAAAATCCAAAGAAAAGTGAACCATTGTTGTCCCATAAGACCTCCAAAGACAGAATTTGGAGACATAAGTCCCCTGGAAAGCAAATGAAGCCAGGGTGCTAAAACACAGGGATTATTCAAACGTCTGAAGAATGGTTAAGCCCAGGTCTCTACTCTAATCTAGGGAAGATAGGGTGACCATCCCTTCCACCTCTCTCTCTGCAGGAAACAGTATATACAGGACCTCAGAACCAGACATAGATTAGCAGGAGGGAAGCATAGGATTGAAAGTAAAGGAGTTAATTCTAAATCTGTAAGTGGGAATGGTGAGATCTTCAGCACCTTCCCCACTTAGCTCCAATAGTCTCATAACCCCCAGAAGACACTACAGAGCTTCTTCTCAGGTGAAACTAAACTCAAAAAGAAAGACTCACAAAACCTAAATTTGAGGACTGCTCTAGTGAAAAGGCTGGCATGATAATATCTAAAATTCATAAACACAGGGCTTATATAGAAATAGTGAAGGCACTTGTAAATTTTTGTTTAAAGTGGCCCCTGTAAATATGAACATATGACAAATAATCGCAAAGCATTTGATAAAAACATTTAACACGAAATAATAAACCACAACTTTGAAAAAAGGAGCCCAAAAGGAGGGAGATAAAATGTAGTGAACTACCGAAAACTTAAAAAAACTATCTAAAATATTCTCAGTGAGATAAGATGTTGTATTTTAAAAGCAAGAGTGGTATAAAATATGTAAAATGATGGAAGAAATAACTCTTGGGAATTAAAAATATAACTGAAATTAAAAATTCATTAAAACATTTGGAAATGTAGTTAAGAAAATTTTCCCTGGTGTTAACAAAAGACAAAAAGACATAAAATAGAAAAGAAGAAAAGCCCTAGAAGATGAGTATGGGAATTTCAATATGAGATGTGAAATTAAAGACAGAGAAAAGAGAAACAATAATTGAGTGGACATTATCAGAGAAATTATTCCAGACGTGAAGAACCTAAATATTCAGATTGAAAACTGTCATCACAATGAAAGAACAGACCCACCGCAAGTCACATTACTGTGAAACTTCAGAATACTGTGTGTACTATCTCCAAGGTGATACTGGATGGGAGAAGATAAGGGAGGAAAGTTTTCAAAATTCTGAGGAGAATTTATTTTCAATCTGGAATTCTGTAAGTAGCCAAACTATCAGTCTTACATGTGTATAGAATATTTTTTAAACATGCAGGCTCTCTTAAGTACTTGCTAGTCCATGTATCATTTTCAGGAAGCAAGTGAAGACTGGCCTCCGTCAAAATTGAAGGAAGTCAAGACAGAGGGAATTAGTTATTTGATTCCAGAAATAGCTAGTCAACACAGACACAAGTGACAGGGAACCACCAGGATGATTTTTAAATGAAATTCCCAAGACAGCACCTATGCAGCTGGTCTCAAGAATAAGCAATTCCAACTGGAACATGAAAATGAAGAGTTACAAAGGAATAACTTCAGGAAAATAAATTAATAGAAAAGGTAGCCTTCCTGACAGTTTGGGCTCTGTGGAAAATTACACTGAGTGGCCTTTTTTTATGGAGTTATTGAAGAATGTTCTTAAGACTAAGGATAAGATTGAAGAAAATCAAGCAAAGAAAATTACAAGGTCATAATCACAGAAAAACAGTTATGCAGAATGGAATTATACTCATTATAAACCACTTGGTTAAGCAGTGAATTGTTACAATAATAAAAATATTAATGCTTGGCTATAACTTACAATATACTGAGAGAATAGGGAAGGAGAAGTAGAAATATAGAGAATTAAGTCTTCATTATCTTATTTGAAAGTCAATAGTTACTATCTTAAAGTTGATGACTTGAAAAGAGCAATATTCCTTTATTATTTAGAAATGTACCAGTAAGTAGGGGAAAAATATTTAAAGTTATTACCTCAAAAGAGCAGCATATTAGGAAAATTCGGCCCTCGTACCAAGGGCATAAAGGTTTGCTGATAACGTTGTATATTCTTTTTACTATTTGACTGTTTGGACTTTGATAAATATTGAAATTATTTTTAAAAATTAAATGAGAGAAAGAGGAAGTCTCAGAATTCTAAAGACCAAAGTGTTATTTTTCTGCTATTCATGTATCACTGATTATACAATATGCAGATACGTTTCTGATACCACTTTTCACTTGTGTGATTTCATTCCTCTGCTTATAAAATGAATTAATATTTTATATATATGGGCTAAAATCACACCCCCAAAAGTTGGGAGGCATTAAGGTTTTTTTCATAAAAGAAAGAGAGTTATACAACTCTGAAATTTCACTTAGGGAAGAAGTAATTGTCAATCTACATGTCAAAGCATGACACATTTTAAAAGTCTTAATGGTCAAGACCTCTCTTTATCAGAGGCAAATTTAAATAGCTCACTAAATTTTCTTCATTTGCAAATATTATGTATTCCATTTATTATGATATTGAATTTTATCTTCCTGAGAAAGGCACAATACACATTATGAAGTGACATATATAAGACTAGTAGTTCGAGGTTTGCACTGTTATGTGTATCTATTTTCCAAAGAGGGATAATTTTTTCTAAATCATTACATATGTGGTAAGGGTTAGGGGGGTGCAGGCCTGTAACAGAGGTTTTGGCCAAGTTTCCAGAAACAAATACTTTATTTAAACACTTTCTGTTACTTTTATTTTTTATGAAGCCCAAATTTTCACATTAATAATTAAAAACTGGTAATAGGAGCAGAATATCTTATATTCTCTCTTTATCTCTATTTATTTGTTATGTTCTCTTTCCAGCAAATCAATATTTCATGGCTCCCTATAGTGCTCAGTATTTTTCATCTTGTTCTTTCTCCTAAGATTTCCATAAAACTTCCTATTCCCTGCTCAGACCTACTCTTTTTCCTGTCACTTTGGAAAGGAAGCACTCTAGCCAAGAATTTGAACTGTGCCTGACATTCAAGGCCTGTAGAAAGCAATTTAGTAATGTTTCTTGACTTCAAGGCAAGTTTGAATCTTCAGTGTAAGAAACAATCATGTAAAACAAAACCAAGATGGATTCAAAACATGGTCTACATTTCATATCTGGGGCAAAAATGCCTACAACAGTAAAACTTTTTTAAATTAGGTATTTGTAATAGACACCCATCCTCTATTTCCAGGGAATATTCTTCAGTGAAGACACATGCAAGCCAGTCCCATGCAGTATCTGTCCCAAATTGCTATACAATAGGAACCAATGTTTAAAATAATCCCTATGAAATTATAATTAAAATTGAAATTTAATTTAAATAGCATTAAAGAACGGGAATTGAACTAAAACTGAAAAAGGGAGGGCTGAAAGAGGACTTCGTACATTAATAAGTTGTTTTATAAAGTTTAGCATACATTAACTTTTGATTTTATTCCTGCTGACTTCCCTGAACCTCAAGGTAAGTTTAGAAACTAAAATCCTTGTTGTTTGAATCAAAATGAGCTAGGTTTAAGAACACTAGTGCTAGCTCTAGATAGGCTCATGCCCTTCCTCAAGTCTAGGGAACAGCTAGAGATTGGCAGAACAGATCCCATCAAGGTCTTCCTGAGAACTCAGAATTGATCCACCAGAACATTAGAGTTTCAGTGCAAGTTGGATCCCAATCTTTGTTTGTACATGGTGGGTGCTGTGGGCTAGGAATAGCTTTAATGCACTGGAGGACTTTATTGCTGCTGGAGAAAGCTTACAGGCCATCCTAGGTATACTCTTAAATTTTTTGTATTCAATTATTGACCTATCTTCAATACTTCTGTACCTAAATCTACTGACATAATGCTAGCCTATCTTATTTTACTTAAGATCTCAGCAGCATTTGACCAAATATATTAGACTCCCTCCTAAAACTAAAACATTTTGTAAAGGATATTTTTTCAACCAAGGGCTTTCTTCTGGGTCTCTGGTTAACATAAATTCACAGTTAAGTCCTACCTAAACAAATATGTTAACCTCCCCCTGATTTTCTGATGATTACATTCAATAAACTGCACTTCCATCCAGCAGATCAAGCCAGAAGACTGGGAGCAAGTTTGGCTTCTTTCCCCTTCCAATAGACCTTCACATTTTGCTCATTGTAATTCTTAAATACCCATAAAGCCCAACTATGATTTTCTGTCTTTCCCACTGATGTCTCTATTGCACAAATCTGTACCCTGGCACCCAGCTGGCCTCACTACTCTCCTCTGTTCTTGTCTCTCCCTCTTAAAGCCTTTTACTGATTTGCCCTTATGACAAACTTTAGCCTCTTAGCATATATTTCAAGACCCTCCATGATTGATTCCACTCACCACTGCATATGGTCATGTTAGTTTCAACCTGTGCTCTCCATTTTTTCCCTCATTTTATCAGCTACATTAGAGCTCCCGTCTCTTGCTCACCTGCTTCCCTCATACTGCTCCTACTTTCTCCAATCTTGTCCCCTTCTTCTTGGCCTAATTACCTCCTATGCATCATCTGAGTCTTCCTTTAAATGCCATTTCCTCAGAGAATACTTTCTTGCTTCCTAATTTAATTTATGAATGTTGTAACCACCTTATCCATGTGCTTAGGTTCTGGGTTTACCCTCATTTGTAACTATGCAATAGGCAGGAGATGCCAATAGTTTTAGAAAGTAACAAATTTTAAAATGAGAAAATACTATCTATTAATACTTAGTATTCATTCAAGTGGAATTGCTTACCTATACCTTTAGTTCAAAATGAATTAATTTCTAGTTAAATATTTGTTTGTGACAGAATTTAGGATAGATTATAATTAGGACAGATTAGAATTCTAATACTCACCAAAAGATTCATATTGATTTTTTAATAATTGTATGTGGCCAACAGTATTAACGGGAGCAGAGTAAAATACATTTTTTTAAAGATACCTTAGGATGACCTTTTGAACAAATATTTGTATATACTGTTTTTTATTCTCAACTGTATAGTATAATAGTACCTTAATAAAACCTTAATTTCTCTCTCAAAACAACTTCAAAAGGTAGGCAAAAGAGTATCATCATTTTCTTTGCGTAAACAGGGAGTTTAAATGGTGCACTGAAACCCACCACCTACTAAGTTATTGATCCAGAATTAGAATCTAGGTCTCCAAGTTCAGAACTCTTTACTATCCATCCTATTCCTGTGTCATAATCCTGAAAACTCAAGGTATTAATAACTTTGCAGTAACAATTCCTCTCCAGATATTTCTATTTCAAAATGCAAATAATTCTATGAAGGTTGCATATTAAAACTTGCCTGTGTGTGAATTAATTTATCTATCACTTTCCCTTAAGACAGAGGAGCTCTGGGCTAGTAGAGATTTGGAGCTAATAATGGGTGGCTGGAAAAAAAAGGCTGTCAGAAAAATAGAAGGAATGGGTGCATTAAGGAAGCTTTGCTGACCATCTCTGTATAAAAAAGCCTCATTTTAACCAAATATGTTCTATTTTTTAAAGTAGCTCTTTTGTAGCCATATTTAACTGGCATGAATAAAAATCAATTAGTATTTTGATCTGACTGCTCCTGATAGTTATAGCACCTCACATGTGAATAGCACCATACAATTTACAACATATCTGTGTATTCATTATTCAATTTGATCTTTGCAACTGATATGTGGTTTGCTTATTGACCGATGAGGAATCTAACTCTCAGAGGCTTAATAGTTGAAATAAAGGTCAAGTCTCCTTCTTCAGGCTCTAAAACCTTTCTTTCCCAAACCCCACAATGCTCATGCTCATAGAGTATCATTCTCAGTGGATACTCACATTTCATCACACCTTGAATTTCATAAACAGGCTTGAGAATCAGGGTACCATAAAAGTCTTTAGGAAATGGATTTGCTGAGTCCCACTTATTTGAAAAATCTGTAAGTTTTACAGTTCGTGTTCTGTTCTTGGGAATCTTCCATTCAACAATCTCCTTTAGAGTATAAATACGTTCATCTTCACACTCGTAGAATTCTCCTTCTTGTGACAAAGGCAAATTAAATGAATGATTTTGATGATTCCTTACCACCGCACAGCTCACCATTATTTCTCCATCGATCTCTTCAATTGAGTTGAGCATGATTTGCTCACCTTGCTTTATGATGAGGTTCTCTAGTTTTATATCCTTCTGATGATAAAGCAGGGATGCCCTAGTCTACTTGGTCCAATATGAATGGTCCTTGTGATTTCTTCCATAGTAAGGTACGGAGTTTTATCAGCCACAATCTTAAAAAGACCTAATAACAGAAGTATGTGAATTAAAAAGAGAGTTCTTACAATGAAAATTCTTGCAAGAAAATCACAATGAGAGAGTTAAAACACAAATATCATGTACATTTTTAAAGTGATACCTTTTTAAAGATTAGAAATGCTTGTTTTAATCCAGAATTCTTCTAGGTAAAATTATGAAGTATTGCTTATAGATCACTAGATCATAAGACCAGACAAAACAAATTAAGACAAGGTGAAAATACCTTGAAATAGAAAAGACTGTTCTTGGAAATAAGAAATCTGGATGAGATACTGGCTCTGTTCCAACTACTTTGTGATCTCAAGCAAACCTAATCTCTCAGTCACATTTAAAATTTTTTTTTTTTAAATGAGAAGATTCGATTTGGCCAACTTTTTTATGAATGTATTCTCTAGACACACCGAAATTAAGATATTCCCAAAGGGAACTGATTTCTAGTCACATTAATGATTAAAAAGCTATATAGCTGGGCCTGTAATCCCAGAACTTTGGGAGGCTGAGGTGCGAGGATCACTTGAGGCCAGGAGTTTGAGATCAGCCTGGGTAACATGATGAAACTCCATCTCTGCAAAAAATACAAAAATTAGCTGGGCATAGTGGCACGCACCTTTAGTCCCAGCTACTCGGGAGGCTGAGGTGAGAGGACTGATTGAGCTTGGGAGGTGGAGGTTGTAGTGAACTGAGATCACTCCACTGCACTCCAGCCTAGGCAACAGAGTGAGACTGTCTCAAAAAGAAAAAAAAAAAGCTATATAGCTTGGACTAGATAGATGGTACTGATGGTTGCACAATATTGCAAATGTACTTGATGCCACCGAACTATACATTTTAAAATGGTAAAGTTCATGTTATGTGTATTTTACCACAATGAAAAAATATCTGCATAGGTCCAATTAATGTAAGACTTCTCAGAAACTTTAAATGCACTATGACTGTCAAGAGGAGAATATGAGATGCAGAATTTACCAAATTTCTTTGATTATAAAACTTTTGAGGAAAACACACATTAATAAATCACAACATAATATATCACATAACGCTCCTTGAAAATACCACATTCTGTAGTTGTTCTGGTCTGACTGCTCTTGACTATATTTCAATATAGTCTTCTTCTCATTTTCTCTCATTACTTCTGTAATTTTTCCATTAGAAAATTGTACTATTTTCGCTATCACACTGATAACTATTTCACTAATTTCAGTATTTGAAATGTTTTCTCTGATTCTGTCAGGATAATCAACTACTACAATAAATTTTTACTATTTAAGATATAGCTTTTTGTACATTGGATGTTTAAGTGGTTCTGTTTGATTTATTTTATTTTTATTTTATGGACCACATCTGCTTTGCATCACTTTCAGAAATTCATTTATTAAATATATTTTAATAAATTCCAGAGAAAATGAGAACAAAGAAGAAATTAGTTAATTGCATTCTTAACCCAAAAGTAATTAATAATATTATATACTAGCATGCTCTAAGAAGTTTTTAAAAAACTTAGTAAAATTATATAGCTTCGAAAAATCGTTTATTATTTCATCAACAAATGTATTCCAGTGAAATTCATGTATATATCAAATAATTTTTAACCAGATTATAGTGTCTTTTTAATAATTTTTGGTTACTTTTCAAATATTATTCTAATCAATTATTTTTGAAGTCTATTTTTACTCATACGAACAGAAGGAATTTTTGTGATTTTTAGATATAAACATCCTGAAAAAGTGTGAGTGATGTATTCTTGGCAGGAATGAGCCAGGTAGCAAATGTAACCTATCCTAGAAACTTTTAGAAAAGGAACAGTGTTCATTCACTGCATGGTGTGCCTGACTAAAAAAGGGAAAGACACATTTACTTTGAAGGAATTTCTCATTTTATTATATCTCCTATCAGGGAGAATTCAATAAAATAGTGTTCTTGAATTCACCACAGTAAATGAATTTTTGTGTGTGTGCGTGCCTGTGTCTGTTTAATCTCATTTGTCTGTGTGTGAAGATTTATTTCTAAGAGTCCACAGTCATTATCAGGAAATAGAAAATTCAGCAGTTTTTGTAAAATAAGTTTTTTTTTTTTAAAAAAATAGCTACCTAGAATCTCATAAAAGGTAGAGACACATAGTTTTATTTCTATCCTAGCTATATTGATGACATAAGTCACGGAAGAATTAATTTGGCATCATCTTTCTTGGGGAATAGAGCTCACCTAAGGTAATAACAGACATAAAATATGAAGTAGGAAAAAGCTAAAACCCTAAGGTCCACCATTATTTCAGTTAATCACACTATTCAGAGCTGTCTTGTTGGATGTCTCTGTTGCAAGAAAAATGTGTCTGTGAATCTGTGTGCTTTTCATTAAAAGATGATGAAGTACACAGTTTAGCATACTAAGTAGCACAATATAGAAAAAATATTAGATTAACTTATCTCTTCATATACTATTGCAGCCAATCCAAATAATTCCTCCTTTAAAACAGCCACTGAAAGCCATAAAAACTAGGGCATGTTGTTGCTGTTTTTTTTAATACAATGCCATATTGGAACTTCAGTTTTGCAATGAAGAAAGTTAAATATAAATTAAAGCACCATTGGGACTGATGAGTTATAAATGTGACCAGTGGTTTTTTTTTTTTTTCCCATCTTTTTCTTGAAGTGTGCAATAGTTTTATACTGGGAAAATATGCTTTGTTATTCTTCCAAAAAAAGATGAGACCCATTCCAAGAGTTGAGTAATCAAGTTAGTAAAATAAGCCAATATGCAACCTTTATAAAACTAGTCAATGGGAGAAAATAGATGTCTATTTTCACCTTAAATTGTTATATCTTTATTATTATTATTATTTTATTTTTTATTTTTTCAGATGGAGTCTCTCTCTGTCTCCCAGGCTGGAGTGCAGTGGCATGATCTCGGCTCACTCCCACCTTAGTCTCCTGGGTTCAAGCCAGAACCTCAGCCTCCTGAGTAGCCGGAATTACAGGCACATGCCACCATACCCAGTTAACGTTTGTATTTTTAGTAGAGACAGGGTTTTGCCATGTTGCCCAGGCTAGTCTTGAACACCTGATCTCAGGTGATCTGCCCGCCTCAGCCTCCCAAAGTGCTGCATTATAGGTGTGAGGCACCACGCTGTCCTGTTAGCTCTTAAAAGGAATTTTATTGTTATTTTTGAATTAGGAGACATTGTTTATAAAGAAAATGTCACTTAACTAACAAAAATCATGGGAAATGCAATAGATTGAGCTTTTAAAAGTTAATTAATAAATGAACGTAGTCTTTCAAGTCTTTTCCTTGAATCTTAGGTTTTGAAGGAGTTTATATTTTTAACTCATTCTTAATGATTTACAGTTTTTATTAACACTAATTGCAGCAACTGAAATTTGTTTAGAAATTTACAAGTTTGAAAACTTTCTTATATGCATCATTTATCCTTATCTTTTGAGGACAATGAAAGAAATATCATCACTATAGGGGGGATATAAAAATGTCACAATTTTTACAGCTGGTAGTCATAGCTCTGGAATCTCAATCTGAGCTTTGACATCCAAGTTTTGCATCCTGCCACCAAGCCAGGCTTGCCTCCCTGGTGCATGTATGACTTACAAGGACATTGCTCATGAGAATAACATGTTTATAGGTCTCGCCAGCCAGCCCTCTCTTTGCATGGATCAGTCTTCCCCAGATGCCACAATATGAGAAGAACAATAATAATCTCCTGGTCCTACTTTGAAGGTTTTGATAGGTCATTTCATGCACACCATTTCAATCTGAAGATGAATAGAGATACTTGAGCTGAAATTTCTAATGGAAACACTGGATTTGGAATAGTCTTGAAAAAGACAGATTTATAGAATATACCGACCTAAAAATTGCCTTAGGAATGTAACACAATGATAGAAAAGCCACAAGAAACATGTGAAATGAGAAATATATAATAACAAGGATGTTTAGGTTGGCATATTCTACAAATCTATCAAAGCAAAAAGTTCAAAACCCTCAAAGTATTGGAATATAAAATAATAATAGCCTGAACTGAGAAGGGTCTCAAGATTTTGATGTCAATTATAGATCAATGAACGACATCAACTAATGAGTGACTCCAACAATCTTCATAGAAGAGTCTTTGAGAGCAGAAATAAGCAATGTGGGGAAAATCAAGGTTTGGAATAAAGAAATGTACACGGTAATTTAACTGAGTATTTGGGAGGGAAGAACATATGTCAAACACGGTGACCATGTTTCTTAAAATGTTGGGGGAAATTAAGTGAGGCCATAGAATGCCTATGTTCAATTGCCTTTACATTAATAATTGAATTGGGGCCGGGTGCGGTAGGTTGCGCCTGTAATCCCAGCACTTTGGAAGGCAGAGGTGGACAAATCATTTGAGGTCAGGAGTTCAAAGCCAGCCTGGCCAACATGATGAAACCCTGTCTCCACTAAAAATAAAAAAAAAATAGCTGGGTGTGGTGGCATGCGCCTGTAGTCCCAGCTGCTAGGGAGGCTGAGGCAGGACAATTGCTTGAACCTAGGAGATGAAGATTGCAGTGAGCCGAGACTGTATCACTGAACTCCAGCCTGGTCAACAGGTGAGACTCCATCTCAAAATAATAATAACAATAATAATAATAATTGAATTGAAACTGTCTGCAATCTATTAACAGTTTTTCGTATTTTACCTAAGGAGGTAAAAGAATATATCATAAAATCTTTCAATTCATTTTTACCTCTTTGGTTCAACCACTGCTGGGGAAAACAAACAAACTGCTTCCCAGTTAACAACTCCTTGAAAGGAGTGACTGCAAAATCTAACACATTTGGGATGCTTAACAACTTACATTAATAATTTAGTTCTTAACATCAAATGACATAATCTGATATCTAGGCCTAAAGCTTTATTGTAATCATAGCTTATTAATAAATGTGCCACACATCATACACACTTGTTCATGTTAAAACCTTCTCTCTCCCAGGCAGTGAGAGTGAGTAATAGACCTGTGATGAGGAGAGAGAATGTGAAAAACTATTATTCTCGTAACCTTGCTGGCAACACAGCTCCCTGGATGCTCATTAGTTCTGCAGAGCACTGCTCCTTGTGTTTTGAGAAGACACATAGAAAGAACCTCCACAGACCTTAGGCACCCCCAAACCTCTCACAAAGCATTGTTAAGAAGATCTTCACAATACCACAGATTTGCTGTTCCTAGCCCTAGGTGATTTTAGGTAGTAGAATTTTCAGGATTCCTGATCCTAGGTGATTTTGGTCAGTAGAATCTTCAGGATAAAGGGAACACAACCGAGTGGGGTGGTTTCAAGATTATGGCTTGCCAATTCCTATTAGCCTCATTTTTAATTCTGGCCTCAGCCCCTTCCTTAACGTGTAAACTTCAGAATTTAAACTCTCAGGGCTACGATTTCCTTTCTCATAAAATGCGAACAGTTCTATCACTTACCACATAAAGTCATTGTGGTGATTTGATAAGTTAATACACGTAACATGATTAAATAGTACTTAACACCTAGTAAGCACCAAATGTTTAAAAAACAGTAGTTATTAAATCTCCTCATTTTCCTTTACTCTGGGATTCTAAGCCATTGTAGGATGGTTATAAGGTTGAACTATGTAAGTTCAGTGCCAACGAGGACAAACTAGAAATTCTAGTCTGGATCAAAATTGAGGTAACAAAATATATAGAATCTACAGCTCAGCATCTGGCACAGATTGAGCAAAAATTTCCAGCAATGATAATTTCCACAGATTTCACCAGCATGTTTGAATATGCAAATGAGCCTCAGGTGACCTCTTTAGGTGACTGCCTTTGGAGAAATATTTCCAGGTTGCTTTGAGGAGGTTGTCTGACCCCATACTTTGATAAATTACTTAGAATTTAACCGTTATAGTTTTATGCCCATAATGAGCAAATTATAGGGAGAATAAAAGATGTAAGCACATTTTAAATGCAAATATTGTGCTGCTTGTAGTTATTCTCAAGGTATATATTATACACAGTTACTGAAGTTCCCTTGAATAAAGAAAACAGCAAAATGCCAAGGCATTTTTGAAAATGTGTTTTATTCATGACTCTGAAAGGTAGCTGAAGCCAACTGAGAGAGGAGTATACCCTCCCTCTATTTTAATGATCTTAATTTTGTTAATGGAATGATAGTAGAAAGAGTTTGGGAGCCATGTGGAGCTGATTGTGTTGTTCAGTATGGATGTTGCCTGCAAATTAAATGTACCTAAGTAGCCACCTGTTTATGCTTATGATTATGTAAAGCCCCATATGTTTCTCTCTCTACACATGGGAGGTAAATATTGAAAAAATTATTCTGGTGTGAAGGGTGAAAACAGCAGCAATTCTTCTATAACTGTCAACAATGCTGTGGTGTTTCCTTGTAACATTGTGCTTTGTCTGACATATTTGCTAATTTTTACCATGCAGTGTTCAAAAAAATCTGTTACCCATGGTTATACAAAACAATTAAAAATCAGTTTACATTAAATTCAAATTAGGAAGAGGTATAATTTCCCGATGTAACCATAAGTATTAAATGGAACGTCAGAGCTTAGAATTTAAATAGATTTTGATTTGCACAATAAAGGAAACTGAACTTTTTCTTTCTAAATTCACCAGCATATAAAAAGGAACACTTTCTCTCTAAGCACATTCTTTTGCTTCCACATTACTAGGTAATAAAAACTGACTTTAATAGCATGAATTTGAAAATCCCCCGCCTAAAATCGGCATTGGGACTGACCCACCACTATCCCAGTGGATTGAACGGGCTGACCCACCACTATCCCACTGGGTTTGACTTGGAAAGGAGCTCACTGGCCCCTGACAGTCCTCTCTGGAAGCTTTGAGCTGGTATCTGGTCAGCAGGAACACCTGAACAGCCCTGAGATGAATTTCTTCAGAGTGAGCACTGGGAGATCTCGTGCAGGTAACTCCTATGGAACTACTTCAAAACTATTCAGATTGTCCCAGACAGTTGCTTTCAGGAAAGATCCCAGCCTTTGGACTTGCTATTGTTGATCACTTTAGATACTGAAGATAAACAAACTGGAGTTTTCCAAGGTTTGCGTCTGATTAAAAGGGATTAAATGCTGATTGTCTAGCAGGCCTGGTGACCTCCCAATAAAGTATACACAAAAAGACACAGAAAATGATAGAAAATGATGAAAACTTACCATATCATCAAAAACTAAGATTAATAGACCAACTGTTGCAAAAAGCCAAAAGGAAGTTACTTTCATAATAAAGAGAGTAGAGTTGCACTGAGAAAATTCAAGGCCGACCCATGCTGGGGCTAATGAAACAACGAGCCCCTCCACATTTTTAAAAGATAATAGTGAAAATAACGATGTTACCACTATTATTGAATACCTGTTATGTGCCAAGGTCTGTAGTGAGCTAATCTCCTCATTTAATTTATTTGATCCTCACAAGAATTTTGTAAGACAAATAATATTAATGTTTTCCCTACTTTATAAATGAGAAAATTGTTAAATCAAAGCACTAAAACACACCAAGGAACTCCGTCTAAATTTTTATTTGTGTGTTTGTGTTTCTCTATATGTGTGTGTAGTATGTGTGTGTGTATACATATGCATATATATATATATTCTTAAAAATTTTTTTTAACAAATTTAAAATAAAATTAAAATCACTCATTCTCACTGAACTGAAATAGCCTCTTTTAAAATTTTGACTTTTTTAAAACTTGATATATATAGAGAGAGATAAAAATGTTTTGAACATCGAGACTCTACTATAGACAGTTCATTTGAATTTAATATTAAACCATTAATAAACCCCAGGCTTTAAAATATTTTTCACAAATATAGTTGTTAATAGATGAATAATATATAGTAAGGGATGTATCAGAATTTACCTGATTCCTCACTGTCGGACATTTAAGTTGATTCTATTATTTTCCTATTATAAATAATTCTAAAACTGTTATTTCTTTGGAGTTGATTCTGACAAGTGGAAGCACTCAGTTAAAGCTTTAAACATTATAAAGGCTCTTTTCTCAGCAGATTGCTGGTTCCAGGATGGCAGAACCAAGACTAAGTATACCCCTGTCATCAATCATTATCTCTGTATACGCATAAGATGTAGATGGAACTTAAAATATATCACATGTATTTTGAAAGAGGCTACTCACTCTATTATCAAATTTATTTTCAGGAAGCATACACTCTTTAGTTAGGTTTAAGAGTGACCCTTTCATAGTATTTTTCTCAACTTCACAATTGCAAAAGCTTAGCTAGCTACATATGTGAAACAGTTGTTATTGTGTTCGTACAAACTAATTTTCTACATAATTATAAACCATTTGAATTTCCTCTAAGCTTTGTCCATTTTCTTATTAGTGTTCTACTAGAATTTTTATTGATTTTTTTCTGTTTTTCATTTTAGTGACATCCAGTCTTTTAAAAATTGAGTTATTTTTCTGTGCTATTAAACATTTCTTCCTCATTTTTTTTTGTTACTTTATGACAGAAATGTTCATTTCATGCACTAAATATATTGTTTCCTTATGGTTTTCCATTATATTCACAACTTGAAAGTTTTTTCAAATATAGACATAACATAGTGTTTCTTAAAATGTAATGTTGTCATCTATTTCAAATTTATTTTGCTATCTGGTATAATGTTGATACAATTTGATCTATTGTTTTCTATGTTATTAACTATACTAGAACAATATACTAAATAATTCTTCCTTTAAACACAGTTGTGCAGTAAAAACTTTATCAAACAGAAAGTAATACTCTACATTAAAGTCTCTTTCTGAGCTATAAACAAATGCTTAAGTGCATGGCACTAGAGTCAAATTAAAAGCGTTGCTGTGATGCTTTTTTTTTTTCTTTCTGAGACAGATTTTCAATTTTGTGGCCCAGGCTGGAGTGCAACGGCACAATCTCAGCTCACTGCAACCTCCGCCTCCTGGGTTCAACCGATTCTCCTGCCTCAGTCTTCCGATTAGCTGGGATTACAAGCATGTACCACTACTCCAGGCTAATTTGTTGTATTTTTAGTAGAGATGAGGTTTTTTCATATTGGTCAGGCTGGTCTCGAACTCCTGACCCCAGGTGATCCACTCACCTCAGCTTCCCAAAGTGCTGGGACTACTGGCATGAGCCACCACCCTTGGCCATTGCGATGCTTCTATAATAACTAGTACCACTATTGTTAAAGTAACTTATTGATGCAGTTTTTGATTTTCTGTAAGCAACATACAGTACCATTTATTATAACTTTGTATCAGGCGTTAATGTTGGCAGGACAAGTATTCCCTCATTATTCTATTTTTTAAATATTTGCTTGAATATGTTCACTTGTTTATCCTCCCAAGTGATTTTTACAATTACTCTCTCAAGAGGCAACATAAAAATAATTATGATTATAATATGGAAATTATATTCTGCATTGTGTTGAATATAAATTAATTCATATGCAACTGATAAATTTATAATATTCAGTTTTCTGAATCAAACACATATGTCTGCTTATTTTTAATAAATAAGTAAACGTTTATAATACTTTTTAGGTAAATAAATGAGTTAAAGTTGTAAAATATGTTACCCCTATATTCTAAGTGTTTATAAATGGAAAATTATAACCATATGTATTCTTAGACGTAAGTATATATTCGTTTATGTACATACAGTTGTTTAATGTATTTGTTCATCTTGTCATCTTACCAAGTTTCAATATTTTGTCTCATTTGATCTCTTTCTGGGTAATGCTAGTATTTGCAAATAATGATTATCATCTCTTAATATTTAATTTTTTTATTTTTGAGACAGGGTCTTGCTGTCACTCAGGCTGGAGTGTAGTGGTGCAATCATAGCTCACTGCAGCCTCGAACTCCTGGGTTCACGCCATCCTCCCAACTCAGCCTTTCAAAGAGCTGGGATTACAGGCATAAGCTACTATCTCCAGCCAATTAACAATTCATTTCTAAAAGTTTTTAAATTCATTCATTTCTGGCCATATTTACTTACAATTCTAGAAAGAAGCAGGTCAAAACCAACACCCTAATAAGAACAACTCTTCCCTTGCACGACTCACGTAAGCACTGCACAGCTTGGTTCCCCTGCCTGGCTGCAGGGCATTGTTGACAGTGTGACCCTCTGCTACATTTGTCAGGCCCTGACATTTTCAAGGATGCTGAAGATTTTAAATTTCATGTTGCTAAGAAAAATGGAGACAGGGATACTAAAAGCCATTGAATTGTATATTTTAAACAGGTGACTGTTGTTATGTGAAAATTATTATAATGCTATTAACTCAAAAATGAGATGGGAAAGACAAACAGTTAAGTCACAGCCTCAAAAAAGCAGTTAGATTGGCCCTCTCAAAAGTTTCTGACTGGAATGCAAACTGGCAGAGCCTTTATGAAATGTGATTGACAATATGTATCAGGTCTTTAAACACATTTTTACTTCTATGTATATAAAATTATTATAATAATCAGAAATGCAGACAAAGGCTGTTCGTCATAACACAAATTGTATAAATGGTGATGTTCAGGATGGATTAAATAAGTTATGGAATATGCATGTGAGGGACTATTAACTAGAAAATAGAAATTATGCTTTGAAGAATATTTAATAACACAGGCAAGTCCTCAGAATAAGATATTTTTTCCCATTATACTAAAACATGTTTCTATATGTATGCAGTTGTACAATGTATTGAAAAACAACAGAAATAAATGTACCTAATATTAATTCTAGATAACTCTGGCGATGATATTATAGTGAGTTTTATTTACTTCCTTGCATTTGCTTCCATTTTCTAATTTTCTAAAAGATGCATGTGTTACTTGTAAAACAGAAAAATAAATACATCTGATAGCTTTAAGAAGTGGGGTTCTTTATCTTCATGCAAAATCTGCACGTGAATGTTTGTAGCAGCCTTATTCATAATTGCCAAAGCTTGGAAGTAATCACAATACCCTTCAGTAGCTGAATGGATAAACTGTGGCACATCCAGACAGTGAAATATTACTCAGCACTAAAAGAAATGACTTATTATGTCATGAAAAGCCACGGAAGAACCTTAAATACATATTAGTAAGTGAAAGAAGCCAATCTTTAAAGGCTGCATACTATATGATTCCAACTATATGAAAAGGGCAAAATATGGATACAGGAAAAGGATCAGTGGTAACCAGGAGAGAGAGGAATGAACAGGCGGAGCACAGAGGATTTTTAGGGTAGTGAAACTATTCTGTATGACACTGTCAAGGTGGATACATGTCATTCTACATTTATCAAAATGCATAGAATGTACAACACCAAAAGTGCACCCTAATATAAACTATAAACTTTGGGTGAAAATGATGTGTCCATGTAGGTTCACTACTTGCAACAAAAGTACCACTCTTATGTGGTATGTTGCTGGCGGGGGAGGCTGTCATTATGGTGGGTGGGGGTTCAGGAAGTATAGGGAACTCTGCTTGCATTCCAATGGCAGAACCTCTAAATCCCCAAAATGTAACTGTGTATAGTTATAGAAATGTACTCTACCAATTTTCAGTTAAGATGCAAGGAACAGAAGATCCAACTGTTTAAGGGCAATCTAGCTCCTCTTATAAGAGTCCTTCCCTGCTTGTACTGTTAAGGTAACATCATAAAAAGCTTTTAGAATTGTGCATGTAAGAAAGAGGGATGGTAAGGACCAGGAATGATAAGATAAATTTTAGAAGATGGACATAAAACATTAATAGTAGGAAAAACTTATAGAGCAGCACTGGCTGTGGAACAGCCTCCTTTAAAATGATCTTTCTGATAGAATTCTGATCTGATGCTAAAATGCACATAGGTGAGTAACAGAATCATTTTAACCTAGAACTGCAAAATCTGTTTGTCTTTCAGCTAATATACATGATAGTTATCCAAAGACAAAGGATGCAGAGAAACAATCTGATCATGTACTAAAAAACAAGAGAAAAAATACAGGCCAAAAAATAGATCTTAAAATTACTTTAAAAGCCTGACTTCTTCCACATGTTGATTAATTCTCATTTCTTGCATAGTTTATACAAAATACCCCTTTTGTCAAGGAAAATAAGTTGAAAGGTAGACAGCTGAGTTTGCTCAGCTTTAGTGAGCACAGTGGGAAATATGTATCTTAAGAGAAATTGACCCAGAAAATTTGGAAAACTAGCCCCTGATTCATTGGACAGTGAGTTATCTAAAAGGCAGGGAGCTCTATTTAGGGCTGCTCTGAGTCATGTTTCATTATAACATCCAGATGGAAAAACAGTAGCAACTTCTGACTTATATACCTTGCTTCTTTTAAAAAAATATCTTTAAAAACAGAAGATTGAAAGGTTATTTAAAGCTAGCAAATGTATTTTATATTTTTGCATAATGATTTTCTAACAGGTCCTTTAGAAATATATTTTAGTCAAATAAAAAATCAGCTACAATCATAAAATAGTTAAAGAAGAAAGATTGATCATTTCAATAGATGAAAACACAATGAATGATGATTCAATGTAATACATATTTTCTGTTGATGGAATACATAATTCTCCAAATGAAACAATAGTCATTGTTAATGTGTTAGAATTAACAGTGTTAATGTATTATACATTTGGTACCCAGGCATACCAAAGCAGATTGTATAAATTTTAGCCATTTAGCCTTAATTAATTTCTTACAGAAACAATTCTATTAATTCAATTTCTGTCATCAGTTATTTTAATAGTTTTTCTAAATTTTTCACATGTATAATAAAAATGATTTTTTCTTAAGTCTTACTGCTTAAGGGATATAGTTATGTTGGAAGAGAATTCTTCATGGCATTTTTATACACCTCAAGAGCTAGAGGCAGCAGGTTTGTTTTCAACTAGTATAAAAAAAAAGTCTCCCTTCCCAGAGACATTCTAGGATAGTAAAGTCTTTCTCCTCTCCTCAAAGGAATTATTTTACATTCCAGTGTAATAAATATAATTTTTCGTGGAGGGCAAAGGTTGGCAGTCCTCCAGCAACCCCTTCCATGTTTGGGTTTTCTAGAATCAGTGTTCCCCAATTATGTGTTCAGCACCCCCCCCGTGTCGCCTTGGGGGTCTTAGTGGTCAAAGACAACCTCTGAGACATGAAGCTTATGCTGCTTGCTGTGCAACTGTGGCTCAGTGTCTCCTTAGTGATGTAATTCATGGAAGGGTGGTATCAGTCAAGCAGCTACATGGCTACTTAAGAGTTTCTTGACACTTGATAGATCAAATCCATTTATCTGGTAGAAATTAATTTAAGTAGGAAGCATGGCCCAAAGCTTGTTTTTAATACATGGTTTAAAGAGGGAAACTGTATATTTAATGAAAGTAAATTTTCTAACATTCATCTAAAAATTTTTGTTTCTTCTTGTTTTAGGAGTGACATTAGTTCAAATCTTTTTAATGCTACAATTTTCTACATATGGTAGAAAAATTCCCTATTATGGCATTGATGTTGATTGACAAAAAATCACCTATTTTTTTTTCTATGATTAAGCAAGAAGTGCTTCAGAGCATAAATCTGGACCTATACATACTGTTCAGATCTGTTATTTCCAATATAGTACCATTAATGTAGCCATTGTGTAGAGCATTTGAAATATGGCTACTTAATTTGGACAGTCTAAATTGAGATGCACTATAAGTGGAAAATATATATCAGATTTTAAAGGGTTAGCATAAAAAGAATGTAAACTATCTTGATAATTTTATATCAATAAGTTGTTGAAAGTATAATATCCTAGATACAGATTTTAAATAAAACATATTAAAATTAATGTCACTTTTCTTTTTTAACTTTTTAAGATATCTGTGCTAGGTAGCCTCCAAGATGATACCCAGTTATTTCTCCCTCCTGATAGTCACACCCTTGTTCAGTCCCCTCCCAGACTGCACTAGCATTAATCTGTGTGATCAAAACAGTATGGTAGAAGTGATGCTATGTCACTTCTGACATTAGGCCATAGAAGACTGGTTTCAGTCTTGGGCTTGCTCTCACTCTCATACCACTAACTCAGTGAGAACCCTATGGAGGGAATGATGTGGTGAAGAACTGAAGCCTCCCAGAATAGCCATGTTAATGAACTTGTGAATAGCCATGTGAATGATCTCCAAATCACAATCAAATCTTCAAAGACTCCATTCCCTGCCTACAGCTTCACTGCAATTCCATAAAAGACCCTGAGGCAGAACTATAGCATCTAAAGCACTCTCAATTCCTCATCCTCACAAATCATGTGACATAATAAACGTTCGTTGTTTTAAGTTGCTGAATTTAGACACAACTTATTATACAAATATATATAAGTAGTAAATGTGGATATTGAACATTTAAAATCACATATGAGGTTCATATTATATTTTTATTGGACAGAGCTAGGGCAGACTCAACATAACCACTTGCTATGTGATTTTTGATAAATTACTTGGTGATTCTGTTTTCTCATCTGTAAAATCTGAATTCATTTAGTAATTGATATATACATAAAAGTGTTTAGAAAAGTTTTATTTGTAAAAATATTAAAAACAATATCTGGCACATCACTGATCATTTGAGTGTGTGCTGTGGACAGGATAGGGTAAAGGGTAGCTAAGGATGTTCCATCTCAAACATTTCCTTTATGCCTGCTACCTCCTGAAACACAATTCCTACACAGCAAAAAAATTCACAGAGTGTAGTCTAAATATTAAAACAGAAAAATGTCTTGATCTGGCCCTGTAATTTTGAGGGTGGTTTTACAGATACAACCACAGTCTTCTTTGACCGTATAGTTTAGAGACAATGTAAACTTGCTGTTTGGGAAAAAAAATCTGTATTCATCATAAAAAAAGTATTTAAATACTCTCAGGCTATTTCTCATGACAAAGAGAATACATTCACTATTCATGCTTCATAACACTCTGAAAGACGGACAAATCTTTCCAGGAGGCAACCTAGAAATTTGGAACTTCACTATAAACCACACATGACATGATTTACCAATCTGTGGAGATAATGCAATCAACTACCGAATAGGAGATGTTTTTGTTGTGTTTGGCAAGATTGGCATGTTTTCTAGCTCATAAAATGATTCAGCTAGAAGGGCTCTTTTGTAAAAGAACAAATTGTGCTTCTAAAGCAGTATGTTTTGTTTCATTCATTACTGAAATGATTGCTTATTATTTCTTTTAATATATTTGAACATTTTTGAGGTGACAAAAGAGACATATGGAAATACAATATTAATATAGGATGCAACCAGTGGTGTATATATTTGGAGTTTAGTTCCCCCATTCAGATTTTAGTAAAAAATTAGGCTCCCAGTTTGTCCCCTGAAAGTGTGCTTGTAAAACTCTTCAAATCTTTCCCTTCTTGACTTTTATTGATCTTGCTTTTGCTGAAGCTGCATCTACAGAGCTATGTTTATTGGTCAAAGGCTCGGTATCTTTCCTCGGTAGCTTTTCTTCATTTACAAATAAGTAATTCTGGGCACTCTTGCCAAGGCATTGTCATCTTCAGTACTTTTAAACTATCATAAAATTGAGGATATAAGAGTTTACATATTTTAATACAAAAGAGTGGGTCAATTTTTTTTCAAAACTCTAAAAATTAACCAAAGAATTGGAGCAATCTGGGAAGCATTTATTGAAGAAAAATGGCTGAATCTGGAAAGAACAGCAAACTTTGTGGCACTTTAACTTGTATTCCCATTCTCCCTTCCCTCACGCTCAGGTCCACAGTAACCTTGAAAACTAACAACCTGTAATCATGAAAATATCATCACCTTGACAGTCACAGGAGAAAGCTATCTTCAAAGCTCAACCCCAGATAATTGTTATTATTTGACATGTCTGGTGCCTCTCTGGAAGATCATACTTGCATGCCTGTCTCATTGATCTCATTTTGAACTCATTATTGGAGAAAGACTTTTTCTCAGAGTACTTGCCAAAAATAATAAAAAGAAAATTGTTTAATTTGTGGCTACCTGCAGTGGTGGGAAAAAAATTATAGGCTAACCCAAGAGCTTAAAAAGAATAGTTGGGAAATGAGATATCCACAAGAACATTGAAAAGTTCCAACATATTCCTGAGAATCTAGAAAGTCACATATGTAATTCTAAATACATGTCCAGGACTGTGCATACTCAGGAAAGACCCACGAAAGCCCTCACCTCTCAATTCCAGCTGACTCTGAGGCTCTCCCTGAGCCCCAAATTCAAGGCTAAGCTAGAATTTCCAAATGCCTGACTGAATGTTGAGAGAATGTTCCCAAATGAACACAGAGCCCTTCAACAAATACTGAAAACATGGTTTCAATTGTGTAAGTAAATTGCTGTTCAGGCTTTAGTTGTCCACTAAGCTAACTAAGCAGGGACTTCTGTGGCCACACATGATGGAGAATGCAGATTTTACAGATTTAGTTCAGAAAATTCACTAAACAAACAACTACCAATAATACCAAGCCCTGGGAAAAGGAAACAATTTGATTCTACAATTGCCACATTATATCATTTAAAATATCCAGTTTTAAACAAAAGTTATGAGAAGTCAAAGGAACAAGAAAGTATGACCTTTACACAGTAGGGGAGGGCAAGCAATCAATAGAAGCTGTCCCTGTGGAGTGAGATTAACCAAGAAGAGAGGTTTAAATAAGCTCAGTTAGAAATGAAACTGGAGATATTACAACTGGAAGCACATAAATACAAAAGAGCATTCAAAGCTGCTGTGAACACCTTTACATGCACAAACTAGAAAAGCTAGAGGAATTGGATAAATACCTAGAAACACACAACCCTCTTACATTAAATCACAAAGAAATAGAAACCCTGAGCAGACCAATACCAAGCAGTAAGATTGAATCAGTCATTTAAAAATTGCCACTCAAAAAAAGGCCAGGGCCAGATAGATTCACAGCTGAATTCTACCAGACATTCCAAGAAGAATTAGGACGAATCCTACTGAAACTATTCCAAAAGACAGAGAAAGACAGAATCCTCCCTAATCATTCTATGAAGCCAGTATCACCCTAACACTAAAACCAGCAAATTACATAACATAAAAAGAAAGCTACAGATAAAAATCCCTGTATATAGATGCAAAAATCCTCAACAAAATATTAGCTAACCAAATCCAACAGCATATGAAAAAGATATACATGATTATCACGTGAGTTTCATCCCAGGGATGCAGAGATACTTTAACATACACAAGTAAATAAATGTCATAAACAGAATTAAAAACAGAAATTACATAATCATCTCACTAGATGCAGAAAAAGCATTTGATAAAATACAGCATCACTTTATGATAAAAACCCTCAATAAAATAGGCATAGAAGGGACTTAACTCAAAGTAATAAAAGCCATATATGACAAACTCACAGCCAACCAAATACTGAATGGGGAAAAATTGAAAGCATTCCTTCCCATTGAGAACTGGAACAAGACAAGGATACCCACTTTTACCACTTCTATTCAACATAGTACTGGAAGTTCTAGGCAGAACAATTAGACAAGACAAAGAAACAAAGGGCATCCAAACTGGAAAAGAGGAAGTGAAACTGTTGCTATTTGCCAACATGATTGTACATCTAGAAAAACCTAAAGACCCATTTAAAAAGCTCCTAGATTTGATAAACCAATTTAGTAAAGTCTCAGGTTACAATATTAATGTACACAAATCAGTAGCACTACTTTACACCAACAATGACCAAGCTGAGAAACCAAGAACTTGATCCCTTTACAATAGCTGCCAAAAAGAAAAAAAAAAACCCACACACAAACCAACCATATATTTTAACCAAGGAGGTGAAAGAATTCTACAAGGAAAATTAAAACATGCTGCTGAAAGAAATAATAGATAACACAAACAAATCAAAACACTTCCCATGCTCATAGATGGGGTGAGTCAATATTGTAAAACTGACCACACTGTCCAAAGGAATCTACAGATTCGATGCAATTCCCATCAAAATACTAGCATCATTCTTCACAGAAATAGAAAAAGCAATCCTAAAATTCATAGGGAACCAAAAAAGAGCCCACATAGCCAAAGCAATACTAAGCAAAAAGAACAAATCTGGAGGCATTACATTACTCAATTTCCAATTATACTACAAGGCTATAGTCACCAAAACAACATGGTACTTGCATGAAAATATGCATGTAGACCAATGGAACAGAATACAGAACCCAAAAATAAAGCCACGTACTTACAGTCAGGTGATCACCAACAAAGCATACAAAAAATAAATTGGGGGAAAGGATACCCTATTCAATAAGTGGTGCTAGAAAAACTGGCAAGCCACATGTACAAGAATGAAACTGGATCCACATTTCTCATGTTACACAAAAATCAACTGAAGATGGATCAAATATTTAAAACTAAGACCTAGAACCATAAAAATTCTAGAAGATAACATCAGAAAAATTCTTCTGGACATGAGCTTAGGCAAAGAATTCATGACCAAGACACCAAAAGCAAATGTCACAAAAACAAAAATAAATGGAACCTTATTAAACTAAAGAGCTTCTGCACAGCAAAAGAAATAATTTTTCAGAGTAAACAGACAACCCACACAGTGGGAGAAAATATTTGCAAACTATGCATCCAACAAAGGACTTGTAGCTAGAATCTACAAGGAACTCAAGCATTTCAGAAACAATAAAACAAATAATCACATAAAAAGTGGGCAAATGACATGAATAGACATTTCTCAAAAGATGATAT
The DNA here is from genome assembly GCA_036589455.1 of Ateles fusciceps. Lineage (NCBI taxonomy): Eukaryota > Metazoa > Chordata > Mammalia > Primates > Atelidae > Ateles > Ateles fusciceps. The sequence goes on along the minus strand of JAZHEH010003259.1, from coordinate 14,338,833 downwards.
GCATACGAACACCAAACATATGAAAAATGCCCAACACCACTAATAATCAGGGAAATGCAAATTAAAACCACAATGAGATACTCCTGAAAGAATGGCCATAGTACAAAAGTTGAAAAACAATAGATGATAGTTGTTGGCATAAATCTGGTGAAAAAGGAACACTTTTACACTGCTGGTGAGAATGTAAATTAGGATAACCACTATAGAAAACAGCATGGAGATTCCTTAAAGAACTAAAAGTAGAACAATCCAGCAATTCCACTACTGCATATAGTGGAATACCCAAAGGGAAAAAGTTATTATATGAAACAGACACATGCACACACATGTTTATAACAACACAATTCACAACTGCAAAATGTGGAACTGACCCTAACTGTCCATCCACCAAGAAGTGGCTTATACACAAGAAGTATATATACACCATAGAACACTACTCATCCATAAAAAGATATAAAATAATGTATTTTGCAGCAACTTGGATGGAGTTGGAAGCAATTATTCTAACTGCAATAACTCAGAAATGAAAAACCAAATATCATCTGTTTTCACTTATAAGTAGGAGCTAAGCTATGAGGACACAAAGGCATAAGAATGATAAATGAATTTTGGGGACTCAGGGTGAAGGATGGGACAGAGTGAGGGATTAAAAGACTACATATTGGGTACAATGTACACTGCTTTGGTAATGGGTGTACTAAAATCTCAGAAATCACTACTCAAGAACTTACCCATGTAATCAAAAGCTACTTACACCCATAAATCTATGGAAATAAGAAAGGATATCAGAGGTTGAAGATCAACTCAATGAAATAAAACGAGAAGGAAAGAGTAGAGAAAAAAGGGTAAAAAGGAATGAACAAAGTCTCCAAGAAATAGGGACTATGTGAAAAGACCTAATCTACGTTTGATAGGTATACCTGAATGTGAAGGAGAGAATGAATCCAAGCTGGAAAATACTCTTCAGGATATTATCCAGGAGAACTTCCCCAACATAGGAAGGCAGGCCAATATTCAAGTCCAGGAAATACAGAGAACACCACAAAGATATTCCTCAAGAAGAGCAACCCCAAGGCACATAATCGTCAGATTCACCAGGGTTGAAATGAAGGAGAAAATGCTAAGGGCAGCCAGAGAGAAAGGTCGGGTTACCCACAAAGGGAAGCCCATCAGACTCACAGCAGATCTCTCAGCAGAAACCCTACAAGCCAGAAGAGAGTGGGGGCCAATATTCAACATCCTCAAAGAAAAGAACTGTCAACCCAGAATTTCATATCCAGCCAAACTGAGCTTCATAAGTGAAGGAAAAATAAAATCCTTTGCGAACAAGCAAGTACTCAGAGATTTCATCACCACCAGGCCTGCTTTACAAGAGCTCCTGAAAGAGGCACTAAACATAGAAAGGAACAACCAGTACCAGCCACTCCAAAAACATACCAAACAGTAAAGACCATCAACACAAAGAAGAAACTGCATCAACTAACGGGCAAAACAGCCACCTAGCATCAAAATGGCAGGATCAAATTCACACATAACAATATTAACCCTAAATGTAAATGGGCTAAATGCCCCAATTAAAAGACATAGACTGGCAAATTGGATAAAAAGCCAAAACCCGTCTGTGTGCTGTATCCAGGAAACCCATCTCACATGCAGGGAAATAATAATAAAAGAAACTGTCTCTAAGGAAGCCCAGATATCAGACTTACTAGAGAAAAAAGACTTAAGTTAGGTATTTTTAAATATATACAAAGAACTAAAGAAAATCATGTCTACATAACCAAGGCAAAAGTATGAGAATAATGTCTTACCAAATAGATAATATAAATCAATTTGAGATAAGTCAATTGAGATTATACATTCTGAGGCAGAGGAAAAAAGTACAAAGAAAAGAACAAAGTCTCAAAGACCTGTGGGTTACCATAAACCATAAGAATATGTGAATAACAGGATTCCCAAAAGGAGAAAGGAGAGAGAAAGGTATAGAAAGAATATATTTTTTTAAATGGCAAAAATTTTCAAAATTTGATGAAAAACAATCTACACATTCAAGAAACTTAACATACTTCAAGTAGACTAACCTCAGAGATTCATGCCTAGATATATCATTATCAAATGGTTGAAAATCAAGACAGCTTTGGAATCAACCCGAATGCCTATCAATGACAGACTGAATAAAGAAAATGCGTCACATATACACCATGGAATAATATGCAGCTTTGAAAAAAGAACAAGATCACTTTGCAGGGTCATAGAGCTGGAAGCCATTATCCTCAGCAAACTAACACAAGAACAGAAAACCAAACACCACATGTTCTCACTTATAAGTGGGAGCTGGACAATGAGAACATATGGACACAGAAAGGGAAGCCACACATACTGGAGCCTTTTAGGGGGAGGGAGAACATCAGGAGAAATAGCTAATGCATGTTGGTCTTAATACCTAGGTGATGGGTTGATAGGTGCAGCAAACTGCCATGGAACACATTTACCTATGTAACATGTCCTGCACATGTATACCAGAACTTAAAAATAAAATTAAATTTAAAAAAGAAAAATGACAAAGACAAATGAAAATCTTTGAATATAACAAAACAGAAACCATTCATTATGTACAAGAGAGAACCTCAATAAGATTAAAAGCTAATTTTTACTCAGCAACTATGGAGGCCAAAAGCAGTGGGATGAGATATTTATAATGCTGCAAGAAAAAAACCATCAACAAAGAATTCTCTCCAAGAAAACTGTCCTCTAAAAATTAAGGAGAAATTAAGATACTTCCAGATAAACAAAAACTGAGAGTGCGACACTGTCAAACTTTCCACACAAGAAATAGTAAAAGGAATTATTCGGACTGAAATGAAAGGACACAAAACAGAAACTCTATCCCATATGAAAAAAATAAACACTATAAATGAAGATAACTACAGAGGTAATTATCTTTAATGTAAAAGACAGTTTAAATGTATATTCTTGTTTGAAAATCTTTTCTTCTACATGATTTAAAATTGCATAAAGAACAATTACAAATCTATATTGATGGGCACACCACATCTGTCAAAAATTTAGTAACTGTAAAGAGAAATACATTAATCCACTATTGTAATTGGAGACTTTAACACCCCTTTACAGACATGAAAGATGCAGCAGGCAGAAAAACTAAGGAGGGTATTGTTGAACTCAACAGAAACATCAATGAACTGAATATAATGGACACCTATAGATGACTTCATCCAATCACAACAGATTTCACATTCTTCTCAGGCTCACACAGTTATTCATCAAGATAGACCACATTCTGAGCCATAAAATACACTTAACAAATTTAAAAGAATGAAAATTATATAATATCTGCCCTGAGGTAGAACTGAACAAGAAATTAGTAACAGAAGGAAGTTGAAAAATCCCAAAATACTTAGGAATTTTAAACATACTTCTCAACAAACGATTGATTAAATACAAAAATCTCAAGAGAAAATTTTAAAATATTTTGAACTCACTGAGAATAAAAATATAACATCAACATGTGTGGAATCAAAGAAATCTGTGCTTAAAGGAAAATGTATAGCAGCGAATGCATATATTAGAAAAGAAAAAGGATGTAAAAACCAATAATCTAAACTTCCACTTTAAGAAACTTGAAAAACAAGAGCATGTTACATCCTAAATAAGCAGAAATAAATAAAAATTAGAGCAGAAATAATGCAACTGAAAACAATGAACCACCAAAGAAAATCAATAAAACCTAAGGCTGATTATTTGAAAAGATGAACACAATAGATGTGCCTCTTGCCAGGCTAAGCTAAAAAGAGTGTAGATAAAAATTTTTAAATCAAAAATGAAAGGGGGGAATCATTAAAAAATCCCATGGATATTTAAAAAGTAATAAAGAATTATCAGGAGCAACTCTATGCCCACAAGACTGATAACCTATATGAAATAAGTCAGTTCCTCAAAGACACAATCTGCTAAAACTCACACAAGAAGAAATATACAATTTGAATAGGACTATACCCATTAAATTAATTGAATCAGAAATTAATCATGTCCCAAAACAAAAAACATCAGGCCCATATGGGTTCACTGGTAAATTCTAACAAATATTTAGGGAAGAAATTATACAAATATTTATAATATCTTCTGGAAAATATTAACAGAGGGAATACTTCCTAACTTATTCTATGAGGCCAACATTATCCTAATGCCAAAACCAGGCAAATGTGTTATAAGAAAACTACAGACCAACATCTCTCATTAACATAAATGGAAAAACTCTCAACAAAATATTATCAAATGAAAGCCAAGAATACATAGAAAAAATTATACACCATGTGGTGGTTCATGCTTATAATCCCAGCACTTTGCGAGACTGAGGCAGGCAGATTACAAGGTCAGGAGATGGAGACCATTTTGGATAACATGGTGAAACCCTGTCTGTACCAAAAATACAAAAAATTATCTGGGTGTGGTGGCACGTGCCTGCAGTCCCAGCTACTCTGGAGGCTGAGGCAGGAGAATCACTTGAACCCAGGAGGCAGAGGTTGCAGTGAGCCAAGATACCACCACTGCACTCCAGCCTGGGTCAACAGAGGAAGACTCTGTCTCAAAAAAAAAAAAAAAAAGCACACAACTAAGTGGGTTTTATCTGTATTTGTATAAGAATGGCTTAACATTCAAAAATTAATTAATGTAATTCATCACAGCAAAAGGCAAAAGAAAAAAGAATCACATGATCATATCAATCTGTGCATAAAAATTATTTGACAAAATTCAACATCCATTCATGATTTTAAAAAAACACCTCTCAGCAAATTAGAAATAGGAGAAAGTTCCCTTAACTTGATAAATAACATCTTTTCTTAAAAAAGAAAGAAAATCCTGCATTTAACATCATACTTCATGTTGAGAAATTAGAACTTTCCAGCTAAGATCAGGAACAAAGCTAGAATGACCCCGCTTACCACTCCTTTTTAATCTTGTACTAGAAGTCCTAATCAATGAAATAAGACAAGAAAAGGAAATAAAAGGGATACTGATTGGCTAGGATAAAACTGTCTTTGTTCACAGATAAAATGATTATGCAGAAAATCTGAAAGTATCAAAAACAACCTCCTTGAAGTAGTAAGTAATTACAGCAAAGTTGCACCTGTAATAAATGATAATGTATAGCAAGATTACAAGATATAAGGTTGATATGAATGCCATTTTCTGATATGCCAGCAATGAAGAAAAATTGAAAATTAAAATGCAATACTGCCATGCAAGATGGCTCATGCCTATAATTCCAGCACTTTGGGAGGTCAAGGCAGGTGGATCACAAGGTCAGGAGTTTGAGATCAGCCTGGCCAACAGGATGAAACCACATCTCTACTAAAAATACAAAAATTAACTAGGTGTAGTGGCAGGTGCCTGTAGTCCCAGCTACTCAGAAGGCTGAGCTGAGGCAGTAGTAGAATCCCTTGAACTCAGGAGGCTGAGGTTGCAGTGAGCTAAGATTGCACCACTGCATTCCAGCCTGGACAACAGAGCAAGATTCTGCCTCAAAAAAAAAAAAAAAAAAAAAAAAAGCAATATTAAAATACTTAGATATAAATCTAACAAAATATGTACAAGTCCAACATGAGGAAGACTATAACATTCTGATGAGAAACATCAAAAACTGAAATAATGAAAAGGTATTTTATGTTTGTGGATAAGAAAACTCAACATTGTCAAGATGTTAGTTATTCCAAACTAGATCTTATAGATTAAATACAATCTCAATAAAAATCCCAGCAAATTATTTTGTGGATATTAACAGATTTTCTAATTTATATGGAGAGGAAAAAGACCCAGGATAGCCAACACCATTTTGAAGGAGAAAAACAAATTTTAAGGACTGGCATTACCTGATGTCAAGACTTACTATCAAGCAACATTAATCAGGACAGGATGATATTGGTGAAAGAATAAGTAAATAGATCAATGCAACAGAATAGAGAGTCCAGGAATAGTCTCATGCAAATATGGTTAACTGATTTGTGACAAAGGCAAAGGAAATACAATGGAAGCAAATATATTCTTTTGAACAGATGATGCTGGTATAAGTGGATACCCATATGCAAAGAAATGAATCCAGGCAACATACCTTATGCCCTTAATAAAAATAAACTCAAAATGAATCACAGTCCTAAATATTAAATGCAGAACTCTTAGACAATAACATAGGAGACAACCTAGATGACCTTGGATTTAGTGGTGACTTTTAGATACAATACCAAAGGCACAATCCATAAAAGAAAGAATTGATAACCTAGACTTAATTAAAGCTAAATACTCCCCACCCCCCACTGTCCCTCCCCTTTCTCCCCCGACACACCCCAGTGTGTGATGCTCCCCTCCCTGTGTCCATGTGTTCGCATTGTTCAACACCCGCCTATGAGTGAGAATATGCGGTGTTTGATTTTCTGTTCTTGTGTCAGTTTGCTGAGAATGATGGTTTCCCAGGTTCATCCATATCCCTACAAAGGACACAAACTCATCGTTTTTGATGGCTGCATAATATTCCATGGTGTATATGTGCCACATTTTCCCTGTCCAGTCTATCATCGATGGGCATTTGGGTTGGTTCCAGGTCTTTGCTATTGTAAACTGTGCTGCAATGAACATTCGTGTGCATGTGTCCTTATAGTAGAATGATTTATAGTCCTTTGGATATATACCCAGTAATGGGATTGCTGGATCAAATGGAATTTCTATTTCTAGGTCCTTGAGGAATTGCCACACTGTCTTCCACAATGGTTGAAGTAATTTACACTCCCACCAACAGTGTAAAAGCGTTCCTATTTCTCCACATCCTCTCCAGCATCTGTTGTCTCCAGATTTTTTAATGATTGCCATTCTAACTGGAGTGGGGGAGTTGGGGAGGGATAGCATGGGGAGAAATGCCTGACATAGGTGATGGGGAGGACGGCAGCAAATCACACTGCCATGTGTGTACCTATGCAACAATCTTGCATGTTCTTCACATGTACCCCCAAACCTAAAATGCAATAAAAAAAATATATATATATATAAAAAGATGACAACAGTAGAAACTGGGGACTAGTGGATGGGGAATGAAAGAAGGGGAAATAGGGTTGAAAAACTGTCTATTGGGTACTATGCTCTGTACTTGGGTAATGAGATCTTTAACAATGCAACCTTAGCATCACCTAATATACCCAGATAACAAACCTGCATGTGTACTGACTTAATCTAAAATAAAAGTTTTTAAAAAAAGTAAAAAAAAAAAAAAAAGCTAAAACCTTCTCTTCTAATGATACTCTCAAAAGAATAAGACAAGTCACAGAATGGGAGAAAATATTTGCAAGAGGCAAATCTAAGAAAGGACTGTTATCCAAAATATGTAAAGAACTCTTAAAACATAGCAAGAAAAACAAGAACCCAATTTTAAAAAATGGGCAAAAGACTTGAACAGACACTTCCCCAAATAAGATATATCAATAGAAAATAAACATATGAAAACCATATGCTGAATGCATGCCATCAGGGCATTGCAAATTAAAACAATGATATACCATAGGTGTCTACTTATAAAATGTACAAAGTCCAAAATATTTGACAAAGCCAAATACTGGTGAGGATGCAGAACAAAAGAGACTCTCATTTATTGTTTCTGAGAATGCTAAATAGTACAGCTACTTTGGAATACAGTTTGGTAGTTTCTTTAAACTAAACATACTCATACTATACAGTCCAGCAATCACACTCCATGGTACTTACCCAAAGGAGTTGAAAACATATTCTCAATAGACAAATGAGATCTAATTAAACTTAAGAGCTTCTGTACAGCAAAAGAAACTGTCATTAGAGTGAACTGGCAACCAACAGGAGGGGAAAAAATATTTGCAACCTATCCATCTGACAAAGGGCTAATATCCAGAATCTACAAAGAACTTAAATGAATTTACAAGAAAAAACAACACCATCAAAAAGTAGGCAAAGGATTTGAACAGACACTTCTCAAAAGAAGACATTTATGCAGCCAACAACATATGAAAAAAAGCTCATCATCACTGGTCATTAGAGAAATGCAAATCAAAACCACATTGAGATACCATCTCATGCCAGTTAGAATGGCAATCATTAAAAAATCAGGAGACAACAGATGCTGGAGAGGATGTGGAGAAATAGGAACGCTTTTACACTGTTGGTGGGAGTGTAAATTAGTTCAACCATTGTGGAAGACAGTGTGGTGATTCCTCAAGGATCTAGAACTATAAATACCATTTGACCCAGCAATCCCATTTACTGGGTATATACCCAAAAGATTATAAATTGTTCTATTACAAAGACACATGCACATGTGTGTTTATTGCAGCACTGTTCACAATAGCAAAGACTTGGAACCAACCCAGATGCCCATCAATGATAGACTGAATAAAGAAATGTGGCACATATATGCCATGGAATACTATGCAGCCATAAAAAAGGATGCATTCACGTCCTTGGCAGGGACATGGATAAAGCTGGAAACCATCATTCTCAGCAAACTGACACAAGAACAGAAAACCAAACACTCATGTTTTCACTCATAAGTGGGTGTGATCAATGAGAACACATGGACACAGGGAGGGGAACATCACATACTGGGGCCTGTCAGGGGGCAGGAGGCTAGGGGAGGGATAGCAGAGGGTGGGAGGATTGGGGAGGGATAGCATTAGGAGAAATACCTAATGATGGGGTAATGGATGCAGCAAACCACCATGGCACATATATACCTATGTAACCAAACCTGCACGTTCTGCACATGTACCCCATAACTTAAAGTATAATAAATAAATTTAAAAAAGAAAACATATTCTCATAATAACCTGTGCATGGATGTTTATACCAGCTTTATTTATAACTGCAAAAACTTGTAAGAAACCAGAATGTCCTTCAGCAGATGAGTGCATATGTAAACTAAGGTATGTTCAGGCAATGAAATATTATTCAGCACTGAAAAGAAATGAGCTATTAAACCATGAAAAGACACTGCAGGATTTTGTAGTGAGGAGGCTGTGTGTATATGAGAACAGGGAATACAAGAGAAATGTGTGTACCCTCTGCTCTATTTTGCTGGAATCTAAAACCATTCTTAAAAAAATAAAATTTATTTGAAAAGAATAGGAAATTAAAATGGCATTCTAGAAAATACCTACTTAACAGAAAAGAAGGCAGGAATGGACAAACATAGGAACACAAAAGGCATAATAAGATATATGGTAAACAAATGGTAAAATAGCAGCTTTTTGGAACTACTATCAATAATTACATTAAATGTAAATAGATTAAATATTCTAATTAAAAATCAGAGATTAGCAGGTTGGATTAAAAAGCATGATCTAACCATTTTCTCTCTACAAAAGATGTACTTTAGATTCAAAGACAAAAATCATCTGCTTTTCTGGTAATGGGGTTACAAGCCGATAAACCTATCATATATTCAAAATATCATAAGTCAAAAATACATTTAGTACTCTTAACCTTCTAAACATTGTAATTTAGCCTAACCTACCTTGCATGTGCTCAGAACACTTACATTAGCCTATGGTTAGTAAAAGAGCAAAATTCAAAATTTGATGTATGGTTTCTATGGAATGTATATTGGCTTTGCATCATCATAAAGTTGAAAAATTCTAATCATCTCATCATAAGTCAGGGACTGTCTGTAATTTGAAAGTAGAAGAGTAAAAGATGAGAGACCTTGTAAATATTAACTGAAAGAAAACTGGAGTAATTATACAATACCAGACAAAATAGACTTTAAAATAAAAATTGCTACTAGAGAAAAGAATATTATATAATGATAAAAGGGTCACTCTATCAAGAAGAGACAACAATTACAAATACCTATACCCCTATCATCAGGGCTCCCAAATACATGAAGCAAAAGCTGATAGAATTGAAGAGAAAACAAACAATTCAACAATAGTAGCTGGAAACATCAACACTTCATTTTCAATAATGAATAAAACTAGACAGAATATACATAAAGAAATAGAAGACTTGAACAATACACATAAACCAACAGACACCTGTAGAACACTTACCCAACTAGAATAGAATACACATTCTTCTCAAGTGAATATAGAACATTCTCTAGATCATATATGAGTCCAAAAAAGTCTCAATGAATTTAAAAGAATTGAATCATACAAAATATGTCATCTGACCATAATAGAATAAAATTAGAAATCAATAGCAAAAGGAAATTTGATAAATTCACAAAAAAGGAAGAATGTTTTAAAATATTCTTTGACTTTTTGAGTCTAAAATCTAATTGGGAACTTAAATAGTTTTTAATATAGTATAAATAAAGAGATGCTGCTATTAAAATTTTTGAATAATATTTGTGTCCTTGATTTTTATCTTTCTCCCTAGTGCTGATTAGAAGAATTATCCCTATATCTGGGATCCCTTTTGTCATTATCTAGGAGTTCTCCTTGAAAAAAGAAACTATACCCTGACCAGTGCCAATCACTTTAGTCTTCTACTTTCACCCTGTTCTTTACTATAAAACTGTAAACATCATTTTCAAATTGTTACTCAGTAGATGCAAGATTATCATGTCAATTGAACATTCAATGGAATATTCTAAATAGCAACTCCCCAAGTTAAACTGTTAGCCAAAAACTGTTTTCACCATTCAAATAAGAAAAACTCCTTCTACCAAAATATTCTAGTCATTTTCACTTACTAAATACTTATTATGTATGTCTTTTTCTAAATACCATGGGGATTATAGCAATAAATGAGATTCAGATTCTGCCCTCAGCAACCTTGTGATCTATTAGACAGATGGTGGTAGTCAGACAAGTACACAAATAACCTCAATTACATGCAAAATTTAATAAATGCAATGATTAAGGCACAAAAGTCTACAGTTATTTAAAAAGGGAATTGTTACATCTAATTAGAGTACTTAAGAGAGGCATCTTACAAAGTAATAGTTCTCAACATTGGCTTCTTATTAGTATCACACTGGGAGCTTTAAGAAATCTTGATGACCAGACTTTACCACAGAGCAAACAAATCAGAATATCTCATGTAAGTGGCCTGAACATCAGAATTTTTTAAAGCTCCCTAGGTTGTGCAGCCAAATTAGAGAACCATTATTATAAAAGATGGGTAAGAAGAAATAGAATTGAACAATGGGTAAGGTTTCAGTTGAAAGGGGACTGGATACTAGAGCACTTGAAAAAATCCTCACTTCAATATAGCTAATATATTTTCATTCTTCAAACCTCAGCTCAATTAAAACATTCCCTAAAAGCTTTTCCTGACTCCTCCCATGATAGTAATAATATCTTAATAATTGTAATAAACCTGAAACTTTTTAGTGCCCCTTGCTATATGCCACGTACCATTCTAAACACTAAATATATATCAATATATAGTGCTCCCAAGAACAGGAGATAGATAGTATTATTATTCCCATTTTACATGAAAGGAGGGTAAATAACTCACCAAAGTTATACAGCTAAGAAGTGACAAAGTTGGCATTCAAGTACAATGGCTCCAGAATCCCTGTTCTGAAACACAACCAACTGTAGTCTGATGTTCCTTATCAAGCCCCACATAGAACACAAGTATACCTCCATCATACCATGAGATCATTATATTGTAAAGGTTTATGAGATTTTTCTCTTCCACTAGTTTTCATTCATTCATTCATATTCAGTTAACAATTACTGAGCACAGTTTGTGCCAGAAATTGTGCTTGCTATCAGAAATACAAAATCACATGTTCATATTTCATGTCAAGGAGTTTTACTCTACAGCAGAGGTCAGCAAAATACAGTTGACGAGTCAAATCCTGCTGGTCACCTGTTTTTTAAAATAAAGTTTTATTGAGCCATAGCATGCTCACTGGTTTATGTATTATCCAGAGCTGCTTTTGCGCTACAACATAAATAGCATAGTGAAATAAGTATGACAAAGACCCTCTGGCCACAAAGCCTAAAATATTTACTATCTGGTTCTTTATAGAAAAAGTTTGCCAACCCCTAGTGTAAAAAATATGGCAAATGAGAAAATCATCAATGACTATCCAATGAGGTGTATGGTATGAGGCCCAAGATACTATGGGAACACAAAAGAGAGAAATCTAGGTTAGGTTAGAGGGTCAGCAAAAGTGTTCTAGATGGCATGAAATTTGAGCTAGTTTTGGAAGGCTGAGTAGAGTCAATTAGATAAAAAAGACCAGGCAGACTTTCCAGTAATATTAGACATGGAAGGTCAACAGTGATCCAAGGAGCTAGAGTAATGACAGTTGGAATAGCAAAGAGGGTAGATATGCTTAAATGATGTTACTTAGTTCTACAGAATTTATGAAAATATATCTTTGATTTCTTGGTTCTCATTATTTAGCACAACTAGTGATGTATATAGTTGGAACTCACTAAATGTTTGTTAACTAAAAAGATTAATCTTAAGTAAAAAGTAAACATCTTTCACGTTAAAAAAGGAGAAAATAGTTGCCATCCATTCATTCTTCAAATGATCAGACTATAATAATTCTGGATTTTTTCACTCAGTATCTTCGAGTGAAAAAAGACCTCTTTTTCTTGTTTTCAGTTGTATAGATATATATAATATTAACAATATAGTTGCACAAATGATACATCATTGCAAAACACTGTACCTGGAAAATTCATAGGCAGTTCAAATGGCTGTAGAGACTCACAACCTTCAATGTGCTCACAAATTTCAGCTATGATCTTCTTAATTTTGAGACCAGTAATTTTAATCACTTCTCCTGTTGAGAAACAGCATTCATTTCCAAACATTTCATAAATAGAGCCTAAAAGGAAAGAAAAGTTAAAACAGATTTTTAAAAAGAAAACAGTGGAGAACAAAGTAGACTCAAAAGCTTCATATAAAGTGTTTTAATTCAGTTTCTATCTTAGCTACCTGCTAAACAGGAATTTAATTAAGCTTGGCGAAATGTACCGCATGGACCAGAAAAATATTAGATTTTCACTTTATCCACTGGACCAAGTATAAATAAATCTTATTTTTTTTATTTTTGTAAACTGAACTTATGGTTTATTCAGCACCCTTAGTTCATATTACCAAGATCAAACTACAAACATATCATCCGCTACTGAGATTTATGATCTGTTTTTGCTGGGTCACAAAATTAAGCTCATATAACTCAAAAATGATCTAAGTAACGACTGCAAACAAGGTTGTCATACAATCAGGGACAAAAAGACAGAGGGTCTGCACACCAGGGCTTCATATTAAGAGGATCATATTTATTTATTAGATCTGGTTCTCTTTATTAACATGAAAGTAAAACTTTTTGCCCATTTTTGTCTCTTGGTTTTTGACAAGCTGGAAACCATTCTGAATATCTTTATGGCAATAGGGGGCAGACCAACCCAGATAAACTGAAAAGCTTCGATTTAGTCAGGATTTCAGTTTCCTTCTTGGTAAACCTTTTATCATAGATGCTACAGCTAAGTTTTCATTCACTTATTTTCCTTTTATATTCCCTGATGGAAGGACAGTGAGGAATAAAATAACCAGAAGATGAGCAGTAGGCAAGAGCAGAGGCAAAAATTCTGGATAATCTACCCTCAGTGAAAGGGGAACAACCCAAAAACTATATCTCTGGCATATTATTGCTTTACAGTTCAACACTAAACTTCAGGCTGGTATAAATAAACATTATAGAACTGTGGGCTTTTAAATATATCAATTTTTCCTGACCTCCAAGATGGTTTACGTTGTCTTTGCCACACTAAGTGTAAAGTATATGAGCACAGGGTTTTAGGTTTGCTTGTTTGTTTTCTGAATTTTTCTGTATCGAACCAACTCCTCATAGAATTGTTCCTGATATACAGCATGCACCTAAAACATTTTTATGACATTCATGGTTGTCAGAAAAGTTATTAAGACTGGCATACAATCTAGCTCTAAACAACAATTCTGGGGCCATATCAGAGTCCCAATAGGTAACAGGGCACACTCAAATTAGAATAATTTCAGGAGGTTTATCACAGGGGCCATCTTTAAAAAGAGGCACAGCAGTTCTAAGCAGCCAAAGAAAATGAATGTCCTGACCTCACTCTTATCCCATTAGCCAAATTCTGCCAGAAGACAGAGGACAAGGGAGCTGCTAATGTCCCCCACAGAAGTCAGCCTCCCAGGCAGAGTGGATATAAAAACCCAGCACACCACATTACTGTCCATATGTAAGCAAGAAGCATTTTTGCAGACAAGAAGAATATGTCTAAAGAATACATCTTAAGGATAGTCTATCAATTCCTCAAGCTTTGAGTATATATTTCCATAACCCTCTCCTTTTCTCATACGATTCCCTTAACTACATATGTGCTCATACTTTCATTATCTTTAATGCATAGTGTTATCAGTAGGCTCAAGTCCTTTGTGGAACAAACTGAGGTATTAAAAATATTAATAAATCCACAGTGACATTTTCCTCCAATGGACTCAGAACGGCTATTTGCTGTGATCCTCATTTGGCAATTAATCACATACTAACATTTTATATCTTTAGTATTATCTCACCCTGTACTTAACTTTTTATGAGTTTTAGTTTTTATGACTCCCAATTCAATTTTAAACTTCATGAGAAGAAATATTGCATTACATTCTTGCATGACTACAACACATCAACTTCCCCTCTTCATTCATTCAGCAAACTTTGATTAAAAAAAAAAACCTACTATGTTGGTGATTGGCAATAGGAATCAGAGATAAAATGCATTACTTCTTCCCCCCCAGAAGCATTGTCTTAAAGGGAAAGAACAATCAAGCAGACAATTGCAACAGATTGTGAGAAAGGTGTAATAAAGGAAATACAGAGCATTGTGGGAGTATACTGAAGGCATTTAATTATGCAATTACATGAAAAAGAGATCAGGAAAGAATTCCTGGAGGAGAAGACAGCAGATCGGAGTTTTAAAGGAAGAATCACAGGACACCAGGACAGGCAGAGGAAATAGTATCTGAAAAGGCACTGAGATGTGAAAGAGCCCGATACCTTCTGGAAACTTCAAGTTCTTTGTTATATCTAAAATGTAAAGTAAGAAAGAGGAAGTGGTAAAAACAGAGACTAGAGAAGTAGATGGAGTCCAGATCGTTCAGAGCAGTCATGAAATTATCAGCAAACAAAAAGGCAATTCAAAGTATGAAGCAACCTCAAAGTCAGAGAATCTACATTTCCAATTATATTGGTCCAAGAACACATTTAAGGACAAGTCATTTGTACTCTAAGTGTTTGCTATACGAATCTTGGTCCACTGTATCACCTGAGAGCTTATTAGAATCTTAGACCTCAGACCTGCTGAATAAGAACCTGCATTTTTAATAAGATCCCTAGATGATTTATAAGTACATTAATGTTTGCGAACATTGGCGTAGGCAACCAATGGATAACAAAATAGTCTCTGTTTTGAAACTGTTGCAAAACTAACAGAGAGGGAAAAGTGATAAGCAGAGAAAGCATTAGGGGTCATTGAGGTAGACAGAGGATGTTGTCAGTGGAGAGAGGGAAAGGGAAGGATTTTAAGTAAAGAAGAAAATAGCAAATTTTTTCTTTGTCACATTAAATGGAACATAATTTAACCTAGCCCATTTCAGCTGAAGTCTGTCAGGGTTAATTTCAATGCAATGGTTATCTAATTGTAGATGTAATGTTTATCAAATTGGCTGAGTTGGAATGTCATCTTTCTTTTAAAGGTTCAATTGGAATTCAAAATGAAAAGATAAATTTGTGTAAGATTTCATATCAATTCACATGGAATAGAAGCCAGAGAATTCTATAAAAAGAAGTTTCATGAGTTTCAGTCACCATAAGCTTTTGACTCCTCAGGTCTTTTTCCAAGCAAGTCTTTCCTTTTGGAAGAAAAAAGCTCACTTCTTTCAGTCACATAAGGAAAAGAATATCATGTAAATGCTAACCTTTTACAATTTCCCTTTAATATTTTGTGACTTCCAGCTTTCTTCAACCAAGAAACCTATACCTCGTTTTTAATAAAGAAAGTGTTCAGAGACATTCGGCACTAGAAGGTTATGTCTATGATAGGTGACAGGGACATAGAGCAAAGCTCAAGTCACTAAAACTGGAAATCTTGTACTTTGTTATCACCAATATAGTGTGTCTTAAAATATATTTTTTCCTTTGTGATAAATGGTGAATTTTAAAAATAGCCAACTTTCATTATCTCAAAACAAACACATAATATGTGTAATTGCGTTTCAAAAAATTGCTGATGTGTGTCTGAAATATATCTATGTATATGTAGACACCCATATTAAAATGGCTTTCATTTCATTTTAACCATAAAACATGTATTTTGAATATGCAAATCTCAAATCGATTCAGTCTTTACAAACTGATTCTTTCCAAGTCAGAGCATATGTATTCGAGATAATGCCAAACATCAGAGAAAGCTGGAACAAAGCAGCCTGTTTTCAGTGATCAAACGTTGCCCCTGAAGGCTATAATGAAAGAGCCATGTGCCTTTGAAATCACCTTCTCTGTAATGCTACTTTGCTCAATAAAAATGACACATTACTATCCTTTTATGAGCTCATCCCTTGTTTGACAACCCATATAGCAATGCTGTGATCACATCAGAACAGCCAAAACAATCAGTTCAATAGATTTTCTTCCATCTTCCCTGCAAAGTTAAAAATGTGTGACAGCAAAGAGGAAACTGTATTGAATGTTTTTCCCCTTTACTCAAATGCACTCTCCCTCCACTACTGCCTGCCCTCCCACCCCCTGCCACTATACCAGGCCACTCATCCCTTTACATCCTCATCAACGTGTCAAAGTCCAACCAATTCCAAAGCTTTAGCTCATATTCATTTGCTTCAAAGCCTTCCTTGATTCCCACATCTAAGTAAGAATTAATTCCCTCCTCTGTGCTCTGATAGCAGTTGGTGCATATCTCCATTATAACCCTTGTGTGACTATTATCCCTGCTTCAATTGGGGTATTATGTATATTTTAGAATTTATTATGATTTTCTAGAGAAGAGACATTATCTTAACTATATATATATACCTCCCCCACAGCTAGTTACACAATTTTTATCATTTATTAGATCATTAGTGAATGTTGTTATAAATTAGCTTTACTGTAAAATGATAATTGTTGTGAATATAATAGTGGTCCTTCTACCTAAGCACTTTAAAGCATGGTCAAGACAAAGGTTTTTGCATCGGTTATATCTTTTTTGGTATGATTGACATCAAATATGCAAGCAAAGTATATACAAGCTGACCATGTTGTGAATTTCCTAGACAAGGAGTAATGGGGGTAGTGGTTCTATAATCTGAATCTCTGCTTGTTAAGTTTGCATGAGGAGGGAGCTCATGTGATCATCTGAGATAGATTTTTGTAAGTTAGGAAATTATATCTGCAAAATATGGTCGATAGTGTCTAACAGAACCATATCCACTGGGGTTGCCAGTGGAGATGCATCTTTGCTCATAATAAATAGGTGTGATTATTTTTTGCTTCAGGATAGCACAGATTATCAAGAAGGGGCATCCCTCTAAAGAAAATGTTTAAGAGTAAAACTATTTTATTGGCAATTGTGTACCTAGACATGGCATTATAATGATAAATTCAGTTTTCCAAATGAACCTCTAGATAGTCGACCACAGGAATGAAGTTTAAAAGAGGATATGTTTGCAATTGACAGTTATATGGTCAGTCTTCCATAAAGAGATGGTCTGCATTTCCTGTAATGCAGAGACAATGTCATTCCCACTCTATGAAGAATGTGTCTAAAAATAGGTGAGCATGATATTTTAATGCAGTGTACGTATAAGTATACATAAAAAAGCAAGCTTTCAGCTTTACTAAGAGTAGATTCTCCCAGTTGGACACTAGATGCACTACTAAGAGGTACATCTATGCAATGCTAAGAAATAATCTTTCCGGGCCATAGAGAATCACCTCCAAAATATCAGTATTAAGAAGGCAAAACATTGGGATTACATAGTAAGAAAAGTTACAGCTGTGCTATGAACTAAGGTAAAATCTCTCTAACCTCTAAGAATATAGGTTTCTTCTTATGAATTGGGGGTTTAGGTATTATTCAGGAAGTCAAGCCTAAAGACAGAAATAAGCAAAAGACTGTAGTAAATGTTGGTGAGTCCTACTTAAAAAGTCTGAACATGGGGAAGCAATAAAATTTCCTACAGATTGGAAATGCTGAGGCCTGAGAGCCAAAATAAAAAAAAATAATAATAAAATCAGATTAAAATAGTACTAGGACCAAAATCCAGAAAAGCCCAACATTTCAATCACTTTGGATGATGTGCAAGAAATTCCAATGACTAAGTGTCAGTGATGGAAGAATAAATCACTGCTTCGTGCATTAGCTAAAAACTTGTTTGTTTAATGGAAAATTTATTAATTTAATAGATTAAGTGATTGTCATGATAGAAGTCATCATTATGGCTCATTGTGTCACCATCATCAGAGCAAAGGGATTTGAGGGTATGTGTATGAAATAAATATCCCTCCTATGTATCCACAAAATATTTATCTATGATTGTGGAACAAATCAGTGATTCTGCGTCTTCTGACACTATTACTTACCAAATATTTCCCACATTTTACCCAAATTTAACCCTCAAAATGACATAAATAATATCATAATTCCCTGTATAAACAATATTGCATTGGGTGTCAGCTTATAGTTTTGGGAAAGACTTGGTTTCAAATACATTTTGTATACATCAACATCTCTGCCTACATGTTATTTCTTAAATAAATTTAAAATAGACCTCTATAGCCACTTAAAATCATAAACTTGTTCTCTATTTCCATTTAATGAACACAAATGTACTGATGGCATTGATTACACAGGGACCGTAATGGATTATAGTGCGTTACACAATACATACAAAATAAAGCTTCATGATATTATATATTTTCCTAAGTTTGTTAGTATTAATTAAACACTCCATTAACCGTTCTGCTTGTGAAATGTAGTTTAGAAATTGAGAGCACAGGCCAGGCACAGTGGCTCATGCCTGTAAGCCCAGCACTTTGGGAGGCAGAGGCAGGCAGATAACCTGAGGTTAGGAGTTTATAAGACCAGTGTAGTCAACATAGCAAAACCCCATCTCTACTAAAAATGGAAAAAGTAGCCAGGCATGGTGGCAGGTGCCTGTAATCTCAGCTACCTGGGGAGGCTGAGGCAGGATAATCACTTGAACTCAGGAGGTGGAGGTTGCAGTGAGCTGAGATTGTGCCATTGCACTCCAGCCTGGGTGACAGAGTGAGACTCCATCAAAAAAGAAAGGAAAGCAGAGCAGAGGAGAGGGGAGGGGAGGGAGGGGAGGGAAAGAAATTGAGAGTAAAGACTTAAAATTCTTAATAAAAAGTTTGGAGGTCATATTCATTGAAATTGTGCTTATAATTTGCATTTTTAAATTTTATTTTTATATCTCATTTTTATTACATTTTATCAAAGTACTAATTCATGATGGATCAGAAAAAGAAAATGACTTAGGTCTTCAGATGGATAGTTTTGGAAGCACTTCCAGAAGGAATTAAGTGCAAACATGACCACAGTCAAAACAGGAAACAAGGATTGAGTCTCAAGGAGTTAGAAAGTTAAAGTAAAATTTCAACATCCTAAGAAAGGAAATTTATAACCTAATACGCAAAGTCTTAATATGTGTTATTAAGTCATCTATCTCAATGCAACAGCAGCCTGAGTGCCCTAGCTAAAAGACTCAGGAATTTTAATCAACTTGACAGTAATAGTTCTAATTGCAAGTTATTATACTGGCATTCTGATTTCTATATTATACTCTTCTGAGTTGTATGTGTTAGTGCTGATCCTAATTGACCATGGGTGCTCTGAGTTGCAGGACCTATACAACTCAGTTGCAAAACCATAAGCAGGTGAAATCTCCCAGGAAGTATGACTTCTTTTTTTTTTTTTTTTTTTTCAGCTCTGTTGCCTAGGCTGGAGTGCAGTGACACAATCTCAGCTCACTGCAACCTCCGCCACTTCCATTCAAGCAATTCTCCCACCTCACCCTGCCAAGTAGCTGGAATTATAGGCACGTGCCACCACACCCACCTAATTTTTGTATTTTTAGTAGAGACAGGGTTTCACCATGTTGGCCAGGCTAGTCTTCAACTTCTGACTTCCAGTGATCCGCCTGCCTCAGCCTCCCAAAGTGCTGAGATTACAGGTGTCAACCACCCCAAATGGCCCTGGGAGATAAATTCTACGCATTCTACCTAAATAACATGACAAGTAGTCTCCATGAGAGAGATAACAAATATGTGCAATATATTCTACCATTTGTCTCTCCCCATCACTAATCGTCCAAGATATATTTTGAGTTGAATCCAGATATGGTCAAATAATCCTCGGCATCAACTACAAGGTTACTATCCATCAGTTGAAGATGGCATGCCAGGTATTAATTATGCCCAGCCCAGTCCTGCACTATGACTTACCTTTCTTCTTTTTTTATTTTTAGAAAGAAAAAGTAAAAAAAGAAAAAGAGAGAAAGAAAGAAAAAAAAAGAGAATGGAAGAAAGGGAAAAAGAAGAAGAAAAAGAGGGAGAGAGAATGGGAATCTTGCTCTATTGCCCAGGCTAGAATGCAGTCTAAAAATGGGTATTAAAAAGCTCTTTTATACTAATAATTGTGTTATACAATGGAGACAGGAAGGAATAAGGGAGGAAAATAACAAACAAACAGCCAACCAATATTTCATTTAAACCTATGAAATGCTATGCTATTGCTGGGGAGTGATTTACTCCCAATCATGTGGTCACTTTTAGAATAAATGTGATGTGTTACTGAAAAAAAATGTATGTTTTGTGGATTTGGAGTAGAGAGTTCTGTAAATGTTTATTAAGTTTACTTGTTCGAGGTCTAAGTTCAAGTCCCGGGTATCCTCGTTATCCTTCTGTCTCATTGATCTGTCTTTCTTTAAGACCCATTG
Source organism: Ateles fusciceps (assembly GCA_036589455.1). Lineage (NCBI taxonomy): Eukaryota > Metazoa > Chordata > Mammalia > Primates > Atelidae > Ateles > Ateles fusciceps. Next base: position 14,317,836 of record JAZHEH010003259.1, on the reverse strand, counting down.
GCTAATATTTATTTTTAAAAATTTTAATCCTCAAATTGGGCTGATTTACTCCCAAAGGCTTAGTCAAATGAAATCTGGCAGAAGAATATAGAACCCCTCATTCAATCACTTATTCCAGGTCAGTTGTCTGAATTGAGGCATAAAACTCTAACTTGATAATAATCACAATTGTATATAACCTAATGGCAGTTGTAGAATGAGTTTAGATTTCATTTACATCTCTTAGTAAAGTGCCAGCAACTTTAATGATCTCTTGAATCACTGCACCTCAGACCAGAATTTAAATACTCTCTTATCCTATTAATGGATTACGATAACTGAGTCCCTATACAGTTTCTGTACCAAGCAGTTGTCCAAATTTTATTTGAACATCTTCAGTGATAAAATTCCATTTATTTTGAGGTAATCTGCTTTACCTTTGAGCAGCTCTCACTGTTAAACATTTCTTCATTTCATTAACCGTAATCTACGTTCATATGGGATATACACACTAGAACAATTTTTAGCCTTTGAAATCATACCAAAAACAATTATTTTAACTCTTCTACATAGAAGCCTTAATGCATTTGAGGACAGCTGTTCTTTCTAGCAAATAAAGCTGTCAAACAATTGGAGTATATTCAGGGCCACTGCTTACTGCCTAGGTTGCTCATTATAAAGCTACCTGAACCACAACTTACATGGATGTGAATGGCATACTCGGAGTTGTGGAACATGGAATCTTGCTTCTCAAAAATATGTGTACTTAAGTGTTCCAGGAAAGACTAAATAGTAGATGTCAGAGTTGTCCAAGGATGTTTCCTGCCAGAAAACTAAAAATCTTTTTATGAGGAATAACCAGCCATTTCATACTAGCGACATTTGGCTTTGTCAACCAATGGTCAAAGTAATACCTACAGTAGAAAAAGTACAAATGTCTTAAAGCAGAGCAGCAAATGCAGGGAAATAATACCTCATCAGTAGCTGAATTCTTCCCCTATGTCCCTTCCACCATTAAAGCCAAGACATGAGGATTATTTCTTCAGGGAAGAAAGGAAGTGTTAGTCATTGTTTAGCTCTGAGACTCAAAGACATTTTGAATACTTAGAGATAATTATCTTGACAAAATAGGTTTTATTAAAACTGAAAAATATTTTCCACAATTGTCAAAATAATTTCATATGAGTCAAATAATGAAAGATTATCTATAGTAGATTTTAGACCAAGAGAGACACAGTGCATGACATAAAGGAATTTACCACCCTGCTGAAAAATATTGGTGTTTTTTTAGTACAAAGAGAAAAAAATAAAAGCATACTATGTTTTACTTCTAAAATCAGCTCTTTGTGCCAGATCAGAAAAGAAAAAAAAAAAACGTTTTAAAATCCTTTTGATTTACAAGAGCTGCTTCTTATTGAGAGAAGTATAAGCCAGGTCTTGAGGAAGGTCATAGAATTTATGCTTTGCAGTTAGTTTCAAAGGGAATAGAAGAATCTCAGACTATCTTCTGAGGGAGTATCAGGGAAGCAGAGAGGTGAGTTCAATGGAGAAGCATCTTGGAGAAAATGAGTTGGGCCTGATTTGGAGACACCTTGTGGACAAGTCCAGAGATTTCTATAAATAGCCTACTGAGCATCCTCTGTGATCAGATTCAGGAAGCTGTCACTGTAGATTATGACAAATGACCATCCTAACATGTATTAATCAACCTGAAGAAACAAGATCAGTGTCTTCAGCCTCTCAATTCTGTCTGTTGAAGGCCTCTATCAACACTTACCGGAATGTCCAGCAAAATTATGTTTATCCATATGTATCAAAGGTCCCCATATCCACCTTCAGGTTAATGATTGATTAGGATTAACAGAAGCCAGAAAAGCTGTTATATTCATAGTTACAGTTTATTCAGAGAAAGAATAAAGATTAATATGAGTCAATGAAAAAGATGCATAGGGCAGAGTCCAAGAGAAACCGGGTACAGGTTTCCAATTGTCCTCTACTAGTGGAGTCACGTGGACAGAGCATCATTCATCCAGCAATGATGAGTGACGACATGTACAAACTGTTGCTAACAAGGAAAGTTTACCTGAGCCTTGGGGTCTAGGGCTTTTACTGGAGGTCAATCACAAAGGCATGGAGTGCACACGCAACTGATCTTAACTACTAAATGTTCAGCACTCCCTCAGAGATCGAACTCATACAGTGTGGCCAACGACCTCAGGGGAAAAACAAAAACTAATAATACCCAAAAACAGGCATTCACCAAAAATCACCTTGTTAGCATGAGCTATCTAGAGTGGCCCAAGGTCCAAAGTATATAGAAACACTCATTGGTCAGGATGATCCAGGGATTTATAAGGTATCTCTAAGTAGCCAGTCAAGACCAGTCCTCTCTTCAGAATGGACATACAGTTCGAACACCCAAAGACTGCTGAGTTAACTATTTACTAAATACCGTGTTTCAAGACTTTGTTAAAGTTTGTCAGGAAAAAAGTTTTCCAAGACTTGAAAAATACAAAAAAGATTACTCCATATCCTCTCACTGGAGAGCTAGATATTGTCTTGCAGACCTTTTGGGAATGATCTGATTCTACAGAGGTATACAACTTATATTGCCTTGCAGAAAATTGATAGAAATGTAAATTATTTGTATCCATAGTAATATAAATGATTATTTTCCCCTGCAATAAAAATGATTTTTTCCAGTAGATATGCAATTGATCTATGCCTTGTAGAAAAGATACACTAACATTATATGTTTAAGGTTGATAATCAGGTTGGACTCTACTGTGATTCATTTTAGCATTTCTGATTGTACTTTTGCTTGTGTGTATGTATGTGTGTTTGAACTGGATTTAACATCTCACTCATTCCCTCACTTAATGAGTTAAAAATCTTTTACACATTCATTGCGTGTTTATTTGGCAGTGGGGTTTTTAATTAAGTGAAAAAATTTTATCAGTCGCATATTAGTTGCACAGCATTTGAATGTTCTTTTCAATAAGTTTAGTCATTTGAAACAGAATGGGATCCTTGAATGCAAGAAGCGCATTGATAATACAACGAAAATCTGCAGTATTTACATTTGGGTAGAAATGCAGTGTTGTAACTCACACTCCTTATATTTGTAAAATATTGTACTTGATTTATACTGTAGATTTTCTTCCCTATATCTTTTTTGTCCTTCTTTTTCTTCCCTCATTTTCTGATTTATTAAAGATTCTTTAATTGAAAGAATATAGATTAATGATTTAGCTTGTTCTTAATATATTAAATTTGATCATATCCTTTTATAAAGTACACCATTCACTATAAGTTACCTATATATAGTGTCCAGTTTTATTCAATAACTAAAAATTCTAAAACAAATACTGATGAACATCATTGTATAGGTATGTTAATAGTTTATTTTCGCAGTCAAATTTTCTCTTGTAAGGCTTTTCTCAGCAGATCAAGTGTAAAACAGATAAAATTTCATTATCATTTACTTTGAAAAATGACAAATATTTTTAAACTTTGTGCTCAAAAGAGTCATTGAGAAATTTTAAAATAGAAAAAATTCTAAAGATTCTAAAAATTAAATTGCCCTTTAGTGGATGAGCTCACTCTCCCCATTTTACTGTATGTTTGAAACCAATGAATAAAGTTTCACAACGAAATGAATTGAGTGATATAATATTTAAAAAATACTAAATATTCACTCTTATTAAACAGTTTCTATCATCTACTGAGGATCTAATATCATCCAGTTCAGAGCACAAAACCAGATATTATCAAAATACACATACACAAAGAAATAACCAATAAAATCCAAAAGATCCCTTTTGTTGAGAAACTTGCATTCCAGGTAGCTGGAGACAGAAGGCACATACAAATATATAAAGAACAAAAACAAATAAGCAGGTAGACACTAATGCTGGGCACAAAGAGCTTTGGCTAAGGCTACTAAGATTTTTATTTTTATTTAATTAATTAATTTATTTATTTTACTTTTGATATAACTCAGTAGCCAAGAAAGAAACAAAAAAACTTTCTGTGCTGTAGAAAAAGAGATATGGCTACTCTTTTCCTAAAGACTGTTCCTTTCTTTTTTCTAGGGGGAAAATCCTAAAGAATTATTTTAGTTATATAAACCATTATATTCTTGGAAAAACTTTGAGACAATTAATTTGAATGTAGCTATACTTAGGCAAGCAATTTTTCTATAATATCAACTGATATGTTTGATTCTTTGGAATACAAAGCAGTAAATAGAAGAGTTGGCTATGAACTCACCCCCACTAAAGAAAAACCTAGTTCCACTACTAAAATGAATCCCAAAACAGTTGCTTAAACAACAAAAGAAAATGCTTATTTCTCTCTTTCAAGCAGCATAGAGATTTATATATATATATATATATATATATATATGTATAAATTATATGAATTATATATTTATATATAATTTATATGGAATTATATACAAATATATAATTCTATATGGATACTACTTAGTGATAAGTAGTCAAGGTTTATATGGAATTATCATAAGATCAATGACTTTTTATGTTGCTCTCTTCAACCGATTTCCCATCTTATGTTCTAAGATGACTGCTCTATGTCCTACCATCATGTCTGAATTTCAGCTGTGAGAAAGAGAAATGGAGAGGAGAAAACATTTCATTCATTTTAGTAGCTGCAATAAATATTTGACATATCAAACACCTCACAACCCACTGGCCTGAATTTAATCAAGTGGTCACATTAAGGTTCAAGAAAGCTACACAATATCATCTTTAGTTGAAACTCTGATACTACAGAAGAAACAGAACAGACATAGTTAGGGAATAGCTAACAGTGACTAATCTAAAAGGTGAGGGAAAGGCATGTATATTTCACTATTTAAATTAGCCTGTAAATTTTACATTGTCTTATTGAGGAAAAATGTGTATTTTTATTTGAAACACCAAAGTTAAGAGGTGTGTTGCTGAGTATGAGACTGTAGAATGAAATTTCAAGACTGATGTTTATATCCATGGAAGGAATTACTATTAAACACACACACACACACACACACACACACACACACACACACATTTTCTCTCTCCATTCATTCCTAGGCATTTAACTAGTTAAAAGTCACAGATGAGAATGCCTTTTCTAGAGTCAAGTTCAAATCTAGAATCTCCACTGAATAGATGTGTGACCTCAGATAATGTCTTCATTTGTAAAATAGAGGTGGTGCCTCAATTTCCTTACCTTTAATATAAGAAAATAATATTACCCCAAATGGCTTTTTTGAGGATTAAATAAGATTATTTTAAGTGCATAGCCCAGCACCTGGCATCTATTTAGGGTTAATAAATACCAACTATTATTTAGCCTTCATAAATATAAAGTATTATTATTTTACCATTATTATTTTACATGATGCTTAAGACTGAATAATCCAGTATAATATTATACTGTCATATGCCAGTGTGATTGTCTTTATCAAGATGCAGGACAGTGTCCTCCTATGGATGGGGCTTCACTTTCCCTCAATAAAAATTAGTATTTTCTTTGCCAGTAATCTTAAAGAAAGGAAAAAAAGAACTGGAGCAGATGGACTTGGATTGGGAATAAAGACACCTTCAAGATCAATGTTTCTCAGCCTTCTACAAATGAACTCTGGTGTGCCACAAATCTGTTATAGGTACACCAACATATTGAACTTCTCATTGCTTAAAATGACCAGCTCAGGTGGGTCTAGTATACTGGTAGCCTTGGCTGGTGATGTCTGGCTGCAACTTTCCTTGTCTATTTATTCTCAGTGGGCCAAACAAATATTCACATTGTGTATATATGTATCTGTCTTAATTTAAAGGGTTGAGAGGAATAGTTCGGGAGAATTCCTAACGCAGCCAATAAGCAGTTGTTTTTCATGTAGTGATTGGCTGAAAGTAAGAGTTATATTAGGCAAGGGTAGAATCTAGCTTTCTGTAGAGAACCCATGAAAAAGACTTCATTTGTTTATGTATTGACTTTTAAAAATCTATTCAACAAATTAATTAAATATATGACATATGCCAAACAAAATAACTGTGCTATGTACTATTGACATATTGGTGATCAAATGATGTTTTCTGAACCCTTATGAAATTTTAATATATTAGAAGCAAATATATTAATCAATGAATCATACAAATATAAGATTGTGAAGCAATAATAACTATGAATAAATATTGCAAGATACTAGAAAAAAGGGTCTAAGCTTCTGGGCTCTGAGAACAGTATATATGTATGATATTTATTAAACTATTCAACAGAATTGATGTTCCTCAGCTTACAATAGGGTTACATCCCAATAAACCCATCATAAGTCAAAAATATCTTAAGTTGAAAATGCACTTAATACATCTAACCTATTGAACATCATAGCTTACCCTAAACTACCTTAAACATGCTCAGAACGCATAAAGTAGACACAGTTGGGTAAAATCATCTGTCAACACAGTGCACTGTAGAGTATCAGTTGTTTGCCTTCATGATCATGTAGCTGACAGGGAGCTGCAGCTCACTGCCACTGCCCGACATCCAAAGAGAGTATCATATTATATACTGTGGGACAAGGAAAAGACCAAAATTCAAAGTACATTTTCTATTAAACGCATTCTGCTTTTGCACCATTGCAGGGTAAAAATGTTGTAAGTCAAACTATTGTAAGTTAGGGGCTGTTTGTATTTGTGGAGTTCCAGGCATATTAACCTCAAACTTACAGTGAAGTTTTATTCACAGGCTTCAGCTGGGACTTTCATTTCTGGGAAGATGGAGTAGACATACATTTTCCTACCATCATATGTTCCAGATTTGAAACTGAAAAGCTGACAACCTAGAAACGCCAATGGACACAGATCAAGAAAACCCTCAACAAAAGCCTGTTCTCTTTATCCAAAGTGCTAGGAAAGGAACATCCTATGCAACAATAATAGAAAACCTGTCAAACAATAACCATTCAACTCTAGCCAAACATCAGACACACACACACACACACACACACACACGCACGTGCACACACACACACACACACACACACACACACACATAAAAAACCTTGTCTGTATGCCCACCCACACCATAAAGGCTGAATAGAGAACTTAGGCTCTGCTCTTTGCCAGGCAGTAACAAGACACTCCCCCCAATTTTTTGCTTGGGTGCTGTCAGAAAAGGCAGAGTAGAGAGCTGGGTCTTACATCTTTTCAAGGCAATAACTGTTCCCCAACCCCTGTCAGGGAAACCAGGAGGAAAGCCTGGACTTCCACTCCCACACAGAGGCACTAATACGTCCTTTCTCCTTCCCACTGAGGTTATGTCAGAGGATGTCTAGTGAAGAATCAGGGCCTTGTGCCCACACAATCAGACACTTCCCTACCGTATGATGTAAGTGGTGGCCAAGTGCGGCCCAGTAATAAGGCAATGCTCATACCCCTCCCAACAAGGGTAGTGTCAATGAAGTCATAGTGAGGGGTCAGCACTCCCACTCTACATAGTAATAAGAATTTTTTCTTCCTAAAATGTCACAGAGCCTGAAAGGGAAATCTGGGATTTCTACACCACTTGGCAATAATGAGACACTGCTTCCTGCTGTACCAGTGTCAAAGAAACAAAAAACAGAGAACAAACAGAAATTTAAAAATAAAACAGGAGATGTAAGCTTTGCCATATCAATAGTTACATTAAATGTACATGATTTAAATACGTTTTTTAAAAGACAGATTGGTAGAGTGGATTAAAAAACATAAACCAAAGACATGCTATCTAAAAGAAACTTACTTCAAATATAATGAAACAGGCAGATTGAAAGAAGATGGATGAAAAATGATATTCTTTATAAATATTTATCAACAGAAAGCAGAAGCAGCAATATTAATACCAAATAAAGTAAAATTTAGAGGAAATAAAATTACTAGAGACAGAGAAAAACATTACATAATTATAAAAGTGTCAATCTACCAGGAAGATAATCAATCCCAAATACATCAACAAAACAACAGGGCTGAAAAATACATAAAACAAAAACTGTTCTAACTAAAAGGAGAAATAGACAAATTCACAATTACAGTTGGAGTCTTCAACACCCCCTCTCAACAATTTACAGAAGAACTAGACAGATTACCTGGAAGAACTCCACACCACCACCAAACAACAGAACCAAATCTTCATTTATAGAACACTTTACCTAACAACAGCAAATACACATTGGTTTCAAGTACCCACAATAACATATACTGAGATATGTACCATAAAACAACTCTTAACTATAAAACAAATATTAACTAATTCAAAATAATTGAATAATTCTATGACCACAATGAATTAAACTAAAAATCAATAACAGAAAGACAGTAGGAAATTCCCCCAAATACTTGAAAACTAAACACAATACCTCCAAATAGTCTATGAGGCAAAAAGAAACTTTAAGAAAAAAATTTATATATATGCATATAATACATATTTATATCTATATGCATATATGTACACATACATCTATTTATATACATATACACTGAACTTAATAAAAATGAAAATACAACATATCAAAACTGTGGGACATAGCTAAGGCTGTACTGACAGGATAAGTTTTAGCACTGAATGGTTTAGAAAAGAAATAGCCTCAAATCAGAAAAGAAATAGCTCATAACCCAAGAACATGGAAAAAGAAACAAAAAAGAAAATCAATGAAGCAAAAAGATTATTTGAAAATATCAATAAAATTGACAAAACACTAGCAATTATGAAGAAGAAAAAATGAGAAAAGAAACAAATTATCAATAATAGGATATCACCACAGAACCTTTAGACACCAAGAAGGTAATAAGGAAATCAACTTTACCACATAATTTACAATTTAGAGGAAATAAATTCCTCAAAAACAAACAAATAAAAAATCAACAAAATATACTACGTCTCATCCAGTATTAAATAGATAACTTGTTCAGTCCAATAACTATTAAGGAAATTTAATTCATATTATAAAACTCCCAAAAAAGAAATCTCCAGGCCCTGATTGTTTCACTGGAGAATTCTGCCAAACTTCTAAGGAAATATTTTCACCAATTCTAGATAATCTGTTTCAGAACATAGAAGAGGGAATACTCACCAATTTAGCTAGTGACACTAGAAGCCAGGAGTTTCAGACCAGCCTGACCAATATGATGAAACCCTGTCTCTACTAAAAACACAAAAATTAGCTAGGCACTGTGGCAGGCACCTGTAATTCCAGTCACTCTGGAGGCTGAGGAAGGAAACCCAGGAGGTGGAGGTTGCCGTGAGCCAAGACTGCGCCACTGCACTCCAGCCTGGGTGACAAAGTAAGACTCTGTCTCAAAATAAAAATAAAATAAAATAAACTCTCGGAAAAACTAGGAGTACAGAGAAATTGCTCGAACTGGTAACAAGAATCTATAAAACAAACACAACAAAACAAAAACCTTACAGATAAAATTATACTTGGTGGTCAAAGCCTGAATGCTTTCTCCCTAAGATCAGAAAGAAGTCCAGGCTATCCACTTAACCACCCTTATGCAATGTAGTCCTAGAAATTATAGCAAGTGCAATAAAGCAAGAAAATAAAAGTTATACATCTTGGAAAGGAAAAAATAAAACAGTCCCTATTTCTAAATGACACAATTATCTACAAAGAAAATCAAAAGGAATCTTAAAAAAAAAAGCACTATTAGAACTATTAAGTGAGTTCACCAAAGTTGTAGGATGCTAGAATAACATTCAAAAATCAGTTTTATTTCTGTAACTAGCTATGAACATGTGGACAGTGAAATTGAAAATAAAATATTTGTAATTGCTCAAAAACTAAAATACTTAGTCATGGATGTAATAAAACATGAAAACATATATAGAACTTGTATGCTGAAAACTAAAAAATGATGATATAAGAAATTAATGATCTCAACAAATGGAGAGATGTACTATTTTCATTCACTGAAAATCTCAACATTGCAAAGATGTCAATTTTCCTCAAATTGATATACAAGTTAATGTAATTCTTATCAACATTTTTGCAAATTTTTTGTAGATACATAAATATTCTGAATTGAATACGGAAATATGAAGGAACTAGACAAGATAAAACAATTTTGTAAAAGAAGAACAAAGGAGGTAGAATTCAACTACCCAAGTCAAGACTTATTATTTAACTATAGTAATTAGAACTATATAGTAGGAATAGATACACATATTAAGGGAACAAAATGTGCTCCCCAAAAACAGTGCCACAGAAATAAGCACATCTGATTTTTAATAAAGTTGCAAAAGAGATTCAAAAGCAAGCTTTTTAAAGAATAACAACAAGGTACTGGAAAACCTGGTATCCATAAAATTAAAATAATTAAAAGAATTGATCCCGTACAGGTGACCCTTAAACAATGTAGGGGTTAAGGGCACCGACTCTATGCAGTCAAAAATCCATGTTACAATTTTTGACTTCCCCAAAACTTAACTACTAATAGGCTACTGTTGACTGGAAGCGTTATCAATAACATAAAGTCAATTAACACATATTTTGTATGTTACATGTATTACATACCATATTTTTACAATAAATAAGCTAGCAAAAACAAAAGTCACTAAGAAAATCATGATGAAGAGAAAATACTTTTACTGTACTGCATTTATCAATACCATATGTTTACATCATTTGTTTATAAGATCTGTCTGAAATGGTGGGCAGCCATGGCTGCAGACCATAATCTATGTACATTTCAAGGAATTCAACTTTTTCTTGCAATGTTAAGACTTTTCTCTACTTGTTGGGAGCAACAACATCACTAATAGCACTTGGTAGGTTTCATGCTGATTTTCAAGGTTTATGGTATAGCACTACGATGAAAAGTAAATGAGAATGAGATCACTTTTTACTGCAATTCACAATTTGTAGGAGAGAATGACTACTCAAACCTAGATGATTAGTGTGACAGGCTGTTTTAACTGAACACTTCCAACACTTGAGCTTAATACAATAGCAACAGAACAGGGCTACAAAATTATTACAGTAGTACAGTATATTACTACAGTTAATTTTATGTAGCTGTGATTTAACACCACATCTGTTACAAGTGTTTATCTTACTCTTAGCTGTAACTAGCACCATATACAGTCTGTAAAGGTCTTTGTAAGTTTTGAAAATTTTTAACTTTTTGTAATAGATTCGTATATATTTTATGGTAGTATATGATAAAATAGATTAGTAGCTACATATAGTGTGTGGATTCAAAACATACATAATTTTCTTAGTTTTTTATTTAATATTTCTAGTCTACATGGTTTGTGAGTTTCTTCAAATTGTTTCAAATCTCCAAAAAATTTCCAATATATTTATTTTTAAAAATTTGCATGTAAGTGGACCCACAAAGTTCAAACCTATTGTTCAAGGATCAAATGTACTAAACTTCACATCACACACACACAAATATTGACTCAGAATGGATTACAAACTTAAATGTAAAACCAAAGAACTTTTAGAAATAGAAAACAGAAAATCTTCAGGACCTAGGGCTAGGCAAAGAATTTTTAGACTTGACATTAAAAGTATGATCTATAAAAACAAAAATAAATTCATCAAAATTAAGAACTTTTGCTCTTTGAAAGCCAATGTAAAGAGGAGAGAAGACAAAGCTACCAGTTGGGGGAAATATTTGCAAACCATATATCAGACAGAGAACTCATATCTAGAAGTACAAAGAACTCTCAAACAAAAAAATAAAAGAAAAACAATACAATTAGAAAATGGGCAAAAGTAATGAACAGACATTTCACCAAGAGGATATACATATGGCAAATAAGCACACTGTTAGCCACTAGTAAAATTCAAATTAAAACCACAATATCAGTCCATACTATCAAAATAACTAAAATTAAAACATAGTGAAAATACTAAATGCTGGAAAGGGTGCAGAGAAATGAATTACTTGTACATTTGCTGATAGGAATGTAAAGTGGTAAAGCCAGGCAACAAAACAGTTCAGCACTTTCAAAGCAAAACAAACATAAAACACAAAACCACCAAACATGCTGCTATCATGTGACCAGCAATTTCACTCATGAGCATTTATCCCAGAGAAATGAAAACTTGAATTTTCACACAAAAATTTGTATACAAATGTTTATAGCAATTTAATCATAATAGCCAAAACCTGGAACCAGCCAAGATGTTCTTCAACATCTGAATAAACTATAGTACATTGATACTGAGTGGAATACCATTCACAATAAAAAAGAACCAAACTACTGATATCCACCTGCCCCACTTCAAAACCTGGATGACTCTCCAGAGAATGATGCTCAGGGGAAAAAAAGCCATTCCCAAAAGGTTATATAATATATGATTCCTCTTTTACATAACATGTTTGAAATGACAAAAATTATAAAATTTCCAAACAGATGAATGTTTGAAAGGAGTTAAGAATCAGGTGAGAAAAGTGGGAAAGAAGTAGGTATGGCTGGGAAGGATCCAAGATGGTCGAATAGGAACAGCTCTGGAGTGCAGTTCCCAGCAAGAAGAATGCAGAGGCTGAGTGCCCACCACCTTTCCAAACAAATTTTCACTGCCCACAGACCAGGAGATTCCCAGGCCAAAAATCGCCATGAGTTTTCAGCACAGTGGTTTCAGCCAGTGCCAGCTTGGCACACAGAAACTCACACATATCTGGGTGGCCATTTCAACTGGCACCTAGAATGCCCAGGAGACAGAATCACCCATTCAACTGAAAGGGAGGGGCAGAGTCAGGGAACCAGGCTATCTGGCTCGGCGGGTACCACCCCCACAAAACAAGCAATCTGAAACACTCTGGATTGAGAGTTTCCCAGCAAGTGCAGCTGGACCCATGACAGTCTAGCTCAGTGGGAGGAAGGGCGATCACCACTACTGAGGCAGTTCACACAGAAGCTGGGCAGAGCCTACGGCAGCTCAGCAACACCTCTGCTGGCAGACTGTGACTAGACTACTCCGTGCAGGGCAGGGCATCTATTAAAAAAGGCAGCAGAATGACAGGAACTTACAAATAAAGCCAACCTTCCTAGGACAGAGCACCTGGGAAAAGAGGTGGTTATGAGTTCCACTGCAGCAGACTTAAAAGTACCTGCCCAGCAGCTCTGCACAGAACAACGGAGATCCAAGCACAGCACTTGAGCTCCTATAAGGGACAGACTGTGTCCTCAAGCAGCTCCCCCACCCCGGTATACACAAAGAGACACCTCATAAAGGAGAGCTCAGACCAACATCTGGCAGGTACCCTTCTGGGACGAAGATAACAGAAGAAGAAACTGGCAGCAACCCTTACTGTTCTGCAGCCCCTGATGGTGATCTCCAGGTAAGAAGGATCTGGAGTGGACCTCCAGCAGTCCTGCAGCAGAGGGACCCGACTGCTAGAAGGAAAACTAAGAAACAGAAAGAAATAACTTCATCATCAAAAAAAAGGACGCCACTCAGAGATGCCATCTGAAAGTCACCAACTACAAAGACCAGAGGTAGATAAAGCCACTAAGATGGGAAGAAACCAGTGCAAAAAGGATGAAAACACCAAAACCAGAATGCCTCTCCTCCAAAGGATCACAACTTCTCACCAGTTAGGGATCAAAGATGGGTGGAGAATGAATCTGATGAATTGACAGAAACAGGCTTCAGAAGGTGGGTAATAACAAACTTCTCAGAGCTAAAAGAACATGTGCTAACCCAATGCAAAGAAACTAAGAACTTAGAAAAAAGGTAGATGAGATGCTAACTAGAATAAACAATTAGAGAAGAATATAAACGACTTGATGGAGCTGAAAAACACAGCACGAGAACTTCGCGAAGCATACACAAGTTTCAATAGCCGAACTGACCAAGCAGAAGAAAGGATATCAGAGATTGAAGATCAACTTAATGAAATAAAACAAGAAGGCAAGAATAGAGAAAAAAGAGTGAAAAGAAATGAACAAAGCCTACAAGAAATATAGGATTATGTGAAAAGACCTAATCTACATTTGATAGGTGTATCTGAATGTGACAGAGAGAATGAATCCAAGCTGGAAAATACTCTTCAGGACATTATCCAGGAGAACTTCCCCAACCTAGCAAGCCAGGCCACCATTCAAGTCCAGGAAATACAGAGAACACCACAAAGATATTCCTCAAGAAGAGCAACCCCAAGGCACATAATTGTCAGATTCACCAGGGTTGAAATGAAGAAAAAAACACTAAGGGCAGCCAGAGAGAAAGGTCGGGTTACCCACAAAAGGAAGCCCATCATACTCACAGCGGATCTCTTGGCAGAAACCCTACAAGCCAGAAGAGAGTGGGGGTCATTATTCAACATCCTTAAAGAAATGAACTTTCAACCTAAAATTTCATATCCAGCCAAACTAAGCTTCATAAGTGAAGGAGAAAGAAAATCCTTTATGGACAAGCAATTGCTGAGAGATTTTGTCACCACCAGGCCTGCCTTACAAGAGCTCCTGAAAGAAGCACTGAACAAGTTAAGGAACAATCAGTACCAGCCACTCCAAAAACGTACCAAATGATAAAGACCACCACTACAATGAAAAAAATGCGTCAACTAATGGGTGAAACATCCAGCTAGCAACAAAATGGCAGGATCAAATTCACACATAACAATATTAACCTTAAATGTAAATGGGCTAAATGCCCCAATCAAAGATGCAGACTGGCAAATTGGATAAAAAGTCAAAACCCATTAGTGTGCTGTATTCAGGAAACCCATCTGACGTGCAAGGACACACATAGGCTCAAAAAAAAGGGATAGAGGAAGATTTACCAAGCAAATAGAGAGCAAAAAAAGAAAAAAAAAAAAAAGCAGGAGTTACAATCCTAGTCTCTGATAAAATGGACTTTAAACCAACAAAGATCAAAAGAGACAAAGAAGAGCATTACATAATGGTAAAAGGATCAATGCATCAAAAAGAGCTAATGATCCTAAATATATACGCACCAATTACAGGAGCACCCAGGTACATAAAGCAAGTTCTTATCAACCTACAAAGAGACTTAGACACCCACACATTAATAGTGGGAGACTTTAACACTCCACTGTCAATATTAGATCAATGAGACAGAAAATTAACAAAGATATCCAGGACTTGAACTCAGATCTGGACTAAGTGGACCTAATAGACGTCTAAAGAAATCTCCACCCCGAATCCACAGAATATACATTCTTCTCAGTGCTACATTGCACCTACTCTAAAATTGACCACATAATTAGAAGTAAATTACTCCTCAGCAAATGAATAAGAACAGAAATCATAACAAACAGTCTCTCAGACCACAGGACAAATTAGAACTCAGAATTGAGAAACTAACTCAGAACCACACAGCTTCATGGAAACTAAACAACTGGCTCCTAAATGTTGACTGGATAAACAATGAAATGAAAGTAGAAATAAAGATGTTCTTTGAAACCAACAAGAATGAAGACACAAAGCACCAGAATCTCTGGGGAACATTTAAAGCAGTGTCTAGAGGGGAAATTTATAGCAATAAATGCACATATGAGAAGTGAGGAAAGATCTAAAATCAACACCCTATTATCAAAACTGAAAGAGCTAGAGGAGCAAGATCAAAAAACTCAAAAGCTAGCAGAAGACAAGAAATAACTAAGATCAGAGCAGAACTGAAGGAGACAGAGACACAAAAAACCCTTCAAAAAATCAATAAATCCAGGATATGGTTTTTTGAAAAGATCAACAAAATAGACAGACCACTAGCCAGATTAATAAAAAAGAAAAGAGAGAATAATCAAATAGATGCAATAAAAAATGATAAAGGGGATATCACCACTGATTCCACAGAAACACAAACTACAATCAGGGATTACTACAAATAACTCTATGCACATAAACCAGCAAACCTGGAAGAAATGGATAAATTCCTGGACACTTGCACCCTCCCAAGCCTAAACCAGGAAGAAGTTGAAACCTTGAATAGACCCATAACAAGGGCCAAAGTTGAGGCAGCAATTAATAGCCTACTAACCAAAAAAAGTCCAGGTCCAGATGGGTTCACAGCTGAATTCTACCAGACATACAAAGAGGAGCTGGTACTATTCCTTCTGAAACGAATCCAAACAATACAAAAAGAGGGAATCCTTCCCAAATCATGTTATGAGACCAAAATCATCCAGATACCAAAACCCGGCAGAGAATCAACAAAAAAAAGAAAACTTCAGTCCAATATCCATGATGAACATAGATGCAAAAATCTTCAATAAAATACTGGCAAACCATTGCAACAGCACATCAAAAAGGTTATCCATCACGATCAAGTGGGCTTCATTCCAGGGATGCAAGGCTGGTTCAACATACCCAAGTCTATAAACATAATCCACCACATAAACAGAACCAAAGACAAAAATCACATGATTATCTCAGTAGATGCAGAGAAGGCCTTCAACAAAATTCAACGGCCCTTTATGCTAAAAACTCTCAATAAACTAGGTATCAAAGGAACATATCTCAAAACAGTAAAAGCTATTTACGACAAAACCTACAGCCAATATAATACTGAATGGGCAAAAACTGGAAGAATTCCCTTTGAAATCTGGCACTAGAGAAGGATACCCTCTCTCACCACTCCTATTCAATATAGTATTGGAAGTTCTAGCCAGAGCAATTAGGCAAGAAAAAAAAAAAAATAAAGGGTATTCAATTAGGAAAAGGAAGTGAAATTGTCTCTATTTGCAGAGAACATGATTGTATATTTAGAAGACCGTATCATCTCAGCCCAAAATATCCTTAAACTGATAAGCAATGTCAGCAAAGTCTCAAGATATAAAATCAATGTGCATAAATCACAAACATTTTTATACACCAATAATAGACTAACAGAGAGCCAAATCATGAGTAAACTCCCATTCGCAATTGCTAAAAAGAGAATAAAATACCTAGGAATACAACTAACAAAGGATGTAAAGGACCTCTTCAAGGAGAACTACAAACCGCTGCTCAAGGAAATAATAGAGGACACAAACAGATGGAGAAATATTCCATGCTCATGGTTAGGAATAATCAATATTGTGAAAATGGCCATACTGTCCAAAGGAATGTATAGATTCACTGCTATCCCCATCAAGCTACCAATGACCTTCTTCGCAGACCTGGAAAAAAGCACCTTAAACTTCATATGGAACTAAAACAGAGCCCACATAGCCAAGACAATCCTAAGCAAAAAGAACAAAGCTGGAGGCATCACGCTACCTGATTTCCAACTACACTACAAGGCTACAATAATTAAAACAGCATGGTACTAGCACCAAAACAGAGATATCGACCAATGGAACAGAGCGGAGGTCCTGGAGGCAATGCCACACATCTACAACCATCTGATCTCTGAAAAATCAGACAAAAACAAGCAATGGGGAAAGGATTCCCTGTTTAATAAATGGTGTTGTGAAAACTGGCTAGCAGTGTGCAGAAAGCAGAAACTGGACCCCTTCCTGACTCCTTACACTCAAATTATCTCCAGATGGATTAAAGACTTAAACACAAGACCTAACACCATAAAAACCCTAAAAGAAAACCTAGGCAAAACCATTCAGGACATAGGCATAAGCAAGGACTTCATGATTAAAACACCAAAAGCATTGGTGACAAAAGCCAAAATAGACAAACGGAACCTAATTAAACTCCAGAGCTTCTGTAGAGCAAAAGAAACAATCAATAGAGTGAACTGACAACCAACAGAATGGGAAAAAATTTTTGCAATCTACCCATCTGACAAAGGGCTAATATCCAGAATCTACAAAGGACTAAAACAGATTTACTAGAAAAAAACAAACAAACCCATTCAAAAGTGGGCGAAGGACATGAACAGACACTTTTCAAAAGAAGATGTATATGAAGCCAACAGACATATGAAAAAATGCTCACTATCACTGATTATTAGAGAAATACAAATCAAAACCACATTGAGATACCACCTCAGGCCAGTTAGAATGGTGATCATTAAAAAATCTGGAGACAACAGATGCTGGAGAGGATGTGAATAGGACTGTTGGTGTGAGTGTAAACTAGTTCAACCATTGTGGAAGACAGTGTGGTGATTCCTCAAGGACCTAGAACTAGAAATTCCATTTGACCCAGCAATCCCATTACTGGGTATATACCCAAAGGATTATAAATCATTCTATTATAAAGACACATGCACGATATATGTTCATAGTGGCACTGTTTATAATAGCAAAGACCTGGAATCAACACAAACACCCAATGATGACAGACCAGACAATGAAAATGTGGCACATATACACCATGGAATACTATGCAGTCATAAAAAATGATGAGTTCATGTCCTTTGTAGGGACATGGATGAATCTGGAAACCATAATTCTCAGCAAACTGACACAAGAACAGAAAATCAAACGCCGCATGTTCTCACTCATAGGTGGGTATTAAACAATGAGAACACATGGACACAGGGAGGGGAGCATCACACACAGGGGTCTGTTGGTGGGGGCCAAGGGAGGGACAGCAGTGGGGGTAGGTCAGGGAGGGATAACATGGGGAGAAATGCCAGATGTAGGTGACGGGGGGATGGAGGCAGCAAACCACATTGCCATGTGTGTACCTATGCAACAATCCTGCATGATCTGCACATATACCCCAGAACCTAAAGTACAATAAAAATAAATAAAATAAAATAAAGAAGTAGGTATGGCTATAACAGAGCAACTTGAGTGATGTGATAATATAAATATTATGTCTCTTGACTGTATCAATGTCAATATCCTGGCTGTAATATTATATTATAGTTTTGTAAGACATATCCATTGAGGCAAGTTGAGTAGAGTTAGGGTTTACAACCCCTGGGCCACAGCAGGAGGTGAGCAGCTGGAGGGCCAGCCAGCAAAGTTGAGCTTCACCTTTTGTCAGAACAGTGGGCCTTAGATTCTCATAGACACAGAAACCCTATTGTTAACTGTGCATGCAAGGGTTGTGTGCTCCTAATGAGAATCTAATAATCTAATGATGAATGTAATGTGTGTTTGATTCATTCCGAAAACCTCTGCCCCTGCAGTCCATGAAAAAATTATCTTCCATGAAATCAGCCCCTGGCTCCAAAATTTGAGGACCACTGGAGTAAAGGATACATGGGTTCTTTTTGTATTATTTCTTACAACTGAACATGAATCTGCATTCATCTCAAAATAAAAAGTTTACTTTATCTGTCTAAATTAACTTAAATAAATGTGCGTATGTGTGCAACATTTGACACTAGTGACAGAGAAAGTCTGTCAAACACAGAAGCATGTGTATAAAAGGTGAAGTAGTAGAAGGCTCAGCAAAATGTAGAAACCCCAAAACTGCAGAAAGTCATTAGGGAAGTCACCATAGCAGAGAGAGAGGCAAATAGGTTTTCTTGATACTGGAAATGTGAGTCTTTTCTCACTTTGAGACTTTCAGAGGGACTCACAGTGGAACTGCCTAGTAAAACTTTCTGCAGTGTTGGAAATATAATCTGAGCTGCCCAGCACTGCAGCTAATAGCTACGTGGAGGCTCTTGAGCACTAAAATGTAACTAATGTAACTGAGAAACTCCAGTTTTAAATGCATTTAATTTTAATTAAAACAGCCACATATGACTACTGACTGCTGTATTGAACAGCACAGTGCTATAAAAAGATTAGAGGGATTGCTGGCAAGATGGCTAAATAGGAGCAGCTCTGGTCTGCAGCTCCCAGCAAGATTGACACAAAAAGTGGGTGATTTCTGCATGTCCAACTGAGGTACCAGGTTCATATCACTGGGACTAGTTAGACAGTGGGTACAGCCCAAGTAGGGAGAGCTGGAGCAGGGTGAGGCATTGCCTCAGTTGGGAAGTACAAGGAGTTGGAGAACTCCCTCTACTAGCCAAGGGAAGTCATTAGGGACTGTTCCATTCACTCTGGCCCAGATACTGCACTTTTACAACCTGCAGACCAGGAGATTCCCTTCAGTGCCTACACAACCAGGGCCCTGGTTTTCAGCACAAAACTGGGTGGCCCTTTGGGCAGACACTGAGCTAGCTGCAGGAGTTTTTTTGGTTGTTGTTGTTTGTTTGTTTTTTCATAGCCCAGTGGCAGCTGGAACACCGGCAAGACAGAACCATTCACTCCCCTGGAAAGGAGGCTGAAGCCAGGGAGCCCAGTGATATGGCTTGGCAGGTCCCACCCCCAGGAAGCCCAGCAAGCTAAGATCTACTGGCCTGAAATTCTCACAGCACAGCAGTCTGAGCTTGACTTGGGATACTCGAGCTTGGTTAGGGGAGGGGCATCCACCATTGCTGAGGCCTGGGTAGGTGATTTTATCCTCACAGTGTAAACAAAGTCTCCGAAAAGTTCAAACTGTGTGGAGCCCACCACAGCTCAGCAAGGCCACTGCACCCAGACTGCCTCTCTAGATTCCCTCCTCTCTGAGCAGGGCATCTCTGAAAAAAAGGCAGCAGCCCCAGTCAGGGACTTATAGATAAAACTGCCACCTCCCCTGGGACAGAGCACCTGCGGGAAGGGACAGTTGTTGGTGCAGCTTCAGCAGACTAAAATGTTCTTGCCTGGCAGCTCTGAAGAGAGCAGCAGATATTCTAGCACAACATTAGAACTTTGATAAGGGACAGACTGCCTCCTCAAGTGGGTCTCTTACCCCCATGTATGCTGACTGGGAGACATCTTCCAGTAGGGGCCAACAGAACCTCATACAGGAGAGCTCTGACTGGCATCTGGTGGGTGCCCTCTGGGACAAAGCTTCCAGAGGAAGGAACAGGCAGCAATCTTTGCTCTTCTGCAGCCTCCACCAGTGATACTCAGACAAACAGGGTCTGGAGTGGACCCCAAACAAAATCCAGCAGACTTGCAGCAGAGGATCCTGTTAGAAGCAAAACTAATAAACAGAAAAAAATAGTATCAACATCAACAAAAAGGACATCCACTCAGAGACCCCGTCCAAAGGTCACTGACTTCAAAGACAAAACTCCACATAGATAAATCCATGAATATGGGGAGAAACCAACATAAAAAGGCTGAAAATTCCAAAAACCAGAATGCCTCTTCTCCAAGGATCACAGCTCCTCACCACCAAGGGAGAATGTGTTTGACAAACTGACAGAAGTAGGCTTCAGAAGGTGGGTAATAATAAACTTCTCTGAGCTAGAGGAGCATGTTCTAACCCAATGCAAGGAAGCTAAGAACCTTGAAAAAAAGGTTAGATTAATTGCCAACTAAAGCGAAAGGTCTGAGAAGAACATAAATAACCAGATGGAGCTGAAAAACACAGCACAAGCCTTTCATTAAGCATACACAAGTATCAACAGCTGAATCAATCAAGCAGAAGAAAGGATATCAGAGATTGAATACCAACTCAATTAAATAAAGGAAGAAAACTAGAAAAAAAAGAGTGAAAAGAAGTGAACAAAGCCTCCAAAACATATGAGACTATGTGAAAAGAGCAAATATACATTTGATTGGTGTATCTGAAAGTAACAGGGAGAATGGAACCAAGTTGAAAAACAGTCTTCAGGATATTATCCAGGAGAACTTCCCCAACTTAGAAAGGCAGGCCAACAGTCAAATTCAGGAAGTACACAGAACACCACAAAGATACACCTTGACAAGAGCAACCCAAAGACACATAATCATCAGATTCACCAGATTGAAATGAAGGAAAAAATGTTAGGTGCAGCCAGAGAGAAAGGTTGAGTTACCCACAAAGGGAAGCCCATTAGACTAATAGCTGATATCTCGGCAGAAACCCTACAAGCCAGAAGAGAATGGGGGCCAATATTCAACATCCTTAAAGACAAGGAAAAACCAGTACCAGCCACTGCAAAAACATACCAAGGTGTGAAGACCATTGACACTATGAAGAATGTGTATCAACTAACAGGCAAAATAACCAGCTAGCATCATAATGACAGAATCAAATTCACACATAAAAATGGTAACCTTAAATGTAATGCTAAATGCCCCAATTAAAAGACACAGACTGGCAAATTGGATAAAACATCAAGACCCATTGGTGTGCTGTATTCAGGACACCCATCTCACCTGCAAAGACACACATAGGCTCAAAATAAAAAAGATGGAGGAATATTTACCAAGTGAATGGAAACAAAAAAAAGCAGGGGTTACAATCCTAGTCTCTTATAAAACAAACCTCCAACAAAGATCAAAAAAGACAAAGAAGGGCACTACATAATGGTAAAGGGATCAATGCAACAAGAAGAACTAACTACCCTAAATGTATATGCACCCAATACAGGAGCATGAAGATTCATAAGGCAAGTTCTTTGACCTACAAAGAGACTTAGACTCTCACACAATAATAGTGGGAGACTTTAACAGCCCACTGCTGGTATTAGACAGATCCACAATACAGAAAATTAACAAGGATATCTAGAACTTTAACTCAGCTCTGGACCAAGCGGACCTAATAGACATCTACAGAACTCTCCACCCCAAATCAACAGAATATATACATTCTTCTCAGCACCACATCTCACTTGTTCTAAAATTGACCACATAATTGGAAGAAAAACACTTCTCAGCAAATGCAAAAGAATGGAAATCATAACAAACGGTCTCTCAGACCACAATGCAATCAAATTAGAATTCAGGAATAAGAAACTCACTTAAAACTGCACAACTACGTGGAAACTGACCAACCTGCTCCTGAATGACTACTGGGTAAATAATGAAATTAAGGCAGAAATAAAGATGTTCTTTGAAACCAGTGAGTAGTAAGATACAACGTACCAGAATCTCTGGGGCACATTTAAAGCCATGTGTAGACAGAAATTTATAGCACTAAATGCCCACAAGAGAAAGCAAGAAAGATCTAAAATTGACATCCTAACATCACAATTAAAAGAACAAAAGAAGCAAGAGCAAACAAATTCAAAATCTAGCAGAAGACAGGAAATAACTAAGATCAGAGTAGAACTGAAGGAGATAGAGACAAAAAACCCTCCAAAAATATCAATGATCCAGGAGCTGGTTTTTTGAAAAGATCAATAAAATAGATAAACCATTAGTCAGACCAATAAAGAAGAAAAAAGAGAAGAATCAAAAAGATGCAATAAAAAGTGATAAAGGGGATATCACCTCCGATCCCACAGGAACACAACTACCATCAGAGAATACTACAAACACCTCTACACAAATAAACTAGAAAATCTAGAGGAAATGTATAAATTCCTGGAAACACACACCCTCCCAAGACTAAACCAGGAAGAAGGTGAATCCCTGAATAGACCAAAAACAAGTTCTGAATTTGAGGCAGTAATTAATAGCCTACCAACCAAATAAAAGCCCAGGACCAGACAGATTCACAGCCAAATTCTACCAGAGATACAAAGAGGAGCTGGTACCATTCCTTCTAAAACTATTCCAAACAATAGAAAAAGAGGGAATCCTTCCTAACTCATTTTATGAGACCAGCATCATCCTAATACCAAAACCTGGCAGAACACAACAAAAAAAGAAAATTTCAGACCAATATCTCTGATGGATATCAATTCAAAAATCCTCAATAAAATATTGGCAACCCAAATCCAGCAGCACATCAAAAAGCTTATCCACCACAATCAAGTTGGCTTCATCATTGGATGCAAGACTGGTTCAACATACACAAATCAAACATAATCCATCACACAAACAGAACCAATGACAAAAAACACATGATTATCTCAATAGATGCAGAAAAGGTCTTCGACAAAATTCAACAGATCTTTATGCTAACAACTTCCAATAAACTAGGTATTGATGGAACATATCACAAAATAGTAAGAGACATTTATGACAAACCCACAGCCAATAGCATACTGAATGGACAAAAACTGGAAGCATTCCCTTTTAAAACTGGCACAAGACAAGGTTGCCCTCTTTCACCACTCATATTCAGCAAAGTATTGGAAGTTCTGGCCAGGGCAATCAGGCAAGAGAAAGAAATAAAGGATATTCAATTAGGAAAAGAGGAAGTCAAATTGTCTCTGTTTGCAGATGACATGATTGTATATTTAGAAAAGCCCATCATCTCAGCCCCAAATCTCCTTAAACTGGTAAATAACTTCAGCAAAGTCTCAGGATACAAAATCAATGTGCAAACACCACAAGCATTCCTATACACCAATAATAGACAAACAGAGAGCCAAATCACACATGAACTACCATTCACAATTGCTACAAAGAGAATAAAACACCTAGGAATACAACTTACAAGGGATATGAAGGACCTCTTCAAAAAGAACTACAAACCACTGCTAAAGGAAACAAGAGAGGACACAAACAAATGGAAAAACATTTCATGCTCATGGATAGGAAGAATTAATATCATAATGGACATACTGCCCAAAGTAATTTATGCATTCAATGCTATCTCCATCAAACTACCATTGACTTTCTTCACAGAACTGGAAAAACTACTTTAAATTTCATATGGAACCAAAAAAGAGCCCATATAGCCAAGACAATCCTAAGCAAAGAGAACAAAGCTAGAGGCATCACACTACCTGACTTCAAACTATTCTACAAGGCTACAGTAATAAAAATAGCATGGTACTGGTACCAAAACAGATAGACAAATAGAACAGACAAGGGGCCTCAGAAATAATGCCACACGTCTACAACCATCTGATCTTTGACAAACCTGAAAAAACAAGCAATGGGGAAAGGATTCCCTATTTAATAAATGATGTTGGGAAAACTGGCTAGCCATATGCAGAAAACTGAAACTGGACCCCTTACTTACACCTTATACAAAAATTAACTCAAGATGGATGAAAGACTTAAACATAAGACCTAAAATCACAAAAACCCTAGAAGAAAACCTAGGCAATATCATTCAGGACATAGGCATAGGCAAGGACTTCATGACTAAAACACCAAGAGCAATGGCAACAAAAGCCAAAATTGACAAATGGGATCTAATTAAACTAAAGAGCTTCTGCACAGAAAAAACAAAAACAAAAACAAAAACAAAAAACTATCATCAGGATGAACAGGCAACCTTCAGAATAGGAGAAAATTTTTGCAATCTATCCATCTGACAAAGGGTTAATATACAGAATCTACAAATAACTTAAACAAATTTATAAAAAAAAACTGCATCAAAAAGTGGGCAAAGGATACGAACAGATACTTCTCAAAAGAAGACATTTATGCAGCCAACAAACACATAAAAAAGCTCATCATCACTGGTCATTAGAGAAATGCAAATTAAAACCACAATGAGATACCATCTCACACCAGTTAGAATAGACATCATTTAAAAGTCAGGCTGTAGAGGATATGGAGAAATAGGAACACTTTTACACTGTTGTTAGGAGCATAAATTAGTTCAATTACTGTTGAAGACAGTGTGGTGATTCCTCAATAACCTAAAAATAGAAATACCATTTGACCCAGCAATCCCATTACTGGGTATATATCCAAAGGATTATAAATCATTCTACTATAAAGACATATGCACATGTATGTTTGCTGCAGCACTGTTCACAATGGCAAATACTTGGAACCAATCCAGATGCCAATCAATGATAGACTGGATAAAGAAAAAGTGGCACATATGCACCATGAACTACTATGCAGCCATAAAAAAGGAGGAGTTCATGTCCTTTGCAGGGACATGGGTAAAGCTGAAAACCATTATGCTCAGCAAACTAACACAAGAACAGAAAACCAAACACTTCATGTTTTCACTCATAAGTGGGAGTTGAACAATGACAACACATGGACACAGGGAGGGGAACATCACACACCAGAGCCTGTTGGGGGTTGGGGAGCTAGGGAAGAGATAGCATTAGGAGAAATACCTAATATAGATGACGGGTTGATGGGTGCAGCAAACCATCATGGCACGTGTATACCTATGTAACAAACCTGCATGTTCTGCACATGTACCCCAGAACTTAAAGTATAATAATGAAAAAAAAAACTGTATAAAGAAACTAGAACAAGTCCAGGTGCATAATAAATAGAAATTATTATTGTGAAAAAAAGATTAAAAACAAAGATGAGAGCTCAAGTTTTGCCATTGGTAGACTGTTTCAGAGCTTTGGTAATTTGGTCTTCTATGTGTCATGTGTCACCTTGATTTTTCTGTCATGCCAATGAAGTTAGCAACAAGCAAATCAAAGTATAATCCTCTACATATGCAGTAGCTGACATGATTATAGTTAAAAGTCAGTCTGGATGTCTGGTTATTAATATTGACAGAAAGGGCATTACAGAAAGTTAAAATACCACTTTTCAGATTTGAACAAATAATTGTGTTAAAAGATTATCTGACATCCAATGTTTTCCTAGATGATCTGATTACAAAATAAAAATTCAGTGGTTGGAGAAAACTCAAGGAGAACATATTGGAAATGCAGGCAATATAGAATTATTGTTGGAAGAAATTTTTCCTGAGTTGTCATAGAGTGGCAAGAGACACTAGAGGCAGTGAGATGTGTTACAGAGTAAACCAGGCATCACAAGCGTCTAAATAAGATGACAGCTGCAAACATCAGAATGATCCACCACCAGGCACTGGTGAATTTCAAGTGAAAAAAAATAAGATCAAACTGACTTCCAGACTGAGGTGCTGGGGTATTAGGAGAATGATAGGGCACTAAGATTCACTGATGCAGAAAAACTGGGAAGGAAGCAGTGTTCAGTTCTTGATATATTGTGTCTTATATCAAATGGTCATCCTTAAGCAGAGATGGTCCTGTCTAGTTCATTTTCAACAATTGTTTACATACAGACTGCCTTAGAATCAATTGGGGAAAGTTTAAAATACAGATTTTTTGAGTCATCTTCCAAAATTCCCAACCAGATTTTCCATGGTGGAACCCAAAAATATGTAATATTTTAAAGTCCCCTAGTAAATTTCAAAGATTGGCTAGGTTTACAAATACTGTAGCACATTAAGCAGATAAAGGAAAGTCAGGAGACAACATAAATCAACTTGGAATAGCATCTGGATTTAGGAGTTAGTTAAGGCATAGTATGAAAACAACACTAAACAAAAGCAGCTAAGTATGGCTAGATCTGCCTCCACCCAGCGTGAGTATAAAGCATCTTGGACGTATGTGAAAATAAATGTTTAAGGTTATTATAATATCCTTATAATTTACTTAAAATACTTCATCTAGATAATGAGATGCATCCAGGTATACCTCAGAGATACTGCAAATTCAGTTCCAGACCACTGTTATAAATTAATATTACAATAAGCAAGTCACACAACTTTTTAAATTTCTCAGTGCATATAAAAGTTGTATTTATACTATACAGTAGTCTATTAAGTATGCCATATAATTATGTCTAAAAAATAATGCATATACCTTAATTTAAAAAATAACGTATTGCTAAAAACTACTAACAATCCTCTGAGTTTTCAGAAAGTCATAATCTTTTTGTTGGTGTAGGGTCTTGCCTTGGTGTTGAGGGCTTTGATCTGAATCAGGATTTGGCTAAGAGAATGTTGTAGCTGATGTGATCTTCTATTCACACCACTAGAACTTTCTTTATATTAGCGATAAGGCTGTTTTTCTTTCTTAACATTCATGTATTCCCTGGAACAGTACTTTAATTTCCTCAAGAACCTCTCCTTTACAGTCACAGCTTGGCTAACTGCTTGGCATAAGAAGTGTAGCTTTTAGCCTATCTTGGCTTTTGACGTTTCTTCCACACTAAGCTTAATCATTTCTAGCTTTTGATCGAAAGTGAGAGAATATGACTCTTCCTTTCAGGCGAACACTTAAGAAGCCAGCGTAGGGCTATTAATTTGTCTAATTTTGATATGGTTGTGTCTCAGGGAATAGGCAGACACAGGAGAAAGAGAGAGATGGGGGAACAGATGGCTGGTCAAGGGAGCAATTGCCATAGAACATTGATTAAGTTCACCATCTTATATGCTCACAGTTTGTGATGCCCCAAAACAATAACAATAGTAGTATCAGGGATCGTTGACCGAAGATCATGCCAACAAATATAGCAATAATGAAAAGGTTCAAAATATTGCAAGAATTACCAAAATGTGACAAACAGACACAAAGGGAAAACATGTTGTTGGAAAAATGGTGCCAATAAAATTGCTCGATGCAGGTTTGCCACGATCCTTCAATTTGTTTTTTTTTAAAAAAAGCAATATTTATTTGTGAAGCACACACAAAAAATGAAGTATGCCTGTATGTATGTGTTCAAGAGTTTTAACCATGGAGGGTCAGGAAAATACTAGTTCACATCTGAGATACACTAATCAGAAATAAAACCCAGCGTGGCTAGACAACATGCAAAGACTAATCAGAGGTCCACGCTCATAAAACAACTACCACAGATATCACATGCTTTTGTTTCCTATTAATACAGCCTTTGTTAATTAGAATAATGGTTTTTAGTAAGGCTGCTTCATGGGTGACATCAGTGGTGTTCAAAATATGTTCATTAGTTGCAAATGTAACAGGCATTCCTGTTCTCACAAAGAGGTGTTAAGAATCTGGTGAACCCAACATGGGCCCTATGTTCTACAGTTCCAGCTCAGCAGCTGATTAAAACAGTTTTGTTATCTGACTCTAACGAGAAGGGTAGCTGAATCCTGCTGCTGAAACACAGTTGCAGAAGTCTCTAATGAACTTTTCAGGCAAGGTACTGTCAGAGAGCTTCAAAAGACAGCTGGGACCACATCAAGCTGACATGTGGGCCATACAACTGTTACTATGTCTGTTTGCAAATAAAAGACAATGTTTTTACATTTGCAAAAAATTTGATGTTAGGCCTTTTTTGGTTATACTAGGCCTTCACGTTTATGGGGTAAGAGACTGATAGCTATCATCTACTTCCAAGAACTGAAGGCTACTAGTATCGACCAAAAATAACCAAATTAGGGTGAATGACAATATGGCTTCTGGACAGTTTGCAACAAAAGTCATTTTCTCCAGAAAGTTTGGCATAAATTTTTTTCTAGTGACTTTTAATAAATGAGATTAATATTCCTCAATATATTAATAAATAGAAATTTCTGATTATTAAGCGACGAGCCTGTGGTTTTCTAAAAACAAGACGCTTTCTTGAATAATTCTGCTTTGTCTTTCAAAGGGATCTGAATTAGAAAAGCAACTAGCATGAAGCCCAGCAGTAAAAATACACTGCTATAGTCACTTGTCAGATGAATGGCATCTATATAGTTAATTTGCACTGTCAGTTTTTTAATGAATTGCTTATTGTTCCTAGTAAGAAGAGAAAAACAGCAGAAATTAAAAATTATATTCTTGTTTCTATATTTGTGGATTAAAATACTCATTAAAACTTTAAAGCATATGTTACAATAAGAAGTAACTTGCCAGACGTCAACTTAGAAAAAAAGTCTTTTTCAAAAGAACGCTGTTTCTAATGCATGGGGAAAAATGGTATCTGAGGTATATAATATGAAAATTCAAGTGATCTAATTATAGTTGACAGAAACAATATCAATCCAGGAATGATCATCTAACCTACTGAGCATACGTTAACAAATAGCATATGTTAAAATGCCTTTGTTACTCTTATGTCTGACTCTACAATGGAAGCTTGGATTTTTTTGAGAGTTAGGGCCAGGATGATTGTGTGATCTTTATTGCTCCAAATTCAGGAGGAATAATTGACAGGTATTAGGTAGCCACTCAAAAAGCGTCAGCGGGATAAATGAATATTCTTGGACATTCATTTACTCACTGATTACCTGTTTCCTTATTTTTAAGTATCATGAAGAAAGATAATTGTTGATACTGTTAATATGAAAAGAAAGTTTTATTCTTCTCTTTACTGATAATGGCTAAATGGAATAATTTTCTAAAAATGTGTGTAAATACTTCTGTAAAATGAGATTAGTTTCAGTGATCTAGAATGCTGTGTCACTCTAAAAAAAACCCAGCCGATTTACTAGAAATGTAGAACATTACTTCTTTAAAAAATGAGCAAATTATTCGTGGGCAGGGTCTAGAGAAAGAAATAAAAGAAAAGGACTCAGTGCAGTTGGGGAAGAAGGGTGGAGAAGCTGCTTCTGGCCTTTCACTAACTGGAGCTGCTGGATTGGATAATAACCCTATGTCTCACTGAGCTGGTCTTCAGTTATTTACAACTTGGCCTGCCTTGGCCAGTTCCACAGTTTGGTACTTTCTCGACCACCACCGGAAAATGCACCCCCATTAACCCTCCTTGGGCACCTCATTTCCTCCCAGCTGCGGAGCCCACCTTGCCCAGACTATTCCACCGGGTCCTGCCCAGTCACGCGGGTCTCAGCCACCTCCTTTTCCTCAGTTTTTAAGGCACGCAATGCATGTTTAGTTGATCTGCTACTTTTAGGTGCCATCTCTATTATTATCCTCTAATTATGTGTCTTTTCTTTGAATGAAAAATTTGATGGCTGAGAGTTTTATTTTATATATTCCCCTTTTCCATGTATCATGTTTCACCACAGCACACAACAGGTGCTCAAAGAGTACCTTAACGTTATCCAATTTGTTTCAAAGAGTACCTTAAAATTATCCAATCGCAATTGTCTAAAGTAAAAACGAGGACGGAAGGAGGGAAAAGGAAGGGCGAGCCTGTATCTATCTTATCTAAGATTAGTTCAAATTACCATCATTTCAAAATTCCATAAACTGAGCAAGCTAAAGGGTTGCTGATTTTTTTAAATCACTGGAATGAATACATATGCTATGTTTAGATAAGAAGGCTAGGACAACTGTTACTAATTTTAAAAATCAGAGTGGTTTCTGCTAATGAATGGTTATTTCTGAACTCACATGGATTTCAGAGGTCCTGAAGAAAAAAAAATTTTTTTGAATATGTTTTAAGCTTTTTCTGATGCCAAAAGACAAGTGAAAAAAAAAAAGCACTTTGGTCTGTGGTTAGAATTCACACATTGTTTATGGGGCAGGTGTTCTTTCCTCAACTGACATAAATGCTGAATCACTAAAACCAACCCTTCTAACATAGGCAAACACCCTCTTGAGGCCTATTTATTGTTTGTAAGAACTAGAAAATCAGACAGCCAATCTGATTATATAGATCAGTTGAAAATTGTCCCCAAGAAAACTTGTCCTAATAAGCTATTTTGTAAAATAACAACAAAAAAGTATTTTAAAATAATGACTGATCATTTCCATGTAAAAAGTTTTATTTTTTGTGACAAAGTATTTCGTTTAGATACATTTCATTTCACAACTTTTATTAAAATCTTGGTTTTAAAAGATACAATGATTCCAATTATTTATTGAGTGTGAAACAAATTAAATATTCCAACTAAAATTTAAAGTTTTTAAATTCAAGAGCTTGAATATTGCATCAAAGCAGTCATTTTTAAAACCCAAGTTTTATCACCTTTTTTTGCACACTAACTGGCAGTCACTTTCCCTCTCATTTCAAAACTTATTCACTAGTCATTTAGCAGTGCCTAACAAAATCTACCAGTATCATAATATGCAAAATCATAAAACAATTAATCTTAAAGCAAGACTTGATTTTATTTTTCTTTAGTAAATGTTTCAGTGTTAAATAATTGACCAATAATTTGTACTTGTTAAAAATGTATTTAGCTAATTAATATCTTTAACTAAAATTTTCATCTCACAGCAATTGAAAATGTGGCAGATAATACAAAAATAAAATTTTACTTGCTCTCTTGCTCATTATTTGTTTATACTTACAAAATGAAGAATGTACATATATAATCTACATAGGATTATAGGAGAAAACATTTGCCAGTACTCTGTTTTGGGACTTTATATTGCATGGTCAAAGTTGGTACATAACAACAAAGAACTTAGGTATTTTTAAGTATGAACACTCTATTATAAATGCAAATCGTATACTCCATTGTACAAAAACGTCCACATTTTGTCATATCTTCACTTAAGTAAATAACACAAAAAGTATTCTGGCAGTTATTTTCCTCTACAGCTTTTGGAAATAATACAACTGGAATTGCTTTTATCTAAGCTTATTTGCTTGTTTTTAATGCACCTATTTCAGGGTTTTTTCCTACAATAAGTTCCGCTTAAACTAAATTTTAGGGAGAAGTGTGTACCATTCAAGAACATACAAAAAAATGCACTAAGCTTTTAAACTTCAAATTTACATTCTTAAACTTCATATTTTTATTTTTAAATATGTAATTTCTACACAAAGGTTAACTTTCTATTGACTTCTAGAATATACTGCCTAAAGGCACTCTTGTAGACAAGTTATACAGTAGCTGGGAGTGTCATCTTACACCAAAAAAAAATGGTCTCAAAGTTTAAAAAAAAAAAAAGCTTCAAACAAGATTATCTTTTTAAGCATGTAGCTAAAATTACTATTTTTGCATATAATAAAATTGAATATTTAAGGTTTCCAAATTCTATTCTGACAGTCATTTTAGTGTCCAACTATACAAAACTGACATAGAGCAAATTTAAATTTATATAATAAATGATTATGAATTAAGTTTCAGGATATAATAAATTTTACATACTTTACAAGCTTAGATATAAAAAATTTACAGTTTTAAACGTCTGTGAGTTTAGGTTGTCCTGCCTATCTGCATGTAAACATAAAAAAATTCTACTTTAGGAACGTAGTTTGTCTTCAATGAATCTTTACAAATACAAGTTCATGTAGAAAAATACTGGTACTCTCTTTTTATTTAGTTGAAATTAATTTTTGAAATGTGATAGACCATATTTCATTAGACTTTATACAATTTCATTCCACTTGAGTCTACATGAAACAATACCAATGTAAATTTTAAGAAGTCAGAAAAAAAGGTTTTGTTTTGTCTAAGTATTTAAAACCTGTGAAATATGAATACCTGTGAGTAGAATAAAATACTGTGATTTTCCAGTTTACTCTGATTTGACTACCACATCACTGCTTGGTTTAACTGAGCTCAAAAAAATTAAATTCATTTAGCCATAAAATAATTACATTGGCATTAATGTAGGCATGATTTTTGCTGTATAAACCCTTAGAAGCATCAGATCCATAAAAGTCATGTTTATAGAATACATAATTTACTTAGTATCATTATTCAATACACTTATTCAATCCATTGTAGAGTTACTTCTTCAATATCATGTTTATCAAACTACAATTAGTGATCAGTTATTGAAAGACAAGACAAACATAGTTACTACTAGTTATCTCCTAGGCATGTTTACTTCAACAACTAAATTTGGGTAGCCAAATTGCCATCAATAAATTGTCATAAAATATCTTGTCATAAAATATCTTAAATATGGTTCTATGATGATAGCATGTCATATATTCATCTGAGATGATTTTTTGCCTCGTGCTGCCATAATAAAATACCATAGACTAGGTAATTTAAGTAATAGGAATTTATTTTCTCATAATTCTGGAGGCTAGAAGTCCAAGATCAAGGCTCTGGTTGATTCAGTTTCTGGTGAGGGCTCTCTTCTTGGCATGCATACAGCTGCCTTCTCTCTGTGCTCATGTGGCCTCACATGGCCTTTCCTCATTGAGTGTGTGTGTGCACACACACACACGCATGTGTGCATCTTTAGAGAGAGCTTTCTGTGTCTCTTCTTATAAGGACACTAATTCTGTCAGATCAGGGCCTCTCCAGTGTTACCTCCTTTAACCTAATCACTTCCTTAGAGGCCCTATCTCCAAATATAGTCACATTGGGGGTTAGAGTTTCAACATATAAATTGGTGGGGGTGGGAGGGGAAATACATTCAGTCCATAACACATATTATTAAAATAATGTATTTTTGTAGCTCCTTATTGATTAGAAATTTAAAATCCTCATTATTATTCAAAAGCCATGTAAAATATGACCAGAAATGACTTGATTTTCTACTATTCCTTGAGAAGTTTTTGAACCCCCTTTTGAATTTTCAAACTTGTATAACCCTTTAAACAATTTTCTCTCATTCCAAAAGTTTCTTAGTTACCAGTTTATCTTCTGTTTGGGCTTTGAGTCCTAGGGAAATTATCATCACGTCTTGTTAAGTTTTCTCTGACTTTTCTGGGAGGCGAGTTATACTCTCCCCCAGTGTTCTCAAACAGTTTATGTCAGTTAGAGAACCTGTCACATTGTATTATGAATACTAATAAAAAAATAAAAACCACTATCTACTTTTACTAGTCTTTGGAATTTTTTTTTTTTTAAGAAAGAAAAGAAAGAGAGAAAGAAAGAAAAAAAAAGAGAATAAAAGAAAGGGAAAAAGAAGAAGAAAAAGAGGGAGAGAGAACGGGAATCTTGCTCTATTGCCCAGGCTAGAATGCAATCTAAAAATGGGTATTAAAAAGCTCTTTCATACTAGTAACTTTGGAATTTTTAAGGATAAAGACCATGCTTTATTTATTTTCTAGAAGAAGTTAAGGAGGGAAAGAGGAAAAAAGAAAGAAAAGGAAGAAATGAAGGTAGATAGATAAACAATCTTAGCGAATAATTTCCATGATTTTAACATATTATTTGCAGGAACAAGAAGTAGGAACATATTATTTGCAGGAACAAGAAATTTAATACATCTAAAATATAGTACTTAAAAATCATAACTCTAAAGAGGGGAATAACAACTTCTTGGTATTTACAAATTGTTACAAGAAACACTTCTGAGCATAATATTTTTGGGCTCAGTTAAACACAACTATGCTTTGACTTTTACAAATGTATATGTGGCTTCATCAACATTTTTCTTTTTGATAAAAAGTAAAAATAAGTGACTCATGCTCTCTAAATTCATAGTTAAGAAATAAGTTCTAGCATTAGGTTAGGTGAGTTTAGCTAATTTACTTTAGTATCTACAGTTTACTCATTGGACATTGCAATGTCCAAAAGAGCTGTATGTGGTTCTCCACCATTTTGTCTCTCAGATCATTTCTGATCACTCTCCCCCTCCTTCCAGGCTCATTGGTTTCTCACTTTTCCTATAATATGCCAACACGTTCTTGCCATAACATTTTGCTAAAGATGTTTCCCTCAGCTTGAAACACCATTCACCCAGATATTTGTTTGGTTAATTCCCTCACTTCTCCCAACTAGAGACAGCCTTTTCCACCTGAGTGATTCCCAGTATGCTTTGTAAATGGACTCATGGTTGAGTTAGTTTTTCCATTAGTTGGATTTACAGATCAAGAAAATTAAGGCTAACTCAAAATAGATTATAGACCCAAAGATAAGAGAGAAAACTCTCCCAAAAGAAAACCAGGCAGCAAAGGGTTAACTCCACGGACTTGGAGTACTCAACCCCCACATATTCCAAAGAAAGAATTCGCTCTTAACAGACCTTGAAGCCTAAGAAATTGAGGCTAACTCAAAACAGATTACAGACCCAGAGACCAGACGAAACTCTCCCCCAAAGAACACCAGGCAGCAAAGGATTAACTCCATGGACCTGGAGTACTCAACCTCCACATAATCCAAAGAAAGAATTCGCTCTTGACAGACCTTGGAGCATAAAAGTATTTTGGTGTATTTGGAACATTGGGCCACACAGAAAGTTTATGCTAACAACATGACTTCTTAGGTAAATTCCTGTTTTTGTTCACCTGGGGTCCTGGACCACACTGTATAAGTTTGACCTTTGTAGGGGCTGGAGAATGAGTAGCTAAGGTCAGTTCCATGGGCTCTCC
This sequence comes from Ateles fusciceps, assembly GCA_036589455.1. Lineage (NCBI taxonomy): Eukaryota > Metazoa > Chordata > Mammalia > Primates > Atelidae > Ateles > Ateles fusciceps. The sequence goes on along the minus strand of JAZHEH010003259.1, from coordinate 14,282,254 downwards.
ATGTTTATGAGGCTTCCCAGACAAAAAACCTTGGACATGAAAGTACAGATGAACTTCTCTGGTTGGAACTGCTTTATACATGTTGTCACACATCACTGTTAGGAGAATTAAGCACTGTCCATATGTCTCCACTAGGATTACTGAAAACTCATGTCTGGTTTCTCCTGGACTCTGCCCTATACTGCCTTTTTCCTTTGCTGACTATCTTTTCCCTGTAATAAACCATAACCATGAGTATAATAGCTTATGTGAGTTTGAGTCCTTCTATAGAATTAGTAAACCTGAGGGTCATCTGGGGGACCCTCATCAGAAAAACAGGAGAAAAGTTTTGTGATCTTAAGTTAGGCAACATGATACCAAAAGCATGAGTCCTAAAAAAGAAACTAACATAAATTGGATTTCACCACAATGTAAAACGTTGTGCTTCAAAAACGCAACATAAACGAAATGAAACCACAAGTCACAAAGGAAAGAAAATATTTGCAAATTGTACATCTAATATATTTGCAAATCAAATACCCAGAATACAAAAAGAATTCTTATAACTCCATAAAAGGAAGACAACGCAATTCAAAATGGGTGAATGATTCGAAAGTCATTTGATCAAAGAAGACAAATAAACTGGTAATAAGCATAAGAAAGAGTGCTCAACATCACTTGTCATTAAGGAAATGCAAATTAAAACTACAATGAGATACCACTGGCTATAAAAAGGGAAAATACCAAGTCTTAGCGTGGATGTTGAGAAACTGGGATCCTCATACATTAATGATAGAAATGTAAAATGACACATTATTCATAATACTTCTAATCATGAAACAATCTGAGTATCCATCAATTAGTGTTAAACAAAATGTGGTCTATCCGTACAATAAAATACTATTTACCAATAAAAGGGAACAAAATACTGATATATGTTACAATAAAAATGGACCACAAATACATACTAAATGAGAAAAGCCAGATGCAAAAGACTGCATATTGTATGACTTACTCTATATGAAATGTCCATGGAAGGCAAATTTATAGACAGAAAGCAGGTCAATGGTTGCCTGGGGATGGAAACGGCAATAGGGATTAATGGCAAAGAACCCAGGCCAATTATTAAGATCACGAAAATGGTCTTAAATTGGTGATGACTATACAACTCTATCAATTTACTTAAAACCATTCAGTTGTATACTTATAATGGTTGGATTTTTATGGTATAAAAATTATACCTTGATAAAGCTATAAGAAAAATCTAATAAGAGAGGACAGAAAAACATGCTATATGTAACTTATACATAAGAAAGAGCTAGGTGCTTCGGTACAGAAGAAAATGGAAGACCAGGATATGGAAGACAGGGAATCTAGGGAAAGGAGAGTGGAAAAATTGCAGGAATAAAGAGGTAGTTGGGGGTAAGTCTCACAGAGAAGGGAGTTAGTCAAGTCGATATCCTGAAGAAGAGTTTTCCAGATGAAGAGTGTGAGCAAAGCTTTAAGGCAGGAGAATATCTCCAAAATTGAGGAACAGTAAAGTGGCTAGTATGGCTAGGAGAAGCAGATTAATAAGCAAGAAATTCAGATAAATATTGCAACGGGAAGACAACGTAGAGCCTTATTACCCATATAAGGTGTTTATTTTGAGGAAAAAAATGGAGGGTTTTTAACAGAGGAGTGACACAATCTGACATCCATGGCTCTAGATGCTATGTTGCGAATAGATTTTAGAAATGAAAGAAGAAAGAGCATTTAGGAGGAGATTTGATAATCCTAGCAGTAAATTATGATGGTTTGAACTAAGGGGATAAATGGAAGTTTTGGAAAATGATGAAATTCCCCTAGAAAGCACGGGGAAAAGGAATTTGGGCATCAATTTTCTTTTCTTGAAAGTTAATTCATATTTTTATAAAAATTACAAGAGAATATGTCAAAATGTTAATATTTCTCTCTGTTTGGTAGCATTATGGGTAATTTTGTGTTTCTGCATTTATAAAATTACCAACCATGCACATGTGTTTTTCTAAGGCAAAAAAATTTTAATATCCAGCTCATCAAAAAAGATCATAATGTAAACCAATTTTGTTTTTTGCCAAATTTTTAAATCAACACCAAAATGGTTACAAGTACAAAGTAAACAGCAGTAAGTGGTAATGTTAGCAATATGAAGAGTAAAGAAGCAACAGATGCTTCCTGAACAGAGTGATAAAATCACTTTCTTATCAACATGTGGTACCATTATTACCCAAGTAACTTTTTCCTGACATTATGTGACTCTCTTTAGAATACTTGTGGTTTCCAATTTTTTTAATTAATAACTTCATTTCCAGTCAAAATAAAAATAATTACTAGTATCAGTGAGAAAAGTGTAGCTCATATTAAGATAACAACATCAAAAATCTCAGAGATTGAACAATAAGGTAGATTTCTTATTTCACTACCTGTCCAGTACAGGTAGGTGAGGACATGGTCTCTGCTAATTGTAGTCACTTAGCAACATAACCTATTAAAGGTTTCATTTTGTCATAATCTACCATGATGAAATATGTTTAATTATGAACTGGTTCTTAAAGCATCTGTACCAGATTATACATATTATTTTTGTTCTCATTACATTTGCTGATACAAGTCATGTGATCACGTGAGCAGAAAAGGGCTGGGAAGTACAAGCATACCATGTACTCAAAAGAGGAGGAAAAGCAGAATAGATGAATATCATTTTTTTTTCTAAATTTTTTTCTTTGGTTATAAACTGCTGGCTTAAAGAACTGAAGATGACAAGATAGCAGAAGTCAATTAATCTATGATATATTTCATACATAATTACACAGACTTTTAAGAGGGACTCATGATGGCAATTATGTTAGCTCCTTGCAGGGATCTCTAAATTGGGTCACATATTCCACAGAGTATTATAAGATGTGAGGTTAAAGAGGAAAATACTAGAACTTCATATTCATTTCTGCATAAAAGAAATAAGAAAACTAAACTATACTAATATTTAACAGAAAGATTTACTAATACTTAATTTCAAACTTGCTAGTATTTAATATTAAAAATCCTAATTTATCTCTGCATCAGATAGTCATACGACATGTATGGTAAGCCACATACTGAGACAGACTGGGAATTTCAAAAAAATGAGTTAAAAGAATTGTTGTAATTCTTTCATTTGCTTTCAGTATACTAAAACATAATGCAGTTGAAGTTAAGTTGATTTAAGAATTGTTATAATCTAATTTTATCTATACTCGCTCTCACAAAATAGACAAAACTTCACAAGATGCCAACACAGTCATTTGAGAATTGAAGACTGCAGGCCCTATCAGGAAAAAATGACAGAGTGACACGTCTTCTATTAGCACAAGCTTGTCATTGCCTGCATACAATTGCTATCTAATGAAATTGCCAAAATCAGATTTATGACAATTATTCATACCCTGAAATTTATGAAGATTATTTCACACATAGAGTGATAGCCACAACTATTAATGATAAACCTGCTCTATGAGTAGATTACATATAACGTATATTGGACTTGATGAGGTATCCTCAATAGCTGTCATTCAAAACAAGTACTAAAATAATTAGAACCATTCAAAACACTGAGTCACATGATAATGAGCGTTTTCCAAAACAGTATTCAGTAATCAAAATATGTAATATTTTAAATAATTTTCAGTAATATTACTTCCACTAAAAATAGATTACTAGTTAATATGTTATTATTATCATTCATATGTAGGAACTCAAGATATTGATCTCATGGAGGGAAGAGAGTAGAATGGTAGTTACCAGAGGCTAGAGAGGGGAGAGGGGGACAAGAAGGTGAAATTAGGTTGATTAACAGACACAAAAATACAGTTAGAAAGAACATAGTCTGGCATTAATTAGCACAGTAGGGTGACTATATTGAATAACTTATTGCCTATTTCAAAATAACTGGAAGAAAAGTTTGAAATATTCCCAACACAAAGAAATGATCAATGTTTGGGGTAAAGGTTATCCTAATTACCCTAACTTGATCACTACACACAGTATACATGAATCAACATATTATATGTACCTCATAAATATGTACAATTATGTATTAATTTAAAAACTAGTTAATATGTTATGATAGAGTTAATAGCTTTTGTGAGAAAAAAAGTTTATATTAACAAAAATTAAAATTATATGATACCAATTTTATCTTTTTTTATAGTTTCATTATTATGTATGCTTTGGAATGAATATAAGTATCAATAGAGAAATACACATATGGAAAGATGTATTCTCTTTTTTTTTAATTGATAAAGTTTTTTAATTTTTATTTTATGTATTTTTTTAATTATACTTTAAGTTCTGGGATACATGTGCAGAATGTGGTTTGTTAATAGGTATACATGTGTCATGGTGTTTTGCTGCATCCATCCCTGCATCATCTACATTAGGTATTTCTCTTAATGCTATCCCTTCCCTAGCCCCCACACACGACAGACCCCAGTGTGTGATGTTCCCCTCCCTGTGTCCATGTGTTCTCATTGTTCAACTTCCACTTATGAGTGAGAACGTGCGGTGTTTGGTTTTCTGTTCTTGTGTTTGTTTGCTGAGAATGATGGTTTCCAGCTTCATCCATGTCCCTGCAAAGGACATGACCAATTGATGAGGTTTTTGATCAAATTCCTGATCAATTAGGTCATACATGGGCATTCCAACCACAAGCATCTTCTCTGCCCAAACTGGCTTTTTAACTGCCTAACTTGAAATAGCTACTTGGCTGAGTAATATTTATATATATTTAATATGTCCAAAACAGAACTTTTGTTTTTCTCACTAAAACTTCATCTTCCCCTGGTCTTCACCACTCTGTCAAAACACATTTACCCAGTGGTTTAGGTCAAAATTTTGAATTCATCCTTTAGTCTTCTCATTTTCTCACAGCAATTTCAAACCCACTAGAAAGTCCTAACCTTCCCCCGGGCCCGCTGGCTCACGCCTGTAATCCCAGCAGTTTGAGAGGCTGAGGCAGATGGATCACCTGAGGTCAGGAGTTCAAGACCAGCCTGACCAATATGGTGAAACCCCGTCTCTACTCAAAATACAAAACAAAAAAAAAAAATTAGTCACTACTTGGGAGGCTGAGACAGGAGAATCACTTAAACCTGGGAGGCAGAGGTTATAGTAAGTCGAGATCGCACCACTGTACTCCAGCCTGGGTGACAAAGCGAAACTCTGTCTCAAAAAAAAAAAAATGCCCAACATTTTTGCCTCCACAGCATCTGCTGAACTGTTCCTTTCTCTTCACACTAAATCAAGCACCATCACCTCTCCTCTAGATTATTGCAGTCTGCTAATGTCATTCCACTTTTGCCTCCCTATTGCCTGTTCTCCCCCCAGAGTAGCTAGTGATCTTCCTCAAATAACAATCAGGTCTTGGTCTACTGCCTCAGACTGGTCAATTAGGTCATACATGGGGCATTCTTATAAAATCCAAACTCCTTGAAATGCTCTTGCCCATTCCTTAAACCCCTTCTCATATGCTCTTCTCCTTGCTTTATACATGCTCAAGGTACAGGGCTATGTTTTCTCTTCCTCAGACAGACTAAGCTTCTCTTGGTCTCCAGATGTTTGCACTGTCTGTTCACTCTGGAACACTCCAGAACCTAGATCTTTTCTTGGATGATTCCTTCTCAATATTCAAGTCTCTGTTCCAAAATCATTTCTTCAGAGTGACCTTCCCTGACTACATGTCTTACGGGTCCTACCCATTTCCCAGCCCATTGTGCACCATATTCAGTGTTACTCTGGCCTTCAAGACCTACAAAGTCTGGGCCTGCCCATGCCCCAGTCTTTCTCCCACCAGCCTTCCCTTAATTGCTTGCCTTCAGCACCACTGAGCTGCTCCCTGTTTCTTACCCAGACAAAGCAAACTCTTCAGTAGTTTGCACTTGTTCTGTCCTCAGCAGGGATGTTCTTCCAGATGTGGGCATGGCTTATTTCTTCATCTCATAAGAGATAATCTGCCCTGGTCATCCTATCAAAAGATCACTTTTCACCTCGCCTGGCTTTACTCTCCAGTCAGTGCTTCATGACACTTGTACATATTCTAAATCTATCATTGGTTTGTTATTTGTCCCATTCACTAGAATATAAGCTCCAAGAGGGGAGGGCTTTACTTTTTTTCCCCAACTAGAATTCTAGACCCTTTGACAATGCATGATGATGCATTATTAGAATGTATGTAAGCTGGCCAGGTGCGATGGCTCACGCCTGTGATCCCAGCACCTTGGGAGGCCGAGGCCGGGTGGATCACCTGAGGTCAGGAGTTCAAGACCAGCCTGACCAATATGGTAAAACCCTGACTCTTCTAAAAATACAAAAATTAGCCAAGCGTGGTTGCACATGCCTGTAGTCCCTGCTTCTTGGGAGGCTGAGTCAGGAGAATCGCTTGAACCCAGGAGGTGGAGGTTGCAGTGAGCCAAGATCAGGCCACTGCACTCTAGCCTGGGAGATAGAGCAAGACTCCATCTCAAAAAAAAAAAAAAGAATATATGTAAGCTATTCCATTCCAGCCTTGTTTAACATTTTTCTATAAAACATGCTTCAATGATACAATCATTAATTTGCTTTTTGTAATTATATTTTAAAATTAATTTCTAGTGGTTGGATGTTCATAAACATTTTTCTCTATAGATACATATTACCCAGTTGCAACCTAGAAAGTCCACAACTGTTTACACACCACCAACTGTGCCTTGCCTCCTTTCCACACATTCGTGCCTGCAATGACTTTTGTGAATCTTTTAATATCTGTGACCTGAAAGAGAAATAATGATTGTTTCATTTGCATTTCTGATAGATTTGCATTTTTTAATATTAGTATGATATATATGAACTGCCCTTTACATCTTTCTATTCACTTTTGTTTATTGTTACTTAGTAATTCCTTATACACTCGGGATATTTACAGTCTGTCTGCCCTATATTCTATAAACATTTCCCTAATGTAGAGTTTGTCTTTCTTCCACTTTATGTATTTTGGGTTTTTTTGGAATAAGGAAGTTTTTTTCTTTTATAAAGTTAATTTTTTCACTTTTTAAAGTTTCTAGTTTCACACTTTTATGTGGTTTAAGTGGTATTGTTAATGTTTTACTTTTTACTGTTTTTTCTTCATATTCAATTTATGTTGGTTGTTAATGTTTTACTTTTTACTGTTTTTCTTCATATTCAATTTATGTTGATGTGTGTAGCAGCAGACAAATTCAAATCAGTTTTATTTTACTTTTTGAAATAATTGCCCAGTTTCTTCATAATATACCAGCATTAAAGTAATAATAATAGTTATGATTTACTAAAATATTACTATGGGCCAGTCATTTTGATAAATATATACGATAGCTCAATTAATCTTCACATCATGCCTTAGGGTTATGATGAAACCTATTTTTCCTACCAGAGGACAAATGTTGAATGCTTTAAGTTGACCATTGAATCATCTCTCATTTATAACTTATCCAGGAGGCGGAGTCCTGAGCTTATAACCAACAATTCTATTCTTCACATCATAGGGCATAAGTGCTTCACATCAATAGGGCTCCTAAAATAATAAATGCTTGAGCAACATGTTCTTGAGAAGAACATGCTCCCTATTGCCACTGTGATTGTCAACCGGGAGTATTCAAACCAATACGTGAATTGGGTTGGTCGCATGACTTGACCTCAGCCTTTTTCAAATTTCCTCAAATCTCCCATCCCCCAAAATTTGTTACAGAGAATCACCACCACAGGGTGGGTGGAACCTGGCTTTGCTGCCTGAACTGAGACAAAAGGCAGAAAGAGGACAAAGAATATGTTTCCTTGCACATAAAACAAAAATACTTCAAAATATTGGAAACAAATGCTTCCAAAAGGATATACCAAAAGAAAACCAAAGTAGTAACACTTTCTAACAAGGGAAAAGGATCATCAAAGAAAAAGGATGATAATAATACAGCAAAAAGATGTAACTCTAGAATGCAGGCACATGGAACAATTAAGCCTCAAAAAAAATGTGATGAAATAAAAGAAATGAAGAGTGAACTAGATAGATGTACAACTGATAAAGGAAATGACAGATTAAGCATATGAAAAATAAGCAGTGAGAGAAATGATCTGAACAAAATAAATAAAAACTCAAGCTATTTGGCATATAAAGAGAGGTGTTATACCAAAAAACAAAGCATACTTTTTTGAGCACACAGGAAGTATTTCCAAAGTAGAACATGTTTCATACCACAAAGTAAAAGAAACCGCAATCAATTCCAAAGAAACACTATCAATCTCCAACCAAATACAATAAAATCATTAGTTAAAAGCAAAAGGATAGCAAACAAAATCTTATATGGTCACTAAATAAACAAAATTAACAGCTATTGGATTTAAAAAGAAATACATTATAATTAGAACTGAGGAATAATAAAAATGTTATGTGGCAAAATTTATAGAAAATAGTTTAAAAAGTACTTAGAGAAAAATTATAGTTTTAAACACATTTATGAGAAGCAAAAACAAGTATCAAACATGGCTGCTGATTTCACATAGGAGGCTGGAAAAGGAGCAATAGAGAAAAAAGAAAAACAAGAAAATAAATGAGACTGAATCCAAAATAATAATAGAAACAAAACACAGAGAATATTAACACAACCAAATTCTGGCTTCTCTCCAAAATAATTCCATTCTCAATAGGTCATCCAAGAGAGCGCTTAACAAACTTTTAAGACAATTGTTAAACCAATTTTTAGAAAATTGTCTCAGAAAATAGAAATAACACAATCTATGTAACTCATTTTCGGAAGCTAATGTTATCTTAAATCTAAAATGAGTAAGTCTATTGGCTCATTTTAATTATGATTAAATTTTAAAATCCTAAATATAATATCAAACTCCTACATTGTATTTCAAAAAGGAAATACTTTTTGAAAAAAATATGTATTTATATATGATATATATATTTTTATGAGAGGATTCTCCAACATTTGAAAAATCTTTAAAGTTGACTCATATAAACACACTAAAGAAAGCAAATCACATTATTATCTTAGTAAATGATAGAATAACATTGATTAAGTTCAGTACCTATTTATTATGAAAACACCTAGAAAGCAAAGAATAGATGAGAACTTCCTTAATTAAGTAAAGGTTAAATACCAAAATGTAGTTCATAATATATTAACGAGAAACTTTAGATGATTTTCTTTATGACTAGGAATAAGACAAGGATATCCACTATTGCTTGACATAATACTGAAGGCTCTAACCTATAATAAAAATGTAAGAAAAAACATTTGTGGTAAGAAGGAGACACAACCCAATGTTTCTGATATTAATATCTACTTAGGAAAACCAGTGAAATAAAAAAATATAAACTATTAGAATTAACAAGGGAATTTATAAATATTGCTAATCATATTTAACTGCATTTCTTCACTTTAGTGACAACCAAGGGAAAAACAGACAAAATATGATAGTCAATATAGAAATATATATACACATGATATGTATGTGTGCATTCTAGGAACTAGCCTAGGATACATAAGAGCTCTACAGAGCTACTTTTTTAAACTGTAACAAATTATGGGGAAGACATTTTATTCTCTTTTTTAAATAGAGATAAAATATGCTCATGGATGGAAAGACTTTACTATTAAAAAATTGAAGTCATAATTTAAAACATTTCTATATTAGAAATCTCAGCTCAGAAGGCCTTCATTAAAAATTCTATTAAATATTTAAATAACAAATACTACCAAAGTTACATAAAATCTTTAGGAAAGGAACAAAAGACTCTATCCAAGAATTTCCATAAGTTCAACTAACTTGATACTAAAGCCTGGCTAGGATATTACAAAAAATAAAAACTATAAGCCAGTATCATTCCTTAAAAAAAATACATCTACCAACAACAAAAATTAAGCCAAATTCAGTGACATATGACCCAATTGGTCATATTCCACAATTAAAAGCGTGTTTAACATTTTTTAATGTTAAAGTATTATCATAAAAGTTACAAAAAGAATATTTGACAAACCTCAAACATAGATTCAAGTTTTTAAAACCTTTTAGAAAACTAGAACTAATTTAACGTAAAACAAACATATTTAATGGTGAATTACTGAAAATTGCTCTTAGTGGTTGTGAATGAAATAAGGAGATCTTTTTTATTATTATCACCTCTATTCAGTATTATACCAGAAGCAAAATCCATCAATATTCTCAGACAACACAAATGTACACATAACATATCCAAAATAAGTTAAAGATATATTCTCAAAATTCAGTAAGTACACCAAAGAGAAAATGAATGGTTTTAAAGATATCATTTAAAATAGCATGAAAAAATCAAATAAAAATAAATCTGAAAAAGTACAAGATCTGCATTAAAAATTATGAAATGTTACTGACAGAAATGAAATAGACTTAAATTACTAGAGAGCTATACCAGATTAGTGGGTCAGAATACTTAATTTAAAATGATGTCCATTTTCTCCAAACCAATGCACAGCTAATCAAACTTACAGGGGGACTTTTGTGGAAGTTGATAAGCTAATTCTAAAATGTATGTGAAAATTCAAAGTGCCAAACTTGAAGGGGAATAATAAATTGAGAGAACGCATTCAAAAGTGGTAGTTATCAAATTGGCTGTGTGTTATAATCATCAGGAAGATTTTTTAAAACCTGATGGTGATGCCTTACCTTTTACATAATTAAATCCTTATCTCTTGAGCAGAATCCTAGGTGTTTGTTTATATTTTAAAATTAATCCAGGTATTTGTAATGCACAACCAAGTTTGAGAACCACGGCTCTGCAGCATATTATTATATATAATCTAATATAAAGTATATATTAGATATTGCATATCCACATTATTTAAGACAGGGACGATTGATGTAAGGATAGCAAGTAGATGAATAGAATAGCATGAAAGTCATGGAAAAAGAGCCAGGCATGTATGGACACTGTTTCTGAGTAAGGTTAACAGAGTAAGATGATAGAAAAAAGGCAGCTTTTCAATAAATGTCACTGCACCAATTGACTCTATAGAAGAAAAAAATAAGTATTGGTCTCAACTTCAAACCATATACAAAAACATAAACCCAGGTAGGCTGCAGATCTTAAGGTGAGAGTAAACGATAGAATTTCTAGAAGATAACAGGTAATATTTTCATGAACTTAGGTTAAAGAAAAATTTCTTTGACAACACAGAAAAAGAAAAATAACTACACATTGACTACACTAACACTAAAGTGGAAAACTTTGGTCCATTAAAAGACACCATTTTGAAAATGAAATACGAAGCTATAGACTAAGAAAGTACATTTGCAACACAGAAAACAGACAAAGAATAAGTATCCCAAATATATATACATATAAACTTCATCAAATCAATAATAAAAATTTATAAAATTCAACAGAAAAATGAGCAAGAGATATAAACCACCTCTGCAAAAAAGAGCATCTCCAAAAATCAAATAAATATATGAAAAGGTGCTCAATCTTATTAGTCATCAGGGAGATGAAAACTAAAACCATGAGCTACCACTATACTCATGCCAGAATGACTAAAATTAAGAAGACAGATAATATTGTGTTACTAAGCATATGAGTTAATTGGAACACACATATACTGCTTGTAGGAATGTAAATTGGATTACTTAAAAAGCTTGTTTTTCATTACCTTTAAAGTCTGAATGTATACATACAACATGACATGGTAATCCCACTTACTTTTATGCCCTATTTAATGCATATACATGTAGGCACACATGTACATAAATTTTCATGACAAAATGACTGGAAGCTCCAAACCAAAAATAATCCAAATGCCTATTAACAGTAGAATAAACTGTAGTATATTCATCCAATGGAATAACATAAATACTGAAAATGAATGAACTATATAAAACAGCATAATTTCACAAATATAATGTTAAACAGATACACCAACCAGAAAAGAATGCATACTATAATTTTCCATTTATGTAAGGATCATAAATGACAAAAGTCCTAATAGTGGCTACCCTTGAGGGAGAGGGTAGATAATAATTGAGAAAGAGCACAAAACAGGGCTTCTGGAATACTTGGAATTTTCTATTTCTGGAGCAAGTTAATGGTTACATGAATGTGTTTACATTGTGAAAATGATCAAAGTATTCACTATTTTTTCCTCTTAATTGAAGTACTACTTAGTAGTAAAGTAATAAGACGTAAAGAAAATGATCTGGACACATAGAGGGACATACTATGTTCTTTCTTAAAACAATATAAAATGTCAGTTCTTTCCAAATTAATCTATCAAATCAGTAAATCCAATAAAAATCCCAGTTAGCAGGAAACTCATTTGAAAAGTCATGAGATACGATCTCACCCCAGTTAAAATGGCTTTTATCAAAAAGACAAAAACTAATGGATAATGGAGAGGATGTGGTGAAGAGGAATGTTTATACCCTGATGATGGGAATGTAAATCCGTACAGTCACTATGAGAAACAGTGTGAAGGTTCCACAAAAAACAAACATAGAACTACCATATGACCTAGTAATCCCACTACGGGAAATATATCCAAAAGAAAAGAAATCAGTATATTAAAGGATATCCACGCTTATATGTTTATTGCAGCACTATTCACAATAGCCAAGACATAAAATTAGTTTAAATGTTCATCAATAGATAAATAGACAAAGAAAATGTGGAATATTATTCAGCCATTGAAAAGAAGGAAATCCTGTCATTTGCAACAACACGGATAGAACTGAAGGACACTACATTAAGTGAAATAAGCCAGGCACAGAAAGTCAAATATCATATGTTCTCATTCATTTGTGGGAGCTAAAAATATTGATCTCATGGAGATAGAGACTAGAATGATGGCTACCAGGTGCTGGGAAGGGTAGTGGGAGGGGGATAGAGAGGGATTGGCTGATTAATGGGTACAAAAATACATTTTAAAATGAATAAGATCTAGTGTTTGGTAGTACGATAGGGTGACTGTAGCTCAAAATACTTTACCATATATTTTAAAACAGCTAGAGTAATGGAATTGGAATGTTCCTAACATGAAGAAAAGTTAAATGTTTGAGGTAATGAATGTCCCCATTACTCTGACTTGATCCCTACACATTGTATCAAAATATCACATGTATTCCATAAATATGCATACATATTATGTATTTGTAAAGAAAATTTTAAAGTCTATGAATTATCTAAGCCAATTTAGGAAAAAAGATTGAAAACAAGGGATTGGTCTACACACTGTTTCTATATTAACACTTATTCCAAGGCTACAGTTACAAACATAGTGTGATTTGGGGGTAATTAAGAAAAAAAGTAAACTAATGAAATAGAAGAGATATTTTAGAGACAGACTGATACAGAGGAAAATATATAATATGATTTAAAGGAGGCAACATAAGTCAATGGGTGAAAGATTGTCAGCTTAGCAAATGGTAACTGGAAATCAGGTGAACTGTGCAGGGACAACTAAAATTGGATCCCTGTATAATTCTTAGCAGTGTCCTGCAAATAGACTAAAAACTAAATGCAAAATATAAAAATGTAAAGTTGATAAAAACAATATAGGAAAATATCTTTTTAATGTAGACATAGAGAAAGACTTCCTACATAAAGCCTAAAAAACACAAAGCATGAGACAAAAATGATTTGAAGCTGGCTTAGAAATAGAGACGTCAATAATATGATTAAACATGGCAAAACTTAGTCTGATTCCAAGAATCAACTAATGAATTAATTGAATAAAACTGTACACTAAGCTGATGACAGCCCACATTAATTCACAACTTGCAAGTATATGTGTATATTTGTGTGTGTGTGTGTGTGTGTGTGTGTGTATAAAAAAACTGGAGCTGATATTTGTTAATTTTTCTTTTACTTTGCAACATAATATGTAATATATTATTTTGTCTATGAACAGGAAGGGCCTGCCTACCAACAGTTAAGTTATTTTCCTTGTAGTTTGGCTTGATCTGATTCTACAGCTGCTTCAATTCTACCATTATTAGTGGCTAGAAATACACCTAGAAAATTGCTCATTTTACTGTATGTATTCAAACTAACTACGTAAAGATTCTGGGTTATATATTGGAGATTTTAATATCCTTTCTCCTGAATTAATATAATAAGCTACACCAAAACTCATTATCTTATTATTCAATAAGTTTAATTGAACTCTGAGTTTTCAACATCAATTTAAAAAAATTATCTTGCAGCAATAATTTCTATACTTTCAAATGAAAATCTTCATTATTTAAGGAGTTAGGAGTTAGGCCACTACAGAGTGAGAAAAACATTGGTATGAGCAACATTTAGAAGTTAAAAGTTTGGGAAATATTTGGAAATACTTCTTTCTGAACACTGTGCCTTTGATAGCTGCTTTCGTTTTAGCAAGCTAAATCTTTTTTACATTGTAGAAACATAAATATTGATAACTAAATTTGTCATTCTTGATTACAACCAATTTCAAAGCAAAGGCAGAAACAGTTCACCATTCAAGGCCTACAGAAAGCTCAAGAAGCTTCACTCAATTCCTTATTTCTGTCTGTCCCAGAGTTCTGTCCAGTTTCTCCCTTCTTCAACACTACTGGCTCTTGACTATTCATTGGTCAGTTCATTACTTTCTCCCTTTTCTGATCACATTTCCTTTACCTTTATTCGCTGTTAAAATTTCCCTCTCCCAATTTTCCAGAGTGTATACAAGAATGCTCTAGCCAGTCAAGGTATTGGAGAGTGCTTACCTTCAAAATAGATGCCTGCCTGGATTTCTAGAACCCTGGGTAGGGTCCTGAGGTCAAGAGAGTGGACAAATTCTTCCAGCGATAATGCCATTGCTATGCCTTGGGTAGTCTGTAGACCTGGTGCTTACAGAAACTTGTGGCTTCTGGGTGACACTTGTCTGCAATTGCAGTCCCTGCTCATTGTTTCTTCCTCAGGCAGGCAAGGATGTCACACTACAGCCAAAGTGGGGGTAGAGTAGCTCTATGTGAGGAGGACAGTGAAGAGGGAGGGAGGCGGCAGGAGACAAAAAATGTTAGAGCTCTTTTGTTCACATTGTGGCTTCATTTCCTTCTGACTTTGAAGTAGAACAGGATGGGGGTGGCGTGAACAGACACTGCCAAAAAAATGAGACTTGGTAAGTAGCTCATTCTGTCCGTTGCTAATCCAGGTGTGCATCTATTGCGGTAGCACAACTGAGGTCAGGTTTGCTGTCGCTTGTCCACCAACAAAGAATAAGAACACATGACTAAAGTCTAATCTTAAAAATGGCACCATGTAAATTCATTATCTCTCTAGTTCATTTCTAAAGCTTGGTTTTGTACCTTATTTGCATACTGTCAGTGCCTTTACATTAAAATTGCTTATAAAAATGCTTTGTGTCAGCTCTTTTTAGAAATCTGATACTCTGGAGAGAGTATCAAAACCACTTTTTATTCTTCACATTAAAAATTTTGCTGAATCTTAAAGGAGGATAGGGTAGGGAGAGAATATGCAAAGTGATACGGCAAATTAATAAAGTATGTTAAAATGAGTTTTCTAATCTCTACACTATAGTAGAAAGTATTTACATCATTTGTTAGGAAACTTTGAGTTTTCTGGGTTTAGTTCTGCTTTTGATTTACAGACTGACTTCAGCTGTGTCTTCTCTGATTCTCATTTGTTTTATTTACTAAATGGAGATGAAGTAGAAGACTCCAGTAAATTTTATACTTTCTTCCAAGTTCAAAATTCCACAGTTCTGATCTTGTTGTTGAAATTTAGGAGGGGAAAGCGTTAAAGGGTCAGCATTAAAGGAAGCCAAAGAAACCTCATGAACATTGATCTCTTCAAATCCTGCCCCCCTCTATTTTTTGCATTTAAATGAAACAATATTTAGAATATGTACAATTAAAGGTGATAGTTCCTAAGTCTCTTTAAGGATCAGTAAAAGAATGCTGGTTGAGGCTGTGGCTCATACCTGTAGTCCCAGCACTTTAGGAGGCTGAGGTGGGAGAATTGCTTGAGGCCAGGAGTTCAAAAGCAGCCTTGGCAACGTAGTGAGACTCTGTCTTTACAAAAAAATAAAAAAATTAGACAGGCATGGTGGCACATGCCTGTAGTCACAGCTCTGAGGAGGCTGAGGAAGGAGGATCACTTGAGCCCAGGAGTTGGAGGCTACAGTTAGCTGTGAACATGCCACCGCATTCCAGGCTTAATGACAGAACAAGATCCTGTCTCAAAAAATATATATATAATACTGGTTGGTACGTACACACCTCAAGGATGTTCAAGAAGCTGCATGTTCTCTTTAGCAAGCAAATTCCAGGCTTTTGTTTATGATCTATTTTGGCCTTAGGCTGCAGAATGCACAGGCAGATACAGAGGGTCAGGGGACATCTCAGTTCTACCATAGCCATCATGTAAATGACCTAGAAAGATAAATACTGCCTAGTTTTGATATGGCGCTTATAAAACTGTTTCAACTCGTCATAATCCTATTTGAAATTTCCAATAATTTGCGCAGCTTTATCTCTTTCTTTATAAGAGTAGAATTTATGCTTGGCCACATCAACAGGTTTTCTATCAATAGATTCAACTTCCTAACTTGAAACTTTTTTTGTCCAAAAATTTCCTAACCTTGATCTGTCTGCCTTCCATACCCCTCCCCCACAGTTTACAGCCTAGTAGTGTATTTCATATGGTTGAATATGTGAAGAAGCTTCTGTGGACTGCTCCTTAAAAATCATGAATCTGTTAGAATTGATGCCACAATAAACTTCATTTGATATCTAATGTAAGCTGGATTTCACTTATTTTTTTTTTTTTAATATTCCAAGTCAAATGTCTATCCTACTAGCCAAACAGCCATTTCCTATCACCAGTCTCTTACAATTACCTAGGTTCCATCTGCTTCTGCTCTCAGGACAGATGCTGCTCCCTCTGTGATAATCTTCTTCTTTGTATTCTCAATCTTAATTAATGACACTACTATTCTCTTAGTTTCCCAAGCCAGAAGACTTAGAATCATGTGAGATGCCATTTTTTTTTCTCTAGCTGTGAAATCCATCAGGCCCTATAGATGGCAATACTCAGTACCACTGACTCTGGTTTTGCTCTATATCCCCCACTGCTACTGCTTTAGACCAGATCGTAATCACTTCTGACATGCAGGCAAAAAAAGTCCTGATGTGAGCAGCCAAGATAAAGTTGACAAAGAAGAGCAATGAGAAGGTACTTGAACCATCAGGTAGTAAAGTGAATTACTGAAGTTCAGTCATTAGAACAGCACATTATAGGTGTAATAACAGATTAATGAGAATTCAAAAGAAAATCTAGACTTATATAATAATTTACTACTTGATGAAGGTGAAATTCCAAAGCACTGGGGAAGAATTTTTATTCAACAAATGGTTAAATAAGTGGGGGGGGGGGGGAGTTCCATAACTTTCCATGCAATAAAATTAAAGTTAGATAAATTTTAAAATTAAATGTAAATAAAAATAAACCAGAGGGAAAAAATAGGAAAATGTCTGGAAAAGGGTAAGAAAATATTTCTGAATTTTTGAATTGGAGTCTTAAAGGAAAAGACTAATACTGTATTTGACAACTAACTTATGAAATACTCCTGTAAATCAAAAAGGAGTTTGAACAAAATGGGAAAAAAAGCACATACTTCAAATAAAAATTGTCTTAGGTATATAAAGGCCACTTGTTAATCAATATGCAAATCAAAATATTCAAAGACTTCTACTTCTGGCTATGAGCTTGTATCTGACCAACTTTCCTATCAAAGGCACCCAGAAGAGCTGTATACTTTTGAAAAAGCTGTTTTAAGAAACAAGACAGCTGTCAATCTGCAGGACATGAGAGGCCACGATCCTGTAAAGCAGAGCAGAACCCTTAGAGGAACCCCATATTCTGCACTTCTTTTCCCTCAAGGCTTTTATGGATTAGTAACTGGCACCAAGAGAGAGGTTGAGCAAAAACTGGTGGTTCAGGAGGAGAGACCCTGAGTCTGAGTTTTGGCAGTTTCACATAGCAAAAGAGACCAAAATAAATTGGAATTTGGGACTTAGCAAGTCCTCCAGGAAAAGCTGGAAAAATATGTTGCTCAGCACCACTTTTTTCCATTAAAAAAATTTTGCACATTCAAAGCAGTACAAGGTTGATTGTATGAGACACAAACAAAAGCATGATTGGTATAAAGCTGAAGAAGTCAAGGAGTGCTTTCAGCAGTCTTACAGAACTGGGAAGCCAGGGCCTGCCAGCGAGGGAGAAAGAATCCCAGCAAATGCCTGCATTCTCAGTTGGGGCTCCTGAAGGCTGTTTCCTAAGAGAAAGAGTTGCCTATAAATAGAACAAGCTTTATAAAAACTGAAGCCCAGACTAAAATTGTCTCAATCCCCTCAGTGGATTAAAGTGGTCTGCCCCTACTCTCACTGCCAGATAGAAGCAAATGTAAATCCTCCTGTTGAGGAAAAGCAGCCAGAACTTCTGTAATATTTAAAAATACAACATCCATATTTCAGTATAAAATGAATAGGAATGCCAGAAGACAGGACAAAGAAAGAGAGAGAGAAGGGAGACCACAGAAACAAACTCATGGGATGATTCTGCTATTGGAATTATTACTCCTGCAATTTAAAATAATGTTGATAAACATGTTCAAAACTGGAAGACAAGAAGGAGAAAAGAAGGAGAAGAGAACTGCCATCTATAGAAAGTATCACATGGAATTTCTAGAGGTAAAAAATACAGTAACAGAAATTAAGAAGTCAATAATTGGCTTTAACAGCAAATGGGACATACGGTAAGAGAAGATTGTTGAACTTGAAATGGGAATGTAGGAGAGATCTGCTCTCTCTCTCTCCTCTCTCTCTCTCAGGAAAGGCATTTCAGCCACAGTGGAAAGATCTGATGTGTAAACTGAGTCCCAGCATAAGAGAAGAAATAATAGTAAGAGAAGTAATATTTTAAGAGATAATAGCTGATTTTCCAAAGCTGAAAAAGATATCAATCCATAGATTCAAGCCTTGCCAATACCACCAAGGAGACATAATAAATGCAAAGAAAGGCATACTAAGGAACATCATACTAAAATGTTAAAAAGCCAAAGTCAAATGAATATCTTTTTTTTTTTTTTTTTGAGACAGAGTCTCACTCCGTCACCAGGCGCCAGGCTGGAGTGCAGTGGCGCAACCTCCGCTCACTGCAACCTCGCCGCCCGGGTTCAAGCAATTCTCCTGCCTCAGCCTTCCGAGTAGCTGGGACTACAGGCGCGCGCCACCACGCCCAGCTAATCTTTTTGTATTTTTAGTAGAGATGGGGTTTCACCATGTTGACCAGGATGATCTCTATCTCTTGCCCTCGTGATCCACCCACCTCGGTCTCCCAAAGTGCTGGGATTACAGGCGTGAGCCACAAACGAATATCTTAAATGCCATTCTGAAGAAAAGTAATCATCACTTTCAAAGGATCACTAAGAAGATGATAGCTGACTTACTAACAAAAACTAATAAGACTAGAATGCAATGGAATAGCATCATCAAAATGCTGAAAGAAAATAATTACCAACTTGATATTCTAAATCCAGAGAAGCATGAGAGCAACAGCAAAATAAAGACATTTCAGACAAACAGAAACTAAGAAAATTCATCACCAGTAAACTCTCCCTAAAAGAAATACTATGAAGGGTGTTCTTCAGGTGAAAGTAAAATGATCTCAGACAGAAAAATCAAGACCACAGGAAGGAATGAAGAGGGTGAATATGTCAGTGAACTGAATATATTGAGTTCCCAAAATAATAATTAATGGCTTGTGGAGGATAAAATATATTTTTACTATATATAATTCATGCAATGTATTGTAAAATATAGCAGTAATGCAAAAGCAAAACCAATAATGAAGTTAGATGTTCTAAAGTAACAGGCTTCTAGGGATGTTGCAAAAGTAATGTTTAATATCATATTTAAATAAATAACACACGTAATTTCTAGGAAAGCCACTAAAATATAGCAAATGGAATTAAAATTAATTAATCCCAAAAGTCGAGAAAAGGAAAGAAAAAGAATCTCAAAATTGCTAGCAAATAGTAAGAGGGTATACATAAACTCAATTATACTCAATTTAAATGAAATAAATACACAAATAAAAATTAAATAAATTAATAGTTCAAGTCATTAATGTTGGCAGATAACATTTAAACAAATACATTTACTTAAAAATATGCAATTTAATTATAAGTCTATAGAAAGTCTAAAGATGAAACAATGGGAAAAGATATACCATAAAACATTAAGCAAAAGAAAGCTCATGAAACTATACCAATATGAGATGAATTAGATTTAAAGGTGAGAAGTGTTATAAAAGATAATAAGGTTATTTATTTAATAATGAAAAAGTGACTGATTCTTGTAGAAAATTCACAGCTCTAAATAATATAGCTTCAAATATCTAAAGCAAAATTAACCAAATGAATAGAATCAGAGTAAAAACCTTTTACACACTGATTCAAAACCTGACGGAAAAAGCAAATATTTAATTCATAAAATTCATACTGTTAACAGTGTAATATTTATGCATTCATATATACTACAAACTGTCGTGATCTATCTTGAAATCAATTTGATGTAGCAATTTCACATTTAGCTATAATCAGATACACAGAAAGATTTATTCATACCATCAACTGAAGCATTTATTATTTTAATGACCAAAAAAGGAGGAGAAGAAAGAAAATATATTTCACATTACACTAATAATTCAAACAGGGAAGTTTCTGTTGAAAAAAAATCTTGTCCTCACACTGGGCTTGCTACTACTACTTAATACATCTTCTTAAAATTTCCACTAAAGGACAGATAGACTTGCCTATCAAATGATGATTCAGTTATTGTTAGTGTCATTATTGCCAATGATTTATATCCCAAAAGTAGTATTGGCGAAAAGAAAAAGAAAAATGGCTCAAAGCAAACTTTACATAAGATACCAATTCCTTTGCTAAACTATAGCTGCTTTCATAAAAAGTGAGCAGAACTGGCTGAATGTTAAAAAAAAAATGACTCTCACAAGCAGAGAAATAAACTTCAAAAGTAGAGGCTTAAAATTATATTATAATATCTGAGTGTAATGTAATATTTCTTTGAGTAAAGAATAAGCACTTATCTCCAAGTAGATAGTATCAGAAAACAAAAAAAGAAATAAACCTTAGAGATTATTCTGACTGGTATCTAAATCATTCATTCTCTGAAAATTTCTCTTCATTGTTTGTTTCTAAAGAAGAAAAATTAGGCTTAGAGGAATCATTCTTGTGATTTTGGATTAACTAATATGTGCCATTTATTGGTTTAAGTCATTGAAATAGTTGCTTGTTCTGGAGAATCATACAATACCATTAGGGCACTAGGCTCCGGTTGTTTTTTTGTTTGTTTGTTTTTTTTTTTTTTTTTCACATGAGCAACATTTCAGGGAGATCCTGTTGTTGTGTGCACCTGGCAGCTCAAGATATGTATCTCATAGATTCAAGTACAATGGAAGAGATTACCTTCTCCTAGTTATACCAGAGAAAGTCCCAGGACAAGCTCTGATTGATCTAACTTGTACATGTGATTGGCTCACATGCACGTGTCTCAGCCAATCACTATGACTAGAAAATGAAATATGCTAATTTCCTATAATTTCAAGTTCATGGGCTCCACTATGGATTTTATTAGGGAGTTATCTCAGCTAAATCACAAAAAGAATTGGAAGAGGAGATACCTCAAAGGAAAATCAGTGAGCTATTACCTAAAGAGGGAGGATGGGTGTGTGATAAACAAAATCACAGTACACCCACCATAAATGTTTCCAGTACCATAAATGGCTACTATCTGAAATGCCTTGATCACCATTTTCTTCTGTCTCCAACCGTATGTACACTCTTAATTTGTAAGAATGAATATGAATGATTTTAATAATCTTGAAAGAAAATAAATTCCTGTTATAACAAAACAATTTGTTTTGTCAAAAATGCAATGGCCTGTGAACGTGTTCATTCCTCACCACCTGGTTTGCAACGAAGCTCTTGCCTCCCAGCACTTTTAGTTTCCTTTTGAATGAAATTCAGTGTAGGACTCATGACTCTTCCCAGGTAGGTTTATTTTTCTGGTCATCCGGCTTCCCCTTTCCCTGCCCACGTGGTCTCGGGCTCCTGCCCCAAACTGCTCACACAGTTCAGGGCTCCTGGGCGGCCGCCCTTTCCAGTTCCAGGTGTGCAGAGGTATCCTCTCCCCACACGCGGCAGGCTGCACGGGTCGCTGACTCCGAGACGACGCGGGCCCTTCAGAAGCCTAGGACGGAACAGGGACCAGGGGGGACGGGGTGTGTTGCACAGCCGCAGCCGGCGCCGCCCTCCGCCCTCCGCCCTCCGCCCTCCCCCTGACAGCAGGCCGAGTCCTGTAACAGCATCTGTTAGGGAAATGGTCGTGCTTTCTGTGCCCGCTGAAGTCACCGTGATCCCATTCGATATGGAAGGTACCACAACCCCAGTTGCTTTCTTGAAGGACATTCTATTTCCTTACTCGGAGAAAATGTTAAAGAGTATCTGCAGACACAGTGGGAAGAAGAGGCGTGCCAGCAGGAGGTCAGTCTTTGGAGGAAACAGGCTGAAGAGGACGCCCAGCTGGATGGGACTGTTCCTATCTCTGCAGCGTCTGGGAATGGAGTGGATGATCTGCACCAGATGAACCAGGCCGTGGTAGATGTGTGTGCTGGCAGATGTACCTGGATCGAAAGACCACTGCACTCAAACAGCT
Source organism: Ateles fusciceps (assembly GCA_036589455.1). Taxonomy (NCBI): domain Eukaryota; kingdom Metazoa; phylum Chordata; class Mammalia; order Primates; family Atelidae; genus Ateles; species Ateles fusciceps. Next base: position 14,259,472 of record JAZHEH010003259.1, on the reverse strand, counting down.
GCAGGGCCACATGTGGAGGGCTGCGTTCACAGCTGGGCGCAGGAAAGCAGAGTTCTTCGCAGATGTAGTTCCAGCTGTCAGGAAGCGGAGGAAGGCCGAAATGAAGGTGTACATCTATTCCTCAGGAAGTGTGGAGGCACAGAAACTGTTATTTGGGCATTCTACGGAGGGAGATATTCTTGAGCTTTGTTGATGGTCACTTTGACACCAAGATTGGACATAAAGTGGAGAGTGAAAGTTCTAGAAAGATTGCAGACGGCATTTGGTGCTCAACCAACAACATTTTGTTTCTGACAGACGTTACTCAAGAGGCCAGTCCTGCTGAGGGAGCAGCTGTGCACGTAGCTGCAGTGGTGAGACCGAGCAACACAGGATTAACAGATGATAAGAAGACTTACTACAGACTCATCACATCCTTCAGCGAACTATACCTGCCTTCCTCAACCTAGAGGAGGGTTGCTAAGGCAGACTGCACTGTTCTCCACAGTTGTCCCTGTAATGTCTAGGTTTATTCTAATGGTGGAAGTAACTTACTTAAAAAACATAAATATGTATACATATATATGCAAGTATATGTGTATGCTCAAATTAACTTCCACAGGTACATAAGTGAAAGAAGACTCAGTTCAATGAACATAAAACTTATTTAAAGATGCTTTATATGTAGAAATTGTTTGAAACCATACTCTAACCCTTATCAAGGGCAAAGCGTAGTTGATAGAAGAAATTATTAAGTACCTATCTAATGTGCTATGTGTACCAAGTCGTGTACTAAAATGGAAAGCTAGTTTTGAGAAATTATTTAGAACCCTTGTTTTTTTAAAAAAGAAATATTTCAAAGACTTATTTCTAATAATAATGCCTTGTTCCTGTTTCTGATTTACATTATAACAGCTGTATTTCACATTTGCCTCTCTATATATAATCAAAGATGAAGGTATTTCTTTCTGCTCCAAAAGAACAAAATTGGGAAAGAAAACTCAGTTAAGTCTTGATCAAACAAGTGTCTTTTACTTAAGAAGAAACTTGGTAATCATTGTGGCACCCACAGCAAGCATTTGCCTTACCAGTGAAAAAGGTGCACTGATGTAACAGCTAGAACAGAGATTTAGTTCTTAATGTTTAACAGAACAGTTCTAATCCCATGGGGTGCTATCATAGATTTTACAGTTGCCTTTCTAACTACTAACACAGTTTGAGAATATTCATTGCTATTTACTATTTTAAAAAGTTTTACAGAAATCAGTCCATAAGATTAAGTTGTGGCTGAGCCCTAATATGTAAGATTTTCCTCTGGAATGGATGTGAGAAATGTAAAGTTTATAACAGCAGTATTTATCCTGGTTTAATTCTAATAGGATGTCATGTTAATTTCATGTCATGATTAATAAAAGCATTTTTCTAGTCATCCTTTCTTCTAAATTAATGTTTAATGGTCCTTTCAACAAACCACTGAACCCTTCCTCTACGCTTGTCATTATACAAGGCACTGAGAATACAAATAATCCCTTAGAGACATTACATTTTAGCCGACCATGCCCACAAGTTAAGAATCACAATGCAACTTATACAATTCAGGAACTTCAAAAATTAGGAAGGGGTCTCCCCAGGAAGAGTGTTCCTCAGGTTAATCTTAAAGGGTGAAAAGCAGTCAGGTAGATGAGCCTGCTCACCGTGAGGAGACTTTAGTCAAATGGTTGGATCTGTGGATTTTTTACACTTGGTTCTGCCTATTGCTCAGTGCCATGGAACAGGAGAACAGGTTGAAATGTGTCTTGCAAAGTGCAGTGTGAATGTTGATGTTACCGTATGAATTCTGCCCTGACATTTTCCCTTGCTGTAGGATTCAACCTTTCCTTAGAACCATGAAATAAAAAATGAAGCCCCTATATTCATAAAAGATTTTCCAGTTTTTCTCTTTAAATGGTGGAGGCCCTGTGATGTAACTCTAACATTTTCCTCTGACTTTTATATAGCATTTGTTGAAAGCTCAACTGCAATATGCCTGTAGAAAGGATATTCCCACATTAACAGTTCTTTTCTCTTTTTTGCACATTTGTTATCTCTTATAACTGAGAGAAATTCAAAGATGTCATTTGCTTTATGGTGTGATAACATTTTAGAGCCTCATAGAAATAATTCAGTCCTGCATTATTAAAAATAGAACTTAAAACATTTAAAATAATTATCTATTACAAATTAAACACTGATGAGTTGTCAAATGCTTACAAAAAATCGTCTTTCCTTTTAGATTTGAGACCTAAAAATTAAATAATATATTAAGTATATATATTATGAAAATAAAATATTAAAATATGTATTAAATACAAATTATCTATTTTAGTAAATTTAATTTAGGGTATGCATTTCTTTAACTCAAGTTATTTTATTGGGCAACAGACCATTGCTTAACCTGACAAATGTATACATGAAACTGTGAGTTACAAATAACTTTTTTTCACCTGGTGCCACCAAAATGAGTCAGAGAAGTTCCTAGGTCATATGGTTTGATTCTGTGTCCCCACCCAAATCTCACCTTGAATAATCCTCACGTTTCAAGGGTGGGACTAGGTAGAGATAATTGAATCATGGGGTGGTTACGCCCATGCTGCTCTCATGATAGTGAGTGGGTTCTCACGAGATCTGATGGTTTTATAAAGGGCTTCCCCCTTCACTTGTCACTCATTCTCCTTCCTGCTAACATGTGAAGAAGGACATGTTTGCTTCACTTTCCACCATGACTGTAAGTTTCCTGAGGCCTCCCCAGCCCTGTGGAACTGCAAGTCAATTAAACCTCTTTCCTTTATAAATTGCCTATTCTTGAGTATGTCCTTACAGCAGCATGAGAACAAACTAATACGGTAGGTACCCAAAGCTTTATAATATTAACGGCATATTTAATTGTCCAGAACAAATGGATTAGTAGGAAAGTAATAGAGATGGCAACAAAGACAAACACACAAACATAAAACAATAGTAACTACACACACACACACACACACACACAAAGTGGGAGTGGTGACGGATGCAGCTTGGTAAGGATTCTTATTTCCAAAGTGTTTAAAAAACCTGAAGAACCTACTTTGTTCACTTCATAGATCATGGTTGAGGACATTATGCTTCTCAAAAGTGCTCCTGTTTTACAAACTAAGATAATGATACACAATTTGCCTGAGATAACTTTCAAAGTTGGAAAAGTCATAGATCCAGTAACAGAAAAACCTGGGCAGGAATTATTATACTTACCCACAAAATTCAATCTCTTGAGAAACTCTCCTCTCAGTAAAAAAAAAAAAAATCTCAAAGGGATTGAAAAGGTAGCAACAGAAGAGATTTACAGATTCACTTTATAGAAAAATAATAGCTTTAGCTTTCATTACTTTCTAGTGCATCTAATTTCCTTTTTTAAATATATAAACTAGCTAAGAATAAATTAAGTAAAAGGCTTGTTATAGATGATGATTTTTAATAAAGAATTATAGTCATAGTTCAAACTACCTTCTCACTCTTTGTTTTCCAATTAAACTCTGAGAGCATTGCAAAAAGCCTCATCATTTTGTAAACTCATTGTCTTAAAAGATGCATTTATTTCATTCTTAGGAATTACACATTTATCTTCAAGAATTTGTTATTAGGAAAGAAAATTCTTGCTATAAACAGTTACAATCTCATTACATAAGTATTTGTTTTCTGATAGCAAGTATTCAAAAGTAATTGAATATTTTTATCCATTTCCCACAATGTTATCTCCAGAATAAAGCCGTCTGAATACAGCCAGGAATTGGAGAATCTGTTTTTACTATTACCACGCCTTAGGGAAGATAATTAGATGACTGTACATTTGAAATGGAGTTTATAAATTATAGCAACCATAATTTTTTAAAATAATTATTTGAGAATAGGTTATAGAGTCACAGAAAAGTTTCAGAGATAGCACAAAAATTTCCTGTATACCCATACAAACACCTGTTTCCTTAATACTTTACATTATGATGGTGTATTTGTCATAACTTAGAAGCCAATATTGAGATATTATTATTAATAATAATTAACTGAACTCCATACTTCACTAGAATTTTATTAGTTTTTTGATAACATCATTTTTCCTTTTTAGAACCCCATTCAGGACACCCCATTGCCTTTGGCCATTATGTCTCCTGAGGTTCCTGGGGGCTGTGGCAGTTTCTCAGTCATTCCTTGTTTCTGATGACCTTGACAATTTAAGGGATACTGGTCAGGTATTTTGTAGAACGTGCCTCAATTTCCGTTGTCTGATGTTTTTCTCATGGTTCACCTTGTGTTATGGGTTTGGGGGAGGAAGACCACAGAGGTAAATTACAGTTCTTATTCTGTCATATTAAGGTTATAGGCTATCAACATGATTTATCACTGATAATGTTAACTTTATCTGACTAAGGTAGTGTTTGCCCAGTTTCTCCACAGTATTGTTACCTTTCTCCTCTTTTCACACTGTCCTCCATGAAAGCAAGTCATTAAGTGTAGCCTACACTTAAAGGGTAGAAACTTACACTGTAGATCCTTGAAGGAGGAATATCTGCATAAATAATCTGGAATTTTGCAGGAGATATTACTATTTATTTATTCAATAATGTATTTATTTATATCAGCATAGGTTCATGGATATATATTTTATACTTTAAGTTATAATCTAATACTACTTTTAAAACATTTTGTGCTCAGATTGTTTCAACTTTGATCACTGTATACACACACATATAAATATTTCTACTTGTATTCACCTGCATTTATATAATAATGTAAACATAAGTTCATACTGATATTGCCTACTCTAATCCAATACTACATGGTTCATTCCAGCCTTCCTCCTTTCCTTATTTCTATCCTTCCACTCCAGTTGTGAGGTTTGGGAATCTCTGCCTAGATTTCAGAGGATGTCTGGAAATGGCTGAATGTCCAGGAAGAAGTTTGCTGTGGAGGCAGAATCCTTATGGAGAACCTCTGCTAGGCCAGTGCAGAAGGGAAATGTGGGATCAGAACCCTCACACAGATTCCTCCCTGGGGCACTGCCTAATGGAGCTATAATGGGGCCATCATCCTTCAGACCCCAGAATGGTAGATCCACCGACAGCTTGCACTGAGCACCTTGAAAAGCCACAGACACTCAATGCCAGCCCGTGAAGGCAGCCAGAAGGTGGGCAGTACCCTGCAAAGCCATGGGGTAGAACTGTCCAAGGCTATGGGAGCCCACTTCTTGCATCAGCATGATCTGGATGTGAGACATGGTGTCAAAGGAAATCATCTTGGAACTTCAAGGTTTAATGACTGCCCTATTGGATTTCAGACTTGCATGAGGTCTGTAACCCCTTTGTTTCAGCCAATTTCTCCCATTTGAAATAGGTTTATTTACCCAATGTTTGTACCTCCATTGTATCTACGAAGTAACCTGCTTTTGATTTTATCAGGCTCATAGTTGGAAAGAACTTGGCTTGTTTCAGACGAGACTAAAACTGCCAAAATCATAACTGAGACAGTGAAAGAGATTTGACCAACTCCATCTTGCTTCTAACCTCCAAGCTGTCCTTGTTCATTCCTGGGAGTAGACTCAGTTAACTTTGGGAGGAATTTATAGTTTAAAACAAAGACAGTAACAGCCCTTTCCCAAAACAAACCTTCTTCTTGCCTGGGGACTAGATTGCCTTTGCAGGACTAACAAATTAGTCACAAGACTAGAAATTATAGTTTAGGAGTCATGCAGCTGGAGGTTAAAAGATGCTGACCCTCCCTATACTGTTCCTAAGATCAGTGCTTGAGATATTTTGGAGACCCTGCAGGTGATGGATCAGCTGGCATCACCAAACTGATTAACTGGCTCATCTGATATTGTGGCCCCACCCAGAAGCTGACTCAGTGCAAGAGGACAGCTGCAGTTCCCTATGATTTCATCTCCTACCTAGCCAATTTGCACTCTTGGTTCACTGGCTTCCCCTGACCCACCACGTTGTCCTTAAAAATTCTGATCCCTGAAAGCTTAGGGAGACTGATTTGAGTAATAATAAAACTCCAGTTTCCTGCATAGCTGGTTCTGTGTAAATTACTCTTTCTTTATTACAACTCCCCTGTCTTGATAAATCAGTTCTGTCTAGGCAGTGGGCAAGGTGAACCCACTGGGCAGTTACATGACTTTGGACATGGACTTTTGAGTGAATGCTGGAACAAGCTAAGATTTTGTGGGACTGTTGGAAACCCATAATTGTATTTTGAAATGTGAGGACATGAGATGTGGGAGGAGCCAGGAAAAGAATGATACAGTTTGGCTGTATTCCCACCTAAATTTCACTTTGAATTGTAGTTCCCATAATCCCTATGTGTCATGGGAAGGACATGGTGGGAAGTGACTGCATCATGGTGCAGTTTCCCCCATGCTGTTCTCACAATAGTGAGTGCGTTATCATGAGATTTGATGGTTTTGTAAGTGTGTGGCATTTCCCCTGCCTGCACTCATTTTCTCTCTTAGTGCACTGTGAAGCGGTGCCTTCTGTAAGTTTCCTGAGGCCTCCCCCAGCCATGTGGATCTGTAGAATCAATTAAACCTCTTTTCTTTATAAATTTCCCAATCTTGTATATTTATTTATAGCAATGTAAGAATGGTCTAATACACTGTATTTCAATCACTTAGGTGTTGGGGACTTTCTGCTGATCCCAACATTTATGTCATTCTTAGTGGATTTATCTTCAAGAGTTTGTTCCCATAATAAAAAGTTATGATCTCTTCACTCATGGTGCTTACAGAATAGTGTGTACTTGTTTGCAAGAAATAGGCAATCTTAAATTGTCTCCAAAAATGCCTTGAGTTTAACGGCCATGGAAAGAGTTTATTCACTTGGTTTAATTTTTGTCTGCCTCTTACTTAAGTTCCGAGGCACATACGTAGGCTGAAAGGATTGAAGAGCTGTGTAAGTTACCTTGTTATTTCCAAGCTTCCATATTATCTTAGACCAGGGATGTCTTGTTTCCAGAACTGGTCTGAGAAGTGCCACCAGAAACCGAAACCCATCTGAGAATTCTCAAACCCCTTAATCTAGAATATGACCTACTTCTATGGCCTAACTTAAATCATGAATACACATAACACATAACTTAAAAAAGTTTAAAGGTGTTAAGCAAATGTAAGAGGAAAATCTATAATATTCCTGAATATATGATAAATTTCATTTACCTATTTGTATTCTGTAATAGAGCCTGTAGGGAAAACGCTGTTTTTTAGCCTTAAAAGTCCCAACAACTTTAATGTTGAAGTTAAACCTTCCAGATCTTAGCCTAATTCCAATGCTTCTACCATGAATCTCTTGTCTAAGCAAAGTGGAGACTTGCTCTTCCATATCTATATCCCTAATCCAGTGGGAAAAGATTGTTACGAATTACTTTTCTCAGGGATCTGACTAGGTTATTTTTCCATGCCTGAACGACAGCAATGGCCAAGCGAATGTAATGCTCTGCTGGCCAGATTATGTCAAAGGACCATTCTGACACTGAACATGAAACACCTGGACACAGAGTGGAGCAAAAAGTAATTCCTCATAAAAGGGCAAATAGATACTGGATGAAAAAAATAAAGGCTCCTAATCTCCTCATTTAAAGTTTCAGTTCTCATTCCTTTACCTCCATGAAGCTTTTTCTAACCTTTAAATTATTTTCAAAATATCTCTTCCTTTTAGAGATTCCATTTGCTGAATATTTATTATGTGGCCATTTGCATGCTTTACTCTCTGTTTCTGAATTCTAAATTTGGGTGAAGGAGATTTGGGTATATTTTGGTTGCATGCAATCAATAGCTCCAAACACCTTCACCAGCACTATGCTAAGGAATGTTATCTAAAAAATCAAATGAATGGCCTTCACTTATTTGTTGTATTTAATTGAATAATCTGAAACTGAACCAGGTTAAATTTTACCTACATTCTTATCTTTTCCTCCCCCAAGATGACAGAATAGAGTCATGACCAGACCTGGACACAGGCCAAAGCTAGAGTGTTTTATACACTGAAAGAATTATCTGTTGAAGTAAACTGTACATTCAGGCTTTTAATCCCCAAAGCATTATTTAATCTGTATTTGAGGTAAATATTGGCCTCATAAAGAAGCTGAGTATTTTTCTATTGTGTAACATTTTATAGTTCATGGATTAGAAATCAATCACAGGTACTCTATTTTAGAATACCAGTATTGATTGGTAATGATGATCAAGGACTGTGTGCTTGCTAGAACTTAATTGGGAGAAAATATTGCTCCTAAACTTCTTAGCAAATAGCACATAAAATGGTGGAAGCCAAGTCTTATACAGGTTGAGATTTTATCTGATATGCTTGGGAACAGAAGTGTTTCAGATTTCAGATTTTTTTCAGGTTTTGGAATATTTCCATACACATAATGAGATAACCTGGGGATAGGGCCAAAGTTTAAATACAAACTTTATTTATGTTTTATAGACACCTTGTACACATAGCCTGAATGTAATTTTATACAATATTTTTAATAATTTTGTGCATGAAACAAAGTTTTGACTGCAACATCAGGCTAGGTGTGCAATTTTCCACTGTGTTATTATGTTGGTGCTCAAAAAGTTTCAGATTTTGGAGCATTTTGGAATTTGGATTTCCAGATCAGAAATGCTCAACCTGTACTGCTCTCCTGGAAAGGTATGTCTGTGAAGACACCAAGAAGAATAGATTTTTTTTCTTGTCACTTTGTAAATTCCTAAGGAACAAATTCATTATGAAATATAGTCATATGTCACTTAACAATGAGATTTGTTCTGAGAAATGCATCGTTAGGCAATTTCATTGTTGCATGAATCATAGAGTTTACTTATACAAACCTAGGTGTGTACTTACTGCACACCTAGGCCATGGAGTAGAGCCTATTGCTCCTGGGCCTCAAATCGGTGTAACATCTTACTGTTTGAACGCTGTAGAAAATGGTAACACAGTGGTATTTCTGTGTCTAGACATATCTAAACATAGTAAGGGCACAGTATAAACATGTTGTTATAATCTTAAGGGACTACCATCACATATGTAGCCCATTGTGGACCAAAACATTAATATAAGGAATGAAAGGAACTTTTAAATGTATGTAAATGCCATTTGCCTCATTTGTTCCCACTTTATAGTAAAGTCGCATGCTTTTCTACAGTAGAGCCAGGATGTAATTGTATTATCTTCACAAAGTTCTATTTTGTTTGAAACAAAGTAATTTTACAGATAAAGTGCCAAGTAAAATGTTTTATATGTACATGCTATGGTTATCACAAGAGTAATTGACTAGAAACACAGTTTGACCTGATTTTACATACTACCAGTGAATCTGAAAAGCTGCTAATTATTGAACCATTTTTAGAATCAATTTTATATAATTTTAATCTTACACAGATTGAGGTCCCATTGTAACAGTTCTTCATTGATGAATCCATGTTTTGCCCTATTTTTAGGAAATTGACTTTTAGAAGAAGCACAAAAAACACTTTTGAAGCTTTTATTTCGGTGTGAAGGAGGTTTATCATACTTTCCCTTTGGAAACAAACAAAAATGAAGACAGACATAAGAAGCAAAATGATGACAGCATAGTACCATTTTGTTGTTGTTTGATTTGGTACAACCGGGCTAAAGAACATATCTGTAATCATAGGCTAAAATTGGAGCTTCCAACCACTAACCCCCAAGTCTGTGGCTTGGTATTGACAGCTGAAAAAGTTGAAGTTGCAGATTCTACACTTAGGAACATTCACAGAATACTCAGGCCTTGTTCGGGCCTATTGCTAGAAAATGGTCCTTGGGCCCTGATTTGGTCGGGCTTACTAAGTAAAGGCAGGGCAAATAAAGATCATGTGCTCTGTACTCTGCTGCAGGAGAGGGCCAGGGGTGGGGAGAGAGAATGTCAGAGAGAAAGAGAGAGAGAGAGAACCTGAGCTACACATAAACCTTTTTACCAATCGTGCCAGAAAGAAACTTCTCAGGGAGAAGCACATAAGAAAAATAATGAGACGGCCAGGTGTGGTGGCTCACACCTGTAGTCTTAGCATTTTGGGAGGCCGAGATGGGTGGATCATCAGAGGTCAGGAGTTTGTGATCAGGCTGGCCAACACGGTGAAATCCCATCTCTAATAAAAATACAAAAATTAGCCAGGCATGGTGGCACATGCCTGTAGTCCCAGCTATTTGGTGACAGACAGGAGAATCATTTGAACCCAGGAGGCAGAGCTTGCAGTGAGCCGAGACTATGCCACTGCACTCCAGTCTGGGTGACGGAGCAACACTCCATCTCAAAAAATAATATAAAAAAGAAAAAAGAATAAGCAAACTTGTTTTTTCCCTCTAAAACTTGATGTCAGAACTTTCTATTTTTTGGGCAGTGGAAGTCTGCCCAAAGTTACAAAATTAGCCTATATTTGTTTAACTAAAAATATAATTTTATATTTTGAGACCTAGAGAAAGGGTTAGAAAAAATTTAATTTTTTAATATTACAATTAAATACCTCTATGAAAAAAATAAACCTAGGGAATGGATCAGAAGTATATAGATATGTATGTATATGTATATATACAGATATATATTTACAACAAAATGCTTTTACTGAAAAAAATTATGGCTATGTTACAATAAAAATCATGCCCACCCAGTCTCCACCACTATCCTCTATCAAACCCCAATTTTCGTTTGTGTTTCCTCCTGTCATAGCAGAGAGGCAAGTGGAATTCTGCCTGTGGTAAGGTGGGAGATGATTAATGGCGTCTTCCTATTCCTATTCACTGGAATGGTTGACACAGAGGTCCTTCTGCCTGGCTCAAGAGGGGGAGATCAAATCTAGAACCGTATCTTCTCTGTGGGAAACTTAAATGTTGAGTACAGTAAGACAAAGAGAGTAAGAAAAATAAAACGGACAGAATTTATTCATTTCAGTGGCTGACAATGCTCAAAATAGTGAATTATTGCTTGCTGTGCTATTAGATTCTAAATCTCATACTTCCACACTCTAGTAGAGCCAGTGAACTCTCCAATACCCATAAAATAAATTTCCTTTTTGCTTAAGCCAGAGTTGGTTTCTGTTTCTTGCAGCCAAGGACCTCAAATAATATACTACCAGGGAATTATTTCCCATTTCTTTGAGTCACAGGACAAGCTATTAGGCTGGTGCAAAAGTTACTGCAGTGTTTAAAACGCATTAAAAGTAATGACAAAACCACAATTACTTTTGCACCAACCTATAGAAGCTATTACATTAATGGACAGTACACCTAGGCTTAAGTCCATCAGAAACTTCAAGGCAAGGACTAAAATCAAGGAGTTTGCTCCTGCAAAAGCATTGATGTTAAAATTCAGTCTGTAGGGTCTAGGAAAAATCGAGAAAAACAAACCAAAAAAAAAAAAAAGCTTTTAAGAGTTTTTTTTTCCCCCCCAACAAAAAACTAAACTTGACAAAGTAGTGGATTAGTCAGTTGCTAAGACATTCCCAAGTCTCACAAATAGTAGGAGAAAGATTACAAAACGGGATGGTCCCCAACACTATCTGGGATGTAGGTGGAAGTCAAAGAGAGCAGAATGGAGTCAGTCCCCCAGTTACATTTTGGGTCTGTAGGCATCCAATAGGTGCTTCTAGTAACAACTTCTGTATCAATTAGGATCCTTTGGTTGCAAGCAACATAAACCAACAATCATTAAAGAAATATGGGGAATTTACTGGAAGAATAAAATATACAGAATTGATAGGATGCTGAAAACAGGACAGAAATCTGGGCAACAGAATCTGGAATGGGTGAGTACTGAAGCTAGTCTTTCACATTAACTCCAAAATCAGCAGGGAGAAGTGCTTCCTGTATCAAAGTTCCTCTTGATGACCATTGTTTTAGGTACTTTCAATCTATCTGCCCAGTCCCTAGTCATACGAATTCTCCTTCTCTTGGAGTAATCAGCAGGGATACCCCTTTCAGCCACATTTATATCATCTGATCACTTTCAAGACCATGATTAGTTGAAAAGGGACCAACACCTGAAACAAGCCAGGCCAATCACATTCCCGTCCCCAGAAATTTAGAATTTGAACTAAAAGGTATACTGGAAATCAGCAATTGTGTCATTAAGGATAAAACTTCTGAAGAACTAGCCACAAATTCCTGCTTCTGAGGAAGCTGCTATCTTTCCTGACTTCCTCATTCTAAAAGCCTAGTGGCTCAACATTTCCTTGGATTCCATGAGATATAATAGGTTTCTAATAAATTTCTCCTTTCTGCTTATATTTGCATGTGTCAGCTTATTTCACTGATAACTGAGAGAACCCTAATCAATACACTCTAGTCAAAGTTTTCATTGCAAGAATAAGTATTGATTTTTAAAAATCACATACGATTAAATTTGGAAGCCATGCTTCTTTAGCTATATTCTTGGATAGGTCCTAATCCCAGCATAGAGAGTGGCCCATTAATAACTAAACACTGAAAGCTCCAAAGCACAGACTGGCAACATTAAAAATAAACAAATCCAGGTATAACAAATGCATGCCTGTAATCAGCATTCTAATCCTAAAGAAAGATAATTTAAGGATTATCAACTTGACCCTTTTGGTAACTAATATTTTTCAGAGAAATTTTCTTCTAGACTAGGTCTTTATAACTGCCCATTTAAAGCAAGAAAACCCTGAGAGTATATACAAAATTAGTGATAGCCCTGGCCCATAAAATCTTATGGAAGAGGTATTATCCCACAAAGAGCTGTACCTTTGATCAGAAAGACTGATGTTAATGAGCATTATCTGTGTAAGGGCATTGGCACATCCCAGGTGTTTTCCTCCTTTCCTGTAGAGAATAAGGGATCTAGGAAGAGCCCCTCACATCCACCCACCAGCCAAAAAGACTGATGTAAATATAAACCTTGTAAATGTAAGTATAAACCTTGAGTGTGCAGAATACTTTATTTGTGAACCTGTTGTGTCTATGAAGTGGGTGGAGCTTCTAATTTTGACACAGTTAAACCCATTCCTGCTGTGCTAACTGGAAATAACAGCAACTAATTCCAGTTAGATTAACTTAAAGATTAAAATTATTACAAGAGTTCAGAATTGTTTAAAGGCAAGCATGCTGTTGTAAATCAGGTAAAAATTGGAACCACAAATTGAGAGCCTTCTGGAACTTAAAGTGTGCTGTCTCCATCTTTCATACTTGCTGTCTCTGTATGTCATGAAAGAGCCTAAGTAGCTCACCCACATTCACTCAGCTAGTTTGTAACAGAGGTGAAACTGAAATCCAAACCTTTTGACTTTAGTGTTGAGCAATTTCTACTTTCCTTTACTCTCCACCTTGAAGGCAACTATATAAAATCAGCTATGCAAATCTAACTCCTTCCGTGTTTTACTAAATGGTAAATTGCTCCAAATAAATAGGTACCTAATGAGGTTGATGAGTAGCTGCACAAAAGTTCACTAATTCCATTTTTCCTCCTGTCTGCTTGTTGTACAACATGATATGTAGTAGTAGGTAGAGTCCTAGATCATGAAGCCATATAGTCCCAGCTCTGTACCTCACTAGGCAGGCCATCAAGACAGAACATTGTGCTAAGAGAAATAAGCCAGGCACAGAAAAACAAATACTGCATAATCTCATTCATACATGGAATCTTAAAAAGCTGATCTCAGAAGTAGAGGGTAGAATGGTGCTTCCCAGAGGCATGGGTGGCTAAAGGCAGGGGGATAGAGTTGGTCAAAGGATATATAATTACAGTTAAATAGGAGGAATATTTTAAAATGTGTCCAGAATAGGCACAGTTACAGAGATAAGAAAGAGGTAAGTGATTGCCTGGGGTGAGCGTGTGGGATGGGGTAGGGGGAAGAGAAAAGATGGGGAGGGAGGGATCACTACTAATAGTTATGGAGTTTCTTTTTCCTGTGATGAAAATGTCCTCAAATTGATTGTGGTGATGCTTGCACAGCTCTGTGAACATAGGAAGAATCATTGATTATACACTTTAGATGGATGAATGTATGATACATGAATTATGTCTCAATAAAGCTGTTTTAAAAAAGAACAAATAATACTAATAAATTCTCCAAGTCTTGGCTTCCTCATCTTTAAAAAAAAAAGATAGTAATTGTATCTTCCCTAGGGAGATACAATTTACCAATGAACATTTACAAATGATTATGAATGCTGTGAGAATTAAATGAGATAGCATACATCCACAGTGCTCCAGTCCATGGTAAACCTTTCGAGGGTAGTAGCTATCAGTATCACGAGTCTCATGTCAATCCTCTAAGCAACTCTCCCATCCCATCTCCAGTTCAAAACACACACACACTACGGCTCTGAGAATTCTCAAAGCAGGGATCTTTATGTTGATAAAAACAATCTTTTAGTGTTTTTGTGGAGGAGGAGGTGAGGTAAACAGACAAACTGACATTCATTTTGTCCTAATCCAGGTGTCAAAGTCTGGCTTCCCAAAGAGAATGGCCAGTATTTTGGGGACAGCTGTCAAATCTTTCCAATTTACACAGATACAGCAGCACCTGCTGAATTAACCTGTGGCATTTACCAAAGCCAACCCCTGCCAAAAACAAATCTCTCCTCCTGGTATACTGAATAAGAGATAGGTATGCATTAAACATTTACGAAGACACTTCAAGAGATCTCAGGTAACAGGAAGTGTTCTGAGATTGATTTGTCATGCTTTGAGTGCACAGAAGACAGAGGGAGACACACAGGGAACGTTCCTGAGACTTTTTCTTTTCAATCATCCTCCTCTGTGACTTTTACCCTATAATTTATTTTTAAAGAGGCATCATAGTTTTCTGGGTGCCATAACAAAATCTAAAATAAATGTTTTCACCTAGATAAGCACTATTAAAAGGAAAGGATACTGAATTCATTTCAATACATTTGCAAAAGACTGATTTTCCCAAGGGAAGGTAGCTATCCTATTTCTTTAATTATTCTTGAAGTTTTGCCTATCAACTGACAATTTCTTACAGAAAGGAGGCAAAACAGCCTGGCTTTCCTGACAGCGAAGAATTATAATAATACTAGAATAAAAACGAGTTTGTCACGTTCCTTATCTGCTCTAATATCTGAGTTACTGGGAGTCAGAAATGTAATAACCCCATCCCAATAACACAGTTATTCAGAATATGTTAAATTGAAGGGTAAATTCAAAGTCAAATTTCTCTAGTTTTTAAAGATCAGTATATGCATTCCTAACTATACGCAGCCAGTATGATTAGTTATACAAAATTAGAGAAAATATGGTCATATTCACTTTATTTTTCTAACTGGTTATCTCCTGATTAGAGAGAAGCCCATTTTGTTTCACATGATTTACGCTCAGCAACAAAACTGTTTACTTAAGCATAGGAAGGCCAACCTTTGTACTAAAGAGAGCTGGGAAGTTTAAACAGCCCATGATCTTCATTGTTTTGGCCTCTGCTGCACAGCGTCTCTGTGAAAAATCGGTCCTGATCCAGGCAATCAGTGCTTTCCCACTGCAAAGGATGGCCTGGCTTCATCGTACCATTGTACGATGAAGGGCAGGGTTTCTCCACAGTGCATAAGCGCCAGAACAAGCCCTCCCCAACCCTGCACTAAGGGCAGGTCCGCTGTCCTAAATTGTTTCCCCATCTCATTCCAGTTTCTCTTTGGGAGCTGTGGTTTCTTTCTTGTGGCTGAACATGGTTCAGCTCTTCCTGAACCTGATCCTCCCCCCAAAAATAATTATCTGTTGGAGAGTGGTGGTGGTTAGAGAACATTGTGAATATAAAATACCACTGAATTGGACACTTAAGTGGTAAATTTTATGCTATGTATATTTTACTACGGAAAAGTAATTATTTCTAATGAGTATTCCTAGGTAGCAGAGAGGCTGTCTTCTCAGAGGACCCTGAGCTACCTTTTTCAGTAGGTCCACCACCTCTGTAACTTTGCATGCTAACAATTTTTTTTTTTTTTTTTTTTTTTTGAGACAGAGTGTTGCTCTGCCACCCAAGCTGGGGTTCGGTGACAAGATCTCGGCTCACTGCAACCTCCGCCTCCCGGGTTCAGGCAACTCTCCTACCTCAGCCTCCCAAGTATCTGAGATTACAGGTGCTTGCCAACACGCCCAGCTCATTTTTGTATTTTTAGTAGAGATGGGGTTTCACCATGTTGTCCAGGCTAGTCTCAAACTCCTGACCTCAGGTGATCCGCCCACCTTGGCCTCCCAAAGTGCTGGGATTACAGGCATGAGCCACCACACCTGGCCAACAAAGACTTCTTCTGCTAATCACAGATATATCACATGAAACACCCTTTGCCTTCTCCTTCGAGAGATGAAATATAATTTTCCTCTCCTGGAATCTATGTGGGCTTATGACATACTTGACACCAGTCAAATGTAGCAACTGGACAACTTCTGAGGTTCAATAATTACAAGCAATTAATTCATCTTCTTTTTCACTTGCTTGAACTCCCACATTGGATCCCTGAACTGCAACTGTAGTGGTTCAACTGCCCTGCAGCCACCATGCTGCAAGAAAGCCCAGAGTAATGCACACAAGGAGACCAACAGAGAAGCGCAAAGTCTACGTGAAGAGCCAGAGAGAGTGCAGCCCTCTGTTGCAGCTTTTGTCGCCGTCTGACTGCAACTTATAAAACCCAGAGGCAGAACTACATAGTCAAACCCTTCCCTAATTCCAGACTGGCTGAAATCATGAGGTAATAAAATTATTATCATTTTTGATGCATAAATTGTTATGCAGATATAGGTAACTGGAACTGAAAGTGGAGTGTCATAATATATATGAAAAATACATGACTTTGGGTATGGGATCTGGCAAAAGCTGGAAGAACCCTGTGAACCATTAACAAAAGCCTAAAGGGCCTGGAGAAAAACTTAGCAGAATTGTAAAAGGTCTCAAGCAGGCTGTCAGTCAAAACTTGGAGGAAAGGGAGAACATTATCAGAAGGTTCAGGAAAATAGATCCTTTCATGCAGTGACAGAAACCTAAGCACAGCCGTCATCTGAGGTCACATGGAAAATAGAAAATGTATCTAATGAACTGGGTGATCTATCTAAGGAGATTTCCAGGCAGTGTTGACATGGCTGCCTAGTTTCTTCCAGCCACCTATAATAAAATGAAAAGAAAGACTGAACTAAAAAACAAATTATCCAGGGTTTGAATAGAATTTGAAGAATTTGCAAAGACCCCCAAAAATAATCTTTTCAGCTCAGAAAAGTTTCCAAAATAAGAAAGTGTCTCAGGCCAAAGATCAAATCCCAAACGTGACTGAGATTATCAGAAAGACCTAAGAGAACTAAAGCGGACCCTCAAGACACTTTTGAGACAGACAAAAAGGATCTAAAGGTCCTTAAGAGTATGCCTCATGGATCTTTTCAATTAAACAAAAGGGTTTCTAAGAATCATAAAGGCAGAAGCCTCACAGGTAAACCCCAAATAGAGAGGGGTATATCTGAAAAAGATATGTGGGTGTGGCTTTTGTCAAATGAGGTAAATCATAAATTAATGCACAGAAAACCTACACAATTTTAAGAATTGTATTAGAGAAAATTCGAAATTAAAAGAGGCCACTGGACTCTGAAACTTCTGAAGGCAGAAAGCAGGAAGAGAAAACTAATCAACAGCAAACACAAGAGACTTTAATTAGAAGAAGAAAGCTAACGCCAAAGATAGAAAGAAGAGCCTACATATAGGACCAAGCCACACAGAGAACAACTAGCAGGAATAAAATCTAATCAAAGAGTTGCAATCATGTGTCTGGCTAGATTCCAGAATTGCCACAGATCAGGGACGGCTGTGTGGCTCCCTTTTGCCCCCTCTTTGAGTGGAATGTCCATTGCAGCTCTTGTACACCTGTTTCACCACTGTACATTGGGTCTGTATGGGGAAGAGAAGACCTCTCTTTGGCTCATAGGTTTTTAGGCAAAGAGCAGTATTTAAGGGACCAACTCCACCTGACAACCTTTAATTGCCAGTGGACCTGATTTAAATAAGGAGATCCTGGGCTTTGAGCCGAAGCCTGATGCTGTAATGGGATGAGAATTTTAGTAGGTCTTGGGAGGATGGATGAGTGTATTTTGCATGTAGGAGAGATGTAAATGGAGATTAGAGGTAACTCTGTGGCAGACTATATTTTTCAAAGATGACTGCAAGGATATATTTCATTCCATTTGCTCTTATACAATACTACTACTCTTCCATCAAGAGGGGAGGTCTGATTTCCCTTCTTGTGAATCTAGGTGGCCTTGTGACTCACAAACTCACTTAAAACCAATAGAATGTTGTAGAAATGACATCAAGAGACTTCTGAGTGTAGGTGATACAAGGTTTTTAGCTTCAATCCTGTTCATTGAAGCCATAAACTGTTCTATGAAGCAGGTCAACTATACTAAGTTTGCCATACTTGGAGGAAGTCCAAACTAGCCCACACAGAGAGATCACATGGAGAATTCCTAAGGCGTTATGGAAAGAAAGGGTCGGGGGTGGTGAAGGAGGGGGAGAGGGAGAGAAAGCGAGAGAGAGGGAGAGAAAGCAAGAGCTAGTCTTCAACTGCTTTAGCTCCAGCCACCATTTGACTGTATGCAACCACATGAAAGACCCTGAGCCAGGACAGCCCTTCACACCCTTCATGAATTTCTGTCCCACAGAAACAATCTGAGATAATAAAGTAGTAGATGAAAGACACACTTTTGGGTAGCAACAGACACCTAACTACCCAGTCTTCCTTATCTCAACAACATTACCAACCAAGTTTTCTCTTACTCCATTTGCAAAGCATTAGAAAATAAAGCCCATTCAACTTCTAAAATATAAACTGAAGCCCAGCGCTTCTCCTTTTCTCTCGTACTTCCTCAGTCCACATCACTATCATCTCTTCTCTGGCAACCTCCTGTCTATTCTCCCAGCTTCCATGCTTGTCTCCATAAAATCTATTCTTCACACAGCCCATAGAGTAACCATTTACAATGTAAGTTATATCACTTATCTTCTTGCCTAAAACCTTCTGCTTCTGCCTTGCAGTTAAAATAAAACCTTAATTTTTTTCATGGTCTATAGGTGTTACATGATCTGGCTCTGAGTCACACTGTAACCCCACCTCATGTGGATCTCCCCCTTGTTCATTCTTATCTAACTTTACTCAACTAGTTTCAGTTTTTTGAACAAGCCAGGCACTTCCCTAGCTAGGGGGTTTTCATTCATTTTCCCTTTGGAATGGAAATGTCTTCATTTAGATCCTCCTGTCGTTGACTTCTCCTTATCATCCAGTACCAAATTCAAAGGGTGTCTTCTTAAAAAGACTTCCTCTGACCACTAATGCCATCTGCTCATATCTCACATCCACCTCAGTCACTGAATCATCACTGCATTTTATTTTCTTCATAGTACACATGACAATTTGAAATTATTAATTTGTTCACCTCATTTTTTGTCTCCCCCTAAATTAGATTATGTGTGTCATGAAAGAATAATTTATTTTCTCTTCTACCTACAACTTAGAATATTGCATAACATATAGTTGAGATACATTATTTGTTAAGTGAAGGAAGGAGTGAATGTGATTCCCATGACCTCCATTCTGTTAGAGTAACTGTAGCAGACACTGCTAATTGGATGACCCTAAACCAATTAACAAAACCTTACTTTCTGCCTATTTCTCAATGACTGCTCTGCAGGTAGCCATGTGACCCAGCTCTAGACAATGTGATGTAAGTGGAGAATACTGCATGGCAATTCTTAGAAAACTTTTTAAAGATAAAATTTCTTTGACATAAACTTTTTAGTTTTTCATTCCTTCTTGTTCTTGACAAGAATAAGTAATGTAAGACCAGGAAATGGAGCAACCACCCTGCAGCCGTAAATACAAACCCACATGCTAAGGATGGCAAAAAGGAATGATAATACAAAACAGCCCTCACTGAAAGGAGCAAATGTGCTGACCTAAATAACTTTGGAAATGAGTGGAGTCTGTAAGACTAAAGGCAAAAGGAACTGCATATAAGCATTCTAGTCTTGATGGCAAAGTTGTTTCTCATAGAGGTATTGCTTAACAAATCTGCTATTGTTATACACTTACACTTGTATTAAACAATTAAGTAAATAGATGGTAGGAACTAGGTTTCTCAATGTTGGAATAGGAAGCTAGAGATAAGCAAGGGGAGGAAACTAGAATGATTCATGTGGTAATATCCTTATGGACTTACGTTTAGCTTAATATATGCAGACACATATAAAAATAGTTACAAAGGTTAGTGTATGTATGGGATACTATATACGCATATATATTTTTTGCCCTGGCATCTGAAAAAGCCTACAAGCAAGAACACATCAGCAGCAATGAGCACATCTAGGACCCAGATCTTGGTTACTAATACCATTCTCCAAAAGGAACAAGGGTTCCTTGGAGAAATGGTTGCTTTTAGGACTAGTATAAAAATATACGAGAAGCCTGTAGTATTCTGTAATGCCAGAAAGGAAATGTTGGAAAAAATAAACAAAATAAATCACACACAAACATTGATGGGGTAGGTCAACAGGACAAAGAAGCCAACTCAAAGAGTCTCAGTGGCCAAATCTGGAAAAATTTGGAGCAAAAACTTAATAAAATTAGATTATAACCCTATGTACAAAATATTCATGAGTCTATACTGATGTAAAGAAATGATTGAATAAATAAATGAGGGAAAAGAGACAAATATCCTAGGCAGGATAATTTCAAATATTTTATATAGACATTGATCCCTTCAAGGGGTTGGACCATAATTCTTCACACTTTACATGGACATGTGCATAACAACTTCCTTCCAAAGGGTACAGTATGGAAAGGAGGGAAAAGTTTAGCTTTCCAGTTGAGAGGTTTAGGCTTAGCAAACACTACCTTAATCAGGTAATCGAAGTCAACAACAAAAAGTGGTAAGTCATGTTGATAGCACATACCCTTGATATTGATGCAGGACTTTTCTTGGCCACTTTCCCTGCTGGAGACCTCCAGCTGGCAACACCTCTGCACAGGCCCACCTTGGGCCCAGTTTCACTGCTGGTGATACCTGGTCTACTTAGATCACCAGGCTGCACCTGACTTGCACTCCAGTGCAAATCCCATGGCCACTGCAACTGCAAACTCAGCCCCCGTGTTTAATGCATCCCAACTTCTTGTCCCATGTCCAAAAAGAATGAGGTTACACTGACAATTGAAGGGTGAGGAGGGTGGAGAATAGTATTGAGCCACAAAACAGCTCTCAGCAGAGAGGGGACGTGAGGGTGGTCTCACTGTCTGTGTGCCTGAGTCCAGGGCTTTTATGGGCTCAGAATGGGAAGTGCATACTGATTGGTTTGTGAGTATGCAAAAAAGGCTGAAGCAAAGGCACTATTCAAAGGTGGGCTTGGCAGTGTAAAAAACTAATCAGGGATCGCTATGAATATGTAAAATAGGTGAAGGGTGAAGATCAGTCAGAGGAAAGCAAGCTTAATAGGAAGAGAGGTTCTCAATCTGGTCTGTGGATTTGACTCATAGCTTGGCTTTCAGGCTTTAAACTGTTTGTAGCTTGAAGGTCAGGGTTCACTGAGGACCCTCCCCTATCTGCCGATACATTTATCTGCCTCCTGCCATTACCAATATGATTTGATGTGAACAGCACTTTACCTCTGTAGTTTTCCTCCTAAAATTCTATAACTCCAGTCTAAAAATGAGAAGAACATCAGACAAATCACAATTGAGGAGCAGCCTACAAAATTCCTGACTGGTACTCCTCAAAGCTTTCAAGATCATAAAAAAATAAGTTTAAGAAAACATAAGTGTGATATGGCATCCTGGAACTCTAACAGGACATTAGGAAACAACTAAAATAATCCAAATAAAATATAATAATAATAATGTATCAATCTTTTTGTTAGTTGCGACAAACATGCACACTAACATAATACATTAACAACAGGAGGAATTGGAGGTGAAGTATATGAGCAGTTTGTACTATCTTTGCAGTTTTTCTGCAAAACTAAAACTATTCTAAAATTAAAAGTGTATTTAAAAGAAAAGCAATTTTGGAGGGAACTTGGCCCTATTTTGACATCACAGAGTTGCTGTACCAATCCTGGATTGCCTGTCATTGGACTTTTTGCATCACGTAAATTCTTATGTTTTTAATCACTTTGATATAATATTCTAATTCTCCCTGTCAGAGCAAAGCAATGATAAATGAATAGACTGAGTCTTAGAGGTGTGAGAAGAGAATGGCAGGACTGAAAAGAAGGAAAAGGCATAGAAAAGACCAAGTTTTTTCAGAAGCAAGGCCATTATCTCATTTACCCCAGATTCTAACGTCACAATTATGAGAGCAGCTACACTTTTCTTTTAAAACCGAAAGTAGTCACTTCCCACGGTTAAAGAAAAACTCTGTTGTGTGTTGTATTATTAAACATGATATGAAAAAACATGAAGATTAGAATCTAGAGACATGAGGAGGTAGCAAATGGGGTTTGCTGGAGACAAGGAGATGAACAAAGCTGGTACAGTAATTAGGGGGAAATGTTTAAGATGTTCTGCAAAAGGAGGATAATTGCACGTAAAAGTTCATGTTACCTTAGTCAAGGATACCTGGTGTCGACCTGTGAACCTCAGAGAATTTTTCTTGTTTGTCAAGCTTGAAGCCCCTACTATCTGCAGAGCAAAGGAGGTGATGAATCCTTCTGTTTGTCTTTGAGATATTAAGCATCTCTAAACAGGAGCCATAGAGGCCCAGTTCATGAGTGGATGTCTCATGAGACTCTCCAGAAAGGATCTAGGAGCCTCTTGTTAACTGTTTGGGTGGTTCAACCAAGGTCAAGAATGCCACATCCAAATCATCACTTAAAGAAGCAAAGAAATGGGCTTAAGTTAGACACAAGATACCTCTATCTGAAGGAAAGCATAATCAGCAAATGAGAAACACAATGAGATCAGAAGTAGAAAAGCAGAATGTGGTAACCAAGTGAAGCTCGAGGTAACCCCAGCAGTGAGGGTGTGGTGAAGCAGAGGGATCATGATTTTTGTTTCTGGGCAAACAAGAAAGAACACCCAAAACCAGATCCCTGCAGAGATTCGTATCTGTTTGCTTTCGGTTATACTTCACCTTCTAGAAGCCTGTGAAGATCATCCCCATATCATCTCCATAAGATTTTAAAGAGGTGGATACGGAGGGACAATTGTGGTTCCAAATTTTGATACCCTAGGAATGGAAGAGGTTCTAGGAAAAAACTTTGTATTTTATTTCCTTTCTCAGAAAGCCCCATGTCTCATTTCACAAATTATAAACTTGGCATTATATATTTAATTGTAATGTCTTCCTCGGCCTATGTAAAGTTCAATCTGAAACAATTTCAGAGTGTTTCATTTTAATGACTGAAATGTGTATTCAATTCCTATAAAAATCCAAAGCTCCATTCCGAATGTAGTTGACATTCTCCAGCACATCATTTAAATTTCTCTTAGTAATTTTGTGCCTTCTGTGAGACAGTGATATTACATTGCCTCAAGGCATTTTGCATATTTTGTTGATTTTAACATTTAAAGTCTTAGTGGTTTCTACACTCTCATTATGCCCCCTGTTCATGTCCCAAATTTCCCTTCACTCCTTGCTAAGAATCAGTAAGATGGTTTAAATAATTTGTGTGATTTTTAAAAAGCAATTTTTCTGGGATGCGGACAAATGAGGGTCCAAGACGGAAGTACTGATGAAGATATCAGAATTCTGGGAAACTTGTTCTGCTTATGATGACTGTGAGCAAAAATAATGGTATCATTCTACCTGTGATGCAGACGTCCTAAAAATAAAATGGAAGCCAAGGACTACAATTGCTTTAAGCATTTAGGGAAAGAAGTAAATTAAAAATTAATTTTAACTTTTCAAAGGTAAACCCTGTTGAGTAGAGAATAAATATTTGGATGAAAACAGCAAACAAGAATATGCTAATTTGACCCAAAGGCAGTGCCAACAGCTATTATGTCTATCACATTTTCTAGAGAGTTCTATTCCAATGTACTAGTCTGAAAAGGAAGGCCCTAGCTCATGTCTGCTTATTACTTATATATATTTTACTTTATATATTTTATATAATTTCTAGGCTATAACTACACTATCTGGTCTATAATATGTAGACTGTGTTTCTAAATAGTAAGTACATAGAGGGGGAGACATTATGATATAACATATGAGTGGGTTCAAATCCTATCTTATCTTCAATAAATGTGTATCTACCTTAGAAGTCATAGTGAGAATAAAATGGATAATACATTTACACACCTTAAGATGTGGTGTTAAATAAATAGTAGTCGTTTTTATCATCCTTAATGACTATTACCACTGGCTAGTAAAAGTCATACAGTTCAGGTAACATGCTAGTCATTTTAATATATTATTAATAAGCCATTTAAACCGCCCTTAATTGTAATCATTACCATTTCTATCAAAAAAATTGAGCTTCAGAGACAGTCAAATTACTTTTCCATTTCTAGCAAATAATTGATAAAGTCAGATTTAACTCATATCTGGCTCATTCCAAACCTCATTCCCTTTCTACTATGTCATTGCTTCTTCAGAAACAGTACAATTTAACATAAACAGGAAACAGCACACATATTCACCTTATTAGGGTTGCCATTTTTGGTGAGTAAAAATAAAAATTGTTGTGTGGCCCCCGGTGGCTCACACCTATAATCCCAGCACTCTGGGAGGCCGATCACTTGAGGTCAGGATTTCCAGACCAGGCTGGCCAACATGGTGGAACTCCATCTCTATTAAAAACACAAAAATTAGCCAGGCTCATGTCTGTAGTCCCAGTTATTTGGGAGGTTGAGGCAGGAGAATGGCTTGAACCCGGGAGGCGAAGGTTGCCTTGAGCCAAGATCATGCCATTGTACTCCAGCCTGGGCAACAAAGTGAGACTCTGTCTCAAAAACAAAATAAAAAAATAAAATAAAAATTTAATCATTTATCTAAAATTCAAATTTAACTAGATATCTTATATTTATTTGGCAACTATACATCTCAAAATATTTTTAGCTTTTAAACCCAGATGCTTTCTTGCTAACAATTGAAAATCAGGGATCTCACTTTTTGGTAGGTATGTCTTCATTTGTTAGGTGAAATTTAGTTGAGGAAGGAATCTTGTTCTTTATTAGACATCTCCCACCCACAGACTCACAGATTCATACCCAGACAGATCAAAAGTGCTCCTTGGAGACTCTGCTTCATTCATGTTTGTGTCTCCCAACACAGTATATAACATATATGGCCACTCAAAAAACTGCCCATGGAATGAAAACGGTCGTCAAGTGTTCTTAGGAGTACTTGAGCAGGAAAGATTTGTGTGGCAAGAAAACATTTAGCGCATGGTGTGCACAGCAAATATGAAGCAGCAAGAGCTTTGTATAGCTCTTTGGCAACTTGAAATTAACACTCTCCTTTCTTCTACAACCAGAATAAACTTCAAATTCACCTGTCTAAGCCCTATGTAATTACATTTACTACTCTTATTGAGATACAGCTCAAAACAGAGAGAAGAGACTAATACTATTATATCTGGAATGTTGAACTATAAATTGGTTCAATACTGTTGTAGTAGAAATCATCATCACCATCATCATCATCATCATCGTGTTATACCTAGTTGCTCATTGCACCATCTTTTGAATTCCATTCAGCGAGAAAATTATAAAATAAGAAAACCTTTTATAAAAGGCAAAGGAAGCCCTGCTTAAGGTTTTGTCACAGGGAAGGACAATCGAGTCTCTAAAATAAAATAATCACAAGAAACAGAAGTGGTGGTTTGGCTTGGAGGAAAAGAAAAGGAAATCGTTTTTGATCTGCGAACTGGAAAAACTGGAACAAGAGCCGACAAGAATAGACTCGCACTCTGGGAGAGCAAATGCATCTAAAGAGCCGCAGTCCTCACAGCCCTGGCCAGTTTTGGCCTGGAGTTCTCTGACAGACTGTCTCTGGAGGGGTGGGCTTATCTTTTCTCATGATGCTGGGAATATCTGCACTAGTAGCCATCAGAATAGCAGAAGTGGGTTAATCCAACCAAACTCTCTGAACTTGACCATCAGCAATGGTAATTATTTACTACGAGTAATTTTTCTGCCTTATATGATCTTATGCAATTTACTTACCATCTCCGTGCCCCCATTTCCTCATCTGTAAAATGGGGATAATAATGGTACCTATGTCAGGTCTGTTGTATAAGCTAAGGTACTCACATGCTCACTGTTACTATCACCTAGTTTTCACTGTACATACCATCTTAAGCAATGACAGTGCTTTCGTATTGTAATTTTAAAAAAATGCTTTAGCCTTTTGAGCCTAAAATAGTTTTGGCCTTGAACTTCCCTGATTCCATACTGAGGAAGTGGGAGGGGATTTCTCTCTTTGAAGACCCATCTCTCCTGGGTTGTAGGAGGAAACATAGTGTTCTCAGCCTTCCCTCTGTTTTTCACACCCATTCTCAGGCCCAGTGACATAGAGAGTGCCAGAGCACCTCAGAAAACTGACAATATGTTGGGTGCAGGGCATTCCCCCAACTTCAGAATATGCACTTGGGTGTAAATACCAGCTCTGAGATCTGGGGGTACACAGGATGGCTACACGTGAACATTCCTGGCCACGTAAAGGAGTTCTGGATGAGGTTAGGCACCTGTTAAACCATTAAGTTTTAATCACATCCCCATGTGTAACAGATACTCCTCCCCCAGTGATGCAGGCACAGAAAAATAAATAGTAGCATCAAATATTTATTCAGAAAGGAGCAGAGGTACTTTTTTTTGAAAGGCAAAAAGAGGAGCATTGCTGGGGTCAAGAGAGGAGAACAATATATATTTTCCTATGGACCACTGACAATGAATGTCTCCTCTATGTTACATTGCGATCAAGGGAAAAAGGACAAAATCTCTGCAAGTTCTTTTGCAGTACCAGATCCATTTTTTTCTTAAATTGTGAAAGCTATAAATAGATTATTTTATGTTTTAATCATGTAATATAGCATGTTTTAAATTTTTAGCAACTCCTAATTATGGATAGAGACAGAAATTAAATAATAGAATAGCAATGTGTGACATTTGATTTTTTTAAAGAAATAAAGATATCTTTACCCTTTGAGATTTTATTTGCTTAAATTCCAAAGAATTTATTTTGAAAAATGTAAGACTAGAAAAACAAAAAATAATCCTATATCTGTTCATTATTTCCTTCCTCCTGATGAGTCATCTTGTTTTCATTTTGCTGACTCACTATTTCTGGGAGTATTGTGATCCTAAGGCAACTAACTCTCGTGTTTTTTGTTTTTTAACCCACAGTCTCCTGGTTAAAGCACATTTACAACTATTTATTTTCTTCTTTTCCGCCATCAGCTTTCAACACAAATATAGTAGTCACAATTGATAAAATTACAGTACGCTCTGCCCTTTTCAACACTTTCAGAAATACATTTAGTGGTATGTTTGTGGATGGCAAAACAATGTCAGTGCATTTATCCAGCTGCCTTTCTACTAAATTGTAGATGGACTCAGAGTGTTTGATGTATACTGTGGATTATGAGTGCTGCCCTGAACTCTTCTGAGAAAGGGTTATACCAAAAGCTATACATGTGAATTCATCATACTTTATTTAGAGTGGGAAATCTATAATCTCAGAATGCTGTAGAGGAAGTATAATCTCTGGAGATTATTATGGCTAGAATTTTCTCTCTGTAAAACAAAGCAGGCTGGACGCAGTGACTCACGCCTGCCCAGCACCTTGGGAGGCAGAGGCAAAAGGATCACAAGGTCAAAAGATCTAGATCATTCTAGCCAACATGGTGAAACACTGTCTCTACTAAAAATGGAAAAATTAGCTAGACATGGTGGTGCATGCCTGTAGTCCCAGCTACTCGGGAGGCTAAGGCAGGAGAATCGCTTGAACCCAGGAGGTGGAGGTTGCGGTGAGCTGAGATCGCACCACTGCACTCCAGCCTGGCAACAGAGTGAGACTCTGTCTCAAAAAAAAAAAAAAAAGAAAGAAAAGAAAAAAAGAAAAACAAACAAAGCAAACAAACAAGATTATAGTAACTTTTTTCCTTCAGAAGAGCTATTGTAAGTTTTCCTAGGAACAAATAAATAAAAGCTTATCAGATTAGACTTCCACGTTCACCTCTGTCACACAGACAAGTTGTGTGATAGCACAGCTTAGGGCAGACCAGTTATTCCACTGAGAACAACTAGAATCGCCTGGATTAAATAAATAAGTAACATATTTTTTGAAGGCTTTGGAGGACAGCTAAGACACATAGAACTTGACTATCTGAGATACTGGAAAGAAGGAAAATAGGTATTTCCTTCAGGGCATTTGCCAAATTTTGGAGCACAATGAGAGGCTGACTGGGAAGAGTCAGAGAACCTAAAACACTTTTGAAAATACCAAAGTGCTAGAGAGACAAAATTTGGAGTTCAGGACTGCCAAAAACTAACACTTATAATTAACAGATAGGTTTTTAATTGTAGAGGCCACTTTTTCCACATCACAATGGCTAAACTGAAAAAGACACAGTACCAAGTACTGGTGAGTGTGCAGTGACTGAAACTCATATGCTGCCCAGGGGTGCTTGAAGTATTACAGCCACTTTGCAAATCTGTTTGGCCCTCTTTATTTACTAATGACAAATATGCATATTCCGCTCCTGGGTATATACTCAGTGTAACCCTTAGCAGAAACGACTACATATGGTTATGAAAAGACATGTACTCTAGTGCATAGCAATGCTATTCTTAACAGACAAAAAGCAAGAAACGATCCAAATGTTCATCACAATAGAATGGACAAGTTACATTATATTTATCCAAGAAATCCCATGAGGAATGAGGAGGAATGAACTACTTCAAGATGCAATAGCACAACTTACCTTCATTAACATTGTTGATTGAAAGAAGCCAACAAAAAGAATTTCTCCTATTTGATTTTATTTATCTAAAGCTCAAAAACAAGCAAAAGTAAGCTATGCTATTAGAAATTAGGATAATAGTTACCTTAGAGAGAGTAATGACTAGAAGTGGTCATGAATGAAGTTCTGGGATGTTGCCAGCATTCTACTTCTTGATCAGGTTGCTGGTCACATGGGTTTTTTTTTTCCTCTTCATGAAAATTTATTGACCTATACATTTATAATTTCTAAATATTCTATATGTACACTATACTTTAATTAACAATTACTCTAAAAATAAGAACTTGCCCCTATAGTTTAATGGGTTTTTCCTCCAGGCACTTTATCAAGTTTCTACAGTGAAGAGCCAAAAAATATTCCATCCTGGTTCTAATACGGGGAGGAAAAAATGTAACCATTAGAAATACATTTAGGGTACTCTTTTTAACAAAGACATACTCCCCAGCAAGGGAAAAGACTTTCCCAGAGCCTTATCCCAGCTAGGAGGAAGGGAATTTACCTGAATCCAGCTCCTTCTAATCTTCCTGTTCCACTTAAGTGAGAAAAAAGAAAGCCAAGAAACATTTGTGAAGGTCAAAGCCCAGGGACACAGTTTGACTGAAAAACTGAGATTTAATCATAAGATTATAGTCCACTTCCCCTCACTCACACCTTACTGCCACACCAACAGAACTTCAGCATGGCCACAACAGATTACAGCAGAAAGAGCTGCAACGCGCAGATCCTATCTAAGGAAGAGTTCTTAGGGAGGCTCAGAAACAACAGGGATATAAAAACAAGGACATGGGAGGAATCTAAAGATGGGGCACCTACAGCTATAGTAAGCATTAAACACAGCTCAACTCCTAGCCAGACCAACAGAGAGCCTCACAGTAAAGTCCTATTTCCCTCAGTTTCCATGACTTCATATTAGACTTTCAACAAAATATCACAAAGCATACTAAGAAGCAAGAAAATTACGTTATATATTGTTATGTTATATTATGTATTAAGTTATATACATAGTATAAACCATCTCCTGAAAAACTGAGTTAATTTACCTAACTTAAGATAGTGTTTCTTCATTGAGTATAAGGCTTAGTTACCTGTTGGAGTTATAAATAGTACTAAACTTTTGGAGGCTGTACTACTGAATTTAATGAACACATTTTCTGCTGACATGCTGAATAAAATATTCTCTACCTCCCATCGCTGCTCAAATGTCACCTCATCAGTGAGTTCTTCTATCACTTAAAATAGCAGCACTTCTCCAAACTTTTGACCCCCCCCTCCCTGCTTTATTTTTCTCCCTAGCATGTGTCTCTGTCTGATATATTCTTACCATTATGTTTTATTAGCTGTCTCTCTCCTCTAAAATGTAAAATTCATGGAGCTACCTTTTTAAATTCATTAGTCCTCCCAAAGTTCTTACAACAGTTAAGTGTTTTGTAAATATATGTTAACTAGATGAATTAATATATATGGGTATCTATCAAAAGATATGTTTAGTTAAATAAATACACCATGTAATATAATGGTAGCTAACACTGAGTTCTTACTGTGTTGTAAAAACTGTGCTGAACATCTACAGATTTTGCATGGATTATTTTGTTTAAGCTTCATAACAACATAGGTACTACTATTGTTCCTTTTTTAAAAAATGAGAAAATTAAAGAAAAAGATTAAATTATCCTATGTCCTCCACAGATAAACTGAACCTTTCTCGATTTCTCATAATTTTGGCTAAATTACCAACACGATTATCAAAGTTATAACTATAATTGATAAGACCCACCCATTCTAAAGCAGGGCCAATATACACATCTCTGTAAAACTTCACGGAAGGTATATCAGTCTTACTATCGGTATTAGACCATTTCCACGCTGCTGATAAAAACAAGCCGAGACTGGGTAACTTACTAAAGAAAGAGGTTTAATGGACTTACAGTTCTACGTGTCTGGGGAGACCTCACGATCATGGTGGAAGGCAAGGAGGAGCAAAAGTCACGTCTCACATGGATGGAAGCAGGCAAAGAGAAAGCACTCATGTAGGGAAATGCCCCTTATAAAAACTATCAGATCTCGCGAGACTTCTCACTATCACAAGAACAGCATGGAAAAAACTTGACCCCATGATTCAATTACCTCCCCACCTGGTCCCTCCCACAACAAGTGGAAATTCGAGATGAGAGTTAGGTGGGAACACAGCTGAACCATATCACCATCATCAGACCATCACCTACATCCAAAGTGTATAAACGGAAGACTAGGAATTTGGAAAGCAAAGTGCTGCGTGGTCTTTTCAGGTAGTCATTAGTAGATTGGTGGAGAGGACTGTGGCTTTTCCCATCTTCCCCATTCCTTCCCCCAACCCCCTTCCAAAGATTATGCTGCCCAAGAGAATAATCCAGAAACGACCCATCTTTCTCCTATACTTGCTGAGCTTCAGAAACTCACAGACCAGCTGTAGCTCATTGCACCAAGATGAAATGCAGTGAGAGAATTCTCAGTAGCTTCATTGGTGTCCTCTGAAGTTTGGGAGCGTACATGACCATAGAACCAGACATCTGCCTCCCACTGCAGAATGCTGGAGTTAAACTGATAGCTGAACGGCCCCTGATGGCAGGACTTGAAGACGGGGAGCCATACTTGGCTACCACTTTCAACAATTTGCCGTGACAGAGCCAGGCTTAATCCATTTTGAAGGCCTCTATTTATGAAGGTGGACTGCTGGGTTAATGGAAGGTCAACAGGTAGAGACCATGGGAAAAACTCCCAGGTGTTGGATTTAAGATAGGCACGACCAGAAGTCATCCAGAGAAGACATCATCAGTATCAGACAACCGTGCTGTGCCGAAGTCCCCGTAAGTCCTCCAAGGATCTAAATGCGATACAACCTCCCATCTGGATGTCTCCCCCAGCGCAGGTGTTGACAGCCTATTGGTTATTGGTAGCCAAGGGAAAATAAAATAGCAGGACCAAAGAGGTAAAAATAAGTAAATAAAATGTTTACACCCTTGTTTTTAATCCCTTGTCTCCATTATGCTGCTTCAGATTTCCTGTAAGTCAGGTAGGAAGGAGGGAGGATAAATGAATGGGCCCTCCACCAATGCAAGGCCACAAGCACCACACTCAGCATGAGGTGGGATAGAGAAGATAGTTGCTTTTAACTAGATGAATATTTAAATCATGTTGCTGCAGTCTCTTTGGAAGGTATACAGCTCTTTTTAAAAACTCTTTTAATTGAACGTTGTCAGAAATCTAAGCAACCTGTCCTAGATATTACATAATCAAGGGATGAAGAAGGCAAGATCAAAACAAACATGTTGAAAGCAAGGGCAGAAAAATTTTTCTCTCTTTTACCCTAAGATTAAATCGTCCTATAAATAAGTTATAATGATGATATTCATACTATATAGACCTTAACACATAATAAAATAAATAATTAAAAAGGAATATGAAATAATCCTCATGATCTTTAAAAACACCAAAGCATTCCAAAATCTGAGCTGGAAAGTCCATTTTTCTAGCTTGGTACCAAGGGTCTAGATTTCTGGTGTCGGTCCTGGCATGAATAAACTATTTTGGACACAGACTCCACACTTAATCTCAATTTTGCATCTGCTTCAATAGTTACATATGAAATCTGAAATATACAGCAAAGAACAACTTAATACGGAAGACACAGTTAATATCATATCTATCTGTTAGGAAACCGTAAGATTACCAAGATTGTATTCATGAAGGTACACTAAAACACCTTCATAAATACAAAATAGTGGTATGCCAGTCTGGTAAAATATATTGTGTTTAACTTTTTAATTCTCACGACAAACTCCTGAGGTAGGTTCACTGTTATTCCCATTTTACAGATGCCGAAACTGAGGCATGGAGAGATTAAGAAAATTGTTATTAGCTAGTAGGTGACAGACAAGATTCAGTCTATGCTTCCTCTTATATTTATGCAAATGAGACGTCTTAAGTGGCAAAACAAAACTAGCCCAAATTCTTCAAAAGCTGAGATGAAATTATAAGAGAGTTACTCCCTTGTGTTTCCTTAAGAGCTCAAGACTCCTAATGCCAGAGGTGTCTGTTTTGAAAAATTTCCTCTGCCCAAAGTTGATTATAACATTATTATAAAATTCTCAATGCCTGTCTCTTCTGAGTTTTCAAACACAGTATGGTGGGCAGGGATTCCTTTCAAGTCAAATTTAACTGGAGGGACTATATTAATCATTAATGTTTGCACTGGCCCCAAAGGCTTGGTTTTTCTGTTCTTTTATCTTTATACTTCTTATAATACGAATTTTATAAGAATACATATTTCTGCATATTTTTCTTATTCAAAAGCTTGAATATATATTGTGTCATGTTTTTGATTATTACTTTAGTAACACTCCAGCTGATATAAATGCTAAGTGTTCAGAACTAATGCATTAGCTCCCTAAGCTGCTAGGAGTGTTACTGCCAATGGCTCCCTGGTGAGTTTATCTCTAGGAATTGTCCTTGGTTGAAAGAAGTTGCCTCAGTCAAGATTAATACATTTCCTTGAAGGCTGCTTGGATTTAATGAGTAGTCAGAGGTGTGGTACAAAGATCTTGATCCCCTTACTCCATAGATACAATCATGAAGGGCTATCCCAGTTACAGGAAGCTCCACGGGATCAGTTGAAGCCTCTGGTGCAATCTGTCGCAGTTTAATTTTATCTTCTGCCCAGTCTTGCCTCCCTCATCCCTTACTTGTGTTGGTCTCTAGTAAAGGTACTCAAAATAAATCTACACTTAAATCCTAGAGTCCTGGAGCCTGTTTTCTCGGGAATCCAACATAAGAGTGTTGGTTCTGGGAACGTTCCTAGGAAGCAAACCCCAGAAATGTGATTTTACAGCTAGATTCGCTGTGGGTCATATGGTAATAAGGACACCATCACTGGAGGTAGACGAAGCACTCATAGCCTCTGGTAT
The DNA here is from genome assembly GCA_036589455.1 of Ateles fusciceps. Taxonomy (NCBI): domain Eukaryota; kingdom Metazoa; phylum Chordata; class Mammalia; order Primates; family Atelidae; genus Ateles; species Ateles fusciceps. The sequence continues at coordinate 14,225,581 of JAZHEH010003259.1, read as the reverse complement.
GTATTTGCAGGGCAATTAAAACTTATACCAGTGATGAACGAGGATGAGATACTAGTGAAATGTAATGCACTGGCAGGTGTAATATCTTAGGATTTTTAGATACTTGGGGGAAGTAATAGTTACAAGAATGATAGGATCAGATGGTTACTAATGAGACAAATGGCATATTGGAAAAAGACAGTGGAAAGATGAAGGTGATTAATCACCAACATATGGTAAAATGGTAAAGCCCAAGAGTTTCCTTGACATCACATAGAGGCTCTCATTTCCATCAGCTACAGAGTAGAAAAGGCTGAGCATGAGACCCAGGAATTAATTATAAGAGAACGTGCTTCAAAGCAGGTTGCATTCTCAACTCTGGCAGGTCTGATATGCCAAGGTCAGAGCACTAATTGAAAGAGAGTGGGACCCTGAACCTTGGAATGGGAACTCCTGAGACAACGTACTAAAGGATCCTAAATTTTCAATAATCCTCTGAACTCCTAGGCTGCAGAAATGTCTCACTTCTCACCCTTAATAACCATTACTCTCCCCTTATTTTGAAGACAATGTATAGATTTTTGATTGACAGACACCAGTTTCTCTACTCAAGATGTAGCACCACTTTCTCTACTGACTGCTAGAAAAGTAACTGGGATTGGGTTATAACCCAATCCATAATTCCTAGCCATAACCAGGCCAGGAAAGTGCAGGGCCTTCTAAGGGAAGAAAGTCATTATATACCAAAGGTACCAAATGACCTAGGCAACATGTATGGGTAGTAGTTGGGGAGATTACATATGAGCCTGAATCTTGAGAGTGCTATAACAAGAGGAATGGAATGTGAAACTGGGCAAGGACATGTTTATCATATGGGATCACTCTCTGACCTAAGATTCAATACACTGGCACAAACCCTGGAAGATAGTATTTTTATACTGCTAGACTGGCCTTAGGATGCTTGGATGCTTGGAAAAAGTAGTAACCCACACTAAGTGAAGTGCAAATTATGAAACTATCAGAATGAATTGTGAAGGAAAGAATTAAAGAGCTAAAAAAACCATGGTAAGTCCATAGTCTACTCTAATAACAAGTCACAATTCACTATTCGGTTTCCAGATCTAAGCTAGTTCTTAGACCTGGGACCACTAACTGAAGGAGAGGCTGACTGACAATGAGAAAGGAACCTGCAGCACCATGGCAGGCAGATAGATAACAATTTCCCCAGTCCCTCTCCAAAGGGAACCACTACCATTTGCTCAAGTAACTGTGCACTGAAGAAAGGAGAATACTCAAATATTTAGAGGACTGCAGAAAGTATCCACATTCCCTACCCTTATTAGATTGATGGGTATGGGAGTAAGATGATAAATGTAGTCCTGTCCCGGATCCAACTCAGAGTGAGATCACTTATTCCATGGACACATCCTGTAGTCATTTCTCTAGTCTCCAAATGTCTGATTCAAATGGATATCTTGGTGGCTGGCAAAATCTCCACATTGGTTTCTTGATCTATAAGATAAGAACTATGTGTAGTGAGGGAAATCAGGGGAATTCTCTGAAATTTCCTCACAAGAGAGTAAGTCAAGTCTAATATTGCCCAATTCAATGAATGTACTAAAACACATTGAATTATGCAGTTTAAATAGATGAATTTGTATGATATGTTAATTATATCTCATTAAAATGTTTAAAATTGCAATTTGGGGAAATGGCATACGTTAATGTTTCCTTAGACACCTCAAAGATGCATCTTATCTTATCTCTATTTCATTTACCAATCTGGCACTTAGAGATACCAGATACATCCTCTAGGTAACAGTGGTTACTGCAAACTCAATTAAGTAGCAACTCCAATTAAAATTGGCATTTCAGATATATTATCTTTACTAGCACAAATTAACATGGACTTGGGAACATGATATACAGCCACTGACCTAGCAAACTTGTTCTTTTGATTTCTATCACGGAAGAGGAGCTAAAGTAGTTTACATTCACATGAGATAAACAATAGCATATAATTATGACCTTGCCCTAGAGCTGCAGTATTTCTGACACACTGTTGTAATACAGCTGGAAGCAACCTGCACATTTGGACATTTTCAAAAAAAATCAAATTTGTTCAACTCAATGAAAGAATGCTAATTACACCTGATGAACAAGAAATGGCAAATACTTTGTAGGCTTTGATAAGAAACAATCATTTCTGATGGCAGCAGAGAAACTCTACAAAGCATCAGTGACGTGCAACATTGGTAAAGATTTTAAGAGTTCAAGAGGCAGGGATTGGTTGGAATCCTGTCATGACTATCATTTTGAAGAGAAAAAAAAGATTTCAGTGGTCTGGGTCAGACGGAGACATACAAATATAAAGAACAAAGAACTATCCAAATTAGAGAACAAAGAATTGCATTTTGAGCCGCTAAAGTAGAGGGATGTGTAATGCCTAGCAGAACTCTTCTAATTCTGGGGGCAGTATATACGCTACACATGGGAAAACTATATCAGCCCATTTACTGACAAGGAAAGTTGCGGACTTTGAGTGGGGTCCAGAGCAGGAAAGGGCACTGCAACAGTTCCAAGGTGTAGTGTACACAAGCATTCCTGCTGCTTGGGATCTGCGACCTGGCAGACCCTCTTATATTAAAGTTATCTGTGGTGGGAAATATGCCATATGGCATTTAGGGTACCTCCACGTAGAAGAGTAACAGGATGGGTTCTGGAGCAATTCCATAGTGTCTTGCGTTTAGATGATTGAACATCATTCTAAAAATAGATGTTGGTTTTCAACTGGGTACTGGTAGAAATGGAGCATGTGAACCTGGATGCACAGTGACAGAGCTACCTACCTTGAGTTGGGTTATCTCAGACCCACCAAGTCATAGGGTCAAGCAGACCTAGCAGTAACCAATCCATTGTAAAATGGAATTGGTATCACTTGGAGCAAGCAACAGTAGTGAAGTCAACTGCACAATGGAATAGTTCAGAAGTCTGTGCCATGACTACTGTTGCACCAGTACCCATCTCTCATCAAACAGCTATAGTGAATGAGAAGTCTCTTATGGCCAGCTGACACAGGAGGCAGAGGGCCAAGCAAAGTTCACAAATTGGTTGGTTCAGCACAAGGGTTTACGTTGACCATAGACTTTCTACTCCAGGCCCGCGTAGTGGTGACCATGAAAGACAATGGCTAGAGGAAATTATAGCACTTAGCAAAGTTTTGGGCAGTGCCTCTGGTCATGTACTTTGCATAAAAATATAAGCAGTCATATATGCATGGATTCACAGATAATGACCAGTGGGTTAGATATTTATTTGGGGCCTTGGAATGAAAAAAATTGTAGGATTGCAGAAAAGGAGATTTGGGGAAGATATGTATGGGTAGAATTATCAGAGAAAGCTAGAGTGTGACAATTTTTATATTGTATATTAATACTAGAGAATATCCACAGAAACCAAGTGGAAGAATTATATGGCTAATCAATGGTTACACAGCTTCTGTTCCTAGCCACTGCCAAATGGCTGGGGTGACAGCCACTGACAGGGAGCTGCAAACTGAGTACACTGGATTTCATCTAGGCTGGAATAACCAGTGATTTGTGTTGACTGGAATCAAAAGTTATTCTGGGTATGAGTTACCTTTTCTGCTCGTATGGCTTTAACCAGTACTATTCTCCAAAGGCTTACAGAGTTTTGATCCACCAACATGGATCCCATATACAACAAATAAAATTAAAGGAACCATTTTAAAGCAAAGGAAGTTCAGCAGTGAGCGCCTGGTCATAGGATTCACTGGTCCTCTTACATTCTATACTACTCAGAAACCACCAGCTTGATGGAGTGAGAGTAGCTTATTAAAAGTACAGATGCAGCACCAGTGAATGTACGGATGAGGCACCAGCTTGGATGATAGGGCACTATCTTTCATGATGTGACACCGCATTGATATTCTCTATATTGTGTTGTGCTCCCAATATGTACATACACTGCAACAGGAACCAAGGGGTGCAAGAGTGGCCTCAATGATCATCAAGCTGAGTGACTTACTTGGAAGTTTGTGTTCTGTACCTTTAACTCTAAGCTCTTTTGGCTTTAGAGATTTTTGTTCACAGAGAAGAAACACTCCCTCCCACCAAAGGACACTGAGAATCCCATTAAACATTAAGTCAAAGTTGACCTCTGATCACTTCAGTCTCCTTATACCTAGAGCTCAGCGGGAAGGGAATGGTGTCCATACCTGGCAGGTATAATTGATCCTGATCTCCTGGGGCAGACAAAGCTGATGGTGCACAATGTGGGCAAGGAAGTATTCATTTGGTATCCAACTGATGCTCTAGGCTATCTGTGGGTGCCCACTATTAACAGTAAATTGTCAAGTATAGCAGCTGTGCTTGAGAAATACATGGGGACTAGACCTCCTCGTGGATGAAGGTCTGTATCACCCAACCACGTGAGCCATCAAGACCAGCAGAGGAGATAGATAAGGCTGAAATAAATCTACATGATATATATCCTTCAATTTTGCCACACACTGGAGTTTGTAGTTTGTGCTGTGAATCTTCCCCTTGTATGTTTCCCCCGGTAGTAGAGACCAACTGTAATATTGTAGGAGCTGCCTCCAGATAGGGTGAATTCACTAGATGATATGAAGTTAAAAGATCCAGAGACACACAGGAATGAACTGTAGTGAATGCTATAGCGTTACAACCAGAACTTTCTTTAGGATCATGCATCCACCACTCACCTGCCGGAAATGTTGACTATTGACAGCACTTAACTGAATGCCCCTCCAGGTATCAGCCATGGTTTGTGGAAGCTTCCTCATTTAAGGTTCTGTCCCTTGCCTCTGGGTAGCCTGCATCCAATGACTGGTTCATGAAGGAATACAAAGGCCTGGCTTCTGCCTCAACAGAGACAACCCTGAAGAGGCATCCCAGCTCTGTTAGAACTGCCTGGTGATTAAACTCCTCCTTCTGCTCAATCCTGCTTCCCTCCACCAGACCAGCACGTATGCTGTTCTCAGGATCACTCCCCAGTACACTGCCTGCATGCTAAGCTCCATGTTAGAGTCTCTTTTTGGAGAAACTAACCTGCAACATTTGCCAAGTCTGCTAGAATAATACTTCTTTTTTTTCTTACCCAGTCATTATAAAAGTATACCTGATGTTATTCTTTCTCGGACAATAAATAGTCCTTTTAAACTCATATTTAAATAATCCTTTCATGTCTCCTGAAAGCCTCGTGTCAAATTTCACTGAGCCGTCTTTTCTTTGCCTCTTCCTAAGATTGCCAGACCCAGGTGCCTACAGGCACAGCTGAAGAGACCCACCATTTACTCATCTGCTCTTCAAAAGTGCCACAATCTAGTGCCTCTATTTCTACAGCAATGGCATCAAACCTTGCAACGGCCCCTTTTAATATGAAACAACTCAGTTTTTACTTTACCAAAGCCACCAATTTCCTGTACTTTTAAGCCTTTGTCTCACTTCAAGAACCACAAAACACAATCATTAACAAATGCCAACAGTATTTCTCAACCTTAATTCAAATTTGATGTTTCAGTTTAAGTTCTACCACAGAAAAAAGTCTCCAGAAAACTGCCTTTTTTGGTTGCATGGATAACTTCTCATTGATAACAAAATAAAGTCCAAACTTCTGTCAATGTTAGGTCCTCTGTGCCTTGTCTTTAAATGAATCTCCGCTCTGATCCTGCTAAACTGGTTGGTATTCAATTCATATCTTGTTCCTTTTTTGTAGTCCTCTCCTCTCTCACAACTCTTCCACCCATTAGTCAAGCCTTGTCTCCGATGTCATCTGTGATGAAGTTTTGTATGACCAACAGAGAGAAAAACAGAGTGGTGGGCCCCCATTGTTCATGGGAGAAACACCATAATCCCTCCCACAGCTTGGAAGGTCCTGTATAGGACAGCTTCTCTGTCCAACTCCAGCTTTCTCTGGAACGTTGCTTTCTGAGCTTCAGTTCCATTCACATTTTTCTCTTTATCACACAGATATTCTTCCTGCCAAAGGATTATTTGGATGACTTTCCTCATTCTTCTAACATTACTTCTGTTCTGGAAGCTCTAGTCTTTTGCAAGAGCTTCCTCATATTCTTTAGATCTGATATCAGTTTTCCCTTCTTCAGGGAAACTTCACCTTATTTCCCAGAATAGGTAAGAATTCCATTACGTGCTCTCACAGAACACATAATTCTGCTCATAGCTGCAGCTATGTACTAGTTACCTTGTATTTCTTATTTAGTGCTTTTCTTACTGACTTAGTCAAGGTTTGGGTAGAAAATCAGAAATAGGTACTTTAGGCCAGGCATGGTGGCTCGCATCTGTAATTCCAGCAATTTAGGAGGCTGAGGCAGGTGGATTGCTTGAACCCAGGAGTATGAGACCAGCCTGGGCAACATGGCTAAACCCCATCTCTACAAATAATACAAAAAATTAGTGGGGCATGGTGACATGCACCTGTGGTCCCAGCAATTCAGGAGGCTGAGGTGGGAGAATTGCTTGAGCACAGGAGGTTGATGATGCAGTGAGCCATGTTCATACCACTGCACTCCAGCCTGGGCAGCAGAGTGAGATCATATCTCAAAAAAAAAAAAAAAAAAAAAGACATATCCACTTTAGCGTATATCAAGGAGGAAGGGACTACATATAGCAATGTAAGGCTTACACAAGACTTGGGAAGGGTGAGAAGAGCAAAGCCTGGGAGGAAGCTGACATCAGGATTCAGGAGCCCATAAAGTGCAGGAGTCACTTGTGCTCTGGGCTGAGCCTCTGTGGTGAATTTCCAAGCTAATGCCTAGAAGCTGCTGGCAAAACCTCCTATGAGCCATCTGCCAAAGCCCATGCAGTTTTCTTACACGCCATAGGAGACCACTACCTTCTGCTTCTTTTCTTCCTTCTAAATCTCTTGTAAACCCCTCTCATTACCAGAATCTAATCTTCTGGTAGGCATTTTAAGCAATGTAGTTCCGAGGCTTCTAGAACAGGTTTGACAAACATTTCTATAAAATGCCAGATAGTCAATATTTTAGGCTTTGCTATTATAGTATATAAAGCACCCATAGACACTAAAATTTGAGTTTTAGATAATGATTACACATTACAAACTCCGACTTTTTATTTGATTCTTCCCCCACACCATTTTAAAATGTAAAAATTATTCTTAACTTGTGATCAGGACAAAACAGGTAGCAGGTTAGACTTGGCCCCATGGGCAGTTATTTGCCAATCCTTCTTCTAGACCCTGTAAAAAAGAAGGGTGGAAGTGGTGCTGACATGTCAATAATCTTATACCTAACTAAACAAAACTACAACTATTTTAGCATTTCAACGATGTCATAGATGTGAGTTCAGGAAGAGGCAGTGAAGAGTAGGAGCAGACGCTAGAGGAATCTGAGCCACCACTCCTAAAATTTACTTGTGGTTTCTTGACCTCCTCAGACTCAGTCTTATATTAATATATGTCAATTACATTTAATCATGAAAAACTTGCACACATCCCACTTTATAATTCTGTGGTTCAGATAGCACTCAGTTCTTTATGGTGGCTCCATTCCTATAGTCACTGGTGTTCCATACCATAGTCAGCTGCTCCTTTACACCCAGGGCCAAGTAGCAAACTAAAAGCAGCTTTACCAATGGAGGATAGTAGTTTGCAGAAGAGGAATTAGCCTTACTCTAAAACCTCAAGGGTCTGCATTGTGATGTCATTGTTGCTGGCAACAGACTTTCTCCCTTTCTGCTACAAATACTTCAAGTACAATTCACTCTGAGGGGTCACAGGTCTAAGTGATGAGTCAGCTTGTGCAGAAGCCTGGATGTGCTGCATAACCTCATTTTGCTCTAAATATCTCTTGGAACAGGTAACTGTATAGGTTACCTGGTAGATGGACCAGAGCAGGATACCCAAATGTGGAATTTGTTGTGTCCCAATTTCAATGGCACGTGCTGAATGTTAGAGCTCCTTTTTTCTGTGGGCTTTGCAAAGTGAGACACCTCGTCTCTCATTTGAAAAAGAATATTCTACCATTTTCACAGCACCATCACACTAGAAACCTCATATTATCACAAGTCTATGAAATTTCACATAGTTTGTCTCCTTTACTTGGTCATGTGTTTTTCTTCCTAAGGCATCGGGTTAGTTTCTTCCTGATGACATGCTAAAATTAATATGCTCCAACATGGTATTCTGTTGGGTATCAAGACAATCAAGGTCCCTCTAGACCAGGAAGCAGCTTTTCAAAGTACGTGTCTGCAACAATAAAGTAAGGAGCTTCCACCAGAATATAAATCAATGCGCTACTCCTTCATCAAAAAAGTCTTTCTAAGAAAAAATTGTCAGCTGAGCCAAATGGTGTGCTTAGCGGTATAGTTCACATTCTGGTGCAAACTTCCTAATTCACTGGGGACAAATAAGAAACATGGACCAGAATACAGTTCACAGATGACACTTTGAGGATCACTGCTCTAGTCCAGACCTCAACATGACAGAGATCAGATATTGTCTTGATAAAAGACAGCAAAGTTGTACTGGTGACCCTCTGGGCAAAGGTGAGGTGTTGTAGGTTATATTTACTGAAGGAAACTAAAAAGGAAGCATTTGCTAGGTCAGTAGGTTCATATTGCATGCCAGAGGCTGATGTGTTTTAGTAAAGGTACCAGCCATTTCTTGCTTCAGATTTCCAGGTTTCCATTTCCCCCAGGGCAAAAACTCTGTCTATGCAACTCATCAAATGTATAAGTGACTCAACTGCATATACGATTTGATGAACTGTGTTTTAGGGGAACTTCTGAAACCAATTATAGTACAAGTCAAGAGATCAGCAGGAAATTGATGGCATACTCAAATAGTTAACTGAAGGAAGGATATATTTACTTTTTTAAAAAGACTATTCACAGTAATACAAGAAAGGCTAGGGGACCAAAAAAGGGTTGGTAAAGCACCCAGGAAGTAACAGAAGCTAGAAGTTATTATCATCCCTGGGCCTGAAAGGGGACAGGAGTAAAGCAGTATTACTGGAACCTGGAGAGCTGAAGCTCTGGAGCAAATGGCTGTCTCCCAGGACATCGGTAGAGGAATTTCAGCCCTTATAAAAGATGTGGACCAGTATGGGGAATGTACCACTTCCATTCCTCCCACCAGCTGGTCTTTTGTTGGTGCCTTGCCTTAGCCAAACCCAACTCTAAGGCAGATAGCAAGGGACCCCAGGCAATGCAGTTCCAAGAGGTTAGCCTCCCATGACAGAGAACCAAGTAGAGAATGCAGAAACTGATGCTTAAGAGGCAAGTAGAGAATAACATTCATTTATCCATAAGAGAAAGTTTTGATAAAATAGGTTATATGTCAACAATCAAATATCATACAGCAATTTTTTAAATGAACTAGATTTCCAATGTAAATAAATTTCAAAAAACATCATAAGAGAAAAACAGCAAGCAGCAGCAGGATACTCACAGTCTAACATTTACATAACATTTAAAATCCAGTAAAACCATATTTTATGGATATATAAATATGGAGGAAAGATGTTCTTGCAGCTGGGAATGCAGTTCTGTATACATTACTGTTATGGGTTGAATATGTCTGAAAATATCCCCATTCTATTCTCACACTTGAATAATTTGGCTGGGTGTGTTATATATTGCTACATGTTGTGAGTTGGGCTGTGTCCTCCAAAAATATATGTTGTCAGAATCCTCAATACCTTAGAAGGTGACCTTATTTGGAAATAGAGTCATTGCATATACTATTAATTAAGTTAAAATGAGGTCATACGATAGGTGGGCCCTTAATCCAATATGGCTAGTATCATAAGAGAAGAAGAGACATTGGGAGTGTGAAGATGGGGCAGAGATTGGCGTGACATGGCTACAAACCGGGAATGCTAAGGATTGGAAGCTAGGAAGAGGCAAGGAAAGATTCATCCCCTACAGGTTTCAGAGGAGAAATTACCTTGCCAATGCCTTGATTTCAAACTTCCAGCCTCTAAGAACTGACAAAATAAATTTCTGTTGTTTTAAGCCACCCACTCTGCAGTACGTTGTAATGGCAGTCCTGGAAGTCTAATACATTCTCAGGACTGTTGCCTAAGATGAGTGACATGCTTTGAGGCTATCCAGCTCTGATGGATACAGATGGATGACTCAGTCCACCTTAAGCTTTCACTCAAGGGCATCTATTTCTTTCCTGCCTGGTGTGCTTCAGGCTCCAGCTGTGCAGACACAGTTTGACTCTATTCTCTCCCATCTTCTCTGGCACCCCCCCCAGGTCACACAATTTCAGCCCGTGTTCACTGCTACGGCTTTCTCTATTTTTCTTTCTGGAAAAGCTTCTCCATTTCTGATTTATGAGATTTATCTTTCTAGTTTTCACAGTAGGCTCTGTATTTATAAAATATGTTTGCATGTTGCTATCATTTGTGGGTTTGGACTGGAATGGAAGAAGATTTTGTTTATGTTCAATCCGTGATATTGAACTGGATGCATGCCATAGTCTCTTTAGGCCCAGATTTATTTTTTGTTTCTCATGGTCCTGAGTTAATTTACTTACTATATTCATTGAATTCAGGAATACTATAAGTGAAGTGCCAAAGTACTTAGGGGGAATGAACTATCCAGTGTACTCAAAGGAAAATCCTGGAAAGTTCCCAGGAGCCGATGTCTTGGGGTTTCATTTATTTGTCTGCTTTTTTAGAAGCAGAAACATTGTATGATATAGTGGGGAAAACACAGGAGAAGAAGGAAGCCTGGATTCTAGGCCTGGCTTAAATTATATCTAATAAACATTTATTGAAACTTACCATGTGCAATGCAATGCATTAAGCTCTGGATTATGCAGTGTGAGGATGGAAAGAATGGAAGACAGTGATGAATAAAATATTCAAAGTCCTGACTCTGGCTTGCAAAGCTCTGGGCACTGTGGACCACTCTCACTGACTTCGTGTACTACTGTCAGTGTGCTCCAGCCTTGCTAGTCACTTTCTCTTTATTGTATATATCCAACTTCTTCCCATTTTTAGGGCCGTGGATTGAAAGCATCCTTTCCCTCATTCTTTTTGGAGATTCAGGTCACTTGTCAAAACATCACCCTTTTTGAAATCACTCTGCTTAGCACATATCACTATCCAACATTTGTCTTATTTGATGAACATATTTTGTTGGTCTTTCTGCCTTGCCTCTCTGGTTTGATTTCCATGGGCATCGTTTTAGACAGCACAAGATTTTGATTTAAACACTGTTCTATATTCCCTTTGCTTTGCCTACTTCTGTTAGGTTGGTGCAAACGTTAACTGTGGTTTTTGCATTGTTGGAATTTGCCATTTGATAATGGAATACATTTTTAAATAAATGTGGTTAGGTTATACATCATTTTAATGGGCATGTTTGCTAATGACTTATTACTTGCTGTTTATATTATGTTTATTTCAGACTATGGAAATGATGCTGGACAAAAAGCAAATTTGAGCGATTTTCGTATTCAAGTTCAAAATTGGTCATAAAGCCGTGGAGATAACTTGCAATATCCACAGCGCATTTGGTTCAGGCACTGCTAACAAACATACAATGCAGTGGTGGTTCAAGAAGTTTTGCAAATGAGCAGAGAGCCTTGAAGGTGAGAAGTGTAGTAGCTGGCCATCAGAAGTTGACGTTGACCAACTGAGAGCAATCATTGAAGCAGATCCTTTTATAACTACATGGGAAGTTGCTGAAGAACTCGATATTGCCCATTCTATGGTCATTCTGCATTTGAAGCATATTGGAAAGGTGAGAAAGCTCAATAAGTGGATGCCGCGTGGGCTGAACAAAAACAAAAAAATCATCCTTTTGAAGTGTCGTCTTCTCTTACTTTATGCAACAACAATGATCAAGAACCATTTCTTGATGGGATCATGACATGCGACAAAAAGTGGACTTTATATGACAACCAGCTCAATGGTTGGACCAAAAAGAAGTTCTGAAGCTTCTTGCACCAAAAATAGGTCATGGGCACTTTTTGGTCTGCTGCCAGTCTGATTCACTACAGCTTTCTGAATCCCAGCAAAACCATTACATGGGAGAAGTATGCTCAGCAAATCGATGAGATGCATTGAAAACTGCAATGCCTGCAGCTGGCATTGGTCAGCAGAAAGGGCCCAATTCTCATGACAGTGCTTGACTGCACATCACACAAGCAATGCTTCAAAAGTTCAATGAATCGGACTACGAAGTTTTGCCTCATCAGCCACATTCACCTGACCTCTCGCCAAATGACTACCACTTTTTAAAGCATCTTGACAACTTTTTGCAGGAAAAAGAGTTTCACAACCAGCAGGTTGCAGAAAATGCTTTCCAAAAGTTTGTTGAATCTTGAAGCACAGGCTTTTACACTACAAGAATAAACAAAGTTATTTATCATTGGCAAAAATGTGTTGATTATAGTGGTTCTGATTTTGATTAATAAAGACATATTCAAACCTAGTTATAATAATTTAAAATTCCGGGGTGCAAAACCACAATTACTTTTGCACTAACCTAATACTCTAATAGTAAGAAAAGGACCATCTGCAAAAGGGTACTTTTTCCATTTGAAAAAGAGATTATGGACTCAGGGGTTAATGGTTACGTAATTTTTTTTCTCTGGATTCAATAAATGGGATTTTATTTATTTGGATCATCTACTGCTGAAAAGTGGCTGAAAATTTTTTATAATTTTATATTATAAATAGTTGGATGATCTGGTAGGTCATACATGTAGTGGGGCATATCTTTGGAAACATGTTAGAAGCATGTATCCAAACATACACACACAGGTGCACATATATCCCAGGCTTCCTAGGAACAGTGGCTTCCTGGATCCAAGTGGATCCTTCACATGGCTGTGCCTTTGCTTCCCGCCCCTAATTGATTGGACCAGCAATACAGGCAGCTGGAACAAGGAATGAAAGTACAAGAGGTTCTTCTCAATATTACAGCCAATGAAGCAAACAGTTTTCTGCTTTCCATCCCTGATATTTTGGCTTTATTGATCTTGGAATTTTATTTCTCACAGGACTCAATAATGATTTCATTGAGCTGGTAGTTGACTCTGCTGCTTGGCTTTCAAGGCTCCTTTTAAGTTAAACAATAGACATGGGAGTGGACAGGGTGTTGGGTTTTTTGTACTCATTGGGTGATTGATACTAATTGTCAAGTATATGGTTGCTGGGGCCAGGATACCTGTTTAGAATTCAAAGGCTTTTCTGGAGCACCTCTGTTGTGGCTTGAATGGTGTTCCCCACCCCCAACCCAAAAGAGATATAGCCATCTAGACCTGTGAATGTAATATTATCTGGAAAAAAGTATTTTTGGGGGGGGGGTTTTTACACTTAGTTAAGAACCTTGAAATGAGATCATCCTGGATTATCAGGGTGAACCCTAAGTCCAATGGCAGGTGTCCTAAAAGAAGACATGATGAGAGGAGGAGAAATGCAAAGGAGTAGTCCATGAGAAGGTGAAGGCAGAGCTTAAGGTGATATGTCTGCAAGTCAAGATTGTTAAAGATCCAAAGAATGCTAAAGGTCACTGGCAGCCAAATAGTCTTGGAGAGAAGCACGGGACAGACTTTCCCTAGGAGCTTCAAAAAGGAATTAACAATGCCAATATAGTGATGTCTGACTTCTGGCCTCCAGAACTGCGAGAGGATAAAGTTTCATTGTTTGAAGCCACCAAGTTTGTGGTCATTTGTTACAGCAGCCACAGGAAACTGAAGAAACCTCTTTGAACTTCCATGTCCAGTACTGAGAGTTAACAGGAAATAAAAGCAGCCCAACAAAAGCAGTTCTAGATGCTTCAGAAACTAAGATTTGGGTTACCCCACCCTCAGGTGCTAGTTGAGGGCAATGGGGCAATGGGCCTGTATCCCATAAAAGAGAAACCATAAATACCAATGATGTCCTCATGGCCCGTTACAGAAATGAGGATTATAGATTACAGGAGCCATGTGTATTTTCTTCATTGTTTGTAGTGCATATTTTTATGTACATTAATTACATTCTTCTTTTTTTTTCCACTTTTGCTTCCTCTTGTATTAGTTTTCCATGCAATGTAATGAATTACCACAAACTCAGAGACTTAAACAATAGTGTACATATTTGATCTCACAGTTTCTGTGGATAGGAAGTCTAGGCATGACTTAGCTGGGTCCTCTGCAAAGGTGCAATCTATGTTCTTTCCTGTCCAGATCTTGGAAGTTCAAAAGTGTTTTCTCCTCTTCTATTTTCTTGGAAAAGACTGCATAAAATTAGTGTTAGTTCTTTACATGGTTAGTAGAAATTTCCAGTGAAACAACCTAAGCTCAGAGATTTCTTTTTTGAGAATTTTGAATTATAAATTCAATTTCTTGAATGGTTCTGCTTTCATTTTCCATATTTTCCAAATATCAATTTTATCTTAGTTGAGTTTTAACTGTTTGTAGTGTTCCAGAAATTTGTCCATCTTTTGTATATTGTTCAATTTGTTAATATAAAGTTTTTTTGCTGTATTATCTTTTTTTCAAATTTCAAGTTTTATTTTAGATACAGTAGGTATATATACAGGTTTGTTACATGGGAATATTGTGTGATTCTGAGGTTTGGAGTACGAATCCTGTTACCCAAAAAGTGAGCATAGTACCTGATAGTTTTGTAACGCTCCCCCATTCTCTAGTAGTCCACAGTGTCTATTGTTCCCATATTTACGTCCGCATGTACTGTATGTTTAGCTCCCATTTACGAGTGAGAACATGTGGTATTTGGTTTTCTGTTCCTGCATTAATTCGCTTAGAATTACGGCCTTCAGCTCCATTATGTTGCTGCAAAGGACATAATTTCATCCTTTTTTGTGGCTGCATGGTATTCCATTGTGTGTATGTACCCCATTTTCCTTATTCAGTCTATCATTGATGGGCCCCTGGGTTGATTCCATGTCTTTGCTATTGTAAGTAGCATAGTGATGAACATACAAGTGCATGTGTCTCTTTGGCAGAATGATTTATTTTCTTTTGGGTATAATGGGATGGCTGTAATGGGCTAGTTGTTGGCCCAACTATCTTTTTAATGTGTGCAGTATCTATAATGATGGCCTGTTTTAATTTTGATATTAATTTTTATTTTCTTTCAATTTTTGTCTTGTTAGAGATTTATTTATTGTACTGATTTTTTTGGAATGATATTTTTGTTTCATTGATATTCTCTGTTTTATTATTTTCATCACCATTGATTTCTACTCTTACAGTTTTATTTCCTTACTTCTGTTTGTTTTTGTTTTCCTTCTTCTTTCTGTATTTTGTTGAGATAGGTTCTGAGGTAATTGATTTGAGAGCTTGCATATTTCAAATGTAAGCATTTAATGCTTTAAATTTCCTGCTCAGGACTACTTCAGTTGCCTCTCAGAAAATTTTGATACTTACAGTTCTTTCACTTCTGTTCTTAAAAAGTTTTCTTTGAAACTTACTCCTTGACTCATGAATTACTTAGTAAACTATAGCTTAATTACCATATATTTTAGAGACTTTCCTACTGTCTTTCTGTTAATGAATTCTATTTTGATATCTTTATGGACAAAGACCATACTCTATAGAATTATTTTAAATATGTTTTGTTGAGGTTTGTGTTATGGTCCATGATATAATTTATCTTGGCAAATGTTCTACAGGAACTTGAATAAAGTATATTCTGCTGTTGTTGAGTATTCTATATTTCATCAATTAGATCTGTTGATTGATTATATTGTAAGATTTCTATATCTTTGCTGATTTTCTGATTAGTAATTCTACCAGTTGCAGAAAGGGAGTGTTTGAAGTTTCCCGTCATAATTGTAGATTTCTCTGCTTTCATCTCTATCAGTTTTTGTTTCATGCATCTGGGGCTCTGCGTTGTGCTGTGTATAGTTAGCACCATTATGTCTTCCTTTGGATTAGTTAACATTAGTTAATCGCTCTCTATGTCTGTAGTAATTTTATTTGTGCATGAGTCTACTTTATCAGATGTTACTAAAGCTACTCATGATTTTTAAATTCACTGTTTGCCTTGTGTACACCATTTTCCTACCTTTCACTCTCAACTTACCCATTTCATGGAATATGAACTGAGATTCTTATGTATACTATACAGTTGGGTCATGTGTTTTGTTGTTGGCTTTTATCCAATCTGTGAAATTACATGTTTTATTGGCTTAAAAAAAAACAACTTTTAAAGTAATTGTTGATACTTCAGCAATTGTCATTTATTTGTTTTCTGTTTATTTTCTCTGGTTCTTATTCATCTGTTTCTTTCCTTACCTTCCTGTGGATTATGTGAACATGTTTTAGGATTCCATCTTGATTAATTTATAGTGCATGTTTTTCATATAATTTTCTCAGTGGTTTCTTTGACAATTCTACTGTAACATGTGATGTATTTACAATCTAGTGGTATCAGTACTTTACTTCAAGTGAAGTATAAAAACCTTACTTGGCCAGGTGCAGTGGCTAATGCCTGTAATCTCAGAACTTTGGGAGCCCGGGGCGGGCAGATCATGAGGTCAGGAGTTTGAGACCAGTCTGGCCAATATGGTGAAACCCTGTCTCTACTAAAAACACAAAGATTAGCAGAGGGTGGTAGTGCACACCTGTAGTCTCAGCTACTCGGGAGGCTGAGGCAGGAGAATCGCTTGAACCCGGGTGGTGGAGGTTGCAGTGAGACCAAATCTCGCCACTGCACTCCAGCTTGGGTGACAGAGTGAGACTCCATCTCAAAACAAAAACAAAAACAAAACCTTATTTGTACTTAGATGTCTTTCCTTTCCTGCTTTTAACTATGATTTTATTGAGTATCAGATGGTGTTGGAATTTTTTGTTTCAATAATCAAAAATGATCTATGAGACAAATACATGTAAAGAATGTTTTTTTAGGTACCCATAATTCTGCTATTCATTGTTCTTTCTCCTTTCCTGATAATTGAAGATTCCTTCTTTTATTATTTTCTTTCTGTTTGAAGAACTTCCTTCAGCAAATCTTCAAGGGAAGGTCTCCTGGCAACAAGGTAACATAAGCCAATGGCCCGCAAAGCTTAAACTATTTACTAGATGGCCTTCTTCAGGTAGACATATGACTTCACTAGGTTTTAGTTTCTTAACCTTAACAACAAGGGCACGAGTTTAGATCATTTCTAATGTCCATCTAACATTCTATAATTTCATGAGAAAAAAATCAATTCTCTAATTTCTTATGAGAAAATGAGATTTTTTTTCCCCTCAAGGACCACATTTGATCATAGGCAATAAAAAACTTCACATTGGAAAATAAGTAATTAATGAATACATACTTACTTTATCATTCCAAGAATATAACATGAAGGTGAAGAGAAATCAGTTTTGGTCTGCTGACTGTGCTTCAGGTAATTACATTTATAGAACTAGAGTTCAGGTTCCCATTGTGAGCTGGCAAGAGCCCACACTGCTTTACACCTGCCATGGCAGCCAGCAGGTATCATCACAATCTGGAAATGTGGTGCTTCCACAGATGCTATTCTGCACTTGTGACTAAAATGGCTCTGGCCATCCCACGGCTCACAGAACAACTGCTCCCCCTTTTGAGTTCTCAGTACTATTATTTCCAGAAGAATTATTTCCTACTCATCATTTTGGGGGAGTGCTTACTAGGTAAAATGTGAGAATTATTTTCTGAAACATGCTTTTCTGAAGTTAGTTCAAATACAAAGGAGCAAAAAGAGAAGCTCATCTTGTTTGTGTTGTTTCATTTTTATCTTAGGAGTCAGGATTCATCTCTATGTATTTTTAAAACAGAAAAATATGTGAGGAAATAAGGCAAATAGGAAAAAGAACATGTATGGAATACAGCTATGATAGCTATTTTAAGACAGCTAAAACTCATATTTCTTTTATGAGTTTTTTTTATGAGTGCTTGGGTCCATATTCCTGTGCAGCAAAGGCTGCTGGGAGGTATGTGCTGCTGCAGGTGTTGAATGTGCTTGCCGAGTCCCAGTGGGGGCAGCTCTCCCATTGCTCCCTTTGTCCCATGTCAAACAGCAGGTGCCATTTATCATCACTCACATTTTTGTATTTCTTATTGTGCAGCTGAAGATGGCAGAATACCTAGTATCCATTTTTGAATCAACAGTGGGAAAATGCAAGATTAATCAATAGGAACATGTGTTTTAATAAAACTAGGAGACAGAATTTTTTTGTAGAGATGAAAAATATTTCAATTAGGAAACACACAAGCTAAGGACGTTTGTTGTAATAATATGACCTGAGTGACCATTCTTAAATATACATGGCCCACTTCCCACACTCATGGTTCCTGCTGGTCTAGCAGGCATGAATTTCCCACTCCTTTCTCAACAAATAACAGGTGGATGTCATGACATTCATATTTTTCTCTACTTTCTAGATTTTATCTCCACAACCATGCAGCATTGTTTACATGCATGGTTTTGGCCATCTGTACATTCTAATTTCTATTTAAGAAAAGAGGCCTGGGGTGGTGGCTCATGCCTGTAACCCAAGCACTTTGGGAGGCTGAGGTAGGCAGATCACCTGAGGTCAGGAGTTTGAGACCAGCCTGGCCAACATAATGAAACCCCATCTCTGCTAAAAATACAAAAATTAGCTGGGCATGGTGACACACCATGCCTGTAGTCTCAGCTACTCAGGAGGCTGAGGCAGGAGAATTGCTTGGACTCAGGAGGTGGAGGTTGCAGTGAGCCGAGATCGTGCCACTACACTCCAGCCTGGGAGACAGAGTGAGATTTTTGTCTCATAAATAAATAAATACATAAATAAAAGAAGGTATTGGTGACTCAATTTAGATATTCCTCTTCTTCAAATTCTACATCTGAATAGCCTGCATAGATTACATCTAAGTACTGAGGGTTGAATTCTTTTGGCCTAAATGCTGCTTATTCCTGACTGAATCAAGACTAATAATATAACCTAAAAGACTAAACAAATCTGCCCAGAGAGCATGAGGGGGAAAGCATTTTATGACAGATAACATCTCATGATGATAGACTTGCCAATTGTATTAAATGATTGACAATACTTAACATCTAACACAGAATATTGAGTGCTGATTTATTCTGATGTAATTGATTAGTTTCAACATAGTCTTAACATTAAAGAGGGAGCTTTCAGAGATTCCATGGGGACCTATGTTTGCTTCAGTGGTTTAGAAACTCTCCATTGGTGTCTTTTTGGATTTGATAACAACAGGGTCTCTGTTGTTTGTTATCTTCCAGGTTAGCATTTCTAATCACGTTGGAGGAAACTGGAAGTTCAGAAGTGTCATACAGATCCACATTTTCATTGATTTTTGGGGAATTTATATTCTGAAAGCCACTTATAGCTTACTTAAAGTGGATCCTAAGACAGAGCTTTTCCTTTTAGTTTCAGAGAGATATAATAATACTCTAATACTCTGCAGACTGCTTGAATAGACCAGAGTTGTAAACAAATTCAGATATCTCTACTACTCCAAACCTTCCTATGCTGTGAGACTATGAAATAATATGCAAGTAGAAATTATTAAGGGAGGCACAGCCAGTTGCCTTCTATCTTCACTTAGCATTGAATGAAATAGCACACTGACTCCACATTAAATAGGGGTGTTTACTAAAACACTGAAATAAATCTAGGAAGGATGTGAAGCCTCTGCCTATGAAAACATTTCATAGGGTAAATATTACATATTATACCCAGGGTATGTGACAGATTATTGATTTCTGGCTATTTTATTATGAAAAAGAAAGCTTGCCAAAGTGCACAGAAATTAAATGAAAATGCTCAACTGTCATTCCTCTATGAAAGTTAGGCAAATCTCCAGGCACGGTGGCTCACGTCTGTAATCCCAGCACTTTGGGAGGCCAAGGTGGGATCCCACCTTGGCCTCCCAAAGTGCTGGGATTACAGAAGTTCGAGACCAGCCTGGCCAACATGGCAAAACCCTGTATCTACTAAAAATACAAAAAATAGTGGGACATGGTGGTGGGATTACAAATCCCAGCTACTTGGGAGACTGAGGCAGAAGAATTGCTTGAACTCAGGAGGCAGAGGTTGCAGTGAGCCAAGATCGCATCACTGCACTCCAGCCTGGGCGACAAGAGTGAAACTCCATTCCAAAAAAAAAAAAAAGAAAGGCAAATCTCAAAGGTGGTCCGTTAAAGCTAGTAGACTGCCCATCTCATATATCCAGTTGAGCTACAACCTGCCACTGCTCTCCTGCATTTTAGTATTTACTGGTATCTAGTAAGTTCAGATGCTAAGAACCTCTTCTTCCATACCATTTTCTGGGAAGACAGTAGATATGAGAAGGAGCAGCAACTGGCTATCTGGTTCCAAGTTTACAACATGAATGCCTGGAGCCCAAGAGATTCTTGTGGTAAGATGAATACCGAATGAGCACATCAGTGTGGAGGTAAACATGTGGCCTCTCCATGTTCAGGTAAAAAATATCCTCCGTTATGTTTATCAGTGTCAGAGATGATTTGGCTGCAACACAGCAACACCTTTATCTAAAAACTCTAATGGTTAATACTGTCAACTTGATTGGATTGAAGGATACAAAGTATTAATCCTGGGTGTGACTGTGAAGGTGTTGCCAAAAGAGATTGACATTTGAGTCAGTGGGTTGGGGAAGGCAGATCTGCACCCTTAATCTGGTGGGCACAATTTAATCAGCTGCCAGCCAATATAAAGGAAGCAGAAGACTGTGAAAAGACAAGACTGGCCTAACCACCCTGGCTACATCTTTCTCCTGTGCTGGATGCTTCATTCCCTAGAACACCGGACTCCAAGTTCTTCAGTTTTGAGACTCAGACTGGCTTTCTTGCTCCCCCAAGCTTGCAGACAGCCTATTGTGGGACCTTGTGATCATGTAAGTTAATACTTAATAAACTCCTTTATATAATTATTCCATTATTTCTGTCTCTCTAGAGAACCCTAACTAATACAGACTCCAAAGCCTAAGTATTAGAAAAGGCTAGAAGACAGCTCTAAGAGAGCTAACACTTGTTTTCAAGAATGATTTTAAAACTCAAAAATTCCCAGTTGCTGGTTTGCCTCTGGCCCACACACTTCCAACATTTCCTTAGTGATGATTATAGAAAGGAGGTCTATAAAATTCAACTACATGACAGCCATTTAAGAAATAACTAATTTAGGAATAGGAAGGCATAAACTAATGAAAAGCATGTAGAGCTCTGCCACGACATCTGCCCAGAGGGGCATGGCTGGGGGTTTGCGAAAGCATAGTTGAGACTACTTGGGGAGCCCCTTAAGGATATATAAAGCATGAGCTTTTGAATTTGAGTTTTGAGAATAACAGGCAGCCCCTCTCCCGTTGTCTCCTGATAAAGTGGCTTCTATGGTGCCCAAACAAAGAAAGCATGACATTTTAATTTCCTGTTGCAAAGAAAGAGAACTCTTGTTTTTTGAATTTCAGGGGCTGTATAGACCTCTGAGCTTTGTGGACAGTTGTGCTCATAATGATTTTGCTGGTGTGTGGTGCAATCATGTGAGTAGAAATGTCACACAGTGAAACAGAATCCTCTATAGGATAACATAGTAAACGTAACTGGGTAAAAAAAAATTTGGGCGAGTTTGTGGATTTTTTGTTAAATGCCTCCATGATTAAATGAAAATCAGCTTTACTAGGAAAAGGTTGCTTTATCTGAATTTGTTCAAAAGAAAGACACAGATTTTCTAATAAAGTACATAGCAAATGGGAGATTGAAGATGCCCATGAGGATAATACTACTTTAAGAGAAAATTGATGAAGAACCATAGAAATGAAATTCTAAATTTTCTTTGTCTATCTTTGTCACATTTGGGAAACAATGTGTTTAGTGATAAAGACATAGATGCTAAGTAAGAATGAATCTGTTGATAAATCATGTACCTTTTCGTTAGCTTCCATTTCATCATCTGTAAAATAGGGATGATAAGTACTATTTGTCATGTTTGTTATAAGAAAAAGTAAGATGTATATTACATAAATGGATAGTGACATACATAAATAGAAAACACATATTACATATATGGATAAATATAGAAATAAACAAAAAATGATGTCAATCTGCAGGCCTTTTCTGCCTCCACGTACTGGATATTTTGGCATTCAATTAAGAAAATAAAAATGAAAGAAACTAGAGCTTGGAGATTAGTTTTACTTTGAATAGAGTTTTTGTGGCCTACTTGTATCAGTGAGTGTAGGAATAAGCTATTCATTTAGTACTGAAGGCATGAACATTAAGAGGAAAAAATGATGTGCAAACAGTAACAGTGATAATTATAAAAACTTTATTTCATTCTTACTTTAATTAAATCTTTATAAGCACCGTGTCATGAACTGGCAATCTAGAAAGGACACTGGAATGCTTTAGTCAATTACAAACTGCAAGCTGATGATGTGAAGTTACAGCTACATGGAGCATGTGAACAAGACCACATTTAGAAAGGTTCGCTTAAGAATCCCATGACGAGGCGCAAAACAGGAATCTGGCATTGATTTGTTCACACTTTTTATAGTCAGAACCCAAAGTTTGTGCATGTAAACATCAAGAGAAACATTTTATCACCCTGACAGTTTACAGTTTGCTAAAATTTGACCCTGAAAGTGTATACGTTGCCATCTTGTTTTCTTGACCAGCGATGGGCCACACGCTGAAATCAATTCCTTTAAAATTTAAATGATGCTTAAAGGTTATGTTCAACATTGTGCTAGTTGTCAGCAAGGCCTTATAATGTGTACATTTCTCATGTATGATCACCAAACCATTATTTACCTAATGAAATTGTGAAAAACTATACATTTTCAGCAAAATGTTTTAATTTGGTCCTATATTAAAAGACCAATTGCCAAGGGATTTTTACACAAATTTAATTCACAAGCATGTACGCAAGAGAATCACTATAAAGAACATTGCTTCCTGGCTTATGAATAAAAAGTTTATCCTCTACTTACACTAAAACATACAAAAAATAATCTACAAAAATCGTTTACAATTGATTTCAGCTAAAGAAAAAGCTTTCTTCCAAAAAAAAAAAACATGATTGTGTGGTGGTAGTATTTTAGCCATCAAAAAAGGAATGTAAGTAACCAATAAATATAATGTGCTTTCTCCATATAGACATATTTACACTTGAGTCTTTGGCTTATGTTATTTTCTAAAAAGAACTTTAAATGATCCAGCCATCATTGCACATTAAAAGAAAATAAGCCAGTTATATATATTTATATATTTATATAGAGATCTGCTACACTTGAAACATATAAAAAATGAACTTTACTATGAATTTGCACAGCTTTTCTTTTCTTTTTCCTTTTTAAGATTCATCAGCTTTCATTTTAAAAAGGGAGAAAAATGCCACGTAGGAAAGTATGAACTCATGCAACATGTGGTAGCTGCTCTACTGAAACCACGAGCAAAAAGGTGGCATGTTCACTGTACAAACACCAATAAGTTCTCATTTGAATCTGGTTCTTATTAAATATAATTTATGTGGCATGAAATGCTGATGCTTTAATATAGTAATAAAAACTAATTAAGTCCTTTTTATTAAGATACACAAGTTCATAAGAAAAATACTTTTACCTCTCAAATGTAAAAGTCTCCCACCCCCCCACATTAAAATCTTTCTGCACAAGTGTAACAGGTACAACAGCTGCTGGCTCAATAGATGAACGGGTTTCCTCGTGGACGCACTTTAAAGAGTCTCACCCAACTAAGATGATTCCAGGTACTCCAAAGCTACATCATAGCAGAAACGGTACTGCTCCTGAAAGATATCAAAACACAAAGACTGAGAAAAGTTAAGAAAGAGACTAATGGTGAATAATAGTTACCAAATGAAACTTGACAACCAATTTAGATTATTCAAAGATTACAATTTATTTTTTCTATATACAAGATTAATATCTAGGCATACATATTTTATACTTGAGTCTAATGATCCATTTAAGAAAAAGGAAATTTATCTTAAAAAGACATTTTATCTTTGCCTCATATTTTCCATCAATTTTTAAATGTCTAGAATTTTTTATCTGATTATAATAGTAATACTTGATCATTACAGAACAATTCTTCAGCACAGAAAAATATAAAGAATGAGAAAAAGAGCTATTATTCTATCATCAGAAGAAATTGTTAAACTATCACCTTAGTTTGGCTCAGTTCTTTTTGTGCATGGTTGAAATAATTATCTTAGAATAAATATAACTTGTATATTTCAAAGTATAATTTTAAATGTAACTTTTAAAATTTAACAACGTTACAATTCTTTTTCCATGTTATTTAACATCTTTTAATACCACATAAAAATCAAACATATGAATTGTGTGACTATTAAGTTGCTTTTGTTTTTTTTCTCTATTTTATAATGTTATAGTGATCAACTGCAAATGTTTTTCTCCATATATTTCAGACGATTTCCTTGAGAAAAAAAAAGCCAGCCATTTTAAATAGCCATCTACGCAATTTCAAGTTCTTAATTTTTGGCATTGTTTTCTTCCATCAGAGTATTTAGGGAAAATTTTCAAGAATGGTTAGTGGTTTTTAAATTTTGAGCCTACTTGTACCTGAAAATTTATTTCTGCTGCCTTTATATGTTTAAGACAACATAATGGCAATAAAATTTTTGAGTTAAGACACCCTTTCCTCTAAGCTCATCTATGGACTTGCTTCATAATAAGATTTTAGAAAAATTCAGAGACCATATCATAAATTATTACTTACAATATGTAATTCATTTAAAAATTCCCAACTCAGTTCATTCAAGTGGGTAAAATTCAGGCTGGAGAATAGTCTAAAATGCATATTATTTTAGAAGAGAAGTTCCAGGTGTCTCCAGCAATAAACTAGGGCAATAAAACTTTCCTTAAGACGTCTTTATGATTCCAACACTATTTACCAAGTAGGTATGTTTCAAATTCACCTACCACTGTAGGAGTGCGTTTAAGGAACCAAAATGTGCCTCAAAATAGTTATGTCTCTTTAAGCAGTCTCCAGTAATTTTGCCTACACTCTAAATCTCCTCACCAAACCTGTCAGCTCAACTCCATAGCCTATTAGATTAATCATCAACGCTGATTAAACACAAATCAGAGGTGGGGTGCTCAGGATTCATGAGACATGAATGTAAAGGAAAATAGTAACTTTTTGGTGGGAAATCAGTTAAATTTGGAGGTAAAAGTTGAATTCTGAAGTCAGAAGTGATCCCACTGATGATTTTAAGACTTGATCTGAAAAATGGAGGCAGAGTTTACATCAAGAAATCTTCAAACTGAAGAGTTTAAAGACATAACCACTATTCATTCAGTTGCTAAGACGATCTGAGAGTTCCACTTCAAAAAATCCCTCCAATTTATCCCCCCTTTCTCATCTCCACAGCCAGCACCCCAGTCAAAACCAATGTAATCTTGTGTAGACAGCTGCAACAACCTAGGGGAATGAGGTGGTGCAGAGACAGAGCTTAAGGGCACCTGCAGAAAGGGTGGAAGTCTGGTATTGCTTGTAAAAGTGAAACAGTATAAACCTAAGTCTTCAGATTTTGTCTCAGGAAGCAATGCAACTCTTGTGTGAGCAATCCATGAGCAGGAAGTGGTGAATTACTTTAAACGTTTATTGAATTGCTCATTCTAGTTATCTGATCATCTTGATAAATGTAGGGCAAGCAACAATGATGCCTTGGTTTTTCTGGTTTACTTTTCTGTGAGCATAAATTACACAGGTGCTCCTAACCTGATCCCACCATGCACATGCATACGCTTAACCCACAGATACCTCTTTGTAGAAGTAAAATGTGTTAGGTAAATGTAACTTTCTTTCTTACTCTGCACACAGCTTCACCTAGATGAACTGTCACACACACATACCTATCAGATCTTATTTTGTAAGCTATGTTCTGACTTTATGAGCCTTGACAAGCTCAAGTAGCATGATATGAACTGCCCTCTACAGTTGGTAAAAGCTGAAAACTTAACAATGATAGTTTAACCGTTTATAATTTGATCAGAAAATGAAGAATTATAGATAATGACAAAACTAAATTTCAGTTGCCCTTTAAAAACACTGGTATCTAAGGTACTGATGAAACCTATATCCCTTAGACAGACACTTGATACAGGATTTATTCTTATAGGACCATGTACTAAAGTTTACTGCAGCAAATATTTATTGGCTATAACAGAAAAAAAATCCTGTGAATTTCCCATATTAAATGAAATGAGTTTCATGATTAGCAGTTTATGTGATATGTGATTGTCTGTGGGTAGAGGGGGATGTTCAGCAATCCATTAATTAGGCAGGAAGTCCCCGCAACATCTCATTTCACATCTGATTCCCTATGTGTGTGTGAAGTCAAATCAATAAGTAGGTATATGACTAACTAATCTCTAAGATGCCTTCCAAGTCTAATGTTCTGTGACTCACCGGGGCTTCCACCATGTTTGGTTTGCTGTTCCTTAGTGTTTTTACCGCATGGAAAACATCGACAACATTTTGCCGTTTCACCATTTCAACGACAATGCCGATAGCACAGAACATGCCACTTCGTCCACCACCGTTTCTGAAAGCAAAGAAAGCAAAGGCATTTCAGATAGCAGTACCAGGTGACCACAGGTCACACCATCACATATGTTTGGGAAAACAAAAGATTGTGTTTTTAATTGTTTTCCATTTGTGTCTTAATTTTGCTTTATATGTGTACAAGCCAGAGAGAAGGAAACTTGAGGATGAGATTAGATCAGTGGCTTATACTTAGGAATATGCTATAGGCATAAATTATTGCAATCTAGACCTTGAGATTCTGATACACTTGTAAACTGTGTAAATCAGAAGTTGTTCAGAGTAGTGTTCCAAAAAGTCTAAATAATATAGCTATGCAATAATATTTAGAAATTATACAAAATAAACTTAATTATAGACTGATGAGACAGGAAGATTGTTTAAAAATAACATCTATGGGAGGTCCATAAGATGCAGGTCAAATAGTCTTTAATACTGAAAATGAGAAAATAAGCGTGAAGGCCCCGTGAACGCCAGGCTGAGCTGCCCCACTCACAGGCAGTGGATAATCGTCCGGCCTTCCCCTTCCTCGCATTCTTCCTGCCACTTTTCCACCTGCAGTATCAGTTTCAAGAATGACCTTTTGGATCCAGGCACTTCTCGATGAGAAGCCCATCCTAGGTACTGAAACTGTTGTACCATCAGATAACCTTCCTGTGGCTGTAGAGGGAAAAGTGTTTTTATGTAAATAAGTTGGGACTACAATTTTTACTAAAAAGTAAAAGGTGCATACAATTTACAATACAAATGACATTCACATTGGATTGAGTCTAGCTGATATAAATCCTAAATATGTACATGCTAATACAAAAACATTCTAAGTGACAACAGCAGGAAACATAGCCATCATCCTTTATACCTTCTTCTCCCTCACACGATGTATCCAGTAATTCATTCCTACGATTACATTTCCTAAATCACTTTCAGATTCATTGCCTTCTCTTTATCATCATTGACATCAATGCACTACCAGTCACAGGTTCTGATAATTACTTCCTAGTTGATCTCCCCTGAATAAACTTTGATCTCCTTCCAATCCATTTTTACTATAGGCATGAAGATTATTTTGAAATGCAAATGCAATCTTGTCATTTCCTGCTTTAATGGCTTTCAAATGATTTTAGCATAAAATTCAAATTGTTGCCATGGCTTAAAAAAAATTTATGTGATCTGGATCTACCCCCCTTCTTCAACCTTCTCTTGGTCTTCTTTTAATCCATTTATCAAGTCACTTCTCGCCTTGGGGGACTTTGTACATACTGTACCCTTTGCCTTGAATACTTCTTTCTTGCTTGCTCTTTTCAATCCCAAATAGAATGTCCAACTTGTCCCAGGTTTGCCTGGGACTTCTCTAGTCTTAGCATTGAAGCCTGTGTTTCTTGGGAAAGCTCCCATCCTGGGCAAACCAAGATGACTGGTTACCTCAGCCCCCAAAGTAATTTCTATTGATTCATTCAATTTTGGCTTAAATATTATTATCTCAAAGAAGTCATCCTGATCACACAGCTATGTCAGATCACCCAGTTAAACACTCTATATTCTTTACTTTTTTGCTGTAAAATGCATCACTTTTTTACAAAAAGGATTATATAACTTTTGTTTAATGCTTTCCATACTACAAAAATAAAGATTCCTTCAGTACACAGAAATCTTTTTTTCCTACACTCTGCAACAGTAGAACTTTGCATAATACTTCCCAAAAAGTAGTATCATTGAAAGAATGAATCAAAACCTTAAACCTTAAATAAAAATATCAGGAAGAATATGTAATATATGAATAAATCATATTAGACTGACAAGTGACTATGTATCTTTTGGTACTTTACAAGCCCTACTTAGTACTCCACAAACTTGTTCCTGGTACATGTTAAATATATTAAATATATTAAATGATGAGCGTGAGAACGGAAAAAAAACATCATGTACTAATAAGGACCAGAATATCCAATACTGAGTCAATTCAATAAGTAAGCAAACAAATAAATAAATATGCTGACAAAAATGTAACATTTCAGTTCCCATTCCTAGAATATTTTTTCACAAAAACTGCTCAATTGACAAGTCTTACTGTCGTCAGCAGCTCTGGTTTTTTCAACTAAAATATTACTAGAACCGTAACGTAACAGATGTGCAGACATAATGAGATTCCATTTAAATTAACATCTAAGATATGCATGAATACTATGAGATGATTGAAGTTATCCTTTTTTTTCTCCACTGAAATGAGCAATAGGAGTCTATATGATTTCATTCCCTGCTCATAGCTATATACACACAGACTTATTAACCAGACGCACACATAGTCATTTTGATATGAGAGACACTGAAACACGACAGTTCTAATCGCACACTCAAAATAATACACATCGATGGAGCTGGTGCTTTAAAAACAGAGTAATCTTTCTCATAAAAAAGAGCTTAATTCCATGAAAGTTACTAATTCTTTTCAAATTCTGCTTGCTATTTGGTTATATAATCGAAATCATTTTTATTAGTACTTTTTTTTTAGGATCTTCCCCCACTCAAATTTAATTTGTCATGTAATGGAAAGCAGATGAGGAGTCAGGGGAAGAAAGACTTCTGAGAAATACAGTTACTACCTTACTGCTTGGAAAAGGCATCGTGGTAGCAGCACTGGTTCTACCTTTAGATGTGCATTTAGGGAGATGAAATTGCAGGTCGGAGAATCAATAATGAACTTGGAACAGTGACACGGAATGCTTCTGTATAATGGCTGATCCGACATATCTCTCTTTTCTCCTGCAGTACAGCTTTTCCGTCGTTATTGTTATTGCAATGTTCTTAATTTTTGATCACATGCCATTTCTGGGCTGGATGTCAATACTAATAAAGCATGAAGTCATCCTTAAGATAAATCTACACACACTCAGAGGCCAGGTCTAGGCTATCAAACTTGATTGAGACAGTGCATCTATATTTCCAGAGGGAATATGTTAGTCTAGTGATTGACCAAAAAAAACTAGCTTCCAGTATTTCTGTGTTCCTGTATTTTTGTTTAAATACTAAGGCATAAGATGGTTACTAGCTTTAAGGTGGATTAAATAGTGCTTATTAATTCTAGTCTCCTTGTTATCTGAATGAAATTATACCACATCTTTGTTATGATTGACCTATTCTAGATGAACTCAAAGGATCCAATAGTGACTTACTCTTGTTAGATTGCATATCCTAAAAATTCGGTTGATCACATCACAATCCATTGAACAGGACATACATTCCACTTGGATGGGGCCATATCGTAGCATCCCTTCCTCTGGCCAGTACTGAGGGCAGCCCTAGATGATGAATGTTTTAAAAGGAAAAAAAAAAGAGCATTATTTTTTCTAATTAGGATAGTATAAAGAAGATTTTAGCATTTCATTATCACTTTATTAAGTTGTATATAAATACACAAAAGCAACCCATAGCCATTAACCTGGGACAAGTCGACTTCGTTTAACATCACAATGGAGGTACAGCCATAATCATACACTAATCTCCAGAAGTCTTTCACAGTGTTTGGCAGAGGGTATTGTGTGACGATGAAAGCAGCTGGTTGCCTGTAGCTCTGTGAAGAAACAAGGTAGATGGAAAAACATAAGAACTTAAAATGTATGATCAGTTGTACAAACAGATTCAAAACACTTCAGTGTAGGACCAGTAAGATGGAATAGCTTCACATGCAGAGGGAGCCAGAGTGATGCTTAAACCATGGAATAAGAGATTCAGGCCACTGGAATGAACTGAACTAGTATGGTAATGAATCCATTTGGTGGAAGATTTCAATGTCTCCAAAGCAATTCAAGTCAATAACTGAATTTTTACTTTACTGAAAGATGTAAATACAGGACAAATACAAAAGAAGAAACTAAAGAGTTTCTGAGGTTAACATCCTCTTTAAGGTACCTGTTGGGCTATTTCAATTTTCCAAATGTAATCAGTCTCTGAGAGGCTGAAGGCAAAGTAAGCACAAAACCCCTGGTATGTCTATCAATCATTTGTGTATGTGTATAGTTGTGTGCCTGCAAGTAAAATTGTTTTATTCTTCTCTACCACAAATAAGAAAAACCACAAGTAGCTCAAACCCTTGTACTTTCACATTATGTGGACATTATCAGGATATTCTGCACATCTTGCAGGCAATCCACCTCCCACAGCTTCCTGGGCATTTCCAGCATATACCAAAGTTCAGAAAGACAGTTTCAACCATTTAAGATCCCAAAGCACCAAAGGGTAACAATGCACTTCCTGGCCCCACAAAATGGAGAGATAGCTCCTTGTTTACCATGTCCTCCTTAATCAGAACACAATATATTATCTCTTCCCAAAGGGATAAGTAGTAAAAACAATGTTTATCTGGACTGGACAATATCATTTGATTTAAACTAATTATATGCAACAATAATAATAATAATTAGACAGTAGTCTGGGATAGGTTTCCCTAATGTTGATGAAAATTTTCAATGATTTTATAACTCATTTGTATCATACTACTATTTAAGTTCTTCAAGAATCTTAATTAACATCAGCACAGGCACTGGTTCTTGGACTTCACTGATGCTACCATCATTTGGGAAATGCTGCTAACGACGGCATTCCATCCTGCTGAAGACTGCAGGATAAATCTGAGTAGACGACAAAAATAATTTACATTGCTACTTCTAAACGACCTCAAGACCTTACCAAGTTACATGTGCCACTGGGATGAGTGCCTCCTAAGAAAGGTACAAAGGTTCATGAGTGATATTGTTTGGCTATATGTCCCCACCCAAATCTCACGTAGAATTGTAATAATCCCCAGTGGTTCAAGGGCAGGATCAGGTGGAAGTAACTGAATCATAGAGGTGGTTTCCCACATGCTGTTCTTGAGATAGTGAGTTACTTCTCATGAGATCTGATCGTTTTATAAGGGACTTCCCCTTTGCTTGGCACTCCTTCCCCTTCCTGCCACTTTGAGAAGAAGGATGAGTTTGCTTCCCCCTTCTGCCATAATTGCAGGGTTCCTGAGGCCTCCCCAGCCCTGTGGAACCGTGAGTCAATTAAATCTTATTCCTTTATAAATTATCCAATCTCAGATATGTTTTTATTAGCAGCGTGAGAACGAACTAATACAGTGAGAAAAGTTAGAAGAAAGTAAGCTCTTCTTCCCAATCAAATGTCTGCTCCACGGAAAGGTAAGTCAAAGCAGACTGATGGCTATTTACTCACTTTTGAGTCAAAGTGGAGGGGACATGCATGAGGAGGAGCTGGTAGAAAGAAGAAGACTCAAGATTTCCTATTCTTTTTCTCTCTAAGTGCAGGAACATATGTAAGGCTTTGAAATCACAGAATCCTTGGCCTTACCTCCTAATATTTCATAGGCCTGGCAAAAGAGTATCACACTAATGATGGGGGATAAAGAGTGGGGAGAAACAGGAAGTGTTGAGCAATGAACCCTGTTCTTGTAAATCAAATCAGTTTTATTTTTCTGAAGATTCATCTGCACTACTAAATCCCCAGAACACCTTTAACTATGAAATGTCTTTTTTGAATCACAGGGGGAGTACGCAGACAGTAAGAATAGGTGGATTACAAGGTTCAGTCTTCATGTTGAAATGAAGACAAGCTTGGACAGAAAGCAAAACCCCATCTTTACAAAAAAAAAAAAAAAAAATTAGCTGGGCATGGTGGCATGCACCTATAGTCTTTGCTACTTGGTAGGCTAAGGTGGGAGGATCACTTGAACCCAGAAGATTTCAGACTGCAGTCAGCTGTGATCATGCACGACACTCCAGCCTGTGCTACAGAGTGAGACCTTGTCTCCAAAAGAAAAATAAAGAAAAGGAGACAATTTGGAAATTGAGAAGAATTTGACAAAGATGCCAGTGGCAAAAATTTCAAAGGCATCAATGCTTTTCTAAATATTCTTTTTCCTGTTCACACATGCATTTTTTCATTCCATATCTAGATGCAGAAATGAAAAAGCATTATATGCCATCTCTGTATATTTAGCGTATTTGCCTTCCAGACACCTAATATAAAAAGAAAAGGTATAATTAGGATCTAATGTGATTTAAGTGGATGTGATTAATGGCCAGGCAAGACTCCGATAACAGCAAGGATGAGGGCTTTTCACAGGCAAGAGCGATCACAGCAAGGATGAAAGCCTGCCTTTAGACTATTCCACTTTGTGGCACCAAAAAGAGCAAAGTAACTGGTGAAGATGACTCGTAGAAATAGAACGTGAGCTTAATAGGAACAACAACTTAGAAAGCCTGATTATAGTCAGAAAGAAATGAACCATGGCTTCTAATTTCTTCTCTCTATGGTTTTATAGGAGAAAGGGCAAAAGCTAGAAATGAAGTCAGTAAACTCTTTAAAAAGATTCTAAGCCTTGATGGTTTTCTTGCTTCTTTCCAAGGTAACCAAAGTAAGTGGTCAAAGTCATAATTTAAAACTTTCTTTCTTTGGGAGACTAATGTGGGTGGGTCACGAGGTCAGGAGTTCGAGACCAGCCTGGCCAATGTGGTGAAACCTCATCTCTATTAAAAATGCAAAAAAAATTAGCTGGGCTTGGTGGTGTGTGCCTGTAGTCCAAGTTATTCAGGTGGCTGAGGCAGGAGAATCGCTTGAACACAGGAGGCAGAGGTTGCAGTGAGCCGAGATTATGCCACTGCACTCCAGCCTGGGTGACATAGTGAGACTCCATATTAAAAAATGAAAAATAAAAAATAAAAATAAAACAAAAGAGCCTTCCTTTCCATATTGTTCTGTTTATGGGCTACAGCACTCTGCAGTTTAAGACTAGAATGGGGCAAGATCGTTCTTTCATTATGATGGAAGTGTTAACATAATACTATCTATCCCTTCTCTAGTTACTTATAATAGTCTTTACTGATTAATGGCCAACAAGTTAATTGTAAATTATGAAAACAAATGTCAGAAATAAAATTTCCCAAATTAACACAATTTTTGTAGGATTTGGCATTCTGTGATTTAAAAAATTCATTTTTAATTATATTCAAAATAGATAAGGCATGATTTTCTTTTCTGAAAATAAGATGAAATTTATAACATGTAATATTTGCTCTATGAATATAATAACTGACAATCAAGCTCCAAATCTATAATAAAGCTACAAAAAAAATTTCCCCTATAGGGAAAATCTAAAATCATTCTCCAAAAAATATATTTCAATAAAAGTTTCCATTTTTCTTTTTAGGTCATTTCAATATTCTTGAAAAGAAAACTAGCTAGTGTTCAGTTGCATTACATAGCTTTTCACAGCACTCTACACTAACAAAGAGGGCAGTCTCTTACGTCCATAAGAGCAGCATTGATGTAGTTACTGCTCTCCCCATCAATTGTAATTAAAAAAGGCAGACATCTGTCAGGTGGCAGCATGTCCATGAAACGGTTCTTGTCATGGTTCCTTGGCAGGCATGCTATACTGCAGTCTTCAGCTTGTAGTCGAGGGGTGACTGAATTGAGAGTCTGAAACGAAAAGGGAACCCAGGTTAAATGACAGTGACCCATGTAACAGTGTAACACAGATCCATCAGATATTTATTAGACCAAGCAGAAAGTGAAGGATTTGTGCAAGGCAATGGCATTTGCTACTATGACAAGCTGATAGACTTTGTGTTAAAGCTAATGAAGCCTGAGAAGTGAAAAAGAAACAAGACACACATTGCTCTGCTTAAAACGAAAAGGGAAGCTAAACAGCATTGCTACCTGCAAAATGCATTGCCTTGACCAAAGAAAATACAATCAGGAAGTCCATGATGATAATGACCCTTCATCACAGTGGGAAACGGTATCTTGTGTAATAACATCTGGGCTTACCATATTTGAAGATAAGCTATGGCATGTTGGAAAGAGCACTGGGCCAACAATCAAAGAATTTGGTCTCTGCTTTTGATTTTATTTTCACTCACCTACAAAAATGTTTTAAGGGCAGTAAAAACATTTAGGGCTATTCTGAAATAATATTTACTACAAACTTCATTTATTATTATTTTTTGAGACAGGGTCTTGCTCTGTTTCCCAGGTTGGAGTGCAGTGGTGATATCTTGGGCTCACCACAGTGCCTCTACCTTCCAAGGCCAAGTGATCTTCCCATCTCAACCTCCTGAACAGCTAGGACTACAGGCATGTGCCACCATGCCTGCCTATTTCTTTGTATTTTTTTTGTAGATGAGGTTTTGACATGTTGGTCAGGCTGGTCTTGAACTGCTGACCTCAAGATCTGCCTGACTTGGCTTCCCAAAGTGCTGGTATTATAGGTGAGAACCACCACTGCATCCAGACTCAGTTATTATAATTAATGTGCTTGATCTAATCACATTGTGAGTGACACAGATCAAAATCTGTATGACTGTATGAAAAAAGTCTACAAATACACACAAATCGCCACTAATTTTGACTTTTATAATACTTTTCCCTCTTGCTCTTCCCTAAGTCTGAACTTATTTTAGCTATAGTAGATATGAATTCATTAATAGAAAAGTGACTATATAATATGTATAATGAAAGAGATATGTATTATATTTAAAACAGAATCAAAGGTTATAAATTTGACTTAAAAGACCTTCCTTAAAAGGATTCATAGTACCCAGAACAAAATGTATTAAGTCATAAAAGAGGTTTGAGAAATAGTTAATACCTGAAATTCATCCTTGAGATGTGAAGAGTTAGTCTGAGAGTCTATTCTAATCATATCAAAATATGCAGCTTTAAATTCACAGACAGGTATGGCAGTTTCTCCACACAAGCAGGCTTCTAAAATGGCATCATGAATAAAAATGTATTGTTCCTACCAAAAGAATGGAAAAGAAAATTTTGTACTAGTTTTAGTATCACTTTTCTGTCATCAAAGGTAGAGAATACAGAAAATTTTCTCTATATAATATGAATTAAAGTACCAATATTTTTCTATATGACTGAGCTAATATTGATTACATATGAAAAAAAATCTATTCTTTTGGTTGAGTAGAGTATATATGAAAGACATCTACTCTTGCTGGTTTGTAAAAAAAAAAAAAAATCCACTACAGGTAAATCTACATACCTCTGTCTGGACCATATTAATACGACGAGATCTTAAGGCTTTGACACAATTGTAGATATCAACAACACCCTCTCTTTCAGCCATGTCCAGCATGATGTCAATCACAATGTAACAGCCAGTTCTTCCAGCACCAGCACTGAAAAGAATTAAAACAATTGTAAGAAGCATGTTAGTTAGACTTCATAACCTTAAATAAGGACCTTTTCCACAGTCAGACAGGTAGAATCAAATTGATTTAACAAAGTGCAAGACACAGCACTTGTCCATGCTGTGTAAAAACTTAATGTACAAGTAACTTCATGCAGAGTATCTGCTTTCGTATAAACTAAAGATTGGAACAAGAGTTCCAAATTATTCTCAAATTGAAAATAATGTTGTTCAGGTTCCATACTTCTCTCACAATTTTCATTTTATGTAAATTTAATACACACAATTTCAAGTTCATAGAACTGATCAAGTGGCAGATTTATGCCTCAAAATTTAACTCCAGATTGAATATTTTTATATTCATCTAGTTGTGTCTCCTCTGGCAACAATGTTGGCTCACTCATTGTTTTTGCCTCTTGTAAATACCAAGGTGCAAAAAAAAATTAATTCTCAAACCTTTAAATGGGAAATCTAAGGAGCCACGATTCACAGGAAATGCAAATGGTGAGGGTGGACAAGAGAATGATGGTTATCAAAGGGGAGGAGAGTTAACAGTGTAAAGACTATTTGAATCATGATCTGAAGCGAAAGGAAAATGATTGTTAGGTATAGAATATGATTCCCAGCAAGTCACAAGGCTAGCCACTATCTCACTATATTTAATTCTAAAGTTAATTTTTAAAAATACTTTTTAGAACATTATGTTTTAGTCTTTAATTGGCAAATAATAATTGTACATATTCTTGGGTACATAGTGATGTTTCAGTACATATACTGTATAGTGATCAGAAAAGGGTGATTGGCATATGCATCCTCTCAAACATGTATCATTTGTGTTGTGAACATTCAGTATCTCCTTCTAGCTCTCTCAAACTAAACATTATCATTTACTAGAGTAATCCTACAGTGATACAGAACACTTAAATGTATTCCCTATTGCACTGTAGTTTTGTATCCTTTAATCATAATATACTGTGATTATTTTATCTCTGGGGAATGTTTCTCCAATTTTCTGTATAGAAGTCAATGGAGAAAACAAAATAAAAATTTTTCGGAGGAGAGGGGAATTCACTTTGTAATCCAGAGAAGCTTCAGTGTAAGTGGAAAATGACACTTCTGTTTCAAGACAGTATCTGAGAATTTTGGAGCACTTCTTTTGAAGCAAGCAATTCATAAGAAAGTAAACCTCTCTGATCAATCAAGAAATCCCTAAACTGAAAACCTATTTATCTCATTTTCTAAGTGGTTAGATAGGCTAATAACATTATTTTCTTGTTATCCAGATTTAGTCACTTCTCTTAAACTCACTGTTCTTTTAGAAATTTAAGCAAAAGATATTGTGGCTGTCTCCATTTATTTTTGTCCCCTACCATCTTCTCAATCACTGTTCCCAGAGTTGGAGACAGGGATGTAATTGAAGAGTACATCAGAGTTCATGAGGAAGATTGAAAGGAAGATTTTTTTTGTTTGGTTTTCAAGGTACACATTATCTGATCCTATGGGATATTTTACCTTTATTTCATTCTCTGCTTCCCCCTCCCCTTTTATACATGGTTATCTAAATCATGAATAGGCTGGACTTTCAGAAAGCAAAAAATGCTTAATTACAACCTATTATGCAGCTTGGAGGGAAGAACATTTGAGAATGGTGTGCAGCATCATTTAGGAAAAGCTTTTCAGATTCAGTACTTATTTTTCTGGTCACACCTCAAAATGAGCCCACGTAATTTGCTTTTAGAATCTCTAAATGCTTGTTTTAAGAGAAGTTTCTAATCAGAAGTCAGTCTGGATATAATGTTTGTGTTTTTTGGCATATATTTGCTGAATCTCACTGATGCAGTTCTCAAGGTCCTCTAATGTGAAGTCTTTAAAAAAAATTAAACTGCTGTTTTATAGCACAAATTCTTGCAATTTAGGCCATTTAGTAACTCTGTATGTCTCAAATTTAGTTTTAAAAGCTGGAATTCTATTGGGAATTTTCTAGATTGACAAGAAATGTCTATTTCAACCTAGCATTCTATACAGTATGGGATTTGCAAAAGTGATAAAAACAGAAAACAAAAAACACAGATGTTGCCACTAAAAGCGGAGTTTCTACACTTTAAATTGTGGGTAACACTACACACATTAAGATGAATGTATGTATTTCTTAAGTTCCTGTTTTATAGCCTACTTACAGCCAACTTTTATTTTATTGCTGTTCTGCTTTATCTGTAATACAAGCAAGCTGGAACTTTGTAAGCAACATTAGTTTTTATGCTCAAAAGCCTTGTCTTGACACTCTTAAAAAAAGCTGATTGGATACAGTGAACACCATTTGGACCACCACTCACCTGCAATGTACAACGATGGGGCCAGCACTGGGAGGGTTGGATAACTTGACTCGCCGGATAAAGGAAAGAAGTCCTGTAGCATGGTAGGGCACTCCATGGTCAGGCCAGCCCGTGAAATGGAACTGTTTAACTTCTCGGATTTCATTGTATCCCCTCTGTGCAAAGATGGAAAGAAATGTTTTCAAAAGCCATTTTTATGGCCAAAATAAAACCATTAAACACAATTATGGGTACAGACCCAACTGGCAATGATAACAATACAAACTTTACCAAAGATTACGTTTTTTCTTAAAAAAATAAAAAAAATGAAAGCCTAATGTGGATTAGGAGCTTACCTTTATTGTCAGACAACTGCCAAACAAAAGAAAATTAGAAGTCTTGCCCAGTTCTAAAAGTCTGGGTAAATTTTATTTACTTTGACAGCTTGTTTCTTGCTGGGAATGACAACACATTAAATTATTAGGAGAAAAGAAGGAAACGGGAAAACTAAAATGCTGCCCTATTGACCCAAAGCATTGAGTTCTCTAGTGGTATATAAAAGCAACTTTCCAGCTTCTCACCTCACAAAGAGATTTTAATGCCTTGCTTATCCATGTTGAAAATGGTTTTGAAGCACAGCATGTAGGGATTTTCCAGGACAGTGCTGCTCTAGATTGGCTTGCGAAAATATACAAGCAGCTAAACTGTTCTTTGGGCAAACTATTTTTCTTAGCTCTGTGAAATAATTCAGCACAGAGTATTATTTATAGTAACAAAAATACAAAATGAAATAAGTGAAGCATCTGCTATTATTGTGCTCTTTTACTGGGTTAAGAGAACCCTGTAAATGCACATTTCAAAGCTTTTCCCTTCCTTTTTGTTAAGTCTGTAGACTGAGGTAGCACAGCTTGGAAGGTACAGATGAAATATTGCAGAATTTATCTTTAAGAATTCACATTTGTAGCAAAAGGAAAATAAATCCCAGTATAATGTATATAATTCAAATTCTACTGTGAGCTATCTGTGAAATCTCAATCTCACTTGTTCAATCAGAAAAGGTAGACACATTACATGAAATAAACAAAATTGAGAAAAACAGTTTAATTTTAGATTCAATCTTATACAGACCAGTATCACCAAAACCTTAGAAGTTAGTGATCATTTCTTAAAGCTTTTTTTAATTCCAATTCCTAGCACAATATCCTACACAAAGCAGGGATCAAGAAATATTTGTAATAGTCACAATGATAAGCATCACCATGAAATCACCCCAATGGAAAAATTACCTTTTACTACTTTTCAACTCTAGTGAGGAAGGTCAAAAACAGTTTCGAGGCCTGATTTTAGACAATTACTTTACTCCTTCTATATTAATTCTTTTACTAGAGTTGCTGGATAAGCCTTGCTCCCTTTATCTTTCTATTACATGTTTAAGATTTGCCCTTTTTAGTACATTTTTATATGTCAGTGCCTATTCTCCTATTTTTTTAAAATTTTTTTCTGAGTGATTTTCAAATATATGGCTAAAAAAAAACCCTCTCTATTTTCTAGTTCTAAATAACAAGAAAAATAAAAATCCAGTGATTTTCCAAATAGGATTGTATTAAATCCATACAGTGCTATTAATATCAAGTACTCCCATATTCTGGAACATGGAGCATGTCTCCACTCATTCACATATTATGTGTATCCATAAGTATACTTTCGTGTTTTTATTCAATCAGGAACTGTATAATTCTTATTAAATGCATTCTGAGATACTTTGGCACTTTTTATTATTTTTAAAGATACTTAGTGATATTTTCTTATTTCTGTTTATCACTAATATACAGAAAGCTATAACTTATGAATATTTATGCTGATTTAGTTATTTAAATAAATGTTTATATATCCCAGTTAAAAAATATTATCTCTAGTTTTCTTGGCATAAAATCCTTTTATCTTAAAATAATTTGTCTTTTCTAGTAGTTACACAGTTTATTCCTTTTGCTGCCTTATTTCATTTGCTAAAACTTCCAAAAATGTTGAATACTAGTGAGACTGATTATCCACACAACATTACTGATTGTAAAAGCAATAATATAGTCTTTATACTAGTTTTTTATGATAAACTAATAGTCTTTAGTTCTTCATTCCATAACATGACTGCTACTAGGTAATGTTGAATTACCTTTATCATGTTTAGGATGCTTCTTTATTTCCCTAGAGTATTACTGTAAATATTTAAAAAATAAAATTAAATGCAGTAATCTATTAATAAAGTCATATAGTTTTGGTCCTTTAAGGTACTGACATAATGAAATATCCTGTTAGATTTCCCACTACAGTTGAAATATTCTTGTATTCTTAGGGAAAAAATAATAGATCATTTAGTGATATTTTCTTAATTCACTATTAGATCAAAATTTTCAATATTTTAAATTTTTTCATGTTCTTGAATGAAATTGGTCTGCAATGTGTGTGCTTGGAGAAGAGAGGGACAGAGAGAGAGAGAGAAAGAGAGAGAGAGAGAGAAAGAGAGGAGATTGTGAAAGAGAGAATGAGAGCTTGAGAGAGTGCTATCTTTATCTGATTCTGTTATCACCATCATGTTTTTGTATTTTTTAAAGACAATGTCTCCCTCGGTTGCCCAGGCTGGAATGCAGTAGAACCATCTTGGCTCACTGCAACCTCTGCTTCCAAGCTCGGATGATTCTCTTGCCTCAGCCTTCCAAGTACATTATGCTAACTTTTAAAACATATTTTGGTTTTAATTTTTTATTGCCTAAATAGTTTGAATAACATAGACATTAGCTATTCCTTAAAGGATAAAGGAACTTCAACTTTAGACCCATAGTGCAATTTTAATGATAAAGTTTAACAATCATTCTGTTTCTTCTACCATCTATTCTGGCTTCTAACTCTTTGTGACCTAATTTTTGAGAATTAGTATTTGCTAGAAAATCACTATCCTAGACTAAAATTTATATTTCCATGTTTATACATAATATTTTCTATAGCTTTTCTAGTAGCAAATATAACAGCTATGTCCCTTTGTATTTTCTAATACCGTATATTTTGTTTTCATTTTACCTCATTTAGAATTGATAGTGGTTTAGTTACTTTATTGATCTTTTCAATAAACAAGCTTTTAAATTTTTTTCTCATTTGTTTCTTTTTTATATTTAATTTTTTCTTTGTTCTACTTTTTTTTGATTTTCAAATTTTATAATTTTTCACGTGATTTCAGAGCACATTTCAAAACAGAATTACTAATGGATATGAATTTTTCTTATAGAATAATGAGGTACATGTTGATATAAAACTGTTGATCTATACAATACAATTTTAGTTTTGAGGAAATAATTCATTGAAGGATTATTTGGAAGAGGATTTGGCAACTTCTAAGAGGCTACTTTCTGGCATTATTGGTCTGTGATTTGTTATTGCTTTCTATTGGATTTTTGAAATATCTAAACTTTTTGTTACGTATTCAGGTTTTCCTTATTACTAAGTTCATCATTGATTTTTATAAGACTTGTATAAACTTAAGAGACTGCATATTCCATATTTTCTTTTTAATAATATGATCTAGTTATTCATTACATCAACCTTAATGGTTCTTTCTGAAATCTCCCATATCAATTGCCTATTTTATTCTACTTGATTTGTCTAAGAATTTTTCATATATATTTATAGTTATAATAATCATGATTGTGTTGTTCTGTATAATGTTATCTTCAACTTAATATTTCCTCTAATTATTTTTCATGTTGGTAGAATAACTTACAAATATTTTTGTAAAATACTATTCAACTATTTCTCTACTGCTAGACATGTATGGTTATCTATAATTTTCTAATACTATAAATTAAGTCATTGTATTTTAAATAAATTCCTTAGGAAAGACTCAGGAAAGTTAACTTCTCAAAGAACATCAATATTTTTAAAGCTCTGGAGATACACTGTTTCACTGACTTATAGAGGGTTTGTAGTGATTTAACTATGATCGGTAATGTATAAAAATATGTTCTAACACACTCTAACAATCAATGAGGATTATTACTCTTTTTTAAAGTTCTTGCTGATTTGAAAGGACAAAATAGTATATACGTACACTAGGTTAAACATTTTTAATAGGCATCTTAACAGTTGTGTTTCTTCAGAGATTCTAGTGTTTTCCCTTCTACTGTTATTAGCATTATAAATTAAGGACATTAATAAATATTCACATGGTTCTTTTGTGTGTATGTACCTTTGATGTTTTTTTGCCACAGGTAATTTCACATTTTTGTGTGGTCAAATCTACCAAGTTTTACCGCAAAATGTATTTCATTGTTACTACGTTCCACTTCAGTCTACTACACTGGCCACCCCACCTTATTCTTTGCAATATAACACCTTGAATGATCCTTTTAGAAATAAAATTCAGATCATGTTATTCCTGGGCTCGGCAAACCCAACGATGGCAGCCTAAGTCAGTTTTAGCATGAACTAAAATTATCATGGCCTACAAGGCACCACTTATCCAATTTTGTGATTTCTCTGCCTTCATTTTGTATTTCTTTCCCCTTCACTTATGGATCTCTGAACATCCTGGCCTGCTGACTGTCTAGCATTCTAACAGCTTTACACATGTCTCCAGGCTTCTGAAATGACTCTTACCTCTGTCAGAAACATTATTCCCCCTGGACATAACCTGTCACTCCCTCACTTACTTCAGCTCTCTATTCATACTACTTTCTCAACAATGAGTTCTTCTTTGATCATCCTTTCAAAATTGTAAACCATTTCTTCCCCCTGCTTCAATAATATTCCCTACTTCCTTTTCCAACATTATTTTTCTCTATAGCACTTCTTAGGGTATATGATATAGCAGTTGATTTATTTATGTTTACTGCTGTCTTAATGCAACGGTCTATAAGATCCACAAAAATAGAGATTTTAACATGTGTCCCAAGGTTTAGAAACATGTCTGGCACATAGTAAACTCTCAAATAAACATTTGTGGAATGAATACACAAATGAATGGATTTTATAGCATCATCAAAACAGAACTTGACAAAGATTTTAAGAGAAAAAGCAGTTTTGATATAAATTTTTAAAATAGAATTTTAGAGTACTTACCCTTTCCAGGGTAAATGTCCTAACTACATATTCAGCAAGTGGTTCCATCTCTACACAGGTTACTTTGAAGTCACCATAAACTTCAGTATCATCAGGCCAATATTTATAGCATTTAACCTAAGAAACAAAAAGAATACATAGATAAACGTCAATACATAATACTGATTAGCCAAGGTGATTTAATTCCAGCAACAACTCTTTGGATCACAATTAAAACTTACTTAAAAAATCTATACATAAGAAAAAAATCTATTATACAATAGAGGTCATATAGTCTCACAAAAAATACACAAGCCTGATAATGCAATTAGATTCTAGTACAAAATTAAAGCTTATTTTGTTACTCAATGAGAAATCAAATAAT
This sequence comes from Ateles fusciceps, assembly GCA_036589455.1. Taxonomy (NCBI): domain Eukaryota; kingdom Metazoa; phylum Chordata; class Mammalia; order Primates; family Atelidae; genus Ateles; species Ateles fusciceps. Next base: position 14,182,051 of record JAZHEH010003259.1, on the reverse strand, counting down.
TTCTAGCCATTCAAGATCTACTTAGAAGTCAATTGAAACGTTGTGCCTGTAATTTTTTTTTAACAATTGGATAATATTCTATTTTAAATATCTTATATGTTGCTTTTCAACTATACTCATTTTTATGACAAAAAAATAGTTTTCTTTCTCTTACCCGCCCAACTTCAACTAAATTTGTAACCATCACAATGCAAGCAGATTGTTCTTGCCAAATCATCCTCCAGAAATCATATACTGTTTCATGAACAGGACCTATGAAGAAATTAATTTGAATATTATGTTATCAAAGGAATTTTGTAGTTAGTAGGAAGTTTAGCTAAGATAAAAACAGAGTAAACTAAGTAACTCTAAAAAAAATCTAATATAAAATGTCACTGAAAGTACTTAAATTAGTTCATATCTAAATTCCCACAATAGGCAAAACATAGGCATATATAAATTTACGTATTTTTCAATTTGCCCTCTATACTTCCCAATTTTGAAGACGCTATCGCTAGGTTCTTGGGTATTTATATCTGTCACTAAGTCCCTTTAATGCATCTTCAAATAGAAGTAAAAAAATAAAACTCTTATGCTACTATTAACCAGACAGCACATATTACCAATTGAAGAAATTCCCACCATTTATAAATAGTGCATGTTTAGGGATTAATAAAAACTTATCCTTACATGTAAGCATATATCCTAATTTTACCATATATTATAATCTGCAAACTGCAAAAGCATGTGCTGGGCTATTCTCTACTGAATACCATAAAACTGATTATTGTTCACCACTATGGTTGATCTTTCTAACTTTAAAGAGTATACAACCGAACTCAGTTACTACAAAGATATATGAAAACACAGAAAAATGAGCCCTGTCAAAAGAGTGAACCTAGCTTTTGTTTTACTTTCCTTTTATATCAAATAGATGTACAGGTTTCTCTTCCGAGGGCTAGTCAATTTAGAGAGAGAACTACAGATGCTTTTTTGTTTGTTTGTTTTGCTACTTTCATTCCCTAATGTACCACTGTAACAACATTTCCTGACTTTCTTTTTATTTTCTATGAAGAATTAACTTGACTAAATTCCCTCGAGCTCTTTGTTTTGTCTCAGTCTTGACTTATCAAAAAATTGCTCAGTATAACATCTCATTATAACAATATTGGTCTTGGGTACTATTAATGAACTTGCTGCAAGAAGACAGGCCTCTTATATGAGACTTCTTTTTCCTTTCCACAAAAATGAGTAATTTCTCTGCCTGGCACTATTGACTAGTGCTCTGACATATCTGTATAACAAGGATTAAATAATAACAACCACTAGTAGCTTTTCTTTTACTTTTAATCGAAAATTAAATCAAGCTTAAATTTATATAAGCTTTACATACATAAAAAACTGTACCATACAAATGAGTAATGAGCAGTGTTAATCAGAAGGGCTAATGTTTTTCAGTTACTAAGATTAAATCCACCCCCCCGCCAGAAAAATAACCCACTATATATATATGAATAAGCAAGTTTGTTTTTCTGTAACATTTAACAAGGCAATTTTACCTTGGGTTGCAATGTAATGACTTGGTCTCTGGTAGCCCTAAAACAGGAGAACAAATTAGTTATCATTTTACATCAATATCAGAAATAAATAATGAAGGCATAAAAAGGATGAAGACAACCACCTGTTAAGATTAAGTTATAATAAAAAGTTCAAAAATGAGTAGTGAACACATAGTTCACTTCTCAAACCTACATTATCTGAAAGGTAAACATAAAACAAAAATTAGATATTTTAAAGGCTTTGATTGGAATATATATTGTCTAATTGATTTTTATTTGCCATGGAATAACCTCATAGATTTTGTTTAGTTTCACTAAAATGTTTATGCCTTCATGTTCATCTTTAGTCATTCATTCCTGGTAAAATAGTGTTTAAAAATATTAATTCTCATTTTTATCATCCAAAAGTACAACACACTGCATTACAGATGGACGAGGACATATTAGAACCATAAAAAAAAACAACAACAGAACATTCCAATGTTAGAGCTGGACAATGCATGTGTGCATCCAATCAAACTCCTGCTGAGAGTTTTAGAGAATATTCCTGTTCTATAATACATTCAGGGATATGCAAAAACTATTTTGTGTGGGCTCACCATGTTAATTTACACACACATAATTATAGGTACACACATATATATAGGGAAAGCAGAGGTTTTAAAAGTACATCTTATCTAGAGCAAAAATTTAGTATTTTTTTTCAGTGTGTCAAAAGTTCTGTTGAGGAGGAATAAACTGTTAGTTGCTCTCAACTGGTTTGAATAACAATAAATCATGAGTCACAAAAATCTTGATGATATGATCCTAAATTCTGAGTTTGTTGCATATTTACAAATGGGTCTTAGTAAAAGTCTGTGGTACAATTTGTCCACATATTGGTGTGGGCAAGTCAATACACATATAAATACATGTGAACTGAGATCTCCAACGTAAAATTTAATAGTGTGAGCATTACACTGTTGCAGATTTGGAAGATTTCAAATTTTTAATATACCAAAATAGCACAGTGTTTTATGGAAAAATTTTTCCAAGCTTTACAACTATTTCATTTCCAGTTCTTAAAAAAATACCAATTGAAGAAGTATATACTTCTATCTTTTACATATAATGAACTAATGGGAGAGGGAAAATTATGAAATTGTATAGAAACTGGCCAAAATACACTGGGGCCTTAACAGAAAGACCGGATAACAAGTCTTATTTAAAATACAGTCCTACCGTATGAACAATAAAATAGTTTTGTAACAAGGCTCCAGTGTACATGTCCTAGCAGAAAACCCAGGTTAAATTAAATAGGAAAGAACAGTTACAAATTTGTCACAGAACTGTTGATTTTTTTATTCTAAAAATTAGACCATTAGCTTAGTTTTACATAATGACATTGTTTGATAAATCTATATAATGAATAAGAGTGCAATTCTGATCAGAAATTGAACCCATATACTCATATACTATGCTTTATAGAATATATTAATTCAACTAAATACATAATTACAATTCATAAAATAACTGTAAAATGTGAACTTAATAAATATGATGAAAATTATTTCCTATTTATGAAAATTAGAAAATGTTGGGTCCTACATTTCCTATCTTTCATGTCTATAAAATTATACATATGCTGCCATACTTAATACCTCTAACTTCTGTCTTATAATTATACATATTATGAATTAATTACAGCACACCTCTATTTTAATTGTAAAAAAATAGTTGAAGTTTAATGAGTGCTAAAAATGAGCTAGGCACTGGGCAAAATGCTCAACATGCATTACTTCATTTAATTCTCACAACAAAGTGATGAAGTTAATACTATTATTATTATCCCCACTGCAAAGATAAGGAAACTGAGGTACAGAGAGAGAAGTAACATTCCCAAGATCTCCAGTGTGATTATGGACCAGGTGGTATGACAAAGATCCTGTCCTCCTTATATGTAATGTAATATATTGACCTTTAAGAATGTTTTATATTTTGTTTGATAATTACTTCCTTTAAATAAAGAATTTGCATGTAGATATATAAGTGAACAAAATTTAACAGTGAGATATATGATCTAAGCAAACTTTTCCATTTCTGTGATTCGATATATATGTGTGATATGTGTATTTTACAACAGAAATTTAGTAATTATTTTGCCTGAGTAATTTAATTACTTTAAAAGCCAATACAACACATCACAAAATAGTCTCCCTACTCATTTTAACATCAGAAGTCAAATGTAAAAAGTAAAATTTCAGTAACACTAATACACATTATACTATCCAGCTTCTCACATATGTTTAGGGAAGGGTAAGAATAAAAGCCAGAAACAGAAATCATCAACAAATAAAACTCGAGTACATAATAAATTGTCAAAGCTAAAAATGGTCCTGTTTTTCTACACGAGAAAAGGGAAGGAGGTAAAATAGGTTTTTACGCATGTGAAAGAATTACAAAAAAAACGAACAGAGATATACTGTATGAAGCTAATTAGGTGAAGCATGCAGAAATAACTAGTAGTAAGAAAGCATTAGTAATAACTGTAATTAAGAATATTTGTATTTATAATAGGGTGCTGTTATTTACATATAGTGGTACTTACATCCCTGTACAGCCAAATCTACAGCCCAAACCAAAGTCAGGTGTGAAAGAAAGCACAACAACGTCAGTAAGTACTAGGACGTAGAACAAGGAAAAGTGTACAGTTTGTACTTTACTTAAAAAAGCTAGCAATCACTTTATAGGTAATAACAAGTGAAAAGGTTCATATATATAAATCAATCAAGTAGACATACTGAACTATAAAAATACTTACATCAATATAGTTGGCATTAATATAATCTGAGGAAGGATCATCCTCTACAGGTTGCAAAATTACTCTGGAGTGATCATCTAAAAAATTTAAATAATAAATAAAAGCTGTTAAATGTTCCCCCTGTTCTGAGGCAATGTCATTGGTAGAGAACAAAGAATTCAGTGTTGCTCATAGTCATCTATAGTATACTACTATCAAATCAGTCCTTTGAAGAAATACAAGAACTTTAGCGAGCCTTGCTATTACAGTTATAACATTCTGTGACTAAAGCTTCACTGACTTCAACCTTCATAGTTAGTAAGTTTTTAGGAGACATAAAATTGTCTGGTAAGTAATCATTTGAGTGACATAATTGTCTACATAAATGAAGTAGACTTAATTTCTAATTTTGCTTCTTAGTCATGACTTTAAATGGGTTGGATCCTTTTCTTCTGCACTTTACAGCAAATGAGCCACAAAACTAAAAAGTGAATTTTGAATTCCTGCTATCAGTTTCTTATTCCCTGAGAATCAAGGTTAGATTTTGAGATATTCATAAGATACTTCAAAATAATTTAAATTCAGAATAGAGTGGTCTAGGTAAATCAGTAGCTAGTTACAAGCTAAACTATCTCCTACTTTCCTTACTAATCCTGTGGGTTTTTTCTGCTAGTGACTTTATTATCCCATACATATCTTGAGGACTTAGGAGGAAGTCCCTAACAATAAATAATATCGAACAACTGGAGTTTAGACAGTGGGTCGAAGTAAGAATTAAAGGCATGTGGAAAGAATAACATCCCAATCTTGAATATGTTTGATGGGAGTATTAAAAAAATTTATAACTGAAAAGATCTTATTTTTTCATTAGCCTGATAGTCTCAGCTGTTTAGTAACACCCTATGCATTTATATACACATTAAATGACACCGCAAGTTATCTCTACAGGGTGAAGTGACTGACTCAATTTAATTAATGAGGATGATGGCAATTTCAGAATCATTGCTAATAGCCAATGCTGTTTTCGTTTGTTGTTGTTGTTTTTTGAGATGGAGTCTCACTTTGCCGCCTAGGCTGGAGTGCAGTAGTGCAATCTCTGCAACTGCCACCTCCCGGGTTCAAGAAATTCTCCTGCCTCAGCATCTCGAGTAGCTAGGATTACAGGCGCATGCTACCAAGCCAGCTAATTTTTGTATTTTTAGCAGAAATAGAGTTTTGCAATGTTGGTCAGGCTGGTCTCAAACTCCTGATCTCAGGTGATCCACCCCCCTAGGGCTCCCAAATTGTTGGAATTACAGGCGTGAGCCACCACACCTGACTGTAAATGCTGTTTTAATATTAAATAGATTTCTTCATAAACAGACACAACACTCTGGGATTTTTCTTAGTGTTTAAAACCATATAAGGAGCTCACTATTTACCTTCATAGATATCATAATTTACATTCATCAAGAATTGTATAAGAACTTACATGCTATAATGTTTCCATATCGGTTTTTTGCTCTATTTTGATCTTTTTTAGCTACATCCCAAGATGCTGACTGTCCTTCAAAGAAGCTCTGGGAAAACAAAATAAACAAGCAGACTGAATTTAATTCCTTTTTAAAAATCAGGTTTATCTGTTCTGAAGCCTTAAATAGTAAAAACCACTTTCTGAGAAAGGAAAGGAGTCCTACAGTAGTAAACAAGTTTCACTCTCAGACCTCAAAGCCTCTTTGTTGGATTCATACTTGTTCATCTTAAATTGGATTGAGGTCAAATTAAAGACAAAAAAAAAGAACTTCAGAGAAAAAATGGACCTTGAAAGTATTTCAAATTTAAGATCACTATAATGTTGAGAGGTAGAAGTAGAAAAGTATCATTCTTTTCAAAACGTATTGAATGAAAATGCATCAAAACTGCAAAAAAACTTTTAATGAGTATCTTTCAAATGTGCATCATTTAGCATTTATAACAGTGGAAAGAAAACCTGATTCCCTCCACAATTATTCATTAAATTGTGTGCAATACATCACATTTGAGTTTCTTTGAAGATCATGAAAATGATTGCGTCTTTACAACAAGGGACCATATGAAAATTAAAATGGAGTCCCCTTCTTTAAGAATCTGGGAACAGATTAATTTGTTGACTAGTTTAATTACCATATGCAGCAATTTAAAACATGGGTCTAAATTTCATTTTGCAAAAGAACTTAAACTTTGCTCAGCACAGGAAATGGGGGTGTTCAAAGAGCCAGTGGTCTTTGAAGAAAGGTACACAGGAATACATATGAACAAAAAGAACCAGGTCTGGCAGAATAGTCTAATTCCTTATACTTATTTTGTTACCATGGCATAGTGTTTCTGGCATATATCTAAAACTGACTTTCAAAATTCAGAGATAATTAACACTCCTAATTTAAGGTATAAAAGTAATCCATAGATAAAAATATTGCTTGGATTCTTTCACTTTAAATGTGTGCGTACTGTGATGTGTTCATGGGTAGTGGACTGGCTTCCTTCCATGTCCCAGATTGGTATTTCTCAGTAAGTGAAGGGTGGCAAAGGAAACATTTCCCTTTTGCTATATTATATTTGTTGGAATGTTTGGTTTTAAATCACTGCCTTTGTAAGATAAGTCCTGGTATTTTGGTTTGAGTGGGAAGGGGAAATAAGGTTGGAAGAAGAATTTCCCACTGCCTTCTTCTGGCTTCTCAATGTTGTTTACTGGATTTGCAGTGCTCTATTTTTCTTTTCAGCCACACGCAACCAATAATCCATAAAATTTAACTGAGAGTGACGGTACATTTAGAGCATGAAGCTTCATCTGATTTCTCAATCACAGGGTCAACAAACAAAGAGGTAGAGAAGTACCTGCTACTTGATTCATTCAAATGATAGAATCTGTAATGGTACAATGGGACCCAAAGTATCTTGCTACTTGATTTTTGCATGGGGAGATACACAAAGTGTTTTTTACTACCATAGTAAAATAAATTATGGAATCCAATATTAAAGATTCTTGTAACGAATTTAGACTCAGATGTATCTCTGGAAAGTGCATTTCTTCCCCCATACTACGTGGTTGTACACTCACAAACACTAGATTAGAGAGCTTACAGAGCAATCCCCTTCTTGTGTTAAAGAGGGAAAAAAATGTTAAATTCCAATGAGTAACATATTTAAAAATCAAATTCAATACAGTATGGAAGCTTATTCACCTCATATTCCTCTTTGAACCCATAGCTGTCTGAGGTCTTCATGAGATTAATGTGCTGCAGTAAATCAGCTACCCTGATGGCTGGATGCAGCTGTCCTGTCTGGTAAGGGGATTCTGTCCCCTCACAGAGGTAGCGAGGTACGTCTAGAAGGCGACTGGACTCTGCTGTAGCACTGTGGTTCTCATCTGGCATTTTTCAGATTTCAGAAGATTAAAAAAGAGACAAAGTTATCTTGTTTAATATAAATATATATATATGTCTATACAATGAAGATTTTAAGACCTTAAGATCTTTCTGATAACAAGAGGAATTCTGGGAAAGAAATATCACATGTATAGGCCTAGGCAGCATCCCCAAAGACAAAACTCAAGGTTTGAGGTCAGAGTATATGATGTGTATATCAGCAAGACAGCAGATGCTGTGAGATGCAGGGAGACATCTGATAGACCTTTTAAAAGCTTAAGTGGGAGATTTTGCTGAGTTCTTTTTCTCGCATCTGCAGTCACAGCACTGTAGAGTGGGACCAGAGGACCCAGCTGTCAAGTGGAGAGGTGTTTTCACTGTCGATTAAGTTGACCAAACTCCTTCCCATTCATATCCCAACCTCCCTCAGAGACCTGATATAGGTGACCCAACCCCAAAGGGCCGCTCTTCTTGTTCTTGTGGCCCCTATTCTCTGGGGCTTCTTACCACAACACACTGCACTGGGAAACATGGGCATTCTACATAACTACCCCCTGATGCCACTCTGTCTGCTAGACAGACTACATGTGCATTTATATTCAATATCTGCCACCTTGACTTACTACTATTATGTTTTTATTGCAAATGTATTTTGAGGCTCTTGGCCACTCTGTGAGAGAAATCAGCATGTGCTTCTCAAATTCTTTTCTGGTCCCTCCAGGTTGAGTTACAAAACCCCTTCTTTATGTTCTCATGACCTCTTATTCATTTTTACATGTCATTTCACTTACTCTATATTTTGATCATTAATTTACTTGTCTATTTTCCTCATAAATTCTGAACACAGAGGACAGAGACAGAATATTTTTCTTTCTATTCCTAGTGCCTGATGCATAACAGTCACTCAATAAACATTCCAATGAATGAATTAAAGTCAACTGAATCCCTGACCACCCACGATTAAGTGTAAGTCCCTTCCCAATTGTATTAGCTTAAAAAGAAAAAAAAACTTTAAATTATTTTTCTGTCATAAGAAGGAAGAAAAGAACAAGAACATTTTTGCCTATGAAGAATAAACAGTATTTTAATGACCAAAGTACTAAACATTACAATGAGAAGCATGCTCATATTTATCACATTTAAACTTACCACTTAAAAAAAAACAAATGTTTTAAGAGGTGTTACTTTGAAAAGCATTATACTGTCATACTCATTAACAGAAGAGAAAATACACTCTTGAGGGAACTTTTTCTTTTTAATGATAATGCATACTGTAGAGAACGATATTTAATTAACAGTGAAATATATTTCAAGTGCTAGTACATTTGCCTGTTCTATTACCAACTCTACAAATAGGATATGGCAAAAAATGAATTGTTGTCCCCATGATAAACATTTTTTCTTCCTGGAGAAGGAAAAAAAAAGAACCCTACAATCAGATTTATGTGCCTCTATAATTTAGCCTGATTGCATTCATCTTTACTCCCTCTTATTAAGATGAATGTTTTTTTTTTGCATTCATTCCTAAAAATATCACATTGAATAAAAAAATCCCTGATAGATTCTGTTGTGACCTAATCATCCAAGTGAATTAATGTCTTTTACTTAGATTTTGCCCACCCATCTACACAAAAACATTAGCTAGCAAACATGATTCATGAGAGTTTCTTCTTCTCACTATGAGACCAAAGTCAATGGATCTACTTCTATTAAAATGTTACAATCAAGAGACTGACATAAAGAATAAATACATCTCCCTAGAAAAATTAAATTCAGAAGCAACTGATTTGGGCACTGCTGTAGAATACACAGTTAAGGATGAGAAGTAAAGAGAATAGATAACGTCAGAGAGGCAAAATGCAATCACTCAAGCTGGAAGAAGGTAACCAGCCCCCGAGCTCACTTTACTTGCTGGAGTAGCAGAATATTTACAATTGAAAAAGGCTCAGTGGGAAACACAGAATTCACCCATATTCTAAATCTTACAGATGATTGTTTCCTAATATAAAATAGACAGTGCCTTTTGTTTTGCATTAAGCTTTAATACAGTAGTACAATGAACAGTAAGGTCTTTAAAATCACCACAAATGCATTATTAATCTCAATACATTTCCACCTCATTAAATCACCTAATAATGTGACTAGTAGTGAGGGTACATGTACTAATCATTATCCTTATTATACATTTAAGAATAATAACTTGAAATACATCCTTGATTGAAAGGTTTTCTGGAGTTCTTTGCAATACACTTACCTGTTATAGGGACTTAAACCCAATGAAGCAGTAAAACACAAAAAACAAAAATATGAATCAATACGAAAAGTTTCTAAGCCCTTTTAAATCAGTATTAGCATTAAGCAATATTTGAAGTGATTTCAGAAACTGCATTATAAACACAAAATCGATTGGATGCAAAACTCTAAAGACCACAATCCTAGGAATAATGAAAAATACAACAAATCATTTCTACATCTAATATGATTAATGAGATATTTAGCTTTTAAAGAATGCCAATACTTTTTTAAAACCAGCTTGACTTTCAAAATGAAATAAAATGCATAATGAATGTTTACATAATTAGATTTTATGACTCTATTATGTTAAATCTAGATTTCCTTGAACACGAATATCCTTTTTCATGGGGAAAATTATTATAATAATTATTTATAGTTTATAAAACTCATACACATGATCTAATTTTCTCTTTATAATAAAACCCCATGAAAAAGATATGGTAGGAATTATTATGCTGTTTCACAGATGGAAAAACAAAGATGTAAGGTATTTTTATGAGTTCTTATTGTAAATCCACAGGAGGGCAAAGACTTGGACTTAATTCTACATATGTATAGAAAAATTAACATTTAGGCAACTTTTCCCCTAATTGGTTATCAATATTTTAATTGAAATTTATTTATTAACTTTATACTGACAGCATTTGACAGTGCTTAGCAGAAGATGATATTTTCAGCTGCATCTGATGTCTTCCCTAATGATCCCCAACGATCATCATTTATGGCTCCTCCCTGTGTGATCAGACCACTCCCTGGGGCAAATACCCCAGTTCACTTCCTATCCATTATTGGCGGACATCAAAGGGAGAGTGCAAGCAGAGATGAAGAACACTGACTTTCAAATTATTTTTAAAATATATATCCTTTATAGTAATTATAAAATTATAATTTTAAACATTTATTTTAGTGAATAAGAGGCATATTTTACCTAACTGAGTTAGTTGTGTTGTTCCAAAATATTTAAAAAATGCAATTGAACATTGATTGTGTGGATAACAAAAACACAGGCATAAAGTATAAGTTAAAGTTTTATGTTCATAAGAAATATTAAATATAAATAACATGACAGTTTAGAATTTTAAATATATATTTATCTGATAATTTCCATATTTCTTAAAGCTTAACTAGAAACACTGTAAAACTGATATGAAACCTGTGAACATACAGGCAAGCTGATTATGAATCATCAGTGTATAGTTAGTGAAGTAATAGGGTACAAACTGAAGTGAAACCCATTTCATTCTTAAACATAAAGGTAGATTTAAAAATTAACATAATTTTATATCTGAAAAAGTCTTGTCATTAGTAACAGTAGTTGTCTTAGATGTTACACAGTAGTAACCCAAGTAGCTTGTTCTAAATTTCTTGAAAGATAACACTACTTATCAGATAAGGTTCATGTAGAGTGTCAAATCCCACATCAAGATTTTAGCAACTTTACCTACATTAAAACATTCTTAATAAAGACAGAAACTAAAGCAAATGCACATAATCCTAGTGTTCACTTGTAAATTTGTTCTTTTGTGGTTATAAATTAGGAGGATTTAGAAAAATCCCTTTCCATCATGTTGACTTTTACATATGAACTAGTTATTCAGGCAACACTGAACGCTGAGACGTATGCATTTGGCTTCATTCTACTAATTTTGACACATTAATATTAGTCATACATTAAGGGCCATTGTACTTTTGCTCCAAATCTAACAACCAAGAATTAAGAATACATTAAATAACATGCCTTGCTAATTTGAAATCCAAACTAGATCTGATATTGGGTTGAACACAATTGTTCTCTTTAATAATACCATGGCTGTCTATTTTCAAAATCAAGCTGCCTCCTTCACTATAAATAATCTCTATGTGGACAAACCCATGCAAGGAGGTGTGATCCATGCAATGAAAAACGATAAAGATTAGGGCCTCACCTAACACAGCAGTCGGTACAAGTGGATCATTGGGCACTGCAGGAAAACAAAGCTCATGAAGGCATATATTGCTCTAAAGTTGTTTTTTAAACTCTTTTTTTCTTTAAAATAGATTTATGCTTTCTTCAGCAATATAATGATTAAACTTTCTCAGATTACTATATTCTGCAAATGTAAAATTTTTCTCTCCCAGTTTGGGTTATATCTAAACATCCAGAGAGGTATATCTATAATTAGTTCAGAACTCTGTTTAATTTAAAAAGCCAGAAGATTCAATTTGACATTACAAAAATTATGAAAAAAAGAAACCATGTATTTTAGATCTATCAAGTGTAAGGTATTTAAAGAAATAATTATCTCATATTCATTCCAAATAATTTTTTTCAGTTAGCTGTGGGAAGTAGATTTAATCCTTTCTGTAAGTTCATAAGCTGATGTTTACGGTTACACTGCTGAATTCAAACTTTTGAATAAGGTCCTAGCATAGACAACAGATAGACAAGTTTTCGATGCATGAATGCTTTCAACTCCTTAATTGATTAAATAAAAAATTAAGTAGCAAACAGATTATTCATTTTTATTTTCAGTAAAACTTGCTTTCAACAGTAAGTATATTTTATGTTTTTCTCCATCATTTATCTATAGTGAAATAAAAATAAATTAGATCTGAAAGGCCCTGTCATGATTATAACTAAATTCCAAAATGACTCATGCATAGCATTTCTGACTACTAATTTGGTATACATATATATCATAGAAAATGATGGGCTTCATTTTAGGTCCAATAGTCACTAGAAAATTTTACCAAGCTGAACAATTCAGAAAAAAATTTCCCTCTCTGAAAAGACAAACAACCATACAACCTACAAATACTTTGTTTCCAATCTTACTAAAACATATGTTCATAGTTTGTATACGAGATAATACTTATATTGTTTCTTTCCTTATACTCATGTTTTCCAAGCTGGGATCTGTGCCAAATATCATAAGGCCCAAGTTATACAAGGCCAGTATACTCAGGAGATATACCTGATTTGCCTGCCCCAAGCATCAATTTTACTTGAGGATTTGAAGAAACAAAGTTAGGCAATTTGACTAAATTTAATTAACTTAAACAGATGCACTATAGAACAGAATATAAAATTCATATGAAATTTGAAAATAAACAGTAATATTAATACTGGGGTAATTATTAAAGTCATCTGCTTTTAAATGGTACTTCAGTGGAAATATTTTAAAAGCCTTGCCTTCATAGACCAACATTAGAATTTTCAAGACAAATGGATAAATGAATTTCACTATTCCTTGCAAACCCCCAATTCAAGTATACTTTTGGACTTCACACCAGATACTTAAGAGCATGTAGACTAATCTTTCCCTGAGTTAACTTTTTAGTATTGCAATTCTCCAGGAGTTTACAATATACTACTTTAATGAACTAATTTTACCTGTGTCAATAATTCCCAGGAAGAATTACTACTTCCTCTTATCACAAAGGTAACTTTCATCTTACACAAAGGAAGACGCAAATAGAAAAAATTGTAAATTCTGACATGAACTAACTTTAGGTAAGCAATCATGTATTTTCACTTAGAGTAATGACATGTACTATGGACTGAGTGGTATATATTTGGTATATCTCTTGTGATACAATAATAAAATTAGAGTTTGAAGCTGAACTAAATCCAGTATCAATCCTGTTGAGAATCCTTCTTGTAAGTTCCATAATATCCTTCATCTTTTTCTTCTTTCTAGCTGCTTCTTCCCTCTCTCTTACTCTCTCTCATTATTCAAAAGGTAACGTGTAGAATTCAAAGCGAACTTAATGAACCGCTACATCATTTATTAAAATTTTAATGAAAAACTTACATCTTGGACTAAAGTTATGTTGGTCCATGAAGGTGATGGAAAGAGGATCCTCTGCGTGCAGAGTGCTCTGATCAGCATAGCTTCGATCCATTGCATTCACCATGTGAGTCATCTCCTGCCGGGTATTCCCCATGGCATCTTTGCGTTTTTTAGCAAGTTTACTGCCAAGGCAAATACAAAAGGGAATCCTTAGTGTTTGAGGCTTGCAGGAGAGTTAACACCAGCAATAAGCGGTTCAGGGGAGCCTGAGGATAAGGTTACAAACATGGTTTAGAAACCCCAAGCACTGGTCATAATTTCAGGAATTAAGTTTGACATTCAAACAATTATATTTGTTCTCCTTGCTATAAAAGTATTTTGTCAGATGGATATTTCAATGTTCAAGCTGTCAACTCAAATCTCTCATCATTTCCTGTATTTTATTCCATTAATATCATAAAAATTATATTTATTAAAAGCAAAATGAATACCTCTTTACAAGAGTAATTCAACAAAAATTTCATCTAAAGCCAAGTTTTGATATTCCTCCTGGGTAATTATTCTTTTAGTTCTTTTTAGAAATAACATGACTAACTTTTCAAGTCTGTTTTACTGTAGCCACCAAATTAAAACAAAGAAATGTCTAATTCGTCATTCTCTGTGCTATTAAGTAAAAATGCAATGTGTAGTATTAACATATTTAGGAATATATTTATAACATTAATCAGAAGCTAATCTTAAGACTTGTAGAATAAACCACTGCTAGAAAATTTCAAGTACACATTAATACATGGGATTAAATCATATACTAAATAAGAAAAGTACTGAGAAAAGTTTTAAAAATAGTATGTAAAGATATGCAAATTATCATCTTGGAGTATTCACATGGTCAAATCTTAAAAATGTGTTTTCCAAGTAGAACCACATGGCATACTATCACCTATAGCAATGCTTTATAAATGCAGAAAGGCATATGATTTAAGGGACTGGAAATTAACAGCATTAGAATTATGAACTACTCAAATATTGGCATGTTTATCTTACATATCATGGATGTAAAATATATTTTAGTTCTTTGTGAATGTTACACATGAAACATCCAAGAAAAAGGCTATTAAAGGCATATAAAATATTTAAATTACACTAACAAGAAAATTTATGTATAAATAAAGGTACTCTAAAAGACTGTAATAGGTAAATTATGTTACTAAGTTTATGGCAGCAGTTTATATCACCTTGGAAATATTCTTTAGCTGTTTTAAGAACACCATTCCTCCACTAGATTATAAGCTAAGCCATTTTATTCTGATCCTCATTAGTATCTAAACCAGAGTAAATGTAGTACAAATACTACAAAGTCTCACTTAATAGACTGAGTTTACTTATAAAGGCTTTTCCTTTAAAACATTAATCTAGCAATTGGAGGACTGCTCCAGTGTAGGATATTTTTCTCTGAGAATTATAATACTTGGCTTCAGGGTGGTACATACACAACACACACAACACACGGACACATCAGATCTTACGCTATGTTGTTTAAGGTAGTCATAAACTAAGATTCGAAGATGGAGATGGCTATTTTAGAAATAATAAATAACGATAATCACAGAATCACAGTATTAGTAATAAGAAAACAATGACAAAGTATAACAAGAACTATTACCACCACTAACATAACTACCACTACACCATCACCACCATCATTAATTAGCAACAGTTGCACTATACATTCAAAGAGCTATGAATCTCCTTTTTCTAGATTTGAGGGTAAAAATCCTGTATGAGTATGTAGGTTTCTGACAGGTAATGTAAATGGGTGCTGCTGTCAGGGCAAGGTACCATAAGGAAAGGTAATGCTTGTGAAGAGCTGGAAAGCAGTTTAGGGGCAACTTGCCTAAGTGACTACTGGCATTTGATCCCAGTGTTGAACTTCTGACTTAATTTTTTTTTAAAGACAAGCCATGAATCTGATTGCTTATATTAATTTTCTTGATTTTTTTTTCAAGTGGTTTTATTTTTTAAAACAGTGTATAGACCAAATGAAACATCATCAGGCCACTTTTAGCCTATGAACTTTCACTTTCCAACCTTCCCTCTAGGCCATCATACAGATGTTTGTTCTTTAACCTGCAACATTATTTGCCTGTAATATCTGGCTAACTTCTATCTGTTCTGTTTCAGTGTAATAGACACTTCATCAGGGAGGCTTTATATGACCGACTCCAAAACAACCTTTCTTAAGTTAGGCTAGGTATTTTCTATAGCACCACATTCTTCACCTGTAATGAGTCTTATTGATTGATAAATGTGAATATCTTTTAATTGTTTTCCCCACTGTGTGCTCCACAAAGAGAAGGATGATCTGCATAGCCTTGGCACTTGACGCAGTGTCTGGCACATAGGAGGCATTCAATAAATACTTGTTGAATAGATGAATTAGGCCTGTTATATACTTGGCACTTTTCATTTGTTAACTCAATTCTCAGATCAATCTGCCAAAAAAGGCACAAGGATTCTAATTGTATAGATACGTTCAATGAGGTTCAGGGGAGTTAAATAACTTGCCCAAGGTTATTTATCTAATAAGCAATGAAGAATGACCTGGTTCTACAGCCTAAGCTCTTATACTATATCTGGTTGCTTACACTTTTTAAACTGCCACATTTCAAAGTGGCATTGCTTACCCTAGCAGTTGAACACTAGTTAATATACAGCACTATTTACTCTAGCAGTTGTTGAACACTAGTTAATATACAGCACTATTTACTCTAGCAGTTGTTGAACACTAGTTAATACACAGCACTATTTACTCTAGCAGTTGTTGAACACTAGTTAATATACAGCACTATTTACTCTAGCAGTTGTTGAACACTAGTTAGTATACAGCACTATTTACCCTAGCAGTTGAACACTAGTTAATATACAGCACTATTTACTCTAGCAGTTGTTGAACACTAGTTAATATACAGCACTATTTACTCTAGCAGTTGTTGAACACTAGTTAATATACAGCACTATTTACTCTAGCAGTTGTTGAACACTAGTTAGTATACAGCACTATTTACTCTAGCAGTTGTTGAACACTAGTTAATATACAGCACTATTTACTCTAGCAGTTGTTGAACACTAGTTAGTATACAGCACTATTTACTCTAGCAGTTGTTGAACACTAAGTTATATAGCACTATTTAATTAGAGTGTTGAACACTAGTTAGTATACAGCACTATTTACCCTAGCAGTTGTTGAACACTAGTTAGTATACAGCACTATTTCTCTAGCAGTTGTTACACTAGTAATATACAGCACTATCTTAGCAGTTGGAACACTAGTTAATATACAGCACTATTTACTCTAGCAGTTGTTGAACACTAGTTAATATACAGCACTATTTACTCTAGCAGTTGTTGAACACTAGTTAATATACAGCACTATTTACTCTAGCAGTTGTTGAACACTAGTTAATATACAGCACTATTTACTCTAGCAGTTGTTGAACACTAGTTAGTATACAGCACTATTTACTCTAGCAGTTGTTGAACACTAGTTAATATACAGCACTATTTACCCTAGCAGTTGAACACTAGTTAGTATACAGCACTATTTACTCTAGCAGTTGTTGAACACTAGTTAATATACAGCACTATTTACTCTAGCAGTTGTTGAACACTAGTTAATACACAGCACTATTTACCCTAGCAGTTGAACACTAGTTAATATACAGCACTATTTACTCTAGCAGTTGTTGAACACTAGTTAATACACAGCACTATTTACTCTAGCAGTTGTTGAACACTAGTTAATATACAGCACTATTTACTCTAGCAGTTGTTGAACACTAGTTAATATACAGCACTATTTAGCCTAGTAGTTGAACACTAGTTAATATACAGCACTATTTACTCTAGCAGTTGTTGAACACTAGTTAATACACAGCACTATTTAGCCTAGCAGTTGAACACTAGTTAATATACAGCACTATTTACTCTAGCAGTTGTTGAACACTAGTTAATATACAGCACTATTTACTCTAGCAGTTGTTGAACACTAGTTAATATACAGCACTATTTACTCTAGCAGTTGTTGAACACTAGTTAATATACAGCACTATTTACTCTAGCAGTTGTTGAACACTAGTTAATATACAGCACTATTTACTCAGTTGTTGAACACTAGTTAATATACAGCACTATTTACTCTAGCAGTTGTTGAACACTAGTTAATATACAGCACTATTTACTCTAGCAGTTGTTGAACACTAGTTAGTATACAGCACTATTTACTCTAGCAGTTGTTGAACACTAGTTAATATACAGCACTATTTACTCTAGCAGTTGTTGAACACTAGTTAATATACAGCACTATTTACTCTAGCAGTTGTTGAACACTAGTTAATATACAGCACTATTTACTCTAGCAGTTGTTGAACACTAGTTAATATACAGCACTATTTACTCTAGCAGTTGTTGAACACTAGTTAATACACAGCACTATTTACTCTAGCAGTTGTTGATCACTAGTTAGTATACAGCACTATTTACTCTAGCAGTTGTTGAACACTAGTTAATATACAGCACTATTTACTCTAGCAGTTGTTGAACACTAGTTAATATACAGCACTATTTACTCTAGCAGTTGTTGAACACTAGTTAATACACAGCACTATTTACTCTAGCAGTTGAACACTGGTTGTTATCAATTTCAGCAAAATATAAATATAGCATAAATGTTTTGCCATTTTAAAATTTTAAAACAGCAAAAATTGCTTTAGGAAATAATTTCCAATCTTTGTGTCTTGGAAAGAAAAAAGAATAAATTCATTTCTCAAAAAATATGAGAGACTGAATTGAATAAAAATAAACTGAAATTTGGATTCAAAATAAATGTTAAAATTTTGAAGATGGGCAGTTCAAAGCCAATAGAAAAGACATATTTAAACCCTGAGGTTTTACTTTAAACTATGTTTAATTTATAGGTATTTCAGGATTGGGGAAAAACAAGAAGTAATGAATTTGTCAAATGCATGACAGGTTAAAATTTTCATGCAATGACGGACTTTAACTTTTCAGATTCATAAACCTAGATTAGTTGACAAATTATGGGGGGAATATAACCTTTGTTAATATCTGCCAGCCATGAATTACCAGCTTGGTTTTTATACCTTAATCCTCACAACAACCCTGTGAGGTAGGCTCTCATTCAGGTTTTTCTAAAACAAAGAAAAATTAACATCAGTGTTAAGTGTTGTTGATCGAAAACAGATAGTTACTATGACAATGCCAATGAATATTGGCTCAAAGATCACATCTGATTTTCCTTTAAGCTCTCCTTTAATTTATAATCTATTTTTATTTTAAAATACTCTCTAATCAAGATAAGCATCACTAGGTATGTCTAAGCATCCTTTAAAAGCATATCTCTGTGACAACCTTTGTAGTTTTGATTAAAATTGCCAGTAGCCCTATGTACTGCAATAATATTAGTACAACCTGTTACATTGTCTGGAACACAGAAATGTTATCTATCCACCAAGAAAGGGAATCTCATTCTAATATCAGAGCTACACAATGGTTAATGTTAAGCTTATTGACAGTCTCATAATTAAATACTTATTGATTCCGGTATGTTTGATGCTTTGTCTTCTCCTGAGCAACTAGCCTATCTAATGTGCACTTCAGAACAGTTAAGCAATTCATTTTGCAACTACTCTGAGTTTGACAGATGTGCAAATGACTTTCATTATCAAAACAGCCAACAGCATAAACTTCTGCAGGTGGATGCATGGGTGGGCCATAAAGGGGGAAAGTGTTCCATCATTGTATGAAATGGTACAGCTGATTATCTCTGGCTTCATCAAACATAATTTAACAAGGACATTATGATTCATCACAATAAGTTAGGAGCACCGTTAGTGTACAGCTGCCTGGTTTAGCAGATTTTAGGAAGCAAATCCTTTATAATATTTAAAATGTTGGCAGAATTGTGTTATAGTCATGGAAATTCTTATAAAGGTTTTGTGGTAAAGTTAGCCTAAGTTTACTTAATGATTTAAATGCTGTGGGATACATGCTCCAAACATACTTAATTGCAATCCTTAAACTTTGAAAGTCGGTGGATCAAATACTAGTCAAGCAAAGTCCAAAAATGCTTTGCTGTATTGTTCCTTTAATTTGGATGAAAAACTACTCTGGCATATAAGATGATAAGCTGAAAATGACTCAGGAAATAGAATGGACCATCTTCTCTATCCTTATCCAAATGAGTCATTCCAGGCTTGAGTCTAGGAAGAGTTATAGACTCTGGAAGAGACAAGAGCAATGTGATGCCTCTATCTGTTTCTAAATAGGTCAACAAAGGATTTTTTGGCTCTGGTTTTAGAAAACATTTGTCCTACTTAAGTTACAATAAACTCATTTTTTTTCCTCTCAAAAAGAATTTTTATTTCTTTGTTGCTGCAACACCATGATTTTTCCACTTTTTTTTTTTCTTTAACAAAAGCACAATATTTGGCTTAATGGCCAGACCAAAGATCTTCTGAAGTTATAACCCATCCTAGATTCCTAGAAATATGGAGAGAGATGTTATTACATGCAGACCTGAACTAATTTGCATCCTATGAAGGCATTTTGAGTGTTCCATAAATACACTACTTGGCTCATTTTGTCAGATATAACGATGCTACATAAAGATAGTTATTTGTGAGTTACAACCACTATCTCTTCTTTACCAGATGAATGAAGTTCCATATTGCTCAGATAAGGTACAGGTTTAGCGTGAGTAAATAAATGAGTTTTTGTCTCCAGACTAACGCTACTTACGGAAAATTATAAATAAATTAAAAGTAGCTGGACATACAGAAATACAATATCCCTTTTTAAAAAGACTGGCAAAATAGGTAATAGAAAAAGTTTATAGTTTTAGAGTCTGGAAAAACTTTTTTTTGAAATGTTACCACAATTGCAAACATTCTGTTTTGTTTTGTTTTTGAAAAGGGATACTGCACCTTTAACACATGTAAAGTTGTACATCACCCATTTTCTACTTACAGGTAGTAGGAGTAAGAATAGTAGCTCCTCCTGGCAAGCAAATCACAGACAGTGGAAAAGAGAAGCAATGGTGAATGAAAAGCGTGACTCGGTCACATTCAATAAAGCAGAAAAATGTGCGTTAAAAAACAAAATAAAATAAAATAAAATTCATGTTTTTTTGCTTTGCATTTCAATTTGCTCATGCATTGTTAGATTTTTTTTTTGCCATGCAATTAAACAGACAGATATGCAATATAAAAATAAAATTTAAAATACATAATTTGGAAAAAATAACATGCTGATATTTATTATTGCCAAAAAATTGAAAAATTAAATGGATCATGTATTTTCAACATGCAGTTAAGCATAATATCATCCATTACCATCTAAATATGTGACAGATGGAACAGCTGTGTATAAAACTTGTGTACTATATAGACTATTTTTCTTAGATACAAAACATAAAGATCTATTATATTAATAAATATATCATATATACAGAATAACACCTAAATTTCTACAAACAAGTTATTACTTAATGTTACACAGGTATATACATATATTATGTGCATATACATATATACCATATACTATATATACACAAAGATACTTCTACAGTAGATGCATGTGAATATGATATCATACACATTTACTGTATTGAAACATAATTTCAAATTTATGTTTGAATTATTAATGTGTTCATGCTGTGTATGTAAAATATAATACACAACCAATGAAAAAATGGCATACATTTGGAAATAATTGAACAGCAATTAAATTAAAAAATGACATTGCGTTTTGAAAGATGCAATATCCCTTTTCTTAGCCTAAAAACTTACTTTATATATATCCTTAGCTATAAAACTTTACTCAATTGAATTACACACCATTCTTTTGCAAAACAACCAAAAAGACATGGAACTGTTTTCTGTATAAGAAATATACCTACATATATTCATCCCAGTGAGGGATAAAGTCAAACTTAACAGTTTCCCATTAAAATGTAGAAAAGAGGCTAAATTTGCTTTTCCATTATTTTTATTATAAATTTATATATTAAAAGGGAAAGATTTTATATTAATGGCTTTAAGCTATCTTTGATGATAATATCCAATGCAATGCCACTATAATATCTATGCTTTTTTGTATGTATGATAAACATACTTGTGATTAAAGCATATATGGTACATGTGTGACATACGCTACATATAAGCAAAAGTCATTACAAAGTTGCTTTGGTAAGTAAGGAATTCAAGTAATGTAGATATAATATTATATGTCAGAAGGTAACATATCTAAATAATGAAACTTCATCTACCTATAAAAGTGCAACTTTTCCTGGTTATAAAGGTGATGGTGAGGAGCAGAAGCAAAAGCCCTAGCATACTTTCTATCAAAAGACAATCAAAGCATAATTATGAAAGCTCAAATGTTAACTATTTTAATAGAGAGGCTCATTAACTTAACCATTTAATATATCAACCAGAAAAACAAGTTGTCATATTATACAATTTTAGAGAGCTGTCAGAGCATTTTACCTCCCCCCCCCCCCCAAATCTTGCTTAGTGACGGCTTTAGCTTAATTTACGAAATTTATTTTTCAATTTTTTTCATTATTGCTAAAACAGAGCCCTAGATAAGGAGGGTTATCAAGACAAATGAATGTTTTCAAATAAAAGTGAATAGTTTAGCCCAATTCTAACTGAATGAGGACATAATCAGAAGCCACTTTCTTGTGGCACACAATCTGAAGTGACCAGAACATTGTGAAGCAATGTTTACTCTCTAAACTGTTTAGTTAACTGTCCAAATACAAATTTAAACTAAACAGAGAAATAAGGTCTGAAGGTTATAATTGGTGATTTTTATTGATCTTTACTGGCAAATTTTTATGGCTAAAATACTTAAAACTTTTGCCTCACATATGATGTATTTTCCAACCACAGAGGGAGACAACAGCGAGAGAAAGCACTATTTGGGGAAAGCACGTATGTAGCTAATTTAACACAAAACACTATAATGCATACCTAATGTTTCTAATGCAGATGTGTCTTCTCCAACATATATATCTCCAAGGGATAATCGTAAAGAGGCAATATATTAAAATAAACTCTGATGGAATCATTAAAACATGTAGTATGAGTCTTATCTATAATGTTAATGCTTTATTTCAAATATAAAATAATTATAATAGTATACTAAATAATTTAATGTAATATAAGCAACATCATTTATTATATTTCTCAATAGAGTTCATTGATTACAACCATTTCTATACACCAAACTACTTTAGGACTTTACTTTTGCATATAAAGATTTTTTTAAAAGTCCTTCCAAATTGTAGCAATATCTTCCCAAATACATGATGGGAAGGATTAGAGTGTTATATTAGTTTCTAAGACAGTACCTTACAGATTTGTGACATTTTATATAATCTAAAAATGCTCAAATTATAAAAACTGTGTACTTTGAAATGCTTTTCAGCAGGAATATACTTTGGTCTCCAGAGCAAAGCTCAGTTTAGTTTCCAGTAGGTCTTAATATCTTCACGTAATTCCAGAAGATGGCGATATTGGTTGATATAGCATAAAAAATTAATGTTCAATTAAAACAATTTGCTCTCTATTTTAAAAGGCTAAAATTTTTAGTCAATGAATATTTAATATTTAAATAATGTTTATACTCTTCTCATATCATATTTGTAGCCAAGATGTAAAAAAATACAGGGAAAGAGCACAAAATAATTCATAGATCACAGCCCAAGTATCACAATAAATCCATATTTTGCCATTGTTAATAATAACACTTCAAACATAAGATAAATTATCTCAAGTACCTTTGCATTTGAGAAATTTAAATTTGGACATTAATTTCTAGGTCAACTTAACAAAAAGCATATGTTTATATCCAAAATTAAACTGCAAATAACCAAATAAGAATTTATTAGAAAGCACGTCCAATAGACTCAGGTGCCGAAAATGTTAAAATTAAATTTTTCTTCCTGTTGTTTGTTCTAATTTAAAGGATCTTGAGAAAAACACGTTTTTAAAACTAGAGACACAAATGGTAAGTGAGCGGGACAGGGCAATATTAGGCCTTACCTCTTTTTACAATTAATATGACAACTAGGAGAAGGAGGATGAACACCAAAATTCCAGCACTAATTCCTGCTATTTTCACCACTCTGTCTGTCTGCTTGGCGGGATCTGGGATCACTTCTGGTTCTTCTGTTGCTGCTGCTAAATAAATAAAAATAAATCAGTTACTGAAAGCAGCTAATGATCACAGAAAAAAATATTCCCAGTAATTATTCCCAATAAACATAACTTGTTTATTGTATATTACTAAAAATAACCCCACAATGTAAATACACTGAAGAAGCAGGCTAAACTACAATATGAGACTTAGGGTAGAGGTAAGGAAAATCTTTCTGATAGGAGGTTTTGTTAATACAAAAAATAAAACAAACCTCCAAAATAAATATCAAAGAGAATGATGAACTACTTTTCTCCAAGGGTCCTTGAAAGTCAGAACACAAGGTTTTCTAGAAATTGGAAAGAGATGGGGTCAAATTTCCAGGTTTATCAGTCAATGTAGCAAGTGCTTCTTGACTCAAATGCCAGGTGCTGTGCTTGGTGCTTTAAGGCAGTATCAGTGGCACTTGTCTGGGACAGAAAGGGTTAGGTTAAATAAATGACTACACTAACTGCTAGAGGCATGAGTTCACGATTTACTACATAAAATTTGAGATGAATAGTTGATTTGGCACAAGAAGAATAAGCAAAGAAAAACAGACACATCAAGGAATATTTCAAATTATTTTATTAAAACCCAGATAATAAACTTCGAAAACAACTTTGAGAAGATGATTACTTTTAAAAACTTCTTTGTATGCCCTAACTTCCTTTCTTCCTCAAAATCATCTGACTACTCATCATATACACACACAATTAAAATTATAAACTTTAATTAATTTACAAGCCCCAGTAACTCTCTGAAAACATTTTTCTTTTACCTCATTTACCTTGAAAATTGACAAGGAAAGTATTATCACCTACAATTTGAAGGAACTATCCTTAGAAAGGATAAAGGAACTGAAGCTTAGAAAGATAAGGATAGTTTATAAATTGCTCAAGAACAAAGAAAAAATCAAATATATCTTCTGCCTTTTAACACAAAATTTCTCAATGTTTCCAGATCCATGGCTCCTACTGCTAATTGGTGTAACAAGAGTCCAGGTGATTCTCAGGATTAGACACATTTGGAAAACTGCCTTGAAGCACCCATCACAGTGTCTTCGCTTGGAGTCAAGAGATGGTGTCCAGATGAACAGAACCACAAAGAAATCTCTAAACCTAACTTCATATCTTTCCAATGGACACTTTGTTAATTAGCTTTTAAAAATCAACAATTTTTCTACATTCTGACCCTTTCTTCTTTACCGTCTCCTCTTGGCTTATCTACCCCCAACCCATAGTTCTATACATCCAAGTATCTGCTCTGCTTTTCCAACCAGCCACAGATTCTGTCAAAAGGAGACTGTTGAGGTTACCTATAAATTTCTCAAAGTAAAAATCTGAAAGAGTAAATATATCTAATGTCAATATCATTGTATAAAATAGTAATTTAAAGCTAAACCAGTGAGAAAGACATAGTTCAAATAAAAGCGTCAGAATAGTTAACTTTGTAAAACATTTCACTATAGCTGTCTTAATTTATCTTATTTCAATTGCATAAAACTTCCCCGTGGACTAGATTTGGTAACTATTTTTCTCAAACAGAAAAAGCAAGTCTTTGGCTGGTATACTTTGAGAAACTAAAGGAGTTTTTTGTTTCCCTTTCTGACTTGACACTTTCCATATATTCCGGCTGTAGGGAATATCTAACCTCATAATTATGAAAAGAGGTACCTTAATGCTTTCAAACTATTTTATGGTTCAATTTATCAAAACATGTAAATATGTTAGAGATTTTTTCTTTTTAAAGTTTCCAAGGGCAACTTTAGAAGTATATATATATATATATATATATATATTATATGTACACACACACATATACATACACACATACACACATGCACACGTACATACTGAAAACAAGTGGAATATATTACAAAGTTGTATGTAAAAATCTAAAAGGAACATAGTCATTGCTTATAACTCTCAAATAGGATTGGTTTGGCACAGATACTACTTCAAATAGGAAGAGAAACAGAATGTTTGATGTAGAAATTCCTAGAAAAAACTTTAGTACATGCAACAAATCATCATTATCCACTAATTAAAGCCTATTTTCTTCAGGTTCTATGTTATACTTGGCTTTCAGAGGGTAATGATAATGATCCCTTAGTGATTTTCTGACATATCTGAGTTATAGAATTAAATGTTTCTAAAAATTCTCTGGAAGAACAGTTCTTGCTTAATGAAGCCAGTATGTTCCATAACATTTTAATTAAATAAGATATATGCTATTACGGTATAATTTTCTAAATACATTATACTATATGTAGCATATGCTATGTTTTACAAAAATCTTCAGAGCTGCTAATCCCCACCAGATGCAGATAATGTATATAGGTACAGATATATTATATATGATGGTGCAAATATAAACTATCATTATGAAGTAAGAACAGTAGCTTTAATACGACCTAGGTTTAGTAAGGAAACAACAAAACTGACATGAGGGTGATGGGCAAACAATTTCAAAGTCAGAGGATTACGAAATTTTTAGGGTCTCATAAGTAATATAGATAGGTTAATGAATTCATGTAAACGTATTTCCAGAAATAAAAAGACAAATCTGAAAGTAAATTTTTTTTAAACACAGATTCATACCAATATGCTTGCAGGTGTACTAAGAATACAAAGCACTGAGACTTTCATAATCTATTACGCAAATCAGAGACATTACTTTAAAGTCATAGTCTATATGTCTTTAAGACAAGACTTCAATTCACATTTACCAAGTGGTTAATAAAGAAAAAAATGCCCATTCAATTATTTATTCAAGTTGGGGTAAGGGTGCCTGTCTGTGATGGTAATTCTGTGCTTAGAATTGTTCATTAATCTACAACATAATGATTAAACTTAAGTATAGAAGTCTAATAAAATTCTCCAAATACATGTGATTTGTTGGTTGTTTTCCTTGATGGTGAATTCTCCTCAAAGTCATTAGCTGTGGCATTTATTATCATTACTATCACTACCATGAAATGTGTCTGTATAGATTTATTAGTTTGGATACTTTCATAACATGTATCTTTTAAAGTTCTTGGCCTGCTATAACCAAAGAACATAAATAGCCTATTTAAAATCATTCAAGCTTAGAAGATTCATTAAAGAAAATACAAGCAGTAGCCCGTAAGTGAGTATTTTCTATTTTCTTCAAAGAGAGCAAAAAAGCTATTATGGTGGCAGCGCCTCTGAGTCCTGTTTATAATTTATGCACATACACAAAGACAATGTGGAGCACCTTTTTCAGAAACGCTTTCCTTGGACATAAATCTTTCCTTTTTTATCTGCCAAAGAACATTTAAGGAATCCCCAGTGTTCAGAAGCCAAGTGCAGCATAATTCTTTGTACAGTGAGGAAAAAAAAAAAAAAAAAAACTAAGGCACAATTATATTTTTATTGAGCAAATTTCTAGGATGCATTTTGGGGGGCAAAAATAGCTAAAGTGACTTCATCAATTGCGTCCTTGCTCCCATTACTTAAGAATGACATAGCTTTAAAGTCACACAAATTCACCTAAAACTGTTTTAATAGCTGTGATTAGACAAATTCATTCTTCTACTTTTTTTTTTTTTTTTTGAGATGGAGTTTCGCTCTTATTACCCAGGCTGGAGTGTAATGGCACGATCTCGGCTCACCGCAGCCTCCGCCTCTTGGGTTCAAGCAATTCTCCTACCTCAGCCTCCCAAGTAGCTGGGACTACAGGCGTGCACCACCATGTCCAGCTAATTTTTGTATTTTTAGTAGAGACGGGTTTCACCATGTTGACCAGGATGGTCTCGATCTCTTGACCTCGTGATCCACCTGCCTCGGCCTCCCAGAGTGCTGGGATTATAGGCGTGAGCCACCGTGCCCAGCCCATTCTTCTACTTTCATAATGGACATTAGATATGGAAGCCTCTAAGTACAATGTATTAAGTAATCTTATGGTGTCTTCAGAGATATTACTGTCACTCAAAATCTGCAAATCCTCCTAGCATTTCATCAGTGCTTTCTTTCTCAGTTATAGATCTGAGAAATTGTTCACACTTATGTCCCAATCATTCCTTAAAAATCCTACCAGCAGGCTTATGCCCCCCATCCACACCAAACCACCTAATGTCTCTAATGACTTGCTAATTACTGAATTCAATGTGTACTTTTCTAGTCTTATTTTTTGTGACCTCCTAATAGAATGTGACATTCCTGTCTACTCCCTCTTTCTTGCAACAACCTTTTCCTGGAACTTTGATGAACTTGGGTATCTCCTAGTTTTCTTAGGACTCTGGTCTCTCCTTTCCAGATTTTTGTTTGCTCATCCCTTAAAAATAGGTGTCCCTTTGAGTTCCTCAGGGACCTAGGCCTCTTGACACCAGTTCCATACTTTCTGGCTTGGTGATCTTATCCATTTTCATCTCTTTAGTTACCATCCTGATAATTGATCACTCTCTAATCAATGTATCTCTGACCAAAGGTTGCAACCCGAATTCTTGACCCACGGAGTCACGTAATCAGTATGTCTTCACGTCAATGTACGACAGTCACCTTAAGCACACCATGACCAACCTGAACTCATTATCTTATCTCATGCCAGTTCTTTTTCTAGTGTATCCCCTTTCAGGAAATGGAAAAACTATCCATACAATTCCTCAAGACAGAAATCTAGGCATCATTCTTGAATCCTCTACTTTCCTTATCGCTAGGATTAACATTTGTCATCCAAATTGGGATGCTTTTGAAGGAAAGCAAAAATTGGAATTATCTGGAGCAAGCTGGGATGCATAATCACTTTACTTCTCTTTCGCATACAATTAGTTACAAAGCAATTACATTTCCTAAATATTCTTTGTTGTCACTTTCCCCATTCCCACTGATCACTCAGATCAGTATCATCTCTCAGCCAGATCACACAGCAGCCACCTATGTTAAATCTCTGAACATACCTACCTTCTGCCTATTCCACCTCAAAACCCACATTGTAGCATACAGTATTTTCTAGGATTTCAACTGTATCATATCACTCCATTGATTAGAGCCCTCCAATAGCTTTCCATTGCCGTTAAGGTAAAGCCCATGAAAGCAGAAACCATATTTATTTTGCTCACCATTGAATTTCTACTAGGATCTAAAAAGGAGCAACACAACAGAAAATAGTAGTTGAATGAATGAAATAACATCACTAAGTGCGCCTTAGCTAGGTTGCACTGGCATACAGAAAATCAGTTATGTCCTTAAAAACATAAGGATGTCTCTGATCAGACATTTCTCTTACTGCTGTGGATATTAACATAAGGTGAACTTGATACGTACATTTCTGAGTAGTCTCTGGAAATTTCAAGCCCCTTTGTTACATTCCTTTACAGAGCTAACCGTTTCCACCATGTGCCACTACCTATCAACAAACCAATGTGCAAGAAAAGTCCAGTGTCATGGAAAGCACAAGAGACTGGATCAGCAAGACCCTATTTTGATTCTTAGCTCTTTCCCTTATCTTTGAGAGTGAATGCCTTCATCTACAAAATTAATAACATTACCTATGTTATGTAACTTTTAGGAATATCAGGTAACATAATGATGTGAAAGGTTTTTGTAAACTAAAACACTTGGGATAGTAGAAATAGTAGTAGATGCTGCTGCCCTAGGTAGAGGTAACCTAGATGTCAGTTCTTTGGGTCCAATATATAGAAATGAAAAACTATGAATAGGAAAAATGAAATCAGTGAAAAACAGCTTTTAAAAAAATCTTAGCTGTCTATTATATAAATATACAATGACAGGTTTTGTAAAACACATGTTATTAATTACACATGCTGCCACAGCAGACGCCTAAACCTTCTGGGCGTCTTGAAGTATGTGTTATTTAACTCAATGATCCTTTGAAGTAATTTGGTTTCCTCATTGCATGTGATCTTATGAAACTTGCCCCGTATTAGATCACTGACTAAAACAAACAGGGTCTACCAGGGTTTTTACTGGTGAGAAAAGAAAGCAGCTAAATGCTACATGTTTTGTTTTAACAGTAGTTGGAAAATAATTTATTCTCCTTTAATAAAGATATGAAACCCAAAGATTTCTGATGTGGAAAACGGTGCAAAAATCTATGAAGCCTTTAAACAACTAAAAAAAAATAAAATTAGAGATTAATATTGCAGATATTTAAAATTAATTTCACATTGCTTAAGGCATCTCTAGTCTACAAGTCTCTAAATTTGTTTTGGTTTTAAAGGCACAGCTCAAATTCTGTGTAAAATTCTGAAGTGACATAAATACTTTTTAAGAAAGCAGTAAGTATCATGTTTTAGGAATGTATATAATGGTAAAACAAACGTAAAATATTGTTTTGGTTCACAGTAACTTAATGAAGAAGAAATGTTTAAATGTGCCTATTAATTTTTCATCAAGCTTCCCATTAAATTCATTCAATTATGTAAAACAGAGCCTTAGTGTACTGTCTTACTTCTCAAACACAGATGATTCTATCTGCTAAGTTCTCTCTGAAATTGGTTCTGAATTCTCCACCCTACCTTCAACTGTCTTCAAGACCTAGTCTTTTTTTTTTTCACTAGTCCTCCTGCGTCCCATGCTGAATATCTCAGGTTTATCCTATATAATGCTAATTGGATGAGTTTTCTAAAATGTAAATGTGATGAAATGACTACATTGCTTTACAAGAGGAAAAGGCAAAAGTTATGGCATATAAGGCCTTTCACAAACAGGCTCCAATCTTTCAACCTCATCTTCAGAGACACTTTCCTTCATATACTCTTATCATTAAAATCATCCATCACTTCTCAAATACTCTTTATTCTATTTTAGGAGTTGACAAACTGTGGTCCTCGGGTTGTATATGGCCCATTTTGATGAAACAAAGACTGTAAATATCCAACTTTACAACATAATACCAAACTGTTACCAACTTATATACCCACCAGCACTGTATGCCAACCCCATTTAAATTATATCTTACCACTTTCTTAATTTTTGTCACTTGAGCAGTAGAAAATGATATGTAATACATATTTGATTACTACTAAAATGACTTTTTGAGATACTTGAAATATCCCTCGCTGTTTTTTTTCTCCGAAATGCTCAGTATATAGTTTTGACTGAAATTTGTATTTGAGTATCTTCTCCTATCAGATTGTGTAAGGGATGAAAACCATCCTTTCCTTTCAAGATGTTAAAAGTTTGTGGCTGGGACCCCTACTACAAAAGACAGATTAAGAAGAGAAAAATACAAATTTATTAATATAAGTTTTACAAGACATGATAGACTCATAAGGAAATGAAGACCTCAAGCAACAGTTAAACCTGAATGTTCTTATAGCAGATTTGATGAAGGGTGAGCGTGATAGGGGACTATGACGGAGCAAGGAGTATGAGCTAAGTATAGTAAACTGCAGAAAACTTAGCAAGGTCTGTTTGTTCAGATTCCTCTCTGTGTACCTTACCTTTGGAAAGAAGGGTGCATTTTTTTCCCTAGCTATAAGGAGGACATTTCTCATATGAGGGTATTACGATCTGCTTCGAAAGAAGGTTGGAGAGATCTTCTGTTTCTATCACTTTCTCAAATTTTTTTTAGGTAAAAATATTCAATATGCCAAGGTGCCATATTTTGGGGTTATGTGTCCTGGAAGCCATCAGCAGCTTTTCTTTCCACTTTACTTATGGATGAATAACAGTTATTAATTTTAATAAAGTCAAATATATAAATCTTTTTTTATGATTAGGGCTTATTGTTTAAGAAGTCCCTTTCAAATCTGATTTTTAAAAAAAATCCTCTTTTTTATTTGAAAGTTTTAAAAGAGTTCAAGATGTACAGTAGAAAGTTGTTTCAGGTCCTCCTCCCTCCCCCACATACATATCCAGTTACCTGTGGATAACTTTTGAATTGATCCAATGATCTACACAGCTACTTCTGTCCCATATCAAAATTACGTAAATGCATGAGTCACTTTCTGGAATTTCCATGATTTTCTAAGAGCAAGTATATTATTCTGTGCTGATATTACATGATTTCAATTACTACAGTTCTGTAACATGTTGTATATATAATGGAGAGATTTCCATGCTTAGTTCTCTTCCTGATTATCTTAGCTATTTTTTATGTTGTATTCTGGGTAACTTATTTAGATTATATGATAGCTAATAAATTATCTCTTCACTTTTGCCAAATCTGCTATTAAGGCCATCCAAAGAGTTGTTTTGAATTTGAACAATTATGCTTTTCCTTCCTACAAGTTCCATTTGGTTCTTGGTAAATGGTTCTTTTAGTTATTCCTAATAGTATCTTGTTAATCTTTATGATTTGCACTTTATTTCTTTAGAGATTTTGTACAAGGCTATTTGTATTTGACAATCTCAATACCTGCAGTTTTTTGAGAATTTACATCTGTTGTTTTTTGCTAACTCTCACAGTGAGTTACTTTGAAGAATTCTTGGTGACCTTTGATTGTGAGTTAATTGCTTTATGTTAGTCTGTGGGAACCCTGCAGGCCTAAATTGATCATGCTTTCATCTCAAAGATAATTTACATCTCCTACCAGTAGCTATGAGGTGTCCCAGAGTCTCAGACCACCTCTGCCAGCTCCATATGGGAGTCCCAGGCTAGACAACACTCTTATTACCAGTCTGAAGATAAAAAGGGCAATATAGCTTTAGCATCCCCCCTTCAGGGATTACCAACTTCTCTTTATGCCTGTCGCTCACTGTTTTCAGCTCCAGTCATATAAATATAAATATATATATGTGTATATATATATATACAAAACTGAAAGCATATATACACACACACACACATATATATATCATATATACACACACACACATGCACATATATATATAAGTGTATATATATATATACTTTCATATTTATATGACTGGAGCTGAAAACAGTGAGCAACAGGCATAAAGAGAGGTTGGTAATCCCTGAAGGGGAATGCTAAAATTATATTGTGTATAAAGTATGTATGTGTGTGTGTGTGTGTGTGTGTATACAAATAGATATATAGCAGAATAGTGGGTCTGAGATATCTTCCCTAGCCACTCTAAGTCCAGCAAAGTATCCAAAGATATGTCTTATCCAGGATAGGATTGTTCTGCAGAGGTCCTCTGAGAACTGAATTTGCCAGGCTTCCAAAATGGGAAGTCGGATCATGGGCTTCTATGCTCTTTAGTTTTCCTAACACCTTTCTTTTAACTACCCTCTCACCTCTAAACACAAGTTAATCATTTTTCCATAACCCAAATAAAAATTGTATTGCAAGTATTTCTCAGCAAGTCTACAACTCACACTGGGTCTGGGGCAAACTGAGGGCAAAGATATAATCTCATTCAGGTCTTTATGTCTAATGATTTTTGCATAGTTAAAAATACATTATAAAAGTTTAATATATATTTGTCCAATGAATAGGTAACAAATGAAAAATCCTCACAATTTGTCAAGGTATGCTACCTATATAAGAGCATTTATCAACTATAATACATTGTTTAAAGTTTTAAATTAAAAAAAAAATACATGAATGCTAGGGTTAACTGAACTCATTTATAAAATCTATAACATTCTGAAGAGAAAGAAATTCTGCTCTTCATAGTATCCATTGGTAAAGAACTTCAACATCTCTGGAAAACATTCAGAGAGAACACTCTCATCAGGTGGCCTTAAATTATTTTTGATAAAACAAAATTATTAATCAGAGTCTGAATTCCAGCTTTGCCACAAGTTGACCTTAAGTAAGTTAACCACTGCTACTCACTTTTTTTATTGGTAAATGGAGATTCAGTCTACCTTCTAGATTGATACAAAGATTAAATGTATTGAAACATGTAAAGTGCTAAGGACAATATTTGGTACTTCATAAAGCCTAAACAGTTATTAGGGAATGTATAAATAGATTCAGATAAAGTTCTCTTTCCAAATCTAGATTTCTGCACCATAAATACTATAACATCACAGAAGCAGCATTAGATGGAGAGAAGTCTACCCTCTAAAAATATAGAGACAAGAGTTTGTTTATGTTTATCATTTAGTACATATTTGTTGAATACCTGATGGGTACAAAACACTGTACTAGGCTAAAAAACCAGAAAGATGAACAAGTATTCTTTCTTTAGCGAGTGTATAAACTAGAAGAAGAGTATGGTAAGTACTCTAAATGACTGTACTTATTAGCAGAATACTGCAATACATACAATGGCTACTGGTATTAGAGAAGCAGCACAGATGGGGCTCCTCCACAGAAGGATGAATTTGTATCTAATTTGTTGATACCTTAAAACATTTCAAAAGAAGACATTTATGCAGCCAACAAACATACAAAAAAAAGCTCATCGTCACTGGTCATTAGAGCAGTGTAAATCAAAACCACATTGAGATACCGTCTCACGCCAGTTAGAATGGCTATCATTAAAAAATCTAGAGACAGCATGCTGGAGAGGATGTGGAGAAATAGGAATGCGTTTACACTGTTGGTGAGAGTGTAAATTAGTTCAACCATTGTGGAAGACAGTGTGGCGATTCCTCAAGGATCTAGAAATATAAATACCATTTGATCCAGCAATCTCATTACTGGGTATATACCCAAAGGATTATAAATCATTCTATTATAAAGACACATGCACAGGTATGTTTATTGTGGCACTGTTTACAATAGCAAAGACTTGAAACCAATCCAAATGCTCATCAATGATAGACTGGACAAAGAAAATGTGGCACATATACACCATGGAATACTATGCAGCCACAAAAAAGGGAAGAGTTCATGTCCTTTGCAGGGACATGGATGAAGCTAGAAACCATCATTCTCAGCAAACTGACACAAGAACAGAAAACCAAACACCGAATATTCTCACTCATAAGTGGGTGCTGCACAATGAGAACACATGGACACAGGGAGGGAAACATCATACACTGAGGCCTGCTGGGGCGTAGGGGACTAGGAGAGGAATAGCAGGGGGTAGGGGGATTGGAGAGGGATAACATTAGGAGAAACACCTAACGTAAATGACGGGGGGGGATGGATGCAGCAAATTACCATGGTATGTGTACACCTATGTAACAAACCTGCACAATCACACATGGACTCCAGAACTTAAAGTATAATAATAATAATAAAAAACATTTATTAGACTCATTCAACATAAAAGTCCAACTCTGGTTTTCAGACAAAGAAAGAAAAACTCAGGGGAGGGAAGTGGCTTTTTCATAGTCGCAGTATTAAATTCTGACACAATTAGAAATACAGCCCATGCTTCCTGACTCCCATCTGGCACTTTCCCTTGGGAGAAATGTGATTAGCCACCTTTATTAGGTGCAATTTTTAACATTGCCTTTCCAAACAATGGGGGTGAGGTGGGAGATACAATAGCGGTATCAACCCCAACCTACGTAACAAAAACCTCACTACCTAACAAAAAGAAAGAAAAAGTTGGGGGTGATATAAATACAAATAAATTGGCAGTCACATCAAATCCTTTTGGGGAGAAATAAAAGCAGACTTAAATGGATAGACAAATGAATGGAATCTGGGAGGGTTCTGAGAGGAAGCTTTAGAAGCAAAAAGAAAAAAAATACATATTCCATGCCTCATCTTCTTTTTTTTTTTAATACTTTGGGCTCTGGGGTACATGTGCACATCCTGCATCCTGCAGGATTGTTGCATAAGTACGTACATGCCACATCCCCTCTGCCACCTGTCGCCTACATCAGGCATTTCTCCCGGTATTATCCCTCCCCATCATCCCTGCCCACCGCTATCCCTCCCCTCCCCTCTCCTCCCCTCCCCTCCCCTCCCCCACTCCCTCCCCCACCTAGCCCAGTGAGTGTTGTTTCCTTCCCTGTGCCCAAGTGTTCTCATTGTTCATCACCCACCTATGAGTGAAAACATTCTGTGTTTGGTTTTCTGTTCTTGTGTTAATTTGCTGAGAATGATGGTTTCTAGATTCATCTATGTCTCTATAAAGGACACAAACTTGTCATTTTTTATGGCTGCACAGTATTCCATGGTATATATGTGCCACATTTTCTTTGTCCAGTCTATCACTGATGGGCATTTGGGTTGATTCCAGGTCTTTGCTATGGTAAACAGTGCTCCAACAAACATACGTGTGCATGTGTCTTTATAATAGAATGATTTATAATACTTTGGGTATACACCCAGTAATGGGATTGCTGGGTCAAATGGAATTTCTATTTCTAGATCCTTGAAAAATCAACACACTGTCTTCCATAATGGTTGAACTAACTTACACTCCCACAAACAGTGTAAAAGTGTTCCTTTTTCTCCACATCCTCTCCAGCATCTGTTGTCTCCAGATTGTTTAATGATCGCCATTCTAACTGGCATGAGGTGGTATCTCAATGAGGTTTTGATTTGCATTTCTCTAATGACCAATGATGATGAGCATTTTTTCATGTTTGTTGGCCGCATAATACCAAAACAGAGATATAGACCAATGGAACAGAACAGAGACCTCGGAGGCAACGCCACACATCTGCAACCATCTGATCTTTGACAAACCTGACAAAAACAAGCAATGGGGGAAAAGATTCCCTGTTTAATAAATGGTGTTGGGAAAACTGGCTAGCCATATGCAGGAAGCTGAAACTGGACCCCTTCCTTACACCTTATACAAACATTAACTCCAGATGGATTAAAGATTTAAACATAAGAACTAACACCATAAAAACCCTAGAAGATAACCTAGGCAACACCATTCAGGACATTGGCATAGGCAAGGACTTCATGACTAAAACATCAAAAGCAATGACAACAAAAGCCAAAACAGACAAATGGGAGCTAATTAAACTTAAGAGCTTCTGCACAGCAAAAGAAACAATCATTAGAGTGAACCAGCAAGCAACAGAATGGGAAAAAATTTTCGCAATCTACCCATCTGACAAAGGGCTAATATCCAGAATCTACAAAGAACTAAAGCAGATTTACAAGAAAAAAACAAACAAACCCACTCAAAACTGGGTGAAGGATATGAAGAGACACTTTCCATGCCCCATCTTAAACCCATAAAGGAAACATTTGTTTTTATTTTTTTTGTTTCCTTCTTTTCATTAATTAAATTATTTGCTGTCTCTGGCATGTGCCTGGCACATTTCTAGGCTTTGAAGAATCATCTCTGAACAAGACAGAGAATATCACCCTTCTCATGTAGTATACATCCCTGTGTTGTTTAGTAAATGATAGACAAGTAAACAAGGATCACCTGATAGTGAGGAGTTCCATACTGAGAATTACAATAGAAGGATAAGGTTGACTGCCTTGGTGACCATGTTAGATTTGGAGAGAAGACGTTTCTGAAGAAGACATGGAAGTAGACGGTGGATGTGTGTGTGTGTGTGTGTGTGTGTGTGTGTGTATGTGCGCACGCACGTGTGTGTGTGTGTGTTTGAGACGGAGTTTCGTTCTTTTTGTCCAGGCTGGAGTGCAATGGCATGATTTGGGCTCACCGCAACCTCCGCCTCCCAGATTCAAACGATTCTCCTGCCTCAGGCTTCCGAGTAGCTGGGATTACAGGCATGAGCCACCATGGCCAGTTAATTTTTTTTTTTTTTTTTGTATTTTTAGTAGAGACAGGATTTCTCCATATTGGTCAGGCTGGTCTTGACCTCCTGACCTCAGGTGTTCACCGGCCTCGGCCTCCCAAAGTGCTGGGATTACAAGTGTGAGCCACCGTGTCTGGCTGATGGTGTGGTTTTTTAATAAGTTGAGGAACTGCATCATCTCAAAAGCAAAAAAGCTTGAAGTGACTTGTTTATGTAGTAGGTGCTAAAAGGAGTTCAGTGATTATGGAGTTGTTTAATTGACAAACGAGGCTTTTCTGCACACCTGAAATAATAAAAATTACAGAATAACAATAGGATGAAATTAAAATTTAATTTGGTGAAGTAAAAAAAAAAGAAGTGAAATAATATAATGCTATACCCTTGAAAATAATGAGCTGGTTCACATTTATGCCAAAGGTAAGGGAAGGAAAAAGTGTAAATAACAAGAAACTACACCTTCCACCATTAGTGGGAAATAAGAGAAAGAAGTTCAAACAAACAGTGCGGGGTTATACATCCAAACACAGTGTTTATGGCAAAGTAGGCTACAGAACAACTAAACCTGACTCTTAAAGTGAAATTTTTCTGAAATGATAAATGTGGATATCTGAAGATGTTAGGGGGAAAAAGCTTTATGATAATGTCAATGATATTTTTTCCCTCCCACATACTACAGGAACAGAAAAGTCTCTTCTTCAGGGAAAAATCTAAAATATTAAAGTCCAGGCACTGTATGTAATTAAAAGGCAAATGCACTTGACATTTTTGTTGGCACAAACTCAGAATGCCAGATCTGGGTCAGTCATCCAAACATGCCATTCAAAGCACAAACAGGAACAAAATCACTTTTGAATACTAGAGAAAGAAATAAAAAACAAATAGAACCTTTAATAGTGCTCGAATTATAAGAATGTGATGTGATCTAAAATAGTAAAGATGGTCTACCTTTTAACCTATTCCCCCTGTTCTTATTTAAGAAATGAAGGGTTAAGACTAGCAGTTTTTTGGGATGCTTTTAGTTATGAATTCTATTTTCATTCTGAGCAGGTCATTTTCCACCAAGGCTTGGATAATTCATTAATCTGGCATATCTCAGGAGAACACACAACATGGTTTAAATCACATTAATAGAGGTTGCACTGCAATTTTCAGAGGTGTTTATTTACTAAATTAGAGACTGCCTTAATATTAGACAGATGAACCAGATTTTAAAATGATTTTAGTTGAGCTCTAGCCTTTCCAAGATAATTTAGTATAAAGTCTAAATTATTAATAAACATTTTAGAGTTTGAGATTGGTTTTTAATCCTAAAATATTTTTTGGCCTTCAGTGAATGAAAATATTGGCAGCCTTATTTGTTTGTTTGTTTATTTATTTATTTTGAGACGGCATTTTGCCCTAGTTGCCCAGGCTGGAGTGCAATGGTGCGATTTTGGCTCACTGCAACCTCTACCTCCCAGGTTCAAGTGATTCTCCTGTCTCAGTTTCCCTAGTAGCTGGGATTATAGGCGCCAGACACCATGCGCAGCTAATTTTTTGTATTTTTAGTAGAGATGGGCTTTCACTATGTTGGCCAGGCCACCTATATCCAAAATACTTTTATGGGCTATAGATTGTTCAATTCTAGATAATCAACCTTTTTATACTCAACAGCTTCCCCTTGTCTAAATTGGACCCTTCCAATAAGAAAGTTTCATCTCTTCCACAAAGCCTTTTCCAGTTCCTCAATCCCCCCCAGGGTGTTTGGAATTCCTACGCACTTGTTGGCTGTATTTCTATCTGAACTCTGAATCACAGCCTAATAGAGGTAGGCTGGAGTTTTAGAAGGAGCAAGGCTTTCTGAAGTCACAATTCACTAATGTATAGACTTGGAGAAGTTACATTAACTTGAATCTCAGTTTCCTCATTTATAAAATGGGGTAATAATATTCTTTTATATAGATGTTCTAAGGATTATATGAGATAATGTTGAAGAAAGCATATAAAGATTTGTTTCCTATGTGTATTTTCCACTTATTTCTTCTTGGAGGGCACATGACCAGCACCTATCTTGACTCTCTAGCAAAGGGTAAGAATTCAGGAAATATTTGATCCCCAAATCTCTTGCTTGTATTAGAGATTTGACCATCAACATTCTGTACGCCACTGTTTGGAAAACAGAGTTTTACAATGTAAATGCAAATTGGCTTTTGCCTGCTATTTCAAAAGCTAGGGTAATTGGTATAAATTAGTTCTTAGAAGAAATTAAGTGCCTGTTAGTGGCACAGTTGGATCTCTCATACTCCTTTCCTCTTTATGGCTGCTTCAGATTCTCCTGCGACCACTTTATAAAACACTGTGTGTGCTAATAGCGGGGCTGAAAGGTGGGGGACAGAGTGGTGCTTGTTTTGTCTTTTTGCTACGAAAACTTTTGGTACCTTACGTTTCTTCTCTTAAAATCTAACTGTCAGCAACCGTTAAGCAAGTGACTTCATTCTTCTTTGATCTTTAATGTATTCATTTTTTCAATTATTTTCAAACGCACCGAATCCAAGTGGTTCACATTTCCCACTTAGAGTTTTGAATTCCTTAAAGCCTGTTTCTATGTACCTCACTCCAAATGTGTCCAACTACAGTCAGTGACTCCTAGCTTATGGAGTAAAGGAAAAGTCCTCATTGATTTTGAAGAGATCGCTGAGGCATTGTCCTCCAGATTGCCAGATCACACAGCTGCCTGGGAGTCCTCAGTATTCCTCGGAACACCTATCCCTCCCGGATGATCTGAATTATTCCTCTTGCATATCCTTCACTCTGAGTTTGCTCTTTCTCATGGATCTCACTGAATTTATATTTTATGAACATATTTCTTTCACAATCTGCCCCAATATGTTTTCACAATTTGGGAGACTAGAGAGCTAAAATATTTAAAGGAAAATTGTGTTCTCTATCAAGTTTACACATACCTAGTAGGTTAAGATACTGAAGCCTGCCTCACCTCAGCTACTTGGGATCACTGTATGAACCAAAATGCTCAGATACAGAGATTAAAAACTTAAATTACAAAATCTCATCCTCACTGCATTTTCCGCTATACAAATATTGAATACTTCTCTGACCTGTAGTGAACTCAGCAGTGGAGCTGGAGGACGAAAAAATGGGGCAAAAGAAGAGTCAAAGCAAAGGCTAAAATCTGTAAAACCAAGTATAATTTGAGAAACAGGATCCATAGAGCTATCCAATAAATTGTTAATAACATCACATGTGACAATTAACAATTTTCCCCAAATCTTAGCTGAAGAGTGATTTCTAATTTTCTTGAAATTAGAAACTTCAAGCTGAAGTTATAAGAATCAGGTGAAAGGACAGACCTTACTCTGTTTTTCTTACTAGTTTCTTGCAAGATAATAATAATTCCTTCAGATCTGCAAGAATAAAGGTTAGTCTTTTAGGCAATATGCCTCAGAAATATAAAATTTTTTGCTCGTTCTGCACAGCTGAGTGAAAAGACCCAGTCCTGGGCAAGAACAAAATGGGTGCCTAGTCATATTCGTGTTCCAATTTAGGAATGGAAAGGAAGGCAGAGCGCCTCTATCTGAGATCAGTGGTCACCAGTCTCTTGGGAATTTGTGTGGCCTAAACGAGATGTAGTAGTCAGCAGCAGACCTCAGATATCACTCCTCTGTTTTTATGACGTAAAATCTTTCTGTACACATAACTCACTTCTGACCTTAAATTCACAACTCCCTAAAGTCAAATTTTCTTCATCAAACCTCTCTGAATGTTAGATTGGCGGTCTCAGCCCGTTCTAACTTTCTCTACTCTCCTTCTGCCCTGGAGCTGACACTGCCCCCTTTTCCTTAACATTCAGATTATCTTCACCTCTGAATTTGCCTCCAGTATGTTCCTCATTTTGCTATGGTTTCCCAATAAAACTCTACTGGGAAATATTCTTTTAAACAATATGATAAAAACAAAAAAACAAATAACCATTTCTCATCTAGTATATTTTAAAACAGAACTGTTCGATATCTCATTTTATTTGTTTGAGACAAGGTCTCACTCTGTCTCCCAGGCTACAGTGCAATGAAGCTATATAGATCAGCAATATAGTTTTGTAATTTTTTAACATGTACCAAAGGATGAATATGAGAGAATAGAATGTAAATTGTAATATTTACCTTTTCAACTAAGATCACACAGTACTAGTTTATTTTGCAGTATAACAAATGTGTCTTTGACATATGCGGAATAAATTATACAAAGCTGAATTCTCAATGCAGCCTCACCTTCCTGGGCTCAAGTCACTCTCCCAGCTCAACCTCTGGAGTAGCTGGGACTATAGGTACGTGCCACTATGCCTGGCTAATGTCTGCTTTTTATTTTATTTTTTTGGTAGAGATAAGGTTTCTTGTCCAGTTTGGTCTTGAACTCCGGGATTCAAGCGATCCACCCACTTTGACCTCTCAAAGTGCTGGGATTACAGGCATGAGCCACCACACTTAGCCGATCTCTTATTTTTAACTCAAATAGAAACCTCTCTAGGGCAATCAGATAATTCACAAATTTTAATCTCTGTTGACTCATATTGTTTTTTTTTTCCCAAACAGGCATTTATCATACCAGTGCAATTCAAAGCTACTTAAATATTCCAAGTCATCACAGTAACTCAATCCTTTAAGCACGTAACATTTCAATTCATATGAAGACACTAAAATAATTTAGGAACACACTAAAATAACTCCTTGCAAGAGCTTTGTAAACATCTGGACAAATCTTATTCTACCATATCACAATGTACTTTAATACATAAGTCTATTCTAAGCACATGGCCACAACTACTTGCATTGTAACAGATGATGTTCTCAATATAAGATTATGTTGCTATGGCATCAACAAACCATGATCTTACAAATCAATTCTCTTATTTACCAGGATCATTTTTAAGGAAAATAAAAGATTATTGGCTCCCTATGATATGTTTACATTTACGATAAATGCAAATTTAGCACTAAGTATGAAAATTAGTAATGTGACATTTTCTTAGTGTGCAAAACCAGACCTATGGCCACTCACGGTGGCTCATGCCTGTAATCCCAGCACTGCG
Source organism: Ateles fusciceps (assembly GCA_036589455.1). Classification (NCBI taxonomy): domain Eukaryota; kingdom Metazoa; phylum Chordata; class Mammalia; order Primates; family Atelidae; genus Ateles; species Ateles fusciceps. The sequence continues at coordinate 14,139,404 of JAZHEH010003259.1, read as the reverse complement.
GGAGGCTGAGTCAAGTGGATCAGTTGAGGTCAGGAGTTTGAGACCAGCCTGGCTAACATGGTGAAACCCCATCTCTACAAAAAATATAAAAAATTAGTGGGGTGTGGTGTAGGCACCTGTAATCCCAACTACTCGGGAGGCTAAGACAGGAGAGAATTGCTTCAACCCAGGAGGCGGAGGTTGCAGTGAGCTGAGATGGCACCACTGCACTCCAGCCTCGGTGACAGAGCAAGACTCCCTCTCAGAAACAGACAAACAAACAAACAGGCCTATAATTTAATCACTATAATTGCCAGAATTTATCATTAGACTTTTCAGGGTCAACAATACAGTTTTGTCATTTTTTAACATGTACCAAAACAATGAATATGAGAGAATAGAATGTAAATTGTAACATCTACCTTTTCAACTAAGATCACACAGTACTAGTTTATTTTGCAGTACAACAAGTGTGTCTTTGACATATGTGGAATAAATTCTACAAAGCTGAAAGAACTTGTCAGTCCTTTTAAATTAGATTATCTCAAGCTATTTCCAAATCCTCAACAAACTGAAACATGGTTTTTGCATTCTGCATGTAAGAATGTGGCTGACAACAAAGATTTCATAAGACACTCTACTCTCTCCCTGTGAGGCCAAGTTTTATATTCCTTCATTAGTTTGTATGAATTCATATTCCGAAGTCTCTGGTTCAGACAGATTGTTTGCTCTAACGCTTGTTATATCAAGATTATTTAAGCTGAACCTGAAAGGAGACAACACATTCTTACACATTTTTGCAAAATTAGAGGAAGAATAAGTAAACACATTTAAATCAAGATGAAAATCAATGGTTTGTAGATTACAAACCCTTGGTTCTATCTAGCTCAAACATGATAAAATGCTGACTGAACAACTGCATCTAAGAGAAACAGTCATAAAACAATTTTCTATGCCCGTATTAGTTTCTTGTGGCCACTGGAGAAAACTGCCACACACTTGATGGCTAAAAATCACACACATTTGTTTTCTTATAGTTCTGGGAACTAGAGGTCCCAAAAGCAGTATCACTGGGCCAAAATCAAGGTATCAGTAGAGTTACCCTCACTCCTGAGGCTCTAGAAAAGAATTCATTCCTTGCCTTTTCCAGCTACCAGTGGCTGCTGGCATTCCTTGACTTGGAGTTACATCACTCCAATCTCTGCCTCTGTGGTCACATTGCCTTCTTCTCCTCTGTGTGTCAAATCTTCCTCTGCTTCGCTCTTATAAGGCTACATGTAGGTGGATTTAGGGCCCACACTGTTAATCCAGTAAAATCTACCTCGTCAAGATCCTTTACTTAATCACATTTGCAAAGATCGCTTTTCCCTAAAAGGTAATATTTACAGCTCATGGGGATTAGGACCTGGTATCTTCCAGTAGCTATTATTCAGCCTGCTAAAATCTACATGCTTTCCAATATATTTTTAAACAGAATTTTTCAAGGTATAGGCTTTAAAAAAGTAAAAGAATCCCAAGAGATCTAAATGATAAGAGAGAGGGGCCTAAGTGATGATACTGAATCCTAGTGAACAAAGGAAGACAAAGATGATCATCTGCCATATTTGATAGATGTTGGTAGGTAACATCTTCTCTTCATGTTCCGTTGTTTGTTATTTGTTTTCATTGCTACCAGAACCTCTTATCATTCTCTACATACGCATGTAAATACTAGCTGCAGAAGGCCTGGTAACTTGGCTTGAAGGTTACTTTTCTTCTGTTTGTTTATGTATAAAATTGTCTTTCCCTTACATCAAGTAAAAATTAAAAATTAAAAAAAAAATACAGTTGTAATAGCTAATTCTCAATGGCTGAAGGGTTGCATTTGAAAGAGGGATGAAAATCACTCCAGATACCAGGAAAAACTACTGTGTGATCTGCGATAAGTTATCTGCTTTTTTTGAGACCCACTTTTCTAATCTTTACAATGAAATAACTAAATCTTGTTTTGCTTGTTTTGAAGATTACTGAATATACATTTAAAGTATCTAGAAGTATTTAGCACATAGCAGGAACTTAATATACAATTATTGGTATTAATATTAGAGAGTAAGAAATTACTGGCATGTAACATATTGTATATTTGACACGATTAAATCATCTCAAAAAAATAAGAAGGATTCTTTCTGAATAGTCACACCAACAGTCCTGTGTTTGCTTTTAACAGAAAGCGGGGTCAGTAGTAGTTTAAGGAGGCTATTATTCACTTTATAATATTTTCCTTCTCACTGTGATATGCAGAATATATACTGAAATTGTGGTTGACCCAACACTCCAACCAGTGTCCTCTTTTATTCACTCTGTATTTCTTTTATTTTTCTTTTCTTTTGAGACAGTCTCGCTGTGTCACCAGGCACCAGGCTGGAGTGCAGTGGTGTGATCTCGGCTCACTGCAACCTCTGCCTCCCAGGTTCAAGCAATTCTCCTGCCTCAGCCTTCTGAGTAGCTGGGACTACAGGCACGCGCCACCACACCCAGCTAATTTTTGTATTTTTTAGTAGAGGCAGGGTTTCACCATGTTGGCCCGGATGATCTTAATCTCTTGACCTCGTTTCACCACGTTGGCTGGGATGGTCTCAATCTCTTGACCTTGTGATCCGCCCGCCTCAGCCTCCCAAAGTGCTGGGATTACAAGTGTGAGCCACCACGCCCAGCCTCACTCTGTATTTCTTAATCCATTTGATAAATACTAATAAATCCACTTGCTGTGCTAGATGCTGAGGGAGGTTAAAGTGTGACAAAAGCCTTGCTCTCATGCAGCCTGTAGTCTAGAAAGGGAGGCCGACATTAAACAAATAATTAACTACTGTCAATTTTTCCTGCTACACAGGAAAAAGACAATTCACTCCTTTCTCTGACTTGACTTATAGTTCACAGTGCCCAGAAAACTGGGATTCTTGATAGACTGCACCACATATCTCCTAATTAGCAACACTCACTAGTTTGGCCCCGTAATGTACACAGCTAACACACACTTTCGCTGGCAAGAAAAGAAAATACCTATCACCAAGTTATGACCAAAGTATTTTTACTTACTCATTATTTCTTAGGATACTGCATATAGCAATTCCTTTAAAAGCAGACTCTACTAGCATGTTTTCCACTGAACAGAATTGTTTGTCCATTTAACCAAAAGGTATTTATTGCCTGGGAATTCATTAGTTCATTATTTGAAGAAATATATATATATATATATATATTTTCTTGTCTAATATATATATGTATATATATTTCTTGCCATATATATATATATATATATATATATATATTTATATATATATATATATAATGAAAATGTATAAAACAGTACCCACATTCAAAGAGTTCAAAGAGTTCTTCAGGAAATTGGATGCCTAAAAGTCAAACAGACCTTTTAAAAAAAATGTTCAGTGCTTCCTCTGTTAAATGAATGATCATTTCAGAGCTTTGTAAATGCCAAACTCTTTTAATATATTATTTCAATTAGCTTTCACAAGCACCTATGAGGTTTGTTGTATCTTCTTATTTTTTGAAATAGTCTTGCTCTGTCACCGAGGCTGGGGTGCAGTGGCAAGATCTCAAGTTACTGAATCCTTCTCCTGGGTTCAAGCAATTCTCCTGCATCAGCCACCCAAGTAGCTGGGACTACAGGCATGTGCCACCATGCCCGGCTAGTTTTTGTTTTTAGTAGAGACAGGGTTTCACCACGTTGATCAAGCTAGTCTCGTACTCCTGGCCTAAAGTGATCCATCCACCTTGGCCTCCCAAAGTACTGGGATTACAGGCGTGAGCTGCCGCACCAAGTTGTATCTTCTTTACAGATGAGGACACTGATAGGTTGGTATCATCTTTTTCCTAGTCTATATTGCAGCCGTTCCCTTACTGAAGTTTCTGACTGCAAGTCCTACTCCTCCTAATCCACTTGCAGCTCTTCAGATGTCATTTTTCTAAAACTTAAATAGGATCCTATCATTGTTCTGCTTAATAGCCTACAAATAATTCTGGGAAAATGAAAATGGGGAATGATGTAAATTATAGTGCACACCCTATTTATAATAATATTTAGCCACTTAAAATGAAAACAAATAATAATGTGGGTAAAGCTCATGGTAAAATAGTAACTACAAATAATTACAAATCACGATCATTGCAATTACGAGGAAAAGTAAGCATTTGATAAAGGAAAAAAGCAAAAGTCATAATAGTTCTTTAGAATATTCTATCAGAACACTTTTTAATGTTACTATATTGTTTTAATTTTTAAAACAGAAGAGAAAGTGAAACCCTAAAGCACTGTTGATAGCTGCCACCCGCTCTCAAGATAAAGTAAATCCTGAGTCTTACAGCCCTTTCTCATATCTGTATCACCATACATTTGAGACTAATTTCTTACTAACTCCTCAATGCATTCTTGAACACTGCATTAACTTTCATGTCTAACTGCACACTTCTGGCCATGCTGTTACCTGTGTGGATATGGTCTCTGGTTTTTCTACCCATTTAAATGTGACTTTGTATGGAATTCTATTTCATGTTTAGGAACACTGCATGAAATTATTAGTTATCTATCAGGCTCTTTCACTATTCACAACTTCTTGGGAGCATGGAACATATCTTACTTATTTTTAATATTTTCTCAATGCCTAGTACAGGACATACGGCAGAGAGTAAGGTGCAACAAAATTGTGTTGATTTAACATTCTTATAATTTTTCACAAGTGAAAACAATTTTTTTTTTGTTACGATGTTTTGGTGGTTTCTGATTTAAGGTTAGGATGTTAAACGGAGTCCATTTTTACATGACCATAATTCTAGTCCTCAATTCTGCCATGTTCCTAAGTCTTCAGTGAGCTAAGAATTTGGATTCAGGGTAAGTTTAGAATTGTGTGCTGGACTGCTTGTGACTTCAACTATCAATCTTCCGTGGTCACCTCTTGGCCAAGTAATATAGTTGGGGTGTTCGTCTCCTCCAAGTCTCATGTTGAGATGTATTCCCTAATGCTGGAGATGGGACTTGGTGGGAGGTTTTTGGTTTTTGGGGTTGGCTCCCTCATGAATGGCTTGGTGCCATCCTCACAGAGTAATGACTGAATTCTACTAAGAGTTCTAGTAGGATCTGGTTGTTTAAAGAGTGTGGACCTTCCCTCTCCTGTCTTCCTCCCTTGCCATGTGATATACGGCTCCCCTCACCTTCTGCCATGATTGTAAGCTCCCTGAGGCCCTCACCAGAAGCAGATGCCAGTACTACACTTCCTCTACAGCCTGCAGAACCATGAGCCATTTAAACCTCTTTTCTTTATAAATTACCCCAGTCTCTGACTCGGCGCAGTGGCTCACACCTGTAATCCCAGTAGTCTGGGAGTCCGAGGCAGGTGGATTACTTGAGGTCAGGAGTTGGAGATCAGTTTGGCTAACATGGTGAAACCTGATCTCTACTAAAAATACAAAACTTAGCTGGGTATGGTGGCAAGGCAGAAAAAGTACTTGAACCTAAGAGGCACAGGTTGTGGTGAGCTGAGATTGTGCCACTGCACTCCAGCCTGGGTGACAGGGTGAGATTCCAAGAAAAAGAAAAGAAAAGAAAAGAAAGAAAAGAAGAGAAAAGAAAAGAAGGAAGGAAGGAAGGAAAGAAGGAAGGAAGGAAGGAAGGAAGGAAGGAATAATTACCTAGTCTCACATATTGCTTTAGAGCAATGCAAGGACAAACGAACACAGCGAATGAAGGCCAAATTTCCTACTTTGCTTACTCTTCAAAATACTTGTAAAGCATGATGATCCAGATGTGCTGGCGATCGAGGATGAAAGACAAAAGAAGAAATAATCTATGCTCTCAAAAATATCACTCTCCTAGGTTAGGTTCCCTAGAAGCAGAGCCTGAGACAAAGATTTCGATGCACATGATTTATTAAGGGAAAGTTGTCAGGTGAAAAGGAGAGAGGAAAGTAGGCTAGGAAAGGGAAAGCAGCTAAGCGAGAATGTGCTCTCAGTGTAAGTCTAACTTCAGCCTGCAGTCATGGGGAGCTCTAGAGCATGAACTGTCCCAGAGTTGACCTAATCATGAAGTGAGGGCCCTGGACTTTTGTATTCCCCATGTCAGTTAGTCACTGGACATGAGTTGATAGTGTTGGGAGGTAGGCGCATAAAGTTTGGGCAAAGCAAATGTTTTTCAGCTACAAGGGATTTTGAAGAGAAGTGGGGGCTGTGAGCCATTAGCAGCTAACACTGACAGAAACTGGGGGTTTTACAGGCTTGCTAAAGGAATCTGCCCAGGGCAGCAAAGGTGACTAAAGTCATAGAAAAGCATAATCTCCAAGTGACAACATAATTGGCTCTTTAAAAAAATATAAGGCAGCAAGAAAAGAGACATTTTGAAGGGTAAAATCATAAGATTTATAACTTAACCAGCAGTGTTTCTAGCTCAAACAGCAGTTGCTCATATTTATCTATATATCCTGACATTATCTGTAGATGGTCCTTAAAACCTGATTCTTCCCTTAGCTGACTGCATCCTATAAGACATGGATATTTCTTAGCTCCTGTTTCTAGCTGGGCATCTTGAAATTGCTTTCTTGGATTATTTTAATCTTATCAAAGCCTTTATATACGTGACTCTGACTGAAAAAGGAGGGCTTCTCCATTTCCACAGAACAAGTCCTACCTGGTTGATCAGATAGCAGCTGGATTATTCTTTTAAAAGCAGTTGATTCTCTGTATAAAGCATGTGCACATTGGGCTTGCTCTTTTACCCCCAAGTCAGAAATCAAGTTCAAGAATTTCAAGCTGACATAAAAATAATTCCTCTCAAAAGTCTAAAATGTCATTCTCTACAGCCTAAACTAAACTTTTCACATGGAAATGGTAATGAACATCTGAATATTGCATGACTGAACTACAGCATTCATTTTTTTTCTCCAGCAAATATTTATTAGACACTTATTAGGCCCAAATACGTACACTAAATGGCATGACAGATAAAATGACTAAATCAAATGAAACTTCAAGTTTGAAAGAAATATTAGACACTATCACATCTGTGAAACTTTTATTAGTGGAAATTTAAAAAATAAAATCATACATAGGGACCTGATATATGAAACACTGAAAGCACATACACAGTAGCTGGAACAGAAATAAGATGCCCAAGTGTTAAATGCTCTGACTTCATTTTGCCCCCCACATTCTTGAAAATCATTCATTCAAGTGGATTTATAGTTTGGGGAACCTAGACTTGAACAGGTGATTTGGCTAAGGGCACACAACTGCTTTGTAGAGTCCAGGTCATCTGACACAAAGCTTGGTACATTTTCTTTCAAACTACAGCTAAAGATGTACTTCCCATTCTCTGGCACTTTGTTTTGAAAAGAAAATAAATTTTCAGTAATGGCACAAATCGCATGACACTAATGCTATATAAATGCTGCAGATTAATTTACATAAGACTGGGAAATGTGAAATGAATCATTCACAGAAGAAACTGATGAAGCAATTTCAATGTCTACATAAAATTTCTCAGTGTTCCATGTAAGAACAAACTATGGCAACTATCTTTTGTTGTTATTGTTGGGGAGGAAAGTAACTAATGAGTAAATGACAAGTAACCCAAACTCCAAATCCATTTTTAAAAATTAACTATGCTCCTTTCTGCTAACAACTCAAATATTCTCAAATGTTTCTACAATCAAAACTGCTTGAGCTGGGCTTTCAATTTGTAGATCTTGAACTAATTTAGGACAGCTTAAAAAACACTAAAATTTAAGTGACAAAGACAAAGAGATGCATTGCCTCCTACACTCTTTCCCTGTAAGAAAAACACTGGAATGGTCCAGTGACCTGTCTAAGTCAGCATCCTCAATCTCATGTCCTGTCTTTTCCTGCACCCTCACCCAGTGTCAAGTCCACTGGCTGTGACAAGCTCCCAAGCTGCAAGTGTCACAGGCTTCAATGGACCAGTGTAGCCACAGCCACAACAGCAAGGATTTCCTGTGGAAGGCAGGTGCTATTTCAACAGTTTGAGTGCTTCTGGTTTGCTGTGCCTGCTCTGATTTCAAAATTCTATCTGCTTTTGACCTGTGACCTATCTCTAATGTTCAGCTTCTTGTATAGTGCAGACTCCTGAAGCATCCTCTGGCTGCTGCCTCTCATCTTCAGATGCCCTCTGAGCCCTGCCTCCTGACTTAATCTTCCCTTCCAGTCACTGCTGGTTGGTTTCTGCCCCACCTTACCCACTTGCTTCTGGACTCAGGGCTGTGTTTTTCAGCCCCTTTCTGGTTTTCTTCTTTCTGGCATCTGGTTCTGTGAAGAATCATGCTGCTTGCACTAGTTTAGCCAGTTACGCAATTCAGATCAGCAACAGGTGATGGGTTATTCCATTAAAGGATTGTAAAGGCCACAGCTCTAATAGCATCATCTTGACATACTTCTAGGAGAATAATTCTAAACCCTGATTATAGATAATCCAGGAAATTTCTAACCAAATATATGGGTCATTATTTTTTATGTGTTAACAGCCTATACATTGATTGTAACTAGACATAAAAAGTCAAGTAAACATAACATATGAACAGTCAACTTAACTATACAGGTGAAAACATTCCCCCTCTTTAAGAAATAAAAAGATGCAATAATCCCAGCTTCCAAGGATGAAAGGTCTCCAAAGTTTTGTAGATTCTACATTTTAAAAAATATTTTAGATCAATACTATGAAGAAAGGAGTCAGTAGCACATATCACAGATGTAGACATGGTTACTGAAGCAATATCAGCTTAGTGTGTATTATATCACGTTACTGCAGGAATGTCAGCCACGTGAAGAAGAAAAGCACCTTCAGGACAATACTGCCTGGACCTGGCCCCAGATCTCATTTCCTTAAATGACTTATTTTTTAAAAATAATTTTTGGTAACCCAGAGATATATCATGAACCAGTTCTAAATTATGTAATCTTCCCAAGAGAAATCAGCTGTTTTTATGTCTGAATTGCTGATAGGAAGGTAGGTGAAGGTAGTACAGGTCTCTTTGGGAAGTTGGTAGGGATAAATGTGGGAAATCTAGGAGAACATGCTTCGAATATTTCTAAATTTTTTCTAGTTGGTTACATTTCCTGAGTAATAACTTGGAAAAGCACTGCTGATTTTGGAATATAAGGGTAGCACTTGGAATCTGGCACACATGGCAAAACTAAGCTTTTAATTTGACAGTGGATTTTGTTGGGGAATATCAGGAGATACTGAGGTATAATGGATACATCTTGGCAGAAAGTGAAAGTTGTTGAAGTCAGATTTAGAGCACGAAAATCCAGCTGACAAATCTCGCATTCCAAAGCGTCTAGGACTATATTCACACTTCATGAGATCATAACTATCTTCACAGTTTTCACTGCCAGATTTCTGAAGATTTTAGAACAGCATATGTCTGCTATTATTGCATTCAGATAAATTTTTGTTTTATTTTACTGACACACAGATTTGGAAGTCAAATGAAATGGTGGCTTTATATTTAATGAAAGATTTTGGTATTTAAAAGGTAAAATTAGGGTAGCTGAACACAGCGGCTCATGCCTACGATTCCAGCACTTTGAGGGGCCAAGGTGAGAAGACTGCTTAAGCACAGGAGTTTGAGCCCAGACTGGGCTATGTAAAGAGAGTCTGTTTCTACAAAAAATACAATTATTTAATTAGCTGGGTGTGGTGGCTTGTGTCTGTGGTTCCAGCTACCTGAGAGACTGAGTGGGGAGGATCACTTGAGCCCAGGTTGAAGCTGTAGTGAGCTATAACAGAGCCACTGCGCTCTAGCCTGGGTGACAGAATAAGAACCTGTGGAAAAAAAAGTTACAATTGGGGATAAAAGATGAATTTCACAAGTCAGGAATAGTTTAGTACACAACATTGGGTTTGACTAGAATCCTCTGAATGCCAAAGAGGATGTGGTCACCTCAGATACCACTCATATTTCTATTATTTATATCTTCATATGAAAAGATATACTTCTGTACACTTAGTTCCATTTTCTTGAATACAAACTGGTCCTCAAGTACAAGCTGTGCCTCTTGTCAATAAGTGTGTAGACTAAACCATTCTCAAACTTATGTCATTATTGTGATCATGTTTTTTATAGAAAGGGCAGTACATTCTTTTCACCAGAAACATCTATGTGCACAGTTAGAGGTATTAAAGTCTAAATGCCTCTCACTATAGAAAAAGGCAGCTAAGGCAGCTCAGTCAACTTCTCCCTTGTGTTTTCAGAAATAAACTAACAACATGATAGAAAAGCTGTAAGATGTATTCAAATCGATGACCAATTTTTGATCAGCAGCATTTCAACCATCACAATGTTTAATACAACTTCCCTTTGGTAAGTAAAAAGAATCGGTAAGATCTTCTTGAAGAAATATACTTGCATGTTTAACAAGGTGTATTCATTCACACATTTGTATATTCATGCAGTAGTACAAAATTATTAAATATACACAGTACTGTAAGTGTTTTGGTTTAGGGAGTGATACAGGGGAAATAAAATCAAAAGCAAGCACTCCAAGGTTGTAAAACCTATATTCCCTTTCGATTTATTAAGTAGGCCATCAAAAGAAAAAATAAGACTGTTAAAAGTTTTATATTTTACAACTTCCCTTTGGAGAATGGAGTAGTTGTAAGAGACAGTAGTTTTGTTTTGTTTTGTTTTTAATTTGGAAAAAAAAAAAAGGATTAGGCAATCAGAAGTAGGTATGCAAGATTTGATGATTGAAACAATAATTGGCGTTATGTGAAGTATATAAGTCCTTAACAAATACCTGTGGATTCAGAGAAATGTTTAAACTGAAATGTGAAAAATTTGTTAAAGATACACATTTTAAGTGATATTAAATGTTTCACAGCAATGTCGGAAAACACATTACCAAGGAGAAAGATGGAAGCGAAATAGACATGAAAATTTGCAGATGACTTAGTTTACATCCATTTATGCTGGTTAAAGAAAATTCAGGAAGTGGTCATTTTCTGATGCTTAAAATGTCTTTCCATTCAAAAGATGTTGCCAATTAAAAACAATTACATTGGTTGGGCACAGTGGCTCATGCCTGGCAGCACTTTGGGAGGCTGAGGCAGGCAGATCACTTGAGGTCAGGAGTTCAAGACCAGTCTGCCCAACATGGTAAAACTCCATCTCTACAAAAAATACGAAATTAGCTGGGTGTGGTAGTGCATGCCTATAATCCCAGTTACTTGGGAGGCTGAGGCAGGAGAATCACTTGAAACCAGGAGGCAAAAGTTGTAGTGAGCCGAGATTGCGCAATTGCACTCTAGCCTAGGTGACAAGAGCAAAACTCCATCTCAAAACAAACAAACAGACAAAATAAAAAATTACATTAATGCTCTTTCTATTGAAACATTAATGAATCTTTCAGTGCTTACTGCCAATGTCATCTGGACACAAAATGACAATATGGTAATGATACATTATAAAGCAAATTGAGATTTCATGTTATGATCTGCCACTTGAAGATACACTCATAAAAATATGTCATATTCCCAAGAGTGGACACATCTGGGTTCTATTTTAGGAAACAGAAAAAAAATCTTCCAAGTTTCTATGTGCTCATGGAAAACTGAGAGCAAAATCTTCTTCAGAGCAACCAGAGACGGACGTTACAAATCAGAAGTTTTATCAAAGGCAAGGTTTTATAGCAATGGTTCTCAGCATAGCAGACAGTGTCTTCTGGAGGCATCTAGGAAATGTGTAGGGACACTTTGGTCTCCCAATGATTAGATTAAGGCTCTATAATATTTAGTGAGAAAGGGTAGGGCTGACAGACCTCCTGAGATCTGCAGGACAGTCTGCATGATTAGTAGTTGTATTTGGTGATGCTAAGAATAGTGGCAAACATCAGAGTATTCTTTATGTCTTCTAATGTGGTCATGTGCAATAGTTCAGGCAGTAAGCATATATTTTGTTTCCTTTAGCTCCTTTTAATGTTGAAGTTAGGTAAATTTGGTTATTTTTTGAAATTATGTATGTTGGTAAATGGAATGGAATGGATTTTTGCTTTATCATAGTACAGAGAATCTTACAAACAGTTGTTATATTTGGGGCCTGATAGGGTTGGGAAACCTCTGTTTCATAAGCATGCCTCATAATATGAGAAAGAAATACAGGCAACCAAGGCCTCTCCCAGGGCTGTGAGAGAATAAGCCCAATAAGACTACTGAGTTTTATATAGATTCCTACTCCACTGTGGCTATATTGTCTTCATGGAAGCAGCTACACCCAGAAGATGTTTTTTTAGAGACAAAAATTTGTCTTATGGATAACCAAACTGAAGACGGTTGCTAGCAACAGAGTTGTACAGAGAATAGTAATTTTGTAGGCAAGAAATAACAACAACAAAATAATTTATTAAGAAAAAAAGTGATAATTATTAGCCACGAGCAAGAGAGAAGGTAACCTTCATCAATGGAAAAAGGCAAAAAAAAAAAAAAAGAAAGACACAGAAAAGTACTACGATGTGAGTGCACTAAAGTTAATACACATATCTTAGTAATATTATTCTTCAGTCTTTCAGTTTCTCTATGTTTAATAACATTGCAAGTACTTAATAAACTAAGCTACTGAAATAAATATAGAAAATAAAGAGTTAGCAAAAATGGCAAAAAAATAGATACATCAAAAATTATAAAGGAACCTACCACTCATTCTTTATAATTTTCTAAAATAAACTGATTTCTTTCCATGTCCTTCCTAACTTGTTCTTTTTTTTCGAGATGGAGTTTTGCTCTTGTCACCCAGGCTGGAGTGCAATGGTGAGCTCTCGGCTGCCTGCAACCTATGCCTCCTGGTTTGAAGCAATTCTACTGCGTCAGTCTCCCTAGCAGCTGGGATTACAGGTGCACACCAGCATGTCCGGATAATTTTTGTATCTTTAGTAGAGATGGGGTTTCACCACGCTGGCAAGGCTGCTCTCAAATTACTGACCTCAGGTGATCCACCTGCCTCAGCCTCCCAAGGTGCTGGGATTACAGGCATAAGCCACCACGCCTGGCCCTCCCTAACTCTTTTTTTTTAGTTGTTCGTGGGTGCAAATCTTGTTCATCGTGCTGCCACCTCTCCTTTCTCCTTTGGATTAATCACATTTTTCTGAGTCAATAGGACTATATATTTGATCTCTAGACTTAGGTTTCTGTCATTGATAGACTCTCTTCTAGAGAAACAAGAGACATTTTATACTAAGTAATTTAAGTCATCTCAGACTAAGACTGAATAAATTTAGGTCTCAGGGGAAATTTAAAACTGGATTCTCCTATCCTGAGGTTCCTCTACTTCCTGCAGACAAGCTGATTTAGGTCATTTTATGATACCCTGCATGATGGGCAACTATGCCTGTGAATGAAACCAAACACAAGCATGATGCAAATGTGGGGCAAGTCAATCCTCTAAGAGGGTTACCCAATTGACCTCTGTTGGAGCCTCCTAGAACATCTGCCTATCAAGATTTAACAATGTATTATCTTAATATTTACAAAATAAAATTTGGAGTTTATTATTCACTTAACATCAAGACATTTGGGAAATAAGTCTAGCATTATTCAAATTTTACTATGTATTTATTTCAATGAAGTCTTGATTAGCGAAAAAGAAAAATGAAGAGAAATCCAGTCAGATTTAGAGTATCTGCAGAAAACCTCTTAGCATCATATTAGTGAATAAATAATGTGCTCATGACAGCAGATGAGGAAGATGAACACATTACTGGTTATTTGGTTAAATCTAAAACTGAATTCTTCTAAAAAAAGGAAGTAATCCGGAGTTGAGCAATGTATAACATTCTTCTATTTGTCGCTGTAATAAACTCCTCAGACAGCTGTATATATCACAGTGAAATTTAACATTTTTAAAAGATGTTTAGAATAATTATTATACTGAGAGTAAAACTAAACTTTTTCACTTAAAAATTTTTCATGTGGTTTTAACACTGATTTTCAAAACCATATGTTATTTATCAACAAACAGGACCTATAGCTTAGATGTTTCACAGCAATGTGAAGACACAGGCATCATATTGAACACTGAAAAAGAATTCTATCAAAACATCTGGTAAACAGAAGTCAAACTGAACTTAACTGGAAATATGCATATTTATCTAACTTTTTTTCTAATTTGGTTGTATGTCTTGGAAGAGATGTAGCAATTTTTTTTCCAGGAGAAATTTAAAATACTAATGTACTTTATATACATTTTTTATGATTGTACTGACATTTATCTTATTGTCATTCTTCAAAGCATTAGGCAAATTTTAAAAATAGCAACTTTAAGCTAACATTTTTAAAGAAATTTATCTTATAGTGAATTAAAAAATATTCTTCACATTTGCCTCTACCAACTAGCTTATCTAATGAATCTCAGTTTATTTGTATGGCTACTCAAGCTTTCTTCCACTTTATTTTGAGACACTTTATTTTTTATTAAGAGTAAAAAGTACAGTTCTTACAACTTCTAGAGATATCGCTCCATTCAATGACAATGTCTGTAGAATTCTGAAATCAGACTGTCAGTGATTTTTAAAAAAGCCTATCTTAAATCAAGATGATTTAGAATCTACTGCAGCTCAGGAAATATGACAGGACCACTATGCACTTAAAGACATTCCAAAGCAAACTAAAGTATTTCCAGGCTTTTTGTAAGGAGTAGCTGTCAATTAAAAAACTTTAAATGTTTGACTTTTTTCATTTATCAAATTGCAACAAAATGCACCACATAAAATGAATAGTTAACTGCATTTGTCTTTCATTGTTCATGTGACAGTTTTACAACAATCAGTGGTATCATTAACTGAATCATGTTATAATGAAACATCACAAAATGTTAATTATATTTGCCCATCAGATAAGCAAAACTTTTAAAGACTGGTACTATTTAGTAGTGATAAGGATATGGAGAAATAAGTATTCTGACATATTGTTTAGAATGTAAATTTGTATAATTATTTTTGAGGGTGATTTGTAATTATTTAAAATATACACATATTATATGACCTGGCAATGCTGCTTCTAGGAATTTATCCTATAACAGAGAATGTAAAGATCTTAGCCAAGGATGTTGATTGCATCATTGCATGTAATAGCAAGAAATTTGAATAACCTAAATGTCTTCAGTATAGGAAGGTTTAAACATACACTCATGCTATATTTTCTTACTTAAAAATAAATCCTAGATATTATTTTAAGTTAAAAAATGCAAGCTTCAGACCACTATTTTAGGTTAACAATTTAAAAACAGCCTATTTTTCTATATTCAGGTAGATGTAGCAATATAGATAAGGTCTACGACCATAAATAAGTCTGAAAAGAGATGCCCACATTTAGTAAATATATAATGAATGCCAACTGAAAGTACATATAGAAAATTTTCTATTTAAAACACAACATTGCATTAGTGATTTGTTTTATCAAAGCGAAACCAAAAAAGCCTATATACATTTCGGATAATCATACACTTGTTTAAAGGAAGTGTTAGTAAATTCTAAGTTATAGGAAATCTATAACTTGGACTGTAAATATTCTACCCAAATGAAAAGTGAAGCAACTTCTTCCAAAGAACCTATCTTGGCAGAGCTAGGGAACCGTTGTGAGAAGGGTCATAGCTCATGATTTAACACAGATGTGGCCAATGTCTATTTTTATCCCAAACCTGCTCTGCATAGTAACTGCATACAGGTGTGACGGCTTCCCTCCTACGACCCTCTTCTTTGGAGCACAATAACTGATTTAATGCCTTACAGACAGGAAGCACATAATACTTTCTGAATGGATGACCAAATAGTACCAATATTTAGCAGTTGGTGGAAGAGTTAGGTGTAGGAAATTAAGCAACTAACAAAGATATATTCAAAGGATGGCTGTTGTTACCATGATGATTTGAATTCTAAATTAAAAAAAAAAAACAAATTAATGAAGTGGTTGCTGTTATTATCATTGCTAAGAAGTGTTGTGCTGGGAAAACCAACAGAAAATACCTGAATTACATAAGGCGAAATTTTAGCTACATACGTCTTAGGAACTTTAAATTTTATCCTCTGTTTTCCTCTCTCTACTAACATTGTCTTATTTGCATTAGTCTTTAGACATTGTTAGGCCACCAACAATTAGCCGCGTTTACTTCAAACTGTCTCTCCAGTGGGTGAACTTGTCAGAAAAATAATAGCTGCACAATATAAAGCAGATTTTTTTTTTAATAAAAGAGTCAAAACCAAGATGATGGTCAGCAGGGTGAACAGGAGAAAGATTTACTAGGACAGTGAAACCATCCCTACCTCAAAAGCACAGTCCAGCTGGGTTTTCACCTGGGAAATAACAGCAGCAAATAGACCAAGAATGCAGGAGGTATACAAGAATTGGGTAGTTTATTCAAACAGAGGCTAAGACTGGAATTGTAAGATGCACAGATGCAAAGCCAGGTGCTGTAAATAACAACTGCAGACAGCAATTACAACATTGTCTGAATTGAAAATATGGAAGGCACACCTGCACACACAAACAGCTCTCAGGAAGAGTAACTTGTTTTAAAAAAGATAACCTGTATTTGTACATAAGGGTTAGTAATACTCATACTGTAAACCTTTTCCTGCTACTACTATATACAAAATGTGACGAGGATCACTTTGTTACCTCTACCATCATATCTGCAACACCTGAATTTCTATATTTTGTTAAACTATGAAGAATATAGATAAGAGTTTCTACATAAGCCAAGCAGAAATGATAACCTCTTTACCAGTTAATACAGAATGAGCTCTTGAATACAGAATAGAAAATATAAGAACTGGAACAAGATTCCAAACTTAGAAGTTCAGTTGAGATCTGTGTCAATAACAGTAGGTGACAAATCTAGAACTCTCCAGATGTTTGGGATAATATTCATTTTCTCTGAGTGCAAACTAAAAACACATTAAACTACACATGTGTTCCAGTATGTGACTTTTTTAATAACTCGTTTTCATAAAATTTAAGATATTTTATTTCAAAATGAATTAAAATTTCTCCATGGTTTTTGTAAGTTCAATAGGGGTTACATAATTTATTTGAGAAAACTGATCATACAAAAATTAATTTTCTAATCTAAAAGTTTTAAACACATAAACTCAAAGAATATCATATTCTATCTTTTCCTCCTATCAATCAGCACATAGTGGTTACCATTCTTCAGGAAAGATCCAATTAACTTTCTACTCTAATGCATTTATTAAATCAGATAGATAATCTTTAAAGTAATCCACATTTCATTAAAAACTGAATAGAAGCCATAATTTCAGTCACTAAACTGATAGAGGATAAAGAATACTTTGTTTGTCTATAATAGAGCAATAATCATAAACCAATGCACTATAGCACTCTGCAAATGTGCTTCAATGAGGCCAAACTGGATTTTAATATTTTTCCTTATAATTGGATAAATATAGAAAAAAGAGAGACAGAAATCATGTTATCATAATACTGCAATAAAACTAATGTAATCCTTTTCATGTAGAGATTCAACACAAGGCCTGTTTTTAATTACTAAGAATAAATATACTTAAGAATTTTCTGTAGCATTTCCCTACTTCATGATCAAAGTGGAGACTGAACTGCTACTAATATGAAGACAATAATATTAACAAATTATACATATATGTATATATACATTTGTGTGTTTATGTGTGACTGTGTGTATATATAGTTTTATAAAAGTGTGTATACATGTAATACACATTTGTATGTTAATGTCTGTGTATATATAGCTATATACATAGTTTCACAAAAGTGTGTATATAGAATATACATTTGTGTGTGTATGTGTCTAGAGAGGCTACACCTTCAACATCGCTTGGAAATCACCTTACCTCATCCATATTCATAGTTTATAAATTTGGCTTTCCACAGAACTGCACAATTCAGCTAAATTTCTGCCCCTAACAAGAATCCCTTCTCCTCCAGTTTCCAATACGTTCTTTATTTTCTTCTGTATCTTTGCCACACAAACTGTAACATTCATCTTTCTAACAGTCTGTTGAAGGCAACTAGGCTGTGTAGATTACTTCCAGCTTCTGCCCACTGCTAGATTCCAAAGTCACTTTCATGTTTTTAGATATCAATTAATGTAAGACCATACTTGCAGGTGCCAGAATCTGTATTCATTAGGAGTTATTGCTGTAACAAGCTTATAGCAAATTTGTGGATGAAAACAACACAAATGTATCATCTTACAGATCTGGAGATCAGAAGTTGTAAATGAGTCTTATGGGACTAAAATCAAGGTGTTGGCAGGGCTTTGTTTTTCTGCAGGCTTGAGGGGGAGAATTTGTTTCCTTGATTTTTCCAGTTTCTAGAGGCTGCCTGCATTCCTTGCCTCATGGTCCCAGTCTTCTTCAAAGCAAGTCACTCCCACCTTTGCTTCTGTCATCACATCCCTTCTCTGACTTTGATCTGCTACCTCTCAAGTATCAGCACTCTTGCGATTACACTGAATCTAACTGGAAAATGCAGATTAACTTTTCCGTCTCAAGATCCTTAACTTAATCATAACTACGAATTCTCTTTGCCATGTAACTTAACATATTTACAGCATCTGGGGATTAGATGTAGACATCTTTGTGGGGGACATTATTCAGCCTATTGCAGAGGCCCCAACCAAGAGTTACCATGATTACAAATAAGATACATATCTATTTGATGCAATATGATTCTCTGGAAATGTTAACTGGCTCAGTTTTGATTGACAGCATTAAAATAAGGGTTGTGAGGATGGATAATCTCATCATCAAGTATTTTTCCATCTTTGCTCTGACATAAATGTCTATGAAGATGTTACATGGGTAGTAGTTAATTCCATTTCAATAGTCACTTAATACAACATTCCTAGAATTAAAGGCAATAAGTAATTTAGACTTTACTGTTGATGAACAAAACTATAATTATAAAATTCTCCCTAATAAACAAATGGCATCCTCAGTTTGATGCTATCAGTATACTCTATCAGATAAAAATCTCTGGCTTGTTCTTTAATCACATTAGAGAAATAATTATGATAGACCTCTGGTAATTATATTACTCATATTACTCTTGTTGATATGAAAATAGGGATTGAACAAATATGAGCATTTTAACTCATTATTCTACATGGACAGTGTGAAATACATGTGGTGCACTGAAAAAAGTAGAGGGAATTGATTTCTGTTCCCACACTTTCAACCATCTGTCCTGCCTCAGAAAATCACATCATCAATGAACAACAGTCTTCTCATCCATAGGAAGAGTGTATTGACTTAGGTCAGGGATTCCAAACTTTTTAGTATGAAATCATTTTGAAAAAGAAATACTAAATGGAGTATAAGTATTTTGTTAATAAGTTCGTAAGTTTAAATTCACTTATGACCAATATCATTTGCATTTCCTACTATAAAGCCAATCAGTGAAAAGAAGTGTTGTAAATTTGAAACCAAGGGTTAAAAAAGATAGTTGTATAGGGTTAAAAATAACACATTTTTGTTGCTTGAAGGGGCAAAAAAAGGGAAAGATAGCTGTAATATTATAGAAAGTATTTAATATCCTATCTGGTTGCACGTTATCAATATATGGACTCTAAATGATATTACATATTATCATGTTAGTAACTAACATAGCAATTTTAAGTTATACATATAACAAAGTTAGAAGAACACTTTTTTTTTTTTTTTTTTTACATCTCTTCAGGAATAAAGAAACTATGGCAAAACTTAAGGGACCATATTTGTTAATATTCTGTATATGACAAATTTGTGTATTTAAACATTGTTTTTAATTTTAAAAATAGCTTATTATAAAAGTAGAGCAAATGCTCTTGAAATCCCTAAAATGCCTGCAAAAGAAACTAGGAAAATATTTGGAATATATAATGTTAAATAACTAAAATTCGAAAATTCTATAATTCTATTTTCTAACAACAATTGATTTTCCTAGTACATCAAGTCCAACATTTTCCATCCTCATCCTATCTGTGAAAGAACTCATAGAGTTCAACTTACTTAGATTTCAAAGAGCTTATTTTTTGCATAATGTCACAAAACCAAATGAAATCGCACTCATCCACTTAGTTGCATATGCTAAAAACCTATCATTCTTCATTTTACTTTCCTTCCTACATTACATTTAATCTATCAAGTACTATGTATCTGTACCTAAAAGTATTAAATATACCCATTTCTCTCTCATGCCACTGCCATTCCCTTAGTCCTAGCCACTACTGTAGTAGTATGTGCTCTAAATACACCCTGATGTGCTTACAATTTCTTCTCCATGGAGCATCCTTATAAGCACAAATCAAATCATGATTTCCTGTTTATATGCTCCAGTGGCTCTCCTTCACACTTAAAACAAATTCTATACCATGGTTTACCAGACCTTCATGATCCTCTCTATTCCTTGAATATCCAGTTTGTTCTTGGTGATCAAGGCTTTTGCCCCTGCTTTGCCTTCTCCTTGGTAAGTTCTTCTGGCAACTTATATGACAGGCTAATTTTTTTTTTTCCATTTAAATCGCAGCTGAAACATCAACTCAGTGAGGATTTACCTGAAATCCTTTCAAAATTAGTTTTACTCAGGGAACTCACATTATACTGCTCTTTTTTTCTTCACTGAATTATGTATCAAAACTTTAAAACTATGTTGATTACTTAATTTGTATGTGTGTGTGTGTATATATATATATATATATATATGTATGTATGTATAGTTGGTTTTCTCATCTGAAATATAAGCTCCTTGAAGTGACATGTCTTGTTTACCATTTTAATGCTGTCATCTAAAATCATGCCTGGTACACAGGGAGTGTTTAAAATTTTTTTGTTGAATAAATGAATAAATTTTTTGGGGGGGAAATCCTCATACAGCCTGTTTGTGACAACCTTTCTGCTTATGCTTATGCCCAGTCCCAGTTGAAAGTTCAACTGACTTCTTAAGACATGAATGAGAATTCATCACTTCCCAGAAATATTCCACAAGTAATCACTGCTGTTCTTGAAAACTTTATATCTCTTTAATAGAATACTTACATATAGTATACATACTTACATTACATACACTCATTTTTGAGGCATTTTTTCTAGACTTTAATTTTTTTCAGATCTATTTATGTGTCATGAGTTGGAACATAAACTTCTTGAAGTCATGGGCTTCTATATCATTTGTTTCCTCTATTTACAGTAATGACAATACTGTCTATCCAGTAGGTGGAGGCAAGGTAAAAAATCAACTACCTTTTAAACCTATTTTTCTCACAAAAAAAGGCGAAAATTTATATAAGATGTAATGAAATTAAGAACTCAGGCAAAAGTTTTCTTCCTGTATTTTGTCCATTCTAAGAGGGTACAATAGGTTAGATGGGCAGGGGGAGGGGGCAGAAGCAAAAGCAAAGGCAGAACTTCTATTCATAAACATTTTCTCTTTTTCTGTATTAGATTAAAAGAAAAATGACCATTCCACACATTGTTTCTAAATTATGTCAATAAAATTAAAATATAGCAGAAAAACCACTGATACATCTTCAGGGCATTGAAAAGAGTAATAATAAATTATTGTACTAAATAACATTCTGAATAATATTAATTAATTCAGACATTCCAAAGAGATTAATACATATCTTTTAAATATGAGGCACAGACAATTATAAGGAGGTTGATATCCATACCATCATGAACTTTACAGTCTATCCAGACAGTTCTTCATTTCAATAAGAAATTCCTGAATAAGTAACAATTTGACCACTGGTTAACCTTTGAACCCACTGTGGTAATATTACATTTAATTCTCCTCCAGTTTTTCAAAAGCAAAGAGAGACTTTAGCCTTGCAAACAAGTTGAAAAAAATCTATAAGCTGTTAATTTTTTAGTACCTTTATATTTACACTAAAAAGAATTTATAATGATAAAGATGTTGACAAAAAGCAGGAAATATTACTGCCTAACAATAGTCAGTTCTAAGTTATGAGCCACTGATTTAAATTTCATTAAAATTGTACTTGTTCCTGGCTTGGCTTCGCTTAGATATGCTTTCATTTCCCCCAGGCTGTAGTATATTCCTCTATTACTAATATACTTTTCTTTAATCTTCTCCCTTCAGGAAAAGAAAAATCTTAAATCAGATTAATTTTTGACAACTAGTGTATAGATCCAACAGGCAGGAAGAATGATACACACTTGCTCCCTTGCAGGAGAAAAGAGTGTATGTATCAGCAAGAGTGCTTAGGCCCTCAGAGAAAAAAACTACAAAATTCTCCTCACTGATTACAAGTTTTCAGAAGGGCTAGCAGCTTCCCTCAAGGCAATTCCATCGTAGGGACCAAGAAAAGCCACACCCCTTAGCAAAGTTTCTGAATGGCTGGGCTAACCTACCAGAGTTGATTCCATCCCTTTAACAAAAACAGTAAAAAAGTATCTGAAAATTTATTGCTAATGCTTTCCTATTTCCTTCAATGTGCAGCAGGCTAAAAATAAAGCATCTTAGTACAATTTAAGAAATTAAGATTAGGGTTTCAGGCCCCGAAGCCCACTTAAATATGTATTTTTTTTCACCCTTGCTTTTAAACCACCCTCATCCTTTGTAAATTCTGTGAGGGACGAAACACAAGAGTGCAATTTAAGACTAGAGACTGTGGAGTTGCACTCAAGTTCACCAGTGGTCACTATGATAGGAATAAATTCAGTCAAACAGTTTCTACACACATTGAGTACAACCAAATGGAACATCCATAGTTTTACTGTAACTTCTTGACAGATAAGACTGTTCTTTTCCTTCTCATGTTTGTTATTTTTGAATGTCTGTCACTTACAAAAGCATTTCATCCATCTGCACAGAGAAAAGGGCACCAATAAAAGATTTGACAAAAGCAGCATCAGACAAAATTAAGATTATGAAGAAAATGCTTTAAAAAAGCATATTCTTCGTGAAGTAATTAGGGAATAGATCACAAAGGAAAGAAGAATGGAGAAATTAGACAAAACATTATCAGTGCTGGCATGTCTTATTTATTTGGATAAAATCTTCCATGTACTTCTACTCTTCTACTCTTTTGTGACAAGTGAATTTTTCTTAATATTGGAATACATGTTTAAAATGCATGCTGGTACTGAAGTCAAAGATTTTTAGAGGGAGTAAGGAAGGACTTATATCATCATTGCTTACCATAGTAATTTCCAGCTATATCTGGAAATCAGGTGCCAGTGAGGATAAGTTCCACCAAAGTACCTATGGCAAGGCAGTCAATGTGTTTCTGGTATTCTAGACTGACACCAAGAAGGACAATCACTATTTAAAAAAATGTCATGGTAATGATTAGGTTACATGAACTTTAAGTGCTTTCTTGCAATATTTTTGTGAAGTTCTTTTGAAAATCCTTTAAATTTTCATGTAATTTATATATTTGCATGATTCAGCACATTTAAATCTAACCATAAAAATGTTACTTGTTAAGATACTTTCCTTAAGAAAAAAATAATCACAGTATAAATTCTGGATGGCATCATGGCACAAAATTCTTAGCTGCTAATTTACAAATAGTTGTGTGCATGCATGAGTGTATAATGAATTAGGGTACTTCATAAATTATATGTAAAAAGATAGAGCAAATCAATATCAAATAAAACAGTATTTTTTCAGTAGAGAGAACTGACCCTAAAGACACTGAGCATGCAAGTTGCACAATGATCCTGTCTTGTTGTACAAGTGACTCTCTAGTGTTGCTCCATGTTCTTAATGTATCACAAACACTTTTCCTGAGACTTATTCTCCTTTTTGCTTTCAAATACACAACTAACCAAATTCCCTTTCATATGTTAGAACAATTCTGGTTTTGAATAGGTTATTTTATAAATGGAAAGCCTTTCTTGATTTCTAGTACAATTTACTTTCACTCTATTCTTAAAGCATATCTTCTCAGTGACTTCTCGCCTAAAAGTGTTAACAGGCAGAGCCACTGGTCTCAAATGCAATGAACATAACTACCGGAATACCTCTTCTCTTGCATCATAATATGTAACCACATGACTACTTAAACACTATGATGCTGATTATTTAATTCATATGTTTCTTTAATAGCCAAGTCAGTGTGTGTATTCCCTTTATGTGCTGGCTGTCACCAGAGATACAAGTTTCAAGAAGTCAGGAAACAAACTATTACACTAAGCATTCTTAATTTTTATTTTAATTTTTTATAGAAATGGATCTTGCTATATTGCCCAGGCTGGTCTTGAACTCCTGGGCTCAAGCAATCCTCCTGCCTCCGCCTCCCAAAGTGTTGGGATTACAGGCATGAGTGATGGCATACAGCCTATACTGGGAATTTTTTAGAATGATTCTTATATGCTCAAAAAAAATTTTTTTTTTAAATTTATTTATTATACTTTAAGTTCTGAGGTACATGTGCAGATCATGCAGGTTTGTTACACAGGCATACACGTGCCACGGAGGTGGTTTGCTGCATCCATCACTCCATCATCCACATTAGGCATTTCTCCTAATGCTATCCCTCCCCAATTCCCCCCACCCCCTGCTATTCCTCCCCTAGCCCCCCCACCTCCCAGCCCCTGGTGTGTGATGTGTCCCTCCATGTGTCCATGTGTTCTCATTGTTTAATACCCACTTATGAGTGAGAACGTGCAGTGTTTGGTTTTCTGAAAATTTTCAAAATGATGTTATTTCAGTCTGTATGCTAATTGTCCTTAGATTTAAATACTTTCACATTGTCCTTCAAGAATTTTCACTTTTTAAAATTTCCTGGTCTCTTGTTCCACATCTGATACTTGTACTCTCTGCACAGGACTTCATTTAATTTGTTTAAATGGATCATCTAATATACTTCTCAATTTTTTCTGCTGGTGTCACTTGTCCTTCTGCCAAGGAGGTTCAGTTATCCCCTATTGTTAAAAAATATATGTTCCTGCATTTGTTTAATTCTATCACTTCCTCTAGAAATTTATTTTCTTATATATATTCAATATTTTTGGCTCCTCTGGTAGGTTTCCTCTGATAAATAAAATACGCTCAGGTCTCTATAATGGTTAATAATTCTTTCCTAAATTAAATTCCTAGTAATCTCCTTTCTATCAGTAAGGCATTTCTGGAAAGGATAATCTCCCTAACCACCTTTATTTTCTCAGCTCCTGTTCACTCTAAAGTCTTGCTTCTATCCACTATCTTTGTGCCCAATCACTCTAATTGAATGCTCCCTTTTCTAAACTCAACCAGAGGCATCCCAATTTGCAAACCCAGTTGCCTCTTCTCAATCCTATTTTATTTGAGCTTTCTATGCTGCTTAAAACTATTCACTACCGTTTGTAGGCCCCTTCTTGGTATATCTTCCTTTCCTCAAGGTTGTGACAAGGCATTCCACTGGTTATGCACCTTTCAATGTAGTCACTTCTATTCTAGCTTCTCTCCAACTTCTTTTCTTCCTCCTACTGTTTCAACATAGGTGTCCTCCAAGGAGCTCTCCTTGTCTTTCTGTATTATTCATATGTTTTTACCACTCCCAAAGCTCCTAGTCTCAGTTCTCTAGTTCCAGACATTCTCCAAATTTTTATTTGTTTTTCCAACTGCATTTAAGCTAGCTGTTTTTTTGGTACCCTACACTTGGCTTTTCCAAAATGAAATGAAATTTTTATTTTATTTTATTTTTTAATCTCAGCCTTTGTTTCTAGTCTTTTCTGTCTTTGTCACTGACATCACGTCTTCCTTGTGTGGTGGGTTCAGGACAGAAGTTTAGCATCATATTTAAGTCTTCAGCTTTGTTCCCAGCATGTTAACTTGTACTCCACCATTACATCCTCCATATCCTTATTCTTATTCTTTCACGTAATCACTTATCTCCTCCCATATTTTAGTACAACAGCTTTAAAATTCACTTTTATGTTGGAAAAACACATAAATTTACAGAAAATTTACAAATACACTACTCACATTTTTCACTTTACTAAGCATGAAGGGTAAGTTACCACCCTGATGCTTCCATTATCCAGAATACTTTAGTATTTCCCATAAACAAGAACATTTTCCTAGAGAGCGCAAAATGATGTTCAAACTTAAGAAAATTAATTACTGTCTAAAGTTCAGATCCCATTAAAATTTTGCAATTGTCCTGATGATGTCCTTTATCTCTAATTGACCCAATGAGGATCATGTATTATATTTAGTTGCTACATCTCTTTGGTCCCCTTTAGCCTGCACAGTTCAGCCTTCCCTTCACTTTTAAGGTCTTACATTTTTGAAACTTATAGCTCAGTTATGCTATAAGAATGTCCTCAGTTTGGATTTGTCTGATATTTTAAAAATGTTAGATTAAGGTTACGCATCTTTGGCCAGAATATCACAAAAGTGATGCTGTGCTTTTCTTGCATCCCAGTGGGAAACCACAGTGACTTTTCCAATATGTTGACGTTCATCATTTGGTTAAAGCATCTGCTAGGCTTTTCCACTCGGAGGTTAATCTGTCCCTTTTATAATTATTAAGTTTTGGGGAGTTATTTTCAAACAATGTAAATAACTGGTTTCTCATCCATCTTTCTCTATATATTTACTTATATCAGTAAGGACGTGTGCTATAATCAGTCACCAACTTTATTTTGATTCTCAAGTAACAGATCTCTGGTTCAGCCAAAGAGGGGGTCCCTCGAAATTGGCAATAGTGTTCTCTTGATATGCCCTCATTATTTTTTTAGTGCTTTCTGGCAAAAAAAATATAAAATATAAAAAATAAATCTAGTTTCATGTTGTACTTTCCTGGATCCAGCCCTGGAATGAGCCATTTCTCCAAAGATCCCCAGGTACTTTTATTGGATAATGGTATTTAGACACCAAAATCTGGATGTTAGGGGTATTTACCATCAATGTGTTGTTGCTCCCAGACTCTCGCTCTCAGTGGACTATGTGTATGGAACACACACACAGAGACACCTATACACACACAGTTTCATCTGTGCTTTTTCTTTAACTTTCTCCCTGCCCTGCCACATACACACGTAATCTCTGCCATCTCTGCTGTCACCTTCTCCCCTGTGTGGCTGTGCTCTTCATTCCATGCAGATTCAGGCACTCTGCACATGACCAACCTCTGCTTGGAAGTTCACCTTGGGCTCTCATTTCCCATGCTGGACTGCCTACTGTGTCAATATTCTACATGCCCTAGTTGTGCTCCTAAAACTCAGCAGTTCACCTCCACATGTGGACACTCTCCTCCCTGCACAAGCTCTGACTTCTCACATGGGGTTATGCCATCTGCTGTCTCCATGAAGATGAGCTTCTGAATTTGATTAGTTTCTGAGATGCCACACAAGGCTGCTCCTCTATGAGACTGCCTCCTCCATCTGGCTCAGGCTCTGACAAGGTCTATGGGGCCACTGCTGCTTCTCCTGTCTCCCACTGGTATGTGAGGGTCCAACCATGCTCTGCCCCACCCCAGTGGTTGTGAGATGAATTGTTAAGGAAAAAAGGGAAGAAAAGAGAAAAGGCTGAGAAAAAGAAGAGCTATACCAGGCTTTCAGCTTGTTTTTTACCCCTACTATTTTACTGCATCAATCTAACATACATGCTACTGAGATTTTTTTAACCCAAAATGTTACATATAACTGGGATTAAGTTACTTTTACTTCAAAAGCTTTCAGTGATGTGCTGTTGCCTTTGCAATGTAGTTTGAATTCAAGGTGCTATCAAATGTGAACATAAACTTTCCAGCTTTTCTTTCTCTGCATTGATGTGAATGAGACAGAAAACTTTTATTCTTTAGATGTAAAGTATATTTTCTAGTCCTATAGTTTTATTCTACTTAATTACTTCTAATTGGATTATCTTCCCTTTCATTTCCACCTTTCAAAATAATGTCCATGTTGGAAAGTATGATTTAATGTTACTTCCTCCATAAAATTATTCTCTTAGCTTCTCCACCACAAGCAATTATGAATATCAATAATAATAGCAATGAGTTATAAGAATGTATTAAAAATGTCTCACACGTACTTTATTAGAAATTTCACATCTATTATTTCTGCTCTTTTGTTAGTCCTGAAAATTAATTATTTTTGACTCCAATTTCATTTTATATACAATAAGAAAACATCAGCACTGAGAGTTCAGATGAGTTGTTCAAGGCCTAACAGCCAAGAAATAGCAGAGGGAGGGTCTGAATCTAGAATCTGGTCTGAATCGAAGGCTAATGCTATTTGCAGTGGGACATAAGCATTGGTCACTACACATGTCTCCAGCCACTTTGTCTTTTTTCTTTTGAACATAGCACATTTGTATCATACTTTACTTAAGTTTCACATATTACTTCTTAGAAGAATAAAAGCTCCTTGAGGACAAGCTTCATTCATGTTTAATTTCATATCCCTACCATCAGAGAGCCTTGACCATGGAGAACATTTAGCACAGAGAAGAATGAACCATGGACTGGGAGTCAGGAGGACCAGCTTATACTCCTGCTTTGCCACAGGTCATGAGGATATGAAATGATACTTTAAATAGACACTTAACTTCCCTGACCCTAGGAGTCCATGTTTCTAAAAGGTTATGGTTGTGAGACTGTATGACTTTTATCTCTATCCAAATTAAACTCCTGAGTTGCTTGATTTAATAAAGAAATAAATAACTTTAAACATAAGAGAATAAAAAAATTCAATCACATCCATCATTCTCTTCCCATATATTTGAAAGTTTTTTAGCACTTTCAATTTTGAGAAACTATTTCATTAAAAAGTCAAATTTGATCATTATCTTTAGAGAAATGAAAAGTTACAAAGTTTATTTTGACAAACAGCAATTTGAATTCAGTTTTTCAAGTAAACATCCCCCAAAGCACTTATAAAGAACTTAAAGAATAAGAAAAACATATTACATATTACAATAATAGCAAAAACTAAAAACAGATATACATATATATATTTTAATTATACTTTAAGTTCTGGGGTACATGTGCAGAACATGCAGGTTTGTTACATAGGTATACACATGCCATGGTGGTTTGCTGCACCCATCAACCCATCATCTACATTAGGAATTTCTCCTAATGCTATCCCTTCCCTAGCTCCCTAACCCTCAACAGGCCCTGTTCCCCTCCCTGTGTTCATGTGTGAGAACATGCAGTGTTTGGTTTTCTGTTCTTGTGTTAGCTTGCTGAGAACAATGGTTTCTAGCTTCATCTATGTCCCTGCAAAGGACATGAACTCATCCTTTTTTATGGCTGCATAGTATTCCATGGTGTGTATGTGCCACATTTTCTTTATCCAGTCTATCATTGACAGGCATTTGGGTTGGTTCCTTGTCTTTGCTATTGTGAACAGTGCTACAATAAACATACATGTGCATGTGTCTTTATAGAAGAATATTTTATAATCCTTTGAGTATATACCCAGTAATGGGATTGCTCAGTCAAATGGTATTTCTGGTTCCAGATTCTTGAGGACTCACCACACTGTCTTCCACAATAGTTGAACTAATCTACACTCCCATCAACAGTTTAAAAGCATTAAAAAGGGATATTTTAATCTGAAAATGATCTACAACTAACATATATAAATGAACTGGCCCTGTGATATTTGGTTTCATATTTATAATTTAAACATGGCTTAAGACCTAAGTAATGGGTAGAGAGTTGGATATATTTTTTCTATTGGATTATAACCATTCATGAATTTGGGATCCCTATCTCCTCTTCATTTTCTTAAGGTCTTGTATTTGCCATGATTGTTGCCTAAACATTTCCTGCATTGTTTATTGTTTTGTTTTGTTTTTGTTTTTGTTTTTTACAGATGGGATCTTGCTCTGTTGCCGAAGCTGGAGTGCAGTAGAGTGATCATGGCTTACTACAGCCTTGAACTCCTGGGCTCAAGTGATCATCCTGCTTCAGCCTCCCAAGTATTTGTGACTACAGGTGTGTGCCACCATGTCCAGCTAATTTTAAAAGTAATTTTGTAGGGATGGGGTAGCACTATGTTACACAGGCTGATATCAAACTTCTGGCCTGCAGGGATCCTCTTGCCTTGGCTTCCCAAAGTGCTTGGATTACAGGCATGAGCCACCATGTCTGGCCATGCTTAATGCAATGTGTCTTTAAATTTTTCCAGCTCCTTTACCAGAAGTGTCCATTATTCGGGAGATAAGTCTTTTTTTATTTTTATTTTTTTTATCTTGTAATTAGACTAGTGCAGCCCCGGCAATGTGGCCTTTCTTTTCTGTTCTTCTCTTTTTCTTCATTTACATCACTGCTCATACTGAGCATAATACTATGATTTGTGAAATGACCTGCAGATGCCTTGGTGAAGCTTCCACTTTGTTTTTCCCTCTGTCTTTCCTCTTTAATTTCTCTGGTTTCCCAGCTTTTATTCAGCACATAGCTAAAGATTAAGGAGTAGTCAAACTCCTGAGAGGAGCCTAAGGTCAGGTTTTTAAGGGGCCTACTGTTAGGTTTCTATACTTCCTTAAACTTCTGCTCAATGCTGTATCTACTTAACACCACAATTCAGACTTCATGTCATCAAGTATTTTTATTCCTTAATCTTTCTGTCGTTTTCTTTATCCATACCTGAAATATGCTTTTAAACACCTGTTCTTATTTACTCAAGTAAGAGTTTGAAAATCTGAACAGTATATATATTGGGTGTAGAAAGATAGCAAAAGTCTGAATAGGTAATGGATAAACATAATTTTTTTGGATTCTTCAGCAAATAATTAATGAATCAAGGTATTATATAAGCAGGTATACAATCTGAATGACAAATGACTAAATGGGCTGTCATTTCTTAGAAGGTTCTAAAGATGGTTTTCAAGAAATCCTCTTCAGAAGTATTTCACATGAAGTAGGCCCACATTCTCTACTTAGAGAAGGATTCGGCAAGATACAGGCCCTGGGTGACTTTAGCCTATGTCAAAACTCTTTATCTAATGGTCTTTAAATCATCACTCAGATTTCTCTCTCCCTTAGTGTAAATAATGATTAATTTTCTAATTATTTTTCATACATCCAATTTTCTACTTCCTTAATTGTATTTCTAACTTTTGGGATTTTCTCTAATTTCTTCAAATATTCTTTTAACTAGCCCTTGAGACACTAGATATAGATATTGTACAAAAAAGAGTTAACGTAGCAGGACTAAGACTGAAATTCTTGGAAAGGGCTGCTTGCAAAGTTGACCTTGGCCTGATGCCTGGGAACTCGGATTTGGGAGGGTTTCCATCATTCCCTAACTGAGAATAGTGATTCCTTGAGCCTAAATTGTACAAACAATGTGTTTTGTGCTAAAAATCTGCTTTCCTTCTGGGAGTAGGGAATCTTGGCAGATGCTAGCAAGAATGGGCCCATGTGACCAGTCCCACTAAAAACCTTAGAAACTGAGTCTCTAATAAGCTTCCTTGATACACAACATTTCACATGTGCTGTCCCAATTCCGTCCTGGAGAAATTAAGTATGTCCTGTGTGATTCCATAGAAAGGAGGCTCTTGGAAGCTTGCACCTGGCTTCCTCTGAACTTTGTCCATGTGACTTCTCTCTGTCCTGACTCTGCTTTGTATCCTTTCACTGTAATAAATCATAGCCAGGAGAACAGGACAACTCACAGTATGACTGAGGCCTCCTTGGGAATCACCAAATCTGAGGGTAGTCTCGGAAACCCCTGAGACAGATACATATCTGGATAATATAATATCTAAATCATAATACATCTATATAGGTACTGCATATACCTTTTAACTTTTATTAGTTATTTTATCCTTTTTTTAAAAAAAAAATTAAACAAGAAAGTGTATATTCTTTGTTGTCTGGCTTTCACTCAAATAGTGTTTGTTATACTTATGTATATTATTTTGTGTAGTCATAGTTTGCATTCTTTGCTTTAGAGCATGGCATGATGTGAATATACCCAGCTTATTTACGCAGTGTACAACTGGTTACTGCTGGGTTATTTCCAATATGTTGCTTTTATAAATAGTGCTGCTATAAATTTTGTAGTACATGTTTTTGGTTGTTATTAACATACATATTTCTTTGGTGAGTATCTCAGGAATGGAATTGTTGGAACAGAGGTTAGTTTACTTTCAGTCCATGTTACTAGACAGTTTTCCAAAGTGGTTGTACAAATTTATACCCCCACCAGCAGGATGGTATGAGATTTCCCATAATTTTACATGCTTCTTAAGACTTGGTATTTTCTACACTTTTTTATTTTAGTAATTTTGGAATGGGTGTAGTGGAATCACATTGCGGTTTCAATTTGCATTTTCCTGTTGAGTACCATTTCGTAGGTTAATTGATCATTTTGTATTTCCTTTTCTCTTAAGTGTCTGCTCAAGTATTTTCTCTATTTTCTAATGGATTGTCTCTTGTTTCCTTACTAGTTTCAGTGGTTTTAAAATACATTTTTGATATGACCTATTTCTGATATATTTATTACAAATATCTTTTCTCCTCTGTAAATTCTATTTTACTCTCATAATGGTATCTTTGGACAGAAAGAGGTCTTAAATAGAATTTATCATTTATTCCTTTATGTTTAGCATATTTCTGTCTCCTATCTAAGAAATCCTCATGTATTCTTTTTTAAAAATTGTTTAAATTTTTATTTATTTTTTTGTGGAGGATGCAGGCAACAATCTTTGCCTAATGTAACATCATAAAAGACGTTCTCCTATATTCTTCTAAAAGCTATACTGTTATAACTCTTTTATGTAGCTCTATATTTTTTATATAGTGTGAGTTTTGGGTCAAAAAACAATGTCTTCCATATAGACATGGAAAAAGTACCATTTATTGAAAATTGTATCCTTTTTCCTCTTCCCTACAGTTTCAACTTTGTCATAAATATGGTGAACATGTGTGTGTGTGCATCTATTACTGGAGTTTCTCTTTCAGTGGTCAGAATTTTTATTCTTGTGCTATTACCACACTGTCTTAATTACTGTAACTTTATCATGGACCTTGATAACAGCCAGGAACCCTATCTTTATTGAAGAGTAGGCTTGCATATTCTTGTTCCATTGCATTTTCATTTGGTCTTTAGAGTCAGATTGTTAAATATTTTTTTAAACAAAATTGGGATTTTGATTGTTTTAAATTTATACATTAATATAGAAGAACTGACATTTTACCAGTATTGAATCTTCTAATCCATGAACATGGTGTGTCTTCCCATTAATTTAGGTATTGTTTAATTTCTCTCAATAAGGTTTTGTAGTGTTCAGTGAAGAGGTGTAATCTATCTTTTGTCAGATATATTCCTACTCTGATTTTTAAAGATCCATTATAAATGGCATCATCTTATAATGCTGTTTTGTTGCTGCTACGC
Source organism: Ateles fusciceps (assembly GCA_036589455.1). Taxonomy (NCBI): domain Eukaryota; kingdom Metazoa; phylum Chordata; class Mammalia; order Primates; family Atelidae; genus Ateles; species Ateles fusciceps. Next base: position 14,106,089 of record JAZHEH010003259.1, on the reverse strand, counting down.
TGATTTTTGAATGTTGATGATATAATAATCAACCACCTTAGTGAATTTTTTTCTGAAATGGATTATAAGTTAGTTTTCCTAGGTTGTACCAATTTATGTTTTTCCAGTCTCTTCTAAGTATGTGATTATAGCATTATAAATTAGGTTGGAAACTCTACCCTTTCCACAGTTATCAGTGACAGTTTGATCAGTTTATGCATAAATGTCATCCCTCCTCTCCTGTAGATGTAGCCATAAATGTAAGGTACATGCAAAAGGCTTCTCAGGAAAGAGAGGGTAATAGGTCAAAAATTATCTCATAAAACAGTTTAATTTCCATAAAAGCAAAATGCTTGAATCATCTTCAGGTCAGTTCTATTTTTTCCATTTCTCTCTACAACCTAGCATCCCAGTTACTATCATTCTGTCAGAAATTATTAGAATAGTAATTATATGCAAACAAGAATAGTTTGTTACTTTTAAAGCAAAGAAATAGTTAACTTCCATTTAACTTGTGGTTGGGATGAAAACAGTGATCATGCACCTTCAAAGGTCTTTACCTCATATCTTTTTGGTTTCAGTGACTTGGCTATTTCTCTAGGAAATGGTGGAGAAGAGTCTATTTATATTAGCAATGAGAGAAGAAAGAGAGGTTCCAGGGTCCATTTTGAAGTGAATTAAGAAGAAACCAGTTAGACACAGGGTATTTCAGACATAACAGTTGTAATGGGAGAACTGTCCTCGACTTTAAGAATAATTCAAAACGTTAGGAAAAGATGAATGTTGAAAATTATATGTGATATTCCTTTTTAATTTCTAGCTCTGATCTTATGCTTGAGAACCATAAAAATATTCAGAGCTATTATTTTTACTTTGCCTGTAAAATTTAAAGACATCCACCAATGAAGTCAGAGTTTCTCATTTTCAAAACACAGTACATTCTTGTGCTACTTAGTTATGTTCATCCTTATGATACTTAATAGAATTTTAATCTCTCTTCATAATGTCCTGCATCCTGAATTTAAGTAATAAGAGGTAATAATAGCTAGATTCCCTTTGGACTCTGTGCTCTAATACATCATCTCGTTCATTCTAGTTAATTCATTTGAATAGGTCCTTCACATTGAAATGTGAGTACCAGGAAAGCAAAAAGGCTATAGAATATAGTCATAAGAAAAGCAGTGATTACATTAAAAAGACAATTTTAGCTAAACTATCTTCTTATTTATCCTAATAAGTAGCCATTTGGGTTAATAAGAAATCACTGATTATCACAGAATTCAGCAGAAGAAAACTCATTTGAATAAAGCTGATGTAAACACAGACTAGGATTAAACTAAATTTAATTCACATTAGTTTATAGATTATATTTTCAACTGACTGCTTTCTTACTAGAATCAAGTAAAGTCTTAGCTTTGGCCAAAACGTATTCTACATTAGAATGTGAAATATATATCACAATATAAATACACATTTAAATAAATAAAAACAACTCTAGTTGTTTAATAAATTTGTCTTAACTCACATATAAACTGCTCTAATAATGTCTAATAATTGGACAGTACTATAGCTAGTTTCACTAAACACGAAAGCTGAAACACCTACCTTAAGTTTTGTTTAAATTCTACTACCAACTCAACAAATATTTATTGTATCTAATATGACTCTCACTCTGCACTTGTCCTTGGCATATAGTGATGTATAAGACTATTAAATCAGAGCTTAAAACTTGGCTAAATGTGTTTTTTTTTTTAGTTTTAGTTAAATGTTTTATTTTCTATTATAAACATGATACTAACATGTAACAATGAACTCTTTGGGGGTTCCATACAAAATACAACTTTTTCTAAAATAAAGGGGCTAAAAAACAATTTCCAGAGGAAGAGAGAGCGAGCAAGTGAAACATGTACTTTGTTCAAGATACTTTGTCCCAGATTACATTTGGAATGTTTAGAAGTATTCATTTTAAGTTTTCAAAAAATGAGAAAAAAAGTAACAGACTGTTGCAAATGGCCTGAACAGAAAATTTGTGTGGTAAAAGGTCACACTGAAAACTGGAATGTCTTATGGAAGGACACCAGATTTTCCAGAGAACTAAGTTATTTTCAGCAAAATTGACCTAAATACAAAGGATATTAGGAAAGCAAGGTTCCAGCTCTTCAGTAATCACAACTGAGGCTGGAAAGAGGGTGGGGAAGGCAGGGGAGGGTTTGACTGTGGGACAGGTGGAACACAAGACTTGCCCATAGGAGTCATCCAGGATGAAGAAAGGTCCTTTCTAGACTCTTTCCATTCAGCCCAGGGATTCCTGGACAGGGTTGTCTTTCTCATGGAAAGTGGCTTATGTACTGAAAATCACCTTGTCCTATAGAAGGAAACCTTCACTAAAGCTAACAAGGGGAGCCTTTCAAACTCCAGAGACTCTCTATACACTCAGTGCTATTTCTAACTCTGGTCATGCAATTTTTAATGTTTAATTCATTTTTTTATATTGGGAAATACTTTACCTATCTACCCACATATCTACACACAAATTTATAAGAGTAAAGTGCACGCATTTTAAATACGCAGTTCAACAGATTTTTACCTATGTATGCACCTGTGAAATATGGAACCATTCCTTCACCAGAAGGTTCCTTCATGCCTCTTCCCAGTCATATAAGTATGTCATTTTGACTATTAAATGTGTCTTCAAAATGCCCTGCCAGAAAACTTTTTCTTTTCATATTGAAAAATTTCACACCAAAGCTGACCATACTTGCATGATGTTAGTTTAAAATGTAGTCAGGCAATAAGTTGATGTTACTTTAATAAATGTGGTAGTTTTTTCTTTTCATTTCTTTTTTTTTTTCTTTTGAGACAGAGTCTCAGTCTGTCACGCAGGCTTGAGTGCAGTAGTGCAGTCATAGCTCACTGCAGCCTCAAACTCCTAGGCTGAAGCAATCCTCCAGTCTTCCAAGTAATTGGAGCTACAGGTGCATGTCACCATGCTTGGCTAATTTTTTTAGTTTTTGTAGAAACAGGGTTAGCTTTTCACATGTGGAAAAAATGATAAATGTTCAGAGAAGAAAATGAATTAGATCGGGACAGAAATATTAAAAAACAAAGAAACAAAAAACCCTAGTTTCTCCCCTGCCCTAACAATCTCTATCATGAAAATTTAGTTTTGTTTTTATATATATTTCATTCACAACTGTCTAACATAAATTATGTCCCTTGAGTAAAGTACAAAATTATTAGTACAACGATAAGATAGTAAACACATATACTATTTATAATATGCTAAGCACTATTTAAGTACTTCATATATATTTTATTTTATTTATTTTTTTCATTTTTAGTAGAAACAGGGTCTTGGTATGTTGCCCAAACTTGTATCAAACTCTTGGTCTCGTTATCCTCCCACTTTGGCGTTGCAAAGTGCTGGGAGCCACCATGTCTGGCCTATATATGTTATTTTAATCCTCACAACAATAAGAAGGTATGAACACTTTATTATTTAAATTCTGGAATGAGGGTTTACATAATTTTCTCAATGCTAAAACACTCCTAAGAGACACAGTCAGTATTTGAACTCAGATAATGTTAAGGCCAGAGTCCTTTCTCTTACTCACCATACCACACTGCCTTCCTGAGATCCAGAAGTGCAACAGACCTAGATTATTAGACAAATAATGGACTATTTCTTACCACTTCAAAGTTTTTGGCAATTATTCCATGCCACATGGTAAGACTGTTTCCAGGATCTCAATCCTCCTATAGTTTAACTATCATATGATATTTGTCATATATTCCTTATTTGTACTGAGAGAGAGAGATAAAAGGACACAAACATCTCAGGCAAGAGCAAATAATGAGATAACTGAATAAAAAAGCTATGTTAGGATAATATATAGCTATCATTTCTCAGTTGCAGAAACATAGCATGACATATAAAGAACTTCAGAGGTCGATTTGGGACCCTTTTACAATTTTGGTTCTACTTTAAATCTGGAAAAATCAGGTGATATAGACCTAAATGCCTTCTGCTATTATTTTTTTTAAAATGTCAACTCTAGTTCCTGATCCATAAGCTAAATTTTTGAAATAAAATAAATCCTTATATACCATATGTATCTGTACATATTTTCTCTTTTAAAATTTTTTTTATAAATGCTATCAAAAGGAATTTTAACATGTAAATTGAAAAAATTATGTATTTGTTCTCTTCCATGGACCTTCTTTATTATCCACAAGAGTCAAGGGGAAAGTCTTTCTTCATTGCCTTACAAATCAGGAGTAAAGCACAAATGCTGATTGAGCAGATTGATGATTAGATGGAGTAAAATGATGAAAGGAAAGATGCCAGTACAGAATATGGCCATTCATTTCTATTCCAAATGAATCAACTACTCACAAATGTGGGTCTCCTACTAATTCTGACAACAAACTAAGGGACTATATTAACTTCTCTTTCAGGGTCCACAAGGGTTGTGGTTTTAAGAACTTCCCAGCCCCATGCCTCCATCCACTTCCCCATCCGGGAACCTAGAGTTCTTTGTCTAACTTTCCCACTCTAGGGCTAGGTAAAATTCCAGGTGAGCTTCCTTTGTTCAGAAAGCCCACCAAAAGCTCTGGAAGGAGGGACTCTGGTTGTGGGCCCAAGTAACCAATCTAGGATCAGAGTCAAAGATCAATCACTCCAGAGGAAGTTTGAAAGAACTCCTCTCATTGGATAAAAACATGAATGGGGTGGGAATAACTTCAAAGCTAAAACTCCACTGCACCTTACCTGTGCGGATTTTCCCTCTCTGGGATCCCCCTCCCACAACAGCGTGGAAGCTCTCTCTATTTCTCTCTCTTTTCTCTCTCTCTACCAAATAAATCGCTCTCTGCAAAACTCTTGGGTCTGATATTTACTTGACTGGTAAGCTCACTGTACCGCCAGGGCCTCTTTCCCATTCCTGGGGCCAGAGCGCCCAAGAATCTCAGGGCACATCCCATCCGGGAGAGAGCTGAGTTCCATCCACCACCGTGTTACAAAACCACCCAAAGAACCAACCCTCTGAGGAGGCCCATGCAGACATGCAGACAGCTTTTTCATGTTTCTCTTGCTAGAATACATCAAGTAGTCATTTCTCCTTTGTTGGCACAATCAAGAAACCCTTGAATAAAGAATTAAAAACATAGAGAATGCAGGAGACTTTCTCCCACTTGGAACTCTAGGTACTCACTCAAAGACATAAGTGTTTTCTCTTGTCAAAGAAACTAGGCAAGTAAGCCATAATACTCCAGGTCAGCAGGAATTGCCCCGGCTATTAGCTAGCCATCACAGATCTGATTTCTCAGAATAAGTTTAAAAAAAGTAAATGTAACTGTACTACTGATGAAGATATGGACCAATCTCTACCCCTATAATCTTATATATATATATGAATTAGCTTGGTTCTTTTTATGTTTGATTGTCTACAATGGAAAGTAATAGAGTTTTTAAACAAGCGACTTGCTATTTTCTTCCGCTGTTATTAGCTTTTCCTAAGATATTGGTTCATCAGCAGTGCAAGACCTTTCAGATACTAAATGGCAGAAATAAGCCCTTCTAAGGTTTTCTAGATCTTTCCTATTCTCATAATAAGATTCCTTCAGTCAAGTACTACAGGATGGGAAGTAGCACCCCATTATTTGTTAAAGACACCCAAGTGAGTCACAGAACTAACTGTAATAGAAATGCCACATTTAATTAGCCCTGAGTAGGGAACAAAGTCTTTCCATTTTAGAAAGGGGGAAAGTGTAGTTAAACAAGCAAAAAAAGCAAACCTCTTACCTTTAGTAGCAATGCGTACACACTGGGTTTTAGTTTCCTGATAGAGTAAAAATGAAAGAAAAGAGTCAATAGATAGATAATATTTCCTATTTCATAAACTATAATTATTATGAAGATCCATCTGGGGTCATAAAAAGAGATTATAAACAACAGAACTTTAATATTAAGAAAACTTTTACAAATATCCATTTCTAGGGATATTTTTTAAAAATCTAAAATAGTAACTTTGAAAAGTATTTTAGTTTTTTATAGACATGTAAATACCCGTTTTCACCTTGCAATGAAACAGTCTAACTTGTGACAAGTCATATAGCATTCTGCTTTCATGTGTAGAACTTCGTAAACTATCAGAAAGAAAAACGTATTTGCAAAACTAATACAAATCAGGTCTAAATATAAATTTAATTTTCATCTGAAAGCTGTAGACTCAGATCAAAGCTGAACATTACATACTTTCGTTTGGATCCTAGCATGACTAAAGAGCTAAATGATAGCAGTTAGAAAGATCATCAAAACATTGCATCATAGTTGCAGTATAATTTCTCTGTTCTTTCTTTTCTTTTAATGTAGCTATTAGGAGTTAAATGTTTCTCAGCATAGATAATTTTCCTCCTTTTGCTAGACAGGGGGGGTAGACAAAGTAGAAGCAGGAGGAAAGGACAAGAAAAAATATCTTTATGATTTTTAATGCTGCAGGGCGGCAGTAGGAGACACATATCCCCGCCAGCTATTTGTGGGCCCACTCTTCACTTCTCCAGGACTTAGTTGTTTCAGTGTATATCCTTGAATACACAAGAGGTGAGAAAAGGTATCAAAGCCTGTGAACAAACCAGAGGCCGTTTGCAAGTTGCATTTATAACTCCATCTTGAGTGGTTCTATATGTTGATAATTTATAAAGCAGTTTCCACTTAAGCATTTTTTATTTTTAAATTAAAATAAAGCAGTGAGGGGGGAATTAGTAATTAAAAATAAAATTTTGCACTTCTATTACTTGTGACCTAAGATCTTCATGGTAACCTACAAGAGATTATTTCACATTCACATAAAGGCTCAAAAGGATATTCATTTCCTAAAAGCAATTCCTGTTAACTTTCTATCAGCATTACCAAACCCTGCTGGCAGAAGCCACATCAACTTTAAAACTCTTTGCCAGGATAACTGTGAAATATATTGTTGCCATTCTGTATTTTGATAAAACCACAGTGTAGATATATTAACAACTGGAAGAGAAAATTCATATCAAAGCTTTTAAAGAATGACAGAAAATCCTCTATAAGTAACAGATATTCATTAACACTCCTCTGATATAATAGAACAAATAACCAAAGTTAATTTGGAACCTCTCTAAAGATGAAAACCCTCACACAAAACTATGCTTCCTACACAATGCTACATTATACTCAGAATGGATTAATAACTTCCATAGTGTTCTGTTTTTAGAGCAGCCCGGTCGTAGCAGTGGTATGGAATGCTGTATGTGTGGGAAGTGGACATTGGACTACTCTCTACAGAGCCCAGTTCTTTAAAAGTAAACCAGAAGAAAAGAGCATCTTCAACCGTAAGCAGCCTCTGACTTTGGAGCACATCTTAGAAGATGCTGTGGCCTTTCTCTTTGCTACCTACAAGCCAACCATATAGGCAAGCGAACAATAAAGCTTTCATTCAAAAACAGCTAATCAATACTCAAAGCTCTCATGGCCGCTGCAGAAATGCAAACAGATTGCTATATCTTCCATTAAACTATTCCAAGATATAATATGACTGATGCAATTGTATATCATGTATCACTCCCAGGTGCTCACCTTAGGGACTCAATTACATAAACCCAGCAATTTCCTATACGGCTTCAAGTCCATTAAAATATCATCATTCTATTGAATTTTAAATTGTGAAAATTTCTATCCTCAACATTTGTTTTCCCTCTATCTCTGTCTGCCAATAAATAAATAAATAACAACAAGTTTTAGGAAAGAAAATCTTTCAAATAGAACAGCATGAGGCACGAAAGGCCAGGTTGTTTTCTCACATATGGAACTGCTGGTCGTTTCTAACGTCCTGTTGTGTTTTGCTCTTCAATATTCATTTGGGATCAGCGGCAGTGTTCAAAAACAACTGTGTCCAAAATGGGAAAAGGAGGGGCAACCAGGGAAACAGAAAGCAGCCTTCCGTAATGGCTCAGCAGCCAGTCATCGCCAGGCTGTCTTTTGTTTAGGTTCTGTCAGATATACCACAGGCGCCCTATTACTTTGTAATCAGAGGATTGTTACTTGTTATTTACTATTTGGCCTGAAAACCCTGAAAAGTTTACAAGGGTTTATTAGCCTGCTGTGGAACATGCATTCTGTTTATCCTGCAGTAAATTTAATCTCTTGAAGTGTGCCACCACTGAACAAGGAAGACAGAACAATGCCTGAGCATTACTGGAGGTGGAGTCCCGGCAGCCGCACACCCACCTTTTCAAATCCTTTTACTCTCAATTGCTGCTGTGGGTTTTCCAGAGGAAGGCTCAAGTAGAAGCAGTTACTAGGAAACAGGAACCCTGTGAAATGGAACTGGTGTGCGGCCTCAGCCCTATAGTAGGCCCAAAACTGTGCACACTGTTGAGAACAGAACCAACACCCCCTACACGCCAATTTTCTTTTTCTTTCTTTCTGTCTTTTTGTTTTTTCCTTAACAGATGCTACTGAGTATTTATAAAAATTTGACTCCAGCTTGTTTTCAAAGCAGGGAAAAAGTAAATACTGGAGGAAGCTCACCTTTTCCACACTGCTCATCGCCTGGAAATAGATGTTGTATCCTTTGCGCGGAGCCAAAGGAGGGTTCCAAAAGCCTTGGTAGGTCCGATTGTCACCCACAGTGAACGGGGCAGGCTCAGGCAAGTTTCCCGGGGGGAGTTCTGCAGCAAAGTAATAGGGTGCACCTCCGCTCATGGCATTTTGGTATGTGACAGGAACCTGGTAGCATTCCATGGCTCCAGCTTCTCTCTTGGTTCGATGTGGGTGCAGCTCTTCCACAACAATCTGATAAGCACTTTGGGGAAAAGAAAAAAAAAACACATATACCACACATTTAGAGATTTGAGATACTAACTAACTTTTTTTTTTTTAAAGGAACAAGGGGTTTAAGGGGTTGAATATTGACACACCACATTTAAAAGTATTTAAAGTCAGTCTTAACCTGCTACACTCTTGTTTTCAGCTATTTCGCAATAAAATAGAATTTTCACATAGATGCTGCTCTCCCTAGTATCACCGTAGTTACAAGGAAACTGAAAAAAGTAAGAATAATCACCTTAGGACTTTCAACATTTTTAAATGTTGAGGAATAAGCCACCTTAATAAGGATTCTGACATTAACCAGAGACACATCATAGATTCAGTTCTTTGTCTGATATTTTTAAATGTTTAAAGTTAATATTTTCCCTGGAAATGATATTACGGAAAGTCCAGCTCCAAGGTCTAACAGAATGACTGCCTCAGGGCGGTGCTAGAAGCACCCATTTGTGGTTGTCACAGCCTTAGAGACAGAATGTACTGACAGGCTTCTCCACCTCTTGACCTTGCCACGGCATCTACGTTGGCTCAGAGCTATGCAGATTTAAAATACAAGTGACATGCGGCAATACGGGCACAGATGGACAGAAATCTGTCCTCACAACCAAAATAGACCACCTCCTTCTTCTGGAGTTGTTAATAATAAAATGTTACAAATTGTAGAAACAGATGGCATTTGGCCTATTAAAGCTCTAACCTAAACCTTCTGATATCTTTAAGTCTTAAAACTTTTCTATAATTGCAATTACTTTATAGAGGAGAGGAAAAAAAAGAAAAACAAGAACAAGACAAATATAAAATAAAGATCTCCCCTGATCTCTAATATTTTTTTTTAACAACTCCTGAAACTGGTATATTAATAATATTCTTTCTTAGTAAAAAATTCTTTAGGTCAAATTTTTTTCAGGTAAAATATTACCAGGAAAGTTGATACTATTATTATAATATATTTTATATATTATGAATATATTTTAAAATGTTTTAAAATTCCTAAAAATTCTGGAAAAATATATGTGGTATCTTATGTAAGTTGAACGTAACGTGTGTAGGGCTGCATATTGATATTCAATGAATCTCCAGGAGGAGTAGAATATATTCTTTAAAAGACTTCCATGAAAAAGAAAGAGGTGGGTAGGTAGAGGGGGAATCAGGAGGAGAGGGTGAGGGAGAGAGAGAGAAAGAGAGATTGAGATTGATAGAGATATACTGAACATGCGCCTATGAAAATTAAAACGGTTTAGACTCTGATATGAAATTCCAATTTGATATAAACTTTTATACCTACAAATAAAACATCTTCACAGATTAAACAATAGGACATCAAAAGAAAGAATTAAATTGTAATTTAATTGATAAAGATTTTATTTTCTTCCCATTCAAGCTCCCATTTTCCATTAAAATAATGCTAATAAATCAGTAGGTTGCTCTCTACCTCCTTTCCTCTGAAAAGAAAACAGAAGTTGTACTAATGTCAGAAACTGAAATCCGAGCAAGCAAGGCAGAAGTCTATGTTATTTAAAAGTATGTGTGCTGCATCATTCCCTACACCTTTGCCAAGCTGGGCTGCTAAGCTTCTAAGAATGCTACTGACAAGATGCATGTTCTCTGAGGCATCCATGGAGCAGGCACTTGTCAATTTTAAGATACAGAAAATACATAGGCATAGCCCTGGAGAAAGAAGAGAATGATCATAGCTGACATATGCTGTGTTTTATTTTAAATTTATAATTCATATTTGTATATTATACATTTGCATGACCTGTGCATACATTCACATATGCATATAAACTGTCTCATACATGCTCTCCAAACAAATGTAACCTTATATTCTTGCTCTAAAGAATAATAATGATAATTACCTATCCTTGTTAATCATTAATCTAATCCTTAAAAATAGATTTCTCATTAATTATCCCATACCTCTAGAAAAAAACAGAAAATCTAGTGAACATTCCATCTTAACTAATTCTATTACATTGACAGAGATTCTACATTACAAATTAAGGATACTTCATGCAAGACAGCTTGTCTATCCAGATCTATTAGGAGCAAAGTAAATTGCCAGTGTTGGAGAAGACTGAAGGAAGAAAAGATGCAAAAGTCTCCTTGGGAAAGAACTTTAAGTATGGTCCCATAGAAAAAAAAATCTACACCTTGTGTTGAACTTTCAGATTTGGCCCTAGTCCCAATTAAATGAAAGATAAATTATTTCAATATTACATGTAATACAATAAATACAAGTGACATGCTTGTTTCATAAAGAATAAGAAGACTATTTCCACATATATACAAATATAAATTACAGTGCCATGCACTTTAATCCTATATATATTTTCTCTACTGATATTATTCATTTATTGTTTGAGAAGTCATTGCAGAAATGAAGTATTATTTATTTATTTTTATATATTTATTTTTTATTGCATTTTAGGTTTTGGGGTACATGTGAAGAACATGCAAGATTGTTGCATAGGTACACACATGGCAGTGTGATTTGCTGCCTTCCTCCCCCACCACCTATATCTGGCATTTCTCCCCCCATGCTCTCTCTCCCCCAACTCCCCACCCCCCCGGCTGTCCCTCCCCTTTTTCCCCCCCCAACGGACCCCAGTGTGTGATGCTCCCCTTCCTGTGTCCATGTGTTCTCATTGTTCAACACCTGCCTATGAGTGAGAACATGCGATGTTTGATTTTCTGAAGTATTATATTTTTGTTACTATTGAAACTGAGGCAAAGAGAAATTGAGCCCCACTAAAACTTACACCAGGAGCCTCACTTTGTTCTTTCTCTATTTTATACTATAGTGTTATCAACTGAATATTTGTATCCCCCCCCCCAAAATTCATGTTAAAACATAAATTCTCAATGTGATACTATTTGAAGATGGGGTCTATGGAAAATAATTAAGTTTAGACAAGGGGCCCTTACCAAGGACCAAATTTGAGAGAACCTGGATCTTGGACTTCCCAGGGTCCAGAGCTGTGAGAAATATTTCTTGTTTAAGCCACCTAGTATTTTGTAATAGCAGCCTGAGCAGACTAAGACACATACCTACAAAAAGACTTCTGGGAACTGCCTTCCAAGCATACTTTCTAAAACATTCTTTGTGCAATGAGTGACATTAGATGGAAAGCTACTTGGAGATAACCTGATCACCACACTCTAAACTCCTCCCACTCACCATCCATACCTGGAGAAATGTCTTCATGAAATAACATTCATCTCAGTTTCTAGATATTTTTTAACCTCAAATATGCTTAACTCCAAAAGCTGAAACAATAGCCCTTACATTTTCACATATTATACTTACTTAAATGTCCATTATCCTATTTGAAACCACACTTAAATATGTTATTCAAGCTTGAATATGTGGTTTCAAATAGGATAATGGGCATTTAAGTAAGTGTTTGTGAAATGAATACATTGCTTTTGCCTTTTCTCTTGATATTTTTGCTTAGGACATATCCAAGATGTTCTTTTTCTTTCTCCATCAAAGTACATTTTTCAACTGAAAAATCCTGAACATTACTTGAACAGTAAGAATTTTCCCAATTACCTTTCTTCCTGTGACACTGTATCCATTCATTCATTTTTATTCAACAGTTACATACTTAACAGCTATTATGCAGGCTCTAAGGATAGAAAGGTTTAAAAAAAAGCCCCAGCTTTCATGGACCTTATATTCACTTTTCTTTATTGAAATTTCTAGTGTTCTACCATTGTTAGAATGCCTTCTGCCTCTCTCAAGTTTGATACAGTTTAAAACAAAAACAGAACTAAAATATATACTTTCTTTTAAACTTTGTCCACTTAGGAACCTGTGACTGTCCATTGTAAGCATTTAAAGTGACTCAGACAGCTACCCAGTAGATCTTCAGAGTCTTTTAAAGTCATCTCTCATATTCCGTTTTGCTTTTACACCCAAACCAAACTGAAATTGTACTACTAGTAATAAACATCACCCAGAAATATCCCTTTCAGTTTATAATCTTGATACACACCTGTCTGCTGTATTGCTATGCTTCCTTTCAGGACCTCCTCTGCATGCTACCTTTTCAGGATGCTGAAAATATGAAAACTATTTTTCCTTGTACTGGGTATCACTCAAAATCCTCTAGTGGCATTTTACTCTCCTTCGTTGGGCTCGGTCTTTAGTCAATGTCTTTCCGGATGCATCACTTTGTGCATCTATTTCTGCCTTTTTACGTGTGCATTGAAGAGACATTTGCAGAACTCATACAGAGATCAACTGTAATCATGGTGAGTCTTTAAGAAACATTTACGTTTAGTGAAAAGCAAGTATAAAAATAACAAAAAGTCACAAGATAATCCATGTTTAAAAGAAACTACGTTTCCTTCATTGTTCAATCTGAGAGGTTGTTCTCTAACCACATTTCTACTTTTTAAATGTTTCTGTCCTTGTTATTGTCTTATTTATCAATACAAATTAATTAAAGAACAGAAATAAGAAATGAGAAATTACATTATAAGTGAGGTGACTAATTACATGAAATGGGCTTGTGCTTCTTCATTCTTCTGGTTGTTTAATTACCTAATGGTATCAAATTCTAGCTAGATCTAAATATTATGTGAGCTCAGTACTTTAGTAATTTAAAAATCCCAAAGTAATCTTAATGTTTTTAATCACTCTATCCATATTTCACATATTCCACATTCCTTTTAATAAACTTCAAAAATATTTCTGTAATTAGGTTAAATCAATATATTGGTATCATGAATCTTCATTCAACATACAAAATGTGACTTCCTTATTTTTTAAAAAATTAAAATGACACATTTTACTATATTATATGGATGTTTCTAGACTTATGATGGGGTTATGTCCCAATAAACCCACTAAAGTTGAAAATATTGTAAATTGAAATTCATATAATACACAACATATTGAACATTATAGCTTAGCCTAGCCTACCATAAATGTGCCCAGAACACTTAATTTAGCTTATAGTTGGCAAAATCAGCTAATACAAAACCTATTTTTTAATAAAGTGCTTAATATCTCATATATTACATATAGCTAACACAGGATAATATAAACATTCAAAATTTGAAGTACATTCAAATTTCAATGGTTTTGAACTATCATTTAAAAAACATCATAGGTTGAACCACCAAAAGTTGAGGATCATTTGTAATCTAATTTGATTAAACATTGGTATGTAGTCACTTTTTTTGTTTTTAGAGAGACCAAATAATGACTTATCATCATATAATTTCCCCTTACTTGTAAGACTGTAAAAAAGTGCATAAGGGGATCTTGCCATTAACTTAAAAAGAAACTATGTGATGCATAAGGTAGACAGTATTCTTAATTCAATGCTTAAAAAGGTTGGGGCTGAACCCAAAATTACCTATAATAGCCTGCCATAGATTTTTTTTTAATCCATTACTAAGTAAATACTTTGTGAACATGGTTATAGTTTTACCTTGCACAACCTCTTGGTGACAGCAAAATAACAAGTTATACAGTGGTATATAAACAACCTTAAATTTAATCTAAAATGTCTTGATAAGGTTTTAGAAGAAATTCTCTAGCTCCAATATTTTACTATTTATCTTATAAACAATCTTCCCAATGTCCCAAAGCCATAGCTGCTTGTCCTGCCAATATTTTACTGCTCCAGGGGGTAAAGATTTAATTATCATCCCTGGTTATCTTTCCAATCCCTGTTCTTTACCTTTACACTCCTGAAACACATAAGCCAGTTTTCTCAGGACTAACCTCCCTGTAAAAGGAACTAATAGTTACCAAATGAACACAGCTCAAAATCCTGGAATTAACTGTAATAATTCCTATCTTTAACCAGGTTCTAGCTCCCTGTAATTTTTCTTAATAATGCCTTTTAATATACTATTTCTCTCAATCCTCATTTCTTCCATTCCTTCATAAGTCAAAGTTTTTACACTGCGGTTGATAAATGATCACATTCCTTAGCCTACATCTCCATTCTTGTTTTATCTCCTGATATTTATTTTCCATTTTGAAGTTGGTATGATCATTGTTACCCAAATATACTAAACATACAGTCAAGAATTTCTTCCTTTCTTGTCTAGGTTTTCTGCTTCTGCCAGGAAGCCTTTTTGAACTATCTCATTCTTCAGTACTCTGTCTTCTAAAGACAATGGAGTAATTTTTGAGGTGAAGATGATTGAAGGATGACATGGCAGTAGAGTCATAATCACATGGACACATGTTTAATATAGTTCTTCACCCACTGACAGCAATTATAATGTCAAAGATCCACTGATCATAACCATAGTGGTATCCTCAAAAACTCTGGGGTTGAAAAACAAAGGCCCAGCATTGCTGTCTTATAATATTTATTGCTTATATGATACATCAGTATATGACCATGGCACATTACATGTACCAATATGGTACATTATAAATATTATTTGATATTATATTGTTATAAATAGCTTTTCAGGCATATGTCTTTCTTTAGCAGATTATAAGTCTACTACAGAATGTGGCTATTATATTTTTAGCTCCAGTTCATTTGTTCACCAAATATTTATTATCTGTTACATGTCATGCATTATTTTAAGTACTGAGGTTAAAATAATGAAAACAGTAGTGAAAGTCTCTGCTTTCATGACGTTTACATTCTAGTACATGTAAATATAAATAAAATAAATTCAGAAAACCAACACACATCAAGACGGGGTAAGTGCTCTAAAGAAAGTTAAAGCAGGCAGAGGGAAATAGGGAATGATGAGAACGCAGAGTGCTATTTTATATGGGTTGGTCAAGAAATCTCTATGATAAAGTAGTCATTGGGCAGAAATCTGAAGAAAGAGAAGATTTACACTATGTAGGTACATGTATTATCTTCTCCTGTGCAACATTAATTACTCTAAAATTGTGTAGCTCAAAGCAACAAACATGTATTATCTCATGGCTTCAGTGGGTCAGGAATTCCAGAGTAGCTAAGCTAAGACGGCTCTGGCTCAGGGTTTCTCATGAGGTCACAATCAAGCTGTGGGCTGGGACTCTGGTAATCTAGAGGCCGGAAAGAAGATTTAACAGGAAGGGCATACCTCCTCCTATTTTCTATTAGAAAAATTCTACCAATTCTACCTACTATGATTCTAGAGAATAAAAATAAAATTAAAGTAACATCTATTTGATCTAACTTGGACCATATGACTTTGATGCCCATAAAATAGGGCAAAAAGATTATTTTCATCTCTGGTTAAATTTCAAGACAGTTTTACTTGGAATTCAAGTAAGCTCTAGGTCAGGATAGAGGTTAAAAAAAATGAGAACTATTTGGTATCTTTAAACTTATATGATGAAATAGACTATTCTGCCGGTGGATAAGGATAGTAACCCCAAATTTTAAAGCTGTATATATGTAACCAAGTGACCCAAGGAAAACATACAACCCTAACATACATTTGCCTGTTAAGCAATAGTGAACTTAGAACATCAATTTCTTTTCCTAATTTAACTGTGGAAGTAATGGTGGTTTTGACTTTATTTCATGACTATATTTTAATTATCAAACTAAATATTTGGTGCTTAATGTTTTGAAATGCAAATTAGATGTTCTTCACAAAACAAAGTAACCCTAGAATGGGTAGCTTCCTGCAGCTCAAAATGGGTAGAGTTTCTATTTGGAAAATGCTGAAATAATACATATTCATTTATTAACTTTACAATAACAGCCTCACTACAGAGAAACTATTTTGTGTTTTTACAATATGCTGCTGTTATTCTCATTCTTTCAAAACACAGCTACATTGTGTCAATCTTTTAATAAATGGGACATTCTATGCATTATAATTTGTAATTGTATTTCCTCAGGTTAGAATTTTAATTCATTTATAAAGAAACATTTTACAAAAAAAAAGAAAAGAAAAGGAATTATGTACTCTAGGGAATTGATTCTAAATGTAGAAAATATTCATTTTGAATCACAGGAATGATTGTCAAGTGATGACAGTTGTACCGATAGATCTCAAAAACTTGGTAAGGAGATTCAAAGTTCTACTTAAGTCAGGCAACAATGTTCAGTTTTTAGAATGATTATAAAATCAAAAATTAATTTTGTCAAAGAACCACACTTGCCAGCACTGCATCGCACATGTTCTACATTAGCATAGGGAAGCAGTAATGGGTAACAGAAGGACAACGTGATTGGTGAAACTTAGCGCTGCATTATGCAGAATGGGATTTTTCACTGTAGTCATTACTTCTTACGTAAACACCACAATCTCTTAGAGATTAAACCTTGGTAAAAATGTTGGCGAGGTAGGCAAAATATACAAAATAACTCCTCTTTTCATAGATACAGCATTACTTTTTTTGATTTGGGGTAGCAATACTAAAAATATTTGCTATCATTTAATAACCTCAAAAAACAAAACCTTGAATTTTGAGATGTCTTTTTGCTCTGCTACCACTTCAAAAATAAAAGCTACCATCTTCTCTCACCTAAAGTCTCCACTCAAACTCTCTTCCCCCCTAAGCTTTACACATCCTACTGATCTAAAACCTTATGTAGGAGGCACAGCCTTGCCTGAATTTCCATTCCTACTTTCATAATACGGCCCTAAGCACTTCTCACGAGGACCACTCCAGCCTTCTGGATTATCCCCAGTCCATTCTCTGTGTTTCTATCACAGTGATCTTTCTAAAATGTTAAACTGCTCATGGTAATTTCTGCTTACAGTCCTTCTGTGCCCACCTTCAGTTTTGGGGCTGGCACTAAACTGCCTCTCCCTTTGCTCCCTGTTCATCATTCCAGTTTCAGCTGCTGTCAATTCTCCCACCGATGCTTCACTCTCTAGAAGCTAAGCTATTTGCAGTTTGTAAATGCATCATTGTATGTCACATAGCCCATCATTTGCATTGCAATCATTTGAAAGGCCTCCTGTCCCTTCTCTTCCGAGCAACCTCCCCCTGTCTAGTGAAAGTAACCCTTGGCCACACTCATTTCTACTTCTCACAAATTCAGCTTTAGCACCACATTTTCTAGCTGCTATCATTGCACTTATCATACAGCATTGTTACCAGTCATTAATTTAGGACTCTACCACTCACAAGAGTGCACATACTAATTGTCTTAGGCAGAATTCTATTTCAAGTATGCAGCTCAGCTCCTGGCACATATAGAATGTCATTGAATCAACAAATTTATAGAAACCATTGGCAATTTTAGCTTTCCTAATAAAACTAAACATGTAAACTCTGTATAACAAGATTTCCTAGTTGCTATGACACAGGATTGTAGAACTGGAGTTTGTTTGATACAAGGAAGACCAGGCAGAAAGAATATATATTTCCACTGGAGGTAGGATGAATAGATGGTGAAATGCAAAATGGCAGAGGCTAGTAATGCTATAATTAGGGAAGGACAGAACCCAGAATTTAGGGTCTATGACAGCCGGTAAGATAACTCCTGGATGCTGTCAGAAGATAGTTGGGTAATACGTAGTTCTGGTTTATGTGAGAAGGTGAAGGGGGTGGCAGGGGGAAGGGTCACAGAGTAGAATAGCATCAAGCATTAGCAGAGAAGAGATTTTGGTAGACTGACATCAACAGAGAAAAAATTGAGTGGAAAGTGAAATCGCTTAAGTACATTTGAAGTGAGTGATGGAAATCCAATCAAGATTTGAGATACCAGACCATAAATTCAATGCTAGGAAAACTGATTACACAAATTGAATCCTCATTTTCAAAAAATTAGGGCACTGAATCAGATAAACCTCACAATAAGGCTACAGTTGCTGGTAGAAGACTCATGGTAGGAATGTAGTCAGAGGAAAGAAAGACAGTACTACCTGACTGAAGGATCCAGATTACTTGACTAGACCAGTCTAGTCCCACCACCTGGCACCCACCTGTAGGTGATCTGGGCAAGTCATTACAAAAAACTTAAGATGAACTCGGTGGGATAAGCATATCAGTTAGAAAACATATATATATATATCTTTCTTTTTTTTTCCTGGTAGTAATATTAAATTCCAAAACATTTGTTATTTGTTTATATTATTATTGGATTATTTCTTCTTGTAATATTCCAGGATTTAAATTTATTTTTCTGAGCATGAATCTCCAGCAATGTATAATTTGAAGTTCTCAGCTACTGGCTCAATTTTAGAAAAGGTCAAAAATTTTGCCAACAAATACAAAGAGGAGTGTTTCTAATTGGTCATTAGAAATTGTGTAATAAAGGTAATAAAATAAAAGACTTTAAATTTTAAAATGTGTATCAATAACATACTGAGTTAACGAAATTCCTGAACACCAGTTACAAGGCTGCAGGCAACTCTGATAGTCTATGACAAACCTGGGCAAAGATTCTGTGTTTTGTTGTGGTCATTTTATGTTTGATTTACAATACCTTGCACAGTGCCTGGCATAATAAATGATCAATGAATGTTTGTGGAAAAAATTGATTAAATGAATAAAGAGTTAATGTAAGTTATGTTATATAGTACAGTTATGCAAAATTAATAAAAATAGGCTGTGTTCGTAACTTATGCAAAATAAAGTTGAATCACCCAAATATCTAACTCTTAAAAGATAAATGCAAGTAGCTGGTAGCTCCTTTAAGCACCAGTAACAGAACTGAACACCTAAAAAGTAAATTTTATCACAGGTAGGAACATGTAAATGACCCTGATTACTTGTCAATAGAAAAAGATGTTGAGTGCAGGCATTTTCCTTTTCTACTTTGGATCAGCAATCAGATTCACTCACAGATCATTGATTCATGAATAGCACTATATACTTACTTTGAATTTTCAAGTAGCCAGTGTTTCATAAGTGTTTATATTACAAGTACACCCTCAGCCATCTCTTTTTCTCTTGTACAGTGTTCTCATAATTTTTAGCCAGACAAGACTCAAGAGTTTCCTTTATGACTTGTATTCTTTTATCCATACATTTTTTAAATTAAGAAAAAAAATTTCTTCATTTCCAGTGATATAGGATTATTTTTGGTTACTTGAATGGCTAATATGTGTTTATGAAGTCAAATGTATTCCTTTTACACAAAGAACCAACATTAGTTTTATTTTTAAGTGAATATGTAAACAACCTGATATAACCCAATTATGAAGTGCCTACATGAATTTCTGTGCCTTCATTTATTTCTCATTAAAAGTTTGATAACAAAATGTCCACAAAATGAAATGTTTCAAATGGAAACCTGTTTAAGTTTTGGATATTCATCTAATTACAAATGTGCAGAAGTTAAAATGGTTGAAACAATTAGACTCAGTTCCTAAAACAACATGGCTCACAATTTTCTGAAAGATGGGGATGTTAGATAATATGAAAGACTTTGCTATTGAAAAGATAAAGAAAATGGCAAACTAAACTTTCATAGTTACCATGGAATACTTGATAAGGAACAATTCGGAAATTAAAAGGTCCCACAGGGTTCATGTGTTATAACTATTCTGCTTTTATTTCCTCAAAGCTTCCTATTTTTCAATCATTCATATGAAATTATTCATAACTGATTTATTGCATTGAATAGGAGTTATTTTCTCATCCTATTTCTGACAAATATCTTCAAAGCTCTTATAACACAGATACCAAGGGAGAAAGTGAAATGAAATGGGAATACAGGAGGGGGAAAAGGGTAAGGCTTTTAAGTCAAACAGCACAGAGAGGTGAATGGTTTAGTGTATGAATATCTCAAAGACGTTCTTAGAATTTTGCTTTTAATTACAAGTCTATCTGCAGTCTTTGTCGAGATGAAAAACCAACAAACCAAAGCAAACCAAACCAAACTAAACTAAACACAAATAAAACTTTCCTGACAGAAATTCTCCAATGAATGTCTCTTAAAAATGAACCACTTTATTAGATGCTAAGCAACCTTGAGAAAACACTTCTCCATCTGGCTCCTTTTTCTTTAACTCCTACAGTAAAAGAAAAATTACCCCCTGCCCCACCTACCCACAGTTTCTTATATCTCAATTTTAGTTACCTGTGTTTCAATTACCTACAGTTAACTGGTCCGAAAACAGGTAAGTACAGTACAATAAGATTTTTGAGAGAGAGCCACAATCATGTAACTTTTATTATAGTATATAGTTGTTCTATTTTATTACTAGTTACTGATTGTTGTGAATTTCTTACTGTGCCTAATTTATAAATTAAACTTTATCATAAGTTTGCACATATAGAAAAAACACAGAGTACAATCTGTATAGGGTTTGTTATTTTCTCTGGTTTTAGGCATACTTGTGCATTGTGGGAAGTACATCCCCTGTGGATAAAGCGGAACTATTGTAGTTCTCTTACCTGATAGGAGCACCTTTGGCTTGTGCTGGTCTCAACAATACAGTTATTGTGGTAGCAGTTTCATTGAGAGAGGCATCAACTCCTTCATAATCAGGTAAAGTGGGAGCTGATGAGTGATTAATGAGACAAAATAAGTTCAATTAATTTACAGTAATATATCATAGGTCAAAATGAATACATGATCTTCAGTTAGAAAAAAAAAGCAATTCACCTAATTATCTACAACGTACTTTGTTTCATAGTGTAACATCTGCCAATGAATTTTAACTCTGGGAACCTAAAACATCAAAAGCTAGAAAACCAAGATTTGTTGTAGAAATTTAAATAATAATCTGGCAATTTATGACACATATTCCAAATGTTTTGTGAAGATGCTTTCTAAAACTTTTACTTTCCTGAGACCTTCAGGTGAATAATGATGGGAAGGAAGGAAGGTATTAACTGAGAAGACTGGGCAGTAGTGATTACGGAGTCACATAAGGGGATCAGGAGCTATGAACAGCAGGGATTGAGGTCAAGGGCTGCCTGATGAGACAGTGCCATTAAGATCTTATAGTATTGAAAGACCCAGTATTCTTATCCTAATGTTTTTCACAACGGTGGTCACAAGAGAAACATATCAAGAAGTGTGGTGAATAAGAATGGAAATCTTGGATTTTGTTCATCAGGGACATTAGTTGCTAGATTCTTGAAAATAATTAATGTATAATTTTTAAAAATATTTGATAATGCTTAACTGGGGACTGGGATCTTGAGTGGGAGAAAGAGTTACCTCAAATGGCTTTGGATGACTCCCATGTAGAAAGACGTTTAAGGAGTATACTCTCAATGACATGTATGCATTATCTCTATCTATTTGTTGGACATTTACTGAATATATACTATGTGCCAAGTTTTATGAGAAATGCTATGACTATAAAGACAAAGCATGGTCTCTGATATTTAAAGAATTAAAGGTAGGAATTTACACTTTATGAAAAGTGAGAGTCTTAGAAACAAAAAATTACAGCCAAATGTTAGTAGCCAAAAGTCGAAGATCATTTGTCAAAACAGTGGTTCCCAAACTTGTAAGATGAGAAGCACCTGGAGGGCTTCCTAACACACAGATTACAGCCCCTCTCCCCTAGAGTTTCTGATTCAGTAGGTCTGGGGAGGGACCTGACAAAGTGCATTTCTAGACAGTTCCCAGATGATGTTGATGACGATGGTCTGGGGGGTCACACTTTTTACATTAGTATTGGCAGTGGGATGATGAAACCAGAAGGCTCGGGGTGTCTATTGATGTTTAAGCCAAATATTAAAAAGAAGGGTAAAACCTCATCAGGAAGAGAAAGGACGAACTAGAATTCTGAGAGAGGAAACAATATTTGAATGGAACAAAATATGAAAGGACATGTGTTTTAACAGCTATAAGCCACTGGCTGTGCTGCAAACTTTGGGTTATTGGGGAGAAGTGGAGGATGGGAGGAGTCATGCAAAGAAGGACCCTGAATGGTAACACCAAGTGTATGTTTAGACTTCATCCTGCTGATTATAAGATGTGAGATTCTGAAAATATTTAAGATGGAAACATCTGTGGTAGAAAGATAGATACAGAAATACAGTGAAGAGGCTGGGCATGGTGGCACACACCTATAATCCCACCACTTTGGGAGGCCAAGGTGGGTGGCTCATGAAGTCAGGAGATTGAGACCATCCTGGCCAACATGGTGAAACCTCCTCTCTACTAAAAACACAAAAATTAGCTGGGCGTGGTGGCGCAGGCCTGTAGTCCCAGCTACTCAGGAGGCTGAGGCAGGACAATTGATTGAACCCAGGAGGCAGAGGTTGCAGTGAACCAAGACTGCGCCACTGCACTCCAGCCTGGTGACAGTCAGACTCTGTCCCAAAAAAAGAAAAAAAAAAAAAAGAAAACGAGTAAAAAGAGTAAAGATGAGTAAGTCTGAAGGTAGGGATACTGCTTAGAAAGATATTTCAATAATTTGTTTAAAATACTGTCCAGATGGAAGAAAAAGAGCAGTGACATTAGAAGGAGCTAATTATTATCTGAAAGTTTTTAGGAAGCAGAAACAACAAATATTAATTCAATACATGCACAATATGTAGCTGAATGTGTGTACATATCTGTATGTGTATGTATGTGTTTATATAAATAATTCCTGCAACCATTATGTTTCCAATAACTTGATTTCACTGTTATTTAAATTATTTTTTAAAATGCTGAGGAATGTAATTACTGGCCTCAGGGAATAAATTTAACAATAAATTATGTGAAAAGTTCAAGTAATGCTGAGAGCCACACTACCCATAAATTTTATTAATCTTAGGTGGGATTAATAATTGTTCTCAATATAAAGTGATTGCAACCAAGTTTTTAAAGTACAATCAAGTACTCATTGCACTTAGGTGAATACAAGTGAAACTGAAGTGATTAAAGAAAAAACTAGACGGAAGTTCTGGTTCTTTCTATATACTTTCTGTTCAACACACAGTATCTGAGCCTTGAGACACACACACACACACATACACACACACACACACACACACACTCTTATGGCTCTCAAAAATTTACATTTGTTCAATGTCCTCAGTTTTATAAGTTTATGTAAATTTTGTAGCTGTCTCTCCTGAAAGATCTTACTCAGTTACAGCACTACTGATAATTCCAGAGGGGTAGAAAACCTGTCTCAGCACATCATAAAACATCACAAAGTCTTATTTTCTAGTGAAGCGATTCAATAAATATTTTAAATCATGATTTGTAATTGTTCTCAGGAAAGAAAATTGCAATTTTAAAACATTATTGTTTTATAATATAACAAATGATACTTTAAAATTACTTTTTATTGGAATATTAAGATAAATGCTACTCCAAGGAATTATAGCTCATAATGGAATAGCTAATTTTATTTATGATATAAATTTTTAAAGTTTGTATTATATTTAACAAAAAGAGTTTACAAAGTCAAAATTAGTGCTTTATTATATTGTGTGGCTGACCTTTAAATAATTTTTGTTTCAAATTTAATTATTCAGCTACATATACTGTATGTATTTATTTTAGTGAGAAAAGACATTAAATAAACTTTAGTAGATTTAGGGCATATTTCAATGCTAATTCCTTGCAAAAATTTAATCGGGTTTAACTGATGATCTGACTGAAGGAGAAATAAGATCTGTAAAAAATCTAGTCAAATACAAACTATGACTGTGAATCCAATGGAATGTAAAATTTAATTTATCAACCTAAAATTCTCCTGCATGTTCCCATTCAGAAATTTATATGTATTTATGTAAGTTTTCTAAGTGTGAAAGAAAAGCCCATATTTGTTTAAAATCATCATAATGTCAGGGAAAAAGAAACACAAACAAGGTATGCAGTACTATAATACTAGGGAAAGGATCTTCTACCATTTTTTTGATAACATTCATTTATGGTAAAAGGCCTGACACCATAATAATTATCAACTCCTCAAAAGTATCATAAGATCTGTTAGCATTTATAATGAATTTTGAAAGATTTCTAATAAAAATATAGTATAATTTTTTTAAGACCACTGTCAATCAAAAGTGACTATTTGAGATGTGTTTTGGTTTGGACATATAATGCATATTCAAATAATTCTTTAAAATGCCTTCAGTTATGCATAACTATATTAAAGCTTCAGTAAGCAAGATGAACCACACTTGGTTTATATGTGATTCTCCAGGATGTGCCATTACAAACCAGTGGCATAATCAATCCTATTTGTACTTTATTCATTTGCATACCTGAGATATTAGTGGTGACATTGATGGCCGTGGCTGGCCCAAAGCCTTTGACTGTGCTGGCCCTTATGAAAACTGGTACGTGGTTCCAGGGTGGAGATGCATAAAGACATGGTGTGTACTGTTCCACAAATTTGATACAGTCTGGGGAGGTCCAGCCACCGGAACTGCAGGATCAAATGATCTTATACTGCTATAGCTGATCTGTTTTAAGAAATACATTTATTACATATCTGGTATTCATCACAAGAAATTGTAAATAAACTCTTTTTAAATAAGGTAGTATGCAAGGGCATCCATGTGAAGTCAATGGTAATTTTTTTCTTCTTTTCTTTCTCATGTTGATATTGTTATTTCTCTTAGTCTGATGTTCTATCTATATATCAATGAATCAATCATCTACCTTTCTACAGATACACCTGGAGATATATCTGGCCAAACCAATATACATCTATTTTCATCCATCAAAAAAAAAAAAAACAATAAATTATGCATACATAAAAAATCACATAGCTATATACTTTAACACATATGAAACACAGAAAGTGTTTAACAAATGTTTATTATTAACATATGCTATACTTTGTTCAAGTTACATAACAAATTTCATGTAAATATTATTCAAATATGTGAACACAGTTGCAAGATATTGCACTAGTGATCCCATTTCCGTAATTCACTCTGTAGCCATTAGAAATTTAAACATTTGTGCTCTAATCAATGCTGACTAGGTAGGAACAGAACTACACAAATTAAATTTGTGTAATTTAAATGATTCTTTCATTTCTTCTATTTAGTTTTTCATATTTGAAAAGATAATGATTTATATTCAAAGTTGAAATGAAGCTCTAGAAAAGTCGGCTTTATAAACTATTTTGCTTTTTGGGTATTATTCCTTAAGTCTTAACTGAAATTCAATGACTTCTCCTAAATCACAGTAGAATAAGAGTTTCTTAATTTTATAAAAAAGGAAAATGAGGGTTTTTAACATGTGATTATTTATTACTACAACCAACATAAATCTGATAAGGACTATCCTGCTTTCCTAAATCAACAAAACAGCAACAGAAAACATGCATTTACTTTAAGAATTTGAAAATTCTAGATGCTCTACAAAATATTTATTCTGATGCTTAGTTTTGGAATCAAAGAATTTGCAAATTAAAACAAAGGAGAATAATGATTTTAATCCCCTAATCCTCACTTACTTCTTTTCCATTATTTCCCTCTAACTTTTCCTTTTTTCTCCCTTTTATTCCTTCAATCCACATTTCAATTAATTTCCTCGTTCTCCCAATACCTCATATTGAGTGATGATTCCATTTGGATCCAAAGGTTCTTTCCAGTTCAGGAAGATCTTGTTTTCAAAGGATGTTCCTTGAAGAGATTTTACTGGTACGGGGCCAGGCACTACAAAACACATGAATTTTTTTTTGTTATGAAAATGCTTACATTAGAAACAGAAAAAGTAAATCAGACAAGCTAGATAAATAAGATTAAAAATAAAGAAAAATAAATAAAAATGTATCCTTAAAAACAAATTATATGACTAGTTATCTGATTTTACTTTGATTTATGGGAATTTAAGCAAGTCTATTTAAGCAAGGTTCTAAAGCAGAAAATGTGGGAAATGCAAAGTTATTTATATTCAAAAGAATATTCTATCACCTTAGAGAGCTGCATAAATTAGGTAGTCTAGTTTTCTCTGTTGTATACCTCTAATAACATGAAGATCTTATTTGTAATTTGTTTCAAGAACAGAGCTGTATTTCCCTGAAAGATTTTTTTGAAGATTATGCTAATCCCCCGAAGAGTCTCCATAAACAAAGTTGATAAAATAATGAATTACAATAATAATTAACACTCTTTGGTCTAGAAAGCTGAATCACATAGCAATGAATTGAAATGTCCATTAATAGCCAACCTGACTTTTATAGCTATACTTATTAAATGTTCTGTAATTTAAAAAAAGGCAGTGTTATTACAGTATTTAAAGAGTTATTACAGATGAATAGGTTCAAATGTCACTGCTTCTGCCTTTTAAAGGAAATTCACTTATTCAAAGCTAAGAATCAAACTAGTTTATAATGTCAGACTTGTTTAGAACTCAACAATCTGCACAACTACTTTTGAAGTGTCCCCAGCTATAACCATATTTAAGAGCCTTCATTTCAGTCCTTATTTGTAAATGTCATATAACTGGCAATACCCAATGGCAACAATGAATGATGCACCAGCTTCTATTGCCAAAATACCAGATATAAATCTTTCGCTATTGTGTCTTTTCCTTTTATATATTTTATTTAAATACTTAGCTGCTATTTATTCACATTAATATCCAATTTCTAGTTCTGGTAATGTCTTAAAATATACACTATCTATCCCACTTGGCTCAAAAATGTGTTTCTTTTTGAAAATATCAACTGAATATTGGGCAAGCATAGTTTTTAATTAATGTTTTCCCTTAATCTAACGTTTCAGTGAACTTCACACATGACATTATCTGGAAATGTAGTTTCAAAGTATATAGCAATTTTGTGAGGATTGAAATAAATTAAAAATCACTGGATCAAAGGAAATGCATTGCATCATGGCTAGGAGTATCAAGAAATTCTGAATGATATGTCACGAGAGTAAGCTTTATTTCAGTCTACAAGGACACTATAAATGATATTATGACCTCTGAAACAGGCAACATAATTTGACACATTAAGGAAAGAAGTCCACAGTAAACAGAAAAGGTGTCAGCACTAAACTTCAGAAGATACGTTCAACCATTGTCAGCCGAAGACTCAGAGAGAAGTTAATTGAAGGCATCTGCTCCCTCCCTGCTCCATAGTATCAGCAAGGCTGTGCGGCTGATCCAGGCAGGGGGCCAGTCAGAGCCCCTCTGCACATCTGTGGCAACTACTGAGGCTGCCATGGGCATTGGTTTGTTTTGCAAGAGTACCTGTTGTTCTATTACATACAAATGACATACACTTATGATTATATTGAAGGAAATGACATTTCTTCTTCCTTACATATCTCTCATAGAAGGTGGCTAATGCGAGGAGAAGGGAGCAAAATATCCAACTAATGAGTAAATGTTGATTTGATGGCATTATAATGTCAATAACTGCCTATGTTTACCTAACACAATGTAGCCTACAAATACTATAAAATGGCATGGACTTATTTTATCAAACATTATGCAATAATAGGGATGGTTAATTATACAAATAAAATATTTGTATAATTCTGCATTGAAATAGGGGTAGAATTGGAAAGTACCTTCCCTAGAAGTTTTGTATTTCTATGCTCTTACATTTTTTCTATTTTGATGATAGAATTCACTGCAAGTACCTATAGGTTGCATTTGTAAGAGAAAAAGTTTGTGGGAAAGTTGTGGACAAGAGAGTGCCATACTATTTGTCGTGTACTTGGATGAGCATAGTAGATGAGAGAAGGAACTACACTCAGATGAACTAAAAAACACACACATAAACAGGTGAGGTGAGGTGTGAGCACAAACCAATTATATTCAATCACTTTCTACATTTGAAGGAAGATACTGTGTACATTATAGACAGAAAATGTCTCTATGTACCTATGATTTGTGTAAATACTCTATAAAGTTACTAAAACCATTATCATGGCAGTCTACAGATTGCAGGGAATGTCACTTCACATTTCCACATCAACAAATTTTAATGGAAAAGGAATGCTGACTTTTTTCCCCTGCTTGAGATTTATATGACAGCTGTTCCAGCTACTTTTTTTTCGAAAGTCCTTTAAAATATAACTCTCAAAATGGAAAAGAGGGAAAATAAAATATGGGTGGGGCAAGATTATGTTACATTAAGCATTATAGCCTTTAAAATGTAATAAATGTACATTTAAAAATAGCTTTGTAGTCTCAAAAAAATGTCCCCAAACCAGGTTTTTCTGCTGAGCTAACTTTATAATATTGATTTTTATGAATGCTGGAATAAAAAATGAAAATAAAACCTCATACAGAAAATTCTGTTCATGCATTTAAAAATGTATGCAATAAATTAAATATAAATTCTACCTTAGGGTTCTGGTGAGAAATGGTTCTAGCTTTGCTCTCATGATTTATGGATGTCCCCAGAATTCTTTTTATAAAATTATGTCTTTCTATTAGGTGGTTGATAATTCATTCTTTTTCTATGTATATAGGGCAGCAATAATTTAGTAACACTGACTTAATCAGATCATCATAATCCATCAATCTTTGCAACAATAGATTATGATTTAGGTATTCTTTCCGACCTCAGAAACATTAAGACACAACAAGTTTCTATGTAGGAAGTGAAGCTCATGTGCCGATTTGTAGACTTTGAGTTACTTGTAAATACTTCATGGAAGAGTTTACATATCAATCATTAAATATTATATATATAACAAAAGAAAAAATTACCCTCATAGTAGAAGGGATTAGTTTGTGACAATACTATGAAATAATAATATAAAACTTAATATCATTAAAATAGGTAAAAATTCTTCAAAGCAGAGATTAAAATAAAACTAGGAGTGAAAATAATATTAAAATTAGAATTTACAATATATTGAAAAATAGTGTCATCTTATTTTTACAAAGCTATTTTAGATAAAATAAAAAACACAGTCATGAGTTTGATCAATGTAGGGCATAATTTAAAATTCCAAAGCAATTCATTCCTTATTAGTCTAGTCATATGTATACTGAAAAATGCATTTAAAAGTTTAATGCAATATGAAAAAGATTATATAAGCCTGGCTGCATTCTTTTGTTTGTGGGAAAGAAGGGCAAACTAACAAACCATATCAGAGAATACCTTCAAAATGAATCGTATTACTGGAGAGTGACTGGCTAAAGTGGCACAAAACTCAGGTAACTGAGTCTATCATTACCCATTAGGATATGATTTTTTTTAAGTGCAGGCAATAAAACATGTGAATATATTTTTATAACTGAAAACATGGGCTATAAAGTGCCCAGTGTGACACAGACCTTGTAACATTTATACCATTTTAAAAGAAAAGATACAGATTTTTGGAGCTTTTGAATCTGTACTTAGACTTCTCATTTTTATCTTGTTTCTATGAAACAATTACCCCTAATCATTGTTTTTTGAATAAATATGTGTTGAGTTTTTTGGGGGTGGCAGGGGTGAGATACATGGATGTTTGTATGCTTATAAATTAGAAAAGGGAGTGTTGATTAAATGTTGTTGCTGCTTTAATTAGGTGCCAGTTCAAACACGATAGCTAAGGTAATCATCTTTGGTTACCTCAAACATGACAAAAGTACATTCATCAAAAATAAGTCTTAGGTTTATACTCAGAAATTTTAGGAATATGAGAATAACTCCATGTATAATTTTCGAACTATATTCTCTCCTTTAAATTTTGAGTTAAATGTCGCTAAAGGGCTCTATCTTCTCTTGTTACAACAAAAACAGCAAAGGAAATGAGGGTCATTTTTACTTTTCAGAGTGGGAGAGTTTGAAGTTAAAAGTATTTATAGAAACCATGGCATATTCACCTATTTTATGGCAAGCTAATAGTAGGTAGGTACCAAAAGACACACCTGACCTAAAGTTCAGAACTTGAGGGAACTTGGGAATACATGGTTATAAAATACATCCTGTTTTCTGAAACCCAAATAAAAATGTAGCCCTACTGTCAAGCTACTTAAGGAGAAGTTTAGAAGGGGGTGGAACCTCAGAGATCACTAAATTTAAGCCCTTCATTTAGATGAGAACTGACTCCTAATTTAGTTTTGCCTCAGGCCACCATATGGCACACCTTTTTTTTTCCTACATGCCTTAATTCATAAACGGAAATTTTGAAAGGAAATATCTTACATCAAAAGAGTGCCTTATTGTTATTATTAGATTATCATTTGAAGATATTTTATATATGTTTTGTTAAATTAGGAAATACATTCTTATTCAAATTATAATATACTATAGTGCTGTAACAGGTATGTGCACATTAAAATACTAACATAAATATTTGTTCCTACTATGAAGAAGTAACACATGTTGAAATTAGACAAAGTGCAGTTTAGTTATTTGAATGGCAACAAGATATATAAAGAGCAGCTAGCTAATGTCTAATAAAGGACATTATATTAAAGATACGAATGTTTGCTTTCTTTTATATTTAGACTCATGCAAAATGAATAGAAAGGGTAAAGAGTATAAACTGTGTTGTTTTCAAATGTGAGAAAAATAAAAACAGCTACTATTGGTTTATAAAATACAAAAACCTAAAATTTTTTATCAAGTGCATTTTACCAATAGGCAATTGATACAGTGCCATGGATAGTAAACATTATTTTTGAACACTGGATTAAAAATAAAACCTTCATTTAAGTTTTTAGCGTAGTTGCCACTTCTGTATCATTGTATAAGAAGAAAGGACAACAGAAGTACATTTCATTTAGTATTTGGATGCTTCTCTGAAGAATATTAGGTTTTATTAAAGGCAAACTTTTTCCAAAGTTAACCTCATTAATAACATTTAGATGATTTCAAAATCCAATTCAGTATTGGACAATCTTAGGAAAACTGTAAGCAATCACATTATTTTTGTTAGAGAATTCCCCCCTTTTAAAAGTATCAGCATACCATCTTCATCAGTTTGAATAATTGTCTCTTCACTCTCCTTCCTTCCCTCTGGATTGGTTAGGATCATCTTGAGGCTGACATTTGTATAAGGTGGCAGATGGTTCACAACATGCTGAGGGGCTTTGGGGTCCATGTCCAAACAATCGGCCTTACTCTCATTGTGACCACGGAAGTAATGGTAGCAGATAGTGACATTAAAAGTGTGGCAACGTGTAATGTTGTAACCCAAGGATTCCCAGTCCACGGCAATCCGTCTTGCCTGTATTTCAGCAA
Source organism: Ateles fusciceps (assembly GCA_036589455.1). NCBI lineage: Eukaryota > Metazoa > Chordata > Mammalia > Primates > Atelidae > Ateles > Ateles fusciceps. Next base: position 14,074,303 of record JAZHEH010003259.1, on the reverse strand, counting down.
TCTTTAATGTCTTTGGGGTTCGCATAGGTTCTGAAAAATAAATCAAAGTTGCAGACAGCTGTCAATTTTATCATGAATAATCTTGGAAAAATAAAACACAAAGTATAATATAGCATATGCAAATCTAGAAAATGTGAAAGTCATGTTTTATTTTCATTTGCTTTATTTATTCATGATCATATTCTTGAAGGTTTTAATCAGGGACTAAGATTTAACAACAGGAAAAGAAATGAAATATAAAATGTCAACAAGTCACAGTACTCAGGAACCTGACAGAAAAATAAAAACCGGAAAATGTAGCCACAATGCCTTTATAGTTGTTGCTGTTGTTACTGTCCATTTCTCTGCCTTTCTTTTGTCTTTATTGAGCAAGTGAATTAGCTAATATACCAAAATGGGTAAGAGTCAACACATTCTACTCTGTGATTTATCATGTCACTAAGCTATGTTGTATACTAATTATTCTAATTGTAACACTATACTACCATTTACAAAAAATGACACAGATATTAATTAACATTAATTATTTCCATAATGATGTTGTTCATCAAAGAAAAATCAATGGAGAAAAATTACAAGAACATATGTAGATATTCACATTGTCTTCTTTCCTTATTGGTCTCTTTCTGTCTTTTTCTAGAAAACATTCAGGTCTGACAATCCATTCACTGTCACCCAAACCAAACTGGGAGGTGAATTTTCCATTCAACTGGAAAATATTGGCAGAACTAACACTCCAAAGACTGGAATCCATCCTTCACTGCTTCCCAAGTGTATTCTTTCCTCATTCAGGACTAACTTTAATCATCTAACTTAATCAACATAATTACTCTATGAAAGTCATGGCCATGGCAACATCTACACAGTAAAGAAACTAATACAAAACAAAAACTTTAATTCATTGATTTGACAAAAGAAAAAAATCAAGGCATTTCTGATGCCTTCCTTAACTCACTAAAGATCATCAAACTCTTGCTAAATGGAAATCAGTAGGGAAAGTAATACAAAAAACTCTGACTTGAGTGTTTTTATGAATTTTTGTTTTTGAGATTAAAATCACAGTTCTGTAAAAATACTAAGCAGGCTACACAGATGACAAGCCCAAACTGGGATTCTAGTTCAATGTATTTAATGTGCAGTCTGAAATGAACTCTGGTGGTCATTTAATTTAAAATATTAGAATTACAAAAATCTACATATATGCAACTTAGTCTTTGGTAGAATCAAATGCTTAGGTTTTAAATGCTATTTGCCAGTCTTATGACTGTCCATAGTATCCAGCCTGCCTGCTTTACCACTTTTATTTCAGATGTTACCTGAAGCCCACAGGCTGGAAGAAAGATGTGGCTTTCTAATTATTTAAAAAATCGTTTTATATGTTTAGCTCTATGCTAAGATTTTCCCCACCAGACAGAAAAGTGAGGGGATACTTTAAGTTTTGTCTAGTTAGACTGAAAAACACAGTCTTTGGTATGACTGCCCACCAGCTAACCAGGCAATGAGAAGTAGGATCACCCTAAAAATTCCCAGGTAAACTGTGATTTTGCTGCCTGTTAGGTAGCAACTAGATACTATTTAGTAGCCATGGTAGGATTCAGCCTTACCTTGTTCTAAAATTATATAGAATGAGAAAGTAAGATTTCCCATGAAAATACCTAGAGTATATAAACAAACAATGCCCATAGAGCAATGAGAGATAACACCATAAATATTTAATTCCCTAGTTTTTAAATTTTTTATTGTTTTAGGTCTAACTCTTTCATACACTTGTTTTAACACACCCTTCATTTTGAATCTGACATTTTCTCCTTTTGTAAATTTCTCTATTTCTAAGTCATCACTCTCTCTTGCCAGTTGTTTTATTTTGTCTCTTTAGTCTGTCCTCACTCTGCATTTTAATACTATTTTGAAAACATACCTAGACATCTTACACACTATAAGAAGACAGAGTAATTCTGTATCCCCAATTCTTAAATATCTAAGCATGGGCAAATGATTTATTTATTTTCTATTATGCAGAAAATGCATAGGATTTACTTTGAATGAGAATTTTATTTTGGTGTATTTAAATGCTGCTTACTTTGGCACTCATTGTATTAAAAACTCATTTAAAATCGGGAAAGAGTAGCTTTATTAGTCCTACACAATGTATATAAAGTGCAATAATAATTTCAGTGACCAATACATTATCAACTGATACAGAAAAAGAGTTGTGGAAAGAAATAGCTTTCTAATAATCAACAAAGTCAATATGCTATTTGAAATTGACATTTTTTCCCACAGTTTGAATGTATGCTTTAAAGTGCCCTGTTGTTGATAAAATGGTGACTTGATATAATTTTGCTCTCACCTTAGGACAGTATTCAGAAACATATACACAACCAAAGTAAACACATACAACACACACACACACACACACACACACACACACACACACACACAGGATTAAAAATCAAAACTTGATTCTTTTGAGCTGCATTGAATTAATAACTCAGAGGAAATTACTTTATAACTGCATTTTTTTCTTAATTGGCATGTATCTTAAATTTTTTCAGTTTTTATTGAGGTGGGAACGTCTCAGGATTGTGTGTATACATACATACATATAAATATACACATATACATTACATACATGAATATCTGTGTGTGTATATATACATACATGTGATAGGTACTAAACTATGAAAACTCCTCTGAATACTATTCACTTACACATGGACTGATAACTATATGCACATGTATGTTTATATTAGAATATTTATAAACAGCAGTGACTTGAGATGGTTGTACTACTATAAAATCCATTCAAAGAAAATTTTCTCAAAGAATCCAACAATAAAATTGCCTAAATTATTTACCTTAATCCATTATTTCTCATGCCTAACCAATAACCGCGTTGTATTTCTGAGGTATGAATACATAAATAAAAATATAACTTTTAAAATAAAAATAATTACTTGAATTGCCACAGAATAACTGAAAGTAGAAACATATTGTTTGGAAACCACTGATATTTACAAACTGGCCATAAGGGCTATTTTAAATATTAAATAATTTCAAGATATGACCTAGCAGAGTCACTCATAGAGGTACTATAGTAAGTCGTATTTATAATAACATAAAAAACCATAATGGTGGTAAAACAATGGAGAACACATTCATGAATGCATTATCTGTAAATTGTTTTGGAAACTGCTACATGTTCTTTCTTCTCAATTTTTTGACTTTCTTTTTCAAATCTTTATTGGGTATCCCATATATTGTAATTTTTTATAACATTTCTTTTTTTTTTTTTTGCATTTCTAGTAAAAAGAAAGAATTGAAAAAGGTTGTAGGGTAAAATTTTATCAGAAACTTGGAAAGAAACAAAGTAATGCTGGGCCTGGTGGTTCATGCCTGTAATCCTAGCACTTTGGGAAGCCAAGGTAGGTGGATTGCTTGAGCTCAGGAGTTCGAGACCAGCCTGAACAACATGGTAAAACCTTGTCTCTACTAAAAATACAAAAAATTGGCTAGGTTGGTGGTGCACGCCTGTAGTCCCAGTTACTTGGGAGGGTGAGGCAGAAGAATCACTTGAACCCTGGAGGCAGAGGTTGCAGTGAGCTGAGACTGCACCACTGCACTCCAGGTTGGGCGACAAAGCAAGACTCCCCTTTCAAAAAGAAAAAAGGAAAAAGAAACACAGTAATTGAGTGATCTTCATGCAATGAGTGGTTACATTTAAATGTTTAGATCGAGTCATCCATCTGTACTGAAACATAAAGAGATTTTATTACTATATCCAGTATACTATCCTAAGTATTCTGGAAGGTACTAAAGTGAATAAAGCACAATATTAGACCACAAGGAGCTTCCATTTGTTTATTTAAGATGATAAGCTAAGAAAAAAAAGATAAACAATATGTACAAGTGCCATATAAGTAGAAATAAAATGCTATAGTAATACAAGAGGGAGAGAGAACTTCCACCATTCAAATGGAGGAGATATTTGTGTTAGGTTTCAATGGATAGAACCAAGATCTTTAGACCTCATTTGGCTAAATAATACAAAAAATGAAAGGAATGAGATGAATAAAAATGTAGAACACAACTGGAGAAAATTTGTAATCTCATTTGGTTGCTGTACAAGTATCATATAGGAGATAATGTAGGAAAGGTTGGTTGGGAAAAGATGGGGTAAACTGGATGTCACAGTAAGAGGTTGAACTTACCTAATAGGCTATGAGAAGTCACTGAGAGTTTCTGAGCAGGAGGTTAACACAGTAAAATAAACACATTAACAAGATTAATTTGAAGGCTGTGTCAACTGTGGAGACACTGAATGTAGAGAAATCAAAAGAATGCGATGTGTTAGCGGAGATGCTGGGGCTAAGCAAGGAGGGAGAAAGCAGGCACGCGCAGGGTAGGGGCTACTGATGTGAAAGGACAACGGGAAAAAACTTGGTAGTTACTTGGATTTGAGTTATGTGAATGGATATTATACAGCTAATGTGTTCATTCCAAATGATGAAGAAAATTAAGGTGCTCTTAAATGAACAGAGAAAGTTCAACAAGAGACACATATTCGGGGGTAAAATGATCCAATAATTTCTTACTATTTATTTATTGCTTTCTGTTGGCCAAAAAGTATACTAGAAACTAAGGAGGCAAAGATCAATTTGATAGTGTCCTTGGCTGGGAAGCAAGGCATACAAGCAATACTTGAACTGATTTCTATGTTTTAGATAACTTGGGGAGCATTAGAATTAAAAGAGTTCTAAGTGGAGGCAACAATCCACCTTAGTCAGGAGTTAGGGTACTCTCAATCATTCCAGAGATAAGAGGAAGAAGGAGAGAGAAGGTAACAGGTAAGGAGAGGGTGAGAGAAAGAGAGAAGAAGAAGAAGGAGAGGGCAAAGGAGAAATGGAGAGAAGAGGATGATCCAAGAGAGAGAGAAAGAGAGAAACAGAACAGAGACAGAGACAAGAGCATGTGCCAGTGAGCATGGCAGGGAGCAAGTGAGGTCGAAGGGAAGATAGTGCTAAGTACATATCATGTTACAAATTAATTCACACGAGAGGCCAAAGAGAATTACATAAAATCTAGTGTCTGCCTCATTTTTCAGATTAAAATTAAAAAGAATTGCAATGTAGGCAAGCTGACTTTTCTAAAAAGACTCATTAAGTCAAAAGCAGAGGTCAGTACCAGAAAGAAATCAGACCTCATTACAAAAAAATATTAAGTGTTTGAGGTGATGGATATGTTAAGTAGCTTGGCTTCAGTATTCATAAATTATAACACACTTTGGATATCATACACTTACACATTTATAAATTGTCAACTTACAACTTTAAAATAGAAATAGCATGATGTCACTTTCTCAGGTCATTCTACTTTTATTTTTTTGAAATTTGTGTTCAGTGTACTCAAGCTTGTCCAACCTGCCTTATTTTGTTGTTGTTGTCTTTCTGTTCTGTTTTGCTTTAGTCTTTTAGCAGCCTGAAGTCATGGTGTTTAGTTTCTATTTCTAGTGATTAGTGGAAAGAGGGGATGAGGAAAGGGTTTACTGGCACAACCAGAAACACAAACTAGGAACACATGACATGACTGTTTTGTTTCCCTTGGACACCCTATCAATCAGGGAGTTCAGACTGGGTAAAAGCATGACATTGGACAGAGGACAGGAATTAAGAGGGCTGGAGGTCTTGTGTGTTTTGGCAACAAACAAGTGGGGCGGGGGGTGGGAGTGCAGACAGAACACTAAGAAGCTGGTAAAAGGAATGGAACTCTTCCCATTCTACTCTTCAGCTGATGAATCTTGACTTATTTTTATTATGCCTTCTTATCTACAAACAAAAAGCATAAAGCTCTCTTCCATTATTTCATTTCCAGTAAGTCCAAGGAAAACAGTTACCTATTAAATTAAAAATACATACCGGCAGTAGGAACTGTCAACATCACCTGGTTTTCTTTATCTTCCCTGTCAAATGTTGACCAGCAAGGTTTACTAACTTTTCCTACTTCTTTTTTGGCTTTGATTGTCCACCTAATTCTTAATTGTTACAGTGAGAAAGGCTACATGAAATCAAGATGAAATGTAAATAAATGGAAGAAAATTTATATATTAAATCTTTGACCAGTATTACATAATTAGCAGGTAAATAAAGAAGTAACATATCACTGCCCTCACTTAAATTCTAAATAGATCAATTATGGTATTTATGCTTGTAATAATTTGTGCGTTAAATGTTTAACCCAACTTGATAGGATAAAATGAAGAACTACTTAATAATTCTCTCAAGGTTAATAAAAGTAAAGGCAACATGAACAAACGAGCAACATGAGCAAACAGAACCTGTCGACTTTGAGTCACCTCTCAAGAACAAGACGATTTAATATGTAGTTCTAGATAACAGATAAAAGGGAATTTAATTTTGTTTTTGGTACCTGCTAAACAACTCAGGACATGACAGGTCAATATCCCTGTTTATTGTAGTGATAATCTCTAGTTATTCTGAAAGAGTTGTGAAAACAAAAGCTTTAGTATCTATAAGAGAATGGCAGACAGGGATTATATTTCCCTAGAATCAGTTCTTAATGATAAAACTTATTATGCAGCTGTCATTCAGAGAAAAATAGAAGATGTCCTAAAGCTCGTGCCAAGGAAAAAAAAGAAAGATCTTGTCAAAGATGTACACAAACTAAGAACACTGAAGCATGACAGGAGCTGCGTGCTCCTGGCGGTCTTTTCATCAGAAGTCTTAGAAACTGACTGCAAAATACAACTTTCATTCCATTTATCAAAACAAATACAAGAAAAGTGAATTTTCTGACTGCCAGAGAAAATATTTGTTAGTGTAAATAAAAAAGAATTGAGATGAAATTTCTGGACAAAGGTGAAATAAAAAAGAATAAAAATAAAAGCAAAGAAAACAGTGCTGCACCTTGGGGAATGAAAAACTTAAGGTCTTTGAAAGACACTGTCTTTTATTTTTAGGTGGTTTGTAGTTTTTATTCTTTTCCTCATGGTAAGGGTTGCGGATAATCAAGGTTTTACATTTCACATCTTTTCAATGTTACAGCATCATTAGTCTTGCCAAAAAGATTTCATCTCTGCTCCCCTGGGTCAAATTGAGTTAATGATAAGTCAGTGAGATGACTTGATTAGTACTGTAACATGAGGGGAGCCTCAGGTCCAGGAATAATCACAAGCCAACTGTCAGCTCTTTAGGCTTTCTGGCTGTGTTGCTGAAATGACATGCTTGGACTTGAGGGATATAAAGCAATAGAGGGGTGGATGGCTCACTCAGCTCTCCTGCAGAATCACAGTAACATTTACTCAGTGCCATCAGAACCACACTAAGCACATCATCAATTTAAAACAAAACAAGTCATCGCCACTGCTCTCAAGAGTCCTACTGAAGTTTATCAGATAATTCTAATAAGATTAACACTTGGATCCTCTTCGCATTAATGCCAAGCAAACTGTTTATTTTAAAAGACAGTACTACCAAAACGACATGGAAAAAAAGGCAAAGATAATTCTTTTACCAATAGATAGATAAATCCCACTAAATCATGAGACCTGATTCCCAAAATGTGGGTGGCTGAAAATTTGGGGGACCCTTTAATATTTTTCACTCACATTTATTGGCAATGTTACTAGACTGTTGAAAAATATGTAACTACAATCAATGAATCCACTTTGATTCATCTCTGATATTGCACATCACATTCACGTGTTTTTTTAAAAAACTTAAAAATAAAATCTTTTTCTATAGGTAACTGTCTATACTTGGAGGAAATATAAAATAAAAATACATTTTCTTAATTTATAGAATAACATAAGAAAAGAATAATCTAATTCTATAGGATCAAGCTTTAATTTTCATAAAATTTTTTAGCAACAGTACAAATCATAAACATGAAAAGGTAGAGTGACTTGTGTACAACCCTAAAAAATGCAATATGGAAAACACTGCTTCATAATATGCAGTGTAGAAAGTAAGGTGACTTCAGAGGAGCTGTACATAGCAATGACAAAATTCTAAGAGGGATTTTCGACGCCTTCCTCATCTCTAAAAGAAGATGAATTACCTACCTCTTAGGTTGTTCTGAAACTGAGGTGGAACAAGTTTCAGAACTTTCTGAAACTCCAACCATATAATATGGTTGGAGTTTTTTATTTTCTGAACCATGAAGTAGGTAGTTTCAATACATTTTAAGCTTAAGAGCTAATGAAAATGAAACCTAAAAACCCAGTTGTCTGTGGCAGTTGAAATAACTACAATTACTTATTCCTTCTTGTAGTCACACTGTGGCCATGTGACTTTGCAATTGCTCACACCAAATGGGGTGTGCTTCCCATGCTTTGATTTTGGCTTTGCTGTGTGACTTGCTTTAGTCAGCAGAATAAGGCAAAAGTGTGGGTGTACTAGTTGTCAACCTACATCTCAAAAAGTCCTGTGCTCTCCTGCTTGCTCATATCTCTTCTAGAATATGAAGTACATGTGCAACAGAGCGGAGTTACCCCAGTCATACTAGCAGAGCCAACCTATATCAGTCAATAGCCAGTCCACCAGTGGATGTGTAAGCCAGCCAAGGACATCAGAGACTACTAGCCAACCATCCTATAAGTATAATTAACGCATACTTGCTCTGTGCCACTGATGAGAGTTTGTGGTTAGTTGTTACTCAGCATTTTGATACAGGCATTATTTCTAAAACCTTCATTTGGTAAAATACCTTAATATTTATGTGAAGATTCTATCAGTGATATCTACAACAGAACAGTGCAGTAGTTTAAGAATTGCATTGATCTACTAATTTGTTGAGCTGAACTTAAACAGTTTTCTGTTTTTAAAAACAGAAAACACTAAGTGCTTATATGTCCCAGACACCATGGTAGTATGGTGTATGCCTTAAAACATGACTTTTAATGGATATATTTTGTCTTCATTTCCTGTATGTTCTTTGAGGAGGGGTTAATTTCTTCACCATCCTCCCATAGAGAATAATAAACTAAATATTGGAATAATAATAATTCTATAATAAGAAATAGCAATACTTTATTACAGACTGTAGTAGGTTGTCAATAACTTACTCCTCCAGCATTGTAACATTTATTAAAATATTTTAATGTTTTATGGCAATATGACTTTGTAGATATATGAGACTCTGTAATATAGATGGAATTTCTTTACTCTTGAATAGGACTGACAGAAAATAATACATTTATTATATATTATTTTTTATCCAAATCCCTCTAATACTGCTTAGGTGCAGAAATAGTACGTTTTTCTCAACTACATAACTTCCTTGCAAATATTTTATATCTCCTCTTAAACTGGTCAGTCAGTTTAGTCTATGAAAATCATCATGAAGTATACTAGTTGATAAAATGCTAAAAGAGGGCCCAGTTTTAAGTGAGACTATCTCATGACATGGAGCTCCCCCTCCCTGCTCCCAAATAAACCATTAAAATTACATTATAATAATATTCCAAGTATGTACTTCTCATTTGGTTCCTTAGAAAGATTATGATTTCAGTACATCAACTTAGGTCCCTCTTTCCTTCTAGAAACTTATTAAAGAGACTTATTTGTTTTTCATCACACATCTGGAAGACACAGAGAGCAATTCTAAATTATAATAGAAATAGGACATACTTTACAAAAGTAAGCATGACTACTGATACACACTTTAACACCTCATTTGATTTTATAAAATGCAAGTGTCTGGTAACATGCTTGCTTCAGGGAATAGAAAGACAGATAAGGACTGCAGAGTTGATGATTATTTGTCCATTTCCTTTTCTGAAGTCACCGTTTATTCCATGTCTTCATGCATGATTAACAGCTTGCGGATCCTTCACATATAATCAATAGTCGTGAAGTCTTACATTAGGTTTAGAGATTAGACAGCCTTGATTATAAATTTTATTGATTTATACAGCTTAGCTGCAGAAATCCCTCTACATTTTTCAGAGATTAAATTAAAAGGAGATATATGGCCTGCACATACTAGACATGCTAGTGTGATTATAAGGTGTGACCTCTTTGTACTCATTCCTCTAGATGAATAAAAGCTATCTAGTGCACTAAAACATGAATCAGCATGTCAGCAAGCATCAAGCTGAGATAGTAAACACAGTGAAAATGTGACAAAAAGAATTACAAAACTGCAAATAAACCTGCCTTAGACTATAATTAATACAGGCAACTGACAAGGATTAATTGCTTCAGCTCATTTGTAAATTAGGAAATGGACAGAGATAAGAATAATGAACTCCTTAACTTCTACCTGGAAAATCTGAGTACATATTAAAATTGAAGATTCATGATCCTTTTTGAGATAATGTAATGAAGACAAATTTTTTTAATTACTAGAAAAAATATGGTCATTTGAGAGTTAGCAAATAACTTAGGGACTATTAAAATCATAACAAACTCAGCCTTATGAATATCCTCATTTTAAAAGCTTAGTCGTGCTATATATTTTATGTCCAGTAATTTTAAGGTCTCAGGTTGTCCAGAAAAATATTAATAAACATCCATACACTGATACATTAGAGGAGGCTAATATCTTCCAATGTCAAAATCTCGCCTTTCTCTTTTCATGTTTGTAATTTTTTGAACATTAGTTGACCTTTGTTCCTTATGAAATCTCTTTCATTATTCTAACTGATTATATCTCTGATGTGAATAACTCATATAGGAAGACATATAAAGTATAAATAAATAAAATGAAATTCATCTTGATATATATCCTAAATAATTCATTTCTTTTGAAAAGGTATTCAAAAATAAGTGGTAGAGCATGGACTGCCTCAAGCCAGTATATAGTGTTAGTCAAATGTTCCAGTGTCTTTTATATCCCCTTAAATTGTATAAATAAAAAAGTAATTCATGTATCAAATACTTTATGCAAGATATTTAATGAAGATATTTTCTATTAGAATCTATTAATGTCTTCAAAGGCTTCTGTTCCACAGGAAATCATAAAATGTTAACAACACATAGAAATCACAATCTAGAAGACTGCTTTCCTTTGTTTCCACAAATATATCTAGGTAGGGCCACATTTTGAAGTATTACGTAGAAGATCCTAATCTGCATAACTACTCACAGAAGAATAATAAAGAACCAAGTATATAAAAGTGTAAAAGGACAGGGGGGATTATTTCATGTTTATTCTGTGAATATACTACTTCAGTATTCACATTTTTTTCTATATACAAATCTATAATACCATTTACAACCTATCTCTTGAATTCTGGCTCTGAATTTCAAAGGTGGATTTCCATCTGGTGGCTAACATACTGTTTAAAACAAGATTCATTATCATCTTCCTTTCACAAGCAGCTCATTCTAACCTACGTGCTTCCATTAAGGGTGTTAGTTCCCAGGTTACAGACATCATTGGCTCCTCTGTTTTCCACATAGACCCTCATCTGTTACCAAATCTACTTAATATATCATTTAATAAGATAGCTAGCATTTCTATGTCCTTTTCTTTAATTCAGGTCCCAATTTTTTCTCACCCGAACTATTAGGAATTTTTGCTACCACCAATATTTGTAGTGTATTCTTTACCTAGACCTTTTAAAGTACAGTTCTAATTACATAACATGTTCATCCAAATAATTGTTAGAGATTTTCTAGGATGAACACAATTCAGTAAAATTCCCTTGCCCTAGAATCCAAAGATCTTCTAATGCACAATGCCACTTCATCTCAATCATTCTCCCAATGCCCTGCACTCCTGCGAATGTATTCATCTGCTACCAAAACTAATGTAGCACTGTCCAACATATGTACTATTATCTATTTCATTCCATCTATTCAGAATACATTCCCCACTACTCATCACCCTATTAAAATACTTCAGTCTCCAGTTAGAATATACCATTTTTTCAGTGAAAGTTTGGTCAGGAAATCTGACAAAATGACAAATAATCTTCAGTTCTCATGTTTTTATCTGTACTTCCATTAAAGAATTTAATGCATCATGTCTTCCATTCATTTGGGTGTTTGGGTCTCCTACATTAACACATAAACTTAAGGTCAGAACTATGACCTATCTAGAGATAAATGGTTTAGGGAAACTGAGTCTTGAAGAAATAGAGCTCAATAAATGTTAAAATAATCAGCTAATATGTTTGCAATATATAGCCGATTTAAAAAAATATAGAAAAACTCCAACATCAGTTACCTAGTAGCTATTTAAATGTCGAGAACGATTATCTTTATCAAATAATTAGCAAGAAATTACAAATTTGCTTAGGATACATAAATGCATACGACATGACTCCTTTTCTTATGCAATTCACTACGTAATAAAAGTGAAGGCCCACAGGAAGGGAAATTGAATTTTAATGTAATAAGGTCAAAGCACTATTGGAAAAATAGATAAATAAAATTTTAAAAGTCTTAAGACAGGAAAAATAAGGTGTTTCCCCCACAGGAGTTACGAATGAGCTTTTTCCAAAACATGACTACATGATTTCATTGTAAAGTGAGGGGGGTATGAAAGACCTTCTGAAACAGCAGGGTTGCAGAAAATCCTTCCTGCCATTTTAGACAGGAAAGGACTTCTATTCAAATTGCCAGTATTTCTCTACCACTATAATCATTCATCCCAGGTGGAAGAAAGTGTGCATGGGGAAGGAAAATACGTTTGAATGTTAATCTCCAGCTAAACCTCTTCCTGAACTCCAGACTCACATAACCAGTTACCTACCAAATATTTCAACTTATTTGTCTAAGGAGTATCTCAAACAAAATCTCCAAATTTGAGCTAGTATGATTCCATAGCATGTTCCCTGACCAAGCTTTCATATCTCAGTAACATCAGTCCATTATTCCAGATGTTCAGTTCAAAAACCTGAGAATCATCCACATGCCTTCCTTTATCTTGATATAGACAGGAGGCAGGGAAATACTGGGTAGAAGAGGGCAGTTTCCCATTAAAGGCCCCACCCTCAAGCCTGGAAACACATGGCCCTAAATGGAAACAGGTAATACCGTTTTTGCATCCAAATGTTGCCTTTTGGCCTGCCATACCCCCCTATCCTGTTCCCATATAAACCCCAGGCTCCATGAGCAGATGAGCAGACAAGCAGAAACGCAGAGGAACAGAAGAGTGGAGCAGCAGAGAAGGAGAGAAGACAAGGAGCATCTGAACACTGTGGAGTTTTGCTGAGGAAGGCTGGCGAGGAGATTAGTGGTGGGACAGTCAAACTTCAGGGGAAGATCATCTTCCCACTCCATCCCCCTTTCCCAGCTCCCCAAACATTTCACTGAGAGCCACAACCACTTAATAAAACCCCCTAATATACCATCCTTTAATTCGTGTGTGACCTGATTCTTCCTGGACACAAGACAAAGACCTGGGTACTAAGAAGGCACTGAGCTGGTTAACACTTAAGCTGTCCGCAGATGGCAGAGCTAAAGGAGCACTGTTAACACACCCACTGGGGCATCAGGAGTCACAGGTATCCACCCCAGATGCTACTGTGGAGCTGGAGCCCAAAAGTGTTTGCCCTGGTTCCTGCACCTGCCTATCTGCATGTTCCCCCCTCCTGTAAGGGTTCAGCTGAAAAGCTGAGACACACCCCCGTCACACATCCTGAAACGGGGGGTCAGGGGAACTCTCCCGTTTCAATCTGTCACATCGCATCCATTTCATCAGTCAATTCTTTATCTTCCCTGCAACATGTTTAGATTAGAATCTATCCACTTGATCATGACTTTCACCAATGCTATTTATTTCATTTTAGTCATTATCACCTGAGGCTGCAATCAGTGAAACTCTCCAGACAATATCACAAACGAGCCCTGCTTCCTCTTGACCCCTCTTCTCCTGCAGTTTGTTACAGGGATCCTGAAAAAGGCCCCAGTGACTTCCCCACCTGAGTAACAGTAAGAAAGGAAGGCTAGGTCCTGCACACTGCGTCTCCCCCACCTCATCTCACCTTCACTGACCTCATTACCTACTACTCAGCCTTGCTCGCTCCACTCAAACATGCCAGCTATACTTCTTGCCCCATGCAGGGCTTTTGCACTGGCTTTTCTCTCTGCCTAGAATTTATTCTACTAGATATTCATGTGTCTCCTTTCCTCACCTCCTATAGGGCTTTATTCAAATGCCACCTTCTTGATGAAGCTTTCCTTGATGTCTATTTACTTCTTCATTTTTCTCCAAGCACTTATTGCCATCTAGTATCATTTATGTTTTACTTAACTTTATTATATTCTCTCTTTCCACACTAAAATACTTGGTACATAATCATTGCTCAATATATGTTTGAGCTGATAACTGACAGAATAAGTAGAATGGATCATCGTGTATTCTTCAGTCAGTATATTCATGGCCTATAAGTGAACCTACACATTTTTACTGATTGAAGGTTACTTACTCTTTGATAACAGAAAAGCCATCAATAAAAGTTTATGTCTGAATGTCGTTATAAAATGAAATTTAAAACAACTGACCAGAGCAATGCTCTAGAAAAGCTTTAACATGTTTTAATGTTAAAGAAGCAAAGTAAAAATTTTAACTGGAATAACAAAGATGTCAAATTACTGGGTGAAATCAACTGAGAGGAGAGGAAAAGGTCATTGTAAAACTTTCAAATTTTCCAAAGGTGAAATACCTTGGACAGAAAAAAGTGTACACATAAGATGAAAATTTGAAGAGCTTAAAACATTTTATCTATCATGAACATCAGACTAGTTTAATGATATTCATTTTTAACTTTTATTGTTTCTTGATTTTTCAAATATTTTTCTTGTTTCCTCAACTAGAGAGCAAGTTTCTTCAGGGCAAGAAACATATTTACTACCTCACGTATTTCTTATTCAGCTAAGCGTAGAGTAAGAAACTGATGAATATATTATCTTTAAACAATTTTACCCTAAAGGAGGTGTTATGAAATCTAAGGGCTTTGAACATAAAATATCAAATAAACCTTATGAAGACAGAGAAAGAAAATTCTTGAAGTCCATGGTGTTATTTTCATAGCAGAGGAAGAACAGATCAGTGGTGTCTTAGATTACTTGATGTTCCTGTTTAAAAATTAGATGTCCTGCATAAATTAAGTTTAATTCATAAGCAACTGATTTTGTTTCAGGTTACACTGTAGAACAGATGCTGCCATTAAATGCACATTAAACATCTTTTTCACTCACATGGAGACCTAAAGAGTTAGTTCTTTAGAGCCTGAATCATTACCATTTACCTTGAATTTAATGTCAATTATGTTCTACGATTCTGGAGATCAGGTCCCATTGTGCATTGCTTTTAATTTTACCAGCCTGAACAAGTTTCACAAGAGTATTTCCTGGTTTCTATGTGTTTTCCTCCATTGCTGAATAGGTCATACATGTATATGAAATTCCTTAGTGAATATGCTGTGGAATTACAGGTTACTTAGTGCAAGTTACTTAACATCCACAGGCATCCTTCCCAAATCTATGAAATGAGAAAAACAAAAAACAAACAAACAAA
This sequence comes from Ateles fusciceps, assembly GCA_036589455.1. NCBI lineage: Eukaryota > Metazoa > Chordata > Mammalia > Primates > Atelidae > Ateles > Ateles fusciceps. The sequence continues at coordinate 14,058,814 of JAZHEH010003259.1, read as the reverse complement.
CAAAAACTAGTATCTACCTTATAGAGTTGAATTAAGGATAAAATAAGATGCTACATGCAGAGTACTTAGAAAATTACCTGGCAAACTTTATGAATAAAATGTGGTTATTAACTTCATTGTAGTTGTATATTAGTGGTCTACTAGCATTATCATTTATAAGAATAAAACCCTTGAGAGTTTTGGAAAGAATTGGTTAGTGGTTTTTTTTTTTTTCTTTTTCTTTCCCTAAACTGAATTAAGTGTCTGGCTGTTTATCCATCTTCTACACCCTCTGGAGAAAATAAAAGCATTGAGTTTTAATTTTCAAAATTTCAAGCTAAATAATTTTGGGAAAAAACCATGATTTCTGGATTACTTTGCTCATTTTCAGGTGCTTGAAAAGTGTGTGTAGGGTGCTAGGAAAAACATCTAACTTGAAAAAAAAATACTAAAATCTAATAGAAATCTGACATAGAGAAAACTACACAAAAGTATAGACAATGTTGATGAACTCAAAGCTTTTCCTCTAAACCAAATCCTGTGGGCCCACCCACTCATTTTCATACATGAATGCAAACCGTCTTCTTCTCTGCAAGTGAAACTCTCAATATATCATTAAACATTAGTACTGAAGATTTCAATAATTCTTTTGAATGTAAAACTATAGGGAGAATTGTTTAAAAAGTTTTGTTGTTTATTTATCTTCAATATAAATGAGAGCTCAAGAACATTTCTAGCACCCAAATGTCATGATCAAACTGTAGTTGTTTATAATATACTAATATACTTTAATTATTTCTTAGAATATGTTAGTATTTTTTTTGTAATGGTTTAAAAAAAGAATTTGGTAAGTATAAATAATCTGAGGATCTAACAGAGGTACTTTACTATAAATTCTTCAAAACTGGGTTTAATTTAAATGAATATCCACATAGCTAATTTTTGGATTGTTCTGAAGTTATAATGATTTGTCTTAAATACAGGACAATATACCTAGACATTTACTAATACATTCTGATAAATAACTCAAAAGGATACTTTTATACTTCAAAAGGATACTCTTATACTTCAAAAGGATACTCATAACTCACTAGCATATAAGTTTATCTCATATAGTATTATATAATATATAAGCATATAAATTGTCTGTTTTTAGTAAAATTTAATAGCATAATGGAGGGCCTTAAGAAAATCATGAAAATGTAGTACTTAGCAATTACAGTATGACAGTTTCATCTCTTTTTGTTTTCTTCTTTCATATGCTTTGAGAATACATTTTTGTATACATTTTCTAAGAAAAACTATAATTTAATTTTCTGATTCACCGAGGAATAATGTATATCAGAAATATATATTTTATAAACCTTTCGAAAGATCTCCCCTAAAGCAGAAGAATGTATTAATTCCTCTAGCCCAAAGCTGTATAATCTAAAAAGGAACAGAGAAATAAATAGTATTTATTCAAGGTCTTTAAAATTATTCATATTTGAGTAAAAAATACATAATTTTAAATAAAAAGAATAATCAGTTATTTCGTCAAAGTTAAAATATAGAAAAGGTGTTTGTATATCAATTTGCCATAATTAAGTAACACACATAATATTTCATCAAATTTCTTTTAAAAAAATGTAACAAAAATATCTGTATTAAATCATAATACTTGTGACAATTCAAGAGATGAGGATTTTCAAGCATCTCCAACAGAAAACCTAACTCTCTCACTGTGGATCTGCATCATTGGACAAGGATTCACATGGAGAGGCATAATTGAGATGGCACCTCCTGATGAGCAAGACAGAAGTCCCCTACATGGGCACATGCCAGGGACTGTGTCACAAGAGGCTTCTATTTTCTCCTTGACATAATCATATTTCTTTTCATTTGTCATCCATCTCATCATTGCAATCTCCTTTCAATTTTACATGGATCAGAACGTGATATCTCAACCATTTCATTATGTCCCAGGCCATGCCAAAAACAAACCAAATCCCTAAATAACACACACACACACACACACACACACACACACATTTCACTCAGAATTAGTTATTCCTAAAGCACATTCTTTAACTGCCAACATTGTTTTAATGTCAGTATTGACTTTTTAAAAATTGTAGTAAGTTTAGTGATTACTTCATATGAAGCAAAAATAACAACCTAATATAATCATTTTAGTGAATAAAAAATAGCTAAGATACTGTAAATAAAAATGCAATAAAATAACAAAAGAAGAAAAAATTAACTTTTGATTGTACCTACTGCAGAAAAGAGAGTGGAGGGAACAAGGTATGTACTAGATGCCATGAAAAAAGCTTTATATATATGTATTATTTCATTTAATGCCTGTAAGAACTCTAAATGGCAGATTTTCCTTGCTAACTTTTATAAAAGAGGAAACTGAGTAGCTAACTGATAGGGGATTAAATAATTTCTTGATAGTATCTCTGGTGAGATACCTTGCCAGAACCTGTCCTCACATGGCCAGAATTCAAATGCAGTTTTGACAGATGCAAAAACAATGTTCTTTCTAACACTGTACAGAGTTTACACTAAAAAATCTGGAAAATGTAAGTAATACTATATAAAGAGTTTTCCTGTGTCTTAGTCTTCTTGGGCTTCCATATCATGGTCTGGGTGGTTTCCAAAGCAGAAATGTATTTCTCACAGTTCTGCAGGCTGGGAATCTGAGATTCGGGTACTAACAAGGCAGGTTCTGGTGAGGTACCTCTTTGAGGTTACAGACAGTTGCCTTCTATTTTTGTCTTTACACGACAGAGAATGAGCTAGTTCACGTCTCTTTCTCTAATAAGGACATTAATCTAATCACGGGGGCCGCATCCTTACACTTCATTTAAACCTAGTTGCTTCCCCCAAACCTTGACCTCCAAATGCCATCTCACTGGGGTAGAGAGCTTCAACATACGGATTTTGGGATGACACAAACATTTAGCTCATCATACACAGAATAGGATTACAATTTTCAAGAACATTTAAAAAAATAAAACAACTACTATGTGTCAATGATTACATTTAATTTATACTGTTAAAACAATAACTTTTAAAACAATATTAGAGTAACAAAATGCAAATGAACAGCCTCAACAGCCTTCTAAAGGCTATGAGCCCCATGCTTGTCATACTTGCCCTTTTACACGTTTCAAAAGTTTGAAACGTAAGATTAATTACGATTTTCAATGTAACCCACATACATTCTAATAATTGTTATATTATTAATGGCTCACACCTGCCACAAGGATTGTTCTGGTCCAGTTGTCTTATCTATCTTATTTTTAAGTTGTATTCATTATTTACATATGTTAAATGTGTTTTTTAACTTATTACCCTTTTCTTGCTGTATGACAACAATTTAAAAAGGCATCAATGTTTCAGAATTGCTTCTGGCCTCAAGCAATCCTCCCACCTTGGCCTCCCAAAGTGCTAGGATCACAGGTGTGAGCCACCATGCCCAACCTATCAACCTTATTTTTGAGTTGGCCCCTTAGAAAATTAATGATAAATATTATGCACTCAAAGAATCAGGTTGTGCTATTGACAAAATGTCTACATCAATGAACAATGTTAGACATTGTCTAATGTCAAGGTGGAGGAGCCATACAATGTGGAAAAGTACTCAATCCTTGTCTTTTGGAAGTAGTGGCAGACATTTCACTTAACAGGTGAACAAGCCACTGATGAGCAGAGGATATACTCTTGATAGATGTGCAGAATAAACTAGAGGGCAAAAGGCTCCGTATCTTTTGGTACCAGTCATCCCATAGGACTAGGACTACATATGCAGGAAAGAGGCAGTGGATTCAACACTAGAGGAGCACAGATATTTATCCAGAAGGGAAAGTTGGCATTTTGAAGAAAGAATTAAATAAAACAATGTCAATACAGATATTTCATTCACTTGAGAAGAGCCAAGAGTCAAGCACAGTATTATCTGATCTTGATTCAATGTTGAAGGAAATGATCAAAAACAGTGAATGTAATCATGCATTTTCAGTGTATTGAGTGAAAAAATGGGCAACGAATGCAAGACTGTCTTGCCAAACTGAAGTATGTTGACTATCAAGGGGAAACATGCTCACATGAGTTTTCAAAATGAAGGTTGAGATTAACACATTGCTTGCTGACACAAATGCTATTTAAGACCATTTGAATTATTTCAAGTGGTGTGCCCAAATAGTCCAATTCAGCAATATTTTCAATTTATTGAATGTGAGGACCTATGTAACACCATGTTTGATGGTGAGGATCAGCAGTTCAAATGACACAACTGTTGCAAGTTTAACTCCCCTAATCTACATCAACATCATAATAGTTTTCCACATTTTTGAGAAAGAAACTGATGTCCTATTGGTAGGCATATTTAAAAATGCATCCAATGCTATAACCAAATATAAAAAAAAATTGACTCCTGAATACAACCAAAGAGCATTAAAAATCTATTTATCATTATGTCTTAGTTTAATATATTTAACCCTCCAGCTTTTGAGACAGACATACTTGCCAGCTTAGAAACTGACAGTTTGCCAAAAGTATTTTGCAGTAAAACATCTCTTCACTATTTCTGGTTTAACTCTAGATCCAAACAACCAGAACTGCCAGTAACTAAATACTTGCTACAGATCATTCTTATTGATCTGGTTAGAGGGAGTAAGGAATAAGAGAAAAAACAGACTAGCTGTAGAACTGAAGCTGTGTTTCAGAATATTTCTCTTAAATACGCACACAAATGACAGTAAAAATTGCTATTATTTACATCATTTTTCTTATATGAAACAAATATCACTTTAAAATTGAAATACACTTTTATGTTTACTTAAAATGTACCTTTAACTGGGTTTTCCAAGTTTCATTACACTACCTGTGTCATTTGTAGATATCAAAGTCATGAGGGCACTGACCCACTAGGGTGAAAACAAAATTCCTTAGCAAATTATGTCATATCCTCAGTAATGCAGGCTCTGCTTACCTCTTTTTTGTCTTTTTTCGCCAGTGTCTACCTCCTCTTTATGTTTTTGGCATACCAAACTACCTGCAGTTTTCCATATCCACATGTATTTTTCTTACCTTGATAATTGTGTCTTGCTGTTTTCTCGGCCTCCCTCCATGAGAGTTCCTCTCTCTCACCCCAACCACCCCATCTGGCTAATTCTTCTTAATTATCCTTTAATATCACTCAGCTCAGGTGCTCTCCTGGATTCTTTATTTGATTCCATATCTTCTCCATGCTCACTAGAGCCATTTATCATGCTTTGTGGTATGGGTATGGATCTTGTATTTTTAGATGATCAGTTTATATGCTTGCCTCTACTACTGGAGTGAGGGCACTTCTCACTTCTTTTCTATTTTTATATTTCTAGAACCTAGCATGATATCTAACACATAACAGGTGTAGCTGTGAATGACTTATGATTGAATGAATGCTCAATTTTTCCTTTGAAGATGAAAGGGAGGGTGCTGAAAAAGGTTTTACAGCTTTAATAAATTAGTCTAATGTTATTACTACTCTTACTATCCATGTTTGAGCATGAATAGTGAAGTAAATCTTGATGAGACAGAGAGCTGGTTGTGAGGGCTAGTTACAGATTTGCCCAACAGATACGTTAATTTTAGAATTGACTTTTATTTACTATCCAAACTTGTTACTATAGCATTCTTAAAGGGTATTTTATTTTAATGACACTAAGCGTTTACTTCAACACTTAGTTTGGATCACACTGAAGAGAAACGTAGTAAAGAGAATGGGAAAAATAGGTAAAAATATGTAAAAACTGCATGTAAGGCTATACATATGATAAAGTTTCTTTAAGTGAATATTATAACTTTCTTGGTTGGAAACACATTAAAAAATTTAGATATTGAATCATTAGTACTTTTTATGTTAGTATGAGATCTCAGCATTTGATTTTAGGATGGAGAGAACATAATTTAGTAAGTTACAATGAAATCTTGGCTCAGCAAAGGGAAAACACTTATGAAAACTGTGGCACACTAAAAGCATGTGACAGGCGAAACATAAATCTAAGTGTATCACAGGTTCAGAGATCTGGAAGAGCTCTTGACAGGTTATCTGGGATGGCAATTGCCCTGCCTTGGCAAGTTCATCTTCAAAACACAGCAGACAAATGCTTGTGTGTACTTACAAAATATCTCCAGGGGAAGAGGAGCCATAATCCCCCTTAATAATTCACAAAGCTTTCCTAACATGGAAGCTAAATATAGTTCAGCACATAGAGTTCAGAGGCCATGTTCTTTTGCTTTCACTTAGATGGTGAATTGGAATAGCCTAATTAACTGGGTAATGCAGTTTGATTGTTTACAAGCAACTCAAACTCATGGTGGTAACTGAATTCATTTTTCCTAACTCTTTCCAAAGGGCTCCTCCTTCTACAGTCATTTACTCAAACCTGGGAGTCATCCTCTATATGCTAGTGGTTTCCCTCTTCCATACACTTAATATCATATAAAATTCCAAATCTTGCCATTTGTTACTCTGAAATCATCCTTCCTCACAATTCTGAGATCTCACTAAGAGGAATGAAATAGCCTCCTAACTAATCTCCTCGCCTCCATTTCTATCAGCCTTCTCTTTGTTTCTAATTACACCAGAACATACTCAGTATATTAGTTATGCAAAGACGGACACAAAATGTATCTATGGTATTGTGCCAAGTAACTACATACAGATAGAATACACATATGTACACAGACAGAAAAAAAAACTTGAAAGAATTATACCAGTATTAACAGTGTTAGCTGTTTCTTTGTGCACATATGTAATTTCTAATATAAGTGAAGGCTGGGAGGCAGAAGTTGATTAGTTAGAGGTTTGTGGGTAGTGTTCCAGTTTGTATTAGTTCTTTTTCACACAGCTATAAAGAACTACCTGAAACTGAGTCATTTTTGGAAAAAAAAAACATTTAATTCACTCATAGTTCTACATGAGTGGGGAGGCTTCAGGAAACTTACAATTATGGCAGGAGGTGAAGGGGAGGCAAGGCACATCTCACATGGCAACAGGAGAGAGCCAGCGAGTAAGAGAGGAAGTGCCACACTTTAACCATTAGCTTGGCCGGGCGTGGTAGCTCATGCCTGTAATCCCAGTACATTGGGAGGCCGAGGTGGGTGGATAACCTGAGGTCAGGAGATCAAAACCAGCTTGGCCAACATGGTGAAATCCTATGTCTAGTAAAAATACAAAAAAATTAGCAGGGCGTGTTAGCGTGCACTTGTAATCCCAGCTACTTGGAAGGATGAGGCAGGATAATCACTTGAACCCAGAGGCAGAGGTTGCAATGAAGCAAAGTTGCATCACTGCACTCTAGCCTGGGTGACAGAGTGAGACTCTGTCTAAAAAAAATAAATCAGTTCCAGCAGTAACTCACTATCACAAGAACAGCCTAGAGGAAACCACCCCCATGAACCAATCACCTCCCCACCATGTCCCTCCCTTGACATGTGTGGATTACAATTCCAGATGAGATTTGGGTGGGCACATAGCAAACGTATCATAGGTATACAGCTCAGAGGAAAGACCCAGAGGTAGAGCATACCCAAGGGGCCACTGATATAAAGGCATGCCAGGAGCAAAAAGAAAGGCAAGTGTAAGTGGCGTCTATGTTAACTTGTGCCATATATGTAAGTATCACAGATTTTGTTTTTCTTCAGTCATTCCTCTGTTTATATATGCATCTTAATCTATGATTTAAAAAAATAAACCAAAACACAGTCCCCCAGGGTGATATTCCTAAAATGAAATCCCATTATGTCACTCCTCTATTCTTTGTCACATTCAAGATAGTATCAGGCATCCCAGGACATATACCAAGCACTCTGCATTCTGGCCAACTTTCAGCTACTGGACTGCACCCTGCACCATACCCCACAATCATACATGTCTCCAGCCAACCTGAACAGCTCAGTGTCCCTGACTGGACACAGTCATTTATTCTTGGTTTCTAAGTCAAACATACTTGTCACCTAGGATCTTCTGGCTCATAATGTAGGACATTCAGAACCAAGGTCCCACTTCCTATGGCAAGTGTTCTAGGAAACGTACCTTCTATACTCACATATAAAACTGGAAGTGCCCACCTTTCTTCATTTTCCCATACATGTCTCCTTGGCACAACTGAAACAGGCATTTAGGTAAAAATGTACAGAATGCCAAAAACATACAGACAGGTACAGCCACAAGAGTAGTGATTTTATATTAAAAAGCTGATCATAAAAATAAAATTAGGAAGTACCTGGTATATAATAAAAGTGATTTAAGAGAAGTTAAGAGAGTGAAGAGATAAATTTCACACTTAAGTTTTATAGATGCTTTTTTTTCCATCAATAAAATGGGAATGTGAATTCCTATCTTACAAACTTTCAAGGTTAAAATGAGTACGACTTAGAATAAGACATAAAAGGGATTTCAAAAAATAATGTATATGATATACATTTTATTATTAGTTTATAACTAGTTAAAATCTGAGTGTTAATGTTCACATAGTATTACAGTGAATAAGTCTTATTTTAAGATAGTCAGTACAGATGGGAAGTAAATGAATCTCCTATTAAATGCATCCTTCTTTTACTCTCCCATATTTAATGCATACTAGTCACTAACTTGAAAATGTGTTTTTTATCCGCAAAATCAACACATAGAATGGCATACATTCCCAAGTATACACCCACTTCACCCTGAATCCTCACTAAAGCCCTTCTCAACATTCCTCCCCAAAACTAATCATAGACTATGGCTAATACATTTGAAAGTCACAGCTTATCTCAATCATTTATTACTTTTTATAAGATTTCTTCTATTCTGTTATACTTGGTGCTCCTAATTGTATCTTCTATACTTGATGGTCTAATCTGTCTTTTATTTACAATATCAGTTACTGGTCAGGGATGGATTAAGGTTAACAGGGACACAGTATTATCTAAATTTAGATTTAGGACCTACAACCTCTTAGAAATAAATTTTCTATGCTTATCTCTATTTAATTTAGAATTAATTAATTTTATCTATACCTAATCTTTGAAATGTAGTGCAGATATAATCTGACTCTTGTTCGAAATATCAGGCCATTTGATTTATTCTTGGATTATGAAACGGTCATGGGACAGATACATGTGAACATATTATTAACTACATATCTCTGGAAAAATCAGATGTCTTCAGAAAATCTTTTAAACAGATAAGATGAGTCACAATCAAAGAGGGACAGATGAGATTTGGCAGAGAAGACATGGTACAACCAAAGAGGAAAGAATCCAAAGCTTGAGTAAAAATAACTTATTCTTTCTAAGACTGCAAAGGAAATTCACATCCCTCTACCTATACCGGCAATCAACATTATGGTGCATTGGATAAGAGGAGAGTTGTGGAATTTGTTGGATTCCAATCTGGATCCACAAATAATCAGGTGGACATTGGCAAGATATGTAATCTTTCCAAGCCTCAATTCATTTGTCTGTAGAATGCAGGGAGAGAAAGATCTTGTATTGAGCAATCACTTATGAAGAGATAAAATTGTCATTATTGAAACCTAATTTCCAAGTATTATCATTAACATATAAACTAATTAATGGGAATAGCAAAGCTATGATGATGAACAAGGATATGTCAATTCCAGATTTATGGATTACAGCATTCATGATCCCCTAAAGTTCCTCTAGGAAGACATACAGTTCCGTAAAACACAGTTTGAAAGCCATTTTCCTGTTAGTGTTAGGGAGATTGTAATTTGGAGTGCTAACCAATATAATAACAGTGGAGCAAATCAAATTGATTAGATAATGTTTCCGAAAGGAGTATAACCTTTACAATTGTACAACATAAACTTTAGAAGAATCTCAAATTAGTAAGTTTGAATCCATTAGCAACAGAAATAGTTGTTCCCCAAATGTAACATTTTATAATCTGCTATATTTAAATTCTGCAGCTATCTGTATTTTTTAGTCTCCAGCTTAGTTCATTTTTATAAATTAAGATTTACACAGCTTTTGTTTTATGCAATCTAGTTTTCAGGATATAAATAGTCATAATATTTTATTTATTTATTTATCTATCAATCAATCTATCTATCTATCTATTTTTGAAATAGAGTCTCATTCTGTCACCCAGGCTGTAGTGCAGTGGTGCAATCTCGGCTCACTTCAACCTCTGCCTCCTGGATTCAAGTGATTCTCCTGCCTCAGCCTCCCAGGTAGCTGGGATTACAGGCGCCTATCACAATGACCAGCTAATTTTTGTATTTTTAGTGGACATGGGGTTTTGCCATTTTGGCCGGGCCGGTCTTGAACTTATGACCTCAGGTGATCCGCCCACCTCTGCCTACCAAAGTGTTGGAATTACAGGTGTGAGCCATATTATGTTAAAAATTCTTGTATTTTAATAATTTATTTGTGACAGGGTAAATATAATCCAAGAACCAGTAAATGCACACATTCAACAAGAAGTCCTCCTCATTGTGGAAAACACAAGAAATCTACTCATCATTCAAAGATTCTTTGATTATGAAATGCTCATAGGCAAACAACAATAATATCAATACATAATTGTCATAGTGACCTGTGATTCCAATAACTTCATTTGCTCTTCTATCCATCAGAGTTTTTGATAAAGGGATCCATGGCATGATTTGCACCTAATGGGAACAAATCCAGGTCACCATGGACTTCCACGGTGGCATGTCTGTGTTGCACAAATACCCTGGCACCTGCCTTGGCCATCCAGTTTCAATTTTTGAAGAAACTACACATGCATATATTTTTTCTCTAACATGGCCACTTCCGTTTGACAAATACAGGACATAGACTTCAGAAAAGCAAGAATAATGCTGAATTTTACATCACTTTTTATATTAACAATAAAACTAAAGAAGTTTTCCCTTATCAATTTCCTTTGAACCATGAACACCGGAAAGCCACATGTTTGGAATGGACTCTTTTGAGTTTGATGTTTATAATGACCTCTTAATTTAAAAAAAAAAAAAAAAGAGGTTTTTCTTTAGCCATGTTTTTATCTCTTCTTGTTATTGGTATGAGAGACAAAATGATGACATCAGTAAAATATCTCCAGCTTGTCTTCTGACTCATTAATAGCTTTCATGCTACCCCTATTAAAATTGATCCTGAGGGCACGCCCAACATTAACCTTTTCCTCTTGAGAAATCTGCCACATATTTCTCAGCTGCTTTCTATTTATTCTACTGTTTTAATCTAGAAGAAAATTTTCCTCTTAATCCTTGGTCATCAGCTTTCCTTAGCTTTATACTGCAAAAAACTTTTTTAGAAGTTCTGAACACTGGAAGTCTGAACTGCAATAGCATTTTCTTTTCCCACAGAAAATCTGCCAGTTGACTTCATTTACTGAATTTCTCTCAGGTGAGCTTCTATTTAGTCTTGAACAGAACAGTCAGAAACATTATTTAAATACTCTACCAGCTGTTTCTAAAACGCCAGGTGAAGATATTAAGTGACATGCATAAATTTAAATTTCTAGTCTATTGGCTAGACTAACATATAATCTAGCAATTAAATGAAATCTAAGCTAGTAAAGTGTATTTACAGGGTCTTGATTCTCTCTGGAAATAAAAACATACTTAAAAAACTTAAATACATCTAAACAAACAACAAACAACACAAGCCATGAATGTGTTTAAAAAAAAAACTTACATTCCTTTGATTGCTTTTTCTTTACATTAAATTTCAAAGATCAAAATGAATTGTTTTAGATATTGTTACTTGTTTCAGTTTTACTCTCCAGATTAAGAAACACAAAAATCTCCTAAAATATAAAAGGTTTTGAATAATAATCTTCTTGCTAAAATATATTTCACAAACTTCTTTAGGTATAATGATTAATTCAAAACTATATAATAGAGGCTTGAAAATATTTTCTCAAAGGATTTATTTCTCATAGAGCTGTTGACTTTGGCAGTTATTTCCAGGAGTATGCTAAAGCTGCCTCTGATAAAATATTAGCTAAAAATATAAATTTACTCAAGACCAAATTTACTTTATCCCCCAAAGAGAAAAACTTCTGTTTTACATAGGTTTCTCAATCATGGTTTCTTCTCCTTCCACATTAATTCCAGGACACCATGAAGAGGTTAAGTATAATGGAAAACTAGTAACTGCAATGCCTATGAGAACAGATTATAAAATATTTATGCTAGATATTCTCTATTTTCAAACAAACCAATGGACATATTTCAAAAATTAAGGACAGTGTGGATGTATTAAGCAACAGCTATATGTCAGGCAATTATTTAGGTGCTTTATGTATCATTTTCTTTGATTCCTACAACAACCACACAAAACACTTCATATCCTTCTCTTTGTATTAAAAATAAGGTTAAATGTTTTTTTCTAGTCTTAGTGTTTCAGGAAGAGAGTCTGATTCTTCGGTATGCCGTTGTAATCCAATGAAATCGGAAAAAATGTTAACTGAAATAAATGTTCTTAATTAATTTCCCTGTAACTTTTCAATTTGATAATATTTTATCATTATACAATTTAAAACTTAATCCTACTTTCAAGCATGACAAATATTAACTTTTTGCATGTCAATTCTAGTATTTCCTATGCAAATCTATCCTTATAGAAATATTTAGAACTGATATTATATTACTAATAATAATTTTGGTGTTTTAAATAATATGTAAAAATATTATTCTTAAAGGTATTCTATGCAGAAGTACAATTTTTTTCTTTTCTTTAACAATTTCCACCTCAGAAACTTCTGAATGTTTCCAATCTAAAATGAGAGTATCATGAAACATAAATCTTTATCTCAATTTGAGGCTCTTTATTTATTTTGAATATAGTAATCCCAATACTGGAAATCTATCAAAAAGACAATGCACACACATTGCCACTTGGCAATTTGTGACAAACGTTAAATGTTAAGGAATTACCAAACCCATAAGCCAGGAACCAGAAAATATTAAAAGTGTTTACTGATGGTTGTATTTTATGTATGTATTGTTTATGGCAAATTTCCTCTACTGATTGAATATTAATCATGATCAATGCAGAAAAGTATAATATTCTTAACTGCACAAGAAAAAAGAAGAAAATGAAAGCATTAGGTTTGTTGGTTAATATCTTAGACAAAGAAGTCAACATTTACGTTTCAGTTTAAATTTTTTTAAGAAAGTATTTCAACATGTACTTAATTTCAGTTGTTATAGGAAATATAATGCTAAAGGAAAATTATGGCATATTTCACTAAAATAACATTTCTACTATTAAAAACCTAACTTTTCATTATAGGGGAAAGAGGACCATAGCACAATAAACATGTCTCCCCATAACAGTCTGCTTCTGTATATAAAGTGGGTAACTTACTTTAAACAGTGTTACCAAAAATGTGTTTTAAAGTAATAAATGAATCTAAAGTTTAGAGGAAAGAAGTCCATTATCTTTTTTTCCCTTCAGAATTGGAAGAGAAGATAAATAATTTTAGAAGGTTATTAGAAATAGGTTTTTATTAATCAAAATATTTATTGACTAATAACTATTATTAAGCCATAGACAAGATATTTGAGGAGATATACTTGTTTTCTAGAATTTTACCAAATAGTTGTAAAACTATTACTATGTATAACAATACATTCAAAAATTTTGAAAACATAATTTAAAAAAAAAAGTAACATAAATAAGCCTTAAATTATAGTGCTGAGTATAGATCAAATTCAGAAATTTAGAGATAACTCAAAGGTAGAATAGAAGGGAGGAAATTTCCAGTTTAATCAGACAATATCACTTCCAGTAGGGATTGACAGTCATTTAATATTTCCCTGGACAGATAGCTGCAAGTGATACGAATGTTAAATGGAAGTAACAAATATTTACTGTTCACAGTAGAAAATAAAAGTAAAATGACAACACTTGAATGACATAATTTGTGTGTGGAGGGAGTGGCTATCTACGTTTTCAAATATTTCTGGTCAAATGTTTTAAACATTATAAATGGTAACATTAAAATTACATTTTCTCCTCATTCTAGTACAATAATCGAAAGGGTAAAAGAAATGTAAACTTGTCTGCACAGAAAACTTTTTTTTTTTGAAAAAAGCTTGGTAATACTATTTTGCATATGAAACTAAGGTAATTTAAAGAAACTGAAAGGAGTAAGTTTTAACAGCTGCTTCCTTCTCTCTAAATGATTGCCTTTTTGGACTTTGTACCTTCCAAATGTTGAGTGAATTTTGAATGTCTTTTAATGTGCTGGGCTTTTTATCCCATCCCAGCAATCATCTTGAAGATTACACCACACCTGCTCTCCTGTTTAAGTTTCACTTTTACTGAACTTAGCACTACACTCCAAAAATTGAATTTAGTTTTTCTGATTCTTGCCTAAAAAGGAGTCAATACAAGTTTTACTGACTTGTGACCATCAGTCATTTAATCGTGCCTCTCTAGTGTTCAGAGATGCTCATTCCATAAAGGGCAGTTAACACCTGTAAGGTAATTATATCTACCAAATGCTGTTGGCCAGGAATATGAATATATAATTATTGCTGCCATCTGTTAATTGTTTTATTTGAATCACTTACTTCATCATATACATTTACTTGACATCTACATATTTTAATAGCCTCTAGAAATGTTACATCTGCTTGTAGCAGAGTTTATAAGTTTTTACATTATTAAAATGGAATTTTTAAGTCTTTGGGGAAGACACAAGTTAAATAGATAAAATAGCACATGTGTGCATGTACAGGGGTGGGGATGGAGTTTGGGGTTCTCGAGAAAACTTGAATAAGAAGGTAAATGATTTTCAGAGAGAAACTTTTTTTTTTTTAAGAAAAAATGTCTATTATTTATTACACTGAACAATTCTGACCACCAACGACCAATGTGGGATGGAAGAGAGGAACATCTTGCTCAGAGAGAAACATTTAATAGAGAAGGTAAGAGTACATTAGAAGATAGCTGGATAACAGAAGTGGAATCTTTTTTTTTATTGCATTTTAGGTTTTGGGGTACATGTGAAGAACATGTAAGATTGTTGCATAGGTACACACATGGCAGTGTGATTTGCTGCCTTCCTCCCCCATCACCAATATCGGGCATTTCCTCCCCATGCTATCTTTCCCCGACTCCCCCGCCTCCCGCTGTCCCTCCCCATCTCCCCCCCCCCCAACAGACCCCAGTGTGTGATACTCCCCCCCCTGTGTCCATGTGTTCTCATTGTTCAACACCCACCTATGAGTGAGAACATGTGGTGTTTGATTTTCTGTCTTGTGTCAGTTTGCTGAGAATGATGGTTTTCAGGTTCATCCATGTCCCTACAAAGGACACGAACTCATCGTTTTTACAGCTGCATAGCATTCCATGGTGTATATGTGCCACATTTAGAAGTGGAATCTTACCCTGAAATCCTATATATTGAAAAGGCACTACTGAGTTCTACCATAAGACCCCTCCCCCAACCCATAAAAGAGACTGATAAAACTTCATACCAAGAAGCTGAAAAAACTTTCAATGTACACCTCTCTCTCATGGCTTTAAACCTTAAAGCAGAATCCTCAGCTTCCACAGAAGGATTCAGAATTTCTGAAAATGTTTGGTATACATTTTATTTGCAGTTTTAACTACAATAAATGCTGTTAACACTGGGAGGAAATTTACCAGCTGTATGGCTTTAGGCAAATTTCTTCACTACTCAGTGCTTTGGTTTATCACCTACAAATGAAGGATAACTGCAGTATGAAAATTAAGAGAGAATGTATGTAGAGCATGCATATCAGTGAATACCATATAGTAAGAGTTCAATAATTATTACCTACTATTATAATCATTATTAAGAAAATCCTAACACTTGGTAGACTAATAATATACTCAATTATACTGTAGATTATTTTTCTGCAGGCTTCTTTTGCCCAGTTTATGCAGATGGTTGAACACTTTATGGATATGGCATGGTGTCAGTGGATGGAATAGTTGGTCCCAAAACAGAAGTCAACACCTGAGACTTCAGAATGAGACTTTATTTGGAATAAGGCTCTTTGCAGAGGTAATTAAGGATCTTAGGATAAGATCATACTAGATTTGGATGGGCCCTAAATTCAATGATGAATATCCTTTTAAGAATCTGAGAAGGAGAAAACAGAAACACAGGAAAGGTGAACATGAGAAGATGAAGGCAGATTGGAGTGATGCATCTGGAAGCCCAAAAATGCCAAGGAAAGCCAGGAGTCACCAGAGGAAAAGGCAAGGATGCATTATCCCTAGAACCTTTAGAGGGAGCATGGCACTGTAGACACATTGATTTTGAGCTTCTGGTCTCTAGAACTGTGGTAGAACAAGCTTAGGTTGTTTCAATTCACCTAGTTTGTGGTACTTAAATAAATAGTTGTAGGAAACTAATACACATGTTAGGAGGAAATTGGTTTGTACTGTTTTTTTTTTCTGTTAAAGGTCAGGCCTGCATGTACACTCCAATAACATTGCTCAACCAAGAACATTACTTTTTAAAAAATAAATTTTTAGAATAGTTACGATTTACAGGAAATTTGCAAAGATAGTACAAAGTTCCCTTTTATCCACATAGCATTTCCTCTTACTAGCATTTTACATTAACATGGTACCTTTGTCAAACTTAATGAACAGATATTGGTACATTATTACTAACTAAACTCCTCATTTTATTCAGTCTTATTTGTTTTCACTTAGTTTTTACCTGTCCTTTTTCTGCTCCAGGTTCCCAACCAAGAAAATTAATTATGTCATATCTTCACCTTCTCAGTTCTGTGAGTTTCCCAGACTTTCCTTGTTTATAGGACCTTAACAGTTTTGATGAGAAATAGTCATTAGGTATTCCACAGAATGTCCCTCTATTGGAATTTGTCTGAATTTTTTTCGTGATTACAAACTGAGCCTATGAGTTTTGGGGATGGAAACCAGAGAGGTAAAGTGTCATTTTTATCATACCACAGCAAAAGCATATACTAACAACATGACTTATCACTCTGGATGCTGACTTTCATTACCTGGGCAAAGTAGTCTTTTAGAGCCCACCTAGACAGTTCCAAATGATCTCTTCATTAAAACTTTTTTTAAGTTTTTTTTTTTTTGAGACAGTCTCACTCTGTTGCCCAGGCTGAAGTTCAGTGGCACTATCTCAGCTCACTGCAACCTTCGTGTCTCAGGTTCAAGTGATTCTACTGTCTCAGCTTCTGAGTAGCTGGGATTACAGGCATGTACCACCATACCCAGCTAATTTTTGTATTTTTAGTAGAGACAGGGAAATCCTGTCTGGTCTCAAACCCCTGACCTCAGGTGATTTCCCACTATGGCCTTCTAAAGTGCTGGGATTAAAGGTGTGAGCCACCATGTCAGGCCCTCTTAATTCTTAATCAGATATGGCCTTAGTCCTTAATCATATAAACACATCTGTTTAATAAATTAGATAATACATACGGTGATATTCACGTTTTTGCTGTATACGGTAATCACATATTCTAGGAATTAGGATGTGGACATATCCTTTTGGGGGATCATCAGTCAATCCACTACACCACAATTATAGTATCATTGTTTCAGGGCCCTTAAAAAACCTCAGTGTCTTACCTATTCAAATCTCTTCCCCTCTACAAACCCCAGGCAACCATTGATCTCTTTACCTTTTGAGATGGTTATTTCTTTTTCTGCCAACTTAAAAGTTGTTTGTGTATAAGACTAACATTTAAAATATGCTTAAGTAATCATTTTGCCCTCCACAATGTGGAAAGGTCTTATCCATTCAGCGGGAGACCTGAACAGAACAAAAAAACAGCCTCCTGGAGCCAAAAGAAATTCTCCAGCAGACTCACTGCCTTCAGATTTCATCTGCAACATTGGCCCTTTAAAATTCATTTGCAACACTGGCTCCTCCATGAGTCATGAGACTGCTGGCCTTTGAACTAAACTGCACTATCAGCTCTCCTGGGTCTCCAGGCTGCCAGCTTTCTAACTAGAACTACCAATGACTCTCCTGATTCTCACACCTGTTAAACTGCAGGTTTTGGATTTGCCAGCCTACATAATTTTGTGAGCTGCTTTCTATAATTAATCCCTTTCCACAAATAGACACATTCTATTGGTTCAATTTTTCTGGACAATCCTAACTCATA
This sequence comes from Ateles fusciceps, assembly GCA_036589455.1. NCBI lineage: Eukaryota > Metazoa > Chordata > Mammalia > Primates > Atelidae > Ateles > Ateles fusciceps. The sequence goes on along the minus strand of JAZHEH010003259.1, from coordinate 14,040,701 downwards.
TATTGTCTCTATAGTTTTGTCTTTTAAAAGATGTCATATAATTCTTCAGACTTGGTGATATAGCTTGAATCTGTGTCTCCACCCAAATCTCATGTGAAATGGTAATCCCCAACGTTGGAAGTGGGGCCTAGTGGGAAGGGAGTAGATCATGGTGGTGATTTCTCAGGAATAGTTTAGCTCCATACCCTGTGATACTGTCCTCATGATAGTGGGTTCTCATGGGATCTGGTTGTTTAAAAGTATATCGCATCCTCCCCCCAACCACTGCTCCTGCTCCTGCCATGTAAGACACCTGCTTCCCCTTTGCCTTCTGCCATGATTGGAACCTTCCGGAGGCCTCTGCAAAAGCAGAAACCACTATGCTTCCAGTACAGCCTGCAGAACTATGAGCCAATTAAACTTTTTTTTCTTTATAAATTATCCAGTCTCAAGGACTTCTTTATAGCAATGAATGGGCTTTTAAGAAACAGTCATATAATTTGAATCATACAGTATTTAGCTTTTTCAGACTGACTCCTTTCACTGAGCAATATATATTAAAGACTCAACCATGTTTATGTATAGCTTCATAGCCTTTTCTTTTCTCTCTGTTTTAAAGTTTTTTTTTTTACTTTAAGTTCTGGGATGCATGTGCAGAACATGCAGCTTTGTTACATAGGTATACATGTGCCATGGTGGTTTGCTACACCTATCAACCCATCATCTAGGTTTTAAGCCCCGTATGTATTAGGTATTTGTTCTAATGCTCTCCCCTCCCCTTGCCCCCAACCCTCTGAGAGGCCCCAGGGTATGATGTTCCTCTCCCTGTGTCCACATGTTCTCACTGTTCAACTCACACTTATGAGTGAGACAAGCTACAGCTCATTTCTTTTTATTCCTTTTTATTACTGAATAGTATTCCATTGTGTGCATATACCACCATTTCTTTATTCATTTGCCTATCAAAGGGCATTTGGTTGCTTCTAGTTTTTGGCGATTTTACATAAAGCTGCTTATAAATATTTGTATGCAGGTTTTTCTCCAGAAATAAATGTTTTTTGTTTTTCTTGATACAGAATCTCCCTCAGTGGCTGAGGCTAGAGTGTAGTGGCACGATCATGGATCACTGCAGCCTCAACCGCCCAGGTTCAAGCAATCCTTCCAACTAGCTGGGACCATAGGTGTGCAGCTCCATACTCAGCTAATTAAAAAAGAAAAAATCTGGAGAGACGGGGTCTCATTATATTGCTCAAGCTGGTCTCAAACTTCTGGGCTCAAGCAGTGCTCCCATCTCGGCCTCCCAAAGTGCTGAGATTATAGGGGTAAGCCATGGCACTTGGCCCAGAAATAAGATTTTGAATCAATTATGTAAAAACGTAATTGCTAGATAGTATGTTAAGACTATGTTTAATTTTGTAAGAAATAACAAAGGAGCTGTACCAACTTGCATTGCCACTAGCAACAAATGAAATTCCTGTTTGAGCCACATGCATGTTAGCAATTAGTACTTTCATTTTTCTTGGTGGATATGTCATTCTAATAGGTTTAGAGTAGTACGATGTTTTGCTAATTTGCAATGTTGAAAAGACTTTCTTCTTTGGATCATTTTTGTGTCTTTGTCACAGAGCAGTAAACTATATTTGTATGTGTCTATTCTGGGTTTTCTGTTACATTTCATTGATTTACATGTCTAGTATTTCCCCAGTATCACATTATCTTGACTACTGTAGCTTAACAGTTATTCCTGAAATTGGCTGGTTGTAGCACTCCAACTTTTTGTTTTTTTTTTTCTTTAGTACTACTATGTTGGCTATTGTAGGTCTTTGCCTTTAGAATCAGTTTATTGATTATCTACAAAACAGACACTGAAACTTAGACTGGGATTTTGTTGAATCTAAAGATCAAGTTAGGAAAAACTGACATTTTAACAAATTTTCCATTCCATAACACAGAATATCTCTTCATTTATGTAAATGTGTTTTTATTCCTTTCATCAGTGTTTTATAGTTTTCTCAATATGTATTATATTAGATTTATACCTAAACAATTACAACATGGATGCAATGTCTTGGCTGGCTTACGACTTAGGATTTTATTTAGCTGAGCAAGCTCACTTTCTTGATGCAAGGTCACAATGTTACCTGAAGGGAAAGTGTCTTTGATAAAACTAGAACTTGCAGTTTAGACTCAGGATGCAAACTAAGGTAAAAATGACTATTTACAAACTCTGAATATCTGAGCAGAATATTGACATATCTGAGACTACATCAAAATATTATCTTTCGATAATGACTGGTGTACTCCATCCAAATTAAACTCTTTGCCTGGTAAGCACAGTAAGCAGCAGTTAAATTCTCTTAATGACTCAGCATTAAAATAATTTCCAGTGATTCCTCTTTAGCTTATGGATCAGCTTACTAAGAGACTGTCTTGTGATTTCAAAAGTAAACTATTACTATACCCTTCAGTATTATTTTTACTAATAAGGATTTTCCAGACACCATGAAACCAAAACAAAATGTAGAAATCAATGAGATGTTGAGGCCAATATATGATGGTTGCTGTCATCTAAAATCAACAAGGTTTTATTTTTGTTTTTATCAAAATACTCTATTTTCACTTATTGGCTTATAAGGAAATTTTATAAACTTTTAAGATAATCATATATTTATAGTATTTTTTGAGCTTTCATACTAATTTCATTTTTTAAAGTAGCTTTCAATGTTAAAGAATCAATGATGTAATATATAAGGACCGAAATCTGTAGTTTGCATAGCAAGTCAAACAAGGTGATCTCCAGTCATCTTTCCATTTTCTTCTTTAGAATCTCACCCCCACCCTCCAGCCTCATTGCTTATGCAAGCATAGGCACTGTGCTTCAGCTTGGAAAAGCCGCCTCTTTTTTTTCCCCTAGTTTACCAAAACCATTCCTATCCAAATTGCCCTTCAAATGGACACAGGTATAGCTGTCAATTCTCTTCCCTCAATTCCCAGAATGCTTTGAGTGAACATCATTTTAGCACATCATGGCAAATTCCTTGAGAGCAACATCTGCACAACACTGTGCTTCTCAAATGATAGTACCTGTGCGTTCACAGGAGAAAGAGAAACCACAAGAAAAGTGTGGTGGACCTCCTATGGATTCTACAAAGGTTGAGGCACAAATCACAATAAGATGCCAGAAGAAAGAGTACAGAATTCCAATAAAATTTTAAGATACAGTAAAAACTTATGAAGAAATTTTTCTGTCGTAGATGAAGAAGTCAAGCCCTACACTCAGCTCTCCAGAGGTAGTCATTCCTTTCTAACACTCGAGTTACTTGATGGGAAGGTTACTTTTTTAAGTTCACAAGCTAATATAAAGCACCAAAAAGATGCACTTGAAATAGATGATAAATGAGTGCTGCACAGAAATGACATGAACCAATACTTCAATGTACTGCAACAAGAATTCTTTCTATCAAAGATGTTACTAGTGCCCATTTTTAAAAGTAAGGCCAAATGGGGCCTATTGATTTCATCAGGACATACTTCCACTAATTGCACATACTGCTTATGTGAACCATGATTGGTACAGATAGTGATCTTGATGTATTTTAAGTCTTTCTTGCTTTGAAAATTATATAATTTGCCTTGACTTGATTTATCAAGTATCTGTTTAAGTTGGCTTGTAATTCTGACTACATGTATTTATTTATTTGTATTCCGATTACTACACACTTAAGCTCAATAATCTCCTCAACTGGCTTTTCTGTACCTTTCAGAGTAAGCCATCTCATCACTGCTATTCAAGAAAGTGGTAATATTCACCAATGTTATTCATGTGTGGTACAAATTTGCATTAATAATGTGGCTTCTCTGAAAAATAAAATTATGTCTTGCCTTATTACAACAGATTCTCCTGTTATTTCATGATAATGCTTGACTTTCTTTTTCATTAGATCACCAATTAGCTTTTATCACCAGGAATTAACTTTTCACCTAAATTTCATTGATGTTTCCAGGTTCTTTTTGTTACATTCATATTAGAAACACTTTGCACAGTACCTTCAACAACAACAAAATGCTCAGTAAACATCTGCTAAATTGAACTGAAGAGAATAAGAAATGCCATCACTTTTCTGAGATACAGGAGTCAAGCAAAAGTGAGGTGATATATCACTCCTAATAAAAACAGTGTACACACATGAATGTAGAAGCATAATGGCATATGCAACACATTCACAAGTTGAACATCATCACCTTCAGAACAATCTCAAACTAATAGTATGTGTAAAAAAATTAAGGTACTGCCATTTTATTAGGCATGTCCCTACTCCCATTTTGTATATACTTTATTGTCATTTCATGGCTAGATGTGTTATCATGTCAGTTGAGACCATTAATCTTGCTTAGGCTGAAAGGAAAAAATGCCATCCAAGGAAAGCAATGAAGCATTTCTCTCTATCTTTTATGTTTAAAGGCTTTCTGAGTGTCATCAGACAATGTCACATTCAGACAATCATCTTGCCAGTTCTGAATGTAGAACTCTGTATTGCTTGGCAAAAAGAATAGAATACAGTTACAGTTACGATATGGTATATTTTCTCTAAGTCATAGAATTTTTTTCAGACAACAATATTGCAGACATTAAATAATTGCTTAAGTCTAAACACTAGGGCATCTTGATGTGGAATGTAATTTGTTCTAATTATTCTGGTTATAGCTTTTCTACCTCACATTTTAAAGTTTCATTTCCTTACATAGCTAGAACACCAAATATATTTCTGCAAACATTATATTTTCTCAAAGGTTATGCTCTCAATAATAAATCTTGCAATGAACGGAAAGCCTGCCTTTCTTCAAATCAAAAATACTAGAGATACTTTGTGGCCAGGACATATATGAAAGTCCTAAAAAAAATACTCCAGTGTCTCATCTCAGTGAATAGTCCCACTGAGTTATGAGCTAAAACCTAGAAGCCTTGCTCACCTAACCCTATAGTCCTCTCTTACCAAGTCCTACAATTTTTTGACTGTATCTTTTAAATCTGTACAATCATCTTATCTACACATTAATCCAAGGTGGTGACATACTAATATATATTATGGGGTAAAAGGGTTTTATTTAGGAAATACTGGTTAAAAAAATTAATCCCAATTACCATAAGACTTGTGAGCCTTGAACATGTTTTATTGTAACTCTCCAAAGCACATTTTGAAAATTCATGTGGCAATTACATTAAACACTCAGGGGCTACTTGACCAAACAATGCGATGGTTTTGGTAAAGAAATTGAGAGATTTCACCTCTAATTTAGATACCTAAGGCTCTGGAAACAGATACATTAAGGAATAAGAAACTAGTGGATATTAAAAAAAATTGAATAATTGAGTTATATTCTAAGGAATTTTGTCTGAATGCTGCAAAGTTCTGAGATAGCTCCTCCTCTCCAGCATTATACAATTTGTTGTTGCATGAATGAGTAATGTTTGTCTTCTGTCTTATACTTTCCACCCATTTCATATCCTTATGGATTTACACATGCCTACTTTTTGTTCTACTTCTCAGACACCGTGTGCACCATTTTCTTTCTCTTCCATTTTAAGGAGAGAGAATTGAAAGGGGTGTAGTACACTGAAAAGAAAAATCAATTCCCAAGAAGCACTAAAAAGCACCGCTGAAATAACATAGTACAGGTTGTATAGGGACAGAGCTTTGAGCATTCTATTCATGCCATGGCTTTCTTTCAAAATCCCTGAAAGATAAAGAAGCAATTGTGACTTTGGAAAACTTCCAAATATAAGCTGTGTGTTGCTTGAAAAACTGCCTCTCTGGTAGCAAAATATGGGTGATCAGTTTCGGGGGTGGCGTGGGCTAAACAACCATGCCTGACTTAAAAAAAATCTATGGGGAGCCTCATTAGATGAGCGACTATCACAATGAATGCTCTAGTCTGCATATTTGCGGTGGGGGGGATGGCAGGTGCATATTTGGAAACAGGTAGCCTATTAACTACTTTTCAACAGTATAATTAACTCTTCACTTTTTCTTTCTTCTTTTTTTTTGAGACAGAATCTTGCTTTGCTGCAGAGCTGGAGTGCAGTGGTGCGATCTTCGCTCACTGTAATCTCCCCCATCCCCCACCCCCTGGGTTCAAGGGATTCCTCTGTCTCAGCCTCCCGAGTAGCTGGGACTATAGGCATGTGCCACCACACCCAGAAAATTAGCTCTTTTCTGTTTTCAGGCATCTGAGCATCTCAGCATATAATGAAAATTCATCTCTCACTGCAGTTCTGGGTGAAAATTTTACGGTGTCCTTCTGACCAGAAGCAAAATTATGATGCCTACAGAACATTATGCCCTCCTTCAAGTCAAGTACAGTTGTGTAATAGTGCTTGTTTTAAATTAACGAGGCTCAGTTTTAAAAGGGATATCTCCAAACCACCATCTCCCTATTTATAAGAAAGCATAAATAACTTTTCAAAGATTGTTTTTTCACTGTATTTATTTAATGTCAAATTAAGAGCCATTGAATATTATGATAATGTTTTATAACATAAATAGAAAGTTGAAAAATGAGTCATCACTTTTTTGTTATTGTTCTTGGCTCTGATCTCTGTAAGAAAAATATCACACTGGTTAATAGTTTGTATATAAACTATTTAAACAAATTAGTCCCATCGAGGCACAAAAATTATGTCTTTAAAGGTCAAATCAAGTTTTTAGACAAATAATTGCTGGATGCTGTGGCTCACGCCTATAATCCCAGCTCTTCGGGAGGCAGAGGTGGGAGGATAACTTGAGCCCAGGAGTTTGAGACCTGCCTGGGCAATATACCGAGACCCCGTTCTCTACAAAAAGGAAAAAAACAAAAAGACAAAAAAAAATGTGTAAGACAAATAATTATAAACCACTTTGCTCCTAAAATCTCCATATTTGTACTTAAAGCTATGAAATAAAATGCTCAGTAAAATGAAATAAAATAAAATGAAATAAAAGCACACTGGAAATACTATGTAAGACAAAAGGTCAAATAGTTATGGGCTGTGTGTTTTAAAAATGAGAACTAGCGCCAACAGTAATAGTCTCTTCCTTGGATTCTCCCTTTCCCCAACCGAAGCCCACACTAGAGAACAATAGTCATCTTGGGCCGAACAGTAAATCTTTCCTCTATTGCACTGATGACACCACTATTATGTGAACAAAACATAAGTGGCATTAGTTAAATTTATGGCATACTTGACTTTCACTTAGTATGTGAATATCATACTCATTCTATCCTCTACAAAACTTTTCCCACCACACACAACCTGTGTTCTACATATGCTACTGCGAGTCTAATAGATAAAACGGAAAAGACTAATGGATATGACAAACCATCCTTCATGTACTTTTATAATGCTGTTACCTTATAAAATACAAAATTTTCTTGATTTTAGTCATCAGACACATTTGAACATCTAGGTGTCAACATCTTCCATTTTAGTAAGATAACAACTGTCTACAGAAAGACACTCAAAAATTACTGAGACTGACTCACATGAACACCTCAGCTATAAAATGAAGTAGAACTAATATATTTCTAACAAAAACTCATTAGTCAAAAATTTCATCTTAAAAAAGATAGGTTCATGCTGACAATTTCCACTCAGGGTACTTATACAGAAAGAGATTATTAACACCTATTTAAAATTGTATGTTGAAAAACAAACAGAGCTTTGACATGCAATTTATAGTTTGATTTTTTCTTGTGCTATGCTATATAACAATATTAGTTCAGACAAGATGAATATAATGATATGATTTACAAGGTATGATCCTGATGACAGATCTCTAAGGTTTATTTTAGCTTTAAAATTTGTATTACTTTTATATTTAATGATCAAAAAGAACATATCTTCATATATGACACATATAAATGAAAAAATAAATTTGAGAATAAAAGGAATCTTGGTATTTCTCATTTTTATGGACAAACTTTTAAAAGTAGTATGTAGATATTTTAGATTTCATTTTTTACCTTGAAATATCCATATGAAGTGGTTATATTCAACTTAAGTTTACATGTTAATTGTTTATGATCAAAATTATATCTGAGCTAATATTTTCAAATTTTTTGGAAGATAAGAAATATAAGACTTATGTTTTGGTAAAACACATTTCACAGTGCCAAAATTAATATTGGATTTATCGTATAATAGAAAACAGAAAAGCTACAAGACAGCAAAAACCAAAAATACTTTCATAACTATCTGTATGAAATAATAACTAAAGAAAGAGTTCTTTTTTTCTTTTTTTTCTTTTCCCTGAGACAGGGTCTTGCTATGTTGCTCAGGCTGGTCATGAATTCCTGGGGCTCAAGTGATCCTCTCATCTTGGCTTCCAAAAGTGCTAGGATTACAGGCATCAGCCACCACACCTAGCCTTAAGAAAGATTTTAAACAACAAGAAATACATTGATGTTGTGGGGCCTCACATATTTATGGCAATCCCTTATCCTTTATTTCCTGAAATTAATAAGAACAATATAAAATTCCAATATTTTAAGATTCACAGTCTACCCCTTGCAATCAAACTGACAAAACAGTTTTGGCAACCTATGAGTTTTTTTTTTTTCTTGGTCCTAAGTAGGTCTAATAATACTACTACTGTAATATCAAATAAATATATTTACCAATAATTAGCAATAAACTATATTTGTGGGAAAGGATATATTTCTATTTCCATACTCAAATGCATCTGTATAAACAAAACATACTTATACATTTATAGTATTTATAGCTTTCTTAGGACATGCATATATTTAAAAATTATTCCTGAGTTTGAACTGCTCCTTGGTCTGTCTTATCTCTTGTCTCAGAGCCCATATTTTTCTAACTCTGCTGATATAAAAACCATCTTTTCTAGAGAGTTTTGGTAAACATCTTGTTCTACTCTGCCTTGTGATAACTGTATTTTTCAATACTTAAATTTCAGAACATTTTAGAGTCACCTGTGATGGTTAGTTTTATGTGTCAACTTGGCTAGGCTTCGGTACCCAGCATCTGGTCAAACTTTAGTCTAATTTGCAGTGAAGGTATTTCTTAGATGTGATCAACACTTAAGCAGAGCCAGTTGCAGTGGCTTATCATGTCTATAATCCCAGCACTTAGGGAGGGTTAGGCAGGCAGATCACTTGAGCTCAGGGGTTCAAGACCAGCCTGGGCAATATGATAAAATCCCGTCTCTACAACATTATACCAACATTAGCCAGGCATGGTGGTGCATCCCTATAGTCCCAGGTATCTGAGAAGCAGAAGTGGGTGGAGTGCTTGAGCCCAAGAGATCGAGGCTGCAGTGAACCATGATTGTACCACTGTCCTCCAGCCTGGGTGACAGAGTGAGATCCTACCTTAAAACCATCCAACAAATAAACAAAACAACCACTTAATCAGTAGACTTAGAGTTAACAGATTCCCCCTCCATAATGTGGGTGAACCTCATCCAATAAGCTGAAGGCCTTAGGAGAAAGACAAAGGGCGCCCCAGTAGAGGAAGAAATATGCCTCTAGACTGCCTTTAGACTCAAGATTGCAACATCCACTATTGCTAGAATTTCTGGCATGCCCCGCAGATTTCAGACTTATCAGCCTCCACAATCTTGTGAACCAATTTAAAATTAATCATTCAATCATACACACACAGACACACACACACACACTCCTCCTAATAATATACTTATATTTCTCTAGAAAACCCTAGTATATCACATTTCCTTTTCTTCTTTATTTAGTCGTAGATAAGGCAAATTCTAACCATGATAGATGTGTATTCACAAAACATACGTGAGGTTTCCTTTTTTCCACTCTCACTCTTCCTTGAACTACCTTTGAACTCTGTTTCTTGACCAGTTGGAGGACTGGCTGATGGAGACGGCTGGACCCAAGAGCAGTGGTGCTCTTCCCTGGTGGTTTGGTAAAGCCACTGTGCCATGGTCCACATTTCACTTTGGTTCCCTTACATATAAGGAGTTGCTGTGTCTAAACAACTTTATGTTGCTTGTACAACAGAAATGCCTGTTTACATGTGGCTTGTTATCACAGGTATATAAAACTTGGGGGATTCCCAGAACTGTTTTTCAATGCAGTTGAGATTCAGCCTAAGAAGTGAGCCTGAAAGGTGTAGAGCCAGCTTGCTCCACTGCATTCTCATGCACCTTTGCTCCATTCACTCTGTTTTAGAAATAAGGCCTTCTTAGCTAATCCTGCACTAGGATATCCCTGTGTCCTCTTAGCCTCAAAATGCTGCTAATTCCAAATGTTGTTGATTTATAACAGTGAAACCAAGTCTCTGAGATGTGCTCTGGGTTTACCTTGAGTGCCACAGTCACTTTTACATTTAGAGGCTGGCCATTGTGATCAGGTACTCAATAATAATAATAAATAGCATCTGGTAGAGTTTTAAGAGGTCATCAGATACACCAATGAATATGATGTTATGAGCTGAACTTTGGCTCCCCAAAATTCGTACATTGAAGCCCTAACCTAACTCTTTGTGCCTCAGAATGTGACCTCATTTGGCGATATTAAAGTTAAAAGAGATTTCTAGGGTGGAGTCCTAATCCAGTAGGCTGGTGTCCCATAAGAAGAGAAAGAGATACCTGAGATGTGAATATGCATAGGAAAGACCACTGTGAGGACAACATGAGAAAGTGGCATCTGCAAGCCAAGGACATAGGCCTAGGAGGAACCAGACCTGCTGACACTTTGATTTCAGACTTCCAGCCTCCAGAACCATGGTGTTTAAGCCACCCAGTCTGTACTATTTTGTTATGGCATCTTAGGCAGACCAATACCTATGGTATCAAAAAATAAAGAAATAGAATATGTACAAAAAGCATTACATACAGGTATTAAGGTGTTTCCCTGAGCTGCACAATCTACTTATCAAACACACATCCCATCTAAGTTTTTGCCATCAAGGATCAGAATGTGCAAGGGAAGATGCACAATTTGTTTAATAAAATGGCATCCTTAGGCTCTTACTTTTGATTCAAGTGATGTTGCATAGGGGAATATTTTCTAAACTTTAGCTTTTTAAAAAATGTCTTTTTATTGCCTTCTCATGTGAAGATTTATCTGATCTGGTATAAAATTCTTGGCTAGGTACCTGTCCGCAATACACTATAGATGCAGTTCTATTTTCTTCAGGATTTTACTGTTGTAGAGTAATTCTGAAGTATTTTTATTTTTTTAAAGCCCCTATCTTATTTCTTTTTGTTTATGTATTTCTGGACAAGGGTGGAGCTATACTGAACTTGGGTGATAGCCAACAAAGAAAATACGTTCTCTGCTCTTTGCTCCACTCCATATCCCCTTCAGTGATGGCCAAATCCATTGCTTAGAGGGAGAAATGGATGGCTAGTCCATGTGCATGTTTCTATCCACACCCCAGAATCTATCTTCTAACAAAGGTCCAGAGTTCTGAATTGGACCTTATTCTTCTTCAATAGCCCAGTGCACAAATGTTCAGAACTGCTAGAATGTGTACAAAACTAGATACTGCTGTATAAACCACTATCTAGCCTCTTCCTATCTGTTTTGCTTGTTGGGTTCTACTTGTGAGAGCTATACTCTGCAGGGGACAAAGATAACCATGTCCCCTCCTATTTCTCATTCAATTACTTTCTGAATATATACTAAAACATGCAGGTATTTTCAGAAGGGGTTTGCTTTGAAAAGCAAAATTTATACAATATATGAGTAGCTTCAAGTTTTCCAGTTTAAAGAAACCCTTTATTTTGAGGCATGCAGCTTTTTATTTATTGCCTTAGGGCAAACTTAACTCCACTTCCAGAAGTATGCATAGGTAAGCCACCAATTGCATTTGAAAATCCAGTTCCATCAACAGAGTGGTAGATAAGCAGATAAGCATGCAGAGTAAAATGATAATAGTAACATATAGGTGGTGGGCATGCAAGTGTCCACTACCAGATTATCTTGGTTGCTATAGTTTTGAAATTGTATGTAACTAAATGTAGGAAAACAATTCCAGAATTCCTTCCAAATTTTGGCAGTAACCTGACAATCAGTCTATATTTTCCATACTATGAACAGATATCTTTTTGTGTGTCTTCATAGTCAATTTACTGAAAACTTTTGGGAGGCTGTGTCCAGGGCTGCTAGCCAGACACCATTTAAAATAGAAATCTGGGGGACTGGGGAGGGCCGCAAGATGGCTGAGAGAAGCCAGCACCAGAATGCAGCTCAGAGCAAATGAGAGGCAGAAGGCCTGAGGATTTCACAATTCCAAACGAGGTGCTCGGTTCGTTTCTGTGGGACTGACAGGGAAGTGAAATTAGGCCCAGGGAAGGAGCTGCAGGGCGAGAGCCACCCAGGGGGGAAAATCAAGATGTTGGGGGGCACGTCCCCACCCGAAACGTGCAGCCAGCTCGGAGGGTCAGGGGACTCACCCCCTCGGTGCTCCGTTTCAGATCCTGTGCTTACCTCATCCCTCCTGTAAACCATGGTCCATGAGAGCCCTGCCAGACGGTGGGGCGCTGTGGATACGCAATGCAAATCTGAGCAGCAGCTACCGCCAGACGCCGCAAGCTGTCACAGAGACCTGGGTGGGAGTTTGTACGAACGCCAGCGGGACGGACCAACCCACAGAGGGAGGCATAGTTGAAAACAGGGAAACAGACCATAAAGCCTGGCAGGCCCCACCTCCACAGAATTGAAACTGAAGCCCTTGCTAGAGAGCTTGGCAACAAATACACCAGCTTGACCCCAACCAGGAAGATTCAGCTGGGGAAGGAGAGATGCCATTGGGAAGGCGGGGGCCAATCTCACCTGCAAACAAATTCCAGGGAAGGACCACCCACCCAGCAACCTGACTGAATCCCAGAGAGGCCAGCAACGCCCTCTACAGGCCAAAAAAGATACAGCTCCAAACTCAACAGAAAAAAACTCAAGAGGCTCCTCCTGAAATCACCAACTTCAAAGATTAAAGGGAGATAAATCCATGAAGATGGGAAAAAACCAGTGCAAAAAGGATGAAACCATCAAAGAACAGAACACCTCTTCTCCTCCCAGGGATCACAACTCCTCACCATCAACGGAACAAAAAAAGAGAATGAATCTGACGAATTGACAGAAGCACACTTCAGAAGGTGGGTAATAACAAATTTCTCTGAGTTAAAAGACCATGTTCTAACCCAATGCAAAGAAACTAAGAACTCTGAAAAAAGGTTAGATGAAATACTAACTAGAATAACCAGCTTAGAGAAGAACATAAATGACTGGATGGAGCTGAAAAACACAGCACGAGAACTTCGCAAGGAATCCGCAAGTTTCAACAGCCGAATCGATCAAGCAGAAGAAAGGATATCAGAGATAGAAGATCAAATCAATGAAATAAAAAAGAGAAGGCAAGATGAGAGAAAAAAGAGTGAAAAAAATGAACAAAGCCTCCAAGAACTATTGGATTATGTTAATTATTATTAACATTGGACTATTTTAATTATTATTAAAAAAAAAAAAACCCTAATCTATGCTTGATCGGTGTACCTGAATGTGACGGGGAGAATGAATCCAAATTGGAAAACACTCTTCGAGATATTATCCAAGAGAACTTTCCCAACCTAACAAGGCAGGCCAACATTCAAATCCGGGAAATACAGAACATCACAAAGATATTTGTCAAGAAGAGCAACCCCAAGGCACATAGTTGTCAGATTCACCAGGGTTGAAATGAAGGAAAAAATCCTAAGGGCAGCCAGAGAGAAAGGTCAAGTCACCCACGAAGGAAAGACCATCAGACTCACAGCAGATCTCTCAGCAGAAACCCTGCAAGCTAGAAGGGAGTGGGGGCCAATATTCAACATCCTCAAAGAAAAGAACTTTCAACCCAGAATTTCATATCTAGCTAAAATAAGCTTCATAAGTGAAGGAGAAATAAAATCCTTTATGGACAAGCAATTGCTGAGAGATTTTGTTGCTACAAGACCTGCCTTACAGGAGCTACTGAAGTAAGTACTAAACAGGGGAAAGGAACAACCAGTACCAGCCACTGCAAAAACGTACCAAATGGTAAAGAATAATGATGCAGTGAAGGAGCCATGTCAATTAAAGGGCAAAACAACCAGCCAGTAACAAAATGGCAGGATCAAATTCAACCATAACAATATTAACATTGAATGTAAATGGCCTAAACACCCCAATCAAAAGACACAGACTGGCAAACTGAATAAAAAGTCAAGACCCATCGGTGCGCTGTATTCAGGAGACACATCTCACATGCAAAGACTCACACAGACTCAAAATAAAGGGATGGAAAACGATTTACCAAGCAAATGGAGAGCAAAAAACAAACAAACAAAAAAAACAGGGTAGCAATCCCTCTGATAAAACGGACTTTAAATCAACAAAGATCAAAAGAGACAAAGAAGGGCGTTATATAATGGTAAAAGGAACAATGCAACAAGAAGAGCTAACTATCCTAAATATTTATGCACCTAATGCAGGAGCACCCCAATTCATAAAGCAAGTTCTTAAAGACCTACAAAGAGACTTAGACTCCTGCAAAATAATAGTGGGAGACTTTAACACTCCACTGACAATATTGGACAGATCTATGAGACAGCAAGACAACAAGGATATCCAGGATTTGAATGCAGATTTGGACCAAACAGATCTAATAGACATTTACAGAACACCCCACCACAAATCCACAGCATACATATTCTTCTCAGCACCACACTGCACTTACTCCAAAATTGACCACATAATTGGAGGTAAATCACTCCTCAGCAAATGCAACAGAACAGAAATCATAACAAACAGTCTCTCAGACCACAGTGCAGTCAAGTTAGAACTCAGGATTTTGAAAAGCACTCAAAACCGCACAATCACATGGAAACTGAACAACTTGCTCCTGAATGACGAATGGATAAACAATGAAATGAAGGCAGAAATAAAAATGTTCTTTGAAAATCGATGAGAATGAAGACACAATGTACCAGATCCTATGGGACACATTTAAAGCAGTGTCTAAAGGGAAATTTATAGCAATAAATGCCCACATAAGAAACAAGGAAAGATCTAAAATCGACACCCTATTGTCAAAATTGAAAGAGCTAGAGGAGCAAGATCAAAAAAACTCAAAAGCAAGCAGAAGACAAGAAATAACTACAATCAGAGCAGAACTGAAGGAGACAGAGACACAAAAAACCCTTCCAAAAAAAAAAAAAATCAATAAATCCAAGAGCTGGTTTTTTTTGAAAAGATCAACAAAATAGACCACTAGCTAGACTAATAAAAAAAAAGAGAGAAGAATCGAATAGATGCAATAAAAAAACGATAAAGGGAAGATCACCACCGATTCCTCAGAAATACAAACTACCATCAGAGAATACTACAAACAACTATATGCACATAAACCAGTAAATCTGGAAGAAATGGATAAATTCCTGGACACCTGCATACTCCCAAGACTAAGCCAAGAAGTTGAAACCCTGAACAAACCAATAACAAGGTCTGAAGTTGAGGCAGCAATTAATAACCTACTCGACCAAAAATGTTCTGGTCCAGATGGGTTCACAGCTGAATTCTACCAGACATACAAAGAGAAGCTGATACCATTCCTGTTGGAACTATTCCAAACAATACAAAAAGAGGCAATCCTCCCTAACTCGTTCTATGACACCAACATCATCCTTCTACCAAAATCTGGCAGAGACACAACTGAAAAAGAAAACTACAGGCCAATATCCATGATGAACATTGATGCAAAAATCGTAAATAAAATACTGGCAAACCAAATCCAACAGCACATCAAAAAGCTTATCTACCACGATCAAGTAGGCTTCATCCTGGGGATGCAAGGCTGGTTCGACATATGCAAATCTATAAATGTAATTCACCACATAAACAGAACCAAGGACAAAAACCACATGATTATCTCAGTGGATGTAGAGAAGGCCTTTGACAAAATTCAACAGCCCTTTACGCTAAAAACTCTCAATAAACTAGGTATCGATGGAATGTATCTCAAAACAATAAAAGCTATTTATGACAAACCCACAGCCAATATCATACTGAATGGGCAAAAATTATAACATTCTCTTTAAAAACTGGCACTAGACAAGGATGCCCTGTCTCACCACTCCTATTCCATACAGTATTGGAAGTTCTAGCCAGAGCAATAAGGCAAGAAAAAGAAATAAAGAGCATTCAATTAGGAAAAGAAGATGTCAAATTGTCCCTCTTTGCAGGCAACATAATCATATATTTAGAAGACCCCATAGTCTCAGCCCAAAACCTCCTTAAGCTGATAAGCAACTTCAGCAGTCTCAGGATACAAAATCAATGTGCAGAAATCACAAGCATTCCTATACACCAATAACAGACAAACAGAGAGCCAAATCATGAGCAAACTCCCATTTACAATTGCTACAAAGAGAGTAAAATACCTAGGAATACAACTAACAAAGGATGTAAAGGACCTATTCAAGGAGAACTACAAATCACTGCTCAAGGAAATAAGAAAGGACATACAGATGGAAAAACATTCCATGCTCATGGTTAGGAAGAATCAATATTGTGAAAATGGTCATACTGCCCAAAGTAATTTATAGATTCAATGCTATCCCCCCATCAAGCTACCATTGACATTCTTCACAAAACTGGGAAAAAAACATTTTAAACTTCATATGGAACCAAAAGAGAGCCTGCATAGCCAAGACAATCCTAAGCAAAAAGAACAAAGCTGGTGGGATCATGCTACCTGACTACAAACTATACTACAAGGCTACAGTAATTAGAACAGCATGGTACTGGTATTAAAACAGAGATATAGACCAATGGAACAGAACAGAGGCCTTAGAAGCAACACCACACATCTATAACCATCTGATCTTTGACAAACCAGACAAAAACAAGCAATGGAGAAAAGATTCCCTGTTTAATAAACGGTGTTGGGAAAACTGGCTAGCCATATGCAGGAAGCTGAAATTGGACCCCTTCTTTACACCTTATACAAAAATTAACTCCAGATGGATTAAAGATTTAAACATAAGAACTAACACCATAAAAACCCTAGAAGAAAACCTAGGCAAAACCATTCAGGACATAGGCACAGGCAAGGACTTCATGACTAAAACACCAAGAGTAACGACAACAAAAGCCAAAATAGACAAATGGGACCTAATTAAACTTAAAAGCTTCTGCACAGCAAAAGAAACAATCATTAGAGTAAACCTGCAACCAGCAGAATGGGAAAAAATATTCACAATCTACCCATCAGACAAAGGGCTAATATCCAGCATCTACAAAGAACTAAAGCAGATTTACAAGAAAAAAACAAACAAACCCATTCAAAAGTGGGTGAAGGATATGAATAGACACTTTTCAAAAGAAGACAAATATGTGGCCAACAAGCTTATGAAAATATGCTCATCATCATTTGTCATTAGAGAAATGCAAATCAAAACCACATTGAGATACCATCTCATGCCAGTTAGAACGACAATCATTAAAAAATCTGGACACAAACAGATGCTGGAGAGGATGTGGAGAAAAAGGAACACTTTTACACTGTTGGTGGGAATGTAAATTAGTTCAACCATTGTGGAAGACAGTGTGGCGATTCCTCAAGGATCTAGAAATAGAAATTCCATTTGACCCAGCAATCCCATTACTGGGTATATACCCAAAGGATTATAAATTGTTCTATCATAAAGACACATGCACACGTATGTTTATTGTGGTGCTGTTTACGATAACAAAGACCTGGAACCAACCCAAATGCCTATCGATGATAGAATGGACAAAAAAAATGTGGCACTTATACACTTTGGAATACTATGCAGCCATAAAAAACGATAAGTTCGTGTCCTTTGTAGATATATGGATGAACCTAGAAACCATCATTCTCAGCAAACTGACACAAGATCAGAAAACCAAACACCACATGTTTTCACTCATAGGCGGGTGATGAACAATGAGAACACTTGGGCACAGGGAAGGGAACAACACTCACAGGGCTAAGTGGCGGGAGTGGGGAAAGGGGAGGGGAGGGGGAGTGAGCGAGGGGAGGGGATGGAGACAGGAAACCACCATGGCATGTATGTACCTATACAACAATCCTGCAGGATGCAGGATGTGTACATGTACCCCAGAGCCTAAATACCATTAAAAAAATAAAGAAATCCCAGTATACCTTAGCAGTAATACATAGTTATTTACTGAAACCAAACAGTATCCAAGATAATCTTTTAGAAGTAACAGGAGGCTCATAATATAATAAAGAATAGCCAAAGTAATTACACTAAATGTTCCCACTAGCTAAGATAATATAGTAATGAAAATTTAGTAGATCATATGAAATGTTCTAAGCAGTAAAGGTAGATATTATATAGCTCTTATGAATTATTTAAAATAATGGCAAGTATTAATAAAAAAGTAAATGAAGATCATCCCACAAAACTGGTATATCCCACATCAGGTATTTTTCTTGCCCATCTGAAATATAAACACAGCCACATATTTGGAAAGACATAGATATCTGATTTACAAAATATACAGCTTTATAAAAATAAAGGTCTATTATGATCAAGGGAGGATATGTATTTGGACCTGTGCCAAATGACATTTCCTGAAAAGAGCTAATATATATACCTGGTCCCCAAATTAAAGATGGAAATAATTTGTCTGTTCTTATCTAGATATTATGAAACAAAGGAGATACTGAATATGTATTTTCACTATAAATACTGGAGACTGGTTACAATAGTTTCATTATGCCTAGTAGAGATGGTTTTCTGGCCAACCTCAGATGAATATAAAGTAGTTATACAAACCATATTATTAAGTTACACATCTGATTATTTCCCTTTTAATTCTTTCCTGCCTTACAACAGGAAAAAATAGAAGTGCAACCTGGCTTACTGAGCAGTGATAAACAAGGATGGGGTAATCCTCATGAACTCTGATTTATGTCTGTGACAATTCCATAATTTCATTCCTTATTCAAGAAGGTTCAATGTTTCTGCTATACCTTAAAGATCATTTTCCTATGGACTTATCTAAATTCTTCCTTCTTCTGAAATTCTCCTTGGTGTGTTCCTCTGAAATTCTCCTTGGCGTGTTCACCACATTGATTTTTTTATTCTTATGTTTTAAAAGCAGCTCTGATTTTTCTAATCTCTTCAATTAAGTTAAATCACCCTCACTTGTCTTTATTTCTACTTGATTTGCTAATCAATTTCACTTTTTTTATACAAAAGCACTATTTCTATCAATCATCTGGGACTCCAAGCAACTAGGTGTCCTGTCTTTTTAGCATCAGCCATATTGAGCCTTTCACAGCCTCTGTTCAGTTTTCAGAGTGGTAGCATAATAGGAGATAAAGAGTCTTATATTTGGGAAACTTAATGGACATGTTCTTTAATTTAATTACTTGAGTGCTCTCTCTGCAGACAGCACTCCTCATCATACCAGTCACATGGGAAATACAAAGTAAAATGACAAGGCCAATGCACCCCCAAGAGAGATGTGAATAAAACAGGATATGGTGTATAGGCAATTAAGGAAAACACACAGTGGAATCTATCAGTGAAAATTCGGAGAAGTGGGGAATAATGTGAGCTAAAGCAGCCTATGGAAAAGTAGCATGAGGTTAGGGGACAGTGAGGAATGAATGAAGAGAATGTGTCTGGCAGGAGTTTATGTTCTGGTCAGAAAACAATGGGAGGCACAATTAGATGGACAGAGAACAACAACATTATGAAGAATCTTAAGCAGTGGATAAAGAATTTGAATTTCCTGCAAGCAGTGGTAAACCTTTGCAGGTTTTGAGCAAAGGAATCAAGAATGCTAAAAACAGTATAAAAAAAGTAGCTGCAATAGTCCATCTGTGAAGTGGTGAGAGATGAAAGATAGCTAAAAGCTATCTCAGACATTTTAAGAATAAAATGTCACACACACAAAGTCACTAATATAAAATGAGTGAAATTTCACGAAAGTATAGTTTAAAGGGCTCCTCTCCTCTTTTTGCTTAAAGGTACCTTACTGAGAGCATAGATACAAAAACAGGTTTTAACACTAACAAAGAAGTGTGAAACTTTGAGGAAGGTCTTTTGAATGATCAGGGTTCCTTTTAATTATAAAGTCAATGAAGTCAATAAATCTCTTCTCTCCTTTCCCCTTCTTCCCATCCATCTCTGCCTCTCTCTTTCTAACACAAATCTGAATGTACAAACATATCTAAATCCAGGTTGCCCTTCATTGACTGTTTCTGATGAGTCGTCTGGACTTCAGAATCAACATCCAGAAGCTCTGGGTAAACCACACAGTACTGAAGAGTTCATGAGAATAGAATCTGTTCTACTTCTCTAAGTCCAAATGGTATCAGGTACTAGTAACTTGGTTTCAATTCTATACTTTACAGTGCCAAAGTTTTGCTTTTATTTCTCTAACAACATTTTTTAAAAATCCAAATACTCTGGTATTGATTATTTAAAAAAAATTGAGACACCAGAAAGCAGGGTGCCAACAAATGCTGGGAACACTCTTGGACTACTCAGACACTGTCATCTCATCTCCTGTTCTGCAATAGAGAAAGATGTTTACCCATCTCCTGTATAAAATGCTATCGCACCCCTCTGTTGCATCCAGATACATAAGTTGCAACATTGCTTCCAGACTCCTTAGCACTAGCATTGTTTAGAATTCATTCTATACCTGGCAACCTACATGAATAACATTTATGACAGCTAAATACATTATTTTACATTACTCTGAAGAATAACCCTAAGCCTAAGGCATTATTTACAGTCAGATCAACAAATTGAAGGAAATATATTTAAAATCCTATAGGGGTGAAAGACAATTTGTACAAGTGGCCTTCGAAAATTAAAGAATATATAAACAATAATTTTCCCTTTTAATCTGAAGCATTACTTTTCAAATAAATACCTCAAAGTATGCTTTTTAGTGGTCAAATATCTCATTACAAATACCAAGAGCTTGTCTACAATACCTCTACTTTACCAGGTCCATCCATAGCTTGAATTGTTGTTACAGTGTCTTTAGTTCCCTGATTCTTGTAACGAAAGTGATTTGAATACACTGACCACTGAGTTATATACATGTAGTTTCCCAACAACTTATATAAAAATATTTTTTCAAGAAAGAGTGAATTATTTGAGCTACTGGATTTATGCTCAGAATGATCATCATCATTGTCATCATCAGGATGCCCATTTTATAGTGTGTGGCCCAGAGCAACACACAGTTGACTTTTCATACTTAATTTTTCCTTGGTTTTCACGCTAGACAATCCCTTTAAATTCACACAAAGGCTTAGTTTTCATTTTAAAGAAATAGTTTTATATTGGCAGGAATGATCTAATATCCCTTACATGTGAAGGAAGGATTAATTATCCAAAGATGAAGGAGGACTACAGTATTTTGCTTTTACCCAAAAGCATAAGACTTTATTCACTACCATGTATAAGGAAGAATTATTTCTATGGCTTCAAGACTATCGCTGTGTCTCTCTTTCTTCTAGTACACCTAATAACTTGTAACTTTATACTTAATGAAGTTCGATTCCCTATTAAACACAACTTGATTTCTTGATTGGTAAGAAAATTTATGCACAGGAAGAGCTGATTCTTGATGGAACTAAACTAAAAAGGAAGATCTAGATTATTTTATTTTGCTTGCTATTTTATTAAATAGCATTCAAAATTCTTGTACTATAAATGAAACCTTGCAAATGTATAACTAACAATTTATTCTGTTATAATAATACAAATTTCCTTAAAGGTCAGGGAAACAGTCTTGACCAAGAAACAAAATTTCAGTACAAAGTATTGACAAATAGTAATATCCTTTAACAAACACTGGAAAAAAGATATATATTATAGATTACCATGGAATGAATCATTATTTATATCTTTACCTCTATAAAAGTTTCTAAGAACATTATGGAATAAGCTCCTCTAAAAGACATAAATATGTGAGGAGATTTTAGTCATTCACATATACCTTAGAAAGAAAAGTAAAAGCATAAACAAAACAAAACAAAACTCCTCAACTAAAATTCTGTTGAGATTTGGGGTCTGGAGTCCTCCAACAGTAAAAACAATATGTAAAAATATTGATCTGAGTGCAAACCTGAGGTATAGCATTTTGACTATCTTTTAAACAGCTTTACTATGTGTTAAAGCAACTATTTTGAGCAGCTAGAAATGTATATATTAACTCAATTTTGGTAGCAAAAGCATTTTATATTTATTTTCTTTGTTTATAAAATTGTTCCATTTCATCTTGGGCTTGGGTCTATTTACTGCCCTTTTTGAGCCATTGGGATGAATTTTACAATGTGTTCAATCCTCACATATAGAAGACAGAATATTTATTTTCTAGTTTTGCCTTCAATTTTATAAGACTGTTCATTTGTAAACAGCAGACGGTACAATATATTGCCCCATCTAAATTAAGATAAATGTTTCTTCCTCCAAACATCAATTTATTTCTGATAATCAACAACCACCACTTCTCTCTATTCCTTAAACACATATTATGCATTAATGTATATGTGCATTTAGTTATATATTATCACTGTGTGTGTATATATATATATATATATACACACACACACACACACACATATATGTATATATAAAGTATATATGTAGACAATGTAGATACAATACAGCCATTGTAAATGACAATCTATGACCCTGCTTTCTCTAGTTATCACCCTAGAACCTGAGAGCAGAAGTCTTTCAGAACATAGGCTCAACAAGCAACACAAATTTATTCATTTTTACTTTAAAATTCAAATTGAGAGGCCTGCAAAGAAACTGATAAGCTGTCTTGTAGAGTATAAAGTCTACCACAGGCCATAAGATCTTGCACATATAGATTAAGTGTAATGAAGTAAAAGGAATACATATCATCTAAGGTGAAGAAATCCATCATAGCTTTCAGCTAGATGAGTCAAACATTGGAAATACACTATAACATTCCATTGGAAGTGAAGAAGACAAATATTGCCAAGTGTATGTGTGTATATATGTGTGTACATATACACACACATATGAAAACTATACATATATGCATGTGTGTATATATGTGTATATGTGTACGTGTGTGTGTACATATATATATACACACACACATACATATATATGTATAGTTTTCACAGACATGTCTCTTCTGAATGCAAACATATTTCTTATAGATAAAATTTAAGAAAAAAATTGAAGTTTTTTAAATAAAGAAGTGGACTCAAGAAAATCAGAATGTGGGCCAGGAGCGGTGGCTCAAGCCTGTAATCCCAGCACTTTGGGAGGCCAAGGTGGGCGGATCACGAGGTCAAGAGATCGAGACTATCCTGGCCAACATGGTGAAACCCCGTCTCTACTAAAAATACAAAAATTAGCTGGGTGTGGTGGCGTGTGCCTGTAGTCCCAGCTACTCGGGAGGCTGAGGCAGGAGAATTGCTTGAACCTGGGAGGCAGAGGTTGCAGTGAGCTGAGATTGTGCCACTGTACTCCAGCCTGGCACCTGGTGACAGAGTGAGACTCTGTCTCAAAAAAAAAAAAAAAAAAAAAAAAAAAAGAAAATTAGAATGTGTAAAGAAAAAAATACCAGTAAATCTTACATTTCAACAAAAATAAAGATTAATTTGTTCATGCAATGCCTTATCATCTAAGTATCCTGATGTCATGAATATAAAATGCATTTCTAAACACAAAAGAAAGCTGTGGTACTATCATATATAGGGCATGCTATATTTTAAACTAAAACCAGGTAGAGACGATTTGGTACATTGTTTCTTCACATAATCATAATTTCAAATTATTGTAATATAACTAAGATATTTATGGGTTTTGATTTAAAATATTTACTTATTTCTCAAATACTTTTCAAAATTAATCCCTATTAAAGGAACTGAAATATTCAACAGTTTGTCTAAAGTCGATTGGTCCTGAAACTTCCTAAACTTCTCCCCTTTCTCTTCTATAACATAGAAGAGGTTTGATTACAAACCTCCATAAATGCCTTCCTTTCACCTTCCAGACGGAGAAAGGCTAAAGGCAACAGCAAGAGATTGACACTGAAGTACAAGACACTAACAGAATAACTCAGCATCTCCCCCACCCTGTCCATTCTCCAAGTATTTTGACTCATCTCCCTACATTCCTCTTCAAATAAGTTCACCTCTCACCATATGCAGTAAAGGACGGGAACTATGCATTCACTTGAGAAAAACACTTGATAAAAACTTTTGTAATTATGTGATTTGAAATGCTAAATATCATAATACATGAATGTTTTATATTTGATAGTAACTGATCTCACCTAAAACATGGTACAATAATAATGCTACTCTGACCCACATAAGTCTGAAACTGAGGCTTTCTATTAGTGTTTCAGAATATTACCACAATGAGGTGACTTCTTTTCCACCTCAGTCATCACCAAAGATTGCACCATTTCAAAACACAATTTGGGTATCCCTCTCATAGAGTTATTGCCCTTACTTTTCAGCTCACAGCCTCACTGGCACTTCTAGTCCACTGGCCTTTCATTGGTCATCCTCTGCCCTTACTTCATTCCTTACCCAGCTTAGATTCCAAGGAAATCATTCTAATCACATCCTTTTATAAATTCTCAACTATTTTTCCCCCTCTTAATATTTTGCTTGAGAAACCCCAAATCTGAGTTAAATCTTATCCTCTGCCTGCTCTGCACTTGTAAAGGGACCACTGAAAGTGGCTGGATTTAACAACAAGAACAAACTTGTAACTATAATGACTAGTTTCACATTCAATTTTTGGTAACAGACCTGAGATGGGTACTCCCCACAGTCAGGCAACTCTACTTCCTTAAATATTTACTCTATTTTATATCTCCTTTCTCCTTAATTATTTTTTTTATCCCATTTTCACTCTTAGCTGCCCAGGTTGATTCCTTTTGCATTCAGAAGAGAACATCCTCATTGTCTCACCACAGCTAAGTGAACCAAGGTCTTCTCTCTCCTAACTCATCCAAGTGGCCCTCTTCTCTTCCTCAAACATGATGCTTCTCAGATTATCCATAGTGAAGGACAAGCCCCCTTCCTGAATTGAATGTGAGCCTAAACTATTGTGAAATACAACAAAAATCACTTACCAAATAATGAAATAAAAAAGACATGCAACTTGTATCAATTACTAGTTCAATGTATACAAATATTACATGAAATTGCTTTAAATCTTGTTGTATGTTAGTAATAAATGATCAACATAATGAGCACACTTCAAGCAGCCCTGCCCCACTACACCAAATATTGCCCATGGCAGGTCTAATGCATGTTGTTTACTGTGCTGGAACATTCCTCCCCCAGAGAGGCACATGGCTTGTTTCTTATCTTTTTTACTTCAGTAATCACCTCAGAGAAGACCCATCTGACCACTGTATCTTCTTTCTCAAAATAAGATCTTGCCATCACTTTCTATCCCCCTCACCTAGCACTATTTTTCTCAATAGCACTTAAAATTCACATGGCATTCTTATGTAAATTACTTTGTAATGCTTGTTCTTCAACATAATTTCAATTCTATGAAGACAAAGACTTTGTTTACTACTGAGTTCTTAGTATTTAAATCATATTTGTCACAAAGTAGGTATTTAATAGTATCGAATAAATGCACATATTGCACAAAAATATAACCAAAGATAACTAGCATGTTCTTATCACAGGTTTCAGGAGAACTGCAAAAGGTTTCTATACTTTCATAAATACCTATGTGTGGACTCTGTTGCAATAACGTATGTTCAATGCTTCTCTACCATGTGTCTCAAAATTGGGGAAAAATCAACAACAAATATACCTCAGGAAGGACAATATTGTAATGGTAGGGGCTAAATTTTAACTGTCAGATGTGCTGTTTAAAATAAGGTTGAATTCTCAACAGCTACACAATAACAAGATTTTTCAATTGTTTTAGACTGCTTAGGGTAAAATCAATTGGAATAAACCTTTAGACAGAAAAAACTCTTAACAAAATGAAGGCATGAACAATTAAAAGGGTACTGCCTTTCAAGAAAGCTAGAGGTGAATTTGTAATATACAGTTCCTTAAAAATTTGTTAAGGGAGTAGTTCTTGCATTCCTATATAATACACACACACACACACACACACACACACACACACACACACACACACCCAGTAGTACCAATAATAATAATAATAATAATAATATAGATGGTGAGAGAAAACTTGTGTAGCTAATGGAGAGATTTATGGTATAGATTGTGGTGATGGGTACACGAGTATACTCTTAGGTCCAAACTCATAAAGTTGTGTATATTAAAAATACACAGCTTTTACATGTCAATCTTGCCTCAATAATGTGGTTTAATAAAAATGTTAATGCTCCTTCATTTACAAAGGGATCTGAGTCTAGTTTAATTTAGTCCAAAACTGAATTATTGTGTACTCCTTATATTAAAAAGAAATATATTTAGGTGAAATTCAGAGTATGAAGAAAACAAATTGAAGAAATAATTGAGTGCTTATTCTTGAGATTAAAAAAAGAGTGCAAAATTTATTGTTTTGAGGAGTTAAAAATGATCAAAAAAGATTACTCTTATTAAAAAAATTAACCATAAACTCTTTGAGATTATATTTATGCCTTGAATATTTTCTATTATGTTAGATATAATGTGTATTCTATTACCTCACAACATATATGTCTTACAGTTAGCATACTAAAAAGTCATTTCTATCATAAAAAAAAACATTTTTAACTATCTCACTATCAAATTGGTATAATACAGGCACCCATTACTTCGTGTTTCCAGCACTCCAAGTCTCTGCCTGGGGAACAGCAACCATATTCTGAAAAATGCTGCTTCCTCCATTTGGTGTGATGCTAGCTCCATCTCTCTCTGCACAAATGCAATCTCTGTTACAGCTGGGTCAAGTGTGATACCCCAGCCTGCTAACTGGGGTTAAAAGGTCTAGAAGTAGCCCTTTCCCTAGATCAGGCAAGCCGGGACCTGCCAGCAGGTCTAAGGTTAGTGGTTTAGTCCCTTTCTGGCAGTGGCACTGCAGGATGGGAGAGAAAAACACTACTGACATTGACATTTGACTACAAAGGGGCATGAATGAATATTTTTTGGGGTGATGAAAATGTTCTGTATTTATGGTAGCAGTTTGTGAAAACTCGTTTATAGACTACAAAGAATCAGTTTTATTCTATGTAAATTATATTTCAATAAATCTGATTTAAAAATTCAAAAGTCCAATGTACTTCCTTACCTAATTTGTTGCTTGGTATATATACCAAGCCCATTCATATTGCTCTCATCATTCCTCTCTTCCTCCTTGTTCCTGCCAAACTATATCAGCATTGGATTTGTGTACATGTAAATGATAGGTAAGAAATAGGTATACCAATTTGGCTAAAATTTATTGTTTACATTTGAATCTGCAAATATGATGTAAGAGACCATGCCAATGTACAAAATTAATATTTTAAAATCATTCTGTGGAGCAGTGTATAATACTTAACAATTTCACATCTTGTTTGCAAAATCTACAAGTATCATATAATTGCTTCACTTAGGAGCATGTTTTAATACAAATGAATAGTCTGTAAACCAGGCACTGGAGAACTAAAGTGGGAACATTTCTCCTATTACAATCCAATTAGCTCATTTTTATACTGTTTGCTCTCCTGTTATCTTCTGAGATATTGTCTTTGTATAAAATAAATACTGCTTTCATTTCTAACTGTGTGCTAAGTAGTAAATATATTATTAGTTATCATATATAAATGTATGCTGTATAGTATATGAAATTTATACAGAGATTATATGAACAGATATGGGAAACATTTATGAATAAAGATGACAATATTTAGAAATGTGTAATCATTCTGGTAAAATAATGATCTGGTTCAAGCTAAATAGCTACAATAACTTTTTACACAGTGTTTTACTTGGAATTACAAGAAACTAGGAACATTTTATGGTTTCAAAAAAACCATTCATCTATTTGCTATTTGGTATTAAATAGCAAAACTTTAATTCTTTCAGGATAGACCTTCAGATACTCATATTCAAACTCATTTATCAGTGTTTCTGTCCCATGGATGTAGCTATTTCCAAATATTTATACATTTTTTACCCTTAAAATTATAAAATAAAAAAATCACTAAAAATAAAAATCATATAAATAAAATGAATCCCATAAGAAAATCTCAGTAGTTTTCAACACTCGCACAGAGAGTTCTTCCTATCAGCAGCATGTCATTGATGTGAGGGTTGGCCACAGATTGCTGCAAATGTTTTTAAAACTCTATCATACAAGTACATGTGAGGATATCCTGGCTCAACAATAGATCACACGAAAACAACACAGGATAAAACAAAACAATAAAATCTTAGAAGTGAGGAAGTACTCTGCAAAATAAAATATCTGATGGACCAAAAATCATTAACATAAGTTTACAAGTGTCTCCTTTCTTTCTCTCCACTGACTAAAGCAAAGGCTTTTCTTTCTGCTCGATTTTCTCTCTTGTTTCAGTAATCTTAAAATGTGTAGATTCTTTGTTATTGTAGACAAGGTTAAAAGATAAATTTGTATGATAATAATGTGATGGAGAAAAATAACAACCACAACGACAACAATGACAAATACAAAAGAATTTGAGTCAACTACTAAACTTAAGCTAAGAAAAGGCTGACAAGAATGTAATCTTGGTGACCAGAAAAAGGGAGGTGAAAAACAATTACATGCCGTGTTTAGTTGAACCACAGCATGTGAAGTTCACTTCTCCATCTCATATTTTAAGAGGGGCACTGATAAACTTATCTGAATGATGAGTATATGCTGGGCCATCATGGTAGAAGAATCAGAGTTTTGCTATTTAGTACCAGAAAGATGAGGAGAATACATTTTGCTTAAATAGGTAGATGCTGCCTAGAAATAAGAAGGATTGCTTTGTGAGGTAGAGAATTCCTGATTACTGGAAGTTTAAAACATTCATTGAAAAATGTCTTTAGCATATATTATGTAAAATGCTATGCAAAGCATTATGAAATTCCAGATAGTAATAATAATAATATATACTTCTTCGCTCAAAGCATGTCTACTACAGCATGAATTTGGAAGATACAGGTATCTTGCTGTGTTGGGATTACTATAGAAGGTAATCCTCTCTTGACAAGGAAAGGACACAAATTTTCCTCTATAATCCCTTTCAAACGGTTAATGCTGATCATTAGCATTTTATTATTCCTTTCCTGAAGAGACTTGATATTCCCTAACAGGTTACAGATATACTATTAGCATTTTTTCAATGTACCAATCAGAGCAGAAACCAAGAACTGGCTGATTGCACAAAAAGAATATATTAGCCTTTCGTTTCTTACCTTTGCAAAATTTCAAAACATTTTAGAGTTATCAAAATATAAAAATAAAAAATTTCCGCTTAAAAATGATATGTCCGGCTACAATGATTTACTTAGTTAAAAACAATCACTAGTGTATAGAAAATTTATTTGAATGTTAATTAACTTTGGGGGAATGAGACTTGGTTTACTCTCGGATCTTATTACGTCTTTCCAGGAAAAGAACAAAGCCAAAGTTTAGGAAAATGACACAATTTAATTACCTGTTTCCATCATTTCAAGGGGGACTCATCGGCCATATCTTACATAAATAACTGACACATTTCAATCAAAGTGAATCATGAACCAAATCGGTCTGCTTGATATAATGGTGTAGACTGCCAGTGAATAGGAAAATCTTTATGGCATAGCAAAGCTAATGAAATAATAATAATAATGACAATAATTCTAAAACAAATATACTAAATGTAAAATGTACTAAAATGGTGTTTTAGATTTGTCTGACTTAAAAATAATATTTTAACTTTCGAATAGTTGTTATATTGCAGTCACAATGTAATGTTACAAACATGCAGTAGACAGTTTTGGAATTAGGTAAGCATACAGTCCAGTTCTAATCTAGCAGTCACTGTGTGACACCTAATCTTGCTAAGGTTATTTCTTCATTTATTTTAAATAGGTTTAATAATACTTATGTCACAGAGTAGTCGTGAGAATTAAAATAGATAAGGTCTGCATGCAGAGTACTTGGTAAAGAACCTAGAACTTGGTACGGTCTCAATAAATGGAAGCTGTATATAATGTTTGTAATACAACTTTCTATTTTGAGATATGGAATCCCCACTCATATTGCTCTCACCACTTCTCTCTTCCTCCTTGTTCCTGTCAAACTTAATCAGCCTTGGATTTGTGTGCATGTAAATGATAGGTAAGAGAAGAGGTAATCATTGCTGAAGGCCTTTAGAACAGAGATTACCTCCAACTAATTGTAGATGGTCACTATGGGGGATAGTGTTCTGGGAGTTAGAATTACAAAATCTTCCTCAATAACCCTAAGTGAATCTTATTCTACTGGATGATGAAACAGACATAATGTTTGCTCATGAACTGGAAGCACAATGTAGTCTTAAGACATTCATTACTATCAATTTGGGTTAAAAGGAATGCCAAGAAGTTTAGTGGATTTGGCTGTGATTTAAGCTACAATCAATAAAGCAGCAAGCCATACAGTCAAAACCCCGGGGCAAGAGTGGGGGGTGGGATAACAGATCTATAATTACTGCACTGGGCTTAGTGTTGCCTTTTTAAGCTTTCAATATCACATAAAATCATTTCTGATTTTATTCCTTTTGACTTACACAAATACATAGTGGGCAATAGGCCAAATAAATGAACAGTTCCAACAAAACTGGATTTAAGAGAGGAGCTATACAACTCTTTTATTGTGTATAAAGCAAACAAGTAAAACCTAATAAATTGGTATGTGTCCTACATTCTAGCCTCACTGGACCCTGAAGGGCCCATACTTTGTACTCACTATCCTTCACTTGGGAATATGTCACCTTTTCCCTCCCCCGGCCTTCCCTGCTCATCTTTCTAAAGGCATTCCAAATGTTACTCCTTCTGTCAACATTTCTCTGCTTCTTTTATACTTTCAAACAGCTGACTGCTATTAATGCTTTGAAAATGTGCCCTGTTAGAATATTATATAAACATCTGTTTATCTTTTTCTTCCTGGATATTGCATTTTCATTAAGAAGTCACAAGTGTATAAGTATACAATTATTGAAGACGGGAAGGGCAATGCTATGAAAAAGACAGATTTAATGTCAAATCCTGGCTCTATCTAGAGACCTGAGAAAATTTACTTAAATTAGAGGAGGATGAAAACATTCTTTTTTAGGTTTTAGGTTTTTTTATAAAAGATTAGTTATAAATTATGTAAGGTGACTAGCATAGTATTTGGCAAAGACAATTATGGTATAAAATATCAATTATTATTATTGACAAAAACTCAAATATGAAATATTACAAGGGTTTCGGTGAGACAAAAATAAAATATTAAAGGAATACAAGGTAAAAAAGTAATTTTGATTGACATGTCAGACTATGAAGCTTTACTGAATTCAACAAATGTTTGTTAAATTGACTTGAATTTCTAAATAAGTTGCAAATTAAACTCAGAATCTAAAAATAAACAAAAGTTAATAATTCAAAACAGAGAGGAGGAGATTTTTTACCCCATTTTATGGATTTCAGTTTTTCTTTGTCCATTTGTAATGTATTTGGAACTATATCAAAAAATCCTATATGATTGCTCTGTTGGATTTTATCAATGTATATAGCCACAATAAAATTAATCCAAGGGTAGGAGAGAAAGGGGAGAAAAATTAAGCATTCTAAAAGAAAGACAGCCCTTCATCCTTATCCATACAGCTTTAAACATCTCTTTAGTAGATTATTTTGTTATACTAAATATGAGGAGATATAAATGGTAAAAGAGCCCAAACAAAGTTAAACACACACGTGCAAGAAGTAGTAGAAAAAATCATGAATTCTTCACAAATGAAACTGAGGATCAGACAGTTCTTTCTTTTTAAATTAATAAAAGCACACACACCTATTTGTCAGAAGGAAGCATAAATATAAGCAAGTAACATTCATATAAATTAGATTCTATAAATCCATGCTTCTTGTACGTTACACAAAGTCTTCCACTGTAGAGAGGGTGATATCTAAGAAAAGTTACTTAGATTTGCTTACTAGAAGGTTATTACAAACTTCTAAAAAAGAAGTTTGAATGGAGTGATCAAGGAAACAGAATAACAGAAGATTAATGAGTAAATACTACAGAGGCAAGAACTATAAAAAGGTAATTCTTTGAAACTCTTATTAATGAAGGAAAAATAGAATAGAGTATAATAAGGGAAAACTGAGGTCAAATTAAAGGGTTTTTTTTCTTGATGATATTTAAGAATATGAATATTTGTGGCTGGTTTAATAAAAAGAAATATTTAAGATGAATTGGTTGATAGAAAAGGTCCCTGCAGAGACTACAGCACCAAAGATTAAGGAGACCTAGGAAGGGGCTATTATCTCTGAAAAGGACACAGGATGTAATGCCACAGGGTCAGGAAGAAGGTAGAAGGGAGGGCATTCTAAAAAATGTTTTGTCGAGAACAAAAAGAGTTATTGTGGAGTTGACATTAGATGTCTTTGATTTTTCTCACTAAAATCAAAGGGAAGATTTGTAGCTGAGAGTTGAGAGTGGTTAGATGTTTTAAAGAACGGGACATCGTCAGAGCCATGAGCTTCTCTCAGAAATAAGAAGTGGAAAGAGATGAATCAAAGTACTAATGGTAAACTGGGCGTCTACTAGAACCAATCAGCACAGTGAAAGGACTTCAGGTCACATCATATCATGAAAGGAGATGGTGGGGTTTATTCAATGAAGCCTGACAAAAGGAGGGGTATCAGTGGAGAGACGCCCCAGCTAGAGTAAGTATATTCGTGAAATAGTACAAGAACAGATCCTGACAGGGTGGGGGAGAGGAGAAAAACTTAGACTGAGGGTTTTGCAATGAGACTGTGTAGGAAAAAACAAATTTGTAATGGGGAGGAAGAGGTTTTATTAATAAGTTTAATCTAGAAATAAAACGGTCTGAGCAGTGCATGGGTGCTCATAAAGAAAACTAGGAAATGGGTTATCCATTTGGCTACTTAAGTCTCCTAAGACGGCAATAAAGTGAAAAGTGATGGGAAAAAGCATGACCCACATGGCAAAAAGGTGATTAAAAATAGTCTGCTTAGAGTTGACAGATCCTGACAGAGAAGGTATTAAATTATCAGCATTTATATGATGTGACTCACAAAGGGGGAACAACTTGGGAAAGACAGAGTGACAGAATTATCAGGGACATCTTCTAAGTCTAGTACCTGGTAAACTGCCTGGAATGGTCTGGAACTCAAACATCTGTAGGACTAACCCTGTAACACCTGTTTAAATTACAAAATTCAGTTAAACTAGAATTTGTCACATGTCTTCCATCTCTCTAAAACTGAGAACCATGAGGAAAATGACCCTGAACCTAGGACAGTTTTTGCTTTCAAGGTGAACAAGAATGTGTTTGGGAAGAAAAATAAAATATGTGAAGAAATTGGTT
This sequence comes from Ateles fusciceps, assembly GCA_036589455.1. NCBI lineage: Eukaryota > Metazoa > Chordata > Mammalia > Primates > Atelidae > Ateles > Ateles fusciceps. The sequence goes on along the minus strand of JAZHEH010003259.1, from coordinate 14,007,179 downwards.
GATTAACAAGACAAAATATAAATAACTGCTGTGTATGATACATGAAATCAAAATCAAAGAAAGACCAGAGACATGAGAAAAACAGGACTTCATTATGTTAGAGTGATAATGGTAAAAAATGGAAAGACAGTGAAGACTGGTTTAAAAAAAAAAACAAGACAATATTCTCAGTAAGGTATAGCACAATGTTCTGCAGCTGCTGGAACATGGTTAAGAAAGCTATTAATGTATAGTATAAGAAAAGTAATTTAATCTATTCAATCATGTTCATCATTCTCTAGCATGTGGGTTTTCCTATTAGTTAAGGCATATTATGTATATGCCAACAAAAGAAAAAAAGTGTTTTCTGGAATTTGATTTAAATTACTTAGGTGTAAAACTGTACTATCAGAAGGTGTCTGGGCTTTTCAAACTACAATTAGCATTACATTTTTCACAGCAGCTCTACAGTTTGAAATCCATCTTTCAAATTAACAATCAAAGTAAGCAAATATACTGTCCTCCTCTTCAATAATCAGCTAGTTTATAAAGAATTTAAGATAAAGGCAATAGAACACTGTTCTGACAGACAAGACAACATTTAGATACAATACCTGCTGAAAAAGAAACATGAAATTCAGGAAGACTTTGTTAATCATTTCATTTTATGGAAATTTAGTCATTCAATATTCCCACAAAAAAATGGCCTTTTCCTGTGAAATATTAAAATAGCTAAAAAGGCTTTTATACTATCCAGCATAACTGTATAGTTTGGACCTTCATTTATGAAAAATGTGCTTCACTCTCCAGGGTCCCAAGAAAAAAGTAAAACTCCACAAATACTATCAATAATGATGATGGAAGCTTAGGAATTCAGAAGCATGTATTCTTTGGCTAAGAAATGATTTATGATTACAGCAGGCCATGATTGTAATAGAAGAATTACATTAGAAGGATAGAAAAAGCTAAGACAGGTTTATATCCTATGACTTAACACAAGAGTCATAATTGTTATGAATAATTTAGTGATCTCAGTTGCATGTCACATTTTATCTAGGTATTTGTTAATAAATAATTGATATATTAATAATTAAAATTGAGAATCTGTATATTGACAAAAGAAAAAATTCAATTCATAATGAAGGCATAACAAATATGAATCTCTGCTGAAGCATATAGCACCAGAATGTCAATGGGGAAAAAAGAAAAATTGAGCAAAATTTAGTTTTATTGATGTCAACCATTAGTATCTGTAAAAAAAATCACTGCAACCAAAAATGATCTAGCTGACTTTAACAGTATAATGACAAAGAAGGCTTAACGATAGTAAACAACCACATTTTAGGTAAGAATTTCTTCTTTAATAATCTACATATCTTTGTAAACAACAAAAAACCCCAGCATTTACATGGTTAATGAAGTTAAAAATGTTCAAAAACACACAAATAACACTGCCTAATTTTCTGATCACATGTAATACAATAATCAAAACCAACAAGAGTTTTTCTTAACGGCTCACCTAAGGGATTACTTCATCAAAGAGGAAATAAAAATGCAGTTAGATAATTTCAAAAATAATGAAAATAACCCAATTTCTAGTAGTTATAAATTCTCGTAATTTGTTACTTGCATAGTGATGCAAGATGAAAATACAGGTAGACGTATAAAGTTTATTCCATTTTTATGTTTGTTTTGGAAAATGTTAAACATAGAGAAAACTAGATAAATAATATAACAAACCCACATGTACCTAGCTTCATTAATTATATTAGTTGATTTGCTCAAATTGGAATCTGAACAATGTCCATCCATTGCCTTTGATTGATAAGCCATTTAAGTTAATCTGTAAGTCCTTTCTCTCCCTCCTTCCCCATTCTGATACAAAACTTTCGTGATTAAAGAAACCTGAGTATTAGTATAAGAGTATTAGTACATCTTAGCATTATTTACACATTATATAATAGAGTTTCCTACATCCTAGATTTCTTTGCTTAGTATTATTTACACATCCCTCAATGCCCAGAATAGCCTATAAACTGGTGGTTATACTAGAAGTTTGATAAGATTCAAGCTTGAATATTTTTGGCAGAAATATTTTGTAGGTGTTGTGTATTTCTATTAGGAGGCTCAGAATGTTCAGTGCTCCCTTTTTTGAAATATTAACAGCCATTAATGGTCATCACCTAAAATCCATTTAAGTTTTGCATAGTGAAAATATTATAATTTTATCATTTTGTCTTTATTCATTAGTTGGAATAATTCTATAAAGGGAGGCTTTGCTCTTCAGCTATTTAGTTAACTTGAGTTATGGTTAATTTAGGAAACAAGGTTAAATGTTTCTTTCTCTTTAGGTTTTCAGAATATGTTGGTTTCCTACTATCATCCAAATATTATCACAATTTTATAATCTATAAGTTGGTACTAAATAATTGCAGGTTTTGCCATTATGTTCAATTACCCGCAATTACTTTTGCACCAACCTAATATTAAGAATTTTAAAACATATTTTATGTGATTCAATCCATTACAGTTTCTTCCTTTGTTTCTTCCTTTTTATTTTACCACAAACTGGCTAGTGGTAGCGATTTCAAGCTGGTTCCTCAATTTTTATGACAGAACTTTAGTAAGCGTTGACACTTTCCTTATTTTCTAGTGTTATGAGATGTTTCAAGCTCCAGTATATACCTGATTCAAATATGGTATCAGTCACTGCTTCAAAGAGTCACAAAAGTTTGGATAAATTAAAAAGTGCAAGATCAGTAATAAAAATATTTGGAAGCATTCCACTACTGCGGTGGACACTAATAAACATAATTCTGCTGTCCACCAATCCATTCCAGGGTATAAACACCAAGTTTAAGAAACATAAGTTCTATGCTCACGTAGCAATTATTGTACGTTTTTTACAACTTAAACTTTATAGTTTTGACTATTTTTTTTCTCATGATTTACCATGAGTGTTTGTGTTTGGTCATCTATGTATTCTTCTTTAACAAATATGAAATTTTTCATGTCACATGAAATTTTTCATATCACAAATATGAAATTCCCAATATAAGCTAATATTTTATAAATTAGACCTGAAATAAAAACAAAAATATGGAATTTGTTAAATATCAAGCTAAATACAGGCTTTGATAATAATCTGGAGAATAAAAAGCATAATACATACTGAGTATTTGTCCATTCTCATGTTGCTATAAAGAATTACCTGAGACTGGGTAATTTATCAAGAAAAGAGGTTTAATGGCTTCACAGTTGTATAGGCTTAACAGGAAGCATGGCTTGGGGGCCTCAGGAAACTTATAACCATGGCAGAAGGTGAAGCGGAAGCAAGCACATCTTACCATGGTAGAGCAGGAGACAGACAGTGAAGGGGAAAGTGCCAGGTGCTTCAAGCAACCAGATCTTGTGCAAACTCACTATCACAAGAATAGCAAGGGGGAGGGTGTGCCCCCATGATTCAGTGAAATCCGACCAGGCCCCTCCTCCTACATGTGGGGATTACAATTCACAGTGAGATTTGAGTGAGGACACAGAGCCAAACCATATCATACTGGCAACAAAAAGATGAGAGCAATACACAATAGTTATTTAAGAAAATAACCTTAATCTAAAGCAATCATATAAATGTATAGAATTTTTGGGATCCACTTCTAAATGGTTCTTGTGTCTTATACATGTGTCTGTATGTATATATACATGCATGCTTGTCATACTGGCAGTGTAGCATCATGTTTAAGAATACGGATTGTGGCCAACGCGGTGGCTCAACCCAGTAATCCCAGCACTTTGGGAGGCCAAGGTGGGCGGATCATGAGGTCAGGAGTTTGAAACCAAGCTGACTAACATGGTGAAACCCCATCTCTACTAAAAATACAAAAATTAGCCAGGCATCGTGGTACGCGCCTGTAATCCCAGCTACTCAGGAGGTTGAGACAGGAGAATTGCTTGAACCTAGGAAGCAGAGTTTGCAGTGAACCGACATGGTGCCCCTGCACTCCAGCTTGGGAGACTCTGGTCTCAAAAAAAAAAAAAACAATACAGATTGTGAAGTCAGAGTGCCTGAGTCCTTTTCATAACTGTGTGACCCCAAAAGAAGTTACCTAACCTCTTTTTCTTTGGGTTTCTATGCCTTTAAAATGGGTATAATAACATCATAAGAATGTAAATGAGTTAATACAGGCCCATCATCATTTGTCCAACATCAGGAATAAAAGCTCTGAAAATCAAAAGTTTATTCAAATTTTGAACTGTGGTGAGGCAGTTTATAGTATTTAATAATCCCTCTTGCTTTTGCTGCAGGGATACTAATGTGTCTGGATCAAAGTAAGTTGTTCTAGACTCCACTGGAGAATTAATAAGCTTTCATGTCTGAGCACAGGCTATTGATTTTTCATAAAGTCTCTTTAAACACTACTGCATCCTTTCAATACTTTCTTCTACTTTTTTCTTAAATGGAAAAGATTTTAAGATTGTCAGGGTTATCTTATTTCTTAAAACATATAAATGATATTATTTGTATTATCTTCTGTTAATATATATTTATATCAGTATTATGAAGCACATCACAGTTGACTAAATAAACCACAAAACCTATAAAGAATAACATTTCTCTAACTAATAAAGTGACTTGATATTTGTTTTGGATTATTATGTGTTATTACACAGCTTGTGAACGGTTAAAAACATTCTACAGTCATTTAAATTTCTAATTTTCTTTCTTTTCCAAGAGCATTAAATATAAATACTCAAGAAAAATAAGGTATAAGGTATCTACAAGGAAATGACAACTTATTAAGTGAATGGCTTCTCTGTCTAATTCCTACTGACTGAGCTGTACATTCCCTGGAAAAGGAACAAGACATGCATTTAATAGGGTGAAGAGCACTGGAAGAAAGTCTGAATTTTTCATCCACAATACACAGACACTTCAAAATAAAATAAATCATCAAGATTTAATTTATGTAGGTCTACACAAACTTCTGGTTTCTATTTCCTATTTTCATTTTTTTCCCTTCATGTAAAACCACATGAAGCATTGCTGCTCTCAAATACTTGACCCGTTAAGTCACTCAGACTGTAGCTGTACAGTGGCCACTTCAGGTTTCTCTTTCAAAACCTTTATCAAATAGTTAATAGTTATAGCTTTTTAAAAAATCTTCATTTGTATAGGAAGTTTGTTTAATTCCTTCACTTTACTCAGATATACAGTATACTTCTTTTCTATATGTACCTGGAAAATGTAATGGTTGGCATGGGCTCCCTCACAGGTAATAATTTTTGAAGTTTTTCTTACCTCCTCAAGACTAACACAGATCAAAATCATTTTAGGGGTCAAAAATCGTTCACTTAATTAATTGACTATATAGAAATTATTTTAATTTCTGAACATATACGGGGTAGTCAATGAAATAAAAATTAGTTTTGAGTTACAAGAGAAACTATAAAAATGCCTCTTTTATATCTGAGGGGTTGTAAAATTCAGTATAGAACAACAACAAAAAACTTCATGAAAACAAGAACTGAAACTATTATAGAAAAAAAGAAATTCTAAAACCTAAATGATCAGTTTCATCTATATGAATAATTCACGATTAGGTGTAATTCCAAAATGATATAGCAAGTTTCATATATTCAATTTATCATGTTTTTGATCCAACGAGGTAGATCACAAAGCCCCAGATTAGGAACTTTCTACAAACTACATATAATAGTGCCAAGTAATTTTCATCATCTTCTGGTTTCTTTCCCAGTAGAAGAACCTATCAATGAGGTTTCATTCCTAACTGCTGTATTTTTGCATAACATGATAAAGCTGAATATGTTCAGTTACCACAGTTTCCTCGTCACAGGTTGTAAGCTCATTTTATATTTAAAGCATGAAAGTTGTGGAAAACCCATTATTTGAATTTTTTGGAAAGAATCATAATCAAATGTGGTTTTTGAAGGAAATTACAGAATGAAAAGCACAGTCTTTACACTTCCTAAAGTATCAGTTTGCAACTCTTGTATTTAAAAAAAAAAGACAGATGTAAAAACCTGCACATGATCTTTAAAAGTCTGCTGGTACCAATGAAGTCTATTTCTTCCTGACAGTCTCCTTATGAACCTCCTCTGAAGACATGAAGATAAATGTAAGCTATCAATCACTTCCATGGCAATAGATTGTGATGTCAAAACAGAGAGGACTATAGATTTACAGTAAGATGGGATGTCTGTGGATAAACAAAAAATTTAGCAAAAGGTTAAAAATAGTTAAAATGGGCAGGATTATATTTACTTACATCCTGAGGGTTTTCAGTAGCAAAAATTATATACTGTTATAAAAGAGTTAAACTTAATTTATATCTTGATATTTATATACTTCTTCAAAAACATTCTTATTTCAGGGCATTGGAAAGCTCAGGTAACCTAAAAAGAGGATAATTAATATTGATATTTTAATATTTTTCATACTCTAACAAATTAACATTTCATATTAAGTAAAAGAATTGTGTACGTATGCAATCAAAACGGTAGAGTAATAGTGATACACTACATTCATTCTAAAAGGGACCAATATCTGTCCCAACGGGTAAGTGATTCTGAGGGGACAAAAATTATTACTCGTTTTACTCATTTTATACACATACATAAACAGAAACACAGCATATTTGTGGTATTAACATTTTCATCAGAAGAGATTAGAAAAGTAATTTCAAAATGACTGGCATGCATGATAATAAAGAAAAGTTTGAAGAATACAAGATGTACTCCCATTAGTTGAAAAAAGAGCACTGTAAGATGATACAAAGTGGATGAATAACAAAGCGATGAAAGTTCTGCTCTAAGGAGTTAAGACAACACTGAAGAGGTAGGTCAGTAGGAAAAAGTTTACTCAAAAAATTTAAGTTACAGCAACTCTTTTCATCAGCCATGTGCTTGGCCACATTAGTTAACTTTTCTCTTTTTTTTTTAATTTCATTTTAGGTTTTGGGGTACATGTGAAGAACATGCAAGATTGTTGCATAGGTACACACATGGCAGTGTGATTTGCTGCCTTCCTCCCCATCACCTATATCTGGCATTTCTCCCCATGCTATCTCTCCCCAACTCCCCACCCCCCGCTGTCCCTCCCTATTTCCCCCCCAACAGACCCCAGTTGTGTGACGCTCCCCTCCCTGTGTCCATGTGTTCTCATTGTTCAACACCCACCTATGAGTGAGAACATGCGGTGTTTGATTTTCTGTTCTTGTGTCAGTTTGCTGAGAATGATGGTTTCCAGGTTCATCCATGTCCCTACAAAGGACATGAACTCACCATTTTCAATGGCTGCATAATAATCCATGGCATATATATGCCACATTTTCCCTGTCCAGTCTATCATCGATGGGCATTTGGGTTGGTTGCAGGTCCTTGCTATTGTAAACAGTGCTGCAATGAACATTCATGTGCATGTGTCCTTATAGTAGAACGATTTATAATCCTTTGCATATATACCCAGTAATGCGATTGCTGGGTCAAATGGAATTTCTATTTCTAGGTCCTTGAGGAATTGCCACACTGTCTTCCACAATGGTTGAACTAATTTACACTCCCACCAACAGTGTAAAAGTGTTCCTATTTCTCTACATCCTCCCTAGCATCTGTTGTCTCCAGATTTTTTAATGATTTCCATTGTAACTGGCGTGAGATAGTATCTCAATGTAGTTTTGATTTGCATTTCTCTAATGACCAGTGATGATGAGCATTTTTTCATATGTTTGTTGGCCTCACGTATATCTTCTTTTGTAAAATGTCTGTTCATATCCTTTGCCCACTTTTCAACGGGCTTATTTGTTTTTTTCTTGTAAATCTGCTTTAGTTCTTTGTAGATTCTGGATATCAGCCCTTTGTCAGATGGGTAGACTGCAAAAATTTTTTCCCATTCTGTTGGTTACCGATTCACTCTAATGACTGTTTCTTTTGCTGTGCAGAAGGTGTGCAGTGTGATTAGGTCCCATTTGTCTATTTTGGCTTTTGTTGCCAATGCTTTTAGTGTTTTGGTCATGAAGTCCTTGCCTACACCTATGTCCTGAATGGTTTTCTGAGATTTTCTTCCCGGGTTTTTATGGTGTTAGGTCTTATGTTTAAGTCTTTAATCCATCTGGAGTTAATTTTAGTGTAAGGTGTCAGGAAGGGGTCCAGTTTCTGCGTTCTGCACATGGCTAACCAGTTTTCCCAACACCATTTATTAAACAGGGAATCCTTTCCCCATTGCTTGTTTTTGTCAGGTTTGTCAAAGATTGGATGGTTGTAGATGTGTTGTGTTGCCTTGGAGGCCTCTCTTCTGTTCCATTGGTCTATATCTCTGTTTTGGTACCAGTACCATGCTGTTTGATTACTGTAGCCTTGTAGCATAATTTGAAGTCTGGTAGTGTGATGCCTCCCACTTTGTTCTTTTTGCTTAGAATTGACTTGGCTATGTGGGCTCTCTTTTGGTTCCATATGAAGTTTAAGGTGTTTTTTTCCAGTTCTGTGAAGAAGGTCATTGGTAGCTTGATGGGGATAGCATTGAATCTGTAAATTACTTTGGGCAGTATGGTCATTTTCATGATATTGTTTCTTCCTAACCATGAACATGGAATCTTTCTCCATCTGTTTGTATCCTCTCTTATTTCATTAAGCAGTGGTTTGTAGTTCTCCTTGAAAAGGTCCTTTACGTTCCTTGTTAGTTGTATTTCTAGGTATTTTATTCTCTTTGTAGCAATTGTGAATGGCAGTTTGTTTTTGATTTGGCTCTCTTTAAGTCTGTTATTGGTGTATAGGAATGCTTGTGATTTTTGCACATTGATTTTGTATCCTGAGACTTTGCTGAAGTTGCTTATCAGTTTCAGGAGATTTTGGGCTGAGATGATGTTTGTGTTCCAGATATACAATCCTGTTGTCTGCAAATAGAGACAATTTGACTTCCTCCTTTCCCATTTGAATACCCTTTATTTCTTTTTCTTGCCTGATTGCTCTGGCTAGAACTTCCAGTACCATACTGAATAGGAGTGGTGAGAGAGGAAATCCTTGTCTAGTGCCAGATTTCAAAGGGAATGCTTCCAGTTTTTGCCCATTCAGTATGATATTGGCTGTGGGTTTATCGTAAATACCTTAACTTTTCTTAATCTTGCTTTCCTAAATGCGTAATGGAGAACAAAACCTAAGCTCATCAGGCTGTTGATTTGAATGTAATAATGGAGGTGAATACTCAGTACGGTGCACTGAAAATAATAATATGTTAGAAATAAATATTGATAATACATATTTTGATATAAATTTTTATTGGCAAATAAAAACATTAAGGCTAATCTTCCAAAGCCTAAAACATGTTAGAAGATGAACTTAGTATTAAAATAATCTAAATATAAAATAGGATCCTTTAACAGCTTTAGTGAACAAATTCAAGAATAAGATATTGAATGAAACTGTAGAACCTCTATTTCTATAAAATTTTAAGTGACTACACCTCCATCTGCTCAAGATGATTAATATATTTATAAGTCTTAAGGAGAGGGCTAGACCAGATGGTCTTGTATTCTCTTATACCTCTAGTATTTTAAAACCTCAAATAATTTCGGTTAAACAAATATGCTCACTCAAAATCATATATAATGAATATAATAGAAAAGATGAAACTTCTTAGCCCATGTTTAAGAACACAATAAGTTATATTTTGAAACAATTTGTTTTGCATGTGAATTTAGTCAAAAATAACAAATGATAAATGCATTTATTATTAACAGTTCCATGGCTTTCTTTAATATAAATCAGAAAAAAACAATATTTGATTAATGCATTAATGAAAGTTCATGTTCTAGTAGGCTTATTCGAATTGTCAGTGTGTATTCTATAGCTCGTTATGATTTATCTTCATCAGCCATAGGCCAAAATTACTAGACTCCAATTACTTTGCTTCCTAGTTTCAAGAAAGAGAGAGAGAAATTATGTCAGTCCTACCACAGGAGATGGTTTAAAATGCCTGAGGTAAAGAAAGTAATATACTGTTCTCTGACATTCACTGCCTGAAAGTCATTCACATTAACAACCATTCAAAATTGTTTAGTGCAAGCCAATTGCTTCTATTTCCCTCTTGTCAGTTACATTAGCTCCAATTCAAATTTAACTCTTATAAAATTAAAAAAATAAAACTTTCTCAAAGCCAGACAAGGGTATATGTGGATCCTGACAGAATATAATACTTCTAAATTTACCAACTTTAACAAAATAAATTTCAAAGTTTGATTTTCAAACAGAACTCTGTACCCTTATATGCTCGTATTTGTTCTTTTCTAACCCTCATAAACTTGGGTGTAATGAATGGGCAAATAAACATATTTGTCAATTTAAAAAGAAAAAATAAAAATTGTCATTTATACTATGGACAGCATCAATAGAACAAAACCATATGTCCCTAATTTCAACCCAGACTATGTCATTACTTATGATTATACGGTACAGATCAAGTTACATTTCAAACTGCATAATATAATCTAATATTCTTTCACTAAGAACTATTAAACTCATATAACAGACCATTAACTTCCAGACCATTTAGAGATTACAAGGTTAACATCAGCACTACAAAAAGGAAATGGGGATGACATTTAAATAACAGAAAGTGCCAATATACCATTATACAACCTAATGAGGATACTAGTTTTGATGTTTATCTTTTATGTTGAACTGTAAGACTTATGTTTTACAAGCAGATGACCTATTTAAAAATGTTATTCAACACAAAAATCTTACATGTGTGACTAAAAATATATGATATAGAATACAGCTACCAGTGAACTGAATCTTACATTTTTTTTTCTCTAAATTTACTCTATTTTATCTTGTTTTGTTCTCTGTGTCTTTGGTTGTGTTTGAGTTTATGTATGAAAGAGAAAAAGAGAGGACACTGATCTCTTTTTGGGCTTTCCCATGTCTGTATGTGTTGGGAAGGCCAGAATGTGGGAACGGTTCATGCATTCCCTAAAACTGTCTTAACACTTTTCATATATACAGAGAGGTAAAAGCAATAGATCCCAATATATTTAGAAATAATTGATTGTCAAATCCTTGCTGAAGGCTGTATTTCAACTTAAGAATGAGCCACATACTTAACGTCCTCAATTAATGAAAGGAAAAGTAGACATACACAGTAAAATCTGTTTGGGAGAAGTCCATTCATCATGAACTTTGAGTTGTAAAACAAATTGCAGGAAGCTACAAATATTGGTAAGATCTGCTTTCCAGGTTCAAAGAATTCTACTGCCTCAGCCTCCTGAGGAGCTGGGATTACAGGGTCCACCACCATGTCCAGCTAATTTTTTTTTTTTGTCTTTCTAGTAGAGATGGGGTTTCACCATGTTGGCCAGGCAGGTCTCGAACTCTTGACCTCGTGATCTGCCTGCCTCGGCCTCCCAATGGACTGGAATTACAGCCTGTATAGGAGTATTAATTGCGCTTTTGTATATGACATTACTATTAAATTGACTGTCCAGTTCTATTATGATGCATTTTGATAAGACTTTAACTCTCCAACGCCTCTAATTTATGATAAAGAACTAAACAATGAGTTTGCTTCAATACTAGTAATACAAGACTAATATTTTCATCTTTAAAAAGATTTTATAAAACATAGAACTAAGTATTAAGTTAATTTCTGCTTTTCAATCTTTAGCTGGCATAAACTAGTTTGCTGAAGTGCATATAACCAGTAGTGCTTTAAAATGCACAAAATTAAAATACAGGATGGGGGGAAGATTAAAAACATGTAACAAATTGTTGGTGGTAGAAGAAAGGCCAGAGGAAAAGAACATTTAAAAAATGGCAGAGTATACACATTATATGGAATGTAATATACATTAGAATGGAATTAGCTGGAAAAAAATGGAAATACTCAAATATTTTGAACATTTTCAAACACATTTCAGGAAATAAAAGCTATCTAAATTATCAAAATGGAAGTACAAAGACCTAATTGACTAAAGTGGTTTCCACATATTACAGCAAACATAACAGTCCTTCATACAAATTTTAGAGTTGAAAGTTTATATGTTTGCTTGAATTTATGTCTCCTGTGAATTCTGTGTGCAAATTATGCTAAAATTATTATCAAATCCCACAAGACTTCGGTCTACTGCATTAAAAAAACCTAAATAAAGGGAGAAACAAATGACAGAAACACATGTGATGGGAAAGTTTTCCCTAGCCAACAGTAATATTTCAGTTTTACCTTAGTTTCCAATTTTGTTGTATGAAATAAAAATAATTTTTATTAGGAAGTAGTACATATAAAGTATATTGTGTATGTTAATTTAATCCAACCATTAATTCTTTCCCTTTTTCCTCTTTACATACAGTATGCACACAGGAAGAGAGTTAGGAATTTCACCAAAACTTAATAATGTTTTCTTTCTGCATGAGAGAAGTTTTGGTTAATTTTTTTTCCTTTGCTTTTTAAATGGCGAAGAGGAAAAGCATTCTATCCTATGATCAGGTCTCAGTCTTTAGATAAGCCTGTGTCTCTCTGGATTATCAAGTTAACCATGGCTTTGTAGTATTCTTACATAAATATGTAATAGATATTTATATGGACATATAAATACCAATGTAAACATAAATAAAAAGTAGACCCAAAAGGTACACACAATTAGGAAAGTAAAATTATGGAGCTGTTTATAAGATAATTTTTTTCCTCATTACCTTCACCAAAACAAATTTTCAAATATGTCCCTGCCTGAATAAATCTGTAATAAATTTATCATAAATTCATAAGGTACTATGAATATGCAAGCATTTTTGAAAAATTAATAAAACTAAAACCAAATCTATATTGTTTGTAAGAGTTTCTATCACAGAACAACTGTAGTTCTATAGTTAAGTGAAAGATGATACAAAAGTAAAAGATACATGTAAAGAACATTTAAAACTAAAAATAGCATTGGATATTTATCAAAATTCTGCATGACAGATGAATTTCTAGATTTAGCTCTCAGTTGCAAGAGTATTTCTCCTAGATATTTGTAAGGATAAAGTTACTATAATTCTGACCAGCAAGTCTTCCCTTTGGCTTTAATATTAACTGTTCATAGGAGACACAGCTTTCAGAAAGTCAATTTGCTCATAGCCTTAAGACATAATAATTTGGTAACAACAAAGAGCAACGAGATATTCAGAAGGATTGCCCGAAGGTTATGCATTACAGACATTCTCCTAGACAGGTTCCATTCTACCCTTGAACCAAGCATAATTCCCACAGAAATTTTTTTTTCTTATCCTTAGAATTAATACAAGGTATGCTTTTCTGATTTATTAATATTTTATTCCTTTAAAACTGTTTCTTCTATGAATAAGAGCATGGATTTTGGACTCAGACTTCCCAGCTTAACCAGTTAATAGTTGTGTGATCTCAGGAAAGACAGACACTTAACTTCTTTGAGATTCTGTTTCTGCAAATGTAAAATATAACATCAGGAGGTCGCAGGGTCATTGCAATAATTAAGATAATTGTATCAAATGCTGAACAAAGTTTTTAGAATGTTATGAATGACGGGTAAGCACAAGCTGTTACATTATAAATAATAAATACTGTAGTATTTGATACAGATTTTGCTAGTATCTTTAGCATCAAATCTGTGGTGCCTTCTAATAACATCAAACTCTCCTCTAGTAACTCTAGATTGCTTTTCCTCCTCCCCCATATAAAAACATAAATTTTTGTTTACTCTCATCCCCCAAGTTTATTTTACCTTTAGTATCACTTTTTCCCCAAAATTACTTATCAACTTACTATTCTTCTGTTAAATCTTTTGTGTTTTAGTAAATAACTTAGAATTCTTCTTGAAATTAGGAAGGATGTAAATTACACATATGTGTATTTGTGAAGCTGGTAAATTACACATATGTATATATAAATAAAAAAGGCTAGTTGACTAACATTTTGTATTCTGTAAAATTAACCCTGATATTATGTTTTCTGTTAACTAGGGTTCCTGGAGTTGTCAATACCATGTGGAAAGTACTAGAAATAAAGTATAGCACTTCTGGAAAAAATATTCAACTTCCCTCAAAATGATTAAAAATGATAGAAACAAAAAACTTTCTTAAAATCAGTCAAATGTTTTACTTGAAACAGACTGTGCTATGACTTAATATAAATGAAAACCTCACATGAACAAAAAAATACTATTTTAAATGATAGAAACAAAAAACTTTCTTAAAATCAGTCAAATGTTTTACTTGAAACACAGACTGTGCTATGACTTAATATAAATGAAAAACTCACATGAACAAAAAAATACTATTTTAATTAGTTGATTAGAAAGCTAAATGACAGAAATATGTAAACAGCCAGAAAAAAAAATTCAATTTTAATAGTTAAGATTACATTAACACAGTGTTTGCTGGCAAGCACTATAAACAAACAAAATAAATCTTAAACATACAAGTTTAAATTAAAAATCATCTCAGAAGTTAAAAAGTTAATTGCACTAATATTTGCCATGCAAAGTATCTGTGATGACTTATTTTTAAATTGAACATAAAGAATATATAAAATTGTTTTCTTATATATTATTCAAGTTTTCTTTCAACTGAGGTATTTTGGGATTGACTTTGTAAATGTCAGTTTATTACTTCCATATTACCTCCCTCCATTAATAGGGTTAAATTAAACTTTGAATTACTTGGTTGCTACCCATG